>CM071840.1:76231846-78631846 GCA_036507285.1 Trichosanthes cucumerina | reverse complement strand
TTTTTCTTCTTTTTTCTTGTTCGTCTTCTTCTCTCATGATTATGGCGATTTGTGTGGGAAGAGACGGAATAGATAAGAGATTTGATTTTCGATTGGTTTGTTTATGGACGCGGAGAATCAAGAATTTGAGAAGATTGTTGCGGCGGCCGAATAAGCATCGAAACTTGCTTCGATGATTGTTCTAAGCGCAGAAACGGAAGTGGAGGACAGAGGTCGAGCAACGAGATCTACTCTTCAAAGCTCGCGGTAGCGCCTCCGCGAGTAAGTAGGCGCGATCCTCGTCGCATGCGCGGATCAACGGACGGCTAGTTCGTGAAATCTGCAGATTGCGTCCCGCCGCCGCGGCGGGGAGGACTCGGTGGAGCCGCGCGATTATGGCGAAATGATTCGCCAGAGGCTCGCGAGCGTCGAGGAGGACGAAGAAATTGATCGGCCAATGCAAAAACCGCCACGCAGCATGGAGGCTAAGAACAAGAAAATTAGAAAGTTGCGGCGGTGCGCAGAGGAAGGTGAAAATTCTAGGCCATTGGTTCCGAGTTGTGGAAGAAAGAAAGAGAGGAAAGGGAGAAGGAAGAGAGAGAGAGAGAGAAAAAAGAAAAATATTAAAAATGTTTTTAATAAAATAAGATTTTTAATAATTAAAAATAAAAATATATTATTTTTAATAAAAAGATGTGTCGATCAACTTTTCGTTAGAAATTAACTGGAAAGTTGATTGTGAAGACAAAATGTGCTACCAAATGCAAACCTCGGGGTAAATTTGTTGAGTTTGAAAACTGAGGGACCAAAAGAGAACAAAACGCAAAACTGAGGGACCAAAAATGTATTTTGCCCTATAAATTATCTAATATTGTAAAATAGTAATTATACAAAATTTATAGCAAAAAAAACAACAAATTTATAAATTAATTAATAATAGTTTATATTCAACTTAATATTTACTTTACAACTACAACAAATTTCATATTCTATAAATATAATATAGAACACATTTTAAATAATTGCTTAAATTATAATCCAATTTCTAAATATGGTACCAAACACATATCTGAAATATGAAAAATATAATTTTTTTTCATTAATCTATTGTTTTCAATATTTTGTTTTCAGTTTTGGCCTTAAATTTGTTGAAAACTTATTTTTATTTTTTAAATTTGACTAATAATTCAAATATTTTATCAATAAAGATGAAACTCATTGAAAAGTTAAGAAAAAACAAGTTTAATTTTTTTTAAAAAAAAATCAAATGGTTAACAAATAACAATTAAAACGGTTGAGGTATGTTATTGTTAGCCTTTAAAAGATTTTTTAGAAACATATTTAAACTTTTTTAACGTGAAATATATTGTTTTGAGCAAAGTATTATTCACGAATAAAGAGATAGAGAATTCAAATTTAAAACGATAAAAGAGACTGTCCACTTGTTTTTCTGCAGATAATTCTTCACCTATGTATTTGTAATGCTATATTAAAAAGAAATGTAAGATATCTTGCCACTTAATCCTACTAGTAAGAAGTCATTTGTTTATTTACCTGATCAGTAGAGATGTTTATGTGGATACATATTTAAACCATATTTAGCGCCCTTAAGTATCAAGGTTTGTGATAAATATAAATTTTTAAGGCAAAATACATTTTTGACCTCCAATATTTGAAATAGTTTTTTATTTGGTTCCTAGATTTTCAAAACTAACACTTTTGGTTTTTAAAATTTTAATTTAGTTTCTATTTGATCCTCCAAGTTTGAATTTCATTTCTAATAGCTCTCGTAAATGGATAACATAACAACAAAGTCTAGTTAACATATATCAATTGGCATGTTAGCATTCCTTTAGATCAACTAAGAATCAATAGTATATCGTAAGGGGTATAAGGGTAATTAGATAATGAGTCTAGATTATAAATATGAGTGTTAGTGTTCTTAATGGATGTGGATCATTTTAGTGGAATAGTCCATTGTAGATTTTGGGAGAGAGATAGCCCTCTCAAAAGGTTATTACTATATTGTAGACTTGTAATTTCTTTGTGATATTAATATATCAGCTACTAGTGTTTTTAGTATTTGGATTCCTAACATTCTATTAATGATTAATGATGAGAAACTAAAATATTGAGTCTAAAAATATATTAAAAACTTCAAAATTAAAATTGAAGTAAATATCAAGATTGAAAAACAAAAGTTAGATTTAAACCATTATTTTTCGGCTAAATTATAAAAAATTAAAAAAAAAACCCTAGAATTTTGTTCCTTGTTTAAAAAAATACTCTTTCTTTCAAAAGCTACAATATTACTCTTAACATTTCATATAGGTTTCAAAACTACCCTTGGCGATGACAACAATGACTAGAAAACTTGCATGGATTAAGTATACACATCGACTTTTCGACCAACATTCTAAAGATTTTTCTACTCAAAAAGTAGTTTCACTTATAGAAGATCAGAGATAATATTGCAACTTTCGAAAGAAGAGGTATTTTTTTATACAAATGGCAAAGTTTAAAGATTTTTTATTATTTAGCTTCTTTTTTTTTTAGAATTCTGTAAGCATTAATTATAAATATACACATCCATGATGAATAATAATGCGTATTCTTTAGATGCACCAAAAGTGGTGTTTCATTCAAAGCCTTTCTTAAAGATGTGGAAAAGCCTACTATAGAGGGAGAAATTTGCTTCCTTCAAAAGATTGGATCTTAAAAACACGATCCATCAATCTGGCCTCTTTGGCCAAATCTCAATGATTTGGCATACATCAAAAAAAATTCCATTTCCCAAGTAATGCAGCTTCTAATATCAAATTCTCAAAAGAATGCTCACAAAATTAAGGATGCAGTTTAAGGGAAAAATCACATGGCATATTCACCATAAAACTGTTTTCTTAAAAAAAAATGCTCACAAAAAATTGTTATCAATCACAATCACCGAAAGCTACTTCTCCTTTTTGAAATAAACATGTACACATAATAGGGCAAAAACTAATCAAATGTGCTCCAATTTTGCAACTCCAACCCGAGTTGACACTTAGACGCATAGATTTGCTAATCTCATGCTACAAATTTGCTAATTTAACGAGCTATATGATTTTTTTTTCTTTTTTTTTAATGAGACTAAACTTTCACCGAAAAAAATAAAAGGATTTACAAGACTTACAAACAAGCCCATAAAAGGAACCTCATGGCTAACTACAAAGAGTTCTAATCCAAGAGGATAAAACCAAGCCGGTAATTACAAAAAGCGGGAGGGATGGATGCTTTACAAGGAAGTATTAACCTAACAACCTCTCAAACTCCCACCCTCCAAAGATCTCTCCACTCCTCTAAAAATCTTACTATTCTTCTTCAATCAAGTCCTCCATAAATGCATTAAAAAAAACGTGCCATAGGATTCTTTGTCATAATCTCACTTTTTTGGAATGCTCAAAGCAATTATGTGACACTTACTCTCGCGTACGAGTAAATCAACCAACTCAAATACGAATTGTCAGTGACCCAACTCTAGCTCGCAACCTCCACTTCCATTCTTGAAAAAGGGTTTTCAAAAATAGGATTAGAGAGAATTTTAGAAAGCGTTTTGAAAGCAAATGTTATACACCCACATGCAAAAAGGCAACAACGGCTTGAAAACGCCAAAAGTCGCTTTTGGAAAGCGACTTGAAAGCATATAACTCGGATAGAAAGGCTCATATCGCAAAAAGGTGAATTCAAGAGCACCTCCTCAATCATAAGATCACAAAGACCAAAAGAACTAAAGAACCAACTCCAAAGAGAAGCAAAATGGCACTCCCATAATAAGCAAACTAGGCTACATAAAATTAAACTTATGAACCCTACTTTTAATACAAACAATAAACTCACAATCAAATACATGTTACACAGATTTCTACAACTCATTCATTCGCACAATCAAAACGAATACACGAATCGAGGCTTCTCAATTCCAAACTTATTAAAACAATGACACATTTACATTAATGGACTTTTTGAATACAGCAAAGCCGTCTGTTGTTCTAGTCCTAAAATAAATATCATTCATTTATTCTCATAACTAAGGTATCTAGAATAATGCTAGAAGTTCGAAAATTTATTTCATTTAAGTCAAAATGAATATATGTAATAGATACAAAGCTTAAATAGAAGTTGACAGGTGCAAACACTAATGCTTATGAAGGCTGCATACATTATATCCAAAGCATTTTCAGTGCACATTACGAGTAATCAACCCTTCAAATATGGTAAATAGATCCTTGTTATCCGGGCCAAATATCTCATCAGCCTTCCGAAGCGTCTCCTGAAATATTCAAAGATGATTCATAAACGTTAAACCGTGTGCGTGTGCGTGTGCGTGTGCGTGTACTTGAGAGATCGAGATGGAGACAAAGAAAAAATACCTCTTTTGTTTGCTTATGGGCATTCAACTCCTTCACATTGGTTAAGAATGCACTGAACTGCTCATAAGACAATCGGCTCCTACAGCAGAGGGACAAATTAGAAATCCTCATAAATCATAGTGAGTCAATGACCAAATGCAGAATTTCCAAGCACAAACGCACGAAATAGAAAAAAAAAATGGTAAAGGTGATTAAAAACACTCGGGGTAAGCATAAGGTGCTACACTAAAAGGTTGAACATTATTATTATTAATAATAAGATTAAAATATCATTTTGATTCATGTACGTTAGAACTTGTTCTATTTTAATCCTTGTACTTTTAGGCCCCGTTTGATAACCATTTTGTTTTTGGTTTTTGAAATTTAAACCTAAAAATACTATTTCTATCGATGAGTTTATATGTTTTCTTATCTATTTTGTACCTATGTTTTCAAAAACCAAGCCAACTTTTGAAAACTAAAAAAAGTAGCTTTAAAAAACTTGACTTTGTTTTTAGAATTTGGCTAAAAGTTCAAATGCTTACTTAAGGGAGATGATCTCTATTGTAGAGAAATTAGGTGAAAATAAGCTTAACTTTCAAAAACTAAAAACCAAAAACAAAATGGTAATCAAACGGGGCCTAAGTTTTTGGTTTTTGGTTTTTTAAAATTGCACTTGGTTTTCTCACCATTTTCCTACAACGACTTTCATGTATCGTATCATGATTTCCATCTTTCTTAAGAAAACGCTTGAATTCTCAGCTAAATTCCAAAAACAAAAACAAGTTTTTGGAAACTACTTTTTGTAGTTTTCAAAACTTGGTTTGGTTTTTGAAAACACGTCTAAAAGTAGATAAGAAAACATGAAAAATCATAGGTGAAAGTAGTAATTATAGGCTTAATTTTCAAAAATCAAATGGTTATCAAACATGGCCTTAGATGTCTAAATTTATTCTCTATACTTTCAATAAATCTTAAATTAGTCTCCATTGTTACATATATAACTTTTGATAAAAAATCTCAGTCCCTATAAGTCTCCCTGAATTTGGGAAACATATTCACATTATTCATTTTCTTGAATGGTTTTTTTTTTTTTTTGTCAAGTTGAATAAAAATCAACTTCAAACAAATGGAGACCGATTTTAAGATTTCTTAAAAGTATAGAGGCTTTAGACATTTGAAAGCATAGAGACTAAAATGGAATGAGTTCTAAAGTATAGGGACCAAAATGGTATTTTGATCCATGATTAAAGATAAGCTGAATTAGTAACCGTTCTTACCTCACTTGGCGGAAGAATTCTTTTCCATCTACCCGAGTTCGTCCTGAAAACAATTAATAAAGGTGATTAAAAACAATCAGACAGCATCAGTCAGCTACATTCTTCAAGCGCAATGGACAATCTATATGTGTTGGTGGTACGCAATCACAGAAGATGTATACAGGTTGGCTCACTTTTGGTTAAGAAAAGTATCATTAACCCTAGCTACCATGTTCAGAGAAAAATGTATCTGTGTTAGATCAAAAATTCAATCACATCTTCTATTTGCTGATGAGAAATTAAATTTAGATAGGCACATTGCCACTTAAAAGAGAAAACTATAACTGGCTCCATGGAACAAAAACCATTCAAAAGGCACCTTATAAGTTATATCTAAAAAGAACTACAATAATCCTTTCACCACCTGCTAAGAAAACAATGCTTCAACTTTTATAATTATGGAAATATTACACATCATATTTATACTGTTCAATAATTAGTTCAGTCGTCAAAGCATGTGATACACAGTAATCACACAGAGCAAACCCTCATTAACATAATATATATAATTCTGTAGGATCATTGAAATGAAATTTAAGCATGTGACCCTATTTTCAGCACGAGCAAAATCATGAAATTTTGTCATTTTTAATGTCCTTTAAAAATAAATAATATAGTTTCAAGAATCTTAACAAAAATAAGGTAGTTTTACTTGATGACAAGACGATCAATCAATAGACTATACACGTAAATTGTGTTTTTAAGAAACTATTTACCAAATTAGTCCTTCTATAAAAACAATTTCCTTTAAATTTTGAATTATTTTGAGACCAACTCCTTTTTGTGAATTTTTATTTTTTATATTTTAAAACCACTTCAAATATGTAAAAGGGACCTGCAAAACCATCAGATAAGAGGGATAAGAAAAGAAACACTACAACACGCCCCAATAGGAATTGCAATACTCTGACCAACCAGAGTTCTTTTCTTCAAATTCGCATTTGGCAAATACACTGACCAATTCCTAAAGATCTCTAAAATGTGCAACCAACATAATTCTAAACTACGAATTTGCAAGGGAGAGAGTTTTAGGAGCAAACCAGTTTGAGCTCTGGCATGAGGGCTTGAAACTGAACTGTGATTGCCAGAGACAGACGAATACATCGAGGTTCTATCAAGCATCCCCCTTGACACAGAGAATGACATTGAATGTCGCTTTGGGGAAACAGGTTTAGATGTTCTGGTAGGAGACACGGATGCAGAAGAAATGGGAGGAGAACCCGGAGGTGTCAGCCGAGGCGTGCTAGTCTGTGAGGCTAACAGAAGGCTGTTTGATACGCGAGGTTTTGAAGCTGCCACTACAACATAGGGATAAAGAAGAGTGAAAAACAACATAACCAGGGCTGAGAGATTTAAATTTGTTTTAAATTTTTTTGTGTTAATTAGAAATGATTAAACTTAAACCTATCCCGCTGGTATTTGCAATTACATTAGCAACTTTCTACAGTTAATCAGTTCATTTTGTGTATTACATGTAGGAAAGAACTATCATAATATGTAGAACTCTTACCATCTGCCTCGTGCTCTTCTTTTACAGGATTCACTGTTTCAGAAGTGTTGCTCTGGATTGATGAGTATTTAGACGGTGGCAATGTTAGATCATCTTCTAAAACAAATTAAGAGAAAATGTACAAGTCAGAACGGGCATACATAAGGGATGTGAGGAAACCCCGTACAAAAGTAATCAATTAGGTTATCATATAAAATCATTTGTGCGATTTACAACTACAAGTAAGCCATGAAAAATCAATCTATGAACAACATTATTGTGCAAACACAGAAACTGATTTCAAGTAACTTGTAGTACCTCCAAAGTGTGGAGCAGAGGATAAACTTTCCTGACTCTCTAGTTTAACGGCAGCCTCTGAACCTCCTGTCTATAGTGGCACAAAGAGTGTTTTGGAACCAGAATTAGGAAGTTGATGGATTTTAGAACAAAGTATCATATCAATCTAAGAAGTACGGACACTTTAATTTGGTTAACGTATCCTAGACCAATGTATGTTAAGCATATATTGAAAACTTGTTAGACATATAAAATAGACATGAATAGTAGTATAATACAAAAAAAAAATTTGAGTGAAATACATCAAACTCATTTTTCAAGCATTAAATGCATAAACTTATTGACTTAGAATTTCCTTCTTATAAAAAAAATTGTATATATTTTTTAATAATAATGTTTATAAATGTGTCCTTGTTGTGTCTTGTATCCCAGATTTTAAGAAAAATGATATATCATCGTGTGTGTATCGTATCTATATGTATCTCGTGTATCTATATCCGTGCTTCTTAAGTGCCAATATTGCATCGTCACAAGGCTCGCATCTTTGATATATATATATATACACATATATATATAATTGTGCTGGACAAAACAAATACTTGGCTAATTTTGGTATTGTATAAAGACAACTTACGGAGTTCTCTTCCTCATGCAGGGACTGCATAAGCGTCTTTCTGAAGATCTCCAACTGCAAAACAATGCAACAGAGTCAATCCTCTTTTGCAGTGATGAGATAACAAACTTTACATATATTAATGGTAGTAGCCCCTGTACTTTTGCTCGTTAATTTCAAAACGTTCCACCATTTCCTTCTAGATAAAAACAAAATTGTGAACTTTTACCTTGCTAAACGCTGTCAAAGAACACCACTATTTCAAGTGACTTAACAAAAAATCGGAACTCCATATATCATGATTGAAAGCACCATCTTCCAAAGTGTACAAATCATTAAATGTTGCACTATAATCCAATACAAATAGTAATCACGAAATCGACTCCTCCATTGTAACTTCCCAAATTTACATATTCATCGTAATTAACTTGAAATGTTAATGCTAACTTATCGTTGAAAAAAAATTCAAAATACACAAACAACAAACAATTAAAAACTGAGTCTATACCTTCGAGACATCTCGAGTGAGCTTCTTCACGGTGTTAGAAAGCGACGCATTCTCTTGCAACAGCGTTTCCTGCAAATTGCAATGAGCACAAATGCACAATCCAGAACAAAACAAATTATGAACAGAAATCAAAAGCAAAACAAAGACGAAATGAATCGGCCGGACCTTTTCGCGATCGGCGCGGGCGAGAATTTCGGATTTCTCGGATAGGGCGGCGTCGAGTGACTCGATCTGCGATTGCAACTCTCCGATGAGCGCATCCTTCTCGGAGAGCTGAGCAAGGAGAGCGGAGGATTCGGATTCGAGAGCAGAAACACGCGTCGAGAGAGCGATGGAAGTGATTTTCCGAGCCACATCGAGCTGCTCGAATGGATCCGACGGTAAAACTTCCAGTACTTCCTCGGGAAGTCCGAAATTGGCAACACCAGATTCCTCCTCCTCCCGCATTTCTCTCTCTTACTTTTTCTCTCTCCTTTTCTTTTTCTTTTTTTTTTTCCTTTTTTTATTTTTCTCTTATTGAGTGTGGCGCCAGCCAACTGTAATACAATTATACAACTACGAGATAGACAATGAAGTATTTTGTTCATGTTTTATTCTAAGCGACGCCTTCGCTTCAACTTTATTTTATTTTTAACATTTCTGTAGAGAGATATATTATTCTCGATAAATTTAGATTAATCTAAAATTTAAAATATTGCCTTTTCAACAAAATATATATATATATATATATATATATATATATATGTAGAATCTCTTACTGTATTGTGTCCGGTTGAACTTGGGATATTTGTACGGAAGACCCCTTTTTATTATCATTAATGTTGAATGACGCAGTTTCAAAAATAATGGCCGGCTGTATTCGGCGTGGCGGCGTGCGCAAAATTACGTCGAATGGTAGCTTCTCGCCTCCTCGAAGGAACGCGCACGTCACGCCTTACTCGTAGGAACGCTCCCGCTTACTCGTAGGAATGCTCACGCGTTCTTGAAGGAACGCTCACGCTTACTCGCAGGATCGCTCACGCTTACTCGTAGGAACACTCACGCTTAGACTCGCTCTCGCTTTGGAAATTGGAAACAGAAGATGCAAATATCTAAACAACCATAATATATTCATTCATATGTCACAAAAAAAGTACATTAAGAAAAATAAAAAACACATAATAAGGAAGGGGAAGGAAGTCTGCATCTCCTAATCTGACTCACTTTGGAGGAGTCGATTGCGGCCAGGGGCCGGCCAGTCGACCCTCTTCTTGGGCGCTCTTACAGCCAGGAATGTTAACGAACATTGAGAAGGCTTGCATCGATTCTTGTGGGAGGGATGTCGAATCGGCAGAACCGTGGCGTCGGTTGCCTCAATGGGGTCCTCGGAGGACTCCTCAGATGACTCCTATGAGGACTCATCGGATTCCTCCCCAGAGGAGTCATCCGAGGACTTGCTCGGTGGTTGTCCAGGATAGTTGAAAAACCTATCCTCTGATGATTGTGGTGTGGAGGCAGAAAACGGTTTCTCTACCTCTTCATTGTTAGAAATCGTGTTGTCTGAACTATACTCAGTTGTGTTTGAATTCATTTTGAAGAGAAGAATATGAAATGGTGTAGAAGATGAATAGAGGTTAATTGTGGTTTAGGATGAAATTTGTATAAGCCACACCCTTTATTAATACTAAAAAACTCAACGGTTGAACTTAAAGACGCCTGATCACTAATTAATGCGTCCATTTGTTTCTCCAATTAGCAATTACTTCACTGTTTTTGTAATCATGAAAATACTCGATCGGCGTGAGCGTGTCGACGCCTGCGAGTAACCGAGTGCGAGAGCGAGTACGCAAGAGCGAGTTATCGAGAGCGAGAGCGAGCAATCAAGAGCACTTCAACGGGACCAATAACACGAGAGCATATAAACGATAGCAAGAAAGCGAGAGCCTATCTACGAGAGCGATCCAACGAGAGCGAGCCTGCGAGAGCGAGCCAACGTTTTTTTTTTCATTTCATATAAAAAGGGTTTTTCATTTCTACATCTCACTAACAAGTTCTTACTCTCTCTCTAAGTTCTCGACACTATCACTCTCTCTAGTCTCTTCAGTTCCCACACGTTCGGTCGCACTCCGTTCCACCGCCGCTTGTCGTCGACAGTCCACCGGGGTTTTGCGTCGACCTTCTACCGCTGTTAACCGTCGATATTCCACCGCCGACAGGTTTCACTTTATTGTTTTTTTTTTTATATTCGTAACTGCGATATGTGATTGTTACGGTCGAGCGGTCGAAAGGGTGCATGTACTATATCTGTGTAGTTTTATTTGGAAATCAACAATAGGTTGCTAGGGTTTAAGTTATATCTGTCTAGTTTGGGGTTGTGACGTTACTGACCGCAAGGACGGAGATGACGAGAGTACGTGAGCGATTAGGCGTGTGCGAGTGAACGGGAGCGAGTGGGCGTGAGCGAGTTGACGAGAGCGATTGATCGATTTCATTTTGTATATCTCGATCAGATTACACACTTTGCTTTTAATATATCAGTGTTCGTGCATTTTGTTAAAATGATGTTCAACTATTATGCACAGGTTTAGAATGACAACTGTTCTGAAGATAGCGCAGAAAGACTGGTTTCCAGGTCAAGCATATAGTTTAGCACACATCACCAGTGCTAACAAAGTATTGAAACAGTTTCGACATCTACTACGGCTTGGAATATTCAGCGACAAGATTCGGTCCGTTCGTTGATGTGGACCTCGTATTCAATAGTCCACTAGTCCATCACATCCTTCTCAGGGAGGTGAGTGGAGGGGATGAAGGCGAAGACAATGAATCGATGTTGTTCTCTATCAATGGAACGGTAGCCAAGTTTGGTAAGGATGAGTTCATTCTAATGACGATTGTGGCAATCCCCACGATCACGCGAAACGGCTGAACCGCCTCTTGCTTTCTTCGGAGAAGTATTTTGATGGCATGGGGACGGACATCCATGTCGATGCGTTTGAGTCCACCTACAAGACGATAAAATTTGACACCGAGCGAAGATGCGGTGAAGGTGTCTCTCTTATATATTCTTGTGAGGCGAATGATGGGGAAGAACAAGTCAGCAAACCGTCGTCGACGCTTCTTTGTTTGGAGACGTGGAGAACCTCGAATACTTCAAATGTATTGATTGGGGTTCTAGAATATGGGAAAGGACCATACGTGGGCTTGAAGCGCGCCTGCGCGAGGAAGCTCAAACATATAAAATGAAGTCAAAGACTAACAAACGTTATACTTTCAAGTATAACCTTCCTGGATTCCCTCTTGCTTTTCAGGTAATACATGTTGTAAAATGTACTTATTATCATATTCTAAAATTGCTACGAAGCTAATGAATATCTAATAGGTGTGGGCATACGAGACCCTACTACCGATGGCGGATCGGATAAATTACTACTCGTCGATGACGACGCGGTGCCACGTGATTCGTAGATGGTCGTGCACACACTCTGCTACATACAAGGCCTTGGAACGAGATGTCTTCGCGTCAAAAAGGTTTATAACCTCTAATATGATATGATTCACGTTAATGTGTATGCATGACTCATCTTACTTACTCACTCTATGTGTTTGTGCATTCCTTGTCATTAGTTGGTCGTCGTCGCGAACCTTATCCCATCAGAATCGGAATGCGATGTCGTGCGGCACTGCATACGATAGACTCTTAACGGCGTCCGATGATGAAGAAGATGAGTTGGGATCCGAGGAAGACGACGATTTGTTTGACGAGGTCCAGCATCCTGGAGACCATGCTTCACAACTATCCATCTCATATTGTTCAAAAACATGTTTCACAATAGACTCTTAACGACGTCCGATGATGAAGAAGATGAGTTGGAGTTGGAGTTAGTGTTGGATTTGGAGTGGGATTTGGAATCGACCATGCTTCACAACTATCCATCTCATATTGTCCAAAACATCGTGACCATGTTCGACTCCCGAGGTTCACATCATCGTTCACTAATGACACTCCCATCTCGTTGGGTGACATATCCACCTCTACTCGTGGTATATTGAGGTGTGTCAACATCTAATGATTGGTGAACCACATGACTCGTATGGGGGCGACCTCATTCTAAGTACATTACCATCATTTCACATTTCATCGTCGATATAAATAGTTGCATCCCCGGAGACATTTTCACGAAGTAGAAGAAACTCGAGGTCCCGATCGATCCTTATGTACATTAGAGGTGCTTCCTCGAACAACGGCATCTTCACCCTTATTATAATGTCCACCATCGTCACTTAGTTCTGTAACATCATATATAAGGTTTTTCAACTCAAATAACCTAATGGTGTCCGAGGACACAACAACACCTAAGTTAAGCAACCTCCAATGTGACAATTTTGAATTTCATCCCAACATCCACCATATCTTATGAATAGAGATTTCTTATCCATCCCGCAATAAAATAAGTTGGAATAGACGGTAATTCGATGTCAACGACATTAATAAACGACAAGAATGAACCTAGATATCTTTGAAATTGGGTGTCACTATCGCTCTCGATGAAACGCCACGTCATCTCGCTCTCGCAAAGACACTCGCGCCACTTCGCCACGCACCTTTACTATTTGTTACTACTACTTCGCTTCACGCCTCTCGCTATCACGTTCGGAACCCCATAATAACCTCCGCACGTAACTAACAATGTCACCACTCAATGCTTCAAGCTTCAAACACTTTCATTTCTTCGTTTTTACAATTAAATTTTTCAAAACAACGGTGTGATCCTATGGATGTTTTCATTCCGATCAAACGTATAAGTGAATAAAGTATGCACCCATTAACATTGTAACGCACTCTATTACTTAACGAGAGACCGCACCAATGTAGGGTTTTACGAGAAGGCTTCGACGAAAGAAGAATGAGAGAAGAGTATATAACACGTATCTTAAGCTTAATGGGAACAATAGTAGTAATTATCGAACACACAATGGAGTTTTTATACGTATTATATTATTTTACAATTTTATTATCATCATTCCTTTATCGAGTATTCGGCTAATAAATTGGCATGTCATTTCATACGATGTCTTATCGTACAACGCGTATTTCTCGGCGTTTTACGAAGGTAATCGTGAGCGAACAACGTGGCGTTCTGCTATGTATGCATTAGCGAGTCACCGCTTTCGAGAACGCGTGGCGTTCTACGGTAAGTAAGCATGGCGTTCCTACGAGTAAGCGAGAGCGTTCCTACGAGTAAGGCGTGCGCGTTCCTTCGAGGAGGCGAGAAGCTACCCTTCGGCGTAATTTTGCGCATGTTGCCACGTCAGAATAGGTCAGTTTTCATTATTTCTGAGTGTCAGGTCATTCAACATTAATGATAATAAAAAGGGGTCTTCCGTACAAATATCTCGTTGAACTTCTTGAGATATTACTAACTTCTTTTTTAATTTTAGGATCCAACCATTACCTATTATTTGATTTTCTTTTAATTGAGCAACATGTGAAGGTGGAGATTCTAGTCTCCGATCTTTTGATAAAAAATGTACCTTAATCGTTTGAACTATAATGTAATTGTATTGATTATTTAAGGTTCAAGTTGGTAATGGTATCTATTATTTGAAGTGTTTTATGGGTTAAATTGGACCAATGAGAATGTATTGGTCAAATGACTAACGTAAATGGTCAAAAGGAATAAGAAGCTCAATACAAAGTAAAAATGGTCTGAAATCGAACAGAGACTGAACCAAGGCGAAAAGAGATAAGAGGGCGCACTTGGACTTCGACCCAAGCGTGTGGTCGACACTAGGGTAGAGTCCTCCCATTTGGGCTATCCCCTGGCCCAACACCCCAAGAAAGGAGTTTGGGCTTGGGTCGAAACTCAATCTCGTGGTCGGCCTCGGCCGACTGGATGCAAGGCCATCTTCTAGGCCCTGCAACGATCCCACGCATCTCATAAACTTGTTTCCAACTCCCTCCCACCTTTCATTTTCTCAATAGGCCACAAAAACCCACAAATGATCCTAGAAGAAAGCAATTTAAGCTCTCCTAGGAGGGGAGAGCAAGACAAGTTTATTATGGTCAACTAAATATTCATCTTCTCTCTAATTCTCTCGAAAACTCCTCTCTGACTTAAACATCGGAGCTTGTGTGGCCTACACCACACTGGTGTCTAGGTTTTTCTTGTCTTGCAAACTACATTCTTCCCACAACAATTACAAATTTATCGTAGTTGTCACGTGGAAGTCATGTGTGTTCTCCTATCTAAAATTTGGCAACAACAAAGTGTAATATTTAATATATTTGAATTTCTATTTTCTTAAAAATTGAACGTGTGATTTGTGGTAATAAAGGTATATTTGGGTGAATTTATTTCAATACCATACATTTAGTTGATAGATTGAGATAAATATGTTGTGTTCCAAGTAAACTCGATCAGTCAGTTGGACAACTTTAGGCTATGCCAATCTAACTTTAGAATTAAACTAATTGTGCATACAATTAAAAATAAGGTTAAAAGCCAAGTTTTGTTATGAACTTCAATTTTTTTTAGTTCAATAACATTTGAGACATGGAGAATTTAAACGTCTAACTCTTTTGGTTGAGAGTACATGTCAATTACCGACCAGCTAAGTTCGCTTTGACTCCAAACTTCAAAACTTGAATACAAGACTTACAAAATCATGTTTTTTTTTATTCAACAATTATGAAGTGAGAGACATTGAACTATTGACCTTTAGGATAATAAGTAGTGTCTTTTCTACTAAACTTTGTTCGGATTTGTACGATATCATGCCTAATACATCCACAAACTTTCAAAAGCGTCTCAGAGATCTTTTTAACTTTCAATTTACATCTAATTGGTCCGTAAACTTTAAAAATATCAAATATGTTTATAAACTTTCAATTTTGTATCTAATGGGTAAGGTCTTGTCCTATTAATCCTTTTTAAAAAAATCACAAACTTATTAAAAAAAAAAAAGGAAATGTTGAGGTTCTACTAGAATAAATTTAAATTTTATATATAATAGATCGTTGACCTACTAAACAGTCAATTTCATAGTCCGATTAGGTATAAAATTGAAATTTTATAGACCTATTAGTCACTTTTTAAATTTTAGAAACTTATTAGATATAACTTGAAAGTTGATAAACTAAGTAATTTAACCTTAAAATAAAACAAGGAAATAATTAGACATCGTATTTTTTAATTCAACATGTGAGAGTAATAATTCAAACTTCTAACTTTTTTATCTATGATATATGTTTTAACTAGTTGAACTATATTAGAATTAATGATTTTTAATATTTTGGTCTATAATATATGTTTTGACTAGTTGAAATGTGTTAGAATTAACAATTTAATTGTTTTCTTGATTTTAAAAAATTCAATTGAAATACGCATCATATAACTTTTCTTAATAGTTTAAATAATAGTTTTTTTTTTTTAGAATACCAATAGTTAATTAGTTTTACTTTTATCCATCCAATTGCAGAGGAATAATATTGAAATGTTTTTTTGTACCATAAAATACTTATCTTGTTGAAATTTACGTATTTGAAGAAAATATGTGGTTTTTGATAAAAGAATGTGAATGGATAGGGCCTTTAAACAAGACAAAATCCTTCTTGTGGTCGTGAGTTTTCATTGTCTATCACACATCCAGCTATTTCCAGGATGGGTCCGTAGGGTGGGACATGTTTTATGGATGTGACCTTTCCACTTTCAGGCCCATTTGTGAATTAATTGGGCCTTGGCCCACTTTATTAATGGGCCTCATAGATGGATCATAGTGAAGGCCGAAGTAAAAGCCCCTCCCACGCAAAGAGGTTCGTGGAGGGTAATGCGTGGGTGAGAAATTATTGGAGGATGCCGCCAGAGTAAGATTAATAGTTTTAAACTATTAGTTTTACGAGAAACAAACTGTGAGGGAGTGTTTGATTGACTTTATGATCCAAACCCATAAATGGTGTTTGAGTCAATGTGTTTAAAATATTTGGTATTTGAAACACAAATCGATAATTTTGAAGAATGCAACTCAAACATTGTTTTCAGATTCCAAACTCTAGAACACTATTTTATGATTCCCAAGCATTCAAACCCTCATAATATACTCTCCAATATTCTAAATCCAAGGGTTCTTATTCAAATACCGTAGACCAAACACCTCCTAAAAGTATTTTGAATATGTATACAAAAGTTATTATGAGACATGTCGAATTCTTAATCCACGTTAAACAATTATTAGAAATTTAGAAAGTAACTACATTGACGATTTCATTTAATAATTTTTCGATGGGTGGCTAGGAGGGAAGCCTAGCATATTCACGGGATGATAATAAGTGTCTTATTTGTTAAGTTGCGTTTAAATTGAGATTTCCATAAACCATTGATGGTACAACTACAAATTTTTAGGATGAAAAATAAGCTAAATAAATGTGGGTATGGACCAAAATTCCTAAATAAGTTGTAAATTACTATAATGAGTATTTATATCAATATCATCCCCATCTCACCTAATTTTCAAATATATATTTTAAATTTCTTCTATTTCATTAACATTTTTATTATAACACTAAAAAAACATTTTTAACCTACGCTTATGATTATATTTTTTTTAGGAGTGGAAGGTTGATCAACCTTTTAGCTAATGATAGATAGATATTATATTCATCAAATTATATTTAGATTTTTAGTTGAGATTACTTGTTTACATCAATAACCAACTTTTCATAAGTAAAACATTGATACATCCACATAATTTTTATTTGGCAAAGAGAGAATATCAATGAGGTTGAAAGAGAGGGTTTGGTCCCAAAATTTGAGGCTTAAGAAGGTTAGGTTTTTTATGTGGCTGAGATCTGATCAATCTGAAACCACCAGTCCAATCTATGGCATTGAAAACCAATGTAGGGAAAATCCCTCCACCACAACATGCAGCAGATTTTTTTCCCTCAATAATTACTATTTTGAATTGTTTATTTAATAATATGCAAATTTGCGAGGGTGAGAGAAAAAAATAGATTTGATCAATGAGATACTATGGGGTATGACGAATTGATGATGTGACTAAATTTTCACATCTACTTATTTCTTGAATTATAAATTCAATTTTCCCTCGTATTTAATGAGTTAAAATATCATTTTAATCCATATATTTTTTTATTTTTGTTCTATTTTGATATATGTATTTTCAATAAAACTTAAAATTGGTCCTCCTTACGATCAAATTATTGTTAATTTTTCTTAAGAAAAATTTTCTCTATTAGTTTTCTCTCTATAAATTTTGGAAGTATGTTCAAATTGTGTCTTTTCTTGTATTAATATTATTATGATTATTTAACCATCTTTTATTAAAAAAAATAACTTCAAACTTATTATAGAGATTGATTCTAAACTTTATTGAAAGTACACAGATTAAAATTGGACATTTAAAAATACGGAGATCAAAATGGTATTTTAACCCATCTAATATTATCTCTATGATGTAGGTGTGTATTTGCATATTTTGTATTTATTGTATTTAAAAATGAACTAATATAAATGTCATCTTTTGATTTACTCATGAATTGCCTGACGAAACAAGCATTTGAATAATTCAACTACTCAATGCGAACATAATATTTGAAATACAAATACTGACAAGGACAAGTTAATGAATGAGGCAACCACATTATAATAATTGTAGGATGTAAATCTAATAATTTTCATGTCCTTCTAATATTCATTAGATATAAATTCGAGCTACTTCTCTTTCTCTCCATCCAACAGTGAGAGATTGTCAGCTACATTGTAGCAACCTCAATAATTTCTCAAGACAAGTGGTTATAACTAAAGTGAGAGAGGAAAATTGTACACAACATTATGATATTAGTCGAGTGAAGGATGCATGCCTTAAAAGTAGCCAAGACTCTAGTGTACAACTAATACGTGATTGGTTACTACTTAACATTTTTTATGATGCGATGAATTCTTTATTAGATTAAGAGTTTAATTATTTGATATAAATATGTAATGGAAGATGTAATACTCACGTAGTGTCGTCTCAATTTATGACTCATGAAGATAAAAGTTTGTAAGTTAAAAGGAGTCTAATGAATCATGTGTTCATGTAGCCAAGTGGTTACTTATGACAAAGACTATAATAGATGCAACAAGCATATGGTATATATTTTCCATATGTGTCATAATTTTTTAAAGCTAAATATATATTTTAGATCTCTATTGTTTATAAGATTTCAATTTAATTTTTTTGTGTTTTAACAATTTTCAATTATATTTTTATCATTTTTTTTTAAAGTTCAACAACATTTAAAGGTGGGAGTTCGAACCTCTTAATTTTTTGTCAATGATATAATGTTTACCAATTGTTTTATACTCAAATGGACCATTATATCCTCGTTAATAAATATTAAAATTAGTTGATGATGAATTTACCCAAAAGGATATTTAGTATGTTGGCATAAAGTTAGATGAAGAATTTCCCCACTTAAGATAGAGAGAAGACCAAAAATTAGCCAACTTCTTAGATGATCCAATCCATCTTCAATTTGTTAAATAACATTAGGGAAAGTTATTGTTAACCAATTTTAATATTTATCAATGATGAGGGTAAAACTAAAAAAATGTTAACACAAAAGAAATTTAATGGAAACTTTTTAAATAATAAACACTAATGATATATATATATATATTATGAACTAAGATATATACTCACGTTTGATAATCATTTAGTTTTTGAAAATTAAGTTCGTATTCCTTAAGAAAAAATTTGAAGTTTTAGTCAAATTCTAAAAAAAAAAAACAAGGTTTCAAAAACTATTTTTTTAATTTTTCATTAATTTTTTAAAATACGTGTAAAAAGTAGACATCAAAACAAGTAAACTTACGAGGTAAATAGTATTTATAAGCTTTATTTTAAAAAACCAAACGATTATCAAACGAGTCTTAGTTATTTTAGCTCAACAACATGGGGCAAAGACTGGGACTTAATATTTTTTGTCCATGATATAATATCTTAACTATACTCATGTTAGCCATACATACATACACACACATATATATATAGTACATCGACAAATTGGGGGTGAGAGATTCGAACCCATCACGTCTTAATCATTAATCATACTTGATATCAGTTGAGTTACGTTTTTATTGACAACCATACATATATTTAGCATTTATTTTATATAGTTTAAATTATAAATTTAATTTATGAACTCTGATATTTATGTTTATTTGGTCTCTAAACTTTCAAAATTACAAATAAAATCAAAATTTTAGAATTTCATTAAACATAAAATTGAATTTTATATCTAATACATCAATTAATTTTTAAAAATTTCAAATTTACCTATTACCTATTAGACACGAGGTTTAGAAGTATATTCACTTTTAAAAATTCAAGGCCAAACATACACTCATTACTCATATATATAGTCTGAATAAATGTTTTATTGGTAAGTAGAGTATCTTGCAGTAGTTGGTCTTGGTCATAAATAATATATTAAATAATCGAAGCTTCGCAGCGGCCTCTGTTTTGAAGCCACGTGTTTACCGGACAAAGGAGGGCACTTGTGACTTTCCAAACGGACTTTGTAGGGCATCTTTTGACACGTCACATTCAACTTTCTCTCTCTTTATTTTAAGTTAAAATACTATTTTATTCTCCTCATTTTATTTTATTTTAGTTTTTATATTTCTAAATTTTTAATTTTAGTTCATAAACTTTCAATAAAATTTAATACTTCTAAAATTTATAGAGTAAAAGATAATAATAGTTTTTTTTAAAAAAATTAATAATAAACTAACAATATGAATAAGTTTAAGTTTTATTGGAGGTACGAGACTTAAAACACTTGAAAGTACATACCAAAATAAAAAAGTCCAAAATACATACACACAGTGATATTTTAACCTTTTATTTTATTATTTTTTAATTATTAAAGATTAAATTGTAAATTTGGTCCCTATAAGAACAAAATTTAGAATTTGGTCCCTATAAGAAAAAAAATTTAGAAAGTTTTTATAATTTTAAAAGTTAAAATTTCCATTTTTATAATTTGATCAAACTTCATAGATTGTTGTGAGAGCTCTGTCTGAACAAACTATATGGACTAATTCTAAAATTTAAAACTATAAAAATTAAATTATAATTTTTTTCAAATTTTATGGATCAAATTTGTAATTTAACCATCATTAAACCACTTCTTTATCTTTAGAAATTACTAAAATTAATTAATTCCATCATTATTTGTGGACGAAACTTCGATGAAGGAGATTTCTTCTTTTTCATTTTTTAGTAAGTCAGAGAAAAAAAAAGATTTCTTCTGTTATTAATGAAGATTGAATACATTTGAGTCTGTTTCTTTCCTTTCTCTCACATGTAAATGAAGTGCTAGAGAGAGAGACGTTGACTTGGACTTGGAATGGGAATGTTGACTCTTGTAAATTAAATACATTTACACTTTCTTTTTTATAATTGCAGATGCTAACTCAATCAATTTTATATTCTAAATTTGTAAATTTCTAATGGTTTGAATAATCCATGTTAACTAATATTATGAGTTATGTTTTTTTAAAAGGCTAAATTATAAAAGAAACCACTTTACTTTATTTCAAAAATATCATTAAACTTTCAAAAGTTTCATTAATATGTTTGAACTTCAAAAAAAAAGAATAATAATAAAAATACCCCTATCATTAATTTTGGATGGAAACAATTAGTATTTTCTTTCAAAAATATCCATAAACTTTCAAAAGTATCTTTAATGCCCTTCAACTTAATAATAATAATAATAATTATAATAATAATAAAATACTCTTTAGTATATAGACAAAAATGATTAGTACCTCGTTTTAAAATACTCATGGACTTTTAAAAGTTGTATTTTAAAAGTTGTATTAATATCATTAACCTTTAAAAAGCAACAGTTAAAAAATGTTCTTACCATTAGTAATATAGTCGACAACTATTTATCTACACTTAGTATGTGGACGACAACCATTTATCTACATTTCATTACCTCCCTCTTCTATTTCCGCTCTCGATTGATTTGTTTCAATCTATAGTCTAACACTTCTTTCTTTATTTATTTTTTTTCTTTTTTTTTTTCCTTTCTCTTTCAATATCCTCTTACTCTATTCTTCCATTTTGTCAATGTCTAAAACTTCCATAATTTCTCCTATCTTTTTAAATATTAGAACTTTAAATTACCAGAATGAGCTCTCTCATTTCTAAGCATGCCTAAACGTAAATATAATAATTTTCAACACCTAAATAGTAGTTAATATCTTTGAAGTTATCTTGAGTTGGAAAATAAACCATTTGAAAACAACTCATATAATATCCTCATTTTTTATATATATAAATACTCTCATTTTCCTAAATTTATCCAATTCTTAATTATGTGGAACATTCTTAAATGACCGCAATAAAGAGACTAATTTGATATGCAAAAAAGATTAATAAAATTTTAATCCGCTACAAATGTAGTTATCAATATATTTTCTTTTTTTTTTCTTATCACTAGATGTCCTCAAGATTATGACCCAAATTCCCAACACATTTCTCTCGTTTTGTATTAAACTCAAATGTACTAACTCAAATTATACGACAATGAAAAAAAAAAAAGAAGAATGGAGAAGTGTTAGGGAGATAATGGAGTGTAGATGAATGTTTTTCGTGGTAAAGCATTTTTTTAGGTAAAGGATATTAATAAACTCTTAAAAATTTGAGAGTATTTTATAATGAGGTACTAACCATTTATGTCCACAAATTAACCATTAAGGTATTTTTTATTTTCTTAAAAAAAATTAAGGGCATTGATGAAACTTTTGAAAGTTCATAGTATTTTTTAAACAAATTACTAACCGTTTTCATCCAAAACTAATTGTAGATGTATTTTTGAACTTTTTTTTTTTTGAAAGTTCAAGGGTATTCATGAAACTTTTTAAAGTTTAATGGTATTTTTGAAACAACGTACAAAACTTATGAATATTTTTTTAATTTGGCCTTTTTAAAAAAATCATAAAATTAAAAATGAGATATCAAATTATTTTTAACTATTTGTTATGATAAATATCTTTAAAGATACATGTATTCCTTCACTAAGAAGTTTCTAATGTCGATTCTGCTTGATTTTTTTTTTAAGGCAAATTATATGGTAACAATAGATTTGTTAATTGTTAGTTGTGTATTTGAAATGGAAAACAAATATACAAAACACATGAAGTTGATGGTTGACATCCGGTTACTTCTTGAGGGGTGGATTGGGAGAAACTATTCGGTGAGACCGCCACAATATAACCGACAATTTTGCACCGTTGAATGAAGAGAGAGAAGTACCTCGAATTTAATTTCATTGTATATTCTCTTACTCAAACTGTTTCTTTTGTGCCATCTTTATGGCCGTCTTCCTCTTGATCAGAGGGGGACTTCGCCATTTGGTTCTCTAACTTTCTTCCTTCAGTCGTTAGTTTATGTACTAAGAGACTGGTTCAATTTGGTGGTTTAATACATCCTGGCATTTAAAACACACACACACAGAAAGTTGATAGATTGTTCTCAAGAAACATCAACTTCACTCATTTTGAAATGGGAATATATATATACACATATATATACATATACATATATATATATATATAGTCATTGTACTCTCAATAAAACTTAAAATTGGCCCCTTTAATAAGTTCGAAGTTAATTTTTTTAAACAAAATTGGTTAAGTAATAATAATAATTTCTATACAAGAAAAAAATACAATGGAAACATACTTTCAAAACTTATAGAGACTATTTTTTTTTAAAAAAAAAAATTGTCTAAGGGCCAAATTTTAAACTTTATTGAAAGTACAAAAACTAAAATTAGACATTTAAAAATATAAGAACCAAAATAGAAAAATGCTCTCAAAGTACAGGGGACCAAAATATTATTTTAACGAGAGTTTTTTTTTTCCTATTATATATACTAGTCAAATATTTATATTAACAATATTTAAATCACTATTTGACTAGTCAATTACTGATCTACTACTCTTTTTTATGTTACTAATTAATTATTAATTTATCTAAGTGTATTTATTATCTCCATCAGTAATTGACATATACGATCCATCCCTCAATCAAATGGTTCGAATTTCCAATCTAAATATTAGTTAGATATCGATAACTGTCTCAATATCATATCTCATTTCTATTCATGTTTAATTTTTAATTTTTATAAATTCTTAATTTTATTCATATCTACCATTAAGAAATGATACGTTAAAATGTTATTTTGTTGTAATTTTGGTCTCATTTTATTTTAAACTCTGTATTTTAAAATGTTTAAATGAAACTTAGTTTGAAATTATTGTAGCTTTAAAAAAAATTGTTGATAATTGTATTTTTAGAAAATTCAGCTATGATAGAAGTAAATTAGACATTGCTTGATAAACATTTGATTTTGGTTTTAGTTTTTTAAATTTATGTTTATTTTTCTACAACTTATTCATGGTAATTTTCACCTTTCTTAAACAAATAATTTAGTTTTTTTAGTTAAAATCCAAAAAAAATAAAAATTATATATATTTTTTTAGTTTTGGTGTGTTTGAAACACATGGGATGAAAGTAAACAATAAAACAAACAAATTTATAGGTAGAACAGTATTTATAAGATTAATTTAAAAAACTAGATATAAAAAATTAAATGGTTATCAAATGTAGATATTTCAATTTTAACCTTGAAAATACATGGTATAATATTTAATAAAATAATACTAAATTTTTTTGATTTGGTTTTATTTACAAAAATAGACATTTTATTTCAATTACATTTATATTAATATATAATATATATTTTATTACAAGTTAATTGTTTAAGAATTTATGTGATCTAATTTGAAAGTAATTTTATTCAATGTAAAGTTATTTGGTAAAAGTTTAAGAAAAATAATTATTATAAATAAAAATTAAATCAATCAAATCTTAATTGATATAAGATAAAATATATGTGGAAAAAGAAAAATATATATGAGAAGATAGGATTGAAATTTAAAATTTTTTGTTAGGAAGTGTCATAGATTTTTTAGGAAAGTTGGTCTTAAAAGTTGTTAGAAACGTGATTTTACACCCAACAATAAATTGAGAAGTAATTTTAGATAAATGAATAATAAAATTTATCAAATAAATTAGACGGTTAATATTTGCCTATAATTACTTAACACAAGCAAACTTATTTCAATCATGATATTAAATTTATGTCGACATGTCGATTTCCATTGATATTTCCATATGTCCATGGGTTCGATATCGACACTAGAGGTGAATGGACATTTCCATTATATGGTACAAAATTGATGAAATATTAAAGAAAATTACAACAAAATGTAAGATAATGTGAATATAATATTATGACAAGCATTTTAACTTATTTGAAAATGGTTAAAGGTTTATTTTCTAATTTAAATATTTTTTAAAATTTTTTGTTTTTTTAAAATTTTCCAGAAATATCTATCGACATCGACATTTTATCGATATTTCCATCGACATTTCCATGAAATTGAGACCTCGATATTTCCAATCGACATCGACATTTTAAACCTTGATTTCAATATCCTAATGTGTTTGAAAACATGAAAATAATAATTAGTTTTTACTATCACTTTTAGAGGATGTCCATCTACTTATTAAAATAATGATTATATTTTCGAAATTTATATAAAAAAACACCTAATAAAAACTGTACTTTTTTTTTAAATACTAATAATAAACCAAGAATGTGAATTAATTTCAAGATTCAATTAAAATTCAGAATACTGTATTTAGACATTTAAAAATACATGAAGTATATAAAAAAATGTTATTTAACAAAAAAAATGTACTTGGATAAAGTCATTTATAATCATTTCATTTTCCTTTTTCTCTCTCCTTCCTACGTTCAATGTCTCTATTCCCATTTTGAGAAGAGGTATATGCCTTTGAGAACCAATTCCCAATGGGACCATACTTTATTTTATTTTTTATTTCTTATTTCAATAAATTAAGAGGGGAAAAAAAATGTACATATGACTATAGGAGACAAGAGAGCATTATTGCTTGCTTGCATTTCACTTCTGACTCTGTCCCCACCTCCCTTAAAAGCTTCATAGATTTGTTCCCTCTTTATTCTTTAATAATCACTCCCTCTCAATAATTTTTCTCTTTCACATTACTTTTTATTAAAATATTATTGACATCGTTTCATTTTAATTATTATATTTTTAAATATTTAATCTAAGTCCCTATAATTAATAAAGTATACTATTAGTTTGTTATTATTTTTCTTTTTAAAAAGTAATCTCTATTAATTTTTTCTCTACAAATTTTGAAAATTTATTCACATTATATCTTTTATGGTATTAAAATTATTATTATTATATAACAAATTTTGATAGAAACTAACTTCAAATTAACCTAAGAATTAATTTTAAGGTTTATTAAAAGCACAAATACTAATAATAAAAATTCAACAAACATCTAAAAAAAAGCATTTTAAGTTTTTTTTTGGGAACATAAAAACTCTCAAGGTCCACTCACCTTTGGCTTTTTTCTTACTTTATTTTTTTCCCCTCACTTTTTTCTCCACTGGCTTGCTAATCACTTTTTTTTTTTTTTTTGAAACATGCTAATCACTCTTTCTCAATCTAGACTACGATCCATAAATATACAATAGAGAAAGTCCAAATTTGACACACAAATCTTAACTCTCAATCCTCAATATTTTCGAAATGTATCTTAAATTTGAACAAGTATATTAATTTTTATCTAATGATAAAGCTTCATATGAAGAATCGTTTTGTCAAAATAATAATAATGATATTATTATTATGAAGAATCGTTGAAAAAAATATTTTTTGAGTGTTCAATAAATTATAAATCATTTGATATAAAATTGATAGATTTCAGACAAAAATAATATTTTTTGGTTGGAATTATAAATTTTGACCGAGATATTTAATAATAGATTTTGTACGTTAATCAATTTTAATTTTGTATAAAACTAGAGTCTCGTTAAATTAATAAACAAATCTCATCTATCAACTAGATTTTCTTATTTCATATGTGTTAGTTAATATAATTAATTTAACTCAACTATTTTTTTTTAAGTATCTCAATTAGTTGCACATATGAAATAAGTTAAAAGATAAAATAATATTAATAAATTGAATTAGAATAGGTAGACATCAAATGAACTTTTACATCTTATACAAAAAGGGATCAAAAGTATAATTAATATAGCCATACCAAGTGGCTTTGTTGTTCGCATATTGCCCAAAAAAAGGTCTATTTTTTTTAAGTGAAAATTTTTTGAGTTAAAAAAAGTCTATTAAATCATAGCAAAACTTGTATGTTAATGGTGTTGGTAGGTAGCCTAATCCCTTCAAATGGTCCAAAGTAAAGTTTGGAATATTTTAAATCACCTAAACCAAGTCACTAATTTCTTCTCATATAAAACATTGGTATTGTCCAAGAAAGAGAAGGAGAAGGAAGAACTACGGACTTGAATATTGAATTGGTTTATAGCATCCAAACAACTCTAACTTATATCTTGTTTGATCATTATTTGGGTCTTTATTTTTAGTTTTTAAAAATTGTATTTGTTTTTTCATCATTTCTCTACCATATATTTTATCTAAAAAAAAAAATATGAATTCTTAGCAAAATCTCAAAAACAAAAAACAAATTTTTAAAATATTTTTTTTTTTTTTTTAGTTTTCAAAACTTGAATTAGTTTTTGAAAATATATGAAAAAAGTAATAACACGACAAAGATACCTATTGATGGAGGTAGATTTATAAACTTAATTTTAAAAAATTAAAAGCCAATAAATCACATGATTATCCAAGAAGAGCTTAAATAATGTAATATATTAAATCACATTAAAGCTAGATGTTTTTTTATAAGAAGTTTTTTTTTTTTTTTGAAGCAATTATAAAAAGTTAATTGTTGGAAGAAGGAGAGATAAATATATGTCTAATCTTATTTGGAGGAGAAAGAAAATTAAAGAGACCATCTCAAGTAGATTCCTTCAAATGTTAGTTTCTTTTCTCCTGATATACTTGATTTTCACCACTCACCTACAAACAATTTAAGAGCCAACAAACAAAATTATAAGTTGAATTAACAATAGAGTGAATTTTTATAATCATGTAAGTTTGAATATTTGCTTATTTCTTAAGTTCGGTATGAATAAAATTCAAACTCATAATTATTTTTGGTAGATGTATCTTAACTATTTAAGTCATATCCTACATCTACAAAAATGTAATTGTGTTTTCAGGTAAAAGTCATCAATACAATAACAGTGTAATTTACCTTATTTAATATATTATAGTTTTCGTAAACTTGAACTTAGTTCAGACATATACTCTCAATCAAAAGTTAGAGCTTCCAATCTTATACCTCCAAATGTCGTTAAACTCTCAAAATATATATAAATATTAGTTTTTAGTTTTAAAATTAGGTTAACTTATAGAAAATACCATTGAATTTTGTAGCTCATTTAAATAACGTCTCTTAACTTCAAATAATTGTATTGGTACTTTTGACCTTTCAAAAAATTAAATTAAATTAAAAATATTCTTACCATTAAATTTTAGATTAAGAACATTTCATTCTTCCTCTTCTTCTCTCTCCAAGTTCCGCATGACAACCGATAAAATTATATGGTAAAGGCTGCAAAAGAAATTGAGATTTTATTAATTTTTCAATTACATAGAAATTTCAACATGCAGATGGAGAAGTTATTATTATTTTAAGTTCAACAACATTTGAAGATAGAGAGTTTCCAACATATAATCTCTTGGTCATAAACCATATTTCATGTCAATTGAACTATGTTCTTGTTAACAATATAAAAGATATTAAGTAGATAGAAGCTTTACCGTTTGTACATGCACAACATGATTATAATAATAATGTAATTCCTACTTTATCGATTAGCTTCGTCTTTTTCGAAATCTCATTTAAATTTTACCATAAGAAAAGTCATTCATATGTTTCCATTACCAAAGGTAGGGAGGGATAAAACTAAAAAAATGCGCATAAATATTTTCTATTAAAAACTTTACTGTATGAGTATATTTTAAACTAGTTTTAAAAGATAACAGATATCAAAGTATTTTTTAAACTATTTTTAAAAGATAACAGATATCAATTTAACTTTTAAAATTTAAATTATTATTGAAACAAGGAAAACAGTTTATAGTAATTTCTATAATTCAGCCTTATGACGACGAGGCAATGTAACTTTTTAAATTTTAAAATATTATCGAAACGAGGAAAAAAGTTTATAGTAATTTCAATAATTCAGCCATATGCGAGGAGACTAAGATCAGACGTATAAAATCAATTAATTAAAACCAAGTGACAAGAAATCGTTCCGATCAATTGAAATCGGGGAACGATGAATCGGCGAGTAATTTTTGAAGAATTGGAAAAGACAGTCTCACCGTCCAAAAGCAATAATGATACGGGTTACCGTCTGGGCCCGCCAGCTCAACCACACCACGTGGTCCCACTCAAATAATTTCCACGTATGAAATCACAAAGCGACAACTAACACCCCTCTGCACCAACGGCGTCATCCAATAAATGGTCGAAGACAGCGACGTGAAAGCGAACCAACGTAACGGCGACGTGACGGTTACCGTTAAAACGGGGTACGTGTGAGTTGGACCCCTCTCCAAGACCGAGTCGTCTTCTGCCACGTACCCCACTCTCTTTTTTCTTTTTTTTTAATTTTTTTCTCTCTCTCTCTCTCTCTCTTCGCTCAAACAAGGCGGCCAATCGCTTTCTGTTTTCACGCGTCATTTTGCGAGGGGTCGGTGAGATTAAGATTAGACCAACGCTCTTTTATTTTTTCACCTTCCTCGAAACGACACCGTTTTTTCCATCCTCATTTCTCTCTTTCTTTGTTTTTCTTTCCCTATATATCTCTCATCACGCGTTCTGAAGACCAAACAAAGCCTTGCAGAGCAGAAATACAGAGAGGGATTCCGGGGGAAAAAAAAAAGAGAAAAAAAAAAAATTGAAAAGACGATAATACCCTTCTTCTTCTTCTTCTTCCTCTTCTTCTTGTTCCAGTGTCTCCCGTTCTGTTGTTGGTCCCCTGTGTGAGGAAGAGGAGGCGAGGGTTAAAGCTTTTTAGTTTCAGAGAAAAGGGAACTCACAGCCCGTAGCGTTTGTTCTTCTTTGGTTTATAAACTTTTTTTTTTCGTTTGTTTTTTGGGAGATTTCTTAGGGATTTTGACTTCTTTCATCCATGGGGACTGAGATCCTACGGCCTCAGGATTGTTTGATCGAAAGAATCAGAGTTCCGCCGGCATCGTTTTGTCGTCGGAGGAGTTCTTATGGGAGCTCTGATTCGAATGTTTGTAACTATAATCCCAGATCTAACAGGAAGTCGACGGTTCGGTCGGAGCGGCCGGAGCAGCGGAAACGGTTTGTTTCGAATCACTCGGAGCCGACGGTCTCGAAGAGATCGAGTTCCGATGATTTGAAGGCGATGAAGAATAGTTTGGTGATGGAGAATGTTACGATCTTGAGGCGAGGTGAATCGCTCGATTCGAAGATCAAGAGCGAAGCTCTGAAGAAGGAAGGTGATAATCTGGTCGTGTGTGGGACCGAGAGGTTGGGGCCGGCGCCGGAAATGGTTCCGAAACAGATCCGGATCGTCGACGTAAGATGTCCGGTAGCCGGAAAAGCCGATGTGTACGCCGGATCTGCGTTTTCGATGTCGCCGTCTCCAAGTTCTCTTCCATTACCGTCGTTCTCGAAGAAAAAATATGTATCCACCATCGTCGACGACTCGGCTACCAGAGATCTGAGGCGTTTGCTTCGGCTCGACGCATGAGATCTTCTCCAGACAGTGAATTTGGATCGGAAATCCATCAAATAATCATCTCTCGTCCATTTCTCATCTCTCATCTTTCTAACGTCTCTCTCGATCTGTCCAGATCTGAACTGCCGTGATTTTTTTAAACGGTGGTAGATCGGAAAATCGAGCTAAACGAGACAGGTAAATCAGATATAAAAGAAGAAGTATATCATAATATCGTGTATTTATGATGATCCAGGTTTGTTTAACGGGGAAGAAATTTGTGTATTGTGTAAGTTCTTAGCTAAAATCTAGGCCGGAAGAAAAGTAATTTGGGTGGGTATGGGTTTGATTTCTGCAAATATTGGGAGAAAAGTAGTTTGCGCTTTGAATGATTAATTTTCTGCTCTGTTGTGAATTTCTTTAAGTCAAGGGCTTTGTTAGTTTTTCTTCTTCTTCTGTATGATATTATGAAACAAGCTTAATATAATAAGAAAACAAATCTGATGAAGATTTTGTAGATCTGGTCGCCATAGCCATAGTTCTTGAAGTTCTTCACCATCTGAAAGTCCCCTTTCTCTTTCCCCTCATTTCTCTTCCGTTTACTGAAATTTCCGCCATTAAAGAACATGTCGAGCTCGTTTCAGTTCTGAAAAGCAAAATTAAAAGATATTACAGTCAAATTCGGTTCCAGTAAAGAAATGAAACGGATGATGAATTTTGAAGTGTTTTCCTCACCGCCATGGTTTTTTCTTTAAAGACAGGGAAACGGCGGCACATGGGAGACATGAAGGAGAAGAAGAAGAATAGGGTTTTGAGATTGGTAGGTGGAAGGTCGAATCACAGGAAAGATATTTTTTTTGCTTTTCTAAAAGAATATAAAAAGGCAAAAGCTGGCTGCACGATAATAATCAACAATTCGTACTTAATGACATATTTGTGTGGAATAAGTCTGTATGGCTCATTTGTTTTTTTTTTATTATTATTATTTATTTTGTATTTCCATGAATTGTCAATATTTTTTAAAAATTGATACAAAATTAAAATTTAGAAATTTATAATTGATATAAATATTTATTTTCATAGAAGGGAGGATTTGAAAATTTATTAAATATTTTAAAGTTGAGAGATTTATTAAAAATTAGAAATTTAGAATTAATTAAATATTTTTTAAAGTTAGATTAAACCTAAACCAAAGTTGACTAAATTTATAATTTAACTAAATAGTGTGTTATTCATTTTTATGGATTAAATTGTAAATTAATTCTTTTTTATTTCTTTATCCTCTTCATCTGTGTTATTCTTTTTTATGGATTAAATTATAAATTATTCTCCTTTTTTTTTTTTTTTGTTATCCTCTGGAAAGAGATCAAGATTAGAATATTTGATTTCATAGGAGGAATAGATGTTTTTTTTAGTACAATAAAAGTTGAGGATTCGATCATACATTCGATCATACGTTAAAACATTCCATATTGTAAGTTTTAGTATAATAAAGAGGAGAATAGATGTTAAGTTATGTCTTTCTTGATAGAAGGAATAGAGGGAAGTTTTAAGTTTTAAGTTTTAAGTTTTCATGAGCTCAAACTTCTCTCTAAGAATTCTCTCTCTCTCTATGGAGTAGATATCTTCTATGAGCTTAAGATAAGTAATAACTTGTTTCTATAATTCTTTTCTTGCTTCTTAGTCGAGTTCTTAATCAATTCTTTTGAAATGTTCATCTGTTATTATCTCTCTAATCTATAAACTCTTTTAAGATAAAAGAAATAATTTTTCTTAAGCAGCATGATACAGGCGTGGTTAACCTTCATGCCTGAGAAAGATTATTTCATTTTCTTTGGAGAATTTATAGACTTAGATCGATTGATGCTAACTTATGAATTTATAGATTAAAGAAATGATTAAATCAAGACTAAGAACCAATAAAAGCTTTATAGAAAACAGTTGTTATAAGTCTTAAGTTCATCTTCTCCATTCCTCTTTCCCCATGCTTTCGAAGATAATGAAAAAACTCTCTTTTGGCCCAACGATAATTGATGATACAGCTTCAACTTCCTCAAAAAGTTCTCAGCTCGATCCTGAGAATTTAGACAAAATTCTATCAAAACACAAAATGATAGAATCTCAAATATCTCAAATTGAGAATAGACTACAAAATTGGTCTATTCCCAAACTTGAAGTCAATACTATCTACAAGATAAGTCCATTTAATTTCTCAGAAACTGATGTAATCAGAATTTCTGAAGATAATATTCCAATGGAAGACGACTTTCTTCGAATCATCTTTTTTACTCAATGAAGACATCGATATGTATCGAAGATACTTTAAATATCTACATATTGGATGTATTCAAGTAGCCATAAAACCTCTTTTTAGAACGGGATTAGATGTTCCCATCTATATCGCTCTAAGAGATAAAAGACATCTGAACTTCTCAGACTCATTATTAGGGATTGTTCAGTCAAATCTTGAGAATGGACCGCTTTTCTTTTAAATGCAAACTGGTTTTACCATTGCTCTTCAAGACAAGAATATCTTTGACGTGCTAAGTCCTGGATGTTCGAGGAAAAGGATTACGTCTAAAAGATGGATCGTTTCCTTTGCGATCATCTTTAGATTATATTATTACAAATTGATGCACACCAACTTTTCCCAAAAGCTTTGGGTGTATCACCAAAAAATTATACCATGCTTATGGAGGTCAATCTCGAAAAATCATCAATGACTGTCCCCAGGAAGCTCAAATGGAGTGATCTTACCGCTGATCCTATCTGGAGTATCGAGCATGCCACTCTCCCAAAAAATAGGCAGAGCACTACTGCCCATATAACCGAATATGATGACGGACATGTCGAGGTTCAATTTCAAGAAGATGAACCGAGACGCCCCCGTATTCAAGAAATAATGAATAGTCGCCCTAGTGTATGTTCAGACACTAGAACAACTACTAAAGGAAGACCAATTAGCAGGTCTAAATCCATGAGAACGTCTGTAGACTTTGACCAACCAGTCCCAGACATTCAATATGAAAAATCCGAAGGTTCCATTTCTCCAACTCAAACAGACATGGAGAGGAAATCGGGATACATATATAATCAAATCAACGTTCTCTCTACAGATATTGATGACATATCTATAGACGACGAATTGGGTGAAAAAATGTATGATGATTACATCAACACTTATATTCACCAAGAAGATTGGGCAAACCAGGCCATTCCTCGATGAAGGAAGAATTTCTTTCCTAATGAGGCCAAGAAAGCATCGAGAAGAACTAAATGTTCTAAAGAAACCCATTACATGGGTCACTTCCATGGAAAAGAAGTATCTTGGACTATCCTCCACGAAGAAGAAGCCGACTTCTCTCATCCATTGGTACTACTTACACAATAATCTCTTCACCATACAAGACTATCGATGAAGAGAAGACCAAGACTGTTGGAGTCAGAGAAATAAAAAATATCCAACAGCAACTCAACTATTCAAATAAGGTCCTTACCACCTTATCAAAAACAGTCGAAGAAATTAAGACTGAAAAAACTATCAAAAATGTCATACGACCAGATCGTGCCGGTTTACCAAAGATCGACCCCAACAGGCCGATAGTCCAACCCAATGCCTATGACCTTAAAATAGGAAAAGTAGACACAGAAGATATTCTCTCTGAAATAAACAGGAAGATCTCCAAGATGAATATCTCTGCAGATCAAAAAGATGTGCCAGAGACATCAAAGAAAAGTATCAGTTTTGGAGTACCCCAAAAACCAACTGGTAACATCAATACGATTAGAGGAATCGACGATTCTTCTACTTCAAAAATCCTTCCTATCAGAACATACAACACTGATATGAAGAACCATTACTCCAAACCCTCTCCTCCTGATTTAGGATGGGATGATTATAAACCAGAATCCCGAGATTTCGACGGAAATTCTGTCATCACTTGGAATATCGATGGTTGTTCTGAAGGACAAATGATGACCATATTCCAAGAAATGTTCGTCGCTGCAACAGCTTATAGCGGCAAAAAGCTTGACCAGCGAGACATTGTTAAAGCTCTCACTTCTGGTTTCACTGGAAATCTAAGGAGTTGGTATCATAATCACCGATCGAAACAATGAGAAGCTATCAACAATTCAACCACTCAAAGGGTTGAAACCAAAATTAATCCAAACGGACAAGAAGAATAATGATTTGATTAGTGAATCAAACGGCGCTGATAGTCTTGTCTATCAAAGAATCAAACATTTTGTGGGAAAAACAACCCTATGGAGCGATCAACAACAGGAAGCTCTATTAGGACTAAAGTGCCACAAAATGAGTGATTTCAAATGGTATAAAGACACCTTTATGGCCCGACTTTATACATTAACCACATGTGGAGATGTCATTTGGAAAGCGAAATATGTTTCGTGACTTCCTCGATACATAAGTCAAAAATTCTATACCACCGTCGTCAGCGCATCTGGTGGAATGGATATTGATTGGGAATCTCTTACTTATGGAGATATCAACAGTACTGTTCAATCAATCTGCCTAGAATTATGCCAAGACCAAAAGCATAATTCAAGGATGGCGAGATTCGATTCTGAAGAGAATTGGGATCATTCTGTAAGCAATATGGGATGGACAATACCCCTCCATCAAAAAAGAAGAATCATTCGAAGAAATCTTTTGGGAAAAACAAGAAAAAAGAATTTTCGAAAGATTACTCTTACAGAAGAAGAAATTACAGCAGACGAAAGAAAACTTCTTCTTCAAAAGAAGTGCAGTTTGCTTCAAATGCAAAAAGGAGGGACATTATGCTAATAAATGCCCCTTAGTCAAGAAAATCTGTAAATTGGAAATTGAAGAAGAGACAAAACAATCTCTCCTCAATATTCTTGGAGATAGCGAGATGTCCTCCGATGAAGAAAACTCTTCTGAAGACATGGTCAACGAACTGAAAGAAGGATCTTCAAATGAATCTTCTTATTCAAGCGAGGATTCAGACATTGATGATGTCATTCCTTGTAGTGGATGCATTAATGTCTTAACAAAATCCCAGGAAAATCTTCTGGATTTAATAGAAAGTATTCCAGACGAGAATACAAGGAGAAAAATGCTTCTAAAGCTAAGAGAAGAATTAGAGGCCCCTGATAGTGATCAGAGGAAACCAACCTATTTCAACTTCGAAAATGTGTTGAAAAGGCTAAAGGAAGGAGATTCTTCCAGTCCTGCAAAAGTCTCGGACTTACAAACGGAGGTAAGAAATCTCAAAGAGAGAGTTCTTTGAGAATAAGCAGCGGATAGCTAGTCTTGAATATACTTTTGCAAGATTTCAAGACCAAGCCAATGCAACAACATTGATGATGAGCTGCAGCAGAGTCATCCTATCAACAATTTGTTAATGAAGATAGCATCAACTACATTAACAAAGTTTTCAATCGTAAGTGGTGTCAAAAAGTCATTATAAAAGTCAAAGACTACAAGATCAAGAGTAACGGCTCTCATTGATTCGGGAGCGGATCGAATGTCATCCAAGAAGGACTAATACCTTACAGATATTTTGAAACGACAAAAACAGACTTTGAGAGGAGCCAATAATCAACCACTCTCGATTAATTACAAAATTTGGGAGTACATGTTTCTGCAATGAGAGATATGTTTTAGTTAACACATTTCTCCTAATGAAGGGTTTGAGCGAGGAAATGATTTTGGGAACACCATTCCTCACCCAACTCTACCCATTTCTTTGTTTTCAGAAGGAATTTTGTCTCGAAAAATATGGAAAGGACATTATCTTTGAGTTTTGTCATCCAATGACTCAAGATATATTTCAACTATTGAAGACGAGATCAACAATCGTCTCAACAAAATAAAAAAAAGAAAGAAAGGCAAATAGAATTTCTTCAGGAAGATATTAAGTGCGAGAAAGATATCCAGAAGAAATCGAAAAGCCTTTCATCAAAGCAAATATTGAGCGATCCTAAAAGAATCGAATCGAAATATGCTCGAGATATCCCAAATGCCTTTTGGGATGAAAACAACACATAGTGGATCTCCCTATGTGAAAGATTTTGATGAGGCCAATATTCCAACAAGAGCCGTGCCCATTCAAATGTCAAAAGAGCTCGTCCAAACCTGTAAAAAGGAGATAGACGATCTACTAACTAAAAAAGGGCCTAATAAGCCCATCAAAAAGCCCATGGTCTTGTGCGGCTTTCTATGTTAATAACCAGGCTGAAAAGGAACGAGGAGTTCCTAGGCTAGTTATTAATTATAAACCCTTAAATAAGGTACTCAAATGGATTAGGTACCCAATACCTAATCGACAAGATTTGCTTAAGCGAATTGCTTCTGCAAAAATCTTTTCAAAATTTGACATGAAATCGGGCTTTTGGCAGATCCAAATCAATAATAAGGATCGATATAAGACCGCTTTCAATGTACCATTTGGACAATACGAATGGAACGTAATGCCATTCGGATTGAAGAATGCTCCATCAGAGTTCCAAAAAATCATGAATGATATTTTCAATAAACATCAAGACTTCACAATAGTCTATATTGATGACGTTTTGGTTTACTCTCAATCAATAGAGGAACATTTCAAACACTTGAAATGTTTTATCTATATCATTAAGAAAAATGGTCTTGTAGTATCACTACCCAAGATCAAATTATTTCAAACAAAAATACGTTTCTTAGGATACGATATTGATCAAGGAATTATCGTGCCCATCCAGAGGTCTCTAGACTTTGTGGATAAATTTCTGATATTATTCAAGACAAAACCCACTTTCCAAGGTTTCTTGGGTGTGTCAATTATGTTGGAGATTTTATAAAAGATCTTCAGACAATTTATCCGCCACTATACTGACGGACTAAAGAAAAATCCAAAGCCTTGGGTAATGACAAGCACACTAGTCTTTGTCAAAACAATAAAAGCTTTATCAAAAGGCATTCCATGTCTATCTCTTGTAGATGACTCTTCAAACATGATCGTGGAAACCGATGCCTCAGATCTCGGTTACGGCGGTGTTCTCAAACAAGAAATTAACGGAAAAGAATCAATTATCCGTTATCACTCAGGAATATGGAATAGTGCCCAAAAGAACTATTCCACTGTCAAAAAAGAAGTGCTAGCTATAGTACTTTGTGTTCAGAAGTTCCAAGGAGATCTCATCAACAAAGATTTCCTTATACTTAACCGATTAAAAGCAAGTAAATACATCTTTGAAAAAGATGTAAAGAATCTTGTTTCAAAACAAATCTTTGCAAGATGGCAAGCAATCTTATCTTGCTTTGATTTTCGAATAGAGCCTATAAAAGGAACAGATAATAGCTTAGCTGATTATCTCTCGAGAGAACATCTCTCGCAAACAATCTCTAAGCTCTCTTCCAATTATGTTCCCGAAGCCACCACGCCCCCCCTGGGGCGGCCACTGCTCCTCTCTTTCAATCAACCCGGATCAAAGGGTTCCTCAACAAACGACTAGTTCTGCAGAACTAGTTCTCAAAGGAAAACGCCCCATTACTCAAACATCCGCACTTCCACCCATGAATGCGAGATAATTCTGCGATGGACTCGAATTTGAAACAGTGTCCAGACGGCGTCAAGGTTCCTCTTCAAGGAACCTATCAAGGACAGGGGAAAGCCTAAGCCAAGTTTCCTCTTCCCATATCTCAAACAGGCCCTCATCGCCTTCTACAACATCCGGTTCGATTGCAAAGCGGAATCAATCGTATCACAGCTCGTTAAACCTGCTATTTTTCAAGCACGACCTCAAATAACAGGTTATCATACAAAAACTTCTTTGGAAGAAGCCGTCATTGAACAAGAATTTGACGACCCCACTCCACAAGAGGCATGTTGCCAATTATATCCTCGAGGCTTCCAATTTGTGCCCGAAGATATTCTAAAAACTAGGAAGTTCTATGAGTTCATCCTAGTTGATACAAAATCTGCGGAGATTACTCATGTCTGGGACGAGAAATGATCCTAAGAAGAATAATCTTTTCAAAATTAAAAATTTTAGGTCTTGACTCCATCCCACTGGCCTCAGGGGATGTCAGTCCCAAGAAAATTTTCTAGAAATTTTAAACCCCAAACATATAGCTACCATGACTACATGAAAGCATGGTACAATGTGTTTTGGTATGAATCATACAACCATTCTTGGTTTGTTACGTTTTGTAAAAAGTCTTACAAACATAACTTCCCAAATTGGTTCCAAAAGTGGTGGAGTTATTTTGAAATTTCACAAGAGATTTTTCCTGTAGAAATCCAAAAATCATTTCACCTATTCTCAAATAGTGTCCATTCGTCGCCGCTTGCGATGACGTTTAGATTCTCCTTATTTTTTCAATTACCTTGGATTTTTTGTTGGACTCACCAACTGGCTCCAAGAGGACAATTTAAAACTTTAAATAAAGTTTTAAAAATCAAATGGTGGGAAAAATTTGATGTATCCCATCTTTCGGAAGAAAGGATTAGCAAATTCCTTAAAGCTAATCCACACCATTCAAGGGCAGAAGAAGAACAACTTCTTCTTCAAAGAAGCTCGCTTATTTCATCTTTAGCCGGAGTATCCACTACCTCTGAGCTACAGACAGTCATTCAAGGAGCATCTCAAAGAGAAGATGACAATGCTCCAGTTCAAGAAGGAATTCCCGAAAATGATGATATTATTTCGGAATCTTCCGTAAACGATATCGAATTTGAATACGATCCATATTTAAATTTCGATATTCTTGACCCATACTATGATTCCCAACCAGGATGAATAGTATTTTGTAAAAAAAAAAAAAAAAATGTAAATATTATGTGATATGTTTGCACATTATAATCGTCGATCAGATTAATCTCCGATTAACGGGGGAGGTGAGGAAGATAGCAGTTTTTGAAGTGGAAATAACCAACCCACAGGCCTATATCTATCCACTTAGGATATTCGGTTAGAGGACTAAATCTAATCTCTTAAAGTCATTTCAAAGGAATTAGGGGAGTCGCAAGGGCAGCATGGCGGATAGATATAGGAGGAATAGATGTTTTTTTTAGTACAATAAAAGTTGAGGATTCGATCATACGTTAAAACATTCCATATTGTAAGTTTTAGTATAATAAAGAGGAGAATAGATGTTGAGTTATGTCTTTCTTGATAGAAGGAATAGAGGGAAGTTTTAAGTTTTAATTGCTTCAACTTTATAATTATATTTAATATATTGTTAAACTTTATCCAGGATCTAATAGGTGTTATCGGAAAAAGTAAGTGTACATTAGACTTTTAGCAATTGTTTGAAACGTTGGGTGAGTTATAATAACATAAGTTATAATAGTCTGCGGGTTATTATAATTTATAGAATCATATAATATTATTTAAATTCTAATCTGAACAACTTTTAAGAAATAGAATATGATACTTTTTATTTTTTTTTTACCAAACTTGCTTTTAATTCAATATGTGGATATTTTCAACGTCATTGTTTCTTTTGCAATTTTATAAATGAGTGGCCTCAAACCAATTCAACTTTATATTATATTGTTAGATTAATTTGAGTTGCGTGTATTATCTAACCATAATAACATAAGAGTTAAGGTTGGAGAAAATTTCAAGTCAATAAGTTGATTGGGTCCAACGTCCAAGTCTATTTTTTTTAATTAATTTAATTTAATCTTTAGACAATTTTTAAAAATCAACTATGAGCTTCCTTTTATAAATGTATATTGGATTTTGTAACCCGTTTACAAGTAGATTGAATTAAAAAATTCTCCTAGGATCATTTATTTGGTAGAAATTCAAGATTCTTCTAAGACAGAAATCTACACTATTCTACTTGTTTTGCAATAATATAAAATATATACATGAGACATCTGAGAAACTTTTGATGCCCTTCTCATGCACGAGTTTCTAATATTCCTATGTTGAGGAAATCATTTCACATTTTTGCCTTTATTTCTTTCACATATATTTTCTTTCACCATTTTTTTAAATCTATGATTAAAGTTAATTTGTGTATTTGTTACCTAACAAATAACGCTATGAAATTAATATATTTATATGTTTCATTAACCTATAAATAAACTTCATTTAAATTATAGTATATAATTCAATTATTTTCAATTAAAATTTAAAATGGACTATCTATTAATCTATTTTACTTTTTCAACGGTGATTATTCAATATTTTTTCAAAAAAATCTAAAAAACAGTATAAATTAACTTACTTTATAAAATAAGCCTATAAAATTAATTTAAAAATTAAAATATCATTTTGATTCTTGTACTTTAAGTTTCATTTAATTTTAGTCCTTACACTTTCAAATGTCTAATTTTAGTCCTTACACTTTCATTTAAATTTTCCACGCTTTGAATGCCCAAATATCAATCTTTCAATTTCTGGACACCTCTAGGGGTCGTTTGGAGCACCGTTTCGAAATCAAAACCCTTGAAATCGAAACCCTGACCTGAGAATTAGAAAACGGTGTTTGGTAGATAGATATATGAGAATTAGCAAAACTGTGTTGGAATTAGCGAAACAAAATCATGAGGTTGTATTTCAAACCCATTGGGTTTTGAACACAGTGAACCAAAGAACGTTTTGGGTTTGGATTCCAAAACTATCTAAATCTAAGACGGTGCTCCAAATGTCCTCTAAAAGCTTTTTGACAACAAAGACGGGTGCTAACCTAGCCACTACATGGCATATTCCATGAAAATTTATTTTTGGTTTAAATTTTCACGTATCATTTAATAGAAATCTTATAACACCTCATTTTTATACTAGGTAGAGTTGGAAATAAAATGTGATCGGATTTTAGTTGCATTCAAGAAGTATCTCATGGATTGGCTAGTTCTCGACAAGCCATTATAGTTTTTAATGTAATTTTCCAGTCTCACCTAGACGAAGGAAATAATTCAACAGTCTCACTTGATGCCATCTTGGCAGGTGGAAGATCGAGTCACCGACATAGGGATGACTATATTAGATTACATGAGATTCAATCTCAAAACTAATTGAGCAGTAGTCCATGTATCTTATAAATTGTGAGGTCACTCTACATTTTTTCACCGTATGATCCTTAACATGCTCCCTCAATATGGTGCATTTTTAGGTTCACCATTCTTGGTTAGGATCCTAATTTTTTTGACTGAATATCCGTTTGGATTTTATAAGCTTTGATATCATATTAGATTACTTGGAATTATATCTCAAAACCAATTGGTAATGAGAGAAGTAAACCATGTATCTTATAAATTGTGACGTAACTCTACATTTTATGGATCCTCAACGTAAGCAGAGGCTTATACTATTTTCGAAGGACTACAGTTGGCTAGCAGAATGAATATAATAAGTTCAAGCGTTTTGTTAGATCTGCAATTGAATGATGACATGGTTAATGGAAATATTAACATTTTATTTTTTTTGTTTGACGAAAATGCATTTTTTGAAGAGTGTATTCGTTGTTTTCATAATTTTAAAAAAAATAATAATAACAATTTGTTGGTTTGGAAAATAGACTATTTTTGTAGTTTTTTTTTATAAAAAAAATCATGAATATATTAGGTGAAACAACATAATTGAAGCAGATTTTATAGTAAAATCGATTGCCACATTAAGAAAAAATAAAGGAAAAGGAGAGGGATCCTCATAGCTTCCAAAGGGAGAGCTACCCTTAGTCGTAGCGTAGATAAAACAGTCTTCCTGAACCAAATCATAAACCCGATGACAGTTAAAAAAGGAAAGGGAACGGAGATAATAAAGGGCCTAACATTTGGGCCAAAGCCAACCAAGCCCAAGTCCAATGGTTGGACCTGGTTGGTTTTGTGCCTAGTATTTTGGACTTGAATTTTGTTGATTTTGACCCAAATTCTAGATAACACAATTTGACCCAACTAAATTTAACCTTATAATTTAAGATTGGTCAACTTTTATCTTCAAATTAAATTCGAAACACATGTAAATTTATAATTAGTCTAAAATTTAATTATATGTAGAATTTTCATTAATTTAGAAATGTTGATAAAAATTTCTCATTCAACAATGTTGTTGCGTGATTTTTAGGTACTCGCAAATACCCAAAAGTGTACGATATCAAGTTTTAATATAGCAGTGAGTTGAGTATTGCTTATTTAGAAAAACAAAATAAAACTTAAAACTAGTATTTACAATGTTGGAGTCTACTTTTGAGAAACAAAACGGTTGATTAAAACATAAGCACATCTTTGTAATAGAAAGAATTGATTTCTTGCAATTAATCTTAAGTCAAGAATTACTAAATGATCAACATCACTTGAACTTATGCACAACAACAAATCAACCTCTTGGTCTATTTTCATTACTAAACATGACATTAGGTTATTCTCTTAAAACTTCTAGAATTAATTTACTCTCGTGCAATAAATTAAATCTAGTAATGCATCTATTGTTCTAAGGATAAATTTATGCTCTTGAGCTAAATCTATTGCACAAGAGCATAAATTTATAGAGTCGAGACAACGTTGATAACGAGATGCACAAAAGATATAAAAACATAAATTCAATCACAAAATCAATACAGATTCAAATACATAACCAATACTTGTCTAAATACAAAGATAAACAATAATTTAGTTCATAACAAAACTCTTAAAACCAAAAGAAAAGCATGAAGAGATTAGACTAAGCTCGCATGCCAACATTCGTTCCTGATGTGATGCCCATGATCTCAAATTTTGAGTTTTTTCCTTAGCTCTCCAAAACTCTCCTCTAAGCATTTAGACAGTGTAGAAATCGAGATTAGAGTTTTAGTCTCTAAAAAACAGCTTTCTTTTGGCAGATGAAAACCTATCTTTTATAGAGTCGAGACAACGTTGCAACGTAAGGACAACGTTGCCCTTAACATTTTGCAAAAAGGGAAAAAATCTTCTTCGGCCAGTGTTGCAACGCTATAGGCAACATTTCTACGTTGTGCCTCGGTTCAACATGTTGAAAGGCTTCTCCTTAGGCATTGCAACGCCATCCTCTCGTGTCCAATTGTCTTATTTTCACCTCCAACAGTTGGATCCTCAATTTAGGGCACAAATTGCTTCAAATTCGTCCAAATATCTTTCAATTCATCAGTCTTACCTCGAATGCTCAGTTTCTGCCAAAACATACAATAAAAACACACAGAAGTACACAAAACTAGCCTAAAACTAAGCATCCATATATGAAAACATTAATCCATTGGTAATATCTAACCTAACCTATATGTTGGTATGACATCTTTGTGAAAGTAAATATGTCCAATTAAGTCACTTTAATTTTTTCTATTTAGGTGTGCTTTTTGGTGATATGTATTAATCCATCGTCAAGCAAATGCTACCATTACATAACTCAAGAACATTGTTAGATGTTGCATTAAATTTTCTTCTTTATCCAACCCCAAATCCATGCAAAGTCGACTCATGTTGGTTTGTAGAGAAAATCTTATCCGAATCTTAAGCATGCACAATTCATTCGAACTCATAACTTTTTAGTCATGAGTCATACTTACTGCAAGTTGTGCTAAGCTCTTGTTGGCAATGCACAAACCTCTTCTAAACTATAGAGGTTGTTACAATACAACCAAATTCGAGAATTATAAATTGCTATAATCTAACCTTTTTTTAACTTTGTAAAGTTTGAAAAATATAATATTAACTAATAAAAATAAAAAATACTGCCAACAAAAACATAACTCAGACATTAAAATTATGCCCAAAGGACCATGAGTTCGAATCCCCCACTTTCAGATGTTGTTGTACTCAAAAATAAAAAATAAAAAATACTTTTCAAATTGATGATGTACTGCCATATTGATTTTTTTTTTTTTTTTAAATGGACCTAATTGCAACGATAATTGAGTTTGTGATACAATTTTTTTAAAAAATAAAAAATAATTTTCCTGTATTTCATGAGTAGTTTGTGCAATTTTTTTTTTCTTCTGTTTTTTAAGTAATTGTTAGATTAACTAAGCGCAAAGATAAGAATCCTAATTTAAAATGAGTAATCTTTTTATTTTAATATGAAAAAAAAATTCCATAATACAGGAAAATTCGTTTTTTCTTTTGAGATAACCGATTTTAATTGTTTTAAGATTTATCGAGTCGAGTGTGAACGATTAAGAAGAAAACTTATTCTTACCTCTGCCGATTTCGCCGTTTTCCCTTCTGTAAAACTTGCGTCGGACCTGAACGAAGAAAAATGGGGAAACCGCCGATTTCGCCGGAGAATCAACCGCCTCTTCACCGGAGCGACGCCGACGACGCGGACGAGAACGTTAAGCAGCTCAATGAATGCTCATCCTTCTACTTATCTTTACAGGTTCTTCTTTCTTTTTTACGTTTCTGCTAAAACCCTAAGCCCTTAAAATGCATATTAATGGTCAAAGTTTTTGATCTCCATGATTTTCAGGAATGTCTTATCAAAACTAACAGGAACTGGAAATCTTGCCAGGCTGGTATGTTTCTTGCCATCATTTCACCAATTTAATTGTTTTTTCTTGTTCTAAACTCTAATTTTGTCTATGTTTTGTTTATCTTGAATTTATAGATGTTTTTTTTTAAAGTATTTATCCCTCGTCTGTTTCTTGCCATTTTGAAACTTTAATTTTCAGTCAGTATGGGGCAATCCTTTAAATTTTCTTCTTCTTCTTCTTCTAAGTCAGCACTTGGTTTGTCTGGCAGAAGTTCAAGCTTTGAAGTCTTGCAATGAGAGAAGAAGGAAGACTGGGCAAGGCAAGTGAAAGTTCTGGAAAGGGGCAGAGTGTCCTAGATATTATGGATTTTTTGTTTTTACTTAGATTCACTGTTTTGTTGTATTAACATGTGCTGTCTGAGATCCGAGAATTTGAATGATAAAACAATACTGAAATGAGAAAAATGCATTGAATTTATAGATGTTTATGAGGGCCCCTCTTGACCTTCTTTCTTTTTTTTTTTTTTTGGTAAAATCTCCCTCAACACAGTTGAAAGAGAAAAATGTGGAAAATATTTGGTGCACACATGGAGTAAGGAGTTTCCTGCACACACACAGCCTAGTATTGTTCTTTCTCGTGGTAATCGGCCGAAAAATACTTGACTGCTTCTAAGTGGGTAGGAATCTTCATGTTTCTCACCATGTAATTATTCGCAACGAGATAAAATATTTTTCACATTTCTCTCTTTGTTGTGCTTTTTCTCTCCTTGTTGTCAACTATTAAATATTGAAAAGCAAAAAGATTACTACCCACCAAGAGCAGTTAAGTATTATTGTTCTAATCAGCCACAAGTTTACTTCACAAACAACAACTAAATCACTGACATGACACTTTAAAGAAATGGATCTACCTTAAGCAACAGAAAAGAGAAAATAAAAGAGCATTTTTCTCTATATACAACTAACTATCTAGTATCTACCATGCCAGCCAGAATGGAAGAGACAAGTTAACAAGAGTGGGGTCTGAAACTTGTTTATCATTGAGCTTTGAAGTTAACCCACTTCATTAAATTCCTTCTATGTCTTGTCCATTTAATGGAACTGTAGATTTTCACTTTCAATCTCTCTCCATCATCACATCCTACAAACAAGAATTTACAAGCATCCAGCAAGAGAACATCCATCCATTCCATTTTTCCATGTCTGATACCAACCCTTTCTCTCTCAAATCAACTTATTTGGTCCAATGCTAAGCTGGAAGATGAGTATTTGTTTCTCCTGTAGGCATAAACAAACTGAGGTCAGAAACTATGATGTTATGCTTCTAAGCAAAATTAAGATTAATGTGTCTGTTAGTCAATATTATACTTTCCAGGATGCATTGCAAGTCTCTTTCTGCTGGTGGAGGAATGTTACAGCAACACTAGAGTCTGAATAAACAGGCTTTTCTCCATGAAGAAAACATCAACTTTGAGGATGAAATTTAGCAGTAAAATGATATAGAACAGGAGAGACTACCATTATCAAGGTCTCTCATTATTTAGGGTTGGAAGGAGCCACGATCGCTGGGTTCGATTCGTTGCAACGACATGTTGAGAGTTCGGTAGATCTGAGGAACCGATTCTCAAAGAAGCAGTCTCCTACCCAATGCTTGAAGAATTCTCAGCGCCTGACTAAAGCAACCACTCAAACAAGGGAGGAACAAGGTTCACAGGCTAATGAATTGATAAAGATGAGAAAACTAGGCATTGAACTACTAATTTTCAAATCAAAACATAGACTTATATGAGAGGATAGTAGATATAAAAACAAAATGTGTCATAATTTCTTTTTTTTCCCGTCCAACATAATCCTGCATTCTGCCGTGGAAAATTATATCATCATCATATTCAAGAGCACGAAAAATGTAGCCGAAATAATTCTTGTATACTTCATACATTAGACAAGCCTTTGATATGAACAATAATGATCGTTATATCATCGGTACGATTTTCATGTTCCATCCATAGTTTGTACGACTCGGCAGCAATGGCAGTACATGCATCTTGAGGATCTGCATAACTCGATGCCTATATGGAGAAAAAAAACATCAGAAAATTTGTTAAGTAGAAACTCTTAAAGATAAGACCTCAAATTATCATAATTTGCACAGAAAAAAAATAAAAGAAAAACCCATACTAAAAAGGAAAAGAAAAAATCTATGCTGATCTAGATCTGTAGTTATGATTAAAAAGTAGTAATACAGCACTACAAATTGGCTAGTAGAAGTCTTGTTCATTGAGTTCAGCAGTTCAAACTTCAAAGGTAATGAGCAACAAGTAAACAGACAAGTAAACAGATAAAATAGGATGATCGGTATCTTAACAAGTACTTAACTTAGACAAGAGAATCAAGATATCATGACCAAGAAGAATTCATCAAAGAAAGATATGAATGAAATGTGGTTTGCTAAATCATGCTTGAAATTGATAGCATTACATACCATATCGACAACAGTTTGACTTGAAAGGAACTCGAAAACTCCATCACTAGCAACCACAAAGAAAAGATGATTGGGGTTAAGCTGAAGAACTAAAACCTCAGGAACGGCGTTTACACCGATCTTCTCCGCAGTACTATCGCCTATGCTCCTGGTAAATGCAGTCCCAGGATACAACCCATTTTGAACCCACAGTCGGGGCGGATCACCGCCCTGACTTTCTTCATCACCCCAGCACTGAATATCAGGATCCACAAGTCCTTCTACTTGATCAACACTCAGAACTCTGGCCCCACAAAGCTTAACTCTCTCATACTCATCCTTTCTAAATGGCGTTTGATCATTTGACAAGTCCTTGGCAACGACACAATTCCCTTCTTTAACTGCAATTACAGCTCTTGAATCACCCACATTGGCTACATAGAGGGTATCCCCAACAACAAGGACTGTAATTGCAGTTGTTCCACTCATGGAATCATCTATCTCACTTGTATGCAACTCATCATTTGTGGATAAAAATGCTGAATTATAAGCTTCTACAGGATCATCTAACAATGTGGGATCATTACATAGCTTTTCTATTAGCCTATCCTTCACAAAATTTGAACACTGCATTCCAAATTGACCATGCCCATCAAAAACACCAAAGAAATGGACATTTGGGTTACCTTGAATATTTGTTCTAATGCAGAAACTGTCTTGGTTTTCTTTCTCAGGAGATTCAGGGTAGTAACCACGCTGAGCCAGTACCAAGTATTCCAAATGATAGTTGTGAGAAGCCACAGGAATATACTCCAATGATCTCTCTATCACAGTGTTCTTATCTTGTAGACAGAAAGGAACCCCTTGCCGAAAATCTTGGGATTCACCAACCAACGATTTTGGGTAGCGACAGCAACATTTTGTATGGATACAACCCATGTTTCCAAACGGAAGCAGCAGAAAGAAAAACCAAAAAAACTGGGAGTTCGAACTTACCAACAAGGTGTTCGACGAAAGTTCTCAAAGAAGAAGTAACATAAATCGAAGTTAAACTATAAAATACTCAACTCCTGGAGCGAAACCCGGATGTTTCTGACATTATCTAACCAAACCCCATCATTTTTCCAGGGGGGAAAAGCCCATATTCTCAGAAGAAAAGCTGAGACAAAAGAACAGAGCCTGAAACAGAACAAACAGCAAAATCTATGTAAGAAGGCAGAGAGAAATCTGTTTTTCCCCCTCAGAAAACGATTGTGCAAACGAAAGGTTTGTTTCCCTTTTTCTTTTGCTTCGAGTAAAATTCTCCCTGACGCAAAAGCAAGTGAGTGATTGATAAGAAACAGTAGTAAGTTTTAAACAAAAAGAACAGAGAGAAAGGGAAGGTGAAATGGAAATTGGAAAGTTTTTTTTTGCTTTTGAAGAAAGATCACGGCTCGAGGCGAAAGAAAAAGCGAAGTAATGGACAAAAAATTAACCCTAAGAACACAATTTGGAGTAGAAAGAGACACAGTTGATGGAATTGTGGGGTTTTTGATGGTAACGAAAATTACTCTAAGCTTTCAGTGATTGTGAAGATAGAGAGAGAATGGCATAGGAAAGGTACGAGATTGGACATCGAAGTGACCCCAAAAACAGTAAGAAAATTTTGTTCGCAAAATGAAAAATCTTGAAACCACGGCAAGTTTTTCAGTTGGAATTTGGAAAAGATTTTCAAGAGCTCAATTATTGTATAATAGCTTCCCGTGAACTGTATTTTGGGTTTTTAATTTATTTATTTTTAGCCAATAACATCTCAGAATGGGGTTCAAGATTTTTCTACTTCAATTAGTTAAGTTTTTTTTTTTTTTAATATAATAAATATGGAACATGAAGATTAATCTTTAAAAATGATGTTGTCTCTCCCTCAATTTATATGATATGTTTTACTATTTTTGCAAATGCATTTAAATTTTTAGTCAATTTTTAAAACAAAAAATACTTTTTAAATAGAAAAGCATTAGATTTTGCAAACGAAGTAAAAGACTAACATGTAATTCATGAAATATTTATATATTTATTTATTTTGAGTTCTTTTGTTTAGAATATATATTGCAAATTGCAATGATGATGGGAGAGATTCAAATTTTTTGACTTGTAGGAAGATTATTTTTTTGTAGTATTCGAGTATACTTAAGTTGGTTTAATTCTCTAGCATTTGAAAAATTCAGTTGTATACTTAAAATATTATTCCTTTTAATAGTTGAAAGAGCTTAATTTGATTTTTGATTTGGGAAGATAAAGTACCAAAATTTCTTAAAAGAAAATGCAAAAATATTAAATAATCTTAATCTTGATTTGATAAGTTCGATATATATATTAGCAACTAGTTTTACTGATGGTCTTATTCAAAAGGCTTCATATTTCATATCAACGATTTTTTTTCTTATTTAGCTAATGTGGAACTTTAGTTGCATCCTAACAATATAAGTTATGATCAATGTTTAAAATGTCGAGAAAACTGTAGTGATCTCAATTTTATGAAAATGGCCATGAAAATATCGATAAAATGCCGATGTATATTTTTAGAAATACTTTTTAAAAAATAAAAAATTTTGAATTAAGAAATAAATATTTTACACTTTTAAATTAGTTAAAATACTTGTTATAATATTATATTCACATTCGATTACATTTTTAAATATTTAATATAAATATATATAGATCGACTGACCGAACCAATCAACTTTCATCAGCTCTAGGTTGTTTGGATTCGAAAACCGACGATGACCAACCAATGATCACTTCTAGTAATGGAAACGTCAATTCACCTCTTATGTCGATGTCCAATCCTTACCCATATATATATATATATATGTAGAAATGTGGATAGACATGTGGACAAAAATTTAATATCATAGCCTAACTTTATTATGTTATTTTTTGTAATTTTCTTATAGAACAAATGTTTATATGTAATTTTTCAATAATTGAATAGGAAATATTTAACCAGACTAAAACATACAATTTGAGAATATCTCTTAAAAAAAAAAAATTGGGAGAGTTTTTCATTTCATGGTGCATTGACTCATGGAGTGGTTCAAGTGGTGCCTAAAGCCTGAAGATGATCATAAAATTGATTGAAAGATATTTTTTTTTAAAAAAAAAGTATTGTGATATATTATATTATTTATTTAAAATTTGTGACATCTTGCATGTGTAAATAAAAGATGGAACTAAAAAAAAAAAAAAAACTAGGGAGAAAATTTGGGGCCACACAGAAATCATCTGGCCTTACACGTTTCCGTTGGATCAAATTTGTCTCATTGGATATATAAAATCTACCCTTTTTTATACTAACATAAGATTATATACTAAAAAAACACATAATCAATATGTCGCTATCATATGGTTAAGGAAAATCTTATTTTAATATAACAAATAGTTATCTTTCACAATTGCAAAAAATAAACTTGGATAAATATTACTCAATAGAACAAATAAGACTAAATTTAAATTTAGTCCTTCAGCATTGAGATTTGCATCATTTGGTATTTTAACTTTGAATCAACTATCTAATACATTTAGTTTTCAATTTTGTGATTAAGAAGTTCCTAAACTTTTAATTTTATGTTCAATAAGCCACTGACAAATTTAGATTTTTTTTAAGAATTAATTGATTTATTAGATATAATTTTAAATTTTCTATTTGATAAAATCCTAAAATTTTAATTTTGTGTCTAATAGATCTATAAATTTTAAAAAATTTGAAAGATGATGAATTTAAATGTGTAATTTTAAAAGTTCATACATCAAATGGAGACAAATCTCATGGTTTTTGAAGATTTTGTTTCTTGGATTTTTTAATGGCATTGTATGAAAAAAAAAATGGGCATTGTTCCTTATGAATAGTAAAAGTCTATCATTGAGGATTTTTTCTCTCTTTGAAATTGTGTGGTAGATGTAGATCTTTGGAGGGTTTGAAAATTTGGAATCTTCTTCCTCATTTTGTATGGCTCATTTTTTTCTCTAGTAAATTTTGTGGAATAACCCAACTTGACACTTTTTTTTCATTTGATAATAAATTATTTTTTATTTTAAAAAATTAAGCTTGTTTTCTTATAATTTTTCTATAATGGTTCCATTATCCTTAACGAATGGTTTGAATTTTTAGTTAAATTCTAAAAACAAAAACAAGTTTTTAAAAACATAGATAAAAAGTATATAACAAAATAAATAAATTCAATAGATAGGAGTGTAGATTTAATTTTCAAAAACCAAAAACCAAATGGTTATCAAACCTCAAATATTCGTTTAAAGTTGTGAAGTTTCGTATTCCATTCAAATATACCAATTTTATTCGAGAAAGAAAAATTTTATTTGATTACTCATTAGAGTCGTGTATATGATTAAAAAAAACCTTATTTAAAAAATTATGATTTGAAAATGAATTTGAATTTTCTTTTATCTTAGTTATAAAGTAAAAAAAGTCATGTATATGATTAAAAATGAAAGTTCATCTACTCTATAATAATACAATGAGATTTTGTGTTATCATTTAGTGTTACATAAATCTAACACTATCAAATCAATGGTTAGTGGTTGAAATAGAAGTGGATAATTTAAACCAAATTTAATTATGAAGGAGAAATAGTAAGAGAGAAAGGAATCTCCATGTGGGGTTAGATTGAGGCCTTCTTTAAATCACAAACATCGAGAAATATCTCTTTGAAAATTTGTAATGTATTAGATGGCAAATTATAGTTGAAAGATAGACCAAATATATGATCCAAAATGAAATCCCACAAAGATTCTGATCAAATGTTCCCTTTTTCAAATCTATTTTATTTGAATCTTCATCTTTTTCCCCCCTTTTTGCATTAAAGGTTGATGATTAAAGGGATCTTAAATCTTATTTTTCTCCCCCAATCATTTTAGTGCCTTAGTTCACATGGGACTATGTGATTGTATATTTCTAATTAACCATTTGATGTGTAGAAATTTTGTGGCTCATTAATCCATCAATTTCCAATATTTGAATTGAAAAAATCAAACCAAACCAAGAAATATCCATCTATCATCAAGATAGTCTTAGGGTTAGATATGTAAATGTGCAAATATTCATGGATTTAAACAAAAATCAAAAGCCAATTTAAGCATAATTCAGGAGATATACTTCTATATGATTAAATTTTCAAAACCCGCAACAATTAAGGTATTTATTAACCTTATTTATAGGCCGAGAATCTCAGTTCGACAATATGAAAGTGAGATTCAGATATCTAATTCATTATAAAAATGTATGATACCTAACCAGTGACACTCAAAGTTAGACAAATAGAATTTTTATATCAAACATGGAATTACAATCGTAACATTTGGGGTGATTGGAAACTGGTTAAGTTAGTTATGTTTGAATCTCAAAGGAAAAGTTGGGCCAAGCCCATTCACCCCCACAAGTTGGGTAAACCCAAAACCCCTATTTTGGTTTGAGGCCCTTCTCGGCCCATTGGGAGATTTAACGGGCCCAAGGGGGAAATGATGGGCCCAGACAAGCCTCTATGTGAGCGTAGCTAAGGGTAGAATAACCAAGATTTTTTTTAGAGTAACAATTGCATTATTATCTCATCCAGTTAACTACGTTTGAATTGACACCAAGCCGTGAATATAGCTCAGCACTAATTGACATGTACTTTTGATTAAGAGGTTAGAAATTCGAATCTCTCACTCCCAAATGTTATTGAACTTAAAACGAAAAAAAAAAAGTCTTAATTAATGAAAGTGTGCACAATCATGTAAAAAACAAAAAACACACGGTATTAAATTGTTTGACAAAAGACTTGAAAGGAGAGGGTTTTTGTTTTTTTTAGTTCAACAACATTTAAGAGTAAGGAGATTCGAACATATGACTTCTCAGTCATGAACCTATATTTTATGTCATTTGAGTTATACTTTTTATTAGCGTTTACAAAAGACTTTTTTTTTTTTTTTTTTTTCAAAGAGATGAAATGGAGAACTATTTTGAAGGATATCAAAAGATTGAGTAGGGAAGTGGATAAGCCTGCTGTTTCTCTGGCTAGTGCATTTGGCCTGAGTTGGTGCACAAAAAGCCTGCACCTTAATATTAGAATAGAATCTGAAACTGTCCAAAAAGCAAAAGGACAAAATGGAAGGTAAATGGGAACTTCATTTAATTTTTCCATGCTCCAATTTCTGTTCTCACCCATCTTATAAATTCCCAAATATCTCCCACTGCTAACTGGGGTTTGTTTCTTTGTCTCCCTATGTCTCCTAGGGCATAAGTGGGTTGATTTGAGGCCAAAATCGACATATCTATTTTTAAAAAATGACGTCGATAGCCGACTCAAACCGATCGATGCGGATAATGTTATAACGAAGGTTGAAACACCCTATCTCATTCTCTGTTTCTTTGTCTCTCTATGTCTCTTTAGGTATAAGTGGATTGGTTGGGTCCCTTGGCTAAAACCAACATATAAGTGCAAGAAAAAAAATATATTCATATCGAATATTATCATTTTTAAAGAAAACTAACCATCTAACTCAAATTGATAAAAACGAAACCAAACAACAAAAAATTTCTACCAAACTAACGAAAACAGATCAAATATACCATAAACTGATCGAACGAGTCCGATTAGGTTAATTAGGTCGATATTTTTTCGATCTCGACTTGATCGGATTTCGAGATTGAACATAAATAAACCCTATATTTTGTGTAGGGTTTTTTAAGCAAAGGGTATTGAGGTATGGAAATGGGTGGGTAGCAAAGGAAAAAATAAAATAAAAATAAAAATAAATAAAAAACAGTCAAAGTGGAGTACGCATTAGAAGGGAATAATGGGCACGTGCAGAATCTGTTCGATAAAATGTCTGGCCGGGGAACCATACACTATTTGTTCCCTCTCTCCATCATCATCATGTGCTGCCCTTGGTGGGTGCCTTCCACGCCAGCCTTCATCATACAAACATTTTCAAACTCATCATCCAAATTCCAACCACAGCAAAAATCAAATATGGTCGTATTAATTAACATGTACTCGTTTCTTTGAGATGGTTGATGAACTAACGTCGAAAAGATGAAGAAAATTTCACAATATTTTGAGGTGAAATTTCATGTTTTTCTAATATATGTTGATGATCTCACATCACACAGATGAATAGAACTCACAATCTTAATTACTACTTTTATTGAGAATAGACTTTGAGACAAAATTTTATGTTCTCTTCTCATATGGTATCAAAGTTCATGAAATTCAAACGGATGTTCGATCTAAAAATTGAAATCCGTGAACCCGAAATGACACCATCTTAAGAGGGTATATGTTGAGGATCCCGCATCGAAAAAAATTCACAATCTTTATAAAATAAAAAAATTACTACTTTTATTGTCAATTGATTTTGAGATGAAATTCAATGTTTATTTAATAGAGATCCAAACAAATTTTTTTTAAAAAAAAATTTGCAAATAAATTCGAAACCATGCATGCATAAATGATCCATTTTTCCTTCACAAAGTCTAGAAGATTTTATGAACCTTTTATTTATTGTAATCTCTATCGAATAAACTTGCTAGAAAATAGAGAGAATTACATGAAGGAAAAAAAAGGAGGAAAAGAAAATTACTTGATAGAAGGCCGATGAAGAAGAAGAAGATTGCACTTTTGAATCTCAAGTTTTCTCAACTCTTTTTTTTTTTCTCTCTTTTCTTCCACTTACTAACAAAATGCTTCAAAAATCTTAGGCGTGACAAGCCTAAGTGGGGTGCATTATCATGATTTTTATGATCTCTTTGTTTTCTGTTTTTCCCTTTTTTTCTTTTTTTATAAAAAAAATTATTATCTTTTTTCTTTTCAAGCCCCCCCAAGCTTCTTGGTACTTCCACGTCACCATCCCCATATCTCTCTTTGAACCTCCCCGCCCTTTTTTGATTTTCTATATTTTTTTAAAAATTTGAAAAGAGAAGAAGAAGAAAAAAAAAATAGAGAAATTAAAGAAATTAAAAAAAAACAAGTCAACCCCACATTCATCACTCTCATTAACCAATTGAATTCCTCCACATCATCATCATCGATCTTCACTCCTTGCCACGTGGCCTATATAATAATAATAATAATAATAATAATTCCATCTAACTCCTCACTAGAAAAAAGAAAAACCCGCCCTCTCGAAACTTTTATCTACCGCCGCCGCCGCATTCCCCTGTCTTTTTCCGGCGAGCAGTAAACGTCTGAAACACGACGCTCCCCGCTGCCGGAAACTCATCCGCCGTACAACTCCGGCATTTCAACCCAAGCGGCTCCATCGCTCCGGCGACCCTCGCCCACACCCGATGCGACGCAGCAGTCGTCGACATCGACGCCGATACTGACACCGACACCTTGGCCGGCCGAAAAACCTGCACCGCCCTCTTCAACATCCGAACCAAATCCTCCCCGTCGCCGCCGTCATCGTCGTCATCATAAACAGAACCAACGCACTCAAAACTAGCGTAACTATACCCATCCTCCGGCGTGACATGAATCGTCGAGTACCGATCGCCGTCGATTCCGTTCATCGAGTAGCCACACGGGTCGAAGGCGAAATCACAAACAAGAGCATTGGGGTTAATTTGATTGATTCCAGCGAGCTCCGTCATCTCTTTCCCAGCAGCGTCGCCGGTTTTGCCATCGCCAGGACGGCGGAAGAATTTCCTGGCCAGAGTCCGGTCGAGCTCTGTCATACAGACTTCCACCGTGAAGAAATCAGAAAGAGGGAAAGGAAGGAGGCGAGTTTCATCGCAGGCGGAGAACACGTGCCAGGCATGTGAGGCGAGATTAGAAGGCATAACGGAAGCTTTGCGGTAACAGAGATGGTGAGGAAGGGAATTTTCCAAGTAAACGACTTCTTCGTGAAAGCTGGTGTGAGGGAAAGGCTGTGACAGGGGAAAGATAAAGTTACCGCGGGTGTAACGGCAGGAGGAGATCGTAAGGCCGAGATTGAGCGCGTGGTGGAGCAATGGACGGATAGATTTGAGTAGCTGAGTGGTCCCGCAGGTTTTGATGATGATTTTAGTTGGGTAAACGAAAAGGCTGGATTCAGATAAGACATAAGCGTCAAAGTAATGGTTACCGACGGCGGAGACGACGGTGCATTGGACTTCGTGTAGGACTTGTTCTAGAGAATCAAAGCTCAGTTGACGGAGGCCCATGTTGAAGAGAGCCGGATCGTCGCCGGAGAAATGAAGCTCCAAGCGTTTTTCGAAGCCTTCGAAACCGGAAACCGCCATTGAAGGGAAGGGGAATGAATTTTAGAGAGAGAAGATTTACAGTAGAGGGTGAGAGAGAGAAAGGGAGAGTGGGAAATTTATAGGGAGAGAGAGAGAAATGGAAGAAAGGGTTTAAGAGAGCATGCGGATGAGGCAACCAAGAATCATGATTGTGGCCATTATAATCAAAGTGAATAACAGATGATAATGCCACAAACAAATTCGAGAGGGAAAAATGACCAACAATCCAAACAATGGAGAGTTTGCATTTACTCTAACATTCTTGTTTGGTGACAAAAATTGATAAAAAAGAAAAATTCATGTTTCATTAGTGTTAGAGAATCTCTCCAAATCACAAAATATGACCCGACTTCACAATCTTTATAAAGATATGTCCGACGTTATTCATCACATAATTAATTTAATTTTGAGATGAAACTCTATGTTTATTTAATATGATAGGAGTTGTGTTTAAAATAGAGATGTCCATGTGACGGAGCCAACGAGGAAAATTTCCTCCCCACTCCCTCCCCATTTCTCGCCTAAAGGGGATTTTCCGTCCCGCCGAACAAATAGGCATTCCTAGTTTGAATCCTTGTAGTTTCATTTTTTATGCAATTTATATTGATTTTTACTTGTTATTTATCATAGTTCGTTCAAGAGAAACATTTGTTTATCTAATAATTATTAGAAATGACCTAACTTAAGAAAGATGAAAATTTTAGATTAAATTACAAAATTTGGTCCCAACCGTTGTACACGAAAGTTAGAATTTAGTTTCTATAGTTTTAAATATTAAAATTAGTTTTTATGATTTCATGATAAAATTTTTATAAATGGTCAGGACTATTACGATCGTTTTATCAAACGATGTGGACTATATTTATGAGGTTTTAATCCAATTTTAAGGACAAATTTTAAACTTTTAAAATTAACTTTCTCAAAATCATTCGAACCGAATTTGTAATTTAACCATGAAAATTTTAGGTAAAATGGCAAGTTTTGTATTTCTAAGTTTTAAGATGGTGTCTATGGTACATCTTTGGATTTTTAAAAAATATTTAATAGCCAGGTTCTCGACATTTCTATTTGGTTTTTAACCGTTTCTTGAACTTTAAAATTTCTTGAATTTAATAAAAAGTGCTTCTTATGTTCTTCAATTTTCTATTTTCTTTCTTAAGAGCTTGCTTCTACAATTTTAAATGTCTGTTTGGGGCACATGTTATAATAACTTGTGTTATTATAATCCGTGAAAACTCTACACCCCAAACGTAAACTATTATAACTCTATACTAAACAATTCTGTATTTTAAATAATATTATATGATTCCACATATTATAATAATTTGTGGCTTGTTTGGGGCACAATATTATAATAACATGTGGAATACTTTGTACTCCAAACACAAACTATTGTAACTCCAGACTATACTACTTTGCATTTTAAATAATATTATATGATTTCACATATTATAATAACTCACAGACTATTATAACCTCATTGTTATTATAACTAACTCAATGCCCCAAGCAACCCCTCACAAACTAATATAACCCACTCACTACCCCTAAACATTCAACTATGTTTAAATAGAAAGATTTATACACTTTCTATTTTGTGTTAGTAGGTTTTTAGACTTTAAAAGTTTGCCTCTAAACATTCAACTATGTTTAATAAGTTTTTGATCCATTTGACTTTTTTTTTATAAAATACAAAAACTTATTTGACACTCTTTACACTTTATAGATCCATATTACACACATAATTGAAAGTTTAGGTTATGGTTAGACCATTTTAAAATTTAAAGGCTAACTTTAATAGTTGATCGATTAAAATTTGTAATTGAACTAAAAGAAAAAAAATAATAGTACGTTCCCGTTGGTTTGAATTAATTTTGTTAATAAACACAGCGAAAATACAAATGTTTATGAATTTTTTTTTTAAAAGTTGGATTTTTTTTTGGAGCACTATAATGCATAAGCCATTCATTAATGATTGATATTAGATCAAAGTGGACGGTCTAAACTAAACTAATCACTCAATTAGTTTCTTTGATTGGTATTAAATTTAAACTCTTGTTAATTAACCATCATATAACATCCAGATTTGGCTATAAAATTAATTTTTTTTAATTTGATAATTATTCACCTTTTTGAGTTTTGTTTTTATTAAGGCAATTCGATGGACTCAATTATATTTCTCAACAGAAACATGTTTTTTTAATACCCAACACTCCAACAGCTAATTTACATCATAATTATTTAATGTGTGTAGTGTAGTTAATTATGATAATGGTTATTAAGTAATTTCCTATCAATAGAAATATTTATATTGTTTAAACTTGGGTGAAGGGGAAAAAAATTGTGATGATTAATGTGACAATATCATACATATTCTTCCTTTTTCTATATCAATCCCCTAGAAATTTGGATCTAGTTTATATATTAAAAATTGCATGACAATGAATGTTTAAAGAACAAACATCGATAATTTTAGAAACTAAAACTTAATTGATGTTTTTGTGTCTCAAAACAATGATCAAATCTGCCTTTTAGAAGTGAGTTTGTAATAATTCATACCATTTATAAATTTAGAAAGAGTGAGAATTTTCCCTAGTTATAAGGCAAAAAAATTAAAAAATATAATAATATTTCTATATAAAATAGTAGAGAAAGACACCTTTCTTTTATAGCGTCTATAGTGGAATATAGAGATTTAAACATTAAAATAAAAAACATAGTTTATTTTTCGTGATTTAAATATTATTTTAATTTCTAAACTTTTGAAGTTATTTTATTTTGGACTTTGACTCGATATAAATAATTATTTTAATCTTAACTCTCTGTAAATTAATTTCACGAAACAATATATACTTGTGTCCTAAGAAGATGTACGGAATTTTAATATCGAACAAAAAAAGGAAACTAGTAGGAAATCTAGAGACCGAAATCGAAATCAAAACCTAACTTATTAGTAAATGTGATTTAAAATAAAAGAAAAATCAAGAATAAAATAGAGTAGCTAAGGTCTTTTGAGAGACAAGGTGATGAAGGAACAGTAAAAATTCATGAAAGGAACCTAAGTTCAGAGGGACAGCATATGTTTGTCTATTCCTAAGAAAGCAAAGAGAAAAAAAATATATTATGAATTGTGAAATAAAGTAAGGAAAAAAAAAAACAAAACAAGACGTGCCCAAAAACATTATCAAAATGCATGCCTTTTTTTAATTTTTTTTTTAAAATTTTTTTTAATAATATCTTCACACAAGACATAACATAACATACCTAAAAAAGGGAAACATAAAAACAACATTGATCAATTTAATTAGGATTCAATTAATTAGGTCAAATGAAAGAAGGGGAAAATAATTAATTCTCTTTCTCTTTCTTCCCCATGCAATCCAAAGACATGATATTTTTTTCGGTAAAAGGGGGATTCCTAAAAGCAAAACTGATGGGTAATTAATTAAAGTGGGGAGATATATATAATTTTCATTAATTAAGCAATCAATTTAATGATTCTAAAAAGCTGATTAAATTAATTACTTAGGAAATTGTTATAAGGAGAGTTAGGAGAAGAATGGGAACAGTGTAAATGAGAAGGGAGAAAGGGAAAAGAGAGTAAAATGAGTGTGTGTTTTTTTTAAAGAGCCTTTTGGAACAAGATTGAGTGCCGTCAAAACTGTGCCATTTGAGACTTTGTAATTTTCGCATTAATTCTTAGCTTTTAATTTAAGACTATAGCTATAGCACACAACAAGATTAGATCAATAATTGAATTCTCCACCATCATCAAAACCCCCTTGGAAATAACAAGCTTCTTCCTTTCATTATCATTGTTACGTTTAACATCTTTATGGCATAAATCTAGAGAGATAGAGAGGAGATCGAGAAGGAGTTCGAGAGAGAGATCAAACCAATAACGACGATCAAGAAACTATAAGAAGATCAAAATTTATTTAATTAGGTTGATCAACCTGACTCGTGATTTACTTGCATGTCACATGTTATAGACACACTCTACCAATGACGATTTCTTAAAGTTTAATCAAAATAGGTTAGGAAGGGAGTTTAAGAAGCACAAAACAAAATGATGAGAAATAGTCTGCCTTCAAAGACAAATGTAATAAATTTAAAAAAGGTGATAATATTGAAATTAATTTAATAATCAATTCATTGGTGGGTAACAAATTAAATGACAATTATATTTGAGCTATTTAATAGATACATTGTGCATTATGGGTCCCTACACTTCTTATACAGTGATTGTGACTTACTGACCAAAAACTAGCTCGTTGATCTTAGAGGATTATGAGAACCCCAAGATAAACCAATCCAATATACTATATATGCTACTTCAACTTCTTATTCTCCATCTGACATAGAGAATTGTCCATCTCGGTCTAAGCTGCCACAAAATTATTGTCCTCAATCTGTCTAATAACTCCAAGTAATTCTAATTAATATCTCATTCAGTTTTGATTTTCTTCTATGCTAAGATCCTTTTGTAATTAATGTCATGGATATTGTAGCAGTGAAGAGAATTTGAATAAAATTATATTATTGTATTATATTATATGTGTAAATATTTTATTGAATAATTTTTGGTTAAGGGAAGGGGAAATGATGCAAAAAAATGTATGGAGTGATGAATAGGTGAGATGGGGTGTGGCTGGCATCTTCCATTATGACCACAATTCCACCTATTTTGAAACTGCATGCGCACCCACCAAACTCTCAAATGTGCCTAAAAACTCCAATTCTCTTCTTCTCAAATTCAACTCCTAATTACCACTTCTATTTATTCAATTCTAATTCTTTTAATAATATAATGACTTTACTTTTCTTTATCAACATTCTTTATATTCTGATATATTACAATACATTAATTCTTAAAACCATACCCTACTTTTTTTAAATATAAAAAATGTGTATATTTTTCATTTTAAAAACTTAGCTAATATTTTAATTTTATTTTGACAGTAAATATTGTAAGATGGGAGAATCGAACCTCTAAACTTTTTCGACGGAGCTATATGTTTTATGTCAGTTGAGTTATTGATTTTAATATTTGTACACTAAATTTGTCAATAACTCTTTATGTTATATTGATTATTAATGGTTAATGTTAACATATATATCTATCTAAGGTAAAATTAGTGGATTTTTTTTTTGTTGGAAATATATATTTAATAGTATTGCTTTTTGATTTTTGTTGAGTTTTTAGTTTTTTTTTTTCTTTTTTCAAAAAGTGGTCAACTAAAAACCACTTTTGGTTATCAATCTTTTGCTTAAAAAGTCTAAACCAAAAACACTAAATCTTAAAACAAAGACTCTCACCTTTTACAACAACAAAAATAAAAGGTGTACTCTAGCCATAATCTCCCACCATCCCACTTCCTTCCTTCTAAAAATCCTTTTTTCAATCAATTCTCTCGAAGAAAAAAAAAAGAAACTTTTTTTTATAATATAATTAGGGTTTTTTGTTGTTGATTTTGTTATTGTGGGGGTGAGGAAGAAGAAGAAGGGTGGTGGGTCCCACAAAGGCATCCTTTAGGCTTTTTGGGGAAACACAATAAGCCTTTAGCACACCCAAAAATCATGGATCTCCCTCCTCCAACTCTATGATTGGGTCCCACAAATCGGCCGTATGTGCCCCCGACAACACCATAAGTGGGCCCACCAAACCACAAATCATCTGACGTGTCTCCCAACAGCTTGAGCTCAGCGGGCCCACAGACGCCCCCCCTCCTGTTTTGTCTTTTTGCAGTTCGACAAGTCGTCCCCACTTTGGTGGGGGCCCACTTGTTTGTGCGACAATCGGCACAGTGCTACGATTTTTTAGCTGATAGAGCCGCCATATATGGATTTGGGTTTTGCACGCCTTAAAAACACATTGAATAACACATGTGCCGATTTGCTGCCGTTGGAAAAAAAAAAAACAAAACTATATTACTAATGGAAACACTCCCTAATATAACTAATAAGCCCCCCACCCCCTCACTTTCTCTCTCGTACTCTTATTGTATGATGCGTAGCACGTTTACGCTATTGTTATTGCTACCTTATATTGTCTCGTGGGACCTACAATTCAATAAGAACGCATTAAAAAATTAAAAGTAAATGCACGAGTAGAAATAGGAATAGGAAAGAAGCTTTTTGTGAATTGGTTTTGACAACATTTGTATAAAATTAGTCCATATACGTGAATTAGTTGACTTTAGCTAAAATGACTATTTCTCGTCTTAAAGATTGGTAAAATGCATGCATCAAAACGTGGACGATGTTACCACTAACTAGCTAACTCATGGTCCAATAATTAACCTATGATAATAGGTCAAAGAAGGGTGGTAGAAATAGAAACTTATTTGTAGCTAAGGTTGTGGCACAATTCCTATGCTCCTAAGGATAAGCTATAACTTGCTTCAAGCTAAATCCTTTACTAGCATCTTAGCCTTAAAAGGAGCCACTTTTTCTCTCTTTTCCAATTAGAGTGATATCGACCCATAAGGAAATATGCTTTACAAACTAATCTCAATATTTAATTCATTCTTTTGAATTGACATGTGTGCTTTTCTCTACAATATCTTAAAATATACAATATATGGTGTATTTATATAGGGCGTGCTCCAAACTGGGGACAGTACATCTAGTAACTGTTACATCAAATGATATCAAATTAAAAAACACATGTAAGATTTTAGAATTCCCTAAACCAAATATAGAGTTAGGTCAAGAGAACGATTTATAAAGATTTTATTTCAACCCAGTTGATTTTATCCTAGTTTTTATTACATACATGACACATATATCCATGGTGACAAAATCTTGGGGCCATTGTTTTTTTTTAAAAAAAAAGTCTAATTAATTAATTAGTTAATTTGATCATATTTTTATATACATATATATACGCCCTAAATCCTACGTGGGGAAAACGACAAAAGGGAAAAAAAAAAACAAGATAGAACCATGCATGTATCTTATGATTACCTTGTTGGATGACAAAAGATTTTGAAAGCCAAAAACCAAAGATCACATTGTCAGTAATGAGATTTAATTTATATTGGTGGCCACAATCTAATTGCATGCCTTGCCCTATTTAAATTAGTCCCCAATAATTAAGTTTATACTCTTAAAAACTAAATAATAATATTGCCCATTTCATTTCATCCACCCCTTCCCATAATCCCTCTCTCTCTCTAGAGAGAATCCAAGATGACCTAGCTGGCCCTAAGCCCTCAAGAAAGTTTTTAATATTACCATTTAAATTTCTAATGCTATTTTCATTCATTGTTAACCATATTAGCAACGTTTAAGAATGATGTTGGGCTTATTAAATAAGATAATGGGTTAAAAGTTTTTTTTTTTTTGTCCCTATACATTTTCAAAGTTTGTTTTATATTCATTGGTTAAATTTCTAAAATATCTATTTTAGTCTCTTTTAATGGTTAAAACGTAATCATTTTAGTCACTAAATTTTCAAAATGTCTATTTTAATCTTTGAATTTAAAAAAAAAATATTTTCGTCATTGTTATTATTTTGTTGCGTCATATTTTTGTTACCCAAGCTCAAAATATATGCTCACAATGGCACCTTATACACATATGGAAGGTTATCCATTTGTTACAAAGAAAAATAAATGTAAGAACCAAAATATTGTTTTTTTCCTTTTTAGAAAAAAAAAGTTTTTTTATGTACACAAAAATAAAAGTTTTTTTTATGTACATAGACAAAATAGATATTTTGAAAGTTTAAAAACCAAAATAAATTCAAATTTATAGTAATATATCAATTAATCTCATATCTAGTGTGTGAGCATAAAAAAAAATATGTATTTAATGAGTATGTATCTACCAAGAGAATACTGGAAAAATTTCCAACTTACGTATAATCAAGGTTTAAAATGTCAATGGCGACAAAAATGTCAATAAAATGTCGATGTCGATGGATGTTTCTGAAAAATTTATAAAAACAAAAAATTATAATAAATATTTAAATTAATAAATAAAAATTCCATACTTTTTAAAATAAGTTAAAATACTTATTATTTATATTATAGTAACATTAGTGACACTTTATTGCTATTTTTATATGTTTTATCAATTTTTTTTATGATATAGTGGAAATAACGATTCACTCCTATGTCGATATTGAATCTATGAACATGTGAAAATGTCGACAAAAATTTAATATCATGAATACAACTCAATTAGTTAAGATATATCTTATAATCAAAATGTTAGAAATTTAGATTTTTCTATTTGGTTGAACTTTTAAAAGAAATAAAAAATTGTCCCGGCCTTCCTAGGAGAAGAAACTAAGATGACCCCGCTGGCGATAAGCCCTGTTTGAGTAAGAGAGAGAGAAACTAAGTTGATCCTCAAGTTGACCATAAAAATCTCTCTTTATAAATATGGATGTGATAGATAGGCTCTTATAAGATATATAGAAGGAGACCCCGAAAAAAAATAATAAAATAAAATAAAATATTTTGAGCCTTCCAAGACAAAGAAAAATGGCAAAATCTATCTCGAAAGACAACCATGCAATTCTCTCAAACACGCCCCATTATTTCATTTTTTCCAAATGCCATTGCTTTTTAACCAACCCCCTCTCTTTTCTCTCTCTCATGCTTATATATTAGTTAAAATATTATTTTAGTCTATATATTTAATTTTTATTATATTTTAATTTTCATATTTTTAAATGTCTAAATTTAATTCGTGTACTTCCAATAAACTTTAAACTTGATCCTTATTATTATTATAAAGTTAATTTTTATTGAAATGAGTTAAATAATAATAATAATTTTTATGTAATAAAAACATACGTGAACATATTTTCAAAATTTATACAGAAAAGATTAATAAAAACTATTTTTTTTAAAAAAATTAAGGTTAAATACCATTTTGAGCTCTATTCCCTTTTGATCTTTATATTTTGAAATATCCAATTTTAGTGCATGCACTTTCAATAAATCTTAAAATTAGTCTATATTATTAGTTTATTGTTAATTTTTCTTTTTAAAAATTAGTGTCTTTTAACTTTTTCTTGTTAAATTTTGAAAGTATGTTCTTGTGTCTTTTCTTGTATTTTTTTTTTATTATTATTTAACCAATTTTGATAAAAATCAACTTCAAACTTATCATAGGAATCAATTTAAGTTTAATGAAAAGTACGAGGACCAAAATTGGACATTTAGAAATACAAAAATTTAAATATAACAAAATCTAAAATACAGGAGCTAAAATAGTACTTTAACCATATATTGATAAAAGAGACCAATTTTAAGCTTAATTGAAAATATATAGACTAAATTTAGACATTTAAAAATTCTAGAACTAAAAAAATACGAATATTTTAACCTTTATTATAAGTTTTTGTTCTGTAATTCTTAAAATGAGAATCTAACTCAATTACTACACGCAAAGATGTATGATTTTGGTCTGTGACTTTTGGAAGGCCCCATTATCCCTTGGGCTCTGGAAGGCCATCAACAGCGTGCCTTCTTTCTCTCTCTAATTTCTCATTCCCTTGCTCAATAAGGTTCTCACCATGCCTTCCTTTTCCCTCCTTTCCTCTTACCATGAAAATTTATTTTTTTATGTAACTTCACGTTCTGTCTTTTTCTTACACCCAATCATTAATACGTCCTGTTTTTAATTTTAATTTTAATTTTCCTATTTCTCTCTTTAATATTTTTCATCTGTATCACCTCAAAGAAACCAATATGTAAGAACCCAAATCTCTTCGAGTCAAAATTAAGGCAGAGATTACTCTAAAAAAAAATAAGGCAGAGATGTTTGGTTTTTTTATGCACGCCTTATATTCTACATACAAATTTCCTATTCATTTTTTTGGGTGGTTTTATGCCTTTCTTCTTTGTTATTGTCCATAGGGAATTTGTAGTGAGTGTGCACGGTTTTGAAAAGTGTTTAATAGGTTTTAAACTTTTAATTTTATGTCTAATATATCTTGAACTTTAAAAAATGCCTAATAAGTCATTGACATGTAATTTTTTTAAAATTAATCGTTCTATTAGATGTAAAATTAAATTTTATGTCAAATAGAATTCTAAATTTTTTTTATTTTGTGTTTGATATGTGTTGTGAATTTTAAAAATGTAGAATAGATCAAAGAATTAGTAGACAAAAAGTTATAGTGACCTATTGGACACGAAACTGAAAGTTTAAAAACATATTAAATGTATTATTTTTGGAGTTAATGGATCTTTTAGACATAAAATTGAAAGTTGAATGATCTATTACATTTTTTAAAATTCAATGATTAAACTTATATTTTAATAAAAAAATATATTTATATAATTTCAATATTTTACATGTTTCATTTAAATTGACTCCTCGAGTTGCTAATCTCTAAATACCCCTTTTTCAATATTTGAATCTGAAACTCATGACTAAGAACACAAATTCACGAATTCTTTCAATTTGACCATTGAGCAAATTTAAACATTCAATTTATAAATTCTCACCATGTATACTTTATTATGATACCCTTATGACATTTTTCGTCAATCTATAGAAAACTTATTCACCGAGGCTCCTACTTTCATACCCAAGTTTCTCTAATTATGACATCTTGCTCCTTGAAACTCCCCTTGAATTTTTTTTGTTGCTAGTTTTATCCCCTTTTATTTTATATTTTATATTTATTTATTTAGTTCAACAACATTTGAGAGTGGAGATTCGAACCAATTCTGACCTCTTGATCGAAGATACATACCAATTATCGTTGAACTATGCTCATTTTGGAAGTTTTATCCCCTTTCAATACCATACAAAACTAAATCCGACATTCTATTGGCTATTTGAATCCAAGGATCGATATTAGAGTAGAATATGGACAAGATTACAGCCAAGAACAACATATTGATGATGAGAATCTTTCCCCATAATGAGGGCAAGGCCTTGGTTCAAAATCCTTTCACGTGAATATGCTTGGGAAGATTAAACCCAAGGATACGTGGACCAAGCTACTTATACGATGAGGACCATGCTATATATCCACTATATTTTAAACTCTCATTTTCCATTGTCTAATAAAGAAATTAAATAAATTACAAGATTCTCACTCATACTAATTGATTAAGTTTGATTAAGTTAAGATGTTGGACCATTTGGTGCATAAGTCTCTACTTATTTGGTTTGTCAGATACCAAATTCGTGGAACTTGCTTTTTATACACCTACGTACTAGACATAAATTACTCAAATCTAAGTTTCTATAACGTCACTACGTACTCAACCAAAACCCGAACAAAAATAACACAAATCTAGACTTTCTAATTTCAAATTTTATAAACTTTGATATATTAAACAACCAGTCAAGCATCTTGTGTTATAAACAATTAATCAAACAAAAATTAAAATTTAAGTGAAATACTTGTTAGATTAGAATAGACTTTTCTGGATGGAGTAACTTTTTTCGACTAAATTATAAAGAATATCCCAAACTCTACATTTAGTTTCAAAAAATACTCTTATTCATTCAATATTTATAATATTACTCTTGATCTTTCATAAAATATAACTATTTTAAAGCTATCTTTAGAATGAAATTCGTTAGAAGGAGGAAAGTCCAGAGGAGATTTTCTATCCTTTAGCCTTTTTAAACAAATGGTGAGATATTTTTCATTGTGGCTCTCTTGCGGGAAAATTTCTAGCACTACAATAGTATAGAGATTTTTTCATACTACTCCCATAGTATATTTGCCACATCAATATCTAAAAAATTATGTAGTCTACTAGTATTAAAAATCTAAGAAATATAGTATTAACAAATAGAGTATGATACTAGAGATATTTTTTTTAGGCCTTTCCTTCACTAAGCTGCTTACATAAACATGCTGTCATTTTGTGGTGTTTTTGTGGGCCCACAAAGGTTTAGAGAGAGAAAGCCAAAGGAAAGCCAATAGCTTCTCCAAGGCCTATTAGGCCCACAGTAAGCCTAGAGAGAGAATAGGTTCTCCCAGCCCCATCTCGTGGCAAGAAGCCATTTGGAAAGGTAATATTATAATGTAAAGAGAGAGTGAGGCATGGAGTTGTAAGCATGGAGGGCATCATGTTCCCTCTGTTCCAAACCCTCTGTCCTCTACAGAAAAGTTTAATTACTTTTTATAAAATAATAATAATAATCTTTAAAAAAAAACCCCACCATTTTTTTCCTCACACCAGACTGCATTTCCGAGTAGTATCATAATTCTATGTTCACCCATTTTAATTTTTAGTAGATCTTACATCATTTTTAAAAGGATGTTAACGTGATAAACATTCCGTAAGAGTAGTAGGTGAAATTCACTATATTACAATAGTATTAAAAATTTTCAGGAGTATAGAAAATTTTAGGTACTATTTCTATATATTGTTTGCTACATCAGCGTCGTTTTGAAAAATATATGGGGTCTACTAGAAATTATGTAGGGTCTACTAATATTAAAACATAGTGTGAACATAGAGAATATGGTAGTACTAAAAATTTTCTCCCTCGCCCGTACAAGAATTTTTCTATTTCTATCGTTCAATTATTGACAATAGAGAAAGTGTAGTAATGAATGAGAAAGATGAAAAATATTCTCATTATTAAATGTGCATCTAAATATTATTCTTTAAACCTTCACTCAGCTCGGGGTAATTCAAACCCCAATTTAGATTTTTCTTTCTTTCCTATGAAAATTTACACATCGAAAAGAGTGGGTGTGCATAATGTGCCATTACCGACATCTTGGAACTCTAAAAATGCCTTTTCTTTTTCTCTTTTCTTTTACCTTCTTATTGTAACAAATAAGATTCTTTAGAACATCATCAATGATTACGCCCTATCTTGAGAGTAAGAAAGTGTGACAAGCGCATCTCATCTCTTCATTCTCTCTTCAAAAATCAACGAAGAAATACGCCGATTTGTTATATATATATATATATTAAATGTACATTGTAAAATATTTGCTAATATATGAATTTAAAATAATATTTTTAATCAAGAATTTTAAAAAAAAAAGTTTAAATACCATTTTGCCCTGAACTTTCATACCTGCTTTTATTTCAATTTCTTAAGGTTCAATTGGTTCCCAAACATTCATTACAAATATTAACCTACTTTAACTTTATCCACTACATATAGCTTCAAACACTCACTAACATAAAATAAAATCATTAAAAAAAAGAATAATTTAAAATTGAACCAACAAAAAAAAAGACCAAACAACATTCTAACTAAATGACTAAGAATAAAGATAAAAATGGTTTTTAGAGACTATAACATGAGATATGAAAGTTTGGAAACCATAGAAAGGTAACAATGAAAATTCAGGGACAAAATATGATTTAAACTTTGAAAAATATTATTTTTCTTAAAAAATTCATTATTCCATTTTAATATTTTAAATTACATGTTCTTTTAAATTAAAAGAGAAAAAATCAATTTCTGCCCCTCAACAATAGAGGTTGTATCGATTAAAACTCAAAACTAATAATTGTATCAATTTAAACCATGAATTTTCTTAATTATATCAATTTACACCCTCTGTTAGATCCTATTTGAAAAAGGGTAGTTCATATGTGTGTAAACTTATAATTGTATCAACTAAATTCTTGAATTTTCATAAGTAAATCAATTTATATCCTCCATTACAAATGCATAAGATCATTTTCAAATGGGGCCTAAAATTTTAAGAAGTCTACGCAAATGTAAGAACATATGCATAGACAATTTTTAAATAGAGAGTTAACTGATTCATTTATGAAAGTTCTAGAGTTAATTGATGTAGTTATAAGTTTTCAAATGGAATCTAACAAATGTAAATTGATACACTTATAAAGGATCAAAGTTTAAAATGATACCATTATTAGTTTAGGTTTTAAATTTATTCAACCCCTAGAGTTTAGGTGTATCAATTGACTTTTTTGCCCAAATTAAAATCAATAAGCCTTTTCCTTTGAAATTTTTGACAATTTTTTAAAAACGAAATATGTTTGAATTATAAGCGTCTCTCTCTCTCTCTCTCTCTCTCTCTCTCTCTCTCTCTCTCTCTCTCTCTCTCTAGGGTGGTCTTAGCTAGTAGGATTTGATAGGGAGGATTTTGAGGGTACCGAGGAGTACCTTAAGAAAGCCACAAGCTGATTGTGAGGGGCATCAGATGGCCATCCAGGCAGACAAGTTCAATTAGAGAGTACCAAAAAGTTCCTCTGCATGCACTGATAATGAGATCGGGACAAGCAGGTGCACTCTGCTTCAAAATAAAAATAAATATAAATCTATTAACCCCAAAAACAAATTTTAAAAAAATACAGCACAATGATTTTAATGTTCTTTTGTAATCATTAGCTTATGTGCATGACATGACGCAAATCATACATTTTTAGTTTATACGATTTCAAAAATCTTCGAATAAAATAGGTTAAATTATTAGTCTATCTACTTATCCGAACTGAATTTTTAAAAGCATCTAATAAGTCTATGTCTATTTCTAATTTTGTATCTAATAGATATTTAACAAATTTGAAATTTTTAAAAATTAGTTAATCCTATTAGATATAAATTTAAATTTTATGTCTAATTAGAACTTAAAATTTTAATTTTGTGTCGGGTAGAACCGTGAATTCTAAACAAATGAAAGTTTATATACTAAATTTATGATTTTGAAAGTTCAGAGACCAAATACTCACAAACTTTAAAGTAAATTGACCAAATTTATAATTTAACTAATAAAATAATATATTCTAAAAAAAATGTTTAAAACATGCCCTCTTATTAACGAATTTGGATTCATTACTTGGCCTGCGAATCCACCTTATAGCTAATATCAATTCTAACTATCTTAACTATCAAAAGATTGTGAATTAAATAATTTTACGAACTAAAGTACTTCAAATAATTTTCAAAACATAGAAATAAAATTTATTGTAGAATTTGCAAATGCATAGATGCAATTTGGAGTTGTATTTTCAATGAATTGGCGAAAGCTATCACTAAAATGCATGACCCACAAGGAAACAAAGGGCAAAGTGGTAATTTTTCCTTCTTAATTGTAACTTGTAAGTGCATGAAGATAATTTCAAGCACTCACCAATTTCAGCATGAATCTAATTGGAATTGTCGACGCACTTTTTTCAGCCCAACTCCGGCCATGAATTGGGTCGTCTCTTTTTCAAGAGCATATTTTCTATCAAAATATATAGACAATGAAATAACAAATCAGAATACTACAAAATTGAATAATAACACAAGAATAATAGTGTCTTCTAAAATTCATCTTGGTGGTGTGTATAATGCTAAAACGCCATTCTAGTATCTCAAAAGTGAATCAGAGCAGTCTTCAACAAGCAAGAGATCTTCTATTTGGAATGCCTAATTTTGCACTACCCGTTTCGATAAGATAAGATTTCCATGTTGAAGTACGAACGAGGATCGTGTAACAAATGACGAGCACAAAATTCTGTGGTTGACTGTGTGTGTCAAGTCTTGAATCAAATATAATTAAATAAAAATATACAAGTCCTTATTAAAGCAGATATACGAAGATTTTTGCAATAATAAAGTGAAGAGAGAACCGGTCGCAATAGACTCGTAGCCACCGAAAATCACGATATATATTTGTCCTTTGAGTTGTGACATTTACCAGTAGCTATATTTTTTCTGAGGCAACAGATGGGCACTTATCCAAGGTGTTCCACAAAATGTAATCCCCCGAAGTTACCTGTTCATTTAGATAATGAAATGAATAGGTCAACAAATTTCTTTTAGAAACTCAATAAACAGGAATCCGACAATATCATAGCGAATAGACAACAGGTGCTTTTCATATCATTATGGGCAAAATTTTAAAAGTGTTGCACGTTTTAAGTGCAAAGTTTCTAATTTGACTATAGTAGAAGAATGCAAACTCATACATGGAATTGTAGAACAAAGAAAAACAAAAAGTTATTTCGTGATTTTTTTTTTCCATTTTCTTTTATCATACGAATCAAGTACTACACCTAAAAATGTAGCAAACTATAGTAAGATTACAAACCTGGGTCGAAAACTCGACTGGAGCTTTAACAGCTGGATAAATGCTGACCTGCACGAGAACAAAAGTTCAAAGAGTTGAGGAACAGATGTTTCAGTTCCATATGGCATAAAAGGCAAACAGAAAACAAGCTATCTATGCGGAAACGAGGGGGAAATATGACAGTTCGAGAAAATATTTTACAAGTTAACTAAATCTAGAGGGAAACAAAGTAAATGCACTTCCTTTGTAAGAAACTTTATGGTTTAGTGAAATTAGAATGTCACGAACAAAAATGAATAGAGGTTCAAGAGATTCAACATGATGAAAACAGTGTGGTGTGGCTATCAAAGAATGCTGTCTTTGTACTTAAAATGGGGATGGAATAAATCTAGGCAAGCAAGCTCTAACTAACTTTGAAAAAGAAACTTCATGACGTCAACCTTATATCTAAAACCATACTAATTTAATATCTATATGTGGTGAATGCATGCGATTGATAGTTTGATCCACACATGAGTGCTGGCACTACGAGTGGTCTAGCTTACTAAACCGAAATGAGGTCTGCAAAGGACAGTTAGAAACTCACAGATTTAGTATCGACTGATATTCCTGATAATGATGCCCCTAAAATCTTGAACGATACCTGATATCAGAATCCAAAAAAAGTAGGTGTTTTAGACAACTTGCTATAAACTATGTCTCAAATTGGTAACAGTCAACCATCAATAGTCCTATATAGGGTTTTCCCATCTACAAGATATGCATACAGTACCTTTTGAACATATGAGAAATAACAAAAGAAAAATATTGATGATCATGCAGAACGGCTTCCTTGTTAGCAGAACTTCCATATAAGTAAGCAAAAATTCCCAACATGCCATCAGACAAGCACAGATAAGTGGGACATTTCACATAGTAATTAGTCTATCCGCCTTGTTAACTATAAGAAGATAATTATATAACAATAACATTTTCTGATGCCTTGATTCTTAAGATGAGCAAAAGACCCAAAGATGCAGAAGGTTCCACGCCATGACATTCAAGTTGCATCCATGATGGAATTAAATCATGTCAAAATTACAGAGGGGTGGAGAAAATATTTTCAAAACCATGACCAGTTCTTGCACAAATTAACATTCCATCCATTTCAACTTAGTTTGTAATTATAACCTCTGAACACCCAACTGGAGTTAAGGTATAGAAACTTCAGGAATAGATCACTGGCCTGGGACAGAACATGTGTATAACATTCTAAGATTGCAGAATAATGATAGGAAACATGAAGCCATTCGACTGCACAGGGGAATGTTAGCACGATAACTTTATGACAAGATTTAGCTTCAAACTTTTAGCAAAAGAAACGAACGTTGCAATGCTTAATAGTACAGAAGAAGAGTTTACCTTGGCATAATTGTATGCCTGCCAGCAAAATGGCTCCTCCAGTTCGACTGGAGGAAGATCCTTACTCATTTTCTCCATTAAAAATTCCTCAATATTGACCGCATTGCTTGCACTTTCAGTCTCAGCATCACTATCTACCTCCTCTACACTTGCAGAGACAGAACTTGGAGAATGCAATCTTTGGATTTGCCAGGGTGCAAACCTAATTGTTCCAGGAAAAGTTGCCTCAATACTTTTTCCCAATAGCCCTCGTCCACTTGTTAAAATTTTCCATTCAACTGAATGCTCGGTAGTTGAAACTGTTCCAATTGAAGGAGTTCCATCAAAAGATACAATCCTTCTTCTAGGGAAAGGAATAGTCACAGTACAAAATTCCATAGACAGAGGAGCTTTATAACCTTCCATCAAGCCCAACTTGAACAAAAAAGCACCTTTATCCTCAGATACCATGGATAATTGGTAAAATCCTTTAACAGGAGGCCCAGAAGCACATATTGCCTGATAACGCATTAAAACAAAATTACCAAGTGGGGGAGAAAACATCACAGCTTGCTTATCTATGCCATGTTCAGGAACTTGGGCACAAGGATGGAATGATAAGCCCTCAATACGAGCTTTATTTGACCCTACTAGGGGGAACGAGACATCAGGCAACCCTTCTAATTCAGCTCGACAATTTATTTGACCAGAAACTGATATTTTATCTGGAATCTCATCCCTGTCATACATAGCTGCGTTAATGATCTCATGTATCGTAAGCATCACTCTTTGCTTCCCTTTATACAGATATGGCTTCCATGCTGGTTGTTTAAGATCAGCAGGAGGTAGATCTGATGAAGAAAACCCATTTACTTTGATTGAAAATATATTGGAATAGCTTAGATCCAGGGGCGTTCCTAACATATAATTAGCAAGCAAGAAAAAAAACAGTCAGATACATGAACCTCCACCAACAATGAAATAAATTTTGAAAAAGTGAATAGAGTAATACCAAATACCAACCAAAGGGCATTGAACTGCTTATGAAAGTTCTGAGTGCATCTTTATCCAAAGGCCTTGGGGCATCTGAATTAAGAGCTCCAGTCGCAGTATTGCTAGAAGGAGTGGCAGTGGTGCTGGGAGAAGCTACAGGTTTTGCCCGAGCAGAGATTCCTGATATTCCTATGCTGCCTGTTAATGAATCCAATAACCCTCCCACAGATGGAGAGGCACTAACAAGGACATCAGGTTCAACCACATCACCAGTGATTACATCACCAATTGCAAGTGCAACCATGAACGCCCTATAGAATGTTGATAAAATTGGTACTCTTCAGGGTCTTTGAAATACTAGACAAGCTATTCTACTCCTAATAAAAAAGAGCAAATAACTTACCATACCCTGTGATGGAAGGAAGATCAAGGAGGAGGGAAGATAAAGAACTTTCTTCTCCAATGGCACTTCCACAATCAGATCTTCTACACAAACTTGCATATTGTTTTATGTGCCTAGGTTCAACAAACGGCAACACAAGAATGGAATAATGACTCTTTATGTGCAATATTAGTGGCCATATAAAGATACTGTCCCCTTCTTCTTTCTTCACATGAAGTCCAATGATCTGTCGAGTAATAGGGTCATCAACCCAAGAATCACTTCCCTCAGATGACTGAATAATGCGAATGCCAAACCCACGGGCAGATCCCTCTCTGTACAGATGGAAAATTGATAGCAATGAAGAAAGGGAAGTACCAAGCACTTATCACGTTTGAGCATCAAAGCTTGAGAAGAACTTTAATGACCAAAAATCCTTTTTTCTGAATTTTGCAGGAAATAACAATTGATAACAGCATATTCACATAGATCTGTTTCACATTCAGCCTTCGTCAAAAGCAACAACAGAGTACTTTGTGAGAACAAGACCAAACCAAACATTTAGGGCTTGTTTGGGGCACAGGTTATGTGTTATTATAACCTGTGGAATACTCTGTACCCAAACACAGACTATTATAACTCCAAACTATATTACTACGCATTTTAAAAAAATATTATATAATTCCACACTATAATAACCTCCTGTTATTATAACCCACTCAGCGCCTCAAACAGTCCTTTATAGATGACAAAAACTTGCATTTGCTAAATGGTGAAACCAGCAACACCAAAAAATCTACTGCAAAGACTTGTGAGATCAAGATCAAACCACAGACTTAGTGAGGACCAAAACATGTATTGATAAATCATGAAACCAGCAACACCAGCACATCTACTATAAGTGAGAATGATTGATATTACATTAAGCAACGACAGAGACTAGTTAGAACAATATCACACCACACACTTAGTAATGAAAACGTCTTGTAATTACTATAACCTGAAACCAGTAACACCAGCAAATCTACTGTAACTGATAGACTGATACCACATTTGGTGATGATAAAGATTTGCGAGAACAAGATCACGTCACATATTTAATGATGAAAAAGACTTCTATTTACCATTTCCTGAAGCCATCAACACCAGTAAATCTACTGTGGGCGAAAGATTGACATTACATTTGACGTACATCACAACGATGACGCTAAAAACTAGTCCACTACAACAGTACTTCCTAAAAACGAGTTTTTGAACAATAAAAAGTTAATAAGAACGAAAGTGATAACAATCTCAACTTACCTGTTCTTTCTCTCAACAAACGCAGCAGCTAACTCCGAATCATTAGGAAGTACTGGAGATACGGTAGAGGTAAGGTCGTCTGATGTACAACTATCATTCTCGGCCTTGCAAGCTGTTCGCCACCGCTTCTCTACCACTGGAAACCTCCTGTAAATTAAAGCCAATAGCAAACAATTTTCATGATCTCGTGTCGAAAAAGGAGATAGAGAATCAAATACAGGTGAAATTCGAACATTAGGCTACTGAATTATGAAGAAACCAGCATTGTTGAATGTACGACCAATTGAAAGCCTTGCAGCAAATTTTCTCATATTCATTTATTCTCCTAAATGGCTCACCGAAAATATTCATCAGAAACATCAAAATCAGGAGCTAATTACTGGTGAGGAAATGATTCTATATTTGAAGTACGATTCCTTAGAAAGAAGGAACGAGTATTCGTTATACAATCAAGCATCGTTAATTCGAAAAGAAAACAAACGGACGAATTCTGAAAATGAAAAGAAAAAATCGAGCTATTGAATTAGGAATCTACTGAAATTAAACATGAAAAGTGAGTAAAAAAACATCCAAACAACATCGATTGTTGTTCGTGTGCTAAAGGATAATCGAGAAAAAGGTAACCTGGAGAAAATAATGGCGTCGAAGTTGCTGAAGATCCAAATGGCTCTGATGCTGCAACCATCAGCCATGGCTTCTTCTTCTCAATAACTACCGGTTCGAAGAGTGGGCTTAAAACGATGGATGAAGAGTCGAAGACGACCGGGGACGCGGTGCTATTTAATTGAATTTCTTTTTTTTTTTTTAACAAACATTTTTGGAGACGGGTAAATTTATTATAATTTATTTTTTAAAAAATAAAATAAATATCCAAAATTGAAGTAGATTAGTTTTGGAGGAAAAATATTTTGCCGCGGAACTTAAATTGAATTAATCAAATTATGACATATTTTGCCGCGGAACTTAAATTGAATCAATCAAATTATGACAAATTTTTTAGTTCCGTTTTCTTTTTTATGTTTTCAGAAATAAAAAATATAAGAAAAACGATGAAAATGGAGAACAATTATTTTCAAAAACAACTTAAAAAATGGCCTTTTTTTTTTTATAAATTATTGTTGTTATGGGTAAGGATTGGACCAACGAGAATGGGCAGTCGTCGAATGGCCAAGGTGAAGGGCAAAGCGGACTAAGAAGCCCAAATAATAGGTCAAAGCGGGTCAAACCATGATGGAACAAGATCGTAAGATCTCATCCGAGATCCGCCTGTTATGTGGTTGGCCTCGGCATAGGCCGAGGCCGACTGTGGAAGAGCCCTCCCAATTGGGCTCAACCCCAGCCCTGTGCCCTGAAAAGGAACCGGTCCAGGCCCAAGCCCAAACAGTGGTCGGCCTCGGACGGCCGAGGTCGACCACGCCCAAGGCCATACCGGACTTTGTTTCAACTGAACCAACCCATAAGCCCGACTTCTACTTTTTCCAACAACCCTTTTTCCAAAAGGAGAAGGAAACCCACCAAATGGAAGACTATTTAAGCTCTCCTGTAGAGAAGAAAGAGGTAAGTCAATTCTAATCACCCAAACTCAAACTCTTCCTCAATTCTCCCACAAACCCTCTCTGACTTAGGCATCGGAGCTTGTGTGGCTTACACCACACCGGTGTCCAGGTTTTCCTTGTCTTGCAGGCTGCGTTCTTCCCTAAAAATTACAAATTTACTGTCGTTGTCACGTGGAGGTCGTGTGTGTTCTCCGTCCAAAATTTGGCAACAACAGATTGGCGCGCGTCTGTGGGAACGAACAACGCTTGCTTGGAAAATCAGAAACCTAAGCCAAGTAAAATGAAGGACCATGAGCCGATTCATGGGAAATCAAAGCCAAACGCGAAGGTGGAGAAGAGTCTCGATCCCGATCGTCATCCACGGAGAATCAGAGCAATTTCTCTCTCTCGGCCCCGACACAGCCGACCACACGAGAGAGATTGTCGAATTAAAGGAGAAGGTCGACAAGATAGATGAGTGCCTATGGAAGATCTTGGAAAAACTCGACCAAAAAGACCAACATCGTGGAAAAGCGAAGGTGGCGGAAGGATGGGAGAATCAAAATCCCCACCAAGAGCGCACCGATAAGTCGATCCCGGGAGGAACGACAGCCACGCCATTCCTCGGCCAAGAGCAGCGCAAGCAAGGCTCACGGATAAAGTCCATTGTGCGGTGAGCTCGACGTTCATCACGTAAATCGTCCCGAAAACTTCGGAACCGATGAGCTAGAAAAAGCTCGGCGACGTCGGACTTACGGGTGATCACCCAAAGGCGGAAAGCACAAACCAAGGCGTCGGCGGTGGCGGTGAGGTCCGACCAAGAAGTCGCCGAGGCCGACCCGACGAGAAGCGAAGATGGCGCTGCAGAGACGACTCCACCTTGGAAGAATGACATCCGCCAAATGCAAAAGGAATTCGGGGATCTCCAAGGGAACCTCCTAAAAATTCGAGAGGTCGAGAGATGGGATCTTGAAGCCCTTATCGAGCAAGTTGACCCGCCCTTCACCGACAAAATAATGAACGAAAGAATTCCAGAAAAGTTCAAAGTACCTTCCATCACCCCCTACGATGGGAGCTCGGACCACTGTAGAACACTTGAACACATACGATCGCGCAGCTACAGCTACGGAGGCGTCGAAGTGCTTAAATGCGTGGCTTTCTCTTCCACCTTAACAGGGCCAACAAGCAAGATTGGTACGAGAAAATTGAAGAGAAAATCCATCGCCTCCTTCAAAGAAATGGCGAGCATTTGTATCTCGATTCCTGGGAGGTCGGGACCAAAAAAAGCCTCAAATGCACTTGCTTACCATCAAGCGAGGACCTAAGGAAAGCTTGCGTGATTATGTTTCGTTTCAACAAAGAAACCCCGCAGTCGAAGGTTTCACACGACACTACACTCTCCGATTGCCATCGTGGCGGGTTTGCAAGACAAAGGCCTATTAAGGTCAATTGGAAAGAAAGAACCGACGCCCCACGTGGAGTTCATAGCAAGAGAGGCACGTATATATGAGCGCAGAAGACTTATTACGATCGAAAGAGGTCCCTAGTCAAGACAAGAATGACAAAGGCGTAGATTCAGCTGGAACACAGAACTATCCCTCAACGGTCTCCAAAAGAAGAAGAATCGAGGAGGGTGGCCGAGGCCGACCAGATAATGGCCGAGGACGACCCGAGGAGTACCGAAGTAAACCAGATCATCGAGTGGTCCCAAGTCAACCATTCGAAAGGTACACTTCCACGACGCTTCCTCCAGAGAAGATTTTGATGGAGATTCGACATTTGAATCTCGTGAAGTTCCCTGAAAAGATGAGAGCCCCACCTGGAAGACGAGACCCGGCCAAGTACTGCATGTTCCATAGGGACCACGGGCACGCCACCTCCAATTGCTACCAACTCCGAGATGAAATAGAAACCCTAATCAGAGAAGGGTACCTGAAAGAGTACGTCCAAGACGACGCTCAGCCTCCGTCGTCGAGAAACGACCGAGGCCGACCAGAGTCAAGCCGAGGCCGAGCAGCTGACGACCGAGGCCGAGCCGAGGACGAGCCACCCCGGGAAATCCGAACGATTTTCGGAGGACCAGCTGGAGGCGAGTCCAACAGAAAGAGGAAGGCAATCGCTCGTGAAGCTCTCGCAAGATCCTTATTATCAAGGTATTTTCTCAGTTCATCCAAGTATAGGAGACCAAGTCCTCGGGTTCACAGAAGTTGAAGCTAGAGCGATCCATCAACCCCACAATGATGCATTAGTAGTGACACTCGCCATAGCCAACGTAAAGGTTCACAGAATACTCATAGATGGAGGAAGTTCACCGACGCGTCCATCTTGTCACCGCCAATGCCATGAAATTAGCAAGGGGGCTTCTCGAAGAAAATTTAACCCCTTAGTTGGTTTTGGCGGAGAAAGGGTTACCCTCGAAGGTAGCATAGAGCTTCAAATACCTTTGGCGAAGGGGCGAACTCACACACAAATGATCAACTTCTTAGTAGTGGAATGCACCTCGACCACAACGCAATCCTTGGGAGACCAACACTTCACCAATTAAAAGCAGTGGCTTCCACATACCATCAACTCTTGAAGTTTCCAACCACCAATGGCGTCGGCATCGTTAAGGGACAACAGAAAGCATCAAGAGAGTGTTACTTCGCGGCATTAAAAGGGATAATGAGACGAAGTTTTGAAAGGGATCTCGGCCCCGACGTCGCCGAGGCTGACCACAAAATAGCCGAGGCCGACCACGGAATGGACGAGGCCGACGCGGTTTAAAGTCAAGCTCCATGTTCATAGATAGGTTTATTTATATAGAAGACCCCATGTAAAGTTCGAAGTTTCTTTTCTTTTTACCATAAATGGAAGTTCAGTTTTGCTTTTCAAGTAAGAAAAATGTGACTCAAATACGGCTATCAACGCAGATTTCCTATTTGAGTAGGGGGCTATGGGGAAGATATGCCTTGCACACTCCCTCACACACATTTTGTTTCTTTTTACACATAAACACATGAAAAGCTTGTGGTCGGCCGGGACCGAGCATATCATAGCCGAGGCCGAGCACAAGGTCGAGGCCGAGCACACCAGGTTAAGGCTAAGCACATGTGATAAAAAACATGCCCAGCCGAGACCGAGCATATTACGACCGAGGCCGAGCACACCAAAACGAGGCCGCATATATGATAACGAGGCATCGCGCAGATCGACCAAAACGCCAAGGCCGAGCACACCATTTAAATAAAGAAAGGGCAGAATTTCGCAAGGCCAAACATATTATAGCCGAGGCCGAGCACACCAAATCAGGGCCGAGCGCATATAATGCGGGATCGACCAAATCGGCCAAGGCCGAGCACACCAGTTGGATAGGAAAGCACACGTTCTTTCATTCAAAGAAAAGAGGATTACATGTAGGCGAATTACATCAAATTTAGAAAAGGCAAAAGAAAAGTACATAGAGCCTAAGACTCATCCACTCCACTCCACCACTACTGCTTTGAGTCCTCGTAGTCGGGAAAGCGGTGGGGTCATTCTTGAAGGTAGCATAATCCTCCTCGAGAATCCCAAAGTCTATATCCTTGAAACGCTTTGGAGGCACGTTTGATGGCCCAGCTTTGCATCCACCATCGAAAATACTGCTTACGGAGGGTTGTAAACTCCTCCGTCCTCTTAAACCCCTCACCCAAGTACTCAACATTAGTCAAAAGGGCTCAGGCTTCACTTAGTTGACTACGAAGAGTCTCAATCTCAACATTGGCGAAATGAGTTTGATTCGACTCTCTGCAAGCGGGCATTTATTAACTCCGACTCAGATTGGCTTGAGCTTGAATCACCGGATCTAGGAAAGTCGTTGGAAATTATTGATGGTCTCCGCCATAGCCATGGCGCCATGCTTGATACGACCAAAACTCAAAAAATAAGAGAGGAAAGAAAAGCAGGATCACCAAAAGCACCAAGATAATAATAACGCCTTCAATTAAAGTAAGCTTACATGACGGAGAGCTCAACAATCCCTTCAAAAGCTTCTCGTGGGGTCGCTTGGCGAAACCCGGGGATGGTCTTGACTCACCCTCTCAAAAGCTCAAAACTTCGACCAAGCGGCTCAACCTCGATGAGCGCGAGGTATAATTCAGGGAAGAGTGAAGGCCCCGAGAATGGAGGATTCTCCCTTCCGATGAAGAAGGGACGCCCTCCGGCACGCAGCAGCTGCTAACTCCAATAGGGCGAGGTGGAAGATCACGAGTTTCTGGAAGGTGGCACCTCCCCTGTAGAGGCTGTGAGTCTTCAACCCTTGAAGGGGCCAAATTTCACCACGGCTTTCTTTTTCTTTTTTTGCTCCATGACCTCAAACAAAGAAGCACTTCGTGGAGGCATTTCTAAAAATAAGAAATAAGCTACTCACCGAATCAAGTCACAACAACTGAAAGTTAAGTAAGAAAAATACGACGAAGAGCGAGAGTTTGGAGAACCGAGGCCGACCACCTTGCCGAGGCGACGACCAACTGGCCGAGGCCGACTGCAGACAAATGAGGCCGACCAAAGACAAACTGAGGGCCGACCACCAACACATGAGAGACCGGTAGAAGCTTTTACCTTCGGGAAGTGGAGGAGGTGCAAAACCAATTCTTTCAAGATTCTCTTGGCTCACGAGAGCAGGCCCGAGTCGGGAGGGAGCTCCTAAACTCTTCACTGCCCTAACAAAAGCTCGAGCCACATGGACGCATTGAAATGCCAAAGGAATCAGAGAAAAAGAAAAGAAACACGACCCAGCTTAATCGAAAGACACAGTGCGCTTCCAAAAGAGAGAGAACAACTCACCATAATTCCCAAACTTAGTGGAAATCGCATATGTGGCGTTTTGAGAACCACGAGAGAACAAATTTGCCACTCACTAAAAACCATTGATTTTTCCAATTGTGAGCAGAACTTGGATTATTAATTAACTTTCCACAGGGAAGAACTCAAGTAATAAAAGAAACGACTAAAAGAGCTGATTTCACTCAAGATATAAAGAGACATAAAGACGTGCGGATTAAGCGGGCTCCCATCCCCATAAGTTGCCCATAATACATAACAACCAATGATGTGAATCCAAATGTTTGGGACAATTTGGCGGTGCCAACCTAACCAACGCCGCGAAAGCCTTGCAAAAATAAAGGAAGAGGAAGGCGAAAACCAAACTTAAACATTGCAGAGTAAAAGAGCTACTTCACCAAGAGGAGGATCATCAATCCGATCATTTGGCCCGAACCCCGATTTGCACATCTAAGGAATATCATACTTGTACCGTAATCGCCGAGTTGAGCTTCGGTCACCAAGGATGATATAACCTCATGACTTGCACTGCACCCTCGAAAGAATGATCGAGGGATCGGGAAGCCTCATAACAACTTCAGTGTCATAAGACCCTCACCACAAGATGATTCATCAACCTCGTGAGAAGTAGTATACCAACCACCTTCCATCAAACACGAAATACAAAGGAAAGATTAAAAAGAAGAAGGATCGACTTAAAGACACACATAAGAAGAGAACTACCTTAAGAGAAAGGGAAAATGAGAAGGATGGTGTGGAAAATAAGAAGAATAAGGTGCTCTATTTATAGGAGGAAGTAAAGACCAAATTGGAGGAAAAAAGTTTTCTAAAATTCAAAGACATATATAAAAAAAAAAAAAAAAAAAAAAAGAGAGAAGAAGAGTCGGGCCTCGCCGACCCGCGACTATGGCATGCAGCAGCGAGCTGCGCACGCCGTCGACGTATCGGAAGAGCAGCGGGCTGCGCGAAAGCGCGGCTCCCACAGCACGCGCCGCCGGCCTCGGCCACGGCGTCCCAAACCGAGGCCGATCAAAGCTACTCCTGAGCGTCAGATCTGGCGGCTCTGCGCCACGCGCGTGTCAAGCACGCCAAAGCCGCAGGTCCCGGCGCCGCCCCGCAGCACGCCTCGCCTCGCCCCGACGCCGGCCCGGCCGAGGCCGACGAAAGCCACCCACGCGTGAGAGATCGGTGGCGTGCTCCGCCACGCGCGTCGTGAGCACCGGAGAGAGCAGGGTTGCTTGAATCGGCCTTCTACACAGCACGCCTCGGCCTCGGCCTTGGCGTCCGGCGCGGTCGAGGCCGACCATACCGAATCGGTCCGAGCCGGCCGGACCAAACTAGCCAAGATTAATAGGTCGACTTACCTAGGTCGAACCGGTCCTGTGGTTCGGACCCCCACCGAGGCTCCCTACTCCTCGCAATGAAGATTATCTAGCTTTCACCTCCCGCAACCGGCACCAACCTTCAAAGCCTTCAAGCTCGGCAACGACACAATCGTCGGCGACAACACCGCCAAACACGCTCTGTCCCAAGAGAGCGACGCAAGTCGTGGATCGGGATCGGAGCATGCCTCTTACTAGAGACGCGGGAAGCCCGAGGTAATCCCCGTAAGGATTAACGGTGATCCCACTCAAAATCTAAGAACGACAAATGCACATAATCACCGGAGAACGACGCCGGTCGTGAATCCGATGAGTGTTTTAAACCCCCATAGAATTAATCTGGGGATGACCAGTGGAAAAAGAGAACACCCGGTGCAAAATAAGCATAACGGTTGGCGAAAAATCCCATGGGATAACGGAGAAATTGACTCTAGTAGATCAATATCCTCATAAGGATGGACAAAGAAATGGGAGAGAAATTTCGAGGCAATCTTCAAATGTCTAAAATGACTCCAAATAAACCTTACTAGGAGAATCGAACCGCAAATAAAGCGCAACGGAGATCCTCCTAACACTTATAATAAATACCGAGAGAAATTGGCACTCTAGGGAACCGAATATCCTCATGGATGGATGCAGAATAATAACTAGAGAAAATTCGAGGCAACGCTCGAAATGTTTGAAATGACTCAAGAAATTCAACTAAAAGAACCAGGCGGATCGAAACGCAAAGATAAGCGTGACGAGAACCTGAAAATCAAAGACCAGGCGGATCGAAACGCAAGATATGCGTGACGAGAACCTGAAATTCCAAACCAAAAAGCGGGAAGGTTAACACTCTAAAGAAAAAAAAATAACAATAATAATAATAAGTTACTCCCAAGTCAGGCTCCTCGTCATAGGTTCACAAGCTCCCGAGTCTCAAATCCTAACCGGGGAGTGGGGCTAATGTTATGGGTAAGGATTGGACCAACGAGAATGGGCGGTCGAATGGCCAGGTGAAGCGGCAAAGCGGACTAAGAAGCCCAAATAATAGGTCAAAGCCGGGTCAAACCATGATGGAACAAGATCGTAAGATCTGCCCCGAGATCCGCCCCAAGCCAGCGTGGTTGGCCTCGGCATGGCCGAGGCCGACCAGGAAGAGCCCTCCCAATTGGGCTCAACCCCAGCCCTGTGCCCCGGAAAGGGAACCGGCCCAGGCCCAAGCTCAGAACAGTGGTCGGCCTCGGGACGGCCGAGGCCGACCACGCCCAAGGCCATACCGGACTTTGTTTCAACGGAACCAACCCATAAGCCCGACTTCTGCCTTTCCCAAACAACCCTTTTTCCAAAAGGAGAAGGAAACCCACCAAATGGAAGACTATTTAAGCTCTCCTAGAGGGAAGAAAGAGGTAAGTCAATTCTAATCACCCAAACTCAAACTCTTCCTCAATTCTCCCACAAACCCTCTCTGACTTAGGCATCGGAGCTTGTGTGGCTTACACCACACCGGTGTCCAGGTTTTCCTTGTCTTGCAGGCTGCGTTCTTCCCTAAAAATTACAAATTTACCGTCGTTGTCACGTGGAGGTCAGGTGTGTTCTCCTGTCCAAAATTTGGCAACAACAATTGTTTTCTTTATTTTTTTTTAAATTATGAAAGCAATAAATACACTCCTAAAAAAACACGATTTTCTTACGAGAACAAAATTGAATATTATAATTTAGTTTTTTTTCTTCAAAGTTCATAAACATATCTTTATCTACAAAGTTGATCTATCATTAAATTTTTATTACAAAAACATAAGAATCAATTAACCAAATTCATTGAAAATCTTTACATATGATTATACTAACTTAACTAACACAACGCTGTATAAACATTAATTATTTTTTATAAACGGTTTCTTTTTCTTTATCTATGGGAAAGAATTTATTTTCCGGTTGGAAAAGTTTTATGCATTTTATAAATTTTACTAATCGTATTTAAAAAAAAAAACCAAAAATATTTTGAACCATCTTTTTTGCTCTTTGTTATATCCATAATCTTTCTTTTCCTGTTCGACAACAATAGATTCAAATTTGTTATGATAAAACATAATTATATTAGTTTTTTCCCTAAAAAATTGATTCTAGGACATGCATTCGTCTTTTCCTACCTTTTCAATTTTCAACAAAACACCGTACTCAATTTTCAAATTCAAATTCAAAATTTTTAATTGGAACCAAACGTGTTTTCAGGTATAATAAAAATAAGAAATTTGTTTTTGTTTTCGATTGAATTTTTTGTTTTTGAAAATTATTTTTAGATCACAAACCAAATAAGGCCTAATTTAATACAATTAGAATTAGATAGTAAGTTAGACTTGCTATAAAATTATTGTAGCTTTTGAAATAATTGTTGATAGCTTTGGTTTTAAGAAGATTAGTTGTCATATGAAGTTAATTAGTTAGTGATTGATAATTTTCAAATTTAAACATGAAAGGTGAGTTACAATATTGATCAATTAATATTTAATCGTTGTGAAATAGCTACAATGATCCAAATAAACCTATAATTCAATTAAGCGTGAACTTGTATCAATATTTAACTTAAATTTTTAAATTTTTTAATAAGATAATTATGTAAAGTGTACATTATAAATGATATTCTGCTTACTTTAAATAATTTGATAAGAATATCAAGAGAAAAACTGTTATAAAAAAATTGTTTCAAATAAAATCTAATTTTAGTTTAAATAAAAAAAATAGAAGCAACAAATTAAATTTAAAAATAAAAACGATGAGATGATAAATTGTAAAGAATAACATTTAAAAAGAAAATGATTGTAGATAAGATATAAAATGATTAAAAAAAATAAAAAATTTGTCAATCACACCAAATTTTTATAGAAGTCAAATCTAAAAGATATTTTTAACCACTTTTGCAAATTAACATGATTGAAAATGTGTTTTTTGTCTGCAGAAACAACCAATTTTACTTAAAAAATAATAATAATGGTTGTGTTGTAAAAATATGATGAAAACCGGGTATAATTTTACCAATATTAAAATACTAATATAATAATATATTTATAATAATAATATAATAAGAATAATATAATAATAATAATAATATTAAAATAAGTGTTTGGAAAGCGGAGGCAATATATATAATATAAATAAAGAGATAGTGAAAAATTATGGAAAAATAAATAAAGACTAAAAAGAGAAAGTGGGAGAGAATGAAGAGAATTAGAGAGAATTTCACCAATGGATGCATTTTATTTTTCCACCAAAAACCACTATTTATAGGCAATTTGGCAAAGGATGAGTTGGTACATTTGGACACTAAGCATTGGTAAAAATTTGACACTTGGAGGACACTATGGCTATGGAAATTTTGCCACTTGGCATAGGTAATATATGGCATGTGGATGGGCATTTATACTACATATTTTACAATACTCCTCCCTTAAATGCCCATTTATATAATATATGCCTCATTAAAACCTTACTAGGAAAAAACCCAATGGGATAAAAAACCCTAGTGAAGAAAAAAGAGTACATATTTTATATAATACATTTACTCCCCCTCATGACGACATCACTGAGATCTCCGAGTCTTTGCATCCCAATATCTGTGTGAACCAATTTCTCAAATGTTGTAGTTGGTAATGCTTTTGTAAATATATCTCGCTAAGTTATCCTTCGAACAAATCATTTGTCTTCGAGATCTCGCCATTTTCTTCAAGGTCATGAGTGTAGAAAAGCTTGGAGAGATATGCTTTTTGTTCTATCTCCTTTGATATATCCTCCTTTGATTTGAGCTATACATGATGTGTTGTCTTCGTATAATATTGTTGGAGGATGTTTACATGAAGACCATCCACATGTCTCACGAATGTGTTGTGTCATCGATCTTAGCCATACACATTCTCGACTTGCCTCGTGAATTGCGAGAATTTCAAAGATGATTCGAAGAAGTGGCCGTGATGGTCTGTTTCACCGATCGCCATGATATAAGCGGTTCCTCCACATGTAAATAGATAACCTGCCCGAGATCTAGCTTTGTGTGGATCGGATAGATAACCAGAATCGCATAACCAACTAAATCAAAGCTAGATTTGTTAGAATAAAATAAACCCATATCAATCGTCCCTCAAGATATCGGAGTACATGCTTAACTCCGTTCCAATGTCTTTTTGTAGGACATGAACTATATCTAGCTAATAAATTTACTTGAAAATGCAATATCCGGTCTTGTGTTATTAGCTAGATACATAAGTGCACCAATTGCACTAAGATTTGGTACTTGAGGACCAAGAAGTTCTTCATTATCATCTCGAGGTCGAAATATATCTTTCTTTACATCCAAAGTGAACGAACTTCCATTGGAATGTTCAATGGATGTGCTTTATCCATATAAAATCTTTTTAAGATTTTCTCTCAGATAAGTTGATTGATGAACAAATATCTCATCTGCTAAATGTTCAATTTGCAAACCAAGGCAAAATTTTGTTTTTCCAAGATCTTTCATTTCAATTATTTCTTAAGATATTCTATTGCCTTGGATAACTCTTGGGAGTTCCAATTATATTTAAGTCATCAACATATACTGATTATAATAAAGAAATCTCGATCGAGTTTTCTTTATAAAAACACACGGACATATTGAATTATTTTGATATCCTTCTTTCAATGAGATATTCACTCGCATTTATTATACCACATTCGTCCCGATTGTTTTAATCCATATAATGATCTCTGTAACTTTATCGAATACAATTCCGAGAACTTGATTCATATGTTTCGTATTTTAAATCCTTCCGGATTTTCATATAAATGTCATTATCCGTAGATCCATATAAATACGCTTGTGACTACATCCATTAGATGCATATCAAATTTTTCATATCTGATCGGGCCAATCAAATATCTTAATGTTATTGCATCCACCACGGAGAATATGTCTCATCATAATCTATACTGGCGCCTTTGCATGAGAATCCTCATGCAACAAGTCTCGCTTTATATCTTAATGACTTCATTATTTTCATTTCTTTTCCTTACAAATACCCATTTGTATCCCACAGGTTTAACACCTTCTGGTGTTAGGACTACTGGTCCAAAAACCTCACGTTTTGAAAGTGAGCTTAACTCTGCTTGGATTGCTTCTTTCCATTTCAGCCAATCCTTTCTACGTTTACATTCATCGATAGATTTTGGATCAAAATCGTCACTTTCATGAATAATATCGTGAGCAACATTATAAGCAAAAATGTTGTCAACAATAATTAGGGATGGCAAAATACCCATGCGGTCGTCCCCATGAGGATCCGACCCGATCGGGCGGGAATCCCCGCTTTGATCGGGGCGGGGACAAACCGGGGCGATTATCGGGTCCCCGTCGGGGTCGGGGTCGGGGATGGGGATCGTATCCCCGCCCCGACCCCACCCCACCCCGACTCCCACCCGCTTAATTTTTACTTATTTATTTTATTTAGAATTTCATTTATATGTAGAGTCCAACTTCCAAGCCCCAATTATATATTAGGTTCAAAATGTAAATACAAGCCCAAGCCCAAAACTTATTAAAAACTAAAAAAATAGAAAGTAGATTTAAAACCCTAAAATCAAATCTTCTATCTCTCTCTCTCTATCTCATGTAGATCACGAATTCGATTCACACTTCATCTTCAAGAAATCACGCCTCACGCTCCGGCCACCGCTTCACCTTCACGGCCTCACCTCACCGCTTCACCTTCACTACCTCACCTCACGCTCCGGCTTCACGCTTCACCGCTTCAAGGAATCACCAATCACGACCTCACGACCTCGGTGCCTTACCTCACGAAAAGTCGCGCCTTGATCCCATCGGAGTGTCGCGCCTCGCCGCCGATCCGAGTGCGGGCCGGTACTCTTCTTTCTCTTTACCCTTTCTTTTTTCAATTAATTAAGAACTTAGAGTCTTAGTCTCTTAGACTCTTAGACTTAGGTGGTGATTTTAGCAAAAAAAAAAAAAAAAAAATCTTTTTTAAGGGCATTTGCCATTTACATGCCACTGTTTTGCCACTGTTTTTTCATTATTGTTTGGTTTCATCCTAGCCAAAGGATTTATTTTGGGGAAAAAAGAGTAGTTGGAAAAAAGTTAGCATTTTTTTCTATGGACCAAATTGAATCGAATTTTTCACGTGATTGATCGTGAGAGGAGCAAATCTCAAACAAAGTTAATTTTATGGTTTACTAATTTTAGGAACAACTACAAGGATGACTTCATCACCATTGGAAAATAAAACTGGCGACCAATTGGGTACATCAAGTCCAAATTTAACTCCAACTCCAAGTTCAACTCCAAATTCGACTCCAACTTGTTCGTACTCTAATTCTAGAAATGACGATATACCAACTCCTTCAATGACGATAATTTGAATGATGATGATTGTGTTGTTCTTAGTGAGGAGGGAAATTTAAAGAGAAGGTTGACATCTGTTGTTTGGAATCATTTTAAGAAGCAGAAAATTAATGGCATAGATAAAGCAGTTTGTAACTCATCAGAAACGAAAATTAGGAGGTGAAAGTAAAATGGGACAAAACATTTGCATGATCACATCAAGATATGCCCTTATAAAGGACAAAAGGACATAAGACAATCTCTATTGAATCCTAACAGAGAGAATAAAAATACAGTAGAGGTGTATACTTTTGATCCGATTGCTGCAAGAAGGGCATTGGCTAGGATGATTATAAGACATGAATATCCTCTCTCAATAGTTGAACATGAAGGTTTTAGGGATTTTGTAACATCATTCAACCTTTATTTAAGATGGTGTCTAGAAACACAATTAAGAAAGAAATTTTAGACATTTATGAGACTGAGAAGGCAAAAACGATGAAGTTGTTGGGAGAGATCAAGGGAAGAATTGCACTAACAACAGATATGTGGACTTCAAACCACCAAGCAAAAGGATATATGACAATCACTGCACATTTCATTGATTTATAGTTGGGTTTTGCAAAACAAAATAATCAGGTAACTCTTGTTTAACTTTTTTAGTTATTTTTACTATTGAAATTATATATACATACATTTATTTAATTTCACTTATGTGATAGGTTTATATATGTCCCTACTCCACACAATTCTGAAACAATTTGCGAAGAATTTTTGGAATGCTTGTTAGATTGGAATATTGATAGAAAATTGTCTGCTATGACCGTAGATAATTGTAGTACAAATGACTCCATGGTTCATATGGTTTTGGATACACTTTCTGGAAATTTGATGTTGAATGGGAGTTTTTTTCATATGAGGTGTTGTGCTCATATTTTGAATTTGATTGTGAAAGATGGATTAGCAGTGATAGGAGATGGTATTGAAAGAGTTCGTAATAGTGTTTCCTTTTGGACAAATTCACCAAAAAGAGTAGAAAAATTTGAAGAAACTGTTCGTCAGTTGAATGTTAATTTTGAGAAGAAGTTAGTACTTGATTGTCCTACTAGATGGAATTCTACGTATTTCATGTTAGCCACTGCTTTGAAATATAAGATTGTTTTCCCTCGATTAAAACAACGAGAGCCAAAATACAAATGTTTGCCTTTGGATAGAGATTGGATATTTGCACAAGAGATATGTGAAAAGTTGAAATTATTTTATCATGTGATCAAACATTCTCGTGAATCAAATATCCTACTCAGCAAATCTCTTTTTCCAAAAATTTGTCAGCTTTGAAATTAGCTATATATGAATGGACAAATTCTAATTTCGAGGAGATAAGATTTATGGCTTCAAACATGATTACAAAGTTTGATAAGTATTGGAACACAATTCATGGGGTAATGGCTATAGCTGCAATATTAGATCCACGTTTCAAGTTGAAAATGATTGAGTTTTACTTCCCTCGAATTTATGGAGAAAGTTATTTCCTTGAGGTGGAGAAGATAAAGAAACTTTGTACCAATTTGGAGAAAGAATATCAAGAGAAGCATATGGTTAGGGGTGATACTTCTCATATTGATCAATCCAAAAAAGGCAAAACATCGAATATTGAAGGCTTTGGAAATGATTTTGATGATTATGATTTGTTTGTATCAAGTTCTACTACAATGAGTCAGAAACTCCAATTTGATGCATATTTTGAGGAGCCTGTTTTACCTCGATCATCTGATTTTGACATTTTAAGTTGGTGGAAATTAAATGGAGTCAAATATCCAATTTTACAAGCAATTGCTAGAGATATATTGGCTATCCCATTATCAATCATTTGCATCAGTCTGCATTCAGTACATCTGGTAGAATTGTGAGCCCACATCGTAATAGGCTTCATCCAAAAACATTAGAGGCTTTGATGTGCGCTCAAAATTGGATTATTACTGAAGTTTTATCAGGTATACATTTTATGTTTTTAAATATATTTTATTATGTAATATATTAATCGATATTTTCTTATGTTTTAAATGTGTGAAAAATGAAGGTTCTACAACTGGAAAAGAAATGGCCAAACATTTGGCTACTATTTTAGAAGATGCTTAGATGAAGACGAAGAGGTATGCATTTTATGTATATAAACATTAAAATGACTTTTTGTTTTTATTGTGTGATATATATTTTTAGTTATTTTTTTTGTAGGAGGAGGAGGAAACATAATAACATCAACTTTAGGATTGGGACAAGGTGATAACAAGGTATGTTTTTGTTATATTGATATTTGATTCTGAAAGGAATTCTATATTTTATCGTACTAATTATATATATATATATATATATATATATATATATATATATATATATATATATATTACTACAGATATTTTGTTGACCATATTTTGATGGCAGTGCCAGTCGTTGATCAAGTGAAGAGAGAAGAAAATGAATAGTTATTACTTATTATGATATGGGTTATTCAAGCAAACATTTGTATTTTATTTTGTTGTAACTTTGAACATGAATGTTTGTGTTTTATATGATGTACCATGAATATTTGTTATAATTTATTTGTTTTATATTAAATTAATTATGTACATTTGTGTCTCTTGAATATTATGAAAAAACATATTAGAGACAATATTTACAGAAATAAAAAAGAAAGAAACATATAGAAAAATAAAAGACTATTATTTAAAAGAATATAAAAAAAATCTAAAAAAAAATGGAAAATCCTCATGAGGAATAAATGGGAATCCCCATAAAACGGGATAAATCCCATGAGGATCCGATCCTCGACAGGAATCCCGCCCCGCCCCGACTCCAAACGGCGGGGATGAGGCGAGGATGGGATTAATTTAGCAATCGGGGACGGGGATGGGGAATCCTCCCCCGTCCCCGCCCCGCCCCGTTGCCATCCCTAACAATAATATCATTTCGGTTCCATCTCTTTCTTGTTGTAACATAGTTTATAGAAATTCATTATTATCCTCAAGCGTTTGATTTTCATCAATACTCTTTTGAGTAGTTGTATCTTGGATTTCTTATGGAACATCCATACCTTTTATCGAATCATTTTGATTCTCAACTACTTTTCTTTTCGAGAATTTTTATCTTTGGAACCTATTGGTCTATCACGCTTACAGCGTGCTCGCACTCATTATTGACAATTTGTTCTGTTGAAATATCAATTTTTATGGAGCATTTCTTTCTTTGGTATATATGATTTAGTCACCCTTTTTAAGCATCTCGTGAATGCATCCGTAATTGATTTGCTATATTTTGCAAATGAATTATCTTTTGAACTTCAAGTTCACATTGATCTCTTCGAGGATCTAAATGAGATAATAATGATGCATTCCACGTAATTTCTTTTTCCAACTTCTTAATTCCTCCCCCTAATGTTGGAAAATTTGTTTCATTAAAATGACAATCAGCAAATCGTGCAGTAAATACATCACCCGTCAGGGGTTCAAGATATTTAATAATTGATGGGGAATCATATCCAACATATATTCCTAACCTCCTTTGAGGACTCATCTTAGTACGTTGTGGTGGAGCAATTGGAACATATAACGCACACATCAAAAATTCTCGGATGGGATACATTTGGTCACGCCATAAGCTAATTGCATGGGGGAATATTTATTATAGGCTACCGGCCTAATACGTAATAATGATGCAGCGTGTAAAACGGCATGACCCCAGACCGATGTAGGGAGTTTAGCTCTCATAAGTAATGGTCTTGCAATTAATTGCAGACGTTTTATAAATGATTCTGCTAGACCATTTTGTGTATGAACATGAGCTACAAGATGTTCAACATTTATCCCAATTGACATACAATAATTATTAAAAGTTTGGGATGTAAATTCACCAAAGATTATCAAGTCGAATTGTCTTAATTGTATAATCGTGAAATTGTGCTCTTAACTTAATTATTTGAGCAAGTAATCTTGCAAATGCAAGATTTCGACTTGATAATAAGCATGCATGTGACCATCTCTTTGGATCGTCAATTAATACCATAAAATATCTAAATGGACCACTTGGTGGGTTAATAGGTCCACAAATATCACCTTGAATTCGCTTCTAAAAATGTAGGTGATTCAATGCCCACTTTAGTTTGTGATGGTCTAATAATTAATTTCCTTGAGAGCAAGCATCACATGACAACTCATTTGATTGAAGAATCTTCTGGTTCTTTAAAGGATGTCCATGTGAATTTTCAATAATTTTCCTCATCATTATCGATCATGGATGACCCAGTCGATCATGCCAAACACTGAATATTTCTGGATTCATGAACTTCTGGTTCATTGTTGCATAACTTTCGATTACTCGTATATGAGTATAACATAATCCAGAAGAAAAAGCTGGCAGTGTTTCCAATATACGTTTTTCATGTGAAACAATAGATGTGATATAGAGATACTCTATATTATTTTTACGATCAGTTTCAACATGATAACCATTATTACGTATATCTTTAAAACTCAATAGATTTCTCTTCGATTTGCTAGAGAACAAAGCATTATTAATTGAAAATTTTGTTCCTCTAGGCAAGATAAAACTTGCTTTTTCAAAACCTTCAATCAAGTCTGCAGAACCTGATATAGTATTGATTTTTGCTTCCAGCATTGTCAATTTAGAAAAATATTTTCTGTTTATGAGTATCGTGTGCATAATTGCGCAGTCTGCTAGACATAAATCCTCATTGCTCATTTTCGGGTTACTCAACATATTGAAATTGTCCATATTTCTTCATTGATAAGAAAAGGAAAAACGATTACAAAAAGTTCTAAAAATATATACAAAAACAAGAAAAACATATTATAATTACAAACAGTACTTAATTATATATCTTCATACAAAACATCCTCTACTTGTTTGATTGCATCAATTTTCTCTCAAGGAGATTCAAAATAATCAGCCACATCAAGATGCACCATATTGGAGGGATCAAACACATCATCTTCTTGAATGACAAGATTCACCTCCACATTCTTCCCTTTTCCTTTTTCCTTCAGGGAAGCTTGATAGAGATCAACAAGGTGTTTTGACGTCGACGACAGTGCGTGACGAAAGCCTCATCATTCCGCACCGGAAACATTTATGTTCATCACCTTTTGAACTTCTATCTTGTGGAGCTTTTCCTTTATGATCATCAGTTCGTGTGGGTTTCTTAAAATTATAATGCCCACCACGAAAATAGGTATTTCTTCCTCTATCGCGGTCCCGACCTCGACCACGACCACGACCTCGACCACGATTATTGAAATTCACAGCATTCACTTCAGGGAATGGTGTTGCTCCAGTTGGTCGAGATTCATGATTTTTCATTAATAGCTCGTTATTTTGTTCAGCCACGAGAAGACATGAAATTAGTTCTCAATATTTTTAAAGCTTTTCTCTCTATTATTCATTGCTGCGAGAGCATATTCGAAACATGGAAAGTGGAGAATGTCTTCTCTAAACATATCAACATCGATAATTTTTTCTCCGCATAATTTTAATTTTGAATAGTGCGAAATTATATTCACTTACTGATTTGAAATCTTGCAACCTCGTGTGCATCCAATCATAACGAGCTTTTGGAAGAATAACTGTTTTTTGATAATCATACCTTTCTTTCAAGTCTTGCCATAGAACGTAGGGATCTTTTATTGTAAGATACTCCATTTTCAATCCCTCGTGAAGATGATGGCGAAGGAAGATCATAGCTTTGGCTTTTTCTTGATTTGATGCATCATTTCCTTCTTTTAATTGTTTCTCCAAGATTCATGGAGTCTAAATGGATCTCAAAGATCGCGACCCATGACAAGTAGTTATTTCCATTAATATCCGTGGCATGAAATTCTAGTTTTGCAAGATTTGCCATAGTAATACTATATACAAAGAAATTGCATTTACATTAGGAAATTAATTAAACATGCAAAATAACATTTAATTATTAAAAAAAATGGCTTACCCCGAGGACCTACATTCAGTGGAAAAATCGGTAGAGCTTCATGCTGATAACGTGTTGTAAAAATAGGATGAAAACCGGGTATAATTTTACCAATATTAAAATACTAATATAATAATATATTTATAATAATAATATAATAAGAATAATATAATAATAATAATAATATTAAAATAAGTGTTTGGAAAGTGGAGGCAATATATATAATATAAATAAAGAGATAGTGGAAATTTATGGAAAATTAAATAAAGACTAAAAAGAGAAAGTGGGAGAGAATGAAGAGAATTTGAGAGAATTTCACCAATGGATGCATTTTATTTTTCCACCAAAAGCCACTATTTATAGGCAATTTGGCAAGGGATGAGTTGGTACATTTGGACACTAAGCATTGGTAAAAATTTGACACTTGGAGGACACTATGACTATGGAAATTTTGCCACTTGGCATAGGTAATATATGGCATGTGGATGGGCATTTATACTACATATTTTACAATAGGTTGAGATTTCCTAACAGTATTCAAAAGCAGTCTTAAATGGGATATTTCCCAATTAAAGAACTAAAAAAAAAAAAACAAAATTAAACCTCAACTATGTTTTTTCGATTTCGAAGGAATAGAATCTGCTTATCTCCTTCTTTCTGACCAATTCTTCACCATAATTGGGCACAAGTTATTATACACATCAAATTAAATAATTCTATATTTTAACCGACTATATATGCCCATGTTATTATAATCTTATGAATAATTTCTTGCTCTCATGCTCGAGAGATAATCTTCAAAGCATTAGCTCCAAATCATAACAGATTTTTATGAATTTCTTCTTTCTTATCACAAGAAAAGAGAACGATTTTTGTGATAAGAGAACGATTTCAAATGACTTATACATAGAAGAAATTTTAAGTTTGCAGGATTTTAATAGGATTTAGAAGTAAATTACTCCTTTTAACTTTGTTATATTTTAGCTTTATCCTAATAAATCAAAACTAAAAGTCTATATTAGTAAACTTCTTTATAATCTTCTCTGTTCTTATTACAATCCAAACACAGAATTTTAAATTCGTGTTTCAAATTTTATCATTTTAAACGAAACAAAATTTTTAAAATCATTTCTCAAATTTTAAATCACATGATTTTTTAACTTTATTGATTTCAAACAAGGACTTGTTAGAACGGGTGGTTTTTTCTTAAATTCACATAAGAATTGACGCTTAATTTGCTCTAAAATGTAAAAATTATTTATCAAACGATGTTAATTTGCAGCATCATAAACTATGTTAATATTCTCTTCTAACAAAATGATTGCTCCCATGTTTGCCTTTCTGTTCATTAAATGTAAGTAATTCATATTGGTGAATATAACATAACAAAGACAACTGAGGAAGATCAATTCATTTATTACAACTTATTACAATTACAACAAAAGTTTCAAACTCAAAACAACAGCTTCTGGCAACAGAAAAGTGAAACCATAACAGATTTTGATTTTGATCTACTGGAGAAAGATAACGTGTTACTTGACCTTACTATCACAAACACAACGCGAAAAACGCGAACTAGAGGTCCACGCAAAGGTAGGAAATGACCGAGCCTGCACGTCGTTTTGTTCTCTCACTCACCTTCCATTTCTCAACCAGAACTTTCTTTATGCTCGGGCAGCTAGAAACAACGGTGGCGACCCCAGCTGCAGTGATGCCAGGACAATAGACCATGTGACAGGATTCGAGCATGGTGCATCTCTTCACTAAATGCATCATACCCGCATCAGTTATTCGGTGACAGTGAGACAGAACTATGTCCTTAAGCAAGGGACAGCCTTCCCCTAGCTCAGCCATGGCCATATCCCCCAAGTTCTGTTCAAGGGCATAAAATATGTTGGGGTTCAATATGAGATTTCAGCGATGAACTCAAAATTCAAACAGCGTAGGTATTAGTAGATTATATGAGGATGTTTTCTTGCCGTTCGACCAACAAACATAATAATCAAACAAGTATATGGATCATGGATGGATTTTGACCATAATGGTATAGGATTGAACAATATACGATATGATCGCTTACTCCGACCTAAATTATTCTCTAAAAGAGCAATATGTTATGAGGGCAAGGAAAATGTTCAGATGAGGGTAAGGATTCAAATATCTCAACCAACGGTTAAGATGCCTCAACCAGCTCAATTTGGCTCCAAGAAAAATATGAGCATTTGGAGACAGTTCTTTCCATATAACCATTGTAATGAAATTAATTCGTGTAGAATTGTAATTCTGGCACTTATTAGTTCGGGAGCCAAGTGAAAAGGAGAAATTACTGTGGTATATGAATGCATTATTTGTGAACATCAACATCATCTAAAAAGTTATTCCAGTCCTATCTTAAGAGAGAGAGAGAGAGAAACAGAGGTGCGTACCTCGAGAACGCTTACATCCAAGTAACATAATTGAGGACAACCTCTAGCAATGGCTGCAATTCCAGCATCACCAATACGGTGGCACCCACTAACATTCAGCTGATAAAGGGAACAACTCTTGCCAATGGCAATAAGCGCCTCATCACCAACCCTAAAAATTAAAATCATAAGGTTTGAGGGGGAAAAAAAAACTCAAACAGAAATGTCTTTTCCTCCCTCTTTTTCTTTTTCTTTTTTTCCTTTTCTTTTTATTTTTTAGGAATGTACCTGTCACAAAATCTGAGGCTCAAATCCGTGAGGAATTTGCAATTCTCGCCAATAGCTACAATTCCTGGGTTCCCAATCTAGCTTAAAAGAAAACACTCCATTAATAGTTCCTTCCCACTAGAATGTCAATATTTAATGCAGAGTGATAAAGCCGATCCAACTTATTTTACCAAGCGAGGGAAATGCTTTATCACAAATAACATTCTTAATTATTTAGCAAAAAAACAGATTGAGACATAAATAGAACGACAATCAGACTAAAATATATATTTTACTTAAAATGATGCAGTAGAGAGAGAGAGAGAGACCTCATAACATCGACGAATATGGAGTTTCTTCAAATTTCTGCATCCTTTTGCTATGCCACATATTGCTTCATCTCCAATTCTTGAGCAATCTACCAAGTGGAGCGCTTGTAAGAACTTGCAACTTTGACCAATTCCAAGAAGACCAGAGTTAACAATCTTTTGGCAGTACAGCAAAGCCAATTCAGTGAGCTGGCTGAAAAAGAGAAGCAATGAAGAGAGATTCAGATAAAAGCAATAAAAATCAGATAATAATCTGTGGGAAAAAAATCATTGTGATTAAACAAAAGTAACCCCCTGATGCACCAATCAAACACTTGTCATAAACGAGAATAGCCCCACAAAAAAAAACCCTACAGCAAGGAGGGTAATGCAAGTATTGCAGATAATAAAACTATATTACATCCATTTCAATACTCTAGAAAGAATGCCAGAAGGAGTTGAAAAGAAACAATACGGGCAAGATTTTCCGATGGATTCAAGTCCCATGGTTCCAATGTTGTGGCAGCCGTTAACTTCAAGATGTGTTAGTCCTTTACAACCAGCTGCAACTGCTTCCAAGCCTATATCGCTCAGGAAATAGCAATCACTTAGAGTGAGATTTTTTAACTTCTTGCAGCCTACTCCAATGGCACGTAATCCCCTGAGTCATTAGAAAAATGTGGGAGGGTAAATAAATGAATAATGCTGAGATCAAGATTCTTCCTGATGCTGGTACATGTCGAACCATTAATACACATAATTTTGACGAGGATATCAGACATAATGTTTAGTGCTCAATGAAGTAAAAGGCTGTATTATCCCTATCTTAAATCAAGGGGGAAATCCCTAAAGACTAATTCCTTTGCCTTCAACTAAGCAGCAGCTTGCTCAGAAAAAGGTTAGATCGTCATAAAAATGAGGTCCCCGTGTTGAGAGAAATAATGAATGTTCCCATTTTTCTATTTAAAAGAATCTTACTCGTCGGTAAATTCTTGAAAACTGTATAAAGCCAATAATTCCAGAGAAGGACATAAGGAGCCTACAGCTACCAAAGCTTCATCTGTGACATTTGTACACTGTAGCTTCAAAACTTTTAGAAGTGGGCACCCTTGGGCCACAGAAAGCACCCCTTTGTTGTGGATAATTTCTGAATCTAGTGACAAGGACTCCAGATATTTGCAGTGCATACCCACAGCTTCTAACGAGACATCCGTTATTTTGGCACACGCTGCAATACCAAATGCTTTCAATGATTTCCCACAACCATGGGCTAATTCAACCAAACCAGTATCAGTCAACCCTTCACAAAAACGCAAATTTACATCTTCAAGTTGTTTACAGAATTCCCCAACTGCAGCTACACCTCGGTCCCCAACATAGCAACCCTAGAAAATATCAGAGTTGAATAAATACTTCTCAGAAAGGACATTGACCTATAGTAAGTAACCTTGAAGCAAAGAATGGGTGTAACGTGTAATGCATTGGGGAAACTATGGTTATTAATAATAGAAGCCTCCTGATATAGGAAGCCTTAAAATAAATTTCGGTTCAGCCAAGCTAGACTTCAGCTGGCAATTCCAGTTGAAGAAAACCCATATTGTTAAAAATTACAGTCAAAAGCCTGACTCAGAAAACCTTTCAGCTAGTATGCATACAACATATTGCCGACTCAGCGACCCCACTAGGATAAAAGCCATAAGTCACATAAGCGAACAAGTTCTATAATAGCAGTACTTGAATAAGTGAAGATCATGCATATACAGGTTGGGGCATCCACCTTTTCTATTTGGATATCTAGAATTCTAAATGGCAGGATGTAAGGGCGGACATGCCAAACCATGATGGCCACCTTCCTACCTAAGATATTAAATATCTAAGTGTTTGCTGTCACCAATTGTTTAGCGTCACTCTGCATGGACACCTACAGTATAGAAAACCAAGAAGGTAAAAAGTAAAAGAAAGGGACATGACATGCCTACGGAAATGAGCTTCAAAAAGACAATTACAGAACACCATAGATTTGCAACAGTAACAGACCAGGGCATAATACTCAATTATCTGGGTTTTAAATGAGAAAAAGGAACTTTAAATGTATTGCAGCATATCAATTCTATTAAAAATTCACGTCCATTGATTTAGGGATTTTTCTTCCTTGAAATAGGAAACTAAACAAAGAATTACCTGTAGATCCAGTGACTTCAAAAATCTACACTTCTCAGCAAGGGATGTCAAACCCTGACTTGAAATGTTAGAGCACCAAATTAAGCTCAGTTTCTCAAGGTTTGGAAAACCTACGGAGAGAGCAATTAACCCAGCATCTGACAGACAAGAAGACTCCAGTGTACCTTCAGCCCCAGTATTATCAGTTGCATGGCGCATGGCTTCATTGCGACGTCTTCTTCCCTGCATAGACATTCCCAGTAAAATTCTGACAAAATCTTTGAGATGCTTTGATTCAATTTGAACCTTAAAAAATTTAATTTCATTAAATTAAATCCTAAACTTGAACGAGCAGTGGAATTAATATCCTCATCTCAAAATCAAGCTGAAAAACGACCCAAAATCTAATGAATATGTTATACGAAACTCAACCCAACACTATACAAAATCCAGGCAATTTAGTAGTTATAAGAACATTCAGACCCAGCACGTGCAAACCTTGCCGCAACAAAAACCGGCACCTAAGAAATAGAAAATGCAACACCTAGCTGTATATCTAGAAGATAGTAACTCAACAAACAAAGTTAATTTCATTCGAGTTTAGGGTTTGATTTGATGGAATTAATACTTCAAAGTTTTTACGCGGACAACTTTAATAATGAATTTTACCTCCCTGAATAAGACTTTTTCCTGAGCTCCCTAGTATAAAAGGATGGGTTGACCTAAATCAGACGCGCACAATCGCCTAAGTAACATCGAACCACTCTGCCAATTACTTTCTCCTTTTCTTCTTACCTAAATTCACACCACCGTTCCCCAACATACGTTCTCATATAGTTATATTCCAGTTCACTCTCCAGAATACTCGATAAGCGAATCAAATTCTCCAATTACACATAATACATGCGTGAAATCAAATCAACACGCGAAAATCCATTTACAAGCATATCGAACTGAAAAACAGCATTAACCAGAACCAAAATGAATTTCAAGTAGCCAATTGAAGTGAACATTGATGGCTTACTGGATGAAGAGGAAGAGAAATCGCCAAGCGCTCGTCAATATGGACATTCCTGACATTGACGAAACGGCGAGCAAGGAGCTGAACAAAGAGGTCGGGGCTACCAGTTGCACCGATTCGTAGAGTGGTTCGGCTGAGGCGCTCGAGCTCGAGCCAACGCCGGCAGACGAGAGAACAAGCATCGCGACTGAGCTTGGAGTCAAGGCACCGGAAGATCTCAACGATCAGCTCGTCAGGAAGGAAGGTATTGATCCAATCATGGCCTCGCATTGTGGATGGTTGAACTTTCAATCTCTTCATCGCTGAAATTTGAGAGCGAAATTCGTTGACACGAGAGAAAAAGAAACAAAAATCAGGATTGGAAATCGGATGATGGCCTTTATAGTTGGAGGATCGGTGGAGTCGGCGGTTTGGCTGGAGAGGGAAAGGAGTGATTTACCATAATACCCCTTGTCTCTGTCGATAACTGCCATGCAAGCCATGTGTCCACGTGTCTTCGCCTCGTAACTCTCCCTTCGTCCCATCCCATGGAATTTTTACATTGAAAATTTAATTTTTGGTTAAATTATCTTCAACTATAAGATTTGTTTCCATTATACCTTTAAATTTTGAAAAGTTTTATTTTAATCTTTCAACTTTTAAATTTGTTTCAAAATAACTCTCGAAAGTTTTTTTTCATAAAATTCATGAACATAAGACGTTGTATTTGTATTTGTATTGTCGCTTATGTGAACATATTTGAACATATACGTTAAAAAAAATCAAAACATATGCAAACATGTCATTTTCATCCATAAATTTAACCAAAAAAAATCCTTGAACGGTTGTTTTAAACAACCTTCAAAGTTTAAGAGTTGAAATAAAACTTTCCAAAATTTAGAGGTATAATCCAAATCAACCTCGTAATTTATGGGTATTCTTTATTAATTAACCTTCAATTTTTATTTCTTTAGGCTAACGCCAATTGTAATCGATATGCTTGTGTCAAATATTTGAGATTTTTTCCTTGCTAAATTATGAAAAAATACCTTGAATTTTGTACTTAAAATTGTCCCTCGGTTTTTTTATAAACATTTAAAAAATTGCAATATTATCTTTAACAAACTGTTTGACTTTTGCTTAAAAAGATTTTAGAATGTTTGACGGAAAATCAACCTATCAGACTGTCATTCTTTCTAACTTAATCCACACCAGCGTCATTGTCACAACAATATTGATTTTCTGCATAACAAGTTTATAGATTTTTACTTCAATGGTAGCTTTGGAATGTTAATAAAAAAATAGTGGTAATATTGTAACTTTTAAAAAATATAGATATTTTTAAAATAGAATGTAAAGTTGATGGGTATTTTTTATAATTTAATTTTTATTATTTGTCCTTAAAGTTTTTAAGAGTACTTTTAATTTAATTAATAAAACATGTTTTAAACGATCTAAATATAGCTCATCAAGACATTAAGTACAATCAAAGTCAGTATAACTTACCAATAATTAGCATGTACTCCCTCTCTAACTTTTGACGTTGCATTATCATTTGGTTAATTAACTTTAACACTTTTTAAAAGATTTAATTGGGGATTTTTCAGTATATCAGAGACAAAGATATAATCTTTCTATCTATTTGAGTTCAACAACACGTGGAAGTGAAAATCGACCCTTTGACATTTTGATCAAAGATATGGTATTTTACTATTTGAATTATGTTCGAGTTAGTAAAATATATTTTTTTAAACGATTCAACTTACAAAAAGAAACACTCAAATATTAGTGACCAAAATATATATTTAGCTACTTATTTATTTACTTCTTCACCTAAGGCTATAAATTTAGGTTCCGTTTAATAACCATTTAATTTTTTATTTTTGAAAACTATACTTGTTTTCTTACAATTTATCTACAATGATTTGCATCTTCCCTATGATGACTACCATATTTTTTAAGAAAATGCTTAGATTCTTTGCTAAAATCTAAAAACAAAAGTAAGCTTTTGGAAACTACTTTTTGTGTTTTCAAACTTTGGCTTAGTTTTTCAAAACACATTTAAAAAATAGATAGGAAAATATGGAAAACCATAGGTGAACTTAGTATTGATAGGCTTAATAAAAACAAAAAATAAATGATTATCAAACGAGGCTTTAAATATATTGTAATCTACCTGCTCCACACGCACATATATATACGCCAACACGTAAAAAGTTGAAATTCTCATATCTCACATATTGTCCAAGAAAAAAATCTATTACTACATGAGTACCATAATCTCTTTGTTCATACTCATTTATGATGGTTATTTGGCGCTTAAACGAAGTTATTCTTATCATTATGCTTAAAAGATAAATCCATAAAAGTTTGTTGGAACAGTGAAAAATGAAAGCAAAAAAAGAAGATGAAAAAAGATAAGGGCCTGTTTGGTTGGCAATCCAAAAACAGAAATTTGAAAACAAGGGATTGAATGAAAACAGAGTTGTATTTCATGTTTTCAGATATGTGTTTGATAGCACATTTAGAAATTTGATTCCATTTTAAACAGTAGTTTAAAGTGTGTTCTATAATATATTTATATATCATAAAATTAGTTGTAATTCCAAAACTAAATATTAGGTTGAATATAAGACATTATTAATTAATTTACGAACATGTTATTTTTTTATAAATTTTATATTATTATTATTTTATAATATTTTATAATATATTATATATTATATTATAGCTATTTTAATTTAACAAAATTAAATTAAGTTTATAAACATGAAATACTATTTTTACTAAGATATTTATCTTTGTTTAATATAATTCTGCATTTTAAAATTTCAAATTCGAATCTGATATCTGAAAACATAAAAATGTTGTTTTCAATTTCTACTATTTGGATAATGAGAATCCAAAATAGTTTTTGGCTCACGCCTACTAAACGCGTATTCACCGAATTCAAATGAATCTGAAAACATAAAATGCAATCTGGATTCTAACCAAATGCGCCTATTAGAAATTACAACTAATTTGTTATTTTTATGTAGGTTTTGAGTAAATACGAAAATGTAATTACATTTCATTTTGGAAATGTAATTGCATTTATTCAAGAAAGTAAGTTTGAGTACGAGCACAAAATACAATTGCATTTCTGGAAAACGGATGAAATTGCGAAAATCACGAAATTGGCAAGAATTATAGAAACCTTGTGAGATATGGAAGATTTTTCGTGGACCCAAAATTGAAGAAGAACAAAGATGAAACTCTAGCTTTCGATACCTATAAAAGAAGGAAGAAAAAACAAAAAGGGATTAGAGTTTTCTTCTAGATTAAGCAATCTTGAATTCATCGATTTCTCTCCATTTCCAACAAGTTGTTATGCATTTTGCTCTGTACTTTTCGAGTTTGATCCCTCTTCCACTAAAGTTAGAGGAGGTCAAGATTCACTCGCCTTTGAAAGTGCAATTGATTCGATTGAAGCAAGTGATACACAAATTCGTAGTTGTCCTTACGTTTTGTTTATTTATTTATTTATTTATCTATTTCCAATTGATGTGTGTCGTTTTCTTCTTGTAAGCTAATGGAATTTTAGAGCTCGTTTGATAAAGTTATCATTTCTCGTTTTATTGTTTCTTGTTTCTTGTTTCTATTTCTTATTTCTTGTTTATTAAAAATTAAAAATAAGAACGTGGTTGATAGCTATTTTTGTTTCTTGTTTATTTTTTATAAAAAAAATAGAAACATACATGTATTTGATAACTATTTTTCGTTTCTTATTTATTTAGCAAAAAAAATAGTACATACAGTATAATAAAATATATAACATGTGTTTAAAAAAATTTAAAATGATCCCAAATAATTTATAGTATTTTATTTCGGCCCGACACAAAAATAATAATATTAATAAATTTTATCCTTCAAATGTTGCTCAAATTTGATTTGCAATGTCATTTCTCACTCTAATCAATTCACCTTAAACGATTTTGGCTTATCCGGGTTAGTTCAATTAGATTAATTTGTAAATTGTAAGGTTAGACAATCGAACATATCCACATTTCTTTAATTTAATAATAAACTTTATTTTTATTTTTTTATTTAAAAATGCATAAACAATACAAGAAAGAGGGAATGAATACATATACTTTTTTTACACTTAATCATAGCAAAATAAAAATAAATAATTAAAATTTAAATAGAAAATAATGACGAAAAAGAAAAGAGAACAACATAAACGAAAAGATAAAAGAAAAAAAAACTATTAGAAGAAAAAAGATTATGATGGAAGAGAGAGCGAGAAAAAATAAGAACGAAAAAGAAGAAAAAATTAAAAAGAAAAAATTAAAAAGAAAAACGTATTAAAAGAAAAAAATTATAATGCAAGGAAGAAAAAAGATAGAGGGGAGAGGTGAGTGTAGAGAATAAGGATACGTACATGAAATATGAAAAAAAAAATACAAACAAGATTTGAAAAACTTATTTTTGTAATTTCTCAAAATCTACCCATTTTTTAGAAAGGTTTATAACAAATTTAGAAATATGAAATAGAAACGTTTACCAAACAAGTTTGTTTCTTGAAAATGAGAAATATGAACAATAAATAGGAAACAAAAACGTTATAAATGAGTCAAGTTGCAGTCGGGTCATTCATATTTCATTCACAAGGCAGTTTGCTCTTCAAATTCTATTTCAGAATGATTTGAAATTTTATTGAGTTCACTTATGCTTTTATTATCTCATTTGTGATTATTGCGTGAGTTGTGGAAGCGTTTTTCTTAAATTATTATGTTAATAAAAGTTAGTAGTTGCCTTAATATTTTGAAATTTTATTCCCCTCATTAGGTTATTTAATTATGAGTTTGGTATTGATTCAATTCTCGTCTTTCATTCCTTCCATAATGAGTTAAACTTTCTATAAGGATTTTAGTTAGTGAATGCCCTAAAAGAAAGATGTAAAAGTTTAAAAGTATAAACAAGCTAGTTAACACTTGAAATTGTGTGTGTTTTGTTGAATTAACGTTGGGTAAACTTATTTGGCCAACTAGTGTAAAGGTTAAGGGGAAATAAATGTCACAAAAGCAATGAAGGAAGAGGTTTAGAAATAAATTTTGAACATCAATCTTAAACATAAGGCGAGACTAGAAAACTACTAGAATTGCACGAAATTATCTAAGTTAGATTCGTCATAAAAATATAGGTCTAATTACCTCGCCTCCTAAAGATTTTGAATCAAATATGCATAGATGTTGAATTAAGTTTACTTAATTTCTTTGTGTTAGCTACTATCGTAATTGCATTTTCGTGACATTTATTTCAAAGGGCATGGGCAACTTGAAATCATTTTTTCCTTTGGTTATCGCAATTGCATTTTACAGACAAATTTGTGTTATCTTCATATATTTTATTAAAATCCATTTCCTTGGTACGACACTTTGGAATACTCTTACTTACAATCGGTCGTGTGTATTTGCACTATATTGAAGTCTTATTTTAAATTAAAAATCTTTCTTAAAAGTTCACACATTTCGATCAATCATTCACACTATGTGTTTTGGATTATGAATGTTTTTTTTAATACTAGTGGATCCTATATAATTTTGTATGGATCTCACATAAACAATAAAATAAAATAAGAATAAAATGTACTTTTAGTCCACGAGGTTGGTCTTAGTGTCTATTTAATCTCGGAGTAACATTTTAATCCTTTCCATTTGAAAAATAATTTTAAATGGAATCAAAATCCTGAATTGACTAGTAGAAAATGAATTAGCAAATTTATTGATTTAATATATTTTTTTAGGGACTTGGCTGCTATTAATTTAATAATATTCCTTCCTCTTCACCTTGTTTCTTTTTCTTCTACTTCCTCTCCTTCGGCCCTTCTCCTCTCTTTAAAATTAGAAATAAAGCTAAAGATAAACGGCGACAATCGTTAGGTCAAACCGGTACATCGGAATACAGAAAACGATACAAAACGACGTCGCTTGAGTTCTGTCTATGATAGGATCATCCAATTCCTTAAACCAAACAGGCCGGTTGTTCTTCCCTCGTCCAGTTCCATCGTTGATTTCGTAAGCATACGCCATACTTGGGAAAAATAAAGCAACGTTTTTCCTTTTCATTGATTTGATTAAAGAAAAATGTGAATGTTTGGTTGAATATTCCGTCAGAATTTTTCACGAACAATCGAATTCAGACACAACATAGAAGAAGCTTTAGGAGGAAGACGAAGAACAAGACTCCGACCAACGGCGCTTCTGCTTTTCTTTGATTCGTTGCGTTTCTGCAAATTCTGAAGAATTCATAGAAGATCGCTAGGGAAAAAGTTTAGACACGACGGTAGGAGCTTGATCTGCGCTATTGATCATGTCGTTCTCATTCTTCAAGCCATCGAGGCCTAAAACCCCTCAGGAGGTGGCCAAATCCATCAAGGACAGCCTTATGGCCCTCGATACCAAAACCGTCGTCGACGTTAGAGCTCTCGAGAAGGTTAGTCTCATTTCCTCAATTTCGCTCACCATTTCAGCAATTTCTCTTTTGGAGTTTTTCTTTAGATTTACGAGAATTGTATGATGGAATGGCGTTGCCTCCGAATTAGAGGTTAATTGAATATATGAATGATCCCTTGCCTCAGGCTATGGAAGAAGTTGAGAAGAACTTCGTAACTATGAGATGTATGCTCATTGGGGACGCGGAGGTTGAACCCAATGCGGATCAAGTTTCACAGCTAACGCAAGAGATATGTAAAGAGTGTGTTATCGATCTTCTAATTCACAAGTTGCCTGTTCTGGGATGGGAAGTAGGTTATATCTTACATTTCTCGCAGTTGATCATCTGGCAAAACGTTTGTCTTTTTCAGTCTTCAGATTGACAATGTTTTTTGATGTAGGCAAGAAAGGACCTTGTGAATTGTTGGTCCATATTGTTGAAAGAAAAGGTTGGCTCCACATATTGCTGTGTACAGTACATTGAGAACCATTTCGAGTTGTTAGACTTTCTCGTTGTGTGGTAAGTTTAAGATTATCACTTTCTGAATTAGTTCATATCTGTATCAAGTCATGAATATATTAATCTTCCAAATAGCGTAGCTGTGAAAGTAATTCCTTATCTTGTAGACGATGAGATGATTTTGTAGACGGCCTTATTTCTCTTCCCAACTCATACCATATGTATAGTTGTTTAGATGTTGTTTCGATTACCTTTTTATACAAGTGCAATGCTACCATTTGCACTCTGCTTACTGCTTTGTCGATACTTGTTACATGCAGCTATGACAACAAGGAAATTGCCGTGAACTGTGGAACTATGTTGAGGGAATGCTTCAAATTTCCAACACTCGCAAAGTAAGATGCATGCTCATTTTTTCACAATGACCATCAAGATTTCTACATTGTGCTAAAGTCTATTCTACTTTATAATGTATGAAAGGCAATTATAAAATGCTGTGAAGCTCCCTGGTTGGTCTTTGATGACAATATTACTAAGAATTGTTATACAAGTTTGGAGTTGCAAGGACTTGTTGCTCAAATTATGGGCACGCTTGTACAGTCTAGGAACCTCATGTTTACATATTTGGCATTTTTTTCTCCTTGAATTTTTGCATTAACTATTGTCATTCATTCATTCTTCACATTAAATAATGCGTTCAAGATTTCAATTGGATTTTCACATTTCTTAAACCCATCTGAGTGTAAACCTTTTTTGGAATATAAAAATAACACGATTGGATATGTGGCCCATTTTAGAATGAATTACCTTATGAATTTGAACAGAAGATTACACACGTGACATCTTTTAGAGAACTTAACGGTGTGATTTTCCAACCATTACAAGTTATTGTTTAGCGAGACTCTCATTTGTAGTGAGAAAGTTCACATTTAAGTTTCTGAGAGGGAAGTTCATTTCTTCACAGTTTATTTTTGTAGTGATTTCTCAGATACATATTGGAGTCTGCAAGTTTTGAATTGTTCTTCAAGTTTGTGGAGTTACCAAATTTTGATGTTGCTTCGGATGCATTTTCTACTTTTAAGGTTAGTCAAAGTTGACTATGTTAAATTTATTTTGTATCGTCCAAATTCCCTTTGTATATGTGCTTCCCGGAGTTGCTGGTACTATGTTTGGTGTTAGGTTTGATATCCATAGTGCAAACTTTAAACAAGTGCATTTCTCACAGGACCTGCTTACAAAACATGGAAATATAGTTTCCGACTTCTTGAGTGCTCATTATGATGAGGTATGCTGCTTCTTTTCCTTTGACCATTTTTACTTTTAGTCCCTAATATCTTGCCCCTTTGAATGTCTTGATCCTCATACTTTATTTTTTCCATCTCCATTCAATTGTGAATGTATTGATTTAGTCCCGATGTTAATTAAAAGCAATGAAATCCAAGGACTAGATTTCCAATTCGACCTTTATAGTGCTATTTGTTATGAAAATAGCAATAGTTATGATATGGATTAGAGTCCTCTGCTTGTATGGGATAGAAATATAGAAGAATTAACCTGTTTCTGAGAGTGTATCTGCTCCTGATGCGGAAATGTATCCCAAAAAGTTATTTATATTTGATTTTTTATGACTCCATTTTTTTGTTCATATAATGAGAGATTATTTTCCAGTTCTTTGACAGATACGAAACACTCCTGACGTCTTCCAATTATGTAACTAGAAGACAGTCATTGAAGGTTCATTCCCATGGTGGCTCTTTTAATCTCCTTTATATGACTAAATACGTAATTGTGCGATGACAAATGTTTTTTTTTTTTTTTTTTGAGTTTAGCTTCTGTCAGAATTCTTATTGGAATCTCCAAATTCCCAAATAATGAAGCGGTACATTCTACAAGTTCGGAATTTGAAAGTAATGATGACTCTATTGAAGGTAATGATTAATAGACCACGTTTAGTGTTTATTCAATTTGTTCAACAGTTGTTGGTAGTTTTATTTCCCGTGGATGCTCATCAAGCATTTTCCATTTTCTTGGCTTTTCTGAGCAGGATTCTAGCAAGAACATCCAACTGTCCGCTTTCCACATATTCAAGGTGTTTTATTTTGCTCTTTTATTGGACTTTGGTATGCCCTTAATCATTTATGTTAACAGAAGGATCTATTACCGTCATGATTGCCTTTTCTTTGCATCTTGCTGGTCTAGCAACCTGCCGGCTGCAGCACCTTTAAAATGGTTTAAAAAGTCCTTTCGTCAAGTAGTGACATTAAACATGACATGAAACTTCAATAAACATTCGAATAATTTTTTTTTTTTTTAATATTTGAGATTTTGCTGCATTAGTTCATTGGTCCATTCCCACTAACTTTCAGAAAAGATTCACCCACTCCTAGTCCAGCATCAAGAAACTTGAGACTTTCAAGTTAATTATGTATTCACCTGGAGGCTTGAATCCAGAACTTTTCGAGCATCCTAGGCCCTGCCAAAAAAAATTCCTACTCATAATGATGTGAACCATTGTGATTTCTTGCTATTTGATGATGACCATAGAGTTTCACAACAAATGGAAATATTCAGAACATGAAGGCAATTGGTTTATATGTTAAATCGAATTTAAATTTGAGATAGCCCGTGGATCAAGCTTGCTAATTTCCAGTGCACTCTAAAACACTGTTTCGCTAATTTTCAGGCTTCAAACACTGCATACCAAGTACTGTTTTTTGAAATCCTACCAAATATTGTTTTCTAATTCCTAGGGTTTCAAACTCCTTAAAACTATCTTTCTCAAGTTTTGATTCCGAAATGGTACTCCAAATGCCTCTTAATATTCTTTTGGACTACCATTTTTCTCTCTCAAAGGACAATATATAATAGTTATAATGTGTATCATTTTTTCCAATTATTTCGCAGGTTTTTGTCGCTAATCCTAATAAGCCACGCGAAATCAAGGTTATTCTGGCGAAAAACCACGAAAAGCTTCTGGAATTGCTTCACAATCTTTCTCCTGGGAAAGGTTGGATAAAATGGCAGCATTGTTGTCACATTATATCAAATGCTCTCTTCTTAATACCTTGAAGAAACATGCTATGCTAGTTGAATTCATCACTGTGTCCGATTTTACAGGTGCTGAAGAAGATGAACAGTTTGAAGAAGAAAAGGAGTTGATTATCAAAGAAATAGAAAGAGCTTCACGCTTGCAACATCTTACTTGTTAATGGCGTCGTTCTACCACGACGTGCTTTTATCCCCCTCGAAACCGCCCTGTTGAGTGAGTTTGCATTTAAAATGCACGAGATATTTGATTGTTTGCCAAAGCACAAATTATTAATGTATAAATAATTCTCTTTACAGTGTATTCCATCCAAATGTACTGTGAAACATTGTTGTTGCAAATTGAAGGTATTTGTAATTAATTAATATTGCGTGAAGGCACTTCTTAGCCAAGAAATTGCCTTGGTCATCTCTAAAATATCAATTACTCAACATTCTTCTAAGATTAAAATGTTTTTCTTTCGACTAAAAACAAGTGTCTTCTTTAATGCAATATAAATCAAAAACAAAAATAAAAAGGTCATTCTAAGTATAGCTTAGTTGTAGAATAGCTCAATCGACGAAAGGTCGAGAGATTAGGTTAGAGATTCGAATTTCGAATCAGTATTGAGAGAACGTGGATGAGATATTCCTTTTGACGAATCAAAGAGAGCTTAAAAAAAAGAGTTTTAGGTCATAATTCAAAAGAATTGAAAGGATTGAGGTAAATTAATATATATTTTTTTTTCATATTATGGAGTTTTCATACGGATAACCTATTCTCAGGTGTTTTAATGATTGATGACTTGGATTATGAAAATTTGAAATATGACTCATTCTGACGTAACAATGTGTGAAGCAGTATTACTTGTTCACGCTCTCGAAAATGCTACCACTCTGTTCAAATGAGTGGTTGAAACTCTAGAGAGAAAAAAAGAGATAAGAAAAATTAAGTTAAAGAAGAGCTACAACAGTAAAGTTAGAGCGAGAGAGAACTAGAGAGCAATTTTTCTTGTCTACTTCTTTTCTCTAGAATTTTGATCCCTCATTGTTATCATAAACGAGAGATGTAGAGCGAGAATAACAAAGCTAGAATGAGAACAATATGATATCTTCATGACGCGTGAAAATGAAAAATATCCCTTCAACCAAGTACCTATAATGTTTTTTTTCTATTTAAAAACAATCAATATATCTGAAACAACATAATCATTCAATCTCCCCCTTTTTAATTAAAAAAAAAATCAATATTCTTACAAATCTGATTTATTTCGATTTTTAAATAACTGAACCTAACAAATATCAATCCAAGCCGGCTCAGTCCCAATCAACCAATTTGGTTCATTTGTTTGATTTTTCTCAATTTCCAGCCTACCATCGAACATCACAAGGCCAGTTCTCAATCTTCACGCCAATGAATCATTTCCCAAGAAATCAAAGAAGCAGGCATTCGAGCAAGACAAAGAATATGAAAATGCTTAAGAATTTACAAACAAAGCATATGTATATATAACACAATTTAGCTGGACAAATTGAACTAAAATATCAAACTCCATTCAGTCAGAATTAAAAACTAAAAAGCCAACATGAAAATGCTTCAGAGTATTATGTACTTTTTTACCAACAATTATTTTCAACCATACATATATAAAATAAGCAACTGAGTGATGGAAGCCTGAATTCAGGTAGAGAAAACTTTATCCACCTAATTGTCTCCCTGTCTCAGCATCCGCAAAATGGTGAGGAACAAGTTCAGGATATCCAGATAGAGAGTGATTGCAGCCCATATGTAGTCGTCGTATGTAAATCGCTTGATCAGATTGTCTGTATCATATATAATGTACCCCGAGAAAATTATCGCACCAATTCCACCATAAACCGCAGTGGAAGTAGGACCGAGAGGGAAGAATGCCTACAATACAAAACAACACAGCATATACTTGTGAGTTAGGAAGATGAAGGTCGACGTTATGTTACATGTTACGTCTAATACCCAGCAAGTTAGTCTTTAAGTTGAGAAAATTATATAAAAACTTTTAGGTCCGGTTTGATAACCATTTAGTTTTTTGTTTTTGAAAATTAAGCCTATATATATGGATTTCCTTCTTCTGTTATCACTTTTTACCTATGTTTTCACCTATGTTTTCCGAAAGCAAGCCAAGTTTTGGAAACTAAAAAAAAAATAGTTTTCAAAAACTTGTTTTTAGAATATGGTTAAGAATTCAAATGTTTTGTTAGGAAAGATAAAGCTCATTGTAGGGAATTGAGAAGAAAACAAGCATAATTTTCAAAATCCAAATGATTAAAGGATTCTCACTACTTTGAGCCCTAAATTTTCGAAATGGAAAGATTATATGTATGAAAAGATAAGGCCTCGTTTGATAACCATTTGGTTTTTTATTTTTTATTTTTGAAAATTGAGCCTAAAAATAGTACTTCTACCAATAGGTTTCTATGTTTTTACTTTGTACCTATGTTTTCAAAAACCAAGTTAAGGTTTGAAAACTAAAAAAAGTAGTTTTCAAAAACTTGTTTTTGTTTTTCGAAATTTGGCTAAAAACTTAAATGGTATCTCAGGAAAAATGGAAATCATTATAGAGAAGATGAAGAGAAATTGTAAAAAAAACAAACATAATTTTCAAAAACCAAAAACCAAGTGTTTATCAAGCAAGGCCTAAATTGTAAAATTTCACCCTTCCCTAAGAAAACTCCTGGCTCGACCCTAGCAAGGTGCTAGTGATACATATAAAACTAGAGTCACTAGAGCCACTGTTGACATATGGAAATAGTAAAGGGGCAGAAAATTACCTGAATGAAGCTAGTGAGGAGGAGGATCATTAGGGCAGTAAACAAAAATGGTCCAAGATAGCTGAAATCCTTGCCCTTCTTTGAGGCCCAGAAGGTGTAGCCAGTTAAGGAAGAAACAACTGCTGAGGTCAAAATTAGTGCTTCAAGCACAATCCTTCCTGCAAGCACCAGCACAGAATCACAAATTTTGATCAATATCAGGACAATTAATCATGCTTACATCTTATCAGCAAGGCCGAATAATTTACTCTAGTTATACTTACCATCAGTGTTAGCACAGCTAACGCCAACTGTAAGGCTAAGTGTAGCCGTAAAAAGTCCAAGGAAGACGAGGTTCAGAGGGTGCTTCTGCCTATAAATGTACATTGGCCATAATACTGCAAAGATTTGGAGTTATTGAATGATACTGAACTTTGATGTTAACTCAAAAGAAAGAATAAACATGAAATAATTGATAGACAAAGAAAGCTTTTTAGAGAGACAAAGCTCCTCTGAGAAATTGTTGAGAATCAAAACCTAAGGAACAAAAAGAAAAAACAGAAATGGGGATTGCAAAGTACAAGGTATAAATTATTTTACTCAACGAACAGCCTCTTATTGAATTGATCTGGGTATGTGTGTGTGTGTATATATAGTAAACATCTGAGCCATAAAGAGTAAGTAACTAGAACACGATATAGAAAAGTCCATCTGTTTTAGCTTCATCTATGATATAAGTTCCTGGTTGAAATGTGCTATCCAGAGATGGTGAAATCTGAAATCATGAAAAATCTTTGAACCAATCGTCAATCGATGACTCTAGCATCGGCGATCATTCCGACTTTTCAATGCATTTCAGTTTTTTCCCTTTTATGAGGGACTGTTCAAAGCATTTAATGAAAGAAGCCAGAAATATATAATGGAATCCATGAACCAGAAACTCCTTTTAACGTCATTAACATTCGATTTGTTGCTCTTGCTTAAAAATGAAGTAATAGCTAATTACATCGAGAAGTATACTTCTGACACAATAAAAGAATCCGACAATCCATGAACGACAATTGTTTGTCCTCAATCAGGATACCTAATTGATCATCTACCAAAAATATGGACGGCAATCTCAGAAGACGAAAACAACCGTGACAAAAACTTCTTAATCGACATCCCAAATTCCGATCCACGTAATTCAAGAAATGACAAGCAAAAATACACACGATAAAATTGATCCGCCAAAGAATCATAAAAAGAAAATTGAGAACCAATTAAAAAATACATAAACAAGGGCATTCGAGTGCGATTCCGAAATGATTGACTTACAAATTAGGGGAAGGAAGCAGAGGAACAGAAGTAGGCCAGAATTTCCCCGAAGAAGGTCGTTGATCGGAGAGTACAAAACGGTGACGGAGGAGACAATGGTGGTGAGAACGATCTGCGCCGCAAGAATTCCGTACACCTTACGAATGAAACCCCATCGGAGCTGATTTTCGCCATAGCTCAAACCTGGGTACAAGGTCTCCCCTGATTCTAGGTCTACTTCTCCACCCTTGTTGCTCACGCCCGTGTACCCGTACATCTCTCTCGTTTTCGCTTGAAATTTTTCTCGCTGATTTTCTCGGGAAATTTTTTCTGCGAAAATTTATTCTTGGCTCGATTTGTCCACCACCACCGATAAGAATGCCGCTGACTCAGAGCTTTGATCTAGTGACGAAGCCGTGACCCTCGAGCATCACAGCCTCCTTCGGATCGTTCGATGGATGGAAAAAGTTTGTGTCGGTGTGTTGATCTGACGGTCAATATCATCTCGCGGAATTTAACGGTGATTTAAATTTTAAAGGGTGCCACGTCCTATCAGGTTAGTGGCTTGGTGCTCAATGCTCATTGACGCGATTCGAACTCGAGTTGATTTATCACTGCAATTTAGGATTTTTTTAAAAAAAAAATGTGATAATTTTATTGATATGCATGTAGTGGTAAATTCCATTATCCCACTTGTCGCTGAAAAGAAATTTGATTTGATTTTTCAAATTATAATTTATTTGAGTCAAAAATGGAACATCAACTTTTAGCATAAATGTATGACACTCGAATTTTGTTTTTAATAAAGTATAATGTTAGTCGAAATCAACCAACACTCAAATTGACTAATTTATATTTATTATGATATTTCTTTTATTGAGATTTAAATCTTTCCTCCCTCTATTATTTGAACTCCAAAAATAAAATTATTTTTTTAATAAATTAAACCTGCAATAATATGCACAATTTAATAGTTAAAACATATATCTCCACAAATAGAATAGAACTTCAAATCTTCTCATGATATAAACTAGAAAGAATATTCAACTAAAAGGTTAGAAGTTCAAATCTCGATTCAAATATTGTTGAGTTCGAATAAATAAATAAATATAAAGAGGTCAAGTTGACTTTTTGGATGACTTTATCTTTAATTACACTAATAAATAATAAGAACTAAAATCCACTTGATGTTCATTTCTTAATGTTTTTTTAGTTCATATTTATTTAATGACTTTATTTTTTTGATATATTTTTTAAATCATATTTTAAATTTTGCCAAAATTTCAAAGAGTATAAAGCTGATTTTTTTTTTTTTTTGCCAACAAAAATATAGCTCAACTGACATCAAATAAGACTTATGACCAAGAGATCATGAGTTCGAGTCCCCCACCTCAAATGTTGATGTATTAAAAAAAAAGTTTTAAAAAGCTTATATTTTGAACTAAAAGAAAGAAAAAGAAAAAATAGTTTGTATTAAAAAATTCTGCTAAATATTAGCAAGCGAACAAAAAAATTAAAATAAAAAGGATTATTTAAAATGTCTGAATTTGCTAATTGTTATTTCCAACTAAAAGAAAAAGATTTTGAACACATTATTTTCCTAGATTAAGAGAGGAGATATTTCCAATTTCTTACCCAATTAATAAAGATCTTCACTTTCTAAGTATACAATCAAGGGAGGAGAGGATCTAAACAAGATAAATCATGTATGATTTGAATCCACCAAATGAACTTTCATGTTCCATATACAAAAAAAACCATGGGATGAGCATTGAGCAATATGGATCTCTGGTTTTGAAGAGAGTGGTATTTATTTCCACCTGCCAACCCAACAAGCAACCAGAAATCAGAGATTGACCTCAAACTTCCATTAATTTAGAGAATTTTTTGGCTCCCGATTGTAATAAATTAACGTCTAAAGTTGAGAAGATCAAGTTTATATAATTATGTTGAGAATCCCACGTTGGAAAAGATGAAGAGACTTTCAAAATCTTCATGAAAGAGATGCATGTTTAGAAATCTTTGAATTCTTAACCAAATTCCAACCCGCCCCAAGGCCCTACCTCAGAAGACACCAAAGATTTTTATTTATTAAGCTCACCCGAGAACTCGAACTTGAGCCTTTAAGCCAGTATGACCAAGAGATCCCAAGCCTTTTATCAATGGGGCCGCCGCTTGGATTTTAGAAAGATAGGTAAAAAGTAATAACAAAACAAAGAAACTCATGGAGTAGTATTTATAGACTTATTTTTCAAAACCAAAAACAAAAGATCAGATGGTTATCAAACGGATCTAGTTCGTCTGTGAGTTTCATGAACATGTTCTTATAATATATGGGATTTACGAACTCGTATACCAAACATAAACACAAACATTTAACTATAGATTATGCGTCTATTAGTGGTGTAAGAGAGAGAAATTCACATACACGATATAGCCGTTTTAGCAGGGTGAGAAGATGGCAAAAGGTGGATGGTATCAGATGATGACTTTGTCGAAGAAAACTGAAGCACTGATGACACCTATCAGGCACAAGAGTGAGAGAATATTTGCCACTCTGCTTGATGAGTTTGATAAGAAATACAGCTTATGACTGCTGCTATCTCCTCGGAAACCTCTTACGATCATTGCCTGCAGCATAAGTCAATGAATTGAATTTCGTTCGACATAAAATGAAAATGCATACTCAACAAAAATTTCAAAAAGATGAGTTGAAAGGCATAGGGAAATACAAATTTAAAAGAATGAAGGCCTAGCCTATTCTTAAGGTTATTCAGTAGCTCAAGGCATCTCTACATTCAGGTAATCGGTTCGGTATGGATTTCTTCAAAGAATACAAATTTAAGCGATCGATCGACTCATAAATGAACTAATACCAGTATATTGGAAGCACAGCCATAACATAAACAGAGAAATAGAGAATTCAGAGTTAAAAAGTCAGTAAGAAAATCGCATGCATTCTTTACATGTCCTACTCCATTTTGCAACCTTATCGAATTTACAAAATCAATGTTAAATTAGAATTCTTGCTCTAAATGATCTCGATAGTTAATGTCTACTCTTTTCTTTTAATAACCGATGGCAGGATGTGGGAGTTCCACTCCTCGCATATTATGTTCATGGCCCATTTTCGCTAATTTTCGCTAATTTATAGTGAGATTTCGACCACTCTAAGGCTAGCTCTAAAAGACAATAAAAATCATTAGTTTTCAACCTGGGTATGAACCACGACCTTATCTAAGAACCTTGAGGTATCTTGATAGACAAATTTTTTAATATGGAAAACAAATTTATTGATGTTTGAAATTTATAAAAGAAGGGTGAAGTCCAACCCAAAGGAGATACAAAAGATTTCTCCAATTGGTCCAAGGAGAAGAGAGGTTGTAAAAGCTAAAAAAGGATGTGCATTTACACCCAGAAATCTAAAAAAGTCCTAAGAGAAAATTGATGATTAGAAACATTTATCACTTTGAGAACACAGACAAAGTACAAACAAAGCACTCAGTAAATGAAGAAATGCTCTGCAGTAAATAGGTTACCTGAGAAATCTGCTCCGCATGGCTAAAAATATTTTTGAAAATGCGACGGAGATAAGTAAAGAAAACTGCACAGACAACCAAAACAGCGAAAATGAGCATTTCAATGATTGATTGATTTTAAACCAAAGCATTTTGGGATGAAATATGACATATTAGCATTAAAGTTAACATTTAAGATTATCAACCTAGTGCTCGATAATTTCTATAACGAAATGCTTCAAACAATGAAGCATTTGCATAGTAAAATTTTTGGGGACAAAATATTGCCCCAGAACCGGAAGTTCCTTGGATAAAGCTGTTCTAAAAGATTGACAAAAATACGATTCAGGGTAGAATCAACATGACATGCTAATTGTAGGGTAAATTAATATTTCTATGTATACAAACCATGACAAGAGTTTTCCCATGCTACACAAGTATCCAACTAAGAAGGTTGTGCTTTTGATGTATACGTGTTGTCAATGTCACTGGATGCTTACCGTCAACCGTCTCCATTGTGGTCAATAGTTGCCAGTTTATCCTGCGGGATACAACCCCTAATGCAACATTTCGAACCTGGCAGCACATGATTCCTTTTGTAAATGGCAAAAAACATTAACATAAAAATGAGGCAATGAACGCCACTAACAGTTCTGTCAAAGATTTATCAATCATTAATATTACTTTATCAGTAATCAAACAATCTCTTACCTCATCAAACACCAGACTGACGAATCTCAAAGAAAGTAAAAGTGTGAGGGTGATTTCAGAAACTGGAACACCAAAATACGTCAAAGGAAGCATAAACCAACGAATGGAAAATGCAAGTTGTTCGGGGGCTGTGGTTGTGAGGCAGAGACTTGCACTTTGGAAGACCTTCGAGAAAAATCAAACCAAGAGTAGACATCCTTTCAGGCAACTTAAAGCAAATTAATTCAATCTAGTTTGCACTTTCTTTTACCATCTCAATACCCATTTATGTCAAATAGTGTTGAAGAAAAAATTAACATATGAGTTGATAGTAAGAATATTCAACTTACAACAAAAGTTAAGCATGCTGATGTACTAGCTATTGACAAGCCCTTCCTCGTAAAAGTTAAAGGGCCAAGTTTTGCAATTAAGTACGAGTAACCTCCCAGAGATGCAGGGAGTTCAGGCAATCCCATCATTCCGGGGGGAGGAGTTCTTGATTGGAGGAGGGATGGCACTCCGTCTGCACCCAGGCCCAACATGATGAACAAAATTCCTGAGAGTAGAGAAACTCTTCCCAGTTGGTCCTAGAAAGTAAAAGAATCCCTCCATTATTATCACATTGTTCCATCCAATGGAATGAAATGTTAACCACAACCATTGCTAAGGTCCTAAATTTCCCTTAATTGACAGAAACATAGGGATCATATTTGCCTTTTGATCGAAATGTACCTTCCATAACTCGGTTGGAAGAATCCATATGGATAGGAAAGCCAAGAAAATCACTAATCCAAAACGAATAGTGATGTTTGACCTCGCTGGTAGGACAACAAGAGCCAAAAGCCATACCTGTCAAACAAAATGAGCAGTCAACCGGGATTCATAGAACCAATGGTTTGAAGCAACAAAAGCTACAGTGAAAGAATATACAAATCGTGAATGAGTAAAAAGAAAAAAATAGGACAACCTTCGAGAGGATAAATTCATTACATATAACATGATTAGTCAAGTCCCCAGGCTTATGACGCTCGGTAGCCAACAAACATCCATGATTTTTGCACCGAAAAACTAAAAATGGCTCATCTAAATATTACCAAGGTTGTGGGATAAAGAACTAAGCACAAAATTTTCAACCATAAGTCCATACACATGCTGCAGAAAGATACAACCAGGAACCAAGAAAGTCCAGACACAATTTAACTCACCAATTTGATTCGCGGGTCAACAAAGTGAAGAAACGTGACTGGCGACGAAATGAACTGGCTGATGGGGCTGGCGGTTGCACCGGCAATCAACCGCAAAACTTTATCGGCGGCTAAAGCTCCATTCGGTAACCATTTCAGCCACTTCTCAGTTCCAGCATCGTCACTCTTCGAAGCTCTAACTCTAAAACTCGTCTTCCCCACTGGCTTAAGGACGATTTTCCGGTAAACTGAGGCTCCAACTTCGCCGGTATTTAGAAGTGAACTTGAGGTAAATTTTGGGGCCGCTAGGGATTTGGAAATATGAATGGGAGATGGAAGAGAATAGGCGACTGTCCGAAACGAGGTGTACGGACAGTTCATGGAGGACGAGTCGATGTAGATTAGAGTGAGTTCTCTCTTCGGGAGTTTGCGAACTGGTCGGAATTTTCTCCGGGATATGGCGGGAGTTCGTTTTCCGGTAATATCGTGGGCTTTTCTCCTCGGATTTTTTCTAAGGCCACTTTTCTTCTCTCTACGTTTTTTTTTTTTCTTACAAGTTTCGCCCATTCACTATACAGTATACACGTGTTTATTTGAATTTTAAAAAGTATTAAATAGATCTCTTTTTTATTTTTTATTTTATATGTAATAAGTTCTTGAATTTTAAAATATATTTAATAAAAAAATACTGATTTCATTAAAACAATCAAAAAAAATAACAAAAAAATCAAGATATTAGCCCTACACTAATTTCTTAAAAAAAAATTGTTCAATAGACAATTGGTAGATAAATTTGTAATTCAACTTCATCAAAATTAAGTATTAATGTTACAAGTCTAGGGTCGGAATATAGATACAACATACACATCTCTTTACAACTTGAATGTAACACGAACATCTTGAGATCGTTGTTTTGAAAATTGAAGAGGCTTGAGAGCAATGCATTGAGAAAAACAAAAATAAGCGTAGGATCTAGATACGACATATATGTATTCTGTGCAACTTGAATTTACACCAACATTTTGAGATTGATGGTTTAAAAATTGAAGAGTTCTTCTAGAACAATGCGATAATAAAAATAAAGAAAGAATGATGCTTTTGGGGGTTGGTGAAAGGGAAGAAAACTTATTTTTATAGTAGTATAGTGTGATGATTACAAAACCTTTTTGAATTATTAGACTTTTAAATTAAATAAATCTTTTAAATGGTAGAAAAAACTTTTCACATTTCAACCTTTAAGATATTAAATATTTATAGATAATTAACTATTAATTAAGTAATTGTCAATAACATATTTTGTAGTTATAAATATATAAATTAAAAAAGGGATATAATTGTCCAAACAAGTTTTTCAAGAATTGTAGCTTTTTAATATATTATAGATATTTAATAAATATTTGGACGTGTTTGGTAGGTAATCTTATTATATTTTATATTTTTGAATTTAGAAATATGTGTTTGACAATGTTTTCAAAAACTGTTTTCGAATTATATGTTTCAAATAGTAAAAGTTATGACATTATATACCTATTATGATTTTAAATTTCAAAATGCAAAATTATATTAAACAGTGATAGAGATTTTAATAAATGTAATATTTTAGGTAATAAACTCAATTTACTTTTGTTAAAATAAAATACGTGCAATATAATATATTATTAGTTATATGATATTATATTATAAAATAATAAGTATACCACATTTATAAAAAAAATATAATTTCATAAATTAATTAATAATAATTTATATTATTCTAATATTTGTTTTGTAACTATAGCTACTTTCATGGTTTATAAATATATTATAAAATACACTTTTAATAACGGTTAAAATATGATCAATTTTATAATTCTATAGTTAAACACATACATGAAAATATGAAATATGACACCGTTTTCATTGAATCCCTTATTTTCAAATTTTTGTTTTTTTATTGCCTACCAAACGAGAAACTTTTGATTTTGTGTCCATTGGATACGCGAATTTTCAATTTTATATATAATAAGTTCTTAACCTAGCTGACATTTAATAATAAAAAATAAGAAATCATTAACTTACTAACACACAAAATTGAAAATGTAAAGTCTTATTAGACATAAAATCCACTTTTAACTCTAATGGAACAGTTAATTTTCGAACGAATATGTCATAAGCCTATTATATTATATACAAAATTGAAAGTTCATATATTTATTAGACATTTTTAAAGTTCATAAATTTATTAGATAAGAAATTAAAAGTTTAAGGACCTATTTGATACTTTTAAAAGTTTATGGACCAAATAGACACAAACTTTAAAGTTTATGGACTAATTTGTAATTTAGCATTATTTTTCTTAAGTACGATGTTAGGCTAAAACTTTTATTTTGTGTCGAATAAGCCTCTGAACTTTTAAAAAATATATATTCAATTTTTAAACTTTTAATTCTTTTATCTCGTACTCTTGGATAGTTGATAAGTCTTTGGACCTATTTGACATATTTTTTAATATATATAATTGAAATTTTAAAGTCTCATTTTTCATAAAAATCAATTTTATATGTAACCATTGATTGGAGTATGTCAAGATCTATTAGACACAAAAATTAAAAACTACAAAATTTATCAGATATTTTTAAAGTTTATAACATACACAAATTTTAAAAGCTCGTGGTTAACACGTGTAATTTAACCGATACAAAGCTCTTTCAAAACTACCTCGAAGTAGATAATTAGTCAAACTTTTTTATATACTCTAATTCTCCAATAATATTGTTGTCGAGACTAAACTAAATTCCTACTCTCCCTATAACTTCATACTGATAAAATTGTATGGAAAACCTTTTTTCACGCGCTTTAATGTCGTTTGACCCATATTTTGAAATTAATGACATATGGTCATTTTTGTATTGTACATTCTGTCCAAATTACCGCGAGTGCAATGTGTTTTAAGTCTCGTAGGCTCGCTCTCGATCTATCGCTCTCTCGCTCTCACTTAGATAGTAATAATGATCGATGAAAGCGAGTTAAGTGAGCAAGTGATCATTTGGAAAGTTGTATATTGTAAGCGAGAGCGAGAGGGGACATACGAGAGCGAGAGCGAACCTACGAGTGATCATTTGCATAAGTCGCATCGTGAGGTAGCATAGCGAGAGCGTGCGTATGAGAGCGAGAGTGTGAGGTCTGTGACAGTGAGTCAACGTGAGCGAGAGCGAGTCTACGAGAGCGAGAGCATGTCCACGAAAGCGTGAGAGCGTGTCCATGTGAGACGTACTTAATACTGTCATTCTGATTAATTTGACATGCTCTGTCATGTCATAATAAGTCAAATTTCATTATTTTGAAATGTTAGGTCAAATGTCATTAATGAGTGGGAAAATGGGTCATCCGTACAAAAACTCCCTTCCTACTCTCGCTCGTGGAAATAGTGGACTAAGTCAATTATTCCTTTTAATTATTTTTTGTTCCAATTATATTCTATTATTATGTTGGATAATGGATATTTTATTTTGCCAAAAAAATGACTTTCTCAACTACCAATACAAACATGATTTATTTGACATGAAGTATATATCATCGACCAAAAAGTTAAAAGTTTGAATCACTTACCACACACTCAATATTGAATAAAAAAAAGTCAAAATATCACTTTAGTCCTTGTACTTTGATATTTGTTTCATTATCATCTCTATACTTTCAAATGTCTAATTTGCGCACGTACTTTCTATAAAGTTTAAAACTGGTCTCTATTATTAGTTTATTGTTAAATCTTCATTTTAAAAAAATTAATATCAGTCAACTTTTCCTCTATTAATTTCAGAAGTGTGTTTACATTGAGTCTTTTAAAGTTATTATTATTATTTAACCAACTTTAATACAAATTAACTTCAAACTTGTTATTGATGAAATTTGACCATAGAAACAAATTGAAAGTGGAAAGGTAGATATGCAGAGAATGACCTAAAGTGGAGCCAAATGAATACAATTGGGTTGATAGGCGGGAGAATTTGGGCTTCTAGATAGTAGGAGAGGCATGAATTAGGTTTGAAAACCTGATCCTCTAATCGCCCTAAGCCGAGACCGACCTCAAAAGGGTCAACCCCATTATGGGTCGGGGCAGACCCTCAATGGTCGAGGTCGACCATATATTGGGGACGGGCTTGCTCCCCTTCTCATTTTGACTCTGATTCAAATTAGGAGGAGCTCAATTCATCTCCTACTGGATTAGGGTTTACACCCAATGGTGAAAGTTATTCCCCATCGGAGTTGTGTGGAAAGTACCACATCAGTGTTTAGATATTTCTCTATTTTGTAGGTCATGTTCTTCTCCCTTTAAACAAATTCACAATCGTTGTCATGAATTTTGGCAACAACAAACTTATGATGGAGATTAATTTTAAACTTTATTAAAAATATATAAACTAAAACTATACATCTAAAGTATAAAGGATTACCATAGAACAAATTTCAAAACACATACACCAAAACGATATTTTAACTAAAAAAAACCTTTCTTAAATCCATGCAAATTGCAAAATTCTTCTCATAACTAGAAAAGCACTATTGGGCCAAGGCCCAGACAAGTCCACCGCAAAAGTCCAATATATAATCTCAGAGAGGCCCAATCGGCGCGTCGCGGGAAAAAGGCATATTGGAGGAAGCGGCACACACGCGCCCACTAACACGCGTGTCGACACGCGCACGAAGGTCGGAGAGACGGAGACGGGAGCGGAGACAGATAGACATCGGATGGGGAAAAGGCGGCTTCGAAAATCGAAAGCCCAATACACGAACAAAAGTATATACAAAAACGCAACTTAAAAAAGAAGAACCCATCTTCTATTCTCCATTCTCATTCGTTTCAGCGAATAATAATTTTGTTTTTGTTTTTGCTTTTCTTCTTCTTCTTCTTCTCTTTTCTCTCTTTGATTTCCTCTTCTTGATTGGTGAATTTCATAAAAGAATCAGTTTCGGAGACAGATATAGATCGGTTGCTTCGTCTTTGTTTCTCTGAATCTGATGGAGCAGCTGATCAACTTCATCATTCGTCCCCCCAGGTAACGTTTCTTACCAATTTTGAGATTTTTTTTTTTCATGCTGTCGAATTACTAGCTTTGGAGTTGGATTTTGGTGTCTTTTTTCTTGTTGTGGGTGCGGTTGTTTTGTTGCTGTGAAAGGGTAGAGAGTGATGGATGTTTGGAGTCTGAGTATTTGTTTTGCTCTGTATTTAAGAAATTTAAGTCTTCCTGTTAATCTATTTGCTAATCTTAGTAATCGGGTCCCTGAAATTTGAATTCTACATGGTTTGCCATTGAGGGAAATGGAGGTGGCTTGTAGGTTGAGATCTAAATATTTATTTCTCTTTCGTTTTTATTATCATTCTGTTCCACCTGGTGTATAGTTTTAGCTTACACACTTTCCTTTTTTGGGCATTCCAAGATTGAATGAGATCTCTGCGATTTAATGACATTGAAATGCGGATCTGTTCAATTTTGTTCCTTATTTCTATTGATATCGTGTTCAATAATTATTTTTTGATGATTGGAAATACTACACGACAATTTGTTTCGGGTTCTCTCATTTTGAAACTTCACTTTTGTTTTATATTCATTTCCTTAAATTTAACGTTGGTAACTCTGAGTGGCTACAAATTCGCCGAATCTTACTCGCAGAGCTGAATATGACCCAAACAATGACTTGCTAGAGGACGAGTTCACGCTAAGAGGAAAATTGTATCAGAGGAAGGACCTGGAGGTATGATTTCATATCATAAATGTCTCCATATAATTCATGTCGATCAATTTTCTCATTGCTTGGACTCCTCCATTGATTTGATGTCTCGGTTGAACTTGCTAAAATTTTACTAAAAATTATAAACTCAGTATGGTCACTCGTAAAAAATATAAAGTTAGTATGTACGGATGTTGTGACACTTCAAATAAATTCACTGTATAACTTCTCTATGGCCGCCAATTAAAAATGATAACGGGTGTGTACATGTTAAGATGTGGAGCTTTTGTAGTTTAACCGTATGGGACTTTTGAGAATTCTGGAATTCTCACTGAGTATGAGGTTCCTCTCTCTCCATGAGAAGGTGGCTGTACGGTGTACCCATCAAATCAATTTCCATAGAACGAAAGACATTTGGAACTTAGGTCGATAGTAGATTTAGGGGTAGTACAGTAGAGCTAGGTTGTTGGAGTAGCACATAGATAGTTTGTTTCCCATCTTTAATTGATTAGTTCTTGCTGAACTGAACTGCTGGGGCTTTTAGGGACCTCCTAATTCTTAGATTTTAGAAGTTATGAGTTTGTTGTGTGGGTTGAAAATATTTCTAAGGAATTTATGCTGAGATCAATAAGTTTGATGGTCATGGAAGATGAAAACGTGTCCTGATTCTAGCAAGGGAGAGGTTGTTTCTTATTTTGTCAACTCATAGATGGTTACCCTAGAAGAAAGAACTTTGTTTGTCATTATGATAGTGACAATTTTTCTTTGAAAAGGAAACAACTTATTGATACAGTGAAAAGTTACAAATAGGTAGTACAAAAGAAAGAAACAGTAAAAGAATTTCCAGACTAGTGATACAATGAATTCCACACCTCCCTCCCCATTATCTCTCTCCGTAAGCCTTAATCTAAAAAGAAACTCTATAAAAGCCCATCAATTAAACATAATAACAAAAGGATTATAGAACTCAAAAAAATAACAAAAGGAGTATAATTTTAAAAAGAATGCACAAGGAACAATGAAACTTAGCCAATTTGAAGACTTCTTTCTAAGCATGTCTCTTGGTATTGAAGATTGAGAATTTCTTTCCAACCATAATTTCCAAGTCAAAGTGTTCATAGCATTGACCAATAGAAGCTTTACCTTCCCTGAACTTTAACTGCACACACGTGCAAGAAAAAAATTATTGAATGTATTAGCTAATATGAAGGACTTGCTCTATTTCCATAAGATTTCCTTGCATGTGTGCGTGATGGCACTTCTACCCCTAAATGGAGAAAAGATATTTTGTTTGAACTTAAAAGCTTATCAACTGCGTGAGGCTTCTTGGAAAGTTTTGGGAGGGAACCTTAAAATCATTGGATAGTCTTGGAAGAAGTCCAGTAGAGGCTCAGTAATAATAACAAGAGGTATGAGGAAGTTCTCTAGAGTTATTTGATGATTTGGAGGGAATTGATCTTTCTCTCTCAATTCTTCCTATACCTAGTCCAACCTTGGGGAAATAGTGATTTAACTTGTAGAGATAATTTTTGGTGTTTAAGGCTTTGCTGGATAAATTCTTTGACTTCAAACTAGCTGACTTGAAGGGGCGTCCTCCAACCATTCTCCAATTATTCTAGATGCCGGCAACTTGGCTTTGGTTTCTATCCCATTATAGTTCAAGTTCAAAACTATACTGTGTTAGTCAAAATCCAATTTCAACTAAGATCTGTTATTACAAATTGAAAATCTCGACCTGTTGTCTAGTTTTCATCCTTTCCCCCTCTGGCATTTTGTGCATGTGTTTTGCTTTAGTTATCTGACTATGGCATTCAGATCTTTAATTGAATGTAGATGGATCTATCCAGCTGTACCAGAGGTTCATTTCCTACATGTACCTGCAAATGGATGAAACATTTTTTTTCCCATCTTTAACTGAAAGATTACAGTATTTCTTTAACGTGATTGGTTGCATTGTTTGGATTTGTTTTTTTTTTTTTTGTGTGTGTGTGTGTGTGTGTGTGTGTGTGGAGACTGATGGCACCCACCCCATCTGATCTTGACATCTACTTCCTTGCCTTTAGTAGACTATAGTTCATGGAGAAAAGTTCTGTTATGTTAAAAGCATCTTAACATTATGCAGGTTAAAAACAGTCGGGGAGATGTACTTCAGTGTAGTCATTACTTGCCTATTGTTAGTCCTGAAGGAAAGCCTCTACCCTGTGTGATTTACTGCCATGGTAACAGGTGAGTTAATCTGAAAATTTATACCTAATTATACATTCTATCAAGACCTTCCCTAAAAAATACTATAACATAATGCAAAGTTTTGAACTTAGTCTTAGAAGTTCAATTCAAGAAAACTTTGCTGTAGGTTTCCCTCTAGAAATGCATCATAATGAGAATACTCTTTGCTAAGATTACTTTAAATCACTGCATTGATCATATTCCATACTGATTAGTACTTCTATGATTTGCAACAGTGGGTGTCGAGCAGATGCCAGTGAGGCTGCCATAATATTACTGCCTTCTAATATCACCGTGTTTGCTCTTGATTTTTCTGGTTCTGGAATTTCTGGGGGCGAGCATGTCACTTTAGGGTGGAATGAAGTAAGTGGTCTAGGATATCTCCTCTTTTTCATGTCTCTTTGTGCCTTCATTTATTTATTTTTAGGGGTGGGGGGGAAGATGAGGAATGTATCTCTCTTGTTTCCTGGAATAATTCGTTTTCTATTAGAAGTTATTCAGAATTCTACTGCAGTGTACAATCTTCCTAAATGGCATAGAATTGTTTTTACATCCACATGGCATACCAGAGTTATTCAGAATCCTTCTCCAGTGTTTAAACCCAAAACATTTTATTATCTACATGACTTCTATGATATTTATTACTAAAGACTTGAATAATTGACACTAGATCCGGGTCGGTTAGTATAAACTTTTTGGATAGCAATATACCTTTAAAAAGTTATTTCCTTGTCAGAAATATGTTTAACAGTGACTACATTAATGCTGCTTGTACTTTTTTGTGGCTTTATAATTAGGGTACTTGATGCATATTGTCATTTTCATTCCTCAATATATAATGTTGAACTTATTGTAACTTTTTCAGAAAGATGATCTGAAAGCTGTGGTTGAGTACTTGCGGGCAGATGGAAATGTCTCTTTAATTGGCCTATGGGGCCGTTCTATGGGCGCTGTTACCAGGTTGCCTTCTACTTCTATCTTCCCACAAGTGCAGATATCGAGTGAGATGAATTATATTATTTTGTTTACCCAACTTTCACGTTTATGTTAATTCAACTTTCGGGGTTTGTCTTTGATAGTTAGTTGTTGATGTTGATTCCATCATTCAAATTTTGTCTCACACACAAAAAAAAAAAAAAGAGAAAAGTTCTGGCCAAAAGGAGCCAATGAAAAAGAGTATCATAGAAAAACAAAACAGAAAGAACAAAATTACAAAAAAAGGGCTCCAATGCAAAAGAATAAGAGATAAAGGATAATTGCTAAAGTCCTTAGTAACGGAAGCCCAAAGGTAGGTATTGAACCTAGTAAGAGTAACTTTCCAATTCACTAACGTTCCTCATGTTTCTCTCAAGCAAGATATTCCATAAAGTAGCAAAAAAGGTAGCCTGCCAAAGAAAAACCCTTTATCACAAAATTGAGGATGGAATATGACCTCCTCCATCATATCCAAAAAGCATTTAGAAAACTATCTCAAGTCTTTGATGCAAAATGGCAATCTCACAAGTCACAACACATGCTCCAGACTTTCCGAGGCCTTCTTTCACACCCTACGGCCTACACCACCGAAGACTTAGCGCCACAGAAGATGACCTTTGAATAATCTACGGTTTCTTTCTAACCATAAGCCATGGATAATTGCCTGCACTGCACTAATCCCCAGAATATTTGCCTCTCTTAATGCTATGACCACACAACAACAAAGGGATATTTCCCCTGGCCTGACCGAAACATCTACTACCCGCTGAGGCATGAGCATCCATATCTATGGACAGAGGATTTCAACATGGTAGTGGGAACAGTGCTTTTCCACAATAATAAAATATGCATTATGTTTCTCTTCAATGTTGTGTTATCTGTAGCACAATTTTGATTGATTTGTTTCACGAGTAATAAGAATAAAATATATAATTTTCCTCATGGGTAAGAATTTCATAAGTTCTCTGTTTTTACCTTCTTGTTTGTTTATGATTAGGTCATTGTATTTTTGTCCTTATCTAAAAATACTCTTCTATATTCCAGCCTTAGATAGTTTTTTTTTTATAATCTTATTTAGTTTTGTTCATTTTCCACTAACATGCACGTTTTGAACAGCCTAATGTATGGGGCTGAGGATCCTTCAATTGCAGGGATGGTTCTGGACAGCCCTTTCTCTGATCTGGTGGAGCTGATGATGGAACTTGTCGAAACCTATAAGTTTCGTTTACCTAAGTTCACTGTAAGAACCATTCACCGATTTTAAATCTATTAAAGCTTGAACTGAGAAATTCCTCTCTTAGCAACAGTTAAGTCCATTCCTTTCTCATGACCAATACGTGGGGTGGTCAAAGCTAATTTTAAATTATCTCACAAGTCACAACTGATAATTTTGAAAGTTCTCCCAAGTTCAAAGATGTGCATGTTATTGGTCGGGTCCAGAAGAAGTTGTAACTAATATTCTTTTGATGAGAAGCGATTGATGTTCATCTTAACTATTACATTATATGTGATTCTAGGTGAAGTTTGCTATTCAATACATGCGAAGAGCTATCCAGAAGAAGGCAAAATTTGATATAATGGAACTGAACACCATTAAGGTTTCATTCTATCTATTAGCTTGGGTATCTATGAGCTCCTTTTAAAAATTCTCAGTTGCATGCTCATTAGTAGAGTGAAGAATTGATGTGCATATTCTCTTTTTTCCTTGGGGCTAGATTCAATGCTACTGTTTAAGAAAATTTTATTCTTTCGATGATATTCACATGGGGAAATTTTGTCAAAAGATGTTAGTTGACACTTGACATGTGTTCCATGCCCTTTCATCAAAAAGGTACAATCATCTGCATTGAGGTAAATGGCTCTCCCAGATTTTCTAACTAAGTTTGTACTTTTATTCTTCAAAAAACCATTGACCTAGTTGACTGGGGGAAAACAAGCCATGACCTTGGCATTTTGCATTTTGGGATTTTGGATTTGAGTCACAAACATGACAATTGACAAATGCTCGTCTTAATTTACATAAACATTTAAAATATTAAATATTGGGAAGAAAGTGTGAACAGTTGAGAAGTCATCATTGTATTTTTTTTTCCTTTACATCAGTTGTGAGTCTAAAAATATGAAAATATATGACCAACATACATTATGAAGACACTTATCGTCCTGAGATAAGTTAATGAACAAAACAACGGATGGTTTTTTCCTCAATGGATTATTTCCACAACACAGTTCAGTAATCTTTTTAAGAAGCTAACAGCAATTCTATGAGTGGTGATCGGTTTAAAGTAATTATCTATGATCTTTGAAGATAAGTCTAGGAGCTTAGTAATTTTGGGGCTCTTACATGTTTTCTTTCTTTTAGTTGGTGTATTCTTTCCAAGAACTTTTGTAATCATAGTCCTTTTCTTATTCTTCTTGCTGATTGTTAAGATTTTCTTTCGTGTTGTTAGGGAGACTTATCTTCCCTTGTTGTGATGCTTGTTTTTTTTACAATGAATTGGTCTGTTATAAGGAAAGAGAATGCAGCAGTACTAGTTCAGCCAGAAATTGGAAATGAAACATTATGTTCTTCATAATCTTCTTTTTTATTTTTAATGCTTCCATTTTAAGTGAGTTTGATCCAATATTGTTCTGTCTAGGTGGCAAAATCTTGCTTTGTACCAGTGCTACTAGGGCACGCCATTGACGATGACTTTATACGACCTCATCACTCAGACCATATATATGAAGCTTATGTGGTAAATCCTTGTTACCCAAATACCTAGTATGAAGTTCTTATCTAAAAGTTTTTGAGTTTGAAGTGGGGTAATGTTATTATGGAGCAAATTTATTCTGCACATAGTAATTCAAATACAGAACTACTCTCAGTCTCAGATTTCATAAACTACCTACTGGGTTCATTGAGATCCAAAAACACGTGGTGCATACTGCAGCTGTAGCCTGTGGAACCTTATAAATCTTCAGTGGTTCTACTATTCCATCCAAAAGCTAAGGATGCTGAAATATGGGAATGATCTTTATTGGAAACCGTTCCACTGTAGAGTCATAGCTCTGCAATTCCTCTTACGAGATTCAAAGAAGTTTTCCTTTTGGTGCCTTCTTCCACAGGATGTAGCTCCGTGCATCAAGGATTTTGAATCACACGATAACATTTTCTGTTATAAATTCTTCTGCTAAAATATGGGACTATATCCCAAAGTTTCAACCTTCAGAGGTGTTTTTATCAGAAGTTTCAGGGTTTCCCTCCCTCCAGCTTCTTCTTGCTTACACATTATTTGATGAACCTAAAGACGCATTTTTGAAGACAGAACTCTTCATGTTTCTGGTTTGGTTGATTCTAAAATTTTTATGTTGAGCTGGCTGTCCAAATATTTTTATAAACTCTCTTCGTTTAACCATTCAAGTTAATTTGAGAACCCTTTGTTGAACTCCTTGGGAAATCCTCCCCCTTAGGGTCATGGTTTGTAATTATCCGCTTGGTCTATTTGACTTGATAGGAATTCCTTTCTGTAGTTGGGTTCCCTCTTTGGGCTTGGTTTTTTTGATGTCCTTGTATTCTTTTATTTTTTTTTTCCAATGAAAGCTTGGTTTCTTATCCAAAAACATTTTACACACTAATGTTTTGTCTCTTTTCCAGGGAGATAAAAACATTATCAAGTTTGATGGTGATCACAATTCTCCACGGCCTCAATTTTACTTCGATTCTATAAATATCTTCTTCCACAATGTTTTGCAACCTCCGGAGGATGAAATAGGGGACATTTATATTAACAGTATGCCATCCTACTTCGGTAACAAGGTAAATTGGCCTCAGTGCATCTGTTGGATTTCACTTCTGCTGAACTGCCAGATTTGATATCAACTATTTTACGTTCAGGATTATTGGAGAGTGGTGCAAGAAGCGGGCCCTAACCATGGTTCTTCCACAACATCAAGAGGCACGACTCAACAATTCACTCTTTTTTGCTTCTTTATAGTCGTTTTCTTCTCAGGATTTTAATGTCGACTCAACTCTTCTTTTAATAAAATCTTATTTTTCTTACATACAGATATACCAACTAATAGTACAGAAGGTGCTATTAAAGAACTCCGTTCAAAAAGATCTATGAGTCGGATAGAGGTAATGTTATATGCGTATTCTATTGCCTTGTATGAAGACGGAAGCAACTTTCTGGTTAATTTGGAATTAAATAGAAGTGCACCTGCACGGATGACATTTTATGACTTTACGTCCCTTGCATCAGGTTCCTCCCGATCTTCCCTCTGGAGACAATCCATCCCAATCTCAGGTATCACCCTAGCTTCTAATTTGACTTTTCTGGGACCTAAGCATAGTTGAACGGGTCAAGATATTAGTAATCTTCCTATAATATTTTGAATCCACCCAGTTGTTTGCATTGTAATATTCTAAAGGAAAGGAATGCCAGGATACTTTTATTTGACCATGGAAAATCAGTAGTAAACTTGTACAGTTAACATTAGTACATACATGCGACATCCCCAATAATGTTGAAAAGCCTTGTGCGAGTAGCTTATTTAAAAAGTGTGGATGTTTGCTTTGCTGCAGGATCAGAGTACAGATAATGATGCCGACTTATCATCTTCAAATATGATTAGTTTCGAATTATCCAATGGCCATCCTTATGGACCCAATGTACCAAATTTGATGGACGACGATCAGTATGTCGAGTATCCACTTGATGACTTGGCAGGGTTCCCATGCAGTGCAGAGGAGGAAGAAAGGGTGAGTGTGAATGTCTGATTAATGGTGACTTTCACATTGTCTAATCTCTAAAACGGCAACAACGTTTTAAGGTGGTTTGTTTTCTTTCTTTTGTGTGGTAAACGAATTTCAGATGCTCATGGAAGCAGTGATGGAATCATTGAAGGATTTCAAAATGAAAAACGCTCAGGAAGATAATCAAGCTTCGAGTGTTTGTACCAAGACGAAGGATGTTTTGCAGAGAGATGAATGTGGAGTTTCACGAATAGACCATTGTGGAGTTCTGCATCCGGAAGCCACCTCCACTTCAAATGACCATTTTTCTCAGTTTAAAGCAGAATCTGCTTCAACTTCAGAAGAGTACAGTATTCCTATTAAACCACAATCTACTCCAGCATCAAGGGATCCGAATTCGATATCCGATCGCTCGTGTTCCGACAAAAGTGAATCATCTGTAGGGCCTGCATCTTATGGTCTTCCTTCTACTTCTGGAACAGAAAATGCAGGGGCTTCCTCTTGTAGTAGTAATACACCTGCAAGTAGCCAAAGTTCAGCTGAAGCCGACTTGTCAGCCAATACGAAGGCAACCGTAACTGTCATTCGCAATCCCGCAGGCCATATTATGGACGGTTTGATTCGTCGTTGGGATCTCAATTTCTTCCGAAACAATCAGAACCGATGAGCCAAGGTTTTCTTCTTGTGTTTTTTTCCCTTTGCTCCCATGGAATGTGTGCAATCTGATATTTGTATTGCTGTGTAACTAAGAAAGTTGCTTTGTCGTTAGTTTGTAAAAATATTAGACCCAGAAAAAAGGAAAAAAAGTCGAAGAAAAGAAAAGAAAAACTCGTTTTAAGTGTGTCAAAAATATTGAATGTAGCCATTTTTTCCACAAACACTTTATACCAATATTTGGTACACGAATGGTTCCTTCCTTCTGAAAATTCTGCCTTCGGCTGTGGTTTTTCTTTTGTGAGAAGTAAAAACTGTGGGGATTTTACATCCCAGAATGGAAATTAGCTCCAATCCAATCACTCACGAAAGGGATGAGATTAATTGTTCTGTAATATACTTCTTAAATGCTCATATTTTCATGCTACTTTTGTTGTACTAAAAAGAAAGTCAGAGATTTATTAAAAAGTTTTAAGATTTACGACACAAATTTTAAAATTTTATTTTTAATTCAAGACCCAACTTATAAAAGATTATAGATTAAAATTTTAATTTAACCCAAAATATGTTTTGTGGGCTTTAAGTGATATGATAGTAATAATAAAAAAGGAACTAATTATTCAGCCAGGGTGGGGGATTTAAGTCCTTTCGGTGGTCAAACAATAAAACTTTGTGGATAATAATTATTTCGATCCTGTTTGCTAACCATTTGATTTTTTAAAAATTAAATTTGTTTTCTTTAATTTCTTTACATCGAATTTTAACTTTCTTGAGGAAACATTTTAAGTCTTAGACAAATTATAAAAATAAAAATAAGTTTTCAAAAACTATGACTCCATTTGTTAACCATTGGTTTTTTTTTTTTTTTTGAAAATTATACTTGTTTTTCCACCATTTTTTTGTCTTCTCTACAATAATTTATATCTTTTTTGAGATATCACAAATTTCTAGCCAAATTTCAAAACACAAAAACAAGTTTTGAAAACTACTATTTTTATTTTTCAAAACTTAACTTGATTTTTTTTGAAAACACAGGTACAAAATAAATAAGAAAATATAGAAATTCATTGATAGAAGTGATATTTTTAAACTAAAATTTTAAAATAAAAAACTAAAAGATTATCAAACACGATTTTTTTTTTGGTTTTCAAAACTTGAGTTAGTTTTTGAAAACATAAGTACACATATAAAATTAGTATTTATAGACTTAATTTTAAAAAATAAAAGAACAAAAATTAGATATTTATTTCTAGTTTTTGTGTTTTTTAAATAAATATTTATAGACTTAATTTTTTAATACCAACTAAATATTATCAATTCAATCAACCTCAATGTACAAAAAAAAAAAAAAAAAAATCAATCAACCTCAACCAGTTTGTTGAATAATAAAAATCATAAAACAAAACCAGCTTAAAAAAAAACCGTCAAAATAGGCAACTCAATCGAAACTCCGCAATACTCTTGCGGCGTTTCGCCGAAGAGTAATTGTTAAATACCAAATTTCGCAAGGTTAAAAAAAAAAGAAAAAGAATCTTTCTTCCTTTTTGTTTTGTTTTTGTTTATGCGCTTTGTACTGTAACTACTGTCATACAAAATTTCTAATCCCAAATACCTCAAGCCAATCCGCCATTTTTGTTTCTTTCCCCGCTTCCCAAGAAAAAAAAAAAAAAGGCATTCAAAGCTCTCAGACCCACCAAGAAGGAAACCCCAATTTGATATTACTGCAAAATCTGAGGAGCAAATTGTTATTTTTGACCCTTCATCCAATCATAAACTCTCTTCCATCTCCCTCTCTTTTTCCAATAATTCGATTTCGAGTCAAGAACGCAACCGAATCGTCTTCCTTCCCAAAATTGTTTCTTAATCTCGTGATTCTGGGGCAGTTCTCTGCAATTCCCTTTTGTTGATTTTGTTTCCCCCAATTTGTTCTCCGTCGTCGTGATGATTCTTTCTTTTTCATGTTCAAATTCTAAACCCTAATTCTTCATCGGGTTTTGATTTCTTTTGGCGACGGTTCTCGAGTTTAGTTTGTGGTCCGGAACATTGAAAATTTGTTGTATACGATTCTTCAGTTAATGGGCACGGTTAAATCTTTCAGGGATGCCTCTAAATCCTTCTCAAATCTTCGGTCGCCGACGCCTCCACCAGTGACTTTCTCCACTTCTCGCTTCGAGACCGTCAATGGATCGCACGAGTTCAAGATCAATGGATATTCTCTCAATAAAGGGATGGGGATTGGGAAATATATTGCGTCCGATACCTTTATGGTTGGCGGGTATGCGTTTGCTATATATTTCTACCCAGACGGGAAGAGCGTCGAGGATAACGCGTCGTATGTCTCGGTTTTCATAGCGTTGGCGAGCGAAGGTACGGACGTTAGAGCCCTTTTTGAATTGACGCTTTTGGATCAAAGTGGGAAGGAAAACCATAAGGTGCATAGTCATTTCGAAAGAAGGCTTGAGAGTGGCCCTTATACGCTTAAATATCGAGGAAGCATGTGGTAAGCATTTTGTTATGTTGTTTTACTTCTAGGATCTAGCGGTGATCTTGTTATTTGAATGCTATTTATGTTCTTCCTGATGCAAGTATTTCCTGTATTGTTTCTTGACAAGCTGTCCAACGCTTGAACATTTTTGGGGCATTGCCCCATTCACACCCATTAGGTAGCTCCCTTTCTATTGCCCTCCTGCCAGTAGTTAAGATTAAGAACATTTGACTATGTAGAGAACTGCCCTGAAGGATGCACATTCTAGCTCCATTCATGCTCTTCATCCTAATCTGCTTATGTTACAGCAGCCTTGGTATGTCTATATGCTCTCAAAATCCATTCCGACATGTTCCTTCTGGCCAGAAATTCTCAGCCCTTTGTATGCTAATTTTGGAGTTCCTTGACCGTTTTAACTGAGGGTTCACAAGTACATGGAAATCAGACAATATAGCAACTGGGGACTAACCGTCCAACCAAGCATCTTCCCATGGTTTTCCTTACCAATTTCTAATTAGATACAATATTGGTTTAGATAATGCCCTTACATTTTAGCATTGTTCTACCATGGATCAGGCACGCTTCCTTTTTTTCATTAGTGAACCACTCCTCTCCTTCCTTCCCATGTATATTTCATACCCCTTTATGCTAAAGCTAATCCGTTGCAATTCTAATCTTTCTCCTTGTAAAACCACTAAACCAATTTGACATAACAGCTTCATTCCTTTTGCTGTAATTCTTAATCCTCAAGCCTTCATTCTCTGTGGGCAAAGAAATCACATTCCAAATCACCAAGTGACTAATTTTCCTGTCTAATAAGCTATACTATTGAGCTCCTTGTTTTCTTCTCCTGATTTGCTGTTGTCTTTGTTTAAGCATGGATGAAATAGGTTTGCTAGGTTTGCTAGAAAAGTTTGACTTAATGCCAATCTCCCACGTTTTATAGACAGAATTTCTTCTACTTTTCCAACTTGCACATCACATTCTCCTTCATAGGTTTCCAAAAATTTGGTCTCCTTCATAGCTTTGCTACACTTGAGATATTAACTCCACAAATTAGAGTCTTCTCACACTTCCATCTTTAGGTTAAGCTGGAGCTACGGGATTTTTTTTTCTTTCTTTTTGCTGGCTCTAGACTTAAGTTCTTTACATTAGTTATAGGTACCTGGCACTGATCTCAGAAGGATGAAAAGATTATTGGTGTGGCTAGGGTTATGGTGGCCCTAGCATGAAAGAAAATAATAGTGTGGCAGCTATTATTGGTCTCAACACTCGGGAAGTCTTCACAACTACTTGATTGGAAATTCTTGGATTTTGTCTCTCAATCATTATGAATGCCAAGTATAGGAAGCATTTAATAAATAATGGAATCTCTTTCCCCTGTTTACTTTTTTTTAGTCAACAATGTTATATCTCGAGTTAATGGAATGTCATTTAGGACTCTGAGATTGCGGTATGTATATTGTATTTTTCCTTTTGTAAAGCTTGCTATTGTATATTTCACCTAGAATGAGATCCTTTTTCACAAAAATGGAAATATTTATTTTCCCTTTCACCTACAACTCATATGCCGCTTTGTTTTGTAGCTGTAGGCAATGATCATTTTATTTTTCATGAAGTGAATTTATGTATCTTTGATTTGTTTTTCCTGGCATAATGTGAATGGATCCAAGATTGTTCAAAGTGAAATGATAGAGTTATACTTGTATGATGGATTTCCTCTGTCAGTCAATTTACTAATGAGTTTTGTCCATGAAGTGAAGAACACCTCAATTTTTTTTACAAGGAAACAAAGATTTCATTGAAATAATGAATAGAGACTAATGCTCAAAATACAAACTCCAAATAAAAGAGAGCCAGAAAAAGAAAAACGAAACCAAGCCAAAAACCTAGACAAAAACCAAACTAAAAACCCAACAAGAATAGCCTTTGAGAAGAGTGCCACAACAACAAAAGACCAACTCCAAAAAAGCCCAAACTCCCGCAAATTTTTTAATTTTTCCTCTTTAAGCTCCACGAACTCAACAACCTCCAACACCCTTTCCAAAATGCTAGCAAAACCTCCTCGATTCTAACTTCAATCAGGTATAAACAACAACAACACCCCATTCCAGGCTGCCAAAACTGTGAAAGAACCCAAAAATTCCGACCCCTTCTCTTGACCATAGAGGCTTGCTTTTCTGCTTCCAAATTCTAACTTTCAATCCAATGAAAATGCATGCCACCAGAACGACCATTAAACTTCGTCATGGACCCAATTCCCCTCCCGGCTACCATGAACTTCAAAAAGGATTAACAAACTTTTTTATCCACCGAAGCCAACTTTTCTCTAAGTCATTACCACTTCCAAACACGCCATTGTAAAAATTCTCCAAACCCGCTTTCTTGGAACCAACCCGAAACCCCCAAGTGTTCCACAAAAGAGCGATCCTTAAAATCATGCAGACGAAGAGGCTGACTCAACTTCTCTAAACTGCAATCCACTGGCTTTGATTAGGGAATCGAATCTATTCAATTTTGGAGGCAAGATTGGATATGCAACCTGAGCCAAAACATCCACAGATCCTTTTACAACATTTAAACTATTTCCAGATTGGTTTGGAGAATTAAAAAGCCCCCTCTAAATTAACAATCAGAGAGTTAACATCCAATCTATCAACAAATCTTGTAGGGTGACTTGAGAAAAACACACTTTGGAGTTTGGACTACTTAGGCTCACCTCGGATCCATCCTCCAACTCATCCAACCCCTTAAAACTAGTGAAATCAACCTTTCTAATGACCGGATCACTAGGCTGCAAAATAGCTCTATAAAATTGCACACCCGACGAACCAAAGTTGCAACCCTCAATATTCACTACTTGCTCCGGAAAAGACGAAGGAATCCCCGCATTCAACTCAACGACCTTGTGCGGAAGCAGAATTTTAGAGACGGACTCCTCAAAGTTATTAACATGAAAAAGAGCTGAAGTGCTAGTCCCTGGAATCCCATCAGCCTACGCCTCATTTAAAGTAATCTTTTGTCCAACTATTTCAGGAATTTGGATTTGGTGAGAATTTGGGAAAATACCATGTGTTAGGGTTCTTAGGAGGAGGTGTAGTATATAGCTGTACTTGCTTCTCTTTTGGCTAGTGTCGTGAATCTTTTTAGGAATTTCACCTTTTTTTAATTACTAAATTTTGGTTTTTGTGCAATTGTGCAGTTTTGAGTAGCGCTTCTTTGGCTTTTTGGTTTTTTAATAATAAGAAAATAGAACTTCAGTACTTAGTTGGAAAGAAGTTGGGAAGGTAATAGCATGCTCTTTATTCCACAATAGAAATTCTAGGCGTCTGCCTCTCTTCCCCTTTATTGAGTTTATCCCATAGATTCTTAGTGGACTAATATCATGTGCTTTATCGGTTTTTTTTTTTTATTATAGATATTACCAGGCTGAAAGCATGTTCTAAATTCTAATACGTTATTTGTTTTCCTGTTAGTTTCTATGCAAAAGATGTTCCCATGTGTAGCATTTTCACCTTTTCAAAATGCTTAATACATAACTTATAAGATATCTGATCCGCCAAGCTTGTTTGCATCAAATACACGTCTGACACTTACAATTTGACACCTTACCTGGAGTGGTCTTTTACCTCCTAGCTCGTAGTGAAAACTAACATATGTATTTGGGGAAGGTATCCTTTACTGTATTCCTCCCCGCCTATCCATACATAGAAAAATAGAGGAGAGCCTTGGTCACTTGTTCACCCATTGATCTCTCCTATTAAGTGAAGATAATTGGTTGCCTTTGCATTTCCTTGCTTTCTTTCCTTCATGTGATGCCTTCTTGAAAGCGCCCTTTGGAACTTATTTGGACCATGGGTCTAAATTTATGATAAGTTGACTTGGCTTTCTCTGCTAGCCCGTAGCTAGCTCAAGTCCTACGTAGGCCCTGGCCACTAGTCTTCGGCCTTTATTGGTCTATAAACTTGGCCTTTTCAGGAGGTTTGGAAGGCTCTTCATACTATTACCACTTTGTGGCCTAACAATCGTTATGATTTGTTGATATATCTTAGTTCAAATTAGGCTATATAGCGTATATAAAGTGGAGAAATGGTAAATTAGTCTTACGTGTATTGGTGTTGGAAAGTTGACTAACAGGCCATGCTAGTTTTGCTTTCTGCTAACATTGTCTGCCAGTAGCAGCTCTCTACCTTTAGTTCGGGTATAGTTTCCTTGGAGGTGTGAGTGACCTCTTAACTTTTGCTTTCTCTAAGATTGCAGGGCATAATACTGTTTTTATGAGGATTATGGCTTGAAAAGAATAAAATAATTTTTCAAGGAATGGAATGTTAGATGTTTGATTACTTTTCTTTGATAAATAGATCTCCAAATACAACTCAGATTGTCATCTATCCCGTTTTCTCAGGAACCTTCTCGCTTGTTAACAATTCATGATTTGTGTCCATATATTCACTTGTTAATAAAAACGAAGGAAATGACCTAGTATCCAATTTTGATTATACAGGGGGTATAAACGTTATTTTAAAAGAACTCTCTTAGAAACATCCGACTTCCTAAAGGATGACTGCCTCGAAATCCACTGTGTAGTTGGCGTTGTTAAGTCACATACAGAGGGACCAAAGATTTACTCCATAACAGCACCACCGTCTGATATAGGCCAGCATTTTGGGAAGCTTTTGGAGGGTGGGAAGCTAACTGATGTGAACTTTGAAGTAGATGGGGAAACGTTTGCTGCCCACAAGTTAGTTCTTGCAGCACGGTCACCTGTTTTTAGGGCACAACTCTTTGGCCCTCTAAAGGACCAGAATACCGAGTGCATAAAAGTTGAAGATATGGAAGCCCCAGTTTTTAAGGTGCTCTCTCCCTTTCATTTTAGGTTTTCTTTTGCTTCACTTTACCAATGTGATCTGATCATGGATGTACTTCTGTATACATATTTGAGAAGAAGAGTTGATTTTATGTCCAGCTTTATCTTTTCTATTCTTTCTATCAATTTGATTTCAATGTTTTATTGTATTTCTTTCAAGAACTTGGGTAGTAGAATCAAGTGATTTTGAACCCAGATTCTGCAGGTTATGGAAAACTAGGAGAGTAGTATATGAGATGTGGAATGTCTCTTTTATTGCATTCTCCTGCAGGCATTAGAACAATTTAATGATTTTATATTTTATAAAATTCTATTTTCAAGTTGCCATCCATTATGCTAAATTTGTTTTTCCTTATTGTCTAAACAATTACAGGCATTGCTTCATTTCATATACTGGGATGCCCTACCAGATATGCAAGAAATTGTGGGTTTGAACTCAAAATGGGCTTCCACGCTGATGTCTCAGCATCTACTTGCCGCAGCAGACAGATATGCCCTTGACAGACTTAAATTGCTCTGCGAGGCTAAACTTTGTGAGGATGTTGCTATAAATACAGTGGCGACGACGTTAGCTTTGGCTGAGCAGCATCACTGTTTCCAACTAAAAGCTGTATGTCTGAAAGTCATTGCATTGCCGGAGAATTTGAGAGGTATTTATTTGTTCTGAGTATATTGACCTTATAGAAACGTTTTACTTTCTTTTTCCCAATGAAAAATTGCGGTTGACGATTGAACCTTTGCTGGTCTAAAAATGAAAAAGATAGTTTGCATCGATTTTTTTTTTACAAGAAACCAGACGCTTGAGTTAGAAACAGCCCCAAGAACAGCTTCTCGGGGACAAGGCGCCTCCTGTCTAAGTTGATGAGAAAAACACTGATATTCAAAGTGATTGTTTGCTTTTATTACAACATTCGAGTTAACAAGATTCCGAAGGTTGTAAAACTTCAGCTATTATAGGTTGTCTAGCTTGAAAACTTCAGGTAGATAGGAATTAGGACAATATCTTCCCACTTGCAATGATTCTCCCCTCATTTTCCATTTCATTGGCTTTCAAAATTCAAAATTCATGAGATGTCTTTTACTGTTAATAAGGACCACAAGGATAATAAAGGACTCAGAGGGAATGAGTTCAAGTCATGGTGGCCACTTACCTAGGACTTAATAGCTTACGTTTTTCTTGGCAACCAAATGTAATTGGGTCGGACGGTTGTCCCATAAGAACAGTTCAAGGTGCACATAAGCTGACCCAGACACTCGAGAATGAATTTTTTTATTTTTAAGAAGTCTTGGAACAATTTCATTTTTACTTGGTGAAAGAGTGCACCTGCCAACCGCTATCGATTGATGCATATATATGGTGTATTTTTTTTGTCTTGCAGCTGTAATGCAAACGGAGGGGTTTGAATATTTGAAAGAGAGCTGTCCATCGGTTCTCACCGAACTACTAGAATACGTAGCGAGGGTGACGGAGCATGCAGTGATTACTTGCAGTGGGTATGGGAATGGAACGGTGTTGGATGGTAGTTACGTGAATGGAAGACGAGTAAGGCAGAGATTGTATTGATTTGATCATCATCAATGCTGTTTGTTTACTAACGCCATTCGTATTCCAACCATTTATCATCATGAATAAGATAGAGACAAAGCAATCTGCAAAATCTGGTCGTCGTTTTGATTTTAAACATGGTCAGTCTGTAATGCCACTAATGATTGCTAATTCATATTCTAAATTCTGAGTCTTAGCGTTGCTTGTAAAAATCTGGTTGTTACTGTTACGTATCTTTAGCCTGTAATGGATGGATGAGATTGATATTGTGTATTTACATATATTAAAGAGTTCAAAGTCGCAGGGATCCTGTAGGAATCCTTGGCTTAAGCCTAAAAGCCCATGGCTCAAAATGATGGGACCATTTAATTCTCTTTTTTTTTTTCGTTTTTAATTTAAATTATTTTTTACTTTTAGGTTAGACATATTTGCTCCATGTATCATTGATTTATTACTTGAACTTTACCACTTTGTTCAAAATTTGTAACAATTAAGTTATGCTTTTTTAACAACTTAGTTTGTGTTGTTAAGGTATAATGTGGGTTTGATGTGGTAGCTACTTAATTCTCACCAATACATGCAATTTAGAAATTTCAAATTTAGTGGTGGTTGCTCGAATCATTAGACCTACTGGTACTGGTTGTGATCATAATTTAACTTAAATTTGTTAAAAATTTGTGGTGTTTCAAATTCCATTTTAAAATTATTAATCAATTTACCATAAGTTCGTGAACTAAAAAGACATTTTTTTGAAGAAAAGAGTAAGTCGAAGTTTTATCACAACGAAAGAATAAATCAAATAGTAAAACAATAATTAGAATTGAAAACGAATACAACAAAATCAGTTGGGTAGTTTAACTGGAAATGCAATCATCTAGAAGCTTATCAGAATTTCTGAAGTGATACATTGAAGAAGCAGATATAAATAAGGTTATGGGATTACATTTTTCATACATAACAGAATCAGCTACTGATTAAGGTTGATTTCCAGGTTCCGAATATCGTCAAACAGCAATCTTAGTGGATTGGATTAGTCAACTTTTATAACTTATATCCTGCGTAAATTAAAACAGTATAAAGAAAACATAATAATGAGCATCATGGTCCTAATTTCAAGCACCAGGTAAGCTGCAGCAAGTCACAATGCTTCAGCCGAGACGACGAACATTAACACGTTGCTATCATGTAAAGAATGCTAAGATAGCAACCAACTTTGTCAGCAACACAGTACAGTTTGCTTTGCCTTTCCAATGAATCATGTCTGAAACCTCTTCGTCTCGTGTAAAAGTGCTGCTGTTGGTTTCACTCAGACTCGTGGGAGATGGTCCTCGAGAAGATTCAGTACAAGCCCGCATTGGAGATCGGTTATGTCTTCACTGAAACAACCACAGACCCCAGATCGAATAGCGGATTATAGATTCAGTACCAGTTATTTCCTGGTCCACCTTGGGCAGCAGCAACTTTTCTAGCTATGTACTGAGGTTTTGGCTGCAACCCATTTGGACCTTCAATGGCTTCATCTTCAGCCCTTTCATTTTTACAGGATGAGTTTCTTCTTGGATATGAACAGTTATTAGCGGCGTACTGTGGTGGGACAGAAGGGTTTCTAGTCATCCTCCGCTGTTCAAGAACTTCTGGTGCCACTGCTGCTGCTGTTACTCCACAGTTGTTGTATCGCAACACAGAGCCAACAACTTTTCCAGGCCTTGCAGCATTTCCTGCTGCAAATCATCAACAGAAACTTGACATTAGTTAATCAGATAATCGGTCTTAGCAGCTCCATCCGCATTGAATTATAAAAAAAAAGGACGTGCTGAAAACTCAAAAGTGGTTTGAATAAAATATTGAAAAGCTTGACATCGCGAAAACAACTTCTAGAAACAGTTAGCCAAACATGCTCTCATTGTACTTTTATTCTTGAAGATGAAAAACGTTCCTAAGAACTTTCAAACAGTCCCTAATATGCTTCATGCAGCAACTTCCACTGACAGCGATGATGTGCTGAAAAGGAAAAAAGCAAGTTTCTTTCTTTCCGTTTTTTTCAAAAATAAAAAATAAAAATCTTTCAAAATGACAAAGCATATGACCACATAGGTTCACAAGTAAATGCAGAGTCTCAGCATACTTGGTTGAGTCGTTAAATTATTATCCATGTCCTCTGTTATCGATTTGGTTGTCAGGGTGCGCTCGAAGATACCATCATGCTAAAAATGAATGAATGGAGATAACCTTCACAAGTGGGGAAATATAGAGGCATGGAAATTAGTGCAATTGGATAGCAACACTCACCTTGAATAGATTGAGGAACTTGAATAGGAACTCTGGTCAAAGGAATATTGCAAGTCCTATCCACTGGTGGCCTCTCAACTTCTTTGATGGAACATTTGGATAGGTCATTCGCAACTTGTGCCGGGTTCTGCACCATGTTATCTGAATATAAAACACATGGCCTGTATGCATAATAAATAATTGAGAGGTTAACATCCAATTATTTCCAACGATCCTAACAGATGGAAAGCAAAAAAACGCTAAGCTTGAAGTATTAAAAGAGATACCTAGGCAAGGATGCATGTTGTCTTTCAGGAGGAGCAACAGTTGCTCCATTTCCATAGTGTTCTTCAAGGAAGGCAAATTGCTTCTTAAAATGGTCAACTGCACTGTAGAAGCAAACATATTTTTTACATGTTAACATTTCTTACATGGTTCTGGAATCTAAAGACCACTCCACCAAGTGGATTGAAGTTCAAGTTAAGATCTTTCTTGAAGCCCTCAAATGGAGGTCAGAAATCTAAATGCTCACAAATCCAGCATCAAATACTTGATTACCACACCGCTCATTACATATGACTTATGGATGGAACTTAGGTATGGTGATAAGGAATTTATGGATGCAAAGATTTCTCCAAGGGATTGGGATTCCAAAAACAATGCAATATAAGGTAGCTTGGGATTGTGATATTGAAACTCGAAGCTAGATTGTTTGTATTAAAAATTAGTTTTTGTGCAAAAGTTGATAGGGGATGTATTTCACCTCAACCCCAATATTACAGTCATGAGAAAAGTGAGGCGTCAGGTAAAGAAATGACAAATGAGAAGGGCATAACATAAAAGCACCTCAACCATAAAATTGATGAGAGAACTATTGTTTTTGAGGTACCTTGGATACATGAAACCGGTTGGTTCTGATCCATCTAAGTATTCCTTCAACATCTTTGGATGGTACTCGAGAATCTCCCGGTAAATAAGCTCCCTAACATCTTCTTTGGTTATCCTTCGTCTCTCAAATTCAAATTCCATCTTAGTAACCGGTTGAGCAGATGGCTCTCTCTCAACTTTCGCTAAGCCTTTAAAATATGGATCTGCAAGGGCCTAAAAGTACATGCAGAATGTGTTTGAAAACGGTGTTATGTAAATATAAGATGAAGGAAAAGGTAATAAGTGATTTAAGAAAGCTAGCTAACAACTTAACAAGATTTAACTGAAGTAATATGATGAGAATCTCTTGATTCATGCCATAAATGTTGGATATTTTCATCCAATTGAACCCAATCAATCTGTGCTATATTAATTAATTATCTTAGTGAGCTGGGATTATGGAACTACTCAGAAAGTACTCTTACCTCCTCTGCTGTAGGTCGATCCTTTGGCTCAAAAGCCAGCATTCTTTCCAATAAGCGAAGTGCAAGTGGATCTGCATGAGGAAACTTCTGGGAGAAAGGAACAGGCTTTTTCCTACGCATACTGCTTAAGTATCTCCGAGCTTTCTCGTTTCGTACCTAATCATATAAGATTAGATATTTAGCAAAAGAAAATGATGCACATACAAAAGTCATTATTGAACTTGAACTTGATAAAAACATTTTGCAGGAATCAGACCCTGGCTATGGCTTCTGCATTCGGGGTTCCCAGAAAATCTGTCATCAAATCTAATTGGTGGACGACATTCTTTCCGGGGAAAAGTGGTTTTCCAGTTAAAAGCTCTGCAAAGATGCAACCAATGCTCCATATATCTATTGCTGGTGTATACTGAAAGAAGTACACATAACAAATTAGAATGCATGGAAGAGCTTCGAAATCAACAAACCTGTTTTCTGTATATCCAATGATTATAAACTAGGGGCAGACGAAAGAGAATTTGAGATTGCATATCATAGGTAATAATGAATATTCTTGAACTCATTTATATGAAATTTTCTCAGATTTACATGACTATGGTATTGACCCTGTTCTACATTAACCGTCTTACCTTTTCAAAATTGTTCAGTTGACCATTCAATAAAATCTACTTATGCTTTTTTTTTTTTATGAGAAACCGAGCTTTCATTGAGAAAAAATGAAAGAATACACGGACGTACAAAAAACAAGCCCACAAAAGAGCAAGGGGGAGCTTACAGAAAAGTGCTCCACCCAAGCAAAATAAAAGCTCCTTATGCATTCTTTCTACCCAGACTACAATAAAGAACAAATAACCATATAACTAAAATATTACATAAACTTATAAGCAGTTAACTTCATTCCAAGAAACACACATACACCCACAAAGAATGAAAACTGTTCAAAACCATGATGCCAGCATGGGAAGGAAAAAAAATGACCAAGGAATCCACGTGAACCTGTGAAAAACTATTAGGTAGACAGGGAGATGATAGAAAACCATATTCTCAATATAAATTTGGGAGAAAAGGCTACCAAGATATTAACTTTATACTATTTATCCTTAAAAAAAAAAATCATACAAAAAATTAAGCTAGCTCTAAAAAATATGCAGCAGAAAATCTTTCACCTTTGAGAAAAAGGAACCACACAGTTCAGGAGCCCTGTACCACCTTGTTGCTACATAGTCCTGCCATTGCAAGGAATATGAAACAAATAGATTAGGAGATAGTGAAATGAAGAAAGAGGATTTTTTAATTGAAAGAAATTGACCTGCTAAAAAATCAAGCAGGTAGCCACAGTTATTTATAAAGATACGTACAGTCCAGAAAATAGCAGTAGGAGTATCATTAAAAGCAACTCTTGCTAGACCAAAGTCACAGATCTTGAGTTTGCAGTCAGCATTCGCTAAGATATTTTTGGGTTTTAGGTCCCGGTGGAAGACATTTGCTACAATTGGTAATTATTGAATCGATATCAGTATCACAATAAACATTTCACTTCAGAAACTACTTTTTCAACTATTTGCAGAATACAATTAATTATACTCCAAACAAACAGAATCAAAATGCATGAACTTGTTGATGATAAGACTATGACCTGTGTGTATATATTTCAAGCCACGAAGAAGCTGGTAAAGAAAGAACTGATAATGTTCTGGAGTCAAATCGTCATTTGCTTTGATAACTTGGTGTAAATCAGATTCCATAAGCTCAAACACGACATATATATCCTTGAACTCCCTTCTAGATGGAGGTAGGAGGATGTGCTTTATCTCCACAATGTCTGGATGTCTCAATAGTCTTAGAAGTTTTATCTCGCGAAGAATGCGAGTTGCATCAGAGACATGCTCAAAGATATCATTGATTTTCTTAATTGCAACTTTATCACCAGTATGAGTATCATATGCAGAGCAAACAACACCATAACTTCCTTTACCAATTACTTCCTCTATTCTATACCTGCTCCCTTCACCATATTCTGTGAAGAAATCCACATCTATTGACGACTGCATCACCACATTTAAACAGCTATAAGTATCATCATCACCGATAACACAATGAAGAGAATGAAATCATTGTATAGGAATCCATGATATACAAATAATAATGTTCAGAATGCACATCCAAACACCATTCAATTTCGCATTTGTGAGTTGGTTTGGTTACACAAATTTTAGGCGACATCACTCTCACATGAAATAACGGAAGAACATAAACAGCAAACTGTATATGAATTTTTAAAAAGCCAGAGAATAGGATAATGCTTGGCTTTGAACAGCATAGGCCCATTACTCCTTTGATGATTCTCAGTAGAGAAAGCTTGCAAAGTCAACACAAAAAATCCAGGAAAAAGCACAACTCTGTGATGACAGCAGACTACGAGCATATTGTTTTTCAGGATGGCGACATAGTCAAAAGGACTGGTACATCTACGAGATGCAAGTTTCTTAAATTTCCCATGTTCAAAATGAAACGGAGAGAGATGATTACAGATACATCTTGGGCAAAACAACTTACAGACAAAAAAGAAGTTATTTCTTACCGACCAACTAGCTTAAAATCTAACTAACCTTGAATCCATGAAGAAATTAACATACACCAATTATAAGTGAACTTCTAAAAATGCTATTCAAACGAAACCGTATGATGGGGTAGGCCAAGGCATATAGATGGCAACATATTTCTTCGCATCAGGTGAAAAGGGCATGCCCAACACAAATTCCAGCTTAACTAAATAGAAAAAAAGAAGATGCCCCATAAGAAAGAGGCGTAAACTTACCTTTCTTCTCTGATCGGGCTGCATATCAGCAAGAAACCTTTCCAAGTTCCCAGATCGATATAGCAATTAGGGCATCTAACGTCGTAGCTTCAAGCTCGAACTCAATCAGAGATTCGCAGCACACAAGCCAGCCAATGTCAATTGGAATCAAGTGTACGAGAAGCAAGTAATCCAAATTAACTTAATTAATCAATAAGCTCTCGAGATCATCAAACTCTTGCTTTAAAACACCCTACAGAAAACCTAATTTCAAACTCAAAACCAAGAGACAAAAGCAAAAGCTGCAGTCCCAAAAGGGCAAACTCAAGTGAAAGATGGCTAAAATTCTACTTTCAAAGTTCAATACAGACAAAATACTTCATCAATAGCTGGAATCGAACTAAATTTTGAAAATGGTAAGTAAACACAACTATCGCCAACAACAAAACTCGGCGAAGTCTCCAAAAAAAAATGGCTGGAGAAAAATACTGTACACAGATCACAGCACGGGTCCGATGATACTGAAAATCTTTAAAAATTTTGGCGGAAATAACTAAAAAATTGGAGAATCTTAGATAGCGACGATCTCGAGAGAACCCGAAGAAAAACTTAAAACAAGGAAAATCGGAAGATGGGTAAGAGAGAAAGATTGAGCTTGTTTGAGCAGATTGCTTATAGTTAAGAAATAGAACAGGGAACAGAAGCTTTAGAGGAAAGAAATGGAGATTTCTGAGAGAAAAATGGAAGCGGATCTTGAAGAAGGAAGAAAGATCGGAAGAGAAAAAGGAAAAATCAGAGAAAGCTGTAGTGTGAGCCAATGGCGCAGACACAGAGAAAGGAAAAGAGAGAGAAGCAGTAGAGTCGCTCGTGGCTGATATGGATAATAATAATGTATTTATTCGTTATTTATTTCTTCCCAAATAATTGACAACTGCCTTACTTTTTAAGTTTTTTTTTTTTTTTTGAAAGATTTGAATTTAATTTTTCTATTTCATATTTTCATCCTATATTTTCGAAATTAATTCTTTTGGTAACTGATATTAAAATTTTGCTTAAAAGTAAATTATAAGTTTAGTATTTTTTTTAAAAAATAGCCTATACACTTTAATTTATATCTATTTGATCTTCCAAGTTAAAAAGGTGTCTAATAACTCTTTAAACTTTTAAATTTGTAAACTCCGTTTGATAACCATTTTATTTTGTTTTTTAGTTTTTGAAAATTAAGCTTATTTTCATCTAATTTTTCTACAATAGAGATCATCTACCTTAAGTAAGCATTTGAACTCTTAGCTAAATTCTAGAAACAAAATCAAGTTTTTGAAAACTACTTTTTTTAGTTTTCAAAAGTTAGCTTGATTTTTGAAAACATAAGTATAGAGTAGATAAAAAGACATATAAACTCATTGGTAGAAGTAGTATTCTTAGGTTTAAATTTCAAAAACAAAAAACAAAATGGTTATCGGGATTGTATTTATTTGTTTCATAAACTTTAAAAAGTGTATATAGGTCCTTAAATTTTAAATTTTATCTCCAATTGGTTTTTGAATTTTCAATTTTGTGTCTAATCCTTAACTTATTTAATTTTAAAAAAATTTGTGAACCTTCGAGACATAAAATTGAAAGTTTAGAGTTATGTTATACATGAATTTCAGTTTTTTATCCCATAGACCAATTAATTTTTTTATAAAAAAAATCTAAATATGGTAGGGATTTATTATACACAAATTTGAAAGTTTTGGGACTTAACCATGTATATAAAATGAATGCAATGGAATGTCACTCCTCATGCTTTATTTGAAAAATCTCTATTCCTTGCTCATCCAAACTCAAAGATCTATGAACCTTTGTATATAAATATTTTTAAAATCTAGGGATCTATTAAATATAAAATGAAAAATTCAAGAACCTATTAGATAATTTTTAAAGTTCATGGACAAGTTCAAATATTAAACTTGTAATTTTAAGCCCCGTTTGATAACTATTTTGTTTTTGGTTTTTAGTTTTTGAAATTTAAATTTAAAAATATTACTTCTACCAATGAGTTTATATGTTTTCTTATCTACTTTGTACCTATGTTTTCAAAAACCAAGCAAACTTTTGAAAACTAAAAAAAGTAGCTTTTAAAAATTTGACTTTATTTTTAGAATTTGGCTAAAAGTTCAAATGCTTACTTGGAGATGATATCTGATGTAGAGAAATTAGTTGAAAATAAGCTTAACTTTCAAAAACTAAAAACAAAAAACAAAATGGTTATCAAACGGGGCCTTAATCTTTGAGATTTCAAAAATGACATATTTGACCATGTTGGTTATACTTTACTAATTATTCATTTTTAGAAAGTGTTACTTTACTACAATTTAGAGACTAATTTCAAATTTCAAGAATTAATTAAAAATCAAATTTAAATTTTAGAGATTAAACATGTCATAACATCAAACCAAAAACAAATTGAATTCAAATCTCAACGACAAAAGTGTATGTTTTGAAAAACCAAAAATATATTTCATCGTTTTTTTTTCTCCAGCTAAATTACAAGTTTAATCTTGAATTTCACATTTATGTCTAATAAATTATTGAACTAATATATCTCAATTGGTTATAAAATATTGTGTCAGTGACTAAAATATCAGAGTTTCGAATCCATATTAAAAGTGTCTATCAACCATCAGATTATTGGATTTTTTTGTCAAATAGGTTTCTATCTATTCGACATTTAAAAAAAAAATTAATAGATTTATTAAATACCAAATTAAATTTGTTGTCAATCAAAAATTAATTTTCAAGTACTTTTATCTAAAAGTACTTGAATTTTGGACCTATTAAACACACACATATATATATGAAGTTTAACAGATGTGTTTTTTAAAACTCTTTTCAAATTTTGTAATTCAAATAGTATAAATTTTAAAAACGACATTTTTATGTTTTCATTATATACAAATCTTGAATTTGAAATTTTAAAATGTAAAATTAGACTGAATAAGATAAAAAAAATTAATAAATATAATACTTTAGGTTATAAACTCAATTTATTTTGTTTTATTACAATGTGTATAATATAATATATTATAAATTATACGAAATTGTAAAATAGTAATTATACACAATTTATAACAAAAAACATATTCATAAATTTATTAAAAAAAGTTTATATTCGATCTAATATTTAGTTTTGCAACTAATTTCATGGTCAAATTATGATAAGAATAGGTATAGAATTCGAATTTGAGCACAGATGGAATAAGACTACGTGTTTTACCGTTGGGACGAAGCACTAGTTCATTAACTTAGACGTATTATACAAAATTATAAGCATATATTGTTATTTTTTTTAAGCCAACCATTATATACTATAAGGTACTAAATTTAAAATTCTTAGAGTTGTCCCATGTAGATCCGCCCATGGTGGTATCTATTTTGTTGACATTATATTTTTAACAAGCTCTACAACAATCTTCTAAATTTTTATTTTTATTTTTTATTTTTTATTTTATTTGTTAAAAAAACAAAAAAAAAACCTATTTTTAAAAGCTTCACTCAACTTGTTATTTAAATTTTTTATGCGCTTGAATGCATTCTTAAATTTTTCATATTATAGCAAACAAGAGCGTAGCTCAACTGGCATCAAGTATGACTTGTAACCATGAAGTCATGAGTTCAAATCCCCCTATCCCCAATTCTTGATGGACTCAAAAAAACAAAAATCACTCTTAAATTCAATTATTGTATCGAATTACTATAGATTAAGATAGATAGTCAATGCCAACAAGAGGATTAACAACCTATTGAGAATTTTTTTTCATATTTATTTCATTTTAGTCATAAACTTATTACATATGTGATTTTACATAATTGTTCATATGAAAACATATATATCATATGATTAAAAATTGTATTTACATGGTATGAGTTTATTAATATAATTTACATGGAAAAACACAACAAGACGTGATAAAATATATGTAAAGTTCATAGACTAAACCATATTGTTTTGAAGATAAATTAGAAAGCTTATGGACTATAACATGATTTAAACCTTGAAATAAGTGCTAACTTGAGTATTGCTTAATTGATTAAGTTATTAAATCAATGATAAAAAATAAAATAAAGGTTGTAGTTTGAATTCTACCCCTAAAAAGGACCTTGAGAGGCTTCTTAAGGAGGAAAATATGTATTGGAGGCAAAGATCTAGAGAAGTCTGGCTCAAATGGGGGATAAGAACACTAAATGGTTCCATGGTAGAGCCTCTCATTGGAAAAAAAAAAAAAGATTTTCATAGTAGGTATATGGAATGAGTCGTGGAGGAAAAGAAAATTGTTGACGTGGCGAATTCTTATTTTAAGAAACTTTTCTCTTCCTCTAACCTGACACCGGAAGCCATTGATAAGTTTTAGAGAGGTTGAAAAGAGAGTTATTGATCTCCAAAACAAAGCTCTTACCAAAAACTTTTATCAAGGAAGAAATTATGAGGGTTATAAAAGAGATGCATCCTACGAAAGCCCCGAGCCTGGATAGAGCAAACACTTTTTTCTATAAAAAATATTGGGACACCGTGGGCGAGGAGACAGTCAAGGTGTGTTTAAAAATTCTTAATGAGGGTGACCACGTGGGCCCCATAAACAAAACTTTTTATAGTGCTTATTCCAAAAGTCAATGGGCCTCAAAGAATGTTTGAATATGGACCAATCAGTCTCTGCAATGTCATTTACAAAATTATAGCAAAAGTTTTGACCAATAGGTTGAAAGCGCGTGCTCAACAACATCATCTCCCCTTTTCCAGTCAGCGTTCGTCACTGGGAGGCTTATATCCGATAATGTTACTGTAGGCTTTGAGTGTATCCATGCCATTAATAATAGAAGGAAAGAAAAGGAGGGTTACACCGCTATGAAACTCGACATGAGTAAAGCTTACACTCGAGTTGAGTGGATCTTTATCAAGCAGGTGATACTAAAAATAAGTTTGCATAGGAGATGGGTTGATATAGTCATGAGTTGCGTTTAGTCTGTGAGATATTAGATGTTGATCAATGGGGTGCCCAAAGGAGAGATCATCCCCAACTGGGGGCTTCGACAAGAAGATCTGTTATCTCTTTACCTTTTCCTCATATGTGTTGAAGGTCAGACCTCTTTCCTTAACAGTGAAGAATCTCTTCATAACTTTAAAGGTTTTAGAGTAAATAAGCATTGTCCTTCACTAACCTATCTCTTTTTTTGCATATGACAGTTTGATGTTTTTAAGGGGTTGTTTGGGGTGCTGAGTGAGTTATAATAACATTGAGCTATAATAGTCTGTGGATTATTATAGTATGTGGAATCATATAATATCATTTAAAATGCAGAGTAGTATAGTATGGGGTTATAATAGTCTGTGTTTGGGGTGCAGAGTATTCCACAGGTTATAATAACACAGGTTATTATAACATGCGCCCCAAACAGGCCCTAAGAGCGGATAAAAAAGATCGTATTGTGATCAAAGACATCTTGAGAACATACGAAATGGCCTCGGGTCAGTCAGTAAATTTGGTCAAATCCTCTTTTATGACCAGCAAGAACATTAACAAAAATTCTAGAGACATCCTTGGGGTAATCTCGAAGTGAACTTTACATATTCCCTTGGCCAATACCTGGGAACGACTTCTCAAACAGGGAGAAACAAACATCTCATATTCTCAAAGGTCATGAACAGTGTTTGGAAAGCCCTCCAAAGGTGGAAATAGAGTTTGTTTTTCAGTCGAGGGTAAGGAAATTTTGATCAAGTCCATAGTGCAAGTCACCCCAACTTATACAATGAGTTGCTTTCCACTACCCCAAAATATATGTGAAACCATTAATCGGTATTGTGCAAACTTTTGGTGGGGCCACTCAAAAGACAAACAAGAGGCTTACTGGGTTAGTTGGAAAAAGTTATGCTAAAGCAAGGATTGAAGGGATTGGGATTTCCCGCAGCGAAAGACGTTGTGAAGCGTTATTGTTTCGTTGTGTAATTCCTATCTTAAAATTGAATTAATCTAATTAATTCTAGGCTAAACATACATTTTACAAGAAGAAAACAAAAAGTAAAGATACATACTTTTTGAAGAACTCTTCTTCGATGTTCCCTTCTCCGGTCACGAACTACTTCGTACCAACGATCTCTACAACACGATCTCTCGAACCGAACAATTGGAACACCTCCGAAAGGACTTCTCGGTTGTTCTCGGTAGGTTGAGGGAGAGTGTGTGGGACTCCCTTTGGTTTTGGGTGAGGAGAATTTAGAGAGAAAACTATGAAAGAAGAGAGAGCTCTTGGAAGATAAATTCCAAAAAATGAGACTTATCTTACTTTGCTTCTTGCAAAGCTTTTAAATAATGGTGAGAAGTGGAGTTGAAATCTCCACCAATTCACCATTTTACCACAACCTTATAATATGAAACTCATATTTGCATATTACATATAATAAGGTATCTCATACCTTATTATATAAATCACATTTGTATAATTGTGGAAATTTAAATTGAATCACATTCAGTTTAATTTCTCTTAATTCAATTTCTCCAAATAACACTAAATAATCAATTAGGCTAACCTATAGTTTATTCTGAATCTCATTCATATAAAACTATATATTATATCAACTATATCACATATAAATGACATAAATACCCAATTAATGAATTTGAACACTTCAAATTTACACCAAACTGTAAATCCTCAATTTATCCAGTTTGAGCCAATCGAGAGACTTAATGGACCTACAGATGACGAGCTCCAATGATCCGAGATTAACCTGTCAAACTCTTTGACCCTGTTATTCAACATTCATTAGCTACGGTAACACTCCACTAAAGCCCGTAGTTGCACTCCCATCACTGTAAGATAAGTTGTGTCCATCGATATGACCAATGCATGTGAGTCGACCCTTCACAGGTTGTTCGTAGTCACATCTGGGTCAAATTACCGTTTTACCCATTTGTCTACCTCTTGCTTCTTAAGTCACGTTGCTCCTCTAATGAACAACTACGTTGTATGGTCCAACTATAAACAACATCCCTCTTGGGCCAGTGAGAGGGTGGGTGCCCGTTGTCCAAGCCCTGAAGACAACACTTAAGGGAACAACCGCTCTAGTTTCCCTAAGTCGGGAACGAGTGAATTCCATCTCACGTAGTCAAGTTCCCAGCTCCCCACGTGGTTATGTCCCTGAGAAGATAGGCATATTGAGTGAGTAACTGTGACCACCCTCACCCGTACTAGTCAAAGGATAGACCCCCGCAGACAGGAGTCCGTAACACGCTCAGGATTAAGGACGGGTCACTAATGGTCATCTACGAATTTATTAGTCTTATACTGTTAACGGTGTTACATCAGTAAGCCTAATAATTCATTGTCCGGTCTTGTACAATCTCATTGCACATGATGCCCCCACTCGCATGTCAACCACATGAACAAGCTGGATCACCTCGTTTGTATCTAATACAAAACGGGCCATATCTACAGTGTATCCATGATTAGGTCTCCAACCCTCATATCAGATATCGTAGGCGATTAGATCATTCACTCGAGCGTGATCCTCCCAGATGTGTCCACTACACACCGTTCAAGTTCTAGTTCTATCATAATACAATGACCCTGAAGCTTAGTTTATTGGATTAATTTTATAAATATGCGAGACACAAAGTATTGAAAAAATAACTGTTATTTATTTCAACATGGAATATTAAAAACTTACACGAGATTAGGGCATACACCCCAACAGGATAATAGTGGTATAGGATTTAGAGATATGAGTCTGTTTTACCAGGCCATGCTAGCCAAACAGAGCTGGAGAATTATTCAACACCCCAATAGTTTATTGGCTAGAATCTTAAGGGGAATGTACTTTAAAGATGGTTTCCTCGAAGCCCCGATTGGAGACAACATGTCCCTCTTTTGGAGAAGTATTGTTTGAGGTCACACTTTTTTCAAAAGATGAATCAGGTGGAAGATTGGCAATGGACAGAGAGTTTGGTGATAGACAAATACCCTTGGATAAACAGAAAGAGGGACCACACACCAAGACCAACCCAAATGGTCTGAAAGGAAAAAGGATCAAAGAAATTTTGAGTGAGTCAGGGAGTTGGAACGAGCACTTGGTCACAAGCTTATTCTGCCTTTTAGATTCAGAAGACATCATCAACACCCCTAGGGGAAAACATAGCTTGATCAATGAGATTATTGGGGGGGGATCCAAGAGGAGTTTTTTCAGTCAAGAGTGCTTATCACTTGGCCATGGATACATATTCCATAGTGGAAGTATCATGCTCGAACAACACTTAGCAAACTCTAATTGGAAGGTCTTTTGGAAAATCAAGGCTCCTCCAAGAGCAAAAATTTGTACTTTGAGGCTCTTAAGCGATTCCACCCCTACAAAGGAAAATATTATAAGAAAATGAATTAACTTGAATCCTTTATGTTTATTTTGCAAGAAACACGTGGAGACGGCTGGCCACATTTTATGGGAGTGTAAAGTAACAAAATCTGTTAGGATGGATCTCTTCACTAAGCTCGGTTTCTCCTCTGGTGGTCACAGTTTAGGATGGCAACCTCAGGATTGGTGGGACAAGCTAATGGGCGCTCTAAGAGAAGAGGACCGTAACACACCAATACTAATTTGTTGGAGTATTTGGCACCTTCAAAATCAATTAATCCAACATCCTAAACTTCAAATCAACATACAAGATAGGAGGAAGCCAACCGTTATTCAAGATATCAATTATATCATTCAACATCACATATTAGCTTTTCAGGGGATCGATAAAAAAGAGGAAGCAAACCTGACCCAAAGAAGATCCGAGAGCTGGTCGAGTCACGAGCACTAGAATCCTCCTCAACCGAGCATCTGGAAATTCAATTCGGACGCTACTTGGAGCGACCAAAGAAAAAATGGGGGTTATGGTTGGATCATTCGTGACTCAAGTGGGTCTCCTCTCTACGCGGGAGTCCGGATCTGCCGGAGGAAATGGTCAATAAAGATTATGGAAGTTAAAGCGATTCTCGAAGGGTTGAAGAACTTTCTGGCAAGTTTTACAGGTTCGTTCAGATCGATTATAGTTGAAACCAACTGCCTGGAGGTGGAAAGAGCGTTGAATTTCATTGGAAACGACATCTTTGAACTAAAAAATCTTAGCGAGGAAATCAGATCGATTGCCCTCGGCGCGGGAGTTTTCTCTTTCGTCAAATGCTCTAGATCTGTCAACACAGTTGTCCATTCTCTAGCTAGAGTTGCATTAGATTTACCTATTGTACAGAATTTGCCTTCCTGCGAGGAGGAGTTCTCTGAGTTTTGGGTGTCTGAGTTCCCTTCGTGGGTTTCTAACATTGTTGACAAGGAGGTGGTTAGTCCTCTTGATGTTTTCGTTTAATGAAGTTGTTGGTTTTCTCAAAAAGAAAAAAAAAATCTTCACCCCACACATTATTGAACTAAAATAAAAATAAAAACTTAAAATAAGTTAGGGAAAAAAAAAGTTTATAGTCAAACTTTTTCCAACCTTCCGTTTATTATTCTCATAAGTCCTCATATTCACTCTATTATCTCTAAAACGAGCATAACCAAATTTAGTTTTAATTTAATTCAATATATAATTAACTAACCAATACGATGTCATCTCACTTTTAGTAAACACATTTAATATAATAATGGGCTAATATAAACATAACTCTCAAATAATTAGCAGTTTATAGGTTAGTTGCACTTGCAAGTTCGAATGTTGATTGTTTTATTTGTTATATAAAATTGTAAATTTGAAGGAAAAAAAAATAAAAGAAAAGTAGTTAGGGATGGCAAAATCGTTGAAAATGCTAAAAACAAGGGGCAAAATATTGAGACAGTGGAAAACAAGTTCGTGGCCAAGAGAAGAGGAAGTGCAATCAGTGTTGGAAAAGGAAAAAAAAAAATTAAAAAGTTGAAATGAGAAGGAAAAAGTTGGATTGATTCCACGCGCTATCTCGTTGATGTGATTTCGTTATTTGCCATGCGTGGGATACACGCGCTGCAAACATCGTTTCGTTACCAGACGACCCAGCGTGACCCCACGTGCCGCATGCGCATGGGATCGTCAAATATTTCATGATATTTTGATATCCAGTAAAAACTTAGAATAATAGAGACTTTGGATTGTTTGGGGTGCTTAGTGGGTTATAATAACAGAGGATTATAATAGTCTGTGGGTTATTATAGTCTGTGAAACATATAATATTATTTAAAATACAGAGTAGTATAGTCTTAGGTTATAATAGTACGTGTTTGGGAGTCTGAGATATTTACGCGTTATTATAATACGAGTTATAATAACAGGTGCGTATAAACATGTCCTAGGTTCATAAATTTGAGACTCCATAAATAAGAAGATTTTTTGCACTCTTAAAGATCAAATGAACAAAGAATATTGCTTTGAAAACTAAGAACACTTCTTCCAATCTAAAGATTACCTCTTCGAATCTGAATAATCCATTGCAGCTTCAATCTCGAGAACAAGTTTTGTAGCCCTCGAGTGAAACATACAAACAGGAGAGAGAATCAGAGGATAAATGTTAGAGATTGTACTAACAAAATACTGAAATCAATACAATACAAAATTCATTTACACATGTCTCATTTCCATTCATTGATTGAAATCTCGTGTGAACATTCACGTTATTGGTAAATGGTATTGACGTGACCGAATATGGACTACAAAATTTTTCTATAGTTTGTAAGAGATTGTCTAACTTAATTGAAATGATGTGACCGATATTCTTAAATTTAAAAAATAAATTGAATATAGATGAAACCTTTATGGGGAAGTAAATAACTACATAAAAAAAATATATATCAACATTGTTAAAAAAAAATCCCAACCTTATAAATATCATGAGGTTGCTAATACGTTTAATTTATGAATTAGATTGGTTTAAGTTGTGATTGGAAATTTAGTCAAAGTTATTAAACTTTACAAATTAGATTATATATTTTGGAGTTAAACTACGTTTTGGATGGTATATAATTAAGTTATATAAATTCAACATAAGAAAATTGCATCTTATGATGTATAATGAATTTTATAAATCAGAGACCCACAAACCGATCATATATTACATCGTTTTTTTAGTTTGATTAATGCGAAGTAGAGATTCAAACATTTGACTTTTAAAATAAATTAATATTGTTTTAGACACTATTGGATAATTATGGTACAAATCTTATTTATGTTGCTTTAGTTATTAAAGTCTATTAATGCGAATTGGTTTTTTTTTTTTTTTTTTTTTGTCTATAAATACATCTTTGTAAGGTCATTTATAATTCAAAGAGAAGAACTTATTCAAAATTGTGAGAGATTATCTCATGGTATCCGTATCATGGTCTTCATCGTCACACGTCGGTACTACTTCTTCACTATGCGTCTTCTCATTTGTTCACCATCTCAGCTTTCTTGATTTGTTGTCATGGTTGTCATTGAAAATAACGATTCAATTTTTCAATCTTTCTACTCTCAAACATTTGTAGTCTCACATCAATTCAACTGGATTCTTCAAATTATGCAGACAAATCCACAATATGAAGAATAGATGGTTAAAGACCACACTTTCATGACATTAAATAATGCAATGCTATTTTAAACCTTGTATATTTCATTTTTAATATCATAACTAAGTTGACAAATCTTAACAAGAAAGTAAATTTTAACTAACATTAAGTAAGACTTATAACCAAGAGATCATAGATTCGAATCCCTCACCCCAATTGTTGATGTATTAAAAAAAAACTAAGTCGACAAAATAAGTTTATTAGTTTATCAAATTTCGAGTATTAAAAGTAAAAACAATTATTCAATGAAAATTGCAAAAAAAAAAATATTATAATTAGAGATGTTTACGGGGCAGGATTGGAGAATGACTTCTTCGTCTCCTTCTGGCCCTCCATTTCATTCCCCCGCAAAATTCTCCATTTAATTTTGCAGGGAACGAGACAGAGATTCTGTGTAGGATCAAGTTTCTCGAAGGAATAATTTTCTTTATCATTTTTTCTAAATTTTATTAAATATTTTTTTATTATTTTTATCTATATGGTTAATTCTTAATTAGATTTTTTTTTATTTAATAGACATTTTTGTTCGTTTTTCTTAGAAAAGTAAAATGATATTTAATAAAAAATTATAATTATGGTTTATTATATATTTTGAAAAAATAAATAAATCGAGACGGGACGTCGAACGGGGTGGAGATGGGTCGGGGTTGGAAATGTATTCTCGTCCCCGTTTAGCTAACGGAAAAAAAAAAAATTAGTCGCTGCTCCCTCTTCCATTCCCCACCTAAATTGGGATTTCTCGTCCCATTAGAAGCGGGCCTTGCGAAGAAAATAGACATCTCTAATTACAATGTGAGGTGTGTGACATGACATTTGTGGATGTTTTTAAAAACAATATATTAATTAAAAGCTTTATAAAAATAAATTCCAAAAGCAATCGAGGACCACAAATACATTTTAAGTGAGACTTTAAAAAACTTTACAAATAATTTGTAATACACAGTCAAACATTATTTAAAATAAAAAATATATTTATCAAACTCATTTTTTTTAATATTGAAAAATAAAATACATTCAATCATATTATTTAATTTTATACAAAATAATAATTTCATTTATTTTGGATTGATTGGTATGTCCAGATAGCCACATTCCTTGGAAGTTAGATGCTGACATGTCGGTTGCGAAAGATGGAGCTTCTTCCTTCCTTGCACATTGGATCTCATGTCGTCCAGAAAAAAATAGCTGGCTATTTATTTATTTATTAAATTTGTTTATTTTATTTCAATTAATAATAAAATAAAATCCTCGAGGCTTCCACGTCATTTCATATATATGGTCATTTAGACTTTGAAGGTCTCTATCGTGTTGTGTTTTTTATAGTTTTTTTAATCAATTATGTTGTTCTATTTCGATCAAAATTTATCATAAAGATATACAATAAATCTATCTCAATTTGACTATAATATATTATATTTTTAAATGAAATGTTTTCCTTTTTCAGTTTTTATATGCAACTTGATACCAAATTGAAGCGAATTCTGGATGATTTAAGGTATGTTTGGGAGTGATTTTGGAGTGATCAAAATCACTTTTGACATGTCTAAAATCACTTTCCAACCCAAAGTGTGATGTTTGTGATATTAAACAGTGATTTTGAAGAATAAAAATCATTTGAAGTGATTCCTTTCAATCACTTGTGAGGTGATTCTCAGTGATTTTTGTCAGTGATTGTAATTTACTGATGACTATTATTCATTTTGAAAATAGTATACTTTTAATGTGAGTAAAAACCGTAATCTTTTGTCAAAATTCATAAATTTTCATAAAAAAGTGATTTTTTTGAAAACCAAAATCACTATTAAAAGTATAGAACCAAACATGAAAATGATTATATGAAAATCACTTTTAATAAATCAATTATAGACACATCAATTACACTAAAATCAATATTTCTAAAATCATTCCCAAGCATGCACTTATATTAGTAATATAGAGGCCACAATAAGATGGAATGAAAAGTTGAGAGATTTATTTTTTATTTTTAGCTACACGTAGTAGTTCAAAATCAATCTTTAGAAGAAAAATCTAAATATAACTTAATTGGTTGAAACAATTTATATTTAGAAGAAAGTTAGATATTTGAATTCTCACATGTGTATTGTTGTATTGACAAAAATTAAAATGTAGAAATATATACTACAAGCTCTCATTATAGTTAAGATATATAAATATAAATTTGGTTTCTATGATTTGGGCTTAGTTTCAATTTAATACTTGTAGTTTAAAGCATTTTAATTTAGTTCCTATAGTTTGTTCTTAAGTTCAATTTGGTCCCTATGAATTTGATTAAATCTCACATATCATCCTTTTATTATATATTTTCTTGTATTTTTTACTCAACCATGAACCCTAATATAGCCAACTAAAAAAGTTAACTAAATATAAAATATAATCTTATTGTCACCTATAAAAGTCATATTGAAACTTTTAAAACTATAAAACTAAAATCGAAACTAATTCAAAACCATGAGAGGCAAATTGAAACTTCTTTTAAAATTAAACTATGCTCAAACTCTAGGGACTAAATTTGTCATGTAACCCATAAATAATCATTTTTTAGTTCAACAACACATGAGGCAAGGGGACTCAAACTTTTAACATTTTGGTTCAAGTATATGTTTGGATTAGGGAATATTCGAATCACAGACATTCTGGTAGTTAATACATTCGATATATCAGTTGAACTATACTCTGTTTGACATTTTAACTAGTTGAGTTATATTATTTATGGTGACAATCTTTATTTATCATTATTTTATCATCATATATGATATGCATGCAAATTTTGTAGATAGGAGACATTTAGAGTTGGGGTTGCACATGTTTGATATATTCACTATTTTCTAAAATGAGTATAGGAGAAAAGGTTAACATGAATACAACCCGATAGTTAAGGTATAACTCTTTTCTTTAAAGTCGAAAGTTCAAATCTCTATCCTAATAATTATTGCACTTACAAAAAAGTTAAAAGAGAAAAAAGATTTAGTGACGAAGAATGGAAGTTTGACATTTTGAAAATAGATTTAAACCCTAAAACATTCTCCTACGTTTTCTATATTAATTAAATTAATCAAATCAACTCATTTTCTTATACTAAAAAGAAGGGAAAAAAAACAAACGCTCCATTTGTTTAGAATTAAATGTCACATAAACATTAAAGTTTATAATTCGGAATGATTAACTATAATTAGTGCATTTGCTTCAAAAAAAAAACTATAATTAGTGCATGCTTTAGTTAGTATTGTTATGCTCACATTTAATTATTATAAAACAGAAAAAAGAAACGAAAGAGACCGATTATAATGCACTTGTAGGATGCATTATTTCACATGCGCCGAGTTTGTGATTGTCTACTTTTTTTTATTATTTATTTTGTTCTCCATTTTTGTAATTAATTAACAGATATATATTATAAATTAATAAATTATTATTATTAGCTTTTATTTATTTGTTGTGTTTTAATTGTTGGCTTCTTGTCTATGGGAGAGGGTGAAATGATGGGGCCCATTTCCAACACATTTGGGTGGCGATCATCATCCAATGAACAGTCACCACATGAACTGAATTGGATTCGAGAACTATGGGTCAATGGGCCTGGGTCCCACCTACTTTTTACTTAATTTTTTTTCCCCTCAATTTGATTCTCTTCCAACCCAATAATTTTGAACATTGAAAGGATTCAAACATCGGATCTGAATGTAGGAGTTGTGATCCAAATACTAATGTTTGGGAACCAACAAACTATGTTTATATAAATATAGAAAAAAAAATCACAACAAAATTAATCAGAGGTTCGACATCTTCATAGTATGTTGAGCTTAGTGAAAAGAATATGAGATCTATCAAATACTTAAACTATGTTCCAATAATTTTAAGTATTATTATACAATTTAGTTTATCCCAACGTCTTTTCAAATAAGTTTAGTCCATAAACTTTTAAGTTGAGTATGTTAGATCTCTAAATTTTAAAATGTGTCTATTAGACATCTAAATTTTCAATTTTATGACTAATAAATCCTTATATATATATAGAATGAATTAAAAGGGAAAAGCAAAAAACAAAAAAAAACAAAAAAAAAGTGTCGTTAGGAGGCCTTAAATTCAAATCCAAACACGCAAAGTTGTATAAAAAAGAGTTTTAAAAAATTTATTGCTTTTAGAATTCGATTAAAAATTCAAATGCTTCCTTAATGGAGCAATCATTCTAGAGAAATGGAGCGAAAACAAGCTTAATTTTTAAAAATTAAAAACAAAAAACGTTATCAAACAATACCTAAAATAATCCATTTCGAAACCATTTCAGCCGCTTTTTTTTTCCTTTAATTTCCTTCTTTAAATCTTAATTAAAGTAATGAAACATGCCAAATACATGTAATTTGAGAAAGAGGGCTAAACCAAGCAAATTTTTCTGAGTTGGAGAAATTTTGCTACATTGGGCTTTATGGGTCATGGCATAGTGAGAATTTTGTTTGGGCCTGCGAGCTGCAGCCCAATAAGGGAAGAAGACAATTGAAGTCCAAGTCCATCCTAGAGATTTCTGTTCTGTATCAAAACGAATGTTACTAGTTAATTAATTATCGTTTATGAAACTTTGAATGCTACTATGATTTTGAAATACTTTTATTTGTACAAATGATATAATTCCTTTCCATCTACCTCGATAATTTTATATATTTTTTTATTAAAATACTATTTTGATTCATGTACTTCATGTTTCATTCAATTTTAATCTTATACTTTTAAATATTCAATTTTAGTATTTGTACTTCCAATAAACCTTATAATCCATCTATATTATTAATTTGAAGTTAATTTTTATTGATTTTTTAAAATAATAATAATAATTTGTTTGCAAGAAAATACTAAATGTAAACATATTTTCAAAATTTATAGAAGAAATGTTAATAGAGACTGTTTTTTAGAAAAAGTTAACAAAAAAACTAACAATAAAGATTAATTTTAAACTTTATTAAAAATATATTGACTAAAATAGAAAATTACAAAGACCAAAATGATATTTTAGCCTAATTCTTTTTAACAATCCCATACGGGTAAAGGACAAATTTGATTTGTTTTTCCAAAATAAAAAGCAAACAACTAACCAATTATCAAAGGGTTCTTAAATTTTAATTATATTTACAAATTTGTTTTAATAATAATATAATTATAGTGTGTCAAGTGCATTTCTCACATGGTCTTCCTATGCTATTTTATTTGTTTATATTATATGAAAAGATAAAATATGATAAAATGTTGAATAAAGTTGGGAAATTGTGGATTTTGTAAGTTGAACTATGTTGTGTGAAAAGCCATCATATGGGTCAAACTTTTCATTCTGTACGAATTATTTGCTTGTACTAATTAATAATCTTGCCTATGCTATTCCACTCTTTGACCTGTATTCTAATTGACTTTTTGTTTCTTTTTAAACGTGATTATATATATATATCTTCTAACGGGCTTTTTTTTAGTTAAGGGAAACGATTTTACTTTTATTTTATAATTGGTTCACCCATATGAAGATAACTTGAGTGTGTTAGGGATTGTTTGAGATACTGAGTGTGTTATAGTAACAAAAAGTTATAATAGTATATGAGTTATTATAATATGTGGAATCATATAATATTAGTTAAAATACAGAATAGTATAGTGTGAGGTTATTATAATTTGTGTTTGGAGTAGAGGGTATTCCACAGGTCACTCTATAGGTTATAATAACACAAGTTATCATAAGATGTGCCCAAACAACCCATTAGTGTGTTGTATTTATATTTGTGCATCTCATTTCAATTACATGACAAAAAATTATAATAATTTAAATATTTATTAAAAATAGTTTGACACGTAACAAATTGTGAATAAAAACTTGAGTGAGTTGCATAAAGATGGATAGTATTGACGGTGATCACTTCAGTTTTTTTCAATTTTTTTAATTTACTTTTAATAATTCTCTTTTTTACGTTGATTTTGTTTTTATTTCACTAAAATTATAATTTTATTTTTACTTTTTAAGTCTTAAAGGACTAATGACAAAAGGTGAAAGCCATTTTTCTAAAAAATTAAAGGATCTCTATTGATATATCAATATTTTCATCCATGGAGGGGATTGACATTCGGGCATTTCATCAATAATTCTGATATATTGTACGCAAATATATATAAAATAAAATATAAAGATGCCAGCACAAAAGAACTTTTTATAGAAATATTTTATTTATGCACTGTAATAATTTTTATAAGGTTAAAAGCCCGTCAGACAACTATTTCACTTTAGTTTTTAATTTTTTAAAATTATGGTGTTTTTTTTACAAATTTTCTTCATATTCTCTACCATGATTTTTAACTTTCTTAAGATACTATTTAAATTTTTAGCCAAATTTCAAAAATAAAAATAGATTTTTGAAAACTATTTTTTAGGTCTTATTTGATAATCATTTGGTTTTTGTTTTTTAAAAATTATGCTTGTTTTGCCATATTTATCACTATCTTCTCTATAATAATTTTCATCTTTCTTGAGATGTTCATATAAGTTTCTAACCAAATTTCAGAACAAAAACAAGTTTTTGAAAAATTACTTTTTTTAGTTTTCATAATTTAGTTTGATTTTTGAAAATATAGGTACAAATTAGATAAGAAAACACAGAAATCTATTGATAGAACTAGTATTTTTTAGGCATAATTATCAAATGAAGCCTAAGCTTTTCAAAATTTAACATGAATTTTTTAAAAACATAGGTACAAAATAGATAATAAAACATAGAAACCTATTTGTAGAAGTAATACTTTTAGACTTAATTTTCAAAAACCAAAAACCAAAAACGAAAATGTTTTCAAACGAGACCTAAATTATAAGTTTAGTTTTCGAATCTTCATGTTCATGTCTAATAAGTTCTCCTTAAATTTTTAAAAGTTTCTAATAAGTCTATGAAATTTTCATTTTTTATCTAAGAGCTAGGTTTTTGAATTTTCAATTTAGTATCTAATATGTTTCTTAAACCTTTAATTTTGTGTCTAATAGATATGTTAATTAAAATGGGTCAAATATGTTAGGAACATATTAGACATATAATATTAAAAGTTCAATAATCTATTAGATACTTTAAAAGTTTAAGGATTTATTGATACAAAATTAAAAGTTTTAAAAACCTATTAAACACTTTTTAAAGTTCAAGGGTTTCTTAAACACAAGTCTTAAAGTTCATAGACTAAATTTTATTTAACATTTTATGATTTATTGAGAGAAAAACACTTTGCGATTATTTTTCTGACAATATATGGGGTGAGAGATTCGAGCCCCTCACCTCTAGATCTCGATAGTATATACACTATTTTATGTTAATTGAGTTATGTTCATATTAGCTACTTGTCGATAATTGGGACCTTCAAACTCTAATCCTATAAAATGAAGCAATTTCATATGCAAAAAAGAAGGAAGCTTTAATTTACAGGTAATTAAAGAAAGGAGTTGTAATGTGGAAATGTTTAATTTCTTCCATGGAGTACAAGATAAGGCAGACTAACTAGTTTTGGATAAGGATGTGAGTAATTTTCAAAGAGCATGTGATAAGCCCTAATCAAGACATTGCAACTTTCAACTTTTTTTTTTTTCCTCAAAGCTTGAGGAAGACTTGTGGCCATCAAATTTTGTTGTATATTTCCTCCAACTAACTTTGCACCAAATAATTATATGAGTAAGATGAAGTTGATCTATGTTGAAACTAATTTTCATCCCATTTATTTTAACGTCCTATAAAGGCAATTTAAATTATAAAAATTCCAAATTATCTTCGAATTAGAATCTAAAAAAGATTTAACATAGTTTATATGTTATGCACTCTCTTATTTTTATAAGAATAAAAGCTATGTCGTCGCCCGTACGCATATTTAAGGGGTTTTTTAAACTGTTTTTTTGTCAACTATGTTTAATGTAATGATATGGTATCGTGACATATGCTATCGTCATAAATTATAATTAGAATTTTGGTTTAACTGTTGTTAGAATTAATACTTGGGGTTGTTTGTGCAGAGTAAGAGTTAAGATGTCTGAAGTTGTTTTGTCCGAAGTTAAGAAGTCTGTGTTTAAAATACAGAGTTATTTTGTCTGTAATTAGGATGTCTGTGATGGAGAATTGTTTTGTGGGTAAATGATTGTTTCTTTTTATGTATAATATAAATTTTCAACGATAATATAGATTTGTTTCTCATGCTAAAATTGAAATTTTAAATTATTATTCTTTTATAATTTCTTTAAACATTTGTTTTCGTTAATTTTAAAATTTTAATATAAAATTTTTTCAAGCTTAATAAAATATTTTTCTTTATAAAATTTAAGATTTTATTTTTCTAACTAATAAAGGTAAATGATTATCTATAGTTTGATTAATTTAAAAATAATATACTATTTAAAGTTTTAAGCAACTAAGTAAAAAAATAATATATCGAATATTTATGTTATTTTAAGCAACTAAGGAGAGATCATTTGCTTTTTTACTTTGAATATGATTAATTTGAATATCAAATTATTGTTAATACATTAACATTTTTAAATACAAATTTCTTAAATTGTAATATAAGTTAGTTTAAAATATGTATTTGTTTAAAATATATTTTATTGTCTTCCAATCATAAAATTATGTATGTTTTTCAACTATTAATAAAGAATAATAAAAGAAAAAGATAATATTATTATTTGTTATAAGTAACTTTTGTTTAAACATAAAAAAAATTGTAGATGACATATAGAGGGAGTGAAATAATGAGATTTTTATCAATTAAAAAAATTGTTATGCAGTACACTGCCATAATTTATGTTAAGAATTTTAATTTAAATAATAGTATCATAACTAAAATATTTGTATATAATTTATATTTAAAAATAAAATTATAGAATAAAAATATATATTTTTGTTAAAGATATATTACAATTATAGGATAATAATCAAATATTTATATTTAATTAGTAATTAGTAATAATGATAAGAAAATTTATATAAAAAATAAAATTAATTTTTAAAATTAAAAAATATATATATTTAAAGAAGTAGTGAGAAATATGAGGTGATAAAATATAGGTAAAAGTAAGATGAGGTAGAGAAAAAAGTGATAGAAAAGTTGTGGAGCCCATTATGGGGGTTGTAAAGGAGTTAATAAACGTACCAGACCCACAAAAGGGAGTTGAGGGAAGAGTTAATATATCTGTAGGATCCACATTAAGAGAAAAAATGTCTTTCGGCCAAACAAGGAGTTGGAACTCCCTCCCAACTTTATATTCATGAACTTACTAGGCATAAAATTGAAAGTTTAGGCTTCTATTAGACAAAAATTTCAATTTTATATCTAATAGATCAGTTAATTTTAAAAAAATTGTGAATATGTTAGGGGTCTATTAGATACAAAATTGAAAGTTCAAAAATTAATTAGACATTTTTAAAGTTTAGAGACCAAATAGACATAAACCTCAAAATTTAGAGACTAAACTTGTAATTTAACCCAAAAAAAAAACTATTGTATCTTCTTTCATGTGCCCATTAAGACACTTGCACCATAGTGGACATGGTGGCAATTATATATATATATATATATATATATATATATAAAATTGTACAAATCATCCTTAAACCATGAGGTTGGTTATACTTACACTCTTGAATTTTGAACTTGATTGGTACCATATACATGGTCCATTTTCGGCATCAACTAGGGGTGTACAAATAACTCGGTAACCCGAGTAACCCGGACTACCCAACTCAAACCATAAGGGTTGGGTTGGGTTAAGTTTTTTTTTTCGGTTTGGGTTGGGTTAGAATTTTAGAGAACCGAATTTTCGGGTCGGTTCTCGGGTTGACCCTCTTAGGCTCGGGTTGACCCGACCCGACCCGACCCAATTTATTTATTTATTTATTTTTAATATATATATTTATAAATGAATTATTTTTTAATTTTAATGTTTTTCTTCTAAGATTCTAATAAATATTAAAATGTTATGAACTTTGAAGTTTGATAATTGAATTTTATGTGATTTTAGTTATATTTTTTTAAAAAAATATTTTAAAAAATTTAAAAAATTATATAAAAAAAAATCAACCCGACGACCCAACTCAACCCAACCCGAAAATATAGGGTTGGGTTGTAATCCTTAATCGGGTAATTCGGATTGTCAACCTGACCAATCCGAATTTTCGGGTTGGTTCCAAAAAACCCTTCAACCCAACCTAACCCAACCCGTGTACACTCAAAAGGTCTTATACCAATTCTCCCCGTTCACCACATTGCTTTTGGTTCCACAACTTAAGCCTCCCCCTCGAACAAATCCGTCTACTCCAACGGATCACCACATTGTGCTATATTGAACACTTTTTGTTCGACTCTAGGATTCTTCAACAATGTCAACATGAGGCTCATTCAACACACAACTAGGTTTTTAGCTTGACTCTGATACCAATTGATAAGCAACAGTGGAACTCTACATATCTTCACAATGACATGATATTGTCCATCCTTGACATCAACCCTTACGACTTTGTTTTTGGTTCTCTAGCTAATGTGGGACTTTGTAGCACTCCTAACAAGATTATGGACTAATTGATCAAATTAAAAGTTTAAAATTGTGATTGCAACATTTAATAAAGTTTAGATGTTGACGGATCAAATTCAAAATTTAAAGGTGTAGTTGTTACCCTCTCCATATTTTGGAGTGAGAATTCTACTATCTTTTAATCCCATTTGTTTATTTTTGCTTGCCTTTGCGGCTTTCATTTGGGTGATAAGGCACCTTTCCAAGAGTTACATGCGCAAACAAAAATTAACATTGCGCAATAAATTTATACTTAATTCACTACCATTTCAAAAGTAAGGGTTTTGATTTAACATCTTATTTTGCATATTAAGCAAGATAAGTAGTTTTAGTTTGTGTGATATTTAATCTTTCTTTTCTTCACACACAAAGTAACCCTTGTTTTTTGGATTAGTTTCTAAATATTGAAAAATCAAATTTTAATTTAAACATGATTAGTTAATATTTCAACAAGAATCAAATCTTTGGATTAGGATAATTCATGTAGTCATGATATTTTGTCAAAGGAATTCTTATATGGTCAAGTGATATTTTCTCAAATGGTCAAGTTAAGTAGAGAGTAGGTAGTTTGGAAAAGGAGAGAATAATTTATAGAGTTGGTTTGATTGCTATTCTACAATAGACATTTTACCATTAATGTTGACTCTTTGAAGTTTCTTCTAAGATGAGAGAATTAACTTATACTTATAAGTCATTAACTAACACTACTATCTCTATGAGAGAAACACTTTTTTTTTTGTTTTCATAATATATGATCACATATGACTCCGGTCAGTAGCGGATCATAACTTTAAGTTAGAAGGATTTGATCACATGATTAATATTATATATTTTGAACACATTAGTATTATTTTAGTTACATCAAAGTAAGTTTAGCTCAACGATAATTGACATATATCCTTGGGTCGTAGGTCCAAATTCTCTCACCTTCAAATGTATGTATGTATCTCTCTCTATATATATATTAGTTTGGTTATAATACTATTTTAGTTGTGTACAATTTTATTCCATTTTTATGATTTATTGAAGCTATAAAACTCGACTTTAAAAATATAGAAACTAAAATAGAATAAACCACAAAGTACATTGAAGAAAATGATATTTTAATTTATTAGTTTATATATTTGATATAAAAGAAGTATGACTAAAATTTTTATGTAAGTATATCAGAAAAAGAAATAGCAAATAATAAGATTTTCTTTCTTTTATAAGGATTCGTATAATCATATTTTCTTTTCATGTAATTAACTTTTAAAAATAATTTTTTAAAAATTAAAAAGTATTTACATTCATTTTATTTATATGTGATACCAAGAAAAAAAAATTGAAAATATATTAAAACAAAAAGTATGATATAATTTATTATTATCATTATATATATATTTTTTATATCTTATACTTATAGATAGATTTATTTTTTTAATCGATTTAAATTATTTATAAGAAGTCAAGAAATATGATTAATTAGATATTTAAAATATAATTTAAATTATTTAGAATTTTTATTTTTATTACGTGAAATATATGCAATAATTTTTTTTTAAAAAAAAACACACATATATTCTAAAACCTAAACTAGGTGGGAGTTGAATGGGACAACGAGGAAGGAATATTAGGGGGTCTTGCCACTGAATCAAAAAGTTTTATATTGTAGGTAACATTTTCAAAACACAAACTAAATTTTTCAGAAGTTGAGGGAGGGGCTCAAGCTCCCGACTCCTTCATAAATCCACCAATAACTCTGGTTTAAATGCTCGTCTTGATCCATGTAGATGATAATGTTAGCAAATGAATGAAAAAATTGAGCTCATTTAATTAGTTATTTGACTAACGCGAATATAGATTTTTCTAAATGTTTCTTTATTAGTTTAATTTTTAAGGAAAAATCAAAATTTACACCTTAATAAGTTGTACCAATTTTATAACCATAAACTTCCAATTTCATTGAAATGAACTCTGAATTTAAATATTTACTGCAATTTTATTTTTATCCTATGTTTAATTTCCCCTAAACTCACACCTATTAATTTTAACAAAAAGTATAAAAATCTTTCAAAAGCTCCCTAATTCTAACAAAAACAAAGCTTTGCATAAAATTAGGTACGATTAATCTGCAAGAATAACAATGGAATGAATCTTTTAAAACTTACAAATTTCAATAAAAAATTTATTTTAGTGTCATTTTTCTTTGAAGTTTCATTAATTTTATGCTAAACATATATTTCATAGGGTTAAATTACGAGTCTAGTCTTGAACTTTTAAGTTTGTATCAAATAGGTTTTTGAACTTTAAAAAATCTAATTAGTTACTCCATTTCTAATTTGGTGTCTAATAGGTCAATGAACTTTAAAAAGTGTCTAATAAGTTTTTAAGCTCTCGGTTTTGTGTCTAATAAGTTCATGAGCTTTTAATTATGTGTCCACTAAGTCATTAATCAATTCGTCATTTAAAAAAAAAAAATTCACAAACCTATTGTTCACAAAATTGAATTTTATGTTTGATAAATTCATTGCTTTTAAAAAATGCTTGAATATAAGAAGGATTTGTTAGGAAACAAAATTGAAAGTTTAAAAGCCTATTTAACATTTTTAAAGTTAAATGATTTATTAGATATAAAATTAAAAGTTTGGAAACCTATTAGATATTTCTTAAACTTCATTAATCTATTAGACACAAACATAAATGTGACTAAACTTATAATTTAACTGATTTTATATCTATTAAATAATGCATATAATACTATTTTCATCGATGATTTTTTTTTTCAAATGAAATATATTAGAGGGTAAAAATTGTTATTCAAGTTTAAGATAAAGACAACCCGTCAAAGTTTAAGTTGTAATTTGGTGAAATTAGAATATTAGGATAAAAATTGAAACAACTAACCAAGTTCTTGGTAAACTTTTATAATTTCCTCTTTATTTTAATATAACTAAGTTGATAAATTCTTTAATTAACTCTCATCGATAAAAATTTGCTGAATAAAATTTTGTTAAAATAGTCCTACATTTTTTTATATTTCTAAGTGTTAAATCAACTTCACTTGTATATTTATTGATTAATGAAACAAAATAAATTATATCTTACCCAACAAATCTAGCATTTTAAAAACTAATTTAGGAATGTTCTTTACTAAAAAAAAAAAAAAATACACACCTTGGAATTATAATATTGGGTATCTTTCCTTTCCTTTGAGATGTGTGTGATGATGAGTTTAAAGAATATTCCTTACTTTAAAACTAATAAATATTAAATTTCCACAAGATAGCTTTAGTAATCAATAATATCTTCTAATTTAATTTCAACACTGCTTTTCCAATTTAAAGTCACTTTTTTCATTTTTTTTTTAAATATGATACCAACTTTGATCCTAAATATAAAGTTGTTTGGCATACATTTGTTAGATGACCAAACCACTTTACCTAATCACTTTCTTTAAATGCAAATCCTCCAACCACTTACAATTAACTCCTAAACCCCTAGGTTTATCAACTATTTTACTTACTCCCCCATCCATTCATAGCTATACCACAAAATGACAATTAATGTAAAAGAAAGGGCAAAAGAATAAATTCCATCCATGCCATATTATCTCTTTGACACCCTTTTATAATTATATAAATATTATCCACCAAATCATGATTTGCAAATCTTCAACACAAATGAATAAATAATAAAGGTTAAATTACAAAATTTAGACTTTCTATTTATTTAGTCCCTAAACTTTAAAAAGTGTTTAATATATTCTTGAAATTTTAATTTTGTGTATAATAAGTACTTGAACTTTAAAACTGTCTACTAAGTCTCTAGACTTTTAATTTTGTGTCTAATAAATTCTTGACATATTAAAAAATTTTAAAAATTAACTCATTAATTAGATATAAAATTTAATTTTATGTCTAATGGATCTCAAATTTATGATTTTGTGTCTAGTATATCTATGGGTTTTAAAAAATGTCAAATAGGTCAATGAGACCTATCAAACACAAAATTGAAAGTTTAAGAATAAATTAGATAATGTTTAAAGTTCACTTATTAAACACCTTTTAAAGTTTAGGGACTAAATAGACATAAATTTTAAAGTTTAGAGGGCTTATAGGTTATAATTTAACCACCAATAATATATATAATATCTTTTTTTTCAACTCTCAAATTAGAGTATTTGGTTGATAAGGTAGAGTTTGCTTATTTCAAGTTAGACCGATAATTCTATAGAAAATATTAATCTCAAACTTATGAAACTCAAAGTTCGTACTACAATATTCTAACTTTTTTAGATTGTAAATTTTCAAACTAAATACATGTTATATGAAATTATGAATCTAGGTTATTAACATTTTTTTTTTTTACAATTTAAATATTAACTATATCACATATTCACAAATTTAATTTTTCAATCTCAAGCTCATCAAAATGGGGTGGGATAGGGACTACAAACCTATAAATTCTTAAAAATATCTTAGTTATTGAATTATTATAAAAGGTAAAACATTTTAGAACTTAGTAAAAAAAATTGAACTATTGATATCTTGAAAGTTGATTATTGTTGAGCATCAATCTCATAGTATTAAATTCATTGTATATAAATAAAAAAGGTTGAAAATTTTTTATATGCATACAGAAGTTAAGTTAAAAATGATGTACAAACAAGGTTTAAAATCTCGATGTCGATGGAAATATCGAGGTCTCAATTCATGTAAATGTCGATAGAAATATCGATAAAATATCGATATCGATGGATATTTCTGGAAAATTTTAAAAAAACAAAAAATTTTAAAAATATATTTAAATTAGAAAATAAACCTTCAACCCTTTTCAAATAAGTTAAAATGTTTGTCATAATATTATATTCACATTATGTTACATTTTGCTATAATTTTCTTTAATATTTCATCATTTTGTATGATGTAATGGAAATATCGATTCACCCCTAGTATCGATGTCGAACCCATGGACATGTGGAAATATTGACATGTCGATGGAAATTTAATACCATGTGTACAAGTGTAATTATTATTTGTAGAACATATGAAATTTAAAATAAATAGATATCATGTGTGGTATAACTTTTTATCATTAAAATTATTGTTTAATCTTTTTATCTTGTACTTGTTTTTTTATTACTTTTTAAACAACATCATAATTACAAGGATATGCTATTCAAATGATAAATGCTTAATCACTTGAGTTTTATATGTTATCTATTTTATTCATTTAAAGATAATTAGCTCTCTCTAAGTCAATTTCGTTGGAGCATATCCTTGCTAAAAGACGTAACTGCCCTTCTTTGAAGTACTTAGTGGACATATCCTCCATGTCCATTATTTAAAGTTTAGGGCATTTTCTTGAATAGTGCCACAATATTAAAAAAAAAAGCATTTTTCAAGAAAATCAAGTAGTTAATACCCAAAAAAAAAGTCAATAAAAGTAAAAAAAAAAAAAAAAGTTAAAAAGTTGTAATTTAAGCTAATTTTATCAAGCGTTCAATTGTCATAAATGACAAGTGAAGATTAAAACAAACAAACTATTTCAGTTCAAAATTTGTCATTTACATGTTGTTGGGTCTTATTCCATTGTATTTAACCCATTTGAATTTTCCAAGAAAATCAAGTAGTTAATAAAAAAAGTTAAAAAGTTGTAATATAAGCTAATTTTATCCAGCGTCCAATTGTCATAAATGACAAGTGAAGATAAAAACAAACAAACTATTTCGGTTCAAAATTTGTCATTACATGTTATTGGGTCTAATCCCTTAATTAAATCCTTTTGGATTCTTTTTAAAAATGACTTCAAATATAATTAAAGTCAAAACTCTAATAGTTAACCTTTGAAAAAAAACCATTTTAAATCATATTTAAAAAAAAAACAGTTGGAAAAATGAAGAAGATGCCAAAATAAAAAAGTTGGAGACAATACAATTTAAAAAGGTGGAACTCCAACCAAATTGTAAACCATTCATTTTCAACCCAAACAAATATCAAACAACAAAGTGAACTAAACTTTAGGGAGAGAGAGAGCAAAAATAGAGGTTTTTGCTTTATATAACAAATATTTATAAAGCAATTTTATGGCATTGTGATGATGAGGATGAGGAAGGTGGTGGATTGATGGACATCCCTTTTTTCCCCCTTTAGTGGCTGGTGCACATTTCTTCCCCACCACATTTGTCATTGTCTCCCACCTAATCCTACCCACTCCAACCCCTCTCTTTTAAATATTTAGGGTCCAATTCCTCTCTTTTAAATGTTTAGGGTCTTTTCGAGTGCATATAATAATAACATGTGTTATAATCGTTAGTAATAGAGTAGTTAGTTAGTTTGATTATTAATTTGAGTTGTTATTATTCTACATGTATAAATATTCCTCTGAGGAGATAATAAAAGATGAGGTGTTTTTTCTTCTCATTTACACCTGTAATATGGTATCAGAGCTCCAATACGAGCTTTTTCAATTACGGGTTTTTTCTGATTTCGATTGAGCTTCTTGCCCCGATACACGTAAGTCAACAACCGGTTATTGTATTTTCCTTGGTGATTCGTTGGTGTCATGGAAATTAAAAAAAAAAAAAACAGACTACCATTTCCAGGTCCTCTGCTGAGGCAGAATACAGAGCTTTGGCTTTGACTTCTTGTGAATTGATATGGATGTTCTCTTTACTTGCTGACCTGCAGTTGCAAACATCACAGACTTTACTCTTCTGTGATAACCAGGCAGCAGTTCATATAGCTTCTAATCTCATTTTCCACGAACGAACAAAACATATCGAATTGAATTGTCATTTTGTCCGTGATAGAATACAAGCTGGAGTTCTAAAGCTGTTCCCTATTCGATCCAAGCTCCAACTTGCTGATGCTTTTACAAAACCCTTGCCCCCTGCTATTTTGTTTTCTTTATTGTCCAGAATGGGTATACTTGATCTGTATAATCCATCAAACTAGTGTTTTATCATTGTTCAATATGATTGTTGTTCTTTTTTGTGGTTCATCTTGAGGGGGAGTAATAGAGTGATTAGTTAGTTTGAGTTGTTATTATTCTACGTGTATAAATATTCCTCTGAGGAGATAATAAAAGACGAGGTGTATTTTCTTCTCATTTACACCTGTAATAGTTAGGAATTGTTTGAGCACTGAGTGAGTTATAATAACAAGTTATAATAGTTTATGCAATCATATAATATTATTTAAAATTCAGAGTAGTATAGTCTGAGGTTATAATAGTATATGTTTGGGGTGCAAAGTATTCTACACGTTATTATAACTTGTGCCCTAAACAGGTACAGAATACTTTGCACTCCAAACATAAACTATTATAACCTAGACTAGATAACTCTACATTCTGAACACAGATTGTATAACTCCACATATTATTATAACTCACTAAGCGCCTCAAACAACTCATTTGTGTCATCGTACATTTTAGGAACTCTCAGGTTTGTGTAGTCCGTGTTTAGTTTATGAATTTATAATTTATATAGAGCAAAATGTGAATTTAATTCAAGTTTTATATAACTTATGAAATTAGCACCAACGTTAGTGTATCTCAATTGGTTAAGACATCTGCCTTCTTGATTGGGGCTTTAAATCCACTCAACCCATATATTATATTGTTAAACTAAAAAAAAAATTATGAAATTACCAGATTTTATAGTTTGAAACAAACAGAGTATTCCTATGTGTTAAATATAAACTCAATTTTTAATTTGTTTTATTTAAGTCTTAATGCGTGAAAGTCAAAACATTTTCACTTAAATATATAATTTCTTTAGTTCAAAAAATGAAGTATATTTGTGGGTCAAGAAGAATCATGTATCTTGAATGATTATTAGGTACAATTGTGGTGTGGGTTTTTTTTTTTTTTTTTTTGCTTCATCGTTTTGTATGATTGTGATGTGTTGACTTTTGCATAAAAAAATTAGTTCGTTTGACCTTACTTTCTTTTAAAATTTTAAAGTCATTTATCAAATTGATTGGAAAAAATAGCAGCTTCTTAAAATTAAGAGAAGTTGAATGTAATTTCTGATAAGTCTTTACTTTTAGAAGTTTATTAGATTATAGGAGGAGATTCAAATTTACAACTCATAAAATGGAAGTATACTTTTTTTTTCTTTTTCATATGCTATTATCTTATTCAACTACGTTGACGCTATATCAACATTTAAGTAACAACATTGAAAATAAATATCTCATTAAACATATAATTTAAATTCAAGGGCCAATTAGATAGAAATTTGAAAGTTACTGTCTTATTTGACACAAAATTAAAAGTTCGATGAAATTAGCTATTAAACACATTCAAATATCTATTTGATACAAATATTATAAAAGTTCAAAGACTAAACTTATAAATTTCTTTTAACCAAACATTAAAGTAAATAGAACTATTATTTTAAGGTTAAAATACCACTTGTACTTTGATTCCATTACATTTTAGTTTATGTTTTCAAATGTCTAAATTTAGTCCATCTACTTTCAATAAAACTTAAAATTGATTATTATAATTAGTTCAGACTCGAAGCCAGGCACACGGAGGTATACTCGTCTCTTGAAGAGACGACCATCCACAAATTTTTTTAAATTTTGCGACAGATGACAATTTGGTTGTCTCTTCGTCTCTACGCCCATTATTCATACACGAGATGATCGTCTCTTGAAGAAACAACTATTGCCAACTCAATAAAATCATAATATTATTATGTTTGAAAAATACAATATTTTTATAATAAGTTTAAAAAATTACAGTATTAATAAAAAAAACCTATTTATCCCTAATTTTAATTTGTTTAGTTAATGATATATTCTGTTAATGGGTGGAGGTCAGCGAAGTGGAAGTTTGTGATGGGCGGACTAAGCCTGTTCTGATGGCCATGGTGGGCCAATGGTTGGGTGTGAAAATTCCGAATTTCTAAAAAAACTTTTTCAACACGTGAAAGTACAAAAAAGTCCTTGACCGGTTCAACTAATGGAAGCGGGGCAGTTGGATCCAGCATTTCCTTTTATGACTCGGATTCGAATCCTGTCGGAGGGGCACAGATGGTAACTTGTTTAAGATAAGATTTCACCGGTCATAAAAAAAAAAGTAACCACGATCATTTTCGAGTTTTGTTTAATATTAAAATACTATTTTAGTCTTATACCGAAATTATTATACCAATCTCGAAAAAAATTAACTTCATACAGAACACAAACTTAAAATTGAACATTTGAAAGTACGTAAACTAAAATAGAACAAAACTCAAAATACATTAAGATGGTACTATAATTTTTTTATACTAATATTGTAATTTATAAAACTACAAGATAAGTATAATAGATTTTAAAATTAATGTATTTTAATTAAAAAATAAATTTAAAAATTATTATATTACTAAACCCCTGGTTCATTTTAGTTGGGTTTCTAAATGTATAATAAGTATTGATAGAAATGTTAATACAAGCTAATGAATATTTATAGAACAATCATAAAAATAGAGAATTTACACTAAGCATTTAATTAATAAATAAACATCTCACTCATTTTTTAATCAGTTAAAATTCTTATTAATGATATAGTAATATAAGTGATATTTTGTTTAATTTTTATAATATAATGAGAACATCAATTCACTTTTTATATTGATGTCAAACTTATTTATTATCTAATATGAACTGGTCGACATATATGGACAAAATTTTATATCTTGTAATGATGAAAAAATTATCTTCAAAGACAACTTCATTTCCTGTTTGTTGATAAAAGATTATTGCCTGTTTTAAACATTAGTAACATCTCTTCATTGTTTGTAAAACATCCAAAAAAAAAAATAGTTGGATAGCAATTTTATTTTTTAAAATTAAAATTTTCTTTAGTTTATCAAAATTTCAAATATAGGACTTTATTAATGTCACGGCTAGTTGAACAATATTAGTTATTGATTTTCTAAAATTCAATTGGTTGACTTTCTAACTATTCTATTTTATAATTTACTTTTTTAGAGATGCTTTTTTGAAATTCAAACTAAAATATATAAAAAATCAAATGAGATTGTCAATATTTTTTTGTTTGTTTATCAATATTTGGTTGAATTTTAAAATTACATCTAAAATATGAGATTTTTTTAAAATACTAATTAGTAAACAAGTTGAATTATAAAAGAATTACAAATAAAAGTACTATAAAAAATAATTAATAGATATCGATGGTTCATAGGTAAGACAAAACTAAGAAAGAGGTTAAAAAATTATATTCAAATGTTAAGTACTTTTGGTAGGCAATCTGATAAAATAGAATTTTGAAAACAATTGATTCAATAAAAATATAGTTGTAATTTATGTCTCTAGACATATGTTTGGTAGCAAATTTTTAAGTTAGATTCCAATTTAAATAATTATTTAAATTGTGTTATAATATATTTATATACTATGAAATTAGTTGTAGTTGGAAAACTAATATTAGATTGAATCTAAACCATCATTAATTAATTTGTGAACATATTTTTTTTGTTATACATTTTATATAATTATTATTTTTACAGTATCATATAAATTATAACATATTGTATTATACATATTTTAATTTATACACAAATAAATTGAGTTTATAACATGAGATACTATCTATATTAAATGGTTTATCCTTTCTAGTAGAATTTTGCATTTTAAATTTTCAAATTAAAAATCTGGATACAATGAAAACATAAAAATGTTGTTTTCAGAATTTTCACTATTTGGATCACAGAATTCAGAAACAATTTTTGAAAATACATATATCAAACGCATATTCGCTAAACTCAATGAATCTGAAAACATAAAACAAAATCCAAATCATATACCAGACCCTAAATTTTTTAGATGTTCTTTTTATTTACCCTAAAATATATTTAAAACTTAAAAGTTTTAAAAAATTGAATTATAAATCCCTAAATTGAATTATAAATCCCCCCCCCCCCCACAATATTTTGTAGCTCCACTACTCATAAGACTGAATATTTGAATTTGCACTTCCATAATTTTAATGTTATATTCTTAAAAAAGTTATTAATTATCTGAATTTTTGTTGGCACAAAAAAAAAAGAACAATGATCTGAATGTTGAGACAAAATATAATTTAAAGTAAACTTTTACAAATGTTATAATATATATGGTTAAATTACAAGTTTAGTCTTTCATAAACTCTTAAAACGAATTTAATAAATTCTTGAACTTTTTATTTTGGGTCTAATACATTCCAAACTTAAAAAACGTAAGAACTTCCAATTTTGTGTCATGTTCAAATTTTTTAAAAACCAAATAATCTATTAAATATAAAATTAAATTATGTGTTTAATAGATTCATAAACTTTCAATTTTTGTGCGTAGTAAATTCGTGAATTTTAAAAAACGTTAGCTAAGTCAAATACCTATTAGACACAAAATAAAAAAAGAAATTAAGGATTTATTAGACACAAAATTAAAATTTAAAGACTTATTAAATACATTTTAAAATTTAAGGACTAAATAGACATGAACCTAAGAGTTGATGGAACTTTTAAACTTAACCAAATAGATACAAAAATTAAGAGATTAAACTTGTAATTTAAGTTTTATTTATATATCATGATATTTTTGAGATCCATCAGTCCAGTCAAAGGATTTTTTTTTTCTTTATTGAAGTTAATACACGAAAATCAATCCATCAATTAATCCAAAAGAAGAAGCAAAAGAAGAAGAAGAAAGAACAATTAATGCATACATGTATTATTTTTCTCGATAGAAAAGAAACAAAATTAATTTACCATATTGGACTTTTTTTTTTTAAAATATATATCTGATAAATTAGAAAATTACATACAAAAATATATATTTACGAGAATCTAATTAATTATATAATCGACGATCCAAAAACTACTGTTTCTCAAACTCTCTCTCTTTCTCTCTTAACTTTTTTTTTTTATTTTTTTATTTTTTTTTATTCTGTGTTCTCTGTGTGCTGCGCAGCACTTTACCACCAGCAACAGCAATTCCCCAAAACTTGAGTTCAATCTGGCTCGAAAATGGCGATATCTGTTCAAAACAGTCTTTGGGACGGTGTTACAGAGCTCACCAAGGTAGCTCAACGAAAGGGAGTTGATCCTCTGCTTTGGGCTATTCAGCTGTCTTCAAATTTGAACTCGGCGGGAGTGGTTTTGCCGTCAGTTGAGCTCGCTAACGTGCTGGTTTCGCACATTTGTTGGGATAATAATGAGCCTGTTTCATGGAAGTTCCTTGAGAAGGCGTTGATGTTGAATATCGTACCCCCAATTCTTGTTCTCGCCTTGCTCACAACCAGGTTCGTTCTCGTTTGTTTTTGCTATGTACTGTTTTCTGTATGTGTTCGTGGAATTTTGACGTCTGAGTTCTGGAAGGAGTTCCTTTTTTGACGGAAAAGTCGTGTTTGTGGATATACGTTAGTGAGTTGGTAAATCTTGATTGATATGATGAATATGGAGCTTGTTTGATAGAATTTGTTGCAACTGTGAAGAAATTGTTGAGATTTTTCATTTTTACGATGCTTGCCGCAGTTATGGAGCTCGTGTTTTCATGATCCTCTGTGCGCAAGTGCTTGTTACTTATGGCATGAATTGCGCTTACGTGATCCCATGTATTCTTTTTTCAATTGAAATTCTGAAGTTATGAGCTGAATTGGAATTCGCTGATCATGAATTTATTAGTTTTTGTTCGTACTTTACTAAATGGTAGCACTTAGGTTTTGGTGTTTAAGCACGACTATGCAATAGTATAGTACATTTTCGTTCAAGCATAGCCTTTGTTTGCTACGATTGATTCAAATAGATTCCTGCCAGGATTTGGATGAATTTCTTTTGGATATTGGATCTGTTTGATGTATCTGATAAATTACGCATTTGAGTCACAGAGTGGCATTTTTTTTTGTGTAAATGGTTCTTCTATTTGCCTGTTTAGCTGTAGAATTTGATGATTGATTTGCGAGTCATTGTGAGCATTGATTGCTAATTAGATCTGATCTGAATTTATTTTGTTTACCTTTCATTTGTCAATTTATAATCAATAAAAGAGACAATGTTGATAATTGTTATTGCTTCTTTCTACAGGGTCATTTCAAGAAGACAATTCCAGCCAGTAGCATATAGGCTGTATCTAGAACTCCTTCGAAGACATGCTTTTAAACTGAAATCTCATATCCATGGCCTCAAATACAAAGAGTGAGTTTTATGATTCAGAAGGATAATGAACTTGAAGCCTGTGACTTCAATTTTGCTGCTGTTTTTCTCTTTTATGTTTAATAAGACAATCTTTTTGTCAAACTGGGGGCTGACCCATCTTTTCCCTGCCAAATCACGTTCGATCTCTAAACTTGATATTTTAAAGATAAGTTGATATCGTATTTGAGGTTGTTAAGAGCCATTTTAGAGTGTTTTTTTAATTTTGAACAGTTTCAACTACCAAACTTAGGGAGAGTTTTTCTTAATGGTTCCTCTCTTACACGTTTTTGATGCTGATATAGAAATTGTAACGGTGGCGTTTTACTACCTTTTCTGGATCTTGACAATCCTCAATACCTAATATGTTCTATTTTGTAATTTTTTTCCTTTGGGAGCCATAATTCTACTTCATAGAACGAGGAAATGCTCAATTTCCTTTTTCTTTATGAGTTTTATGACCCAACTTTTCATTTTTCCATAATGGAGCCCTATATCTTGTTAAGCTTCCTGACCATGACTTCACAAATGGTAGCATCAGTGCCTACTTCCGTACTTCACAGGACAGTAGCTGCTTATAGTCCATTGTTTGTAATCTTGTCCCCTATTAGTTGGCACGTGCATGTAGGAGAATATAAGAAAGAACAACAAATCTCATAATGAAAATAACTGTATATGAGATGATTTAGACATTTGGGTTTGTTTAAATTTAATCCCAAAGACTTCTAATAATTCCTACACAGGTCAATGGGCATATATGTATTGTTTAATACTTCTTATATTGTTGATGCCTTTATGACAAATTTTGCAACATATCTTTATTCTATATTTTACTCTGGAAGGTTAGTGAGTTATAGAATTATGAGTCTACAAATGAAGGTTTACTTAATAGTATTTTCTTTGCTGATACCATGACTTTGGTTTTTGAAGATTAATCTACTCTATGCAGCATTTGAGAGAGAATGGATGGCTTTTGATTGTAGTTTTGTTTCTTAGTGTCGTGTATGCATCTTTAATAATGAACTTCTCTCTTTTTTATACAGGGTCATGGCATCTGTTGATGCTGTTCTTCGTCTTTCTGAGACATTCAATTTGCCAGCAAATGATCCTGGGACCCTTGTGGTTGAGTTTATATTTTCAATTGTCTGGCAGTTGCTTGATGCAACACTTGTTGATGAAGGGCTACTGGAACTTATTGTGGAAGAGAAATCCAAATGGCCAACAAAACCTCAAGAAATGGAAATAGATGGTCACAATGGTTATGATGATAAATGGACTGAACAACGTGAGAGATTGCGGAATGTAAATGTCGAACTGGCAATTGAGATAATTGGGAAATTTCTTCAAGATACGGTTACTTCAAGGATTCTTCAGTTGGCTTGCAGGAATATGTAAGGACATTGATCTTTCAGCTTAAAAATCTATTTTTTCTTTGTAAGCTCGAAATAGAACAATATGAATAAACTTAATGAGAAAGTGTGCTATTCAACTTAACTAACCCATTATTTTGCTATTTATTTCATTAAACCTATATTTAGTACAAACTACTAGTGGAAAAGATCATATTCAATAAAATGGTTTCTCTTTGTTATCATTGTTTTCTTCAACTTTCTTCTTACAAATTTCCAGGCCTTCACATTGGGCAGATCTTATTCAGAGACTCCAGTTGCTTGGAGAAAATTCTTCAGTATTAAGAAACTCAAAATCTCTGAACTCAGAGATTTTTCTACACTTCACTTCCGATACTTGGTCAATCTTCTCTCAAGAATGCAAACAAAATTCACAGCAGAAGTTCCATCCAATTAGGGCTTTTGGATCTCCAGCAGCTTCTGCTAGTTTGTGTCATAGAACTCGTTATTCTGCACTTTGGCTTCCACTTGATCTAGTTCTAGAAGATGCAATGGATGGATATCAAGTAGAAGCAACAAGCGCAATTGAAAAAATTACAAGTACAACTATTTTTTTAACCCTAGTTTGTTCTTTTTTTTTTTTTTTTAAATAAATTTTACTTGTATACATGTAGCCTATCAGTTTGTACAAGAAAAGTATACATGAAAGTGAACTTCATCTTTTATTTATGCAGGTTTGGTCAAAACCCTTAAGGCAATAAATGGAACCAGTTGGCATGATACCTTCTTGGGTCTCTGGATAGCAGCTCTTCGCCTTGTTCAAAGGGTTAGAATTCTTTGGACTGAGTAGATTATCTACTGTACACAATTTTTTAAAAGAAAGACTGTTCTGATGAAATGTCGCATCTATTTTTATTGTAGTTTGCTAGAAATCATGAAGCACTCAATACAAATACATATTCTATTTGTCAGTAGCTCCCAAGTCAATTATGAAATTATCAATCAGTATGTCTGGTTTATTTGGTTTAACATTCTTGTCTATAAATCTAACATGCAACTTAGATATTTAGTGAAACATATCATATTTAGGGTGATCAAGTACTATTAACAGAAGGTACATACATCATACATCTGTATTTTATTTGTTGCTGATTGCTTTTTCGTCTAACATTGTTGCAGAATATATTCCATTTAATGTTCTTTTTTGACTTTTATATCGGTTTACTTCATTAAGAAGATTTAGGTAGAAGTTGTCTGATATTCTTATTTGCATAATGTTGAAAAGGAAAGAGATCCCATCGAGGGGCCTGTGCCTCACATAGACACTCGTCTATGCCTTCTATTGTGTATCACCGTCCTTGTGATTGCCGATCTCATTGAGGAGGCGGAAAGTACAACAATTGATGAAACAGAATATGGTGCCTCCAATCACTGGAAAGAAAAGAAGGCTCCTGGAAAGTGTCGGAATGAACTAATTTCTAGCCTACAGATATTGGGGGAATATCAGAGCTTGCTGATTCCTCCTCAGGGTGTTATCTCTGCATGCAATCAGGCGGCTGCCAAAGCAATGATGTTTGTATCTGGAATCAGTGTTAATAATGCGTATTTTGAATGCATCAATATGAAAGACATGCCAATTAACTCTTGTGAGTATTATCTCCTCTTCATAAGCATCAACTGTAACACTTGTGAAATCCACTGGCGCATGGTACCAAAACCAATATAATAAAAAAGATTACTGGTGGCCCTGGACTCCCATACACAGTAGATGATGCCTGGCCATACGCTTTGTAAAAGTACCCGCCACCCCCACTACTGTTTGTTGTGAACAATGCATACTTAACTCTCATATGATAAGAATTTTTGGCTTGGAGAATTAATAGTGAGTATACCCGATCATTATATTGAAAGAGTTCATGTTTGATATCCTAGTATGGTAGGATAAAAGTTTCAGATTTAATTGGTTTGGATGTCCAATTGCTAGGACACTAGCAAATTGCACGGTTAGAGACTGCAAGGCAGTATAAGCGCGTACGGCATTTCATTGTTCTTGTTTTCTTTTTTTGTTGAATATGTACTTTCTCGGTATACGAGTATTTAGTTCTTTAAAAGAGAATCTAGCGGCTTGGAGCTGTCTGTTACTCCCTTAACATAATTTTATTTCGTGCCCTTAGCAGCTGGAAACATGCGCCATTTGATAGTTGAGGCTTGTATTGCTAGAAATCTCCTGGATACATCTGCATATTTCTGGCGAGGCTATGTGAACGGATGCATTAACCAAATGCCTCAAAGTATACCTCCTCAAGTAACTGGTTGGTCAGCTTTCATGAAGGGGGCTCCACTTAATCATGTAATGATAAATACCTTAACTTCAACTCCTGCTTCAAGGTATACACGCTTGAATGAGCTTACTTTGTCTTTTAATTTGGTTTTTTCCTTTTCTGTTTGGAAATTGGAAGTCTGGAACTTAATTCATATCAAAAGACATGTAATGCCATCGGGTTTTCATTTAATGTGTGTGTTGGTTTCCTTGTTGTGAAGAAAGTCTCCACCAAAATTAAATGATTGTATAAATTACTTAAGATTACCTAGAGTACTTTTATAATCTTTATTAACTTCTGTTCAGGCTGAATTTGAATCCAGAAAATGGAATATTCCTACTCCCCTTTGACCTATAGGCATACTTTTTTAACTACTACTCAAGCATCTCGATTTGCAAAATTCAGTGTGATAAACCTAGTTATACTTTTATTTAATTGGTTTGTTCCAAAACAAGAAAAAAGAAAACTCCTCAAAGAACAGGTATAAGTAAGATATCGCTCACTCAAACGCCCAAAAGGAATACAAATGTGAAAAGGAGAGAAACGTTCAACTGGCTTGAGTGGTAAAAAGATGATCATTACAAATACTTCTAAAATGAGTGTTCTACCTAGAAGGCTGTAAGGCAACAAAATCCTTAACGAACCTGTTCCTAGACTCTCCTTAAAAAAATCTATGGTTCCTCCCAATTAGAAGCACCGACACCCAGTATGATAGCATTAAACCTCAGTATTTCAATTTGCCTGCCACTGCGGCCATGACGCAAACGTTGTAGGATCAAAGAATGTTGGACATAGGATTTTGCCAAGTAATCTTATAGAGTGAACGTGTCATATATTGATTTGATAAAATATGGATGGCTTTCAGATTAGCTCTTTTCTTGTTTACTTATGGCCTGTTCTTCAGTTCCCTTTTTTTCCTTTTCCATGAAGTCAGGTATATCAGATGTTTTTTTTTTTTTTTTGTAAATTTACCAAAAGGTCTGAATTTTAAGCTCATGGGTTTGATGGAAGCTTAGCAGAACTGGAGAAAATATTTGAGATAGCAGTAAAAGGATCAGATGAAGAGAAGATATCTGCAGCAACCATTCTTTGTGGGGCCTCCTTGATCCGAGGCTGGAATATTCAGGTGACAATTGAAAGAGAATACTACATTAATTAAAAGTTTTTTTTGGTCTCCTCATATGTTTTCTAAAGAAGTCATTTTGTTTCATTCCCTCTATTATAACCAGAAAACTATATTTGATGGTTTCATGATCTACTTCCATGCAGGAACATACTGTCCATTATATTACTAGATTACTTTCTCCTCCAGTTCCCACAGATTACTCTGGATGTGAAAGTCATTTGATAGGCTATGCTCCAATGCTGAATGTGCTTATTGTTGGAATAGCATCTATTGATTGTGTTCAGATTTTTTCTCTACATGGTTTGGTATGTTCTTCATTGCTAGTCTGATTAATATTGAGACACTATTCTGTTACTGGTTTAATTAGAACCATTTTCTTTGATGTACTTGTTTATGGGGAAAATGAGGTTCTTCTCGTTATCAAGGAAGCCTAGATGCACAAATCACTGCCCGATGACTGATTATCATTTGGGAATATGCTAAATCTTATCAAAGTTTTCATCTTAATTGAGTTGAATAGTTATTGGGTCGGTTAAAGTTTTGACGCGGAGATGTCAAATCTAAGTTAGAGAAACTAAATAGAGTAATCAATTCTCTCTTCAACCCTTTTAAAAATATAAAATATAAATGCCAACCAACATGAACCTATCTTATTGGTTAAGACACCTACTTCTTCCCTTAAGGTCAGAGGTTCAAATTCCCATCTTACATTGTGGTACTAATATATATATAAACATTCTCCATCTTTTTTCTGAAATATAGTTTTTTTTTTTTTTACTCTGAATTTTACAAAATGAGATTCCAACCTCCCTTATCAATTTCATTATGCTTTCATTGATATCTGTCTAGGTTCCACAGCTTGCATGTTCACTGATGCCAATCTGTGAGGTTTTCGGATCATGTGTGCCAAACCTCAATTGGACCTTAACAACAGGGGAAGAAATATCTGCTCATGCCGTGTTTTCAAATGCGTTTACTCTCCTCTTAAAGCTTTGGAGGTTTAACCATCCTCCTCTAGACCATGGAGTGGGTGATGCACCGACAGTTGGATCTCAACTCACTCCAGAATATCTACTATTAGTGAGAAATTCCCATCTAGTATCTGGAAATGTCCACAAAGATCGCAATAAAATGAGACTTTCAACTGTAGCGAGTTCCTCTTCCTCCCAACCAATATTTGTAGACTCATTTCCCAAATTGAAAGTCTGGTATCGGCAGCATCAAGCATGTATAGCGTCAACCCTCTCTGGTCATGTTCATGGCAACCCAGTTCATCAGACTGTTGATGGACTTCTTAACATGATGTTCCGAAGAATTAATGGCGGAAATCAACCTTTAACTTCAGTTACTTCTGGAAGCAGTAGTTCTTCTGGGCCTGGAAATGAAGATTCTTCTTTAAGACCTAAATTGCCTGCCTGGGATATAATGGAAGCCGTTCCTTTTGTGATTGATGCTGCTCTAACAGCCTGTGCTCATGGAAAGCTTTCTCCTCGTGAGTTGGCTACAGGTCAGTATGAATACTGGTTGGATAAATTTCACAAGTTTTGCATATCTTGTTCGTGACTGAGTTTGTGATATCGTTTATATTTCTGTTTATGCTACGGAGGAAGTGTTTTACTTTATACTTACAACTTTGTACGTTCTTATTTAATGTTTTCCTTTAGTGCAAGTCGGTTCAACCCTTTAGTCATTATACTTTGTCTTATTATCTTTCCAATTGGCAACTCTTTTTGTAATTCACCCTAAAGTGTGTGGCATTCTTGCCTTTATTTCATTCATCAATGAAATTGTTTCTTATAAAAAAAAAAAACTTTGTACATTCACACGAGAAATCGAAAGCCCCCTTGGATAACTATTTGGCTTTTAATTTTTGAGTTTTTGAAATTTGTGCTTGTTTTTTTTATCATTTCTCTATAATAGTTTTCATCTATCTTGAGAAAATATTTGAATTCTTGGGTAAATTCCAAAAAGAAAATAAGTTTTTTAAAACTATGTTTTTTTTTAGTTTTCAAAACATGGCTTGGATTTTAAAAACATATATAACAGTAAGTAACAAAACAAAGAAACCTATAGGTAGAAGCAATGTTTATAGGTTTAATTTTTAAAAACTATAAACTAAAAACCAAATGGTTATCAAATGAGGGCCTAAGCTGCTACGTGAAACACTTCGTTGAGACTTGTCTGGACGTAGGAAAGTTGTGTACCAGTGAATTTGAAATAAAGAAAAAGAGCTTATCCAAGTTGCTCTCATACTCTATTTTGAAATGAACAGACTTTTCATCAAATCATTAATTTCTTTTCATGTAATCATTCCAGGACTTAAAGATCTAGCTGATTTTCTGCCAGCATCTTTAGCAACCATAGTGAGCTACTTTTCTGCAGAAGTAACTCGGGGATTATGGAAACCTGTTTTTATGAATGGATCAGATTGGCCAAGCCCCGCAGCAAATCTTTCTAATGTTGAGGAGCAGATCAGGAAAATTCTAGCTGCTACTGGCGTTGATGTCCCTAGCCTGGCTGCAGGTTTGGTTATTGTTATCAAGTTTGATTATGCATTCCTAGATCACTTAGAAAGCAAACCAAAAGCCAAGTACACTTCAAATACGTTCACATGGATAATCTTTGACTGTTCAAGTGATAAGTTAGGAACTTAGGGGCTTCATGTTGTTTGTAATCACTACCTCGGTCCTATCAAGCACCTTCTTTTTGATTGGCTGAAATGACATGAAATTTAGACCTTCCACAGTTCCACTAAAAGCTCAATCAATATGAAAAATCAAATTGGAAAGAAAAACCTTAGCAGCCTTGTGTATATATTTATCAACTAATAAAAAAACTGGTTATGATGGCTTTTTCATCTGTGATTTTTGTAGGGGGAAGCTCTCCAGCTACACTTCCTCTGCCCTTAGCTGCCTTTGTAAGCCTTACCATAACCTACAAAATTGACAGAGCATCCGAACGTTTCCTCGATTTGGCCGGCCCAGCCTTGGAGTCTCTCGCGGCTGGTTGCCCATGGCCATGCATGCCAATTGTTGCTTCCTTGTGGACTCAAAAAGCCAGACGTTGGAGTGATTTCCTGGTCTTTTCAGCATCTCGTACCGTCTTCCTCCAGAACTGTGATGCCGTGGTTCAGCTGCTCAAAAGCTGCTTCACCGCCACCCTTGGCCTGACTGCCAATCCTCTCACATATCATGGAGGTGTTGGAGCCCTTCTTGGCCATGGATTTGTTGGATCTCATTTCTGTGGTGGGATTTCTCCCGTTGCTCCAGGAATTCTTTTTTTACGAGTCTACAGATCAATAAGAGAGATTGCACTATTGGTCGAAGAGATTCTCTCCCTTCTGATGGATTCTGTAAGAGAAATAGCTTGTAATAGTGCTCGAAAAGAGAGATCAGGCAAATTGAAGACAACCAATAATGGAAAAAGATACGGACATATTTCACTATCTTCAGCAATGACTCAAGTAAAGCTTGCAGCTTCCCTTGGAGCTTCACTAGTATGGCTATCGGGCGGTTTGGTACTGGTTCAATCTGTGATAAAAGAAACATTGCCTTCTTGGTTCATTTCAGTTCACAGATCTGAGCAAGAGGAATGCCCAGAGGGGATAGTTTCCATGTTAGGAGGATATGCATTAGCTTACTTTGCAGTGCTATGTGGGACTTTTGCTTGGGGCACTGACTCATCAGCATCTGCATCAAAGAGACGTCCCAAAATCCTTGGTGTCCACATGGAGTTTCTTGCAAGTGCCCTTGATGGAAAGATATCTCTGGGTTGCGATTGGGCCACATGGCGTGCCTACGTGACCGGGTTTGTCAGCCTAATGGTAGGTTGCACTCCGAGCTGGGTTCTAGATGTCGATGTAGACGTATTGATACGATTGAGCAACGGACTCAGGCAATGGAATGAAGAGGAGCTTGCTCTTGCATTGCTTGGACTTGGTGGGGTTGGTACCTTAGGTGCAGCTGCTGAACTGATCATTGAAAGTGAGACGTAAGCTTATTCAGCCATTTTTTGTATTCTTTTAGGTCGGTTTCTCGAGTTAGTTAGTATTATAGCTTTTCTTCTAAGTAAAAGTCTTGTAACTATTAGCTTTAGCTTTAGCTTTAGTTATTTAAGTATAGGGTTGTGAGTTAGTTACAGAGCTTAATCGAAAGCGAATTTTGTAACAAGTTCTTCCATTGTGTACCAAAACTAACAAATGTAAATTGATCCATTTCCCCCCAACTATATTCTGAAGATAAATACAAAGAAATCAGGGTATAAACAAATGCGTCATTACTTAAAAGAGTTCATTGACAAAAGTATTACATGCATAAGCTCATAAATTATAACTTATTCCTTTTAAAACTAGATATATTTTAATTAATACTTGCACTTAAGTTATCATAAATGAGTCAGAGTAAGAAAGTCAATTGCTTTAAGTCATATTGTTGTTCTAATTAGATGAATTTGAGGGTAAATGAGTCATTTTCATTGGAAATGAACCTTTTTTTTTTGAGGAATTTGTTAGAAAGTCTAGATTGCTGAAGCATAAAAATTATGCAGCTGCATAATGTGGTAGACTGGTTCAAACGAGATTTCCATAGAGGAGCATTCCTAGTGTCACTCAAAGTTGATTTGGGCAAGACTTTCTCCTCAATCTTAGGAACAAATAACCACCCTCAAGCCTATATAAAAGAGCATACAATGAGAAGATCGTGGAACCCATGAGGAAGATAAACCCTAGAAACACTGTTTGCTCATATCAGATTATTCTGAGTCCTTAGCCGAAAGCTCGTGTGTCGAGACACCACCTGAATTTCCATAATTATCATGCGTGTTTAGTGTCTTAACGCTGCTTTGGTTGCAGTTTTGGAGAGATATGACTCTAATTTCGATTTCTACACCATTTGGAGAATTGTAGGAGTAGGAGCTTGGTGGAGTTTCTTCCATTCATGCTTTTATGTGCTTAATGCTTACAGTCTTTTGGTCACTGAGTTCTTTGCTTTGATGATCTGAATTTACACTTGAGAAAGGGTAGAACTTAATTACATGATTATGGATAGTTATGACATGACCATGATTAGGACTATGGCCTCATTTAGAGGTTGTTTTAAGGAAGGGTCTTAATGCCATGCTACAAGTTTTATAATTTTGCACGAAATTATTAGCTTCGGTCATTCATGATTTGAGACTTCTAGACCTATAGAATATTTGTATGATCAAGTCTTTGTAATTAGGTGAATCATTTATCTAATTGGTGAAATCAATTCCCTAAAATATATTGCTCTTGATTTATCTCAATCTTTATAGTTTTATTTTAGTTTTGATTCCTATCATGTGTTTTCTTTCTCTAAATCAAATTGAGTGATAAAATTCATGGTACTTAAGTGAATTGGAAAACCAATCATGTGGATGCTACTCTGAAAAATTGTCTCGTACACATGCGGTATTGCATTTTACGCAACTTGTTGAACTCCCATTTCAAAAGAGTTATTCAAAAACTTCACACACATTTCAGTCATCAGTTTCCCTTCTCTTTATACAACAGTGATGTTATCATTCTTCGACTCTGTATTGCTCTTCTTACCAAGGATGCATCAGCTTATAAGTTGGACAGGAGCACTCGACCTGCCCTGTGAGACGGTTCTAATCTAGCCAAACTCTCTGCAGCTCTTTCGTCTATTTCTACATTTGTCATACATGTCAATAACCGCAGCACTCAAATTATCATTAAGAGGGATAGCTTTGTTGCAAACATATTCATGGGTCCATCTTCCTTCTGCTAGTTTGCCTAAAGCTGCAATGGCAGAGGAAACGCTCACCATGGTGATCTCGTTAGGCTCGACCCCGGTGACCTCCATTCCATGGAAAAGCTCTAAAGCCATATTAGGCAACTCATTCTGTTCAAAACCAGAAATCATTGTGCTCCATGAAAAAACATCTTTTTCAGGCATCACATCATCGCTTGCTCAATCATTCTATTCTTTGTGAAGCCCACAATAAAGAGCATTTGAAGATGTGACATGATTCTTATAACTCAATTGGTACTGCAAACTAATGATAGTTTCTTGCATGAAATCATAACAATCAAAACCAGTTTTTACTATCATGGAATGGAACTGCCTGCCCTCATCAATTGAAACTGACTGCCCACAAGCAGAAAGCAAATCAACAATCATCACTTCATTGGGCTGCAAATCGCTTTTTCTCATTGCAGAATACATCAACAAAGCTTCACTTAACCGTTTCACTTGCACATACCCATCAATCATTGTAGCCCAAGAAATCACATCTCTTTCTGGAATCCTTTCAAACAACTCTCTTGCTTCATCAACAAGGCTGGATTTTACATACCCTTTTAACATCACATTCCATGAAACAGTATTACGAACTGGCATCTCACTGAATAATCTCCTAGCATCTTTTAAACTTGAACAAACACAATACATGTGCAGCAAATTTGTCGAAATAAGAACAAGACCAATGAAATGTAACTTAATTACCAGTGCATGTAGCATCCAGCAATTCCAAATCCCACCAATATGAGAACAAGCTGACATAACACTGTTAGGCCCCCAATTAAGGCCCAATATTCCCGTAGAGGGAAAAAGGCCTCTACTAGTGGAAGTTAGTTAAAAATGATTCGTGACTGTTTGTTGTGCTGTGGGACCCTGGTGTAATACCAAAGTCTAATCTTGAATGAAATCAATCTCTACCTCTAAATGAGGGGAGATGACCTTTATTTATAGAAAAATCAGAATAATAGATTCTGTTTACAACCAACTCTTTTGACAAACAACTTTTAACAAACAACTAACAACCAACCAACTAACTAACCCAACTACTACTTGGTTAGTTACAAGGATTAAACCACATTCTACATCATATTCCACCCCCTCAAAATCAGGCTCGACCACGAGAATGAGAGCTAGGACGCTAACTGGAAGTCATCAGGAGCAAAGTAAGGCTTGAGATCCATCTCGCATGCATGCGGCTGATATTTTTTTGGGACTGCAAATAGTTTAATGAAAAGTGATCAGTCAATAAAAGAAACTCCTTGGAAAGGAGATAATGCTCCCACTGTTTTAAGGCCCTAACAAGAGCATATAACTCTTGTTCATAAGTGCTCCAACTTTGCCTTGAACTACTAAGCTTCTCACTGAAATATTCAATAGGGTGGCCTTGTTGAGACAAAACTCCACCAATTTCCGAACCACAAGCATCCACAGCAACTTCAAATGGAATTGAAAAGTCGGGCAGTTTTAAAATAGGACTAGTACTCAATTTCTCCTTAATGCAATCAAAACTGATTTGTTGTTTCTCTCCCCACATAAAGCTTCCTTTCTTCAAACAATCAGTGATAGGGGCAACAATAGAGCTGAAATTCTTGATGAATTTCCTATAAAACGAGGCCAACCCAAGAAAAGCTTGGATATCTTTCACAGTAGAAGGAGTGTACAACAGCTTCAATCTTCTTTGGGTCCACCTTCACTTGCCCTTGGCCAATTAAGAAACCAAGGAATGAGATCTCTTTCACAAGAAAATTGCACTTCTTGTGATTGATATATAATTCTTCATCTGTCAATGCTTGAAACAAGCGATGAAGGTGTTGTAAATGTTCTTCAACATCCTTGCTATACACCAAAATGTCGTCAAAGTACACCACAATAAACTTGTTGAGAAAGGGTTTTAGCACTTGGTTCATTAGGCGCATGAATGTGCTAGGCGCATTAGACAATCCGAATGGCATGACAAGCCATTCAAAGAGCCCTTCGTTGGTCTTAAAAGCAGTCTTTCATTCATCCCTCGGCCTTATTTGGATTTGGTGGTATCCACTCCTCAAGTCCACCTTCGAAAAATCAAGGCCCCTCCAAGTTGGTCAAGTAAATCACCTATTCGAGGGATTGGAAAGCGATACTTCACTGTAATCCGGTTGATAGCTCTACTATCAACACACATCCTCCAACTACCATCTTTTTTGGGTGTAAGTAAGGCTGGTACCGCGCATGGGCTAAGGCTCGCTTTTATGTGCCCTTTATTTAGCAACTCCTCGATATGTTGGTGAAGGATCTCGTACTCTCTTGTGGCTCATCCTATAGTGAGGAAGATGAGGATTGTAGCACCTTAACTAAGTCAATATGGTGTTGAATGTCTCGCAAAGGAGGTAAGGTTGATGATTCCTCTTTGAGCAATGGAAACTCATCAAACAGGTTTACACTTCTATAGGAATTTCACTGTTCTTTGTGTTTTCTGCTTTTTCAAAGAACTACGAGGCCCAAAATATCGCCTTCTCTTTCTTTATCAAACATTTTACCACTGATTGTGGTAAACAAGTGATTGCTGCCACTTTTTTTCGAACTAACTCCCTCATCATTTTTCTTATTCAAAGGAAGTAGCACTACTTTCTTGCCCATCCACTGAAATTCATATACATTTTCTCTCCCCTTATGCAAGGTTCGAGTATCATATTGCCACGGTCTTCCCAATAGAATGTGGCATACATCCATATCTAACACATCACATACTATTTGGTCCTTGTATCCACTTCCAATGGAAAGAGGAACCGTGCAAATCTCACTTACTTGTGCTTCTCCTTCTTTTTTCACCCAACCAATTTTGTAAGCATTCGGATGTGGTTCCACCTTAAGATTTAAGGCTGCCACTAGCTTTTTGGAGACAAAATTCTCACTACTTCCACTGTCTATAATGACATTACATACTTTGTCAATAATTGTACATCGTGTTTTAAAGAGGCAATGCCTTTGCGGATTAGAATCTCCTTTGGGAGCAATCAATACTCTTTGGAGAACACATGACACCCTATCTCCTTCATCCGACTCAATATAGTTGGCTTCTTCCTCATCATTTTCGCTACATTCAACCAAACCTCTCCATCATCCACATATGCTACTGTTTTTCGTTGAGGACACTCATTGGACAAGTGGCCAGCTTGGCCACACCTAAAACACTTGCCCAATGTGGGTCGGTTGTAAGGATTTTGATTTCTCATCTTGTAAACAACCTCTGTTTTCTTCTCATTATCATCTTCTTGCCTTTCTTTGGTCTTATCTATGGTTGTTGTTGGTGGAGGAGGGTGAGTAGTAGAAGCACGATTTGAAGTACTTTCTTTTTTACTTGCGGAAATATCCCATGGGGCCTTTCTTGAAGCTTTCTTGAGCGAACTTCATTCAATTCCTCCACTTGTTTCAAAGAAAAGAAATTGCATCACCAAAAAATGAAATTGTTGCAATTTTACCTTCTCTTTAATGTCCATCCGCAAGCCACCAGCAAATCTTGCAATTAAATGTTGTTCATTTTCAACCAAGTTCGTTCTTGCTCCCAATTGATGGAATTATTCAATATAATCAGCTACGGACCGCAAGCCTTGTCTACAAATTTGATATTGATTATAGAGCGTTTGCTCATAATTTGGTGGAAGAAAGCGTTCCTTCATCAAACGTTTCATCTTCTCCCACGCATGATAGGTCTCTTGCCATTTCTCCTCCTATTGACCTCAAGTTGTTCCCACCATGCCGAGGCACCGCTTTTTAGCTTCAAAGCCACTAATTTCACCTTTTATGATCGGGTGTGTTCATATATGCAAAGAAATTTTCAAAGTTCTTACTCCAATCCAAAAATGCTTCAATATCATGCTTTCCACTATAAGATGGCAAGTCAATTTTCATCTTGTAGTCATAAGAATCTCCTCTTGCGACATATGGTCCTCCTTGCCTCCTTCTTTGATCAACAAAATCATCTTCTTGTTTCTTCCTCGCTGATGAATCCCATTCTTGGAATTCTTGATACCTTTCTTGACGGTTTGGTCGTGGGCCTTGTGTTCTTGGAGCCTTTCATAGCGTTCTTGGGACCGCCGAGAGGTAAGTAGTTGCCTTGACTTCTTCTTCTTGAACAACTTCTTGCTGATTTTGAAAATGTCTCGGTTGTCCATGAGCATTCCTTCTCCTCCTTCCCTTTCTTGATCATCCACGGGTTGTTTTCAACGAAATTGTGGGTCGCCACGAATGTTTCAACTCTCCTTGCCAAAGCCTCCATCGCTTCTTGCATGTTTGTCCAATTTTCTATGAATATCTCCCAAAGAATCTTCAATGCATAACAAGCGCGTCTCGTTATTTTTTTCTTGGAGAGAGGACGGTTGTTTCCTCCGCCTCTTGGTCTTGCACACGTAGGTCACCCATATTCGGGTTAGCTACTCTTCTTCTGGCCATCGGTCCAAGGAATCTTGGAGCTCTGATACCAATTTGGTGTAATACTAAGGTCTAATCTTGAATGAAATCAATCTCTACCTCTAAATGAGGGGAAATGGCCTTTATTTATAGAAAAATCAGAATAATAGATTCTGTTTACAACCAACTCTTTTGACAAACAACTAACAAACAACTTTTAACAAACAACTAACAACCAACTAACTAACTAACCCAACTACTACTTGGTTAGTTACAAGGATTAAACCACATTCTACATCAGACCCATTGTGTGGGGTGAAACTTTTTGAGTATAATTAGTATTTTCGGTTATCTTGGGAAGGGGGAATTTCTGACTTTTGGGTGTAGGGAAAGGATAGTGGACTAGCAGTCGAGAGTGACTGAGTTTGTATCCTGTTTTGTAAGTTTCTACTTGTACTCTGTTTTTTTTGCATTATCAATATATCAAAAGGGAGCAGAGCCCTATCATATTGGTATCAGAGCAGTCATCCTGGGGAGAACGAGGAAGATGACTCAGCGATTGTTAGAGGAGAGGCTTGAGCTGGTGGATAAGGAACAACGCGTTGTTCGGGAAGAACTTTCGGAGATTCAAGCAAAGGTGTACAAGATTCCGTCAATGGAGGAAGGCATTACTTCACTTCATAAGTCGATGGAAGTGGTTATCTCTGAGTTAGCGGCGTTAAGCGCGCGTTCGGCGTTATCGACCGAGGGAGACAGTGCGACTGGGGAAAAATCGGCAAGTCGAGGGAAACAGGAGGATTTTAAAGGTGGAGCCACTTCGGAGCAACGAACGTCGACAGGTAGTCCAGTGGAGGAGGGAAACGATCGAGGCAAATTCAAGAAAGTGGAAATGCCTGTATTCGGAGGCGAGGACCCGGACGCTTGGTTGTTTAGAGCTGAACGTTATTTTCAGATTCACAAGTTGTCGGAGTCTGAAAAGATGATTGTCACGGCGATCAGCTTCGAGGGTATAACGTTGAACTGGTTTCGTGGCAAGGAAGAAAGGGAACCATTCAAGAGCTGGCAAGATCTGCGTATCCGATTGTTAACCCGGTTCAGGAAGGTTCGAAAGGGAACGGTTCTGGGTCAGTTCCTGGCGATCAAACAGGACCGGACGGTGACGGAATACTGTAATCAGTTTGAGTTGTTGATGGCCCCGTTACCTCATCTGCCGAAGGATGTAGTTGAAAATACATTCATGAATGGGCTGGATCCAGTGGTCAAAGTTGAAGTACAATGTTGGAAGCCTTCTGGGTTGGATGAGATGATCGAAATGGCCCAATTAGTTGAGGGCAGGGATATGGCTCGTCTGGAAGCAGGAAAGGTGGGCTCCACTGGCCAAAAAGGGAATCTGGCTGCCTCTAAAACGCAAAGTGGGTACATGCAAAATCCACGGCCGCCTGAGGTAATTCCCACGCGCACTATTACTTTGATGGGACAGGCGAACGGTGCTGCTATTAATAATAATAAGAGAGAAGGGCCTTCAAAGAGATTATCTGATGCAGAGTTTCAAAGTCGAAGGGAGAATGGACTTTGTTTCCGCTGTGAGGAAAAGTATACTGTCGGTCACCGGTGCAAGGTGAAAGAAACTAGAGAGTTGAGAACCATGGTTGTGCATGCAAATGATGAAGTATATGAGATTCTTGAAGATGGACCTCTCGGAATGTTCGATGATGAAGAGAAGGTCGAGATGACGGAAGAAAGCGATGTTGCGCATCTGTCCCTCAACTCAGTGATCGGAATGACCAACCCAGGCACCAAAAAAATGAAAGGAACGATCAACGACAGAGAGGTAATTGTTCTTATCGATTGTGGGGCAACTCACAATTTTATTTCACACAAGTTAGTTGAACTATTGCACTTGCCAATTACGGATACAACTCATTATGGCATTGTGATGGGCGGAGATATTACAGTAAAAGGAAAAGGGGTCTGCAAAGGTGTCGTGATGGACATCGATAAATTACGAGTTGTAGAAAATTATTTGCCCTTGGAGTTGGGAAGTATCAACGTGGTCCTTGGCATGCTCTGGTTACACACATTGGGAGAAACAAGCGTTCACTGGCCAACCTTGACGATAAAAGTAATAGTTGGGGACGAGTTGATTACTCTTCGTGGTGAACCAAGTCTCACTAAATCCAAGGTTTCATTAAAAAAATGATGAAAGCTTGGGAGTCAAGTGATCAGGGATTTTTGGTTGAGTATAAAGCTCTGCAAACAGTGCATTTACAAGAGGAAGAAAGTCAGACAGGAAGGGACATCTCGGTTAGTCAACCGTTGGATGACTTGTTTCGTTCTTATAGTGATATATTTCAAGAACCAGAAGGTTTGCCACCGATTCGAGACATCAATCATCACATCCATTTAAAAGAGGATACTGATCCTGTCAATGTTAGGCCCTATCGCTATGCTCAGATACAGAAAGGGGAGATTGAGAAACTCGTTCGGGAAATGCTTCTGGCTGGCATTATTCGTCCGAGCTTTAGCCCGTTCTCAAGTCCAGTTTTGCTGGTTAAGAAAAAAGATGGCGGGTGGCGCTTTTGTGTTGATTACAGAGCACTCAATAATGTCACCATTCCGGACAAGTTCCCAATTTCAGTGGTTGAAGAGTTGTTGGATGAGCTCCATGGTTCTATGATCTACTCTAAGTTAGATTTGAAGTCTGGTTATCACCAGATCAGGATGAGCACGGATGATATTCAGAAAACGGCTTTTCGTACTCATGAAGGCCATTACGAATTCTTGGTCATGCCCTTCGGATTGACCAACGCCCCTTCGACATTTGATGAACAACATTTTCAAGCCTTATTTACGTAAGTTCGTTTTGGTCTTTTTTGATGATATACTTGTTTTTAGCAAAGGAGAATCCGAACATATGCATCATCTAACCATTGTATTCAATGTTTTAAGAGATAATTGTTTGTTTGCGAATCGAAAGAAGTGTCAGTTTGTCCAAGCTCGAATTGAGTACTTGGGACATTGGATTTCTGCTGACGGGGTGGAAGCAGACTCTGGAAAGATCCAGGCTATGTGGAATTGGTCGCGTCCGACGTCCATTAAGGAGCTTCGAGGGTTCTTGGGCTTGACTGGATACTATCGCCGCTTCGTTCAAGGCTATGGTACCATTGCCGCCCCGTTGACGCGTTTGCTTAAGAAAGAGCCTTTTGAGTGGGACGAGGAGGCCACTGTGGCTTTTGAGCAGCTGAAGAATGCCATGGTAACGTTGCCCGTGCTAGCGTTGCCTGACTTCAATCTTCCCTTTGTTATTGAGACAGACGCCTCTGGAACAGGAGTTGGGGCAGTACTGATGCAAGATCAGCGACCGATTGCTTATTACAGTCAGACTCTGTCACTTCGGGCACAATCTCGATCTATCTATGAGAGAGAGTTAATGACAATTGTGTTTGCTATACAGAAGTGTCGACCTTATCTGTTAGGACAGAAATTTATTGTGAAGACAGATCAACGTGCTCTGAAATTTTTACTTAACCGGAGAGTGATACAACCGGAGTACCAGAAGTGGATTGCCAAGCTGTTGGGGTACGATTTTGAGGTTCAATACAAGCCGGGCTTTGACAATAAGGCAGTTGATGCTCTTTCTCGTCTGCCCCCTACCGTCCAGTTGAATCATTTGTCTGTACCATTTATTGTGGATATTCTCAAGGTGAAAGAGGAGGTGGCTGCTGATGATCGTCTTCAGTCGATAATTGCGAAATTGATTAAGAATGAGGACAGTGTACCCCGCTACTCTTGGGTCCAAGGGACTCTCTATTACAAAGGCCGGTTAGTTCTCTCTAAATCTTCATCTCTTATTCCAGCCATTCTCCATACGTATCATGACTCTATCCTCGGAGGACATTCAGGTTTCTTGCACACTTATAAACGTTTGTCTGGCGAATTGTATTGGGAGGGCATGAACACCGATACAAAGGATTATGTGGCTAAATGTCTTATTTGTCAGCAGAATAAATCTCTGGCTACTTCTCTCGCCGGCTTGCTGATGCCATTGCAAATGCCATAACGCATTTGGGAGGACACTTCAATGGATTTTGTAGAAGGGCTTCCTAAGTCTAACGGCTTCAATGCCATTTTGGTGGTGGTTGATCGTTTGAGTAAGATGACTCATTTTGTAGCCTTACGACACCCTTTTACAGCCCATTCTGTGGCCTCTGTCTTTGTGCAAGAAATCGTGCGCCTCCATGGATATCCCCGATCCATAGTATCTGACAGGGATAAGATCTTCTTGAGTAACTTCTGGTCTGAACTCTTCCGCCTCCAGGGCACGAAATTATGTCGGAGTTCTGGTTACCATCCCCAATCCGATGGTCAGACCGAAGTTGTGAATCGTAGCATGGAAACTTATCTCCGGTGCTTTTGCAGTGAGAGACCAAAGGCTTGGCAGCAATGGCTTAACTGGGTTGAGTATTGGTATAATACTTCTTTTCACAACTCAATCAATATGACTCCTTTTCAGGTCGTGTATGGTCGTCCTCTGCCACCGGTTGGTGTCCTATGGTTTGTCTAAAACAACTAATTATTCTTTAGAGCAACAATTAATTCAACGTGATATTGCTTTGGATGCGTTAAAGCATCATCTGGATTTGGCTCGAGGCCGAATGAAGAAATTTGCTGACCGTAAGCGTTCCGAGGTTGACTACCAGGTGGGGGAGCGCGTGTTCTTAAAGATTCGTCCGTATTGTCAGGCTTCTTTGGCCAAACGGAGAAATGAGAAGTTATCGCCAAAGTATTTTGGCCCGTATCGATCACGGAGAAGATTGGTAGTGTAGCCTATCGACTCCAATTACCAGCCACTGCGAACATACACCATGTCTTTCATGTCTCTCAGCTTAAGCGGGCTATTGGTAACTTGGAGGGGGTTCAACCCCATGATCCTGTTCTGACTGATGAATTTGAATGGGTGGCTCAGCCTCAAGAAGTTTTGGCCTATCGAGAAAATCGCTTGACCGGAGTCGACGAAGCACTTGTCAGTTGGTTGAACTTACCAGCCCATGAAGCGACTTGGGAGCCTATAGATGTGATGCGCCAGCAGTTCCCTATGTTCAACCTTGAGGACAGGGTTTCTTGGGGCCAAGGGAGTGTTGTTAGGCCCCCAATTAAGGCCCAATATTCCCGTAGGGGAAAAAAGGCCTTTACTAGTGGAAGTTAGTTAAAAATGATTCGTGATGATTCGTGACTGTTTGTTGTGTTGTGGGACCCATTGTGTGGGGTGAAACTTTTTTAGTATAATTAGTATTTTCGGTTATCTTGGGAAGGGGGGAATTTTTGACTTTTGGGTGTAGGGAAAGGATAGTGGACTAGCAGTCGAGAGTGACTGGGTTTGTATCCTGTTTTGTAAGTTTCTACTTGTACTCTGTTTTTTTTTTTGCATTATCAATATATCAAAAGGGAGCAGAGCCCTATCAAACACTTGCCATTATCACTTCATTTGGGGCCACACCAGCAGACCTCATATCCTTAAAAACTTCAATTGCTTCATTCCAACAATCATTTTGTGCCAAACCCAAAATCATGGTGGTGTAAGAAACGCATCCTCTTTCGGGCATTTTGTCGAACAACAAAGCATTATCCAATTGTCGGGTTTTTTTACATACCCAGAAAGCATAATGTTACAAGATACAAAATCCAGCTTAGAACACGAATCAAACAACAACCTGGCATCGGCAAGACGTTGACATTTGGCATACATATTGTTGTTACCAAAATCTGGACAAGTAAACTCACCTATTTTTCAGGTGACATCAATCGTAATATTTGTATTCAGGAAGGAGACACGTGACCTACAAAATAATGGAAACCTGCACATTGGTGTGGTGCTTGTGATGCTTAACTTACCAAGAGAGTTTCAGGTGTTTTGTAATTGTCTAGGGAATGAGAACTTATCTCTCTTCCTTGGAGAGGAGAGCTTAAATAGTTTTCTTCTGAGGTTTCTTTCGGATTCCTCATAGGAATTGGATCCTCATAGATCGAATTAGGCTAGAAGGAGAAGATGGGAGAGTCGCCGAATAAGGGTCCTGGTCGGCCTCAGCCTCATCCCTAGCCGAGGCCGACTAGACTTGGGCCTTGGTCGAGGCCCGTATGGGGTGGCTCTTGGTAGCCCGGCCTCAGCCTCCACTCGTGAAGGTGTCCTGGTCGGTCTCGGCCTCGGCCAACCAGGTTTGGGCCGAGCCGAGCCGAGGCTGGAGCCGACTAGGGTCTGGCCGATCTGACTCGGTCCACGATCTTGGGCCTGCTTCTTTGTCCTTGTTCGTGAAGGTGGGTCGTCGGCTTGCTCCTTTGGTTGTCTTAATGAAATTTCCTTTTTATCTTCCAATTTCTTCTGTTTATGTAATTGGTCCTTATGGTCCAATTTTACCTATAACACATGAAGCTATTAAGGATGAAAGTACTCGAATCAAACCCAGATTTGAGGACGAGGACTTCAAGGCTGAGACCAACGAGAGCTCGTAATCTAAGCAGCTGCTTGAACTTGAAGGTCTGCCATTGAGGAATGAGGGGAGATTTTGAAGTGGCCGTGGAGTAGATCCAATTGTGGAGAAGGTGGAGACCCATTTGAGATAAAGCGGAGTAAATGAAAGAGGAACCTTTATACGTCGAGGGAACAATTTGGGTACAGAAGAAATGAGCATGAGACGAAACCATCTGATATCATTCAACAAGTTGTGTTTAAATCTCAATTAGTACCCAAACCAAGTGAAGACGATGATAATGGGTACTAGGATCGAATTTAAATTTCTAAAAATTAATTCATCTCTTAAATGTAAAATTGAATTTCACGTCTAATGAAATTCTAAATTTTAATTTTGTATCTAAGACTTTAGTATAGGAATGACAACTAGGTTTTGCTTGGAGATTTCTATCTCCTCCTCTCTCTTTCCCCTTCTAAAGAATAATATGAAATTAAATATAATAAACACTTACAAACTAATGAAATTAAACAAAAAAAGTATATATATACAGACTGAAAATAGTAAATATAGAATGTTATTAATAATATAATCTAATATATTAATAATATTATTATTATAAATAGTTATAATATATTATATCTTTTTTAAAAAATGAATAAAAATTATTTGGGGTGGGATCGGGGCGAGGGAGGGTAGGGATATCCTCTCCACTAGAGACCCAAAAAAAATCCTCAATTTGACCCTATGCAAGTCAAACCGAAGATTCCCCACCCATTTGGGGGCCCGACTCCTCTCATAATTTTATCATTCCTAGTCTAGTAAATTCATAAATTTTAAAAAATTCAAAAATTCAAGGACTAAATTTATAATCTTAAAAGTTTAGGACCGAATTGACATATAGCTCAAAGTTTAGGATTAAATTTGTAATTCAACGTAATTATATTTTTTTTTTTTTACTTTTATATTTGTATTTTTTGGTGAGATATGACCAACTTGGATGAGTAATTCCATGAGACAACACAAAAGTGAGATTCAAATTTTTGATTTTTTATCGAACATATAATACTTTAATTAGTTGAAGTATGTTTATGTGGACATTATATACTAATTGCTTTTTTTTTAAGGATTTTTTTTTCATTATCTTCAATAATCACTACATTATATGAGTTTAATCTCCAAATTTAAAAGAAACAAGTCGGTTAACTCCTACGAACTTTTAGATTATATTTTCTATATAGGTCTACTATCAACATCATTAATAAAATACGAGTGTGACATATTCACATTATAAATATTAGTACAACAAATGTGGAGAAATGAAAATTCAAACCTCCAACCTCAAAGGAAAAGAATATATGTCCATTACTGTTGAGCTCTACCTTGCTATATTATAAGTAATATATACTTATATTATTCTTAAAATGGTTCACATGCCAACTTGAGTTAAAAGATATTAGTAATCACACAATTTTAAACCTCCCAAAACATTTATTAAAATTAAAAAAAAAATGAATACAGACAATAGTAATCTCAAAATTTACTTGACACTATAATTAAGCAAATTGAATTACAATTTACAGTATAGGTCCCATTATCTATCGTATATTAAACAAAAATTTAAGCGAGGATGAAGTAAAACTATATTCTAAATTTAAGAAAAATATATATTTTGAATCCTCAAAACTTGAATTACTTCTCATTTACCTCAATTTAAAAGTTCAACACACAAGAAAAATCATTAATTGATGTCTATCCACTCAAAACCTATCATTTAAGGGAACTATTGTTGATTTACACGAAAAATTTCTAGTAATGAGGTAGTACTAGAAATTTTCTATACTACCTCACTTCGTAATTTGCCATCAAAGATACATTTAAGAACAGTGTCAGACCTATAAAACAAAATAATATATCATCTAATAACGTATAAAACGCTTAATGAAAGAAGTATGCACTACCATATTACTAAAAAAAAAAAGTTTCCGAATTTAAACATTTCAACACACTCACTAAGATGGACCATGATCTATCGTTTTATTTGCAGTAAGTTTGGTATATATTTCCATTTCCATGGGCGAGGGAGAATCTCCTCAGGCTAATTCAGGGATGGGGGAAGCCTGTTTCTGACAATGAATATCACTGTGTTATGGTATTCTTATAAAAGAAAGCTCTAATCATCCATATGTTTCAGAAAGAGCATCTAAAAATAAGTAAAATGATGGGAAGAGAAAGTAAGATATATGGAAGGTCTTCTCAATAATGAAGTTGTCGTCGTCGTCGATCAGTGATGGTCGCCTCCCCCATTAATACCCAGTGTAGCCACAGCCAGAGCCCTGCAGAAAATGGTAGCATTGAAGATTTACTAATGTCATCTAAAATCATCCATAAGGATTTCATAGTGCAAATCGTAAGGTAAGAAAGATGTGAATGAGATTGTTCAGCAGCGAGAACATGTAAACTAGTTCCAATTGTTACAATCAAAACTGAGAATGCAATATAAGGCCTTTATAGTAAATGTAGGATGTCCTATACAGCTTCCCTATTCATCAGAAACAAGATCCAAAATCTTTCCAAGGACTAAAAAATTTCAGTTATGTTCGTTATAGGTTTCATGTATAAATATATATCATCAGGTACTGACAATTTAGGGAAGCCATTCTTAAAATTCTGCATTTACCCAATACACATGTTTGAAATTTAGGATGCTCAACATATACAAAGACAAAAGGCACTTCTATTATTTGTTTTATGAAAGCAAGAACTTGAGGCTGATTTAACTTCACATGGAAATTGATACGGATTCAGGTTTAATATAGCTGGATGCAAGCTCGTGGAAGGATGTAAAGACTTGGTTCAAAAGCTGAGATGAGAGTGACACTATAATCTACCGCCAATGGTCACAAATTGCTAGTAAAGTAGTGTGCCAGGAATCGGGATGCATCGATTCCCCAATCCATTCGCCCACGAGGGGTAAACAGGATATTAGGACAAAACTTCCAATCCATAGATCCTGCATGTAATATTACAATGTTCATGCTTAGATCTAGACCTAGACAGACAGACTTAATTTTAATAGCAAATTGATCAATAATATCAAAATTTGATGAATCGATCCCGGTCGTCTTACTAATGGGATGCCCCCACATCTTTCGTGAAACTGAAACCAGTTAAGTAAAATGGGATGGAGGTCATGTCACTTATAGAGAATAAGACATACAGCAATACAATTCGATTATCACAATTAGGTTTCCAGGAAAGAAAGGCTACATGCATATACAGACCAGCCATATAAATTTCTAGGCGACAATATATGACAGTTCTTCAATTGATCATGCATTTTTCATAAAGAAAATCTAACCAAGTAATAAATATATGGTTTTTATTGAAAAATCTCTAATGCATCTCAAATGATAACTCGCGTTGTACAAGGCATAATGACCAATGAATACACAAAGACATAAAATTCACCATTTGTACGGTTTTTGAAGAAACAAAATAAAGCTATAGAATCATAGTGTAGGTCAAATAATAATCCAGAATAAGCTCCTACTTCCTAATAGCATTAGCTTTTGGAAGTCCGATCGGGGTGGAGGTTTATGTTGAGATCCCACATTAGAAAAATATAGAGTCACAATTTATATGATACATGGATTACTCCTCTCATTGTCAATTGGTTTTGAAATTGAACCCATGTAATCTAATAGTTTAAAGGCAATGCTTAAGTTTTGCCTGAGTTGTATGGCAGGAGAGAAACCAAAGGAATTTTGAAGGAAAGATGGTTTTGCCAGGATAACATCCCCAGGGTTGTGCTCTCATAGGAAATTCTTTTGTGATTATACCTTCTCCATGACTTTTCGTGCTAGGATGGCTCTTCTTTTACAGTCGTTCTGGCTGGGGGCTTTCACCCAGCCCCTAGGCTATGCTCTTGGTTTTCTTTTCCATAATTTTATTTATTCATTTATGATAGTGTTTCAGTTTCTTATAAAAAAAAAAATCGAAGTTATCTAGGATGAAGATATAATATACTCTCATATAGAGCCATTGAGGTAAAATAATAGGTTAAAATACTATTTTAATCTTTGTACTTTCAACTTTTCTTCATTTTGGTCATTGTTCTTTCAAAATGTTTATTTTGGTCCCTACATTTTTTGCTTTTGTCCATGTTAATCCATGTACTTTTAAAACATTTGTTTTGGTCTCTATACTTAGGAAAAAAGTGACCATTTTAGTCTCTTCATTTTCCTTTTTATCAAAATTTTAGCACAATTCTACACTTAATAAATTTCTTGAAATGTAGCCATAACTTTGCATTAAAAGGTTTACACTGTGTATAGAATTTGTGTTAGAATTTTACAAACATGGACCAAATTGGTCACTTTTAAAAGTATAGGGACCAAAATGAAAATTTTAAAGTACAGAGACCAAACCAAACAAAAGTTGAAAGTATAGAGATGAAAATGGACATTTTGGAAGCATAGGGACCAAAATGAACCAAAACTGAAAGTTTAGAGACCAAAATAAGAATCAACCAAAAAAATACATCATATATTAATGCAAGGATTCAATTAAAACACTTAGATATAGCCTATGATGTAAGACCCGTATATGAACGTAAATAAAAAATTTCAGATAAGGTTAGCAATATATGCACCAACTAGAGGTGGATATCATGTATGCATAAGTTACTTAGCAGCTACGAGAAACAGAAGATCAGTGCTTCAACCTAGCCAATAATTGCTCACCAGAAACAAATTACTTGGGGTATGCTAGCCGAGCCCCTGAAACTTGCTTGCATAGCTTCCCACTGAAAAATAAATTAACTAACTTGAAGAGTGGACCCAAGGGTGACGAGAACTTATATCATTTAAAATGGGTAAAAAGATAGGGTGCTATATCCATAAGTAATAAATGAGGCCAAAGCAGGAACACGCAGATGGAAAAAAAAAACCCTCACGTACTGCAGCTCCATGATTGGTCTTTTTAGTGACTAGACTCTTAATAAATATAAAACCTACACAAAGAATGTTAATGATAAAGAATAATTACACAAGGGTAAGTATCTATGAACTCTACAATTTGTCCCGAGTCAACCACACAGAGAATTTCATCCTCCTCAATAGATGTCAAAAAAGGAAAAAAATAACAGAAACATATGTACTATACCCTAATGAGAACTGAATAAATTTACATATGAACTCAGAAAAAAAAAAAAAAAAAAAAAACAGGGCAACCGAAAGCTTGTTTGACATTTTAACCAATTCAATCCAGACCTACAAATCCCCCACAAAATCCACAATTCCACATGAATCACATTATAAAGAGTTAAGCCTCAGCAAATTGTTCAACGAAAAAAGATATATGATTGAACTTTGAACATCCACCTAGAGTCTCTGGTCCTGAGGATTTAGTTATAATTCCATGAAGAAAGAGGTGAAGATACAAGAAAACAAACAGTACACGTAACACAAGTTGAACACTTGATAGTATCAACTATAAGTCCAAGATGCAAGGACAGCTACAGGATTAGTTTCTTTTAACAATTCAGTTCAGAACCTCAATTTCTTTGCAGAACTATGATGCACTCTGCAAGAACTTAAAACGGGAATTGATCTACTCAATTCCTTTCCCTTAAAAATCAATATATGAAAAGAAACATGTATAAATATATTTTGATTTACCAAACTGAATAAGATTCAGGCTTCCTCTTCGCTCTTCCATAATCCCACTTCCATAAAATTGTTCATAGGTCTATTCAATTACCACAATATTAGACAGGGGAAGGAAATTCCCCCAATTCGTCAAAAGTTTCAGGTATGCCACAAAAATCTTAAACAAGTGTTCAACTTGTGTTACGTATACAGCTCTTTCCTTTATCATTTCTTTTAGTGTTGAGTTTTATTCAGGAGAAGGAGGAGATCGAATAATTTCAGCAGAGCAGTACCCAATTCCAAAATCAAAACAGAGAGCGAAAGAGTTCAAGCCTTAAAAATGATTTGAGCAAAAACCAATCCCAATAAAATTCAATGGCACAAAAGATGAACTCACTTCTTATGCCGCCGCCCGCGCTTAGTTCCCCAGCCTTCAAGCTTCGCAATGGGGCAGCCACAGCGCGCCCGGAAGAGCAAAACAGCTCGGCCATTGGGTGGTGCCATCTTCCTCAGCTCGGACCTCAAGCACTCATAATCCGGGTTAGCCTCACTACCTCCCTTCCACGGCAATTTATCAATCTCCTTCGACCCACTCTTCACACATTCCTCCGTTTGCAATTGCAGATCAAACTCCATAGCCTTCTTCAACCCTTTACATCCCGGCTTCGCACATTTCCTCGATCTAGCGCCACAACAAATCTCAAACACGCCAACAGTCACACAGAAAAACAACAAAAACCCAACAATAAACGGAAACGGAAATTGAGGAAGCTGCGGGGCAGAATGCGACAAGAGAATCGAAAGAGAGTTGAAAATGTAAGAGAAGTATGACGATACAAGAAAGGTACCAGAAAATAGAACGAGAATGAGGATAAGAAGATCAAGGGTTGCGGATGGAGAGTGTTTACAGAGAAGGGAATTGCTAGGGCTAGGGTTTGCACAAGTCTTGGATTTGGAAATTGACGACGATGAGGCGAGAATTGAGGACGGAGGCATAGCGGTGGTCGGAACCAGAAGGTTGCGCATGTTATAGAGAGAGCCCAGTGAAAGCTTCGCAATAATGGAGTTCACAGTAAGGACAAAATTAGGGATCTGACTGTAAAAAATGGGATTTTGAGAGAAATGAAGATTGAAGAAGAAGAAGAAGAAGAAGAATGGCGCACGTTAGCGAAGTGGTGGTGACGGACCGGCGAATGTGAGCCGTCGGATTGAGGATCAAACACGCGCCACGGAGGAGAGTGGCTGAGAATGGTGAAGACAATATATTATTTATATACTTTTTTCTTCTTCATTCGTTTCCCCCAAAAAAAAAAAGGATTTTATTTTTATTTATTTATTTATTTGTTTTTCCGGTAAAAGTTGATGAAATAAAGTGAAATTAAGTTAAATTACTGTTGAGTTTGCGAGCGTTCACGTGATGTTAAATTAATTAATGATTCTCTAAAAAGAATGGCAGTGAAAATGAGGAAAGATTTTGTTTTAATTTTTTTTTTAAATGGATGGTGTTTATGGATAACTTTTTTAACTTCTTGAGAAATTATTCTGTTTGGTTGTTGTAATTAGTATTTGAGATTTTATTTTCTAAAATATTACATCATATCATAAATGTTGAATTTAAAAGAATTAAGAAAGAATTCTTAAACACCCAACGATGCTTGAACCAGTAACATGTGGAATTTTAAAAACAGGTTTTAAGTAATTTTAAACAAAAAAAAAATGGTAATAACCATGTTAGTAAAATTAACTTCCATTTTGAGTTGTCTGAATTAAAATGAGTGTGGGACCATTTTAAATTGTTTTCAAATTCCCAAAAATCAATTAAACATTTTAGCAATGAATAAAACAATTTTTTTTATAAGTTTAGTGGTTGAAGGATTAAGTTTATATCAATAAGTTTTTCAACTTCAAAAAGTGTTTAATAAATCTTTAAATTTTTAATTTGTGTTTAATAGACTATAAACTTAAAAAATGTCTAATAAGTCTCTCCGTCTCAACATTCCATATTTTATATAATAAATTCTTGAATTTTTAATTTTATGTTAGATAAATCATTGACATATTCTATATTTTTTTTTATTTTAACAATACATACAAAACAATAAAAGATGTTACATTAGAACATGCCTCTCCTTGCCAAGTGAAGTTTGAAGTTAGTGGAGATGTCGAGTTCCCGTACTTCAAGTGTTCTCTAGTAATCGTTTTTTAAAATTCAAGAATCTATTCAACATAAAATTTAAAATTTAATGTTTAATAAATTAGTTAATTTTAAGAAATCTTAAATGTGTTAAATACCTATTAAACACATAATGAAAAATTGAGAACTCATTTGACATTTTTAAAGCTCAACGACTAGTAGACACAAATTAAAAGTTTGAAAATTTATTAAATATAAACATAAAAGTGGATAACCAATACTCACAACGAAATCCTCCTTCGTACGTGTACGACAAAAGACTGAACCTATGACTTGAACATGGGCTTATAAGCTATTAACCAGTATGCCAAACAGTTTATTTGTTATTTAATCTGACTTTTTCTATACATATTATTAAAGGTGAAAATTCGAGGGGAACTCGAGCCCCCTAGGCCCATGATAAATCCGTCCATGTTCGTACCTACCCATCAAGGAGGATAATATAAAACTAATCCAACTGATTGTTATAACTTATGTTAGAATTACAAAAGTTGCCAATTTTTCAAAATAAACAAAAAAGACACGGTATCAAAGTGACAAATTAAATCATTTATGATGAAGTAATTAAATTATAATTCATACGATACCACTAATATTATATCATAATTCCGAACCAATAAAATTGCAAAGGAATCAACGTAGAATTAAATTCAAAATATCAGATTTTCTATTTCAATTTTCAACAAGTGGCAAATAAAGTAAAAAGTGAAAGAGAAAGCTTATCCACTTGGATATTATATAAATAATATTGATTTAGTACGGAACTGCAAGACTCTTGTTTTTGTTTATTTATTTATTTATTATTATTTTTATTATTTTAGAATTTACATGTCTCATTTCCGACATTAGAGTGAATTGACATTTTTATTATATTATAAAAAAATCTATAAGATATTAAAAAAATAACAACTAAATGTAACTAATATAAATATAATAATTATTTTAACTCATCTAAAAATTGTAAAATATTTATTTATGAAAAAATTGCACAAACTACCCCGAAACTATGAGGTTTGTTACAATCACATCCTTAAACTTTGAATTTCATCAATCAACTTCCTAAACTTTGTTAAGTGTTGCAATCGAACTTTGAATTTGATTAATCAACACCTATACTTTGTTAATGGTTGTAATCAGCCTCATGTACTTTATTAAATGTTGAAATCAACCCCCTATTACTTTATTAAGTCCTTAACAAAATTTAGGTAGTCAACTAATAGTTCAAGAGTGTGATTGTAATAAATTTCATAGTTTAGGGTTGGTTTGTGCAATTTATTCTTTATTTTTTTAAAATTAATTTATTTTTATTTTTAAAATATTTTCAAAAATATCATGAACGTGAACATTTTAATGTTATTTTATTGACATTTTCTAAAAACGAGACGTTGTCATTTCTATAGACATCGACACTAAATGCCAAAACAAAATCAAGCAGAAAGAAGAACAAGCAAAATGTGAACCTCGTCCAATTGGAATATATTTTATTGACTATTAGAGTTAGATATTTCACCATTAAAATAAAAACAATAAAATAAATATATCATAACTAATCGAACCATACTTAGGTGACCATTAATATGTATATTAATGGCTTATTGTAGTGAAAGATAGGATATTAATAAAGATAAACCTAGATGTACAAATCACTAGCCCATGACCGATTCTCATTTGAAATTCTGCTAAATTTGATGTTTTCATCTCAATTGAGTTGAATAGTTATTGAGTAGGTTGAAGTTTTGATGTGGAGATGTTAAATTTAAGTTAGAGAAACTAAATAAAGTAATAAATGCGGTTCAACCCTTTTAAAAATATAAAATATAAATGTCAACCTGAGTCTAGCTCATCGATTAAGACATCAACACATTCCCTCAAGGTTGGAGGTTCAGATTTCTATCTTATATTATTGTACTAATATACGTATGTATTGATGTAAACATTCTCATCGTTTCTATTTTGCTTTTCTAAATTTATCAACATGAGATTCCAACCTCTAATTTTCAACTTCTTCATTATGCTTTCCTTGATATATGCCTAGGTTCCACACCTTGCATTTTCACTAAAGTCAATTTGTGATGTTTTCGGATTCATGTGTGTCAAACCTCAATTAGACCTTAACAACGGGGAAGAAATAAGTGTTTACAAATGTGTTTACTCTCATCTTAAAACTTTGGAGGTTTAATCATGTAAAAATTTTTAGTACTGCAAGATTACCATACCCCCTTCGTTCATACTATGAAATCTATTGTCAAGTTTTTTGGGCTTGGAAATCAACCCTTCTTGAAAGGGTAGTTCTTATGGGCTTGGAAATGAAGATTCTTCTTTAAGACCTAAATTGTCTATCTGGGATATAAGGGAAGTTGTTCCAAGTGTGCAATGGAATCTATTGGCAAGTCTCTCTTATCTCTTAACTTAACTTCATTTATAGACACCACAAGTATAATGCAACAAAAAATACAATCTTTATATACAATAACTTGATGAGACTGGTGGCAGAATCTAGTCACCTAACTCTCGTTGAAACTCAAAAGCAACCTAATGAAAAAAATAAGGACAAAAGAGTAAGCTAAAAATCCCAATGACTAGTAAACTCATAATGAATTATCTTTCGATAAAACTCTAATTCAAGCTCTGATAAATAATGTAAGTCAGGAACAATTTAGAAACTTTCAAGTAAATTAAAAAAAAAAAACACACATACAGAGTAAAATATGAAACAATAACTCTTGAAAACGGAAAAGACGCCACAAAAATTATGACTCTTGAAACAAAAGAACTATTGAAGCAATAATACAAGCTAGTAATAACAGACAGAGAAGTCATGTAATTATAAATCTAGAAAATGTAAGCATAAGCTTTAATCACCAAACTGGAACCCAAATCTCTGTCACATCGGAGTAGAGTAATCTTCATATGCACAAAAACCCAAAGGGGCTAATCACCCCCACGAATCTCAATACGAGTAATCACCATAGGGATACGTAGATTTAGTGGTTTGAAAACCACTTTCAGCATAAAAACCCTTAATTCTCAAACTCTTTCAGAAAATTATGCTCTCTCTCTAGATTTCTCAGATAACATGAAACATTTATAAATTCTCAAATAATCATCCAATCTCTCAAATAACGAAAACATTTTCAAAATCATATTTATTCTAAAACTACATTTCGTACACCTCATACAATTCCCCTCATACGATAAAAACTCTTCTAATTTTTCAAATAACAATAAAAGAACTCCAATATACCTCTAGAGCAATAATTTCAGCTATAAACATAAAATACTGGAATTTCATAATGATTTTTTAGAAATTCAACCATTCTCTAAGATCGTACATAATTATAAATCTCTTGGAATTCCATCATAATAATTCAACCATGAAAATATTTCCTAAAATAAATCATTCATAGAACTATTGTTGTTGACACTTCAAATCGAAAGCTATCTCAATTTTGTCCCACCTGAAATTCCAATAACCATATTAATATAATTCTCCCTACAACGTAATTGAGAAACCAATAACACCAACAAAATATCAATTACCCAATTTCCAATCTCTTTCTTTAATCCAAACCTCAAATTACATTCTTTCACATCCCATTAATTACCAAGTACATTTTGTCTTTTTCCCAATAGAAAAGTTACTTTTTCTCTTTCCATCTCACCCTTCCTTTTTCCAAAATAAAATAATCCCTCTCCCAAGTTACCATTCTTTTATCACCTGAATTAGCTCCCAATAAAATTTCTCTCCCTTCTTAATTCACTGATAAAGTTGTATTACCCATCATTTATTTCATTTTTGTCATTTTTCATTCATTTTTTTCCTTTTTCTTTTGATTCACTTCTTCTTCTTCCTTTTCCAACCCTCTTTTAACTCTGTTTTTTTTTTCCAGCCATAATGTCCACTGGTTTTTTCTCTTTCTTCTTTTAGTCTTCATCCTACCACAATTTACATCTTCTTCTATCCCAAGAATTCCCTCTTCAGGTTTGTCTTTTCCAACCAAAAGAACCCACTGAAACCTGTTTTGGGTTTCTTCTTTATTTTCTTTTCCATTATCCATTTTCAATCTCCTTTCCCTATCTTCAATCTCCAATTCAACAATTTCTCTCTTTTCGTACTCCATTATACAATCACCCTCTCTTTCTCCCCTGGGTTATTGCTAAATTCTTGATTGACCCTTACCAAACTAAAAGGACTGAAAACCCATGTTAAACCACCGTTAGAATTCCATTTCTCCATGGTTTCTCTTTAAAATCCTCAAGCACTTACCAATTACAATGCCTCCAACCGTGATTTCCTTGCTTGATTCCCTGCTAAAATAAAACCTCAAGCTTCAACCTTCCCTTCACCAATTCTTTCTCCTCTCTGTAATCTCTCTCTCTCTCTCTCTCTCTCTTCCACTTCACGACTGCTATCTCCCTCCTTTTTTTTCCATTTTTTTTCTTCTTTCCTTCCCATCCAAATATCCTCTTTGATCCTTGTTTCTTTTCTTGGAATTCTTTTTTTACATGTCTACCGATCAATTAGAGAGGTCGCTCTATTTGTTGAAGAGATCCTCTCTCTTCTGATGGACTCTGCAAGAGACATAGCTTTGTAATGGTGCCCAAAAAGAGAGATCAAAAAAATTGAAGACAAACAATAATGGAAAAAAAATATGGACATATTTCACCATCTTCAGCAATGCCTTAAAGTAAAGCATGCAGCTTCCCTCGGAGCTTCACTAGTATGGCTACCGGGCGGTTTAGTACTGGTTCAATCTGTGATAAAAGAAACATTGCCTTCTTGGTTCATTTCAGTTCACAGATCTGAGCAAAAGGAATTTCTGAAGGGATAGTTTCTATTCTAGGGGGATATGGATTAGCTTACTTTGCAGTGTTATGTGAACTTTTGCTTGGGGCACCGACTCTTCAGCATCTGCATCAAAATCCTTGGTGTTCACATGGAGTCTCGAGTTGTGATTGGATCACATGGCATGCCTACGTGACCGGGTTTGTCGGCCTAATGGTCGGTTGTACGCCGAGTTGGGTTCTAGATGTAAATTGGTCTATTTCCCCCACTACATTTTGAAGACGAATTCAGAGAAATCAGGGCTATAAACAAATGCTTTATAACTTAGAGAGTTAGTCGACAAAAATGTCATGGTTTCCCATCTATAAATCTTCATACAACACCACTGCACCCAGGTGATCTTATCATTCTGTGACTTTGCATTGCTTTTCTTACCAAGGATGCATGCTCCCACAACCCTGCATCAGCGTATAAGTTGGACAGGAGCACTCGACCTGCCCCGTGAGACGGTTCCAATCTAGCCAAACTCTCTGCAGTTCTTTCACCTATTTCGACTTCCCCATGAGTTCTACATGCTGCTAATAATGTGCCCCAAATCACAACATCTGCCTTCATTGGCATGGTTCTTATAATTTCCTCGGCTTCCCTTAATCGCCCAGCCCTACCTAACAGATCCACTAGACATCCATAATGCTTAATATTTGGTTCTATGCCATATACAGTCTTCATGCTCCAGAAATATCTCTCCCCTAGCTCGACTAAACCAGCATGGCAACAAGCACCAAGGACCCCGATGAATGTGATCGAGTTGAGTTTGATATTCCGTCTTTGCAAGTCATAAAATATTTCGAGAGACAAATTTGCATGCCCGTGCATCGCCAATCCACATAAGATGGCATTCCATGGTGAGACTGTGGAGGCCTTGTCTCTAATCTGATAAAACACATCCAGGGCAGTGCTGATACTTCCACATTTGGCATACATGTCAATAACAGCAGCACTCAAATTATCGTTAAGAGGAATGGCTTTGTTGCAAACATATTCATGGGCCCATCTTCCTTCTGCCAGTTTACCTAAAGCTGCGATCGCAGAGAAAACGCTCACCATGGTGATCTCGTTAGGCTCAGCCCCGCTGATCACCATTCCATGGAAAAGCTCTAAAGCCATATCAGGCAACTCATTCTGTGCATAACCAGAAATCATGGTGCTCCATGAAAAGACATCTTTTTCAGGCATCACATCAAATATTTGCCTCGCTTCCTCAATCATTCTGTTCTTTGTGAAGCCCACAATAAGGACATTTGAAGATGTGACATGATTCTTATCACTCACCTGGTACTGCAAATAAGCAAGATCAATCCTTCCACAAGCTGCATAGAAACTAATGATAGTTGCTTGTATGAAATCATAACAATCAAAACCAGTTTTTACTATCATGGAATGGAACTGCCTGCCCTCATCAATTGAAACTGACTGCCCACAAGCAGAAAGCAAATCAACAATCATCACTTCATTGGGCTGCAAATCGCTTTTTCTCATTGCAGAATACATCAACAAAGCTTCACTTAACCGTTTCACTTGCACATACCCATCAATCATTGTAGCCCAAGAAATCACATCTCTTTCTGGAATCCTTTCAAACAACTCTCTTGCTTCATCAACAAGGCTGGATTTTACATACCCTTTTAACATCACATTCCATGAAACAGTATTACGAACTGGCATCTCACTGAATAATCTCCTAGCATCTTTTAAACTTGAACAAACACAATACATGTGCAGCAAATTTGTCGAAATAAGAACAAGACCAATGAAATGTAACTTAATTACCAGTGCATGTAGCATCCAGCAATTCCAAATCCCACCAATATGAGAACAAGCTGACATAACACTTGCCATTGTCACTTCATTTGGGGCCACACCAGCAGACCTCATATCCTTAAAAACTTCAATTGCTTCATTCCAACAATCATTTTGTGCCAAACCCAAAATCATGGTGGTGTAAGAAACGCATCCTCTTTCAGGCATTTTGTCGAACAACAGGCGCGCATTATCCAATTGCCGAAGTTTTACATACCCAGAAAGCATAATGTTACAAGATACAAAATCCAGCTTAGAACACGAATCAAACAACAACCGGGCATCGACAAGACGTCCACATTTGGCATACATATTGATCAAGCTATTAAGGATGAAAGTATTGGAAGCAAACCCAGATTTGAGGACGATGGCATGGATTTGTTGCCCTTGAAAACTGGCTGAACTGGATGCGCAGGACTTCAAGGCTGAGATAATCCAAGCAGCTGAAGGTCTGCCATTGAAGAATGAGGGGAGATTTTGAAGTGGCTTCCGATTGTGGAGAAGGTGGAGACCCATTTGAGATAAAGCGGAGTAAATGGAAGAGGAATCGTAAAGAACTACAAAGTAGAGTCAGACAAGCCTTCAACATATTTTTCTCATTCTTGTCCTCTTCACCAATCAGAATGATTGAAGAGTGAAGAGGACTGAAGAGATGACTTAGAAGTGGCCGTGAGCGGAGAACAATGGATAGGAAGTCGCCGGTGGGTTGAGAATGATGGATGAGAAGTTGCCGTCGAACGTCGTGATGCGGCAAAATCGTGGGTGGATGTTGGTTTGGGTTTGGTGCGTGTAATCGCAGGGAAGAGAGGTGATTTCACAAAACCCTAATTAATAATTTAAAAGTAGAGAAAAAAAACCATAAACAGGATAAATTAAGATTTTTAATATCCAACTCTCTGAAATATCGATAGAATATATTGGATATTTCTGGAACAAATTTAAAAACAAATTTTTTTAAAAATATAATAAAATTAGAAAATAAACTTTGTACACTGTTTAAAAAAATTAAAATACTTGTTATAATATTATGTTCACATATCGTTGTTATTTTCTTTAATTTTTTTTTTATAATTTTGTTCGATATAATGGAAATGCCGACGATGTCGAACTCATGGATACGTGGAAATATTGATGGAAATGTCGACATGTCGACGAAAATTTAATACCATGAGTTCAATGATATTGGGTAGGCTAATCTATTGATGAGAGTACATGCTAGTTATATTATACACTGTTGACATTTTTTTTAACCTAACACTATTAACCATTTTTAATGATCGATAGTATATACCAATTAATATTGTGCTTTTTTTCTAATAGAACTAATATTGTGCTAGGCTCACTTTAACACATTTTTAATGATTCGTACTAAGTTAATGAATTTATAATATAGTTTAATACTTCTTATACGGTGGATGCTTAATGACACATTTTGCAACCCATCTTTATTCTATATATTCACCCTGGAAGATGAGCAACTCATAGAATTATGAGTCTACCAATCAAGATTTACTGAATAGTATTTTATTTGTTGATACCATGACTTCAATCTTAGAAGATTAATTTACTCCATGAAACATTTAAATTTAAGAGAGATTAGATAGCTTTTGATCGTAATTTTTACTTCGGAAATGAATTTCTTTGTTTAGTCATCTATTTTGTACATATATTTTTTCAAAATTCAAGCAGAAAGTAGTTTTTGTTTTTAGAGTTTGACTAAGAATTCAAATATTTCTTTAAAAAGAGATGAAACCATTATAAAAACATTTGGAAGAAAACAAGCTTACTTTTTCAAAAAAAAAAAAATAATAAATACAATGTCAACATGACAAATTAAATAATTCATGATGAATAAGTTAAACTAGGGTTCATTAAGACTAACTATTATAACATAATTCCAAACCACTAAAATTGCAAAGCAAAGCAATCAACATAGAAATAAATTCAAAATACCTAAAGAACTTGCAAGACTTGTTTTTTCTATTCTAATTTCTAGCATCTAGATACCAAAACAATACCTATTTAAAGAGCATCCTGAAAAACAAGCCATTGTCCAAGCAGATGAAGAAGAAAAACAAGCAAAATGTGAAACAATTAAAGGATGCCCAAAAGTCCTAAACATAAATTATGATTAAAAAACTAAATACAATCTATTTAGGACAATGTCATTCAATTCCAGGATATTTCTTGAGAGTCCTCTATACAAGCTTTAACATTCAACTATAGCCTATACATCACTCCTTTTCTATACTTTTTTCGATAGAGACCCAGTGGGAGGTAGACGACTTATGGATGTTTTTCCTGTTCCTAGCGAGTAAAGTTATAGAAATATATACTAGTATGCCAAACATACACTCGAATGTGACAGACTAAAAGAACTCGCGATCGGGGAAAAGGAGAGGGGCAACGAGCGACCAAATATATAGAACAGCAGTGACCCACTCTGTGCAGATACGCACCCAAACCGATGTCCAGCCAACGTCTATGAGGTCCGAGCTCTCGTTCAGGCTAGTCCAGCCTGAAAGTAGCATGGCTGAGTACATACTTGCAAGAGCAAATATCAGGTGAAAGAATGTATAGGAGTAACTGACAGGTTGTCCCTCTCCTTCAGTTTTTTTGGTCTTTCCATCCTCCAAGTCTTCTGCTTCAAGAAGAGGTTTATTCCCACCTGACCAAAAAACAATGAGAAATTAGAAGCCAATAATGTAGCACTGAACATTTTTGCCCCTTAAAAAATCAGAGTTACAAATATTCTCCTCTCTTTTCCTGTTAATGCATAGAGAATGATGCAAGTTGGAAAAGTAAATGATTTGTACAAATATATGATATTACTAAATGTTCTTCAACTAAACTTTGCAAATCCTCTTCCTTACAATGCTCATTTTGTAATTAAAACTATTTAGTAATGGAGATGTTCTGCAAGTTTAGGCTTAAGTACCTGCTCTTGGTGAAGATGGTGGCGAAAGAAATGTTGTTGAAGATCCAGCACGAAGAGCAGAATATATAACAGAGAGAACTGTAGTGAGCATCCCAAGGACCAAGGTACTAACAGAGACTGCCTTAGATTTTGTATGAAGGCCATTACACACGTAGTCACGTGGTTCGCTAGAGAGACCAGTATAGCACACATATGCGCAATAAACTGATATCACAGAAGCAGGCAATAGACTTCCATTTACCTGTTCAAAATAACCAGCTACATTAATCAGGTCCAAAGATTCTCTCTCTCTCCCTCTCTCTCTCTCTCTCTCTCTATATTGTTTTCAAAAATAAATAAATAAACAAGTTCAGTCTCATTAAGGGATGGAGAGAGAATACAGGTGCAATTTCATTTAGAATGATAGAGAATCTAGCATATTCCCATAGCATATTTTTTTGTTTAATTTCCTTATTGTTTCTGCAACGAAAAAAACAATGCACTAAAAGATATCCTTCAAAGGAAACAATTTGGCTTGCTATTTCATGCCAATCATTCATTACTAGGGAAAAAAGAGCTTTCTTCAAGCATTTCTCCACCTTTGGCAATTGGCATTTTATCTTCTGTTTCAACTGTCTCAGTCTATATATAAATGGTATATAAACTTTTGACTCCTCACAAGACGAGGGGTTGCAGAACTTCAATTCAATGACACAGATGGAATGAATAAAATGCAGAGTAGGAAGCACACAGGAACGGATATTAGATAAGAGATGCAACAACAAAGTTATGTCAAACACACACCATAAAACAATAACAACATAAATTTATCCTCACCGCTGGGTGCAAAGCAATTATTGCAAATACAAATGCAAGAATCATGGTCATGACTAGGAAGAAGACATTGAGGCCACAGTCATGGCCTGAGGGATTGAACCAAATAAACAAAAGTCCCGAGAAAGTGAATGCTGCAAGGTAGCAACCAATCGATACCACAAGAAGAGCAATATACCTATCCATACCAATTAGTTAATCAGCAACCGAACCAGATTTGGAGCAAAAATCGTATTGTTTTAGGGAGGGAGGAAGTAAAATTTGAACTGACCATTTCTGTTCATCCTTCTCGACCCAGGAATCATTCCAGGTGTGTGTAAAGTCAAGTAAGAGAACCACTTGAACCAATAAAAACAACCCAGCCCCAAATATGGATAGAACTCCTGCAAATACGAGAAGTTTACTTGTACACCTGCCTCTAAATAATTCTCCTTTTCTGATTTGTAAAAATCAATAGCACAATCACCCTCACCCATCTATCTATCTATCTATATATTTCAGAAGTTTGGATTCCTTGTGGATTTTTTGTTCATTCATGACATGAATTAACAAAAAATCAAGTAGGGTGAAATTCAAACCAACTACATGAACTATCCTAAGAAAATTAAAGGTCCATAGATCAATGTCAGAAGAATTTTCTATTGATATTGTTCACAAAACTTCATTCTATCACATCTAAGGAGACAAAAATCATAACCGGGATTATTAAAAAGATCCTCTAGAATTATGCGAGATAAGGAAGATAAGCATTGGAAAATACGATTCAAAAGGAGGGGGTTGGTAATCTTTTCTCTTCCCCGAGTCCAGCCATGGGTAAAGAGGTAAGGGCTAGATTTTGTGATAAATTTTACACAAGGCGTTGGGGGAAAGCTTTGAGGCCACCAGATGCAATTTCTGGTGAGGTTGTTTTACCGGAATTTCTTGAATGTTTGATGCCATGTATTCAATCTCGTAAGTCGGATTTGCTGTTCTCTAAGGGCCCAAATGATTTGGTTTCAAAAGGGTACTCTTTTTCTATAGGAGATTGCCAAATTGGTCAGAGGAGAGTATCTTTTGTTAAAGTTTCGTTGCAGAATCCGGGGGGCGATGCGAGGGTTGTTGATAAATATGTCTTCTCCTTTGTTAGAATGTGATTCTGTCATTGATTCGATGGTGAGCTTAAGTAGCCAAGATTTGAGGTCGGTCAAGAAATCTTTGCTAAAAGATTTGTTGGATGGATCTCCTATTACTAATCTTATAAGCTGATTTGACTCTCCAAGGGGAGGGGCTCTCCTTTGTTGGAAAGGACTTTGTAGCTACTTATCCAGAACTAAGTCGTTTTAGCTCCCTGATTAAGGCAAGTGGTTTGTCGTTTAAAGATGTGTTAGTGGGTGCTCCTCCTCCTTTTAATAATGATATTTCCTTGGAAAATGTGGAATTTCAGGATGTTTCTAAAAAGTTTTAGTTTGAAGAAGTTTTTGCAAAAGTTATGCCCTAGTGAGGAGTTCATTCTAGAATTCAATTCGGCATTAGTGGATTAAAAATGGGTATTGTCCTTGTGGAGTTTGCGAGTTTTTAAATGGTGTCAGATTGAAGCTTTTGGAAGTTTTTGGAGGTTTGTTGTTTTCTATGGGATGCGCCTAAGTTATCTGTAATCGAAGAATTGAAAGGAGGGATCTCTATCTCTGTCTAATTGGATGATTTTGTGAAAAGGGTGAAGTTTTTTGGGTTTGTGTGGTATTTGTGGTTCAGCTTGCTTCAGAGCCATGCTTGTGTCCTAAAGCAGTTTTGTTAGGAAGAAATAGGGAGTAGGTGTTTTGTCTGGGTTTTGTTTGGATTAAATTCAAAGAACGTCTATAGGCATGTGGGTGGATTGGGTGGTGGGTTTCGAGTCTATCCTTTTGATGGCTTCTTTCTGGAGTGCTCTCTCCATTGGCATTACTAGATTTTCGTTTTTGATGGATGTTTGTTTTTGGTTCTTGAAAGTTTGTTTTGTTGGTACTCTTCTTTTGTTCTTGGGTTTTATTTGTTTGTTCGTTGTGTGTTGTTCTTGCTCTTTTGTTCTCAGTTTGTTTTATTGTGGCATCATTTCAAATTTGTTCTCCTTTTTGAGATTGTACTTTAAGCATTAGTCTCATTTCATTATTTCAATGAAAGTTTGTTGTTTCCTTGTCAAAAAAAAAATATGATTCAAAATTTTCATAAAACCTAAACCAGCCAAGGTACAAAGGAGAAGCCATTATTTCCGACATGAAGTTTTGAATTCTTTTATAATAATCATAGTAAATCAAGTTGTTAACCTTAATGATGGAAAGCTGGTCATTTCCGAAATAACTATTGATTGTCTTAAAGTATTCAACAGTACTAAAATATTTGAAGAGAAATTCTCCTGGGTTGAGGGACTGTTTCATCTAGCTGCTTTTTTGGCTTCTAATTGGTCTACTCTTTTGGAGGCTTTTCTGTAACTATAGGCATTTTTTTTTATCAATGCCAGCTGTAGCCCCTTTTTTCTCTTCTGGTAACGCCCTTTGTTTTTCTGAGGTTCCCTCCTCTTTCCATACTTTTCACATACATATTCAATGAAAAGTTTCTTGTTCCCTTTGAAGAAATTAAGTTTTGTTAAAAATGGAATCCAAAAGTACTTAATCAAGTAGTAGGTTAAAGCTTTCTTGCTACGAACCATACTGGTGGAGACTCAAAAAACCTACCAAGGTTTAAAATACCTTTCAGTTAGCTTGTTAATAGAAAAGTAGAAAAGAGAGAGTACAAGTGATAACTCACCATATATTGAGAAGATAACATTTGGAAGGAAAAACATGAGGATGACTAGCAAAATCCAGATCAGCATCTTAGCCATCCATCCCCCATGATGCCATGAATCACGTCTATCATTTTGGTCTTTCACACCGATCATTATAAGGGCAAATATAGCAAAAAACAAGAAATTTCCTAAGCTCACACGAAGTACTGCCTGCATTTGAAACCATTCCTTTGTTTGTGCCTCGGTCGTTATCCCTATTAGCAAACAAGACAACATTTATAAATAAAAAATGAAAATTGAAAATGAAGCATTCCTCATCTTTAAAACCAGAGACATTTCCATCATATAATAAACGTCTAAATTAGTCAGTGACTTTGAAATCTTAAGGATCACAGTTCCAGAACGCACCATTGCATAAACTAATAGCCTCAAATGAGGCTTAAAATCAATCAAATTTTCTACACTTCCCCCTTATGTTTTATTCAATAACATCTCTTAAAAGCCCTAATTCACACAATATTGACAAACTCCCCGATACTTGTCATAATATATTATCATTACTTTCTGTATTGTATAATATCAATTTTCTTAGTTCATTGCAATGATTTTTTTTTTTTTTACAAGGTAACAAAAGATTTCATTGAAAAAATGAACAGAGACTAATGGTCCAAATACAATTCCACAAGAGAGAACAAACAAAAAACAGAAGAACACCCAAATCAATCTAATGACAAACACAAAGGCAATTTTTGAACCAAAATTGAAAGCAACTTTAAAATATCCTGCAAAGAATTCAAATCCCCACAAATTCCACAAACCAAATTCAAATCCCCAAAACGTCCACAAACCCAACTTCCATCATCAACGGCCAAAAGCACCGAACAAACTCTACCATTAAACCTTCCAAAAATGCCAACTCTTCAGTCAACCCAAACAAAACCCGAATTCGGAACCAATCCAGATTCCAGCCAGAAACAAAACCCCACAAAAAGATGCTGAGAACAACTAATTCCAAAAAATCGAGCAAGGGCAGACTCAACACTTCCGCCCCCTCCCACTCTTCTTCTATCAACACTTCAAATACGAAGGACCGCGCACAGTTCCACATGTTCCAAGAAATGATCTTCATTATAAGTAGGATGAACATCCACCAACTGGTACTTCTTTAAATTGCAAACCACTTGCCTTAATCAGGGAGCTAAAACGACTTAGTTCTAGACAGAGAGCTATAGAGTCCTTTACCACCAAAGGTGAGCACCTTCTCAGAGAATAAAATAAGCTTGCAAGATTAATGATAGGGTGTCCATCCGACAAAACCTCTCTAGCAAAGATTTGCTGACCGAACCCAATTCTGGGCTACAAAGTAGTTTCAGAGAGTGAAAACAACAGTAAATATGACCCATTTGAATCAATTCTGGAAGCAATAGTATTTGTTCCAAGAATTTCAAACAAATTTTTAGAAAGATCATCCTATTCAATCCAATCAGGGAAGCCGGCCTATTTAATTTTATAAGAGGCAGACAGACGAGCATACTGCGATCGATTAAAACACGGAATCAACATAACAAGCCAAAAACAACCTAAAATTAAGCTAGCGAATCAGCGAAACCACACTCTGTCGCTACAATAACAACGACACTGGGACATTCAGCACAAGAAGCTAAGAAAATCGAACGTACGTTTACACGATTGAAATCAACTAAAACAAAAGGAAAATTAAAGCAAGCGATGAAACTCACACGGCATCTTCTCCATCAGAGGAGCTGCGAACTCTCTGAGAATCCATGAAACAACCAAGGAGACGCCGAAAAGGCCGCAGTAAGCAAGTCTAGCGGAGCGTCTCGAGATTCCGGAGGCGACGGAGGAGCAGAGACCGCATGTGAGAGATGCACAGCAGGAAAACAAGCAGGACATTGCTAAGCTCTCGCTCTCGCTCTCGCTCTCGACCTGGAGAATTCTGGATGATGGCTCTTCTTCTTGTTCTTGTCTTGAATGCAGAGGAAGACTTATGATCAGTTTCGCGTGGATTAACGAAATGAATGATTTGATCGAATTTTCATTTTGGAAATTTTGCGGGTAGATGGGCTGGGCTGATGCGTGTAAATGGGATTAGATACAGGCCGTACTCTTGGCCCTATAAGGATAGAGTGGGCCTCTTCTTTTATATGGATAAAAGTGGGCCTCTTCACCTTTTTTAACCCAGGTAGCACATGCATACATGATACATATATGTTCATACACATATACATACATACATACATATATCGATAGTCAAAGTAAACATATATATTGGAGTATACAAATAATCCGATAACCCAATCAATCCAGACTACCCAACCCAAATCATGAATTGGGTTAGGGTTTTTTTTTTAATTTAGGTTAGGTTAGAATTTTGGAGAGCCGAAATTTGATCGTTACAATCCTGGATGAAAAACATTAAAAGTTCACATGAACCAATATGACCCAAACTTTAGGTTATATATATATATATATATATAGATTATTTATGAATTTTTAATGTTTTTAATTTAGGATTGTAACGAAAATTAAGATGTTATGAATTTTAAAGTTTGATATTTAAATTTTATGTGATTTTAGTTACTAATTCAAAGTAAAAAAATATTTTAAATAATTAAGAAAATTATTATTAAAAAAAAACAACCTCGGGGCCAACTTAACCCTAAACCTAAAAATATCAAGTTGTGGAGTATCATCAACTTGATCAATCTAAATTTTCTAGTTGGTTCTAAAAAAACATTCAATTCCAACTATGCACACCCCCCACATATGGGTATGTATTTCACAAGCCGAAATTGAAAGATACACCCTAAAAGAAGGTAAGAGAGAAGAGAGATTTAAAAATAATACACGATGCACCTTCTATTTCGTTCTCCTCCTCTTACCAAATGTGTCGCTACCATTTCATATTCCTCTAATTTCATTCTTTTTTTTCTTTTCCATAGTTTTCTTTCCATTAAATCATTTCTTATTCTATCACTCTATTTCAACCAATTTTCATGTCATCGTTACTTCTAGTAAATTCTTTCTAGAAAGTTAGAAACATGTCAAGTCATTGTGTTAAGTGAATGAATCCCTTCAAAGTTTAAAAAAGGCCTTTTTTTTTCAATATATATGGCATTAACTTTATCACTTTAAATCTTGTCCATTTTTTAATATGTCAAATTCCATTGTAGTTAATATGTATTTAAATTTTTCATTCCATGACTTTTGAACAAATAATTATTTTAAAAATAAGTTAACCTCAATTGTCATTCGAATTATCTTACTATCTTATTAGATATTACTTATTATATATTTTTCGAGAAAATAAATAAAATAATAAATTAAAATAATCATTTTTTTTCAAAAATATTATTCAAAGGTTAAAGTTTTCTTTTTTCCCCTTTAAAATAATCATTTATGGCTAACGTATAAATAATCCAATTGCCATTATGATATACTCATAAATTAACTATTGATGTCTAAATTGATTTCAAATATATTAGTCAATAAGTAATTCATACATTACACAACTAGTTAATTAGAAAACATTATTGCTGGAATAGGTAAAATATCTATACCTCTACTTTATGAGTCCTAAATTTGAATCTATACTTCTTATTATATTTCCAAAGTGATATATCTTAAATAATATATTAGTCAATAAGTAATTCATACATTACACAACTAGTTAATTAGAAAACATTATTGCTCGAAGAGGTAAAATATCTATACCTCTAATTTATGAGTCCTAAATTCGAATCTATGCTCGTTATTATATTTCTAAAGTGATATATCTTATATAATATATTATTTAATAATCTATTAGATTTTTTTAGCTTGCCACCGCTAGAGAGAGAAAAATAATTTAGGTTAGGGGATAACTCTCAAATGCGTGTAATAGTAATACACAGTAGAATTATGTCCCACAAGTCAAAATCTTGTTTTCTTCCATACCCTAATTATAATTCCACCTCACTCAACAAACATATCTACAACAGCAACCCTAAGGTATTCAAATAAATTATTAGGCCTTATGGGATAAGTATTTGATTTTTTGTTTTTGAAAATTGTACTTATTTTTTTTTAACAATTTCTCTTCATATTCTCTATCATGATTTTCATCTTTCTTTGAGGTGTCATTTAAGTTCCCAGCTAAATTTTAAAAAAAAAATTATTGAAAACTACTTTTTTAAAAAATAAAAAAATTCAAGACTAACTTGGTTTTTTAAAACATGCATGGATTACAAAGTATATAAGAAAATTAAACATAGAGACTCATTGGTACAAATAGTATTTTTAAACTTTTTTTTAAAAATAAAAAACTAAATGATTATCAAACAGGGTCTTAGGCCCCATTTGATAACCATTTTGTTTTTTGTTTTTAGTTTTTGAAATTTAAACCTAAAAATACTACTTATACTAATGAGTTTATATGTCTTTTTATCTACTTTGTACCTATGTTTTTAAAAAATCAAGTTAACTTTTGAAAACTAAAAAAAGTATCCTTCAAAAACTTGAGTTTGTTTTTAGAATTTGACTAAGAGTTCAAATGTTTACTTAAAGGAGATGATCTCTATTGTAGAGAAATTAGCTGAATATAAGTTTAACTTTCAAAAACTAAAAACCAAAAACAAAATGGTTATCAAACGAGTTCTTAGTTTTTTGTTTTTTGTTTTTAAAAATTAAATCTACACCACTTTTATCTATGAGATTTTTTGTTATGTTATCGAATTTCTATCCATGTTTTCAAAAATCATGTCAAGTTTTGAAAACAAATAGAAGTTTTCAAAACCTTTTTTTCAAAAAAAAAAAATGATTAAGGAATTCAAATGTTTTTTTAAGAAATGTAAAAACTATGATGTAGACATTGTAGGAAAATAAGCCAACTTTTAAAAATAAAAAACAAAAAACTAGGACTTCGTTTGATAACTATTTGGTTGTTGGTTTTTTAAAACTAAACTTACAAATACTACTTCCACTATTCCACGTATGATGTTTCATGTTTTCTTATCTACTTCTTAACACATGTTTTTAAAAACCAAGTCAAGTTTCAAAAACTAAAAAAAGTATTCAGAAATTTGTTTTTGTTTTTGGAATTTGACTAGAAACTCGCATACTTCCTTAGAAAAGATGAAGATGAAAACCCATATACAGAAAATTGGAAGAAAACCAATACAATTTTAAAAAAACCAAGTAGTTATCAAACAGAACATAAATAGTTATCAAATAAGAGCTTAATTTCTACGAAGAACTAAAATTTTTTATTTGATAACGATTTTGTTTTTATTTTACCATGCATGTTTGAAAAACATTTTTGAAATCTTAGCCGAAAACGCGGGATCCGAGGACACCCACGTGGAGGACAAGGAGTGTTCACACGAGTATAAGAGATTTCTATGTGTATGATTTATGAAATGGTACTTGTGATTGTGGTGTTTCAGTTAGTCACATCCTTAATATTAGCTGTTATGTTTTTCCACAACTTTAGCTTTTAGGCTTTAGATTATATTTTATAAATATATACATATACATTTCTCTTTCTCTAATGTCCTTAGTTGGTCAAGTCTTTATGAAACATACCCTCCAACTACTTTCTTTCGTTATTGGACCAAACCAGATAGACTCTACTATTTTTTGAAAAATTATGGACCAAACCACAATAATATAGTTATCCTTTAATTCCTCGTTCGATGCAAGTTTAGAATTTGTATGTGCTCTAATAATCGTTTCATACGAGTTCGTAATATAATATTGTGTGATTTCTCTCTTATGTATCTAACGAGTGTAAAAACAACTACGAGACACATTGTTTTAGTCTCTCTTTTTTATATCATTCGAGAGAACAGCAGTAAAAACAACTACTAATCATATTGTTACACGACTTTTTATATATATATATATATATATATATATATATATATATATATATATCATTTGTGAGAGAGTAAAAACAATCTCCCGACCCAACTACAGTGTTCTCGTCTAACAATCTACGGTCCCAACTACATTGTTCTCGTCTCTCCTCCAAGATAAAGAGTAAAATCGACCTACGATTACATTGTTCTAGCTTCTCTTTCTTTATCATCTGTGGAGAGTAAAAATGATTATTAATCTCATTTGTTACTGTTAGACTATATGTTGATATAATTAAATTTACCTCTACCTATCAGCTTAAGTTTTTGGGTTGATTGATGATTTAAAATGGTATTAGAACAGCAGGTCTTGAATTCAAACCCCATGTAAAGTCATTTCCTCCCGAATTAATATTAGTTTCCACTTGTTTGGCTTTTCTTCAAATTTACAAGCTCACAAGTGAGGGAGAGTGTTAGACTATATTGATATAATTAAATTTATTCCTACCTATCAGACTAAGTTTTGGGGTTGATTGATGATTTAAGAGTTACCGTCTCTCTTTTCTCTATCATGTATGAGAGAGAGTAAAAACGCCCTAGAGAGAGAGAGAGCTATTTTTCTATATCTACTATACATCTTTGGATTTGGTTGAAAATTTTGCAACAGTTTTCCCTAGTATACTACAATATGTTTTTCCAAATGTTGAGAATCTTATTGGGTTTAGCCAAACCAAGCCACACCCAAATGATATATTAGAGAGAAACATGTTCCATGAGTTTGGAATTTTATTTTTGGAACTTTGAATGTCTCTCTTTCTCTCTCTTCCAACTTTATTTTTAAAATATCTTGTATCTTATTAACTTTATAACCCCATCTAATCTTTATCTAGAAGTAATATGAACACCTTTCTACTTGAAGAAAAAAAATGGGTCCATAATGTTCAGAACAGAATAATATTGAATAAAGTTAATTAGACATACAAAGTCTATATCTAAAGTTGTTATCACACCCACCATATAAATTGGAAAAATGGAAAGTTAGAATATGTGTTGGTGTGTAATATATTCTTTTTAGTTTGGTCCATAAATTTTGAAAATATCAATTTTATAGTCTTTCCAACTTGAATTTATAGTCATACTTTTTATTAATAAGTTCCTAAATTTCTATTTCTAAATAAGTAAAACTATCAAGTATATATAAGTAAACTTTTGAAAGGAAAAAAATTGGATGAAAAGTTCATGATACTTAAAACAAAGAGGTATATTATAACAATCTTAATTTATTTTATTATCTATGTTATATCAACAAGCAAAGATTTTCATAGTAGAAAAATGCAAACACACTCTCATATCAAATTAAATAATCGCGGTCTAAAGATATATTAATAAAAACTTATATGAAGAGATATATTCATTTTCTTAGTAATAGAAGTTTATATACTAACTTTAAACTTAAAAACTTTGATATAATTAAATTTATCCTAACCTATTAACTTAAGTTTTTAGCTTTTTTTAGTTTATTAAACTTTTGACTTGATTGGTGATTTAACATGGTATCAGAGCATACACCTTAGTGATTGATGGGTGAATTTGTTGGTCCTCGATCGCTGTGTAGAAATCTTTCTGCTCTCGTACCATTTCATTGTTGACAACCAAGAGAGAAAATTCTCTCTTCTTGTTATCAACAATTAAATGGGAGCATATATCTTCGATCAAGAGGTTAATGGTTCGAATTCTCTGATACATCGGTTGAACTCAACCGTTTGGTTAACCCCACTTCTCTCACATTAGACGACAATTTCACAAATTTCAAACCTTCAAACAAAAGAGTAAAAACTCAAGTTTAGGTGATTCATTTTGTTACGCAAATGGCTTATCTTATCTTAAAAGATCACACACCGCCACTTTTTGTCTACAAACAATAGCAAAAAAAAAAAAAAAGCCACTGTTTTGGAGCAGTAATTCTACTGCATAGAGGCAAACTAATTAAATCCCACGCGGGTCACCAATTTTTGGTTTATACATCAAAATCAATAAATCTTATCTTTAAAAAAAAAAATTAAAATTAAAAAACTCCACCGCAACAAAACAAATCCAACCCTCAACTAGGGTCGGTAACCGGAACAATTTAGACTATCCAACCCAAAATAGAAAGATTATGTTAGGTTGAGTTTTTTTAAATTGTATGGGGTTCCATCTCAAAACCAAACATGTCCCCTCAAGTTGATGTCTTTTCTCTGAAACCATATTAGATTATATGGAGTTTCATCTCAAAATCAATTGACAATGAGATGAATAGTCCATATATCTTATATATTATGAAGTTTCTCTCCACTTTCTAATGTGGGATCCTCAACAATGAAAATGCTATAAACTATGAAGTTTGATATTTGAAGTTTATGAGATTTTAGTTATTAATTCGAGTTGAAATTATTTTAAATAATTAAGAAAATTATATTAAAAAAATTCAACGACTCACAATCCAACACAAATGGATTGGGTTGGGTTGCAACCCTTCCATCATTCAATAGCCAACTCGGCCAATTCAAAATTTTGAGTTGGTCTATAAACAACTCCAATCCAATATAACTCAATCTAATTCGTGTACATTCTTAGCTAGCCTTAGCTAATTAAGCCAAAAAAAAATGAAAAGGAAAGCAAATTAAAGATGCATGGAAGGCAATAATGAAAAGTAAACAGCGGGCGGGGTCTTGTCGATCACCCCTTGCGGGAGGCATCGGCCGGCAGTGGCCTTGGCCCTTGGCCATATTGTGGGGCACCGGCAATGTGCAATTCATTCATTTGCCTACCTCTTCGCTAACCACACTTTGATCAACTCTTTGCATCTTCCTTTTAGCTTCTTCATCTTTTTGTAAAGTTGATTTAAAGAGTGTAAGAGATTGTTCGGGTCGAGCGGAGAAGGAACGAGAGTGGCAATTGCTTTTTGATCAGTACTTTACTCGTACATCTTCATTTTGAGTTTTTTTCTAGTTTTTTTAATATAGATTCTTATTCATCTTTCAATTTCGTATCCATAGATTTTTGTGTGTTAACTTTAAGGGGATGTTTGGGGTATGAGTTATAATAACATATGTTATAATAACCTAGTTATGGAGTACTATGCACCACAAACATAGACTATTATAACCCTATATATACTAAATAACTTTGCATTTTAAACAATATTATATAATTCCACATATATATTATTATAACTCAATCAATGCTCTAAACAACCTATTGTTTAACGTTTAATGTCATTAAAAACTTAATGTATTTGATATTAGTCTGTCATTTGTAAAGTAATACTAATAACAATATATAGTATGTATTTCCAAATTTTTATTCCACTACCGCTAAGTATTTCACAAATAGGAGAGAGAAATAAGAGGGACTTTTCTTTTATTTTTCTTAATTAAGTCAAACACTAATAAACAAATTAATGGTTTACACAATAGGAAATTCATGTTATTCGATTATAAGGAAGAAATATTATATATTCCCCACATTGTAAAAGTGGACAATAACCTCATAATATATAAAATATATGGGCTACTTCTCTTATTGTCAATTGGTTTTGAGATAGAACCCATAAAATCTAATATTCCTAACATTATATTGTCAATTAAAATAAACTTCTTAGACACAAAATTTAATTTAAAAATTATTTTAAAAGCAAACTAAGAAAATAGACTTGAACATCAAAGAAAGCATAGCTCAACCACGAGATTTATGGTTCAAATTCTTTCAACCCTATTGTACTTACAAAAATATATAAAAAGTTAGAACGTAAAATTTTGCCGAAAATTTGTGGGCTCCGCTCGAGAGAAGAAAGCCAAAAAGTCTTGGGAGATAAGGAGATGGTAGGGTTAAGGAAAAGGGTTTTGGAGATAAACAGATAAGGTTTTTGGAGTTTATAATGTGTACTTTAATTTGTTAATGGCAGGCAACAATTATCTGAAAATGAGGTTTAATTTAAGTTGAATTCTAGAGGAGAGAAAGCCATGTGAAAAACTGAACAAAAAGTTAGACCCTACAGCTAAGAACAAGTGTTTCAATTCAACAAATTAATGAGACTTTCAAAAAGAAACAGAAAATCTCATAGAAAAGAAAGAGAGAGAGAGAAAAAAAAAAGTTTTTGTATAAATTTGGGCATTTGGGTTTTTGGAAAATGGAAATGATATATAGAAAAAAAGAATTGAAAAATGGGAAAGAGATTTGCAAAGTGGAAGCAAATGGCGAGACAACAGAAAGGGAAGTTGTATATTATGAGGGTTTGTATTTCCATGCTTCTTTGTCGCCATAAGTACTCTCTTCATACTCCAACAAATACTTGTACTTTTACTTTCATTTAGGGTCGTTTTTCTTTCCTCTCTTTCTCTTCTTCTTTCGGTTTTTGAAACCCTAGATCTCGGGTTTAGGTAGGAATATACGATGTAATTCTTGAGAAAACTCAATCAAACGTTATCGTTATAGATATATATATATACATATTGTGACCAATGTTGTTTCTCGTTCTTCGAATGATCAAAATGACCGTGATACAACGGTTTTTGTATGTCTTTACTGTTGGTCTATCTCGTTTGATGTTAAACATTCTTCTTTAATGTAGGTTTGGACGATTAATGCACTTTGGGATAGAATTTGAAACTCAAAAGAAACTAAATATGTATGTGTTTTTAAGAGATGGTGATCACAAATTAATGTAGCGGTAGTTTTAAATCATTGGATGTATAAAAAGGAAAATTACAAAATATAGTTTGTGTCAATATCAAACGGTTATCCAATGGTTATTAGGAAACAACGATACGTTATGGCAGCTACGTCTTCAATAATTTTTCGCGTTTGTGAGTGGAAGAGAGAGAAAAAGAATGAGGAGTGAGAGAGAGGGCAATGTGTGTTTGAGCAACTAGGGGAGACAAGTTTCATGTGGGTTTGTCAAAACTTTGGTTCAATCAGACAAAAGCAAAATCATATATGATTGCATGGGGAAAGTTATAGGTTTTAATTAAATCACCGACATGTCTAAATAAGTTTACTATGTAATTTAATGGGGTAAATAATGAGTTATCGAATTTTAATTTTTTTTAGTTTGACAACATTTTTACGATATTCCAATGGTTAGATTATTTAAATATAAAATAATCATTAATGTGGTCCATTAACATTTATTTATATTTTATGTTTTGGGCTTACTGATAAAGTGAGCAAATTAAGTAAAAGATAAATATCTCTAATTTAAACGATGGAAAGGTGTATATAAAGATAAAACCCTAAGGATTGATTATCTGCCTAATGAAATAAAAGTTTTTCTCCATCAAGAAACCTAATCAAGTTCAAGTAAAAGAATGACAAAAGAGAGAAACACAATCCTTCCCTACTAGAAGAATATCATGGATCCATGTATGTTATTCTATCTCATATTATTTGTGAAAATTTTATTCTTCAAAGATCTTGGCTTTTATTGAATTATACAATGTTAGAGTTTTATTGTATAATCATGTAATCTAAAGTTTACATGTGGTATCATAGCCAAGTTGCAAATAATTGTTTCTGTTTCTTTTCATTTGCAAACCAATCTATTAGTAAGTTTAATAGACTCAATTTTCTTATTCATGCAATCAAATCCGATTCTATCTTAATGTTTTGAACCTTGAATGCAAAAATTTAAAAAATAATCAAGAATGCAAAATTCTTGAATGTAATAACAATGAATTCTTTACCTTCATAAATTTGACTACTGGATTCTTTAAGAAAAAGCCAAGCGTAGTTATTTGCAGAGGAAACATAAATTCATACATTGAAACATCAATGAAATCTCATGTTCTCAATTTGGCTCTGATACCACATGTAAACTTAAGCCAAGATCTTTGAAGAAGAAGATTTTCACAAATAATATGAGATACAATAACATACATGGATCCATGATATTCTTCTAGTAGAGAAGGATTGTGTTTCTTTCTTTACTTGAACTTGATTAGGTTTCTTGATGGAGAGAAACTGCTATTTCATTAGGCAGAGAGAGGGTCAATCCCTAGATTTTATCTTTATATACACCTTTCCATCATGGTGTTTAAATTAGGAAAATTAGCTTTTACTTAATTGGTCCACTTTATCAGTAGACCCAAAAAAGTGTTAATAAATATATTTTATATTTAAATAACCTAACACCAATATTTTTACAAATTGAAGAGCCTAATATCGAGGGGCAGGAGTTAGGTCGATCTTGTTGATTGACCATAACAATATTCAATAAAATCATCTCTCAATACGTTGATATGGTTGATTGACCATTTGACTGTGGTCCGTAACAATATCAATAAAAATTATAATCTAATCTAAGAATATGAATACTATTATGACAGCAAGAGCATATTAAAAAATATGGATTTATGACCAATAAGTTATAGATTCGAAAATCTCCATTAACAAATATTGTTGAACTAGAAAAAAAAATATATGAATACTAAGATTAAGGTTTAAAATTTATTTAAAAAATGTTAAATATTTATTTATTCACTAATCAAAATTACCTTTACAATATTAAAAAAAAAATAGTTGAAAATCATTTATGGGAACATTTATCCATTATATAATCTAAAACTTGAGACATATCTTTAATAACAATAGTTTATAATTATTTGTTTCATGACTTTTGTTAAAATTAAAATTATATTAATGTTCTAGAATTAAAATCAGTAAAAAAAAAAATAGCACGATATACTAACACAATAAAATTTAAAGAATAAAAAAAAATCATAAATAACTCTTAAAACAATATATAATAACACGATAAATAAAGTCTCGAAATATAAAAGTATATATTAAAATGCACGTGGAAATGCTCTAGTTTTTACAAGCTTCATCCACATTTTCTTCAAATGTTCGTCGGTATCAATACTCCTTGACCATTCAACATATGGATTTTGATTTAATAATAGCGAATAATGAAGAGGCTTCATTTAATAACTATTTTGTATTTATTTTTTGGTTTTTGAAGATTATACTTATTTTTTCATAATTTTTCTTCATTTTCTCTCCATTTATTTTCATTTTTCTTGAGTTACCATTTAAGTTTCTAGTCAAATTTAATAAACAAAAAGCAAATTTTCAAAACTTAATTTTGTTTTTTAAAAACATAGGTACAAAATAGATAAGAAAACATATAAACCTATTGGTAGGAAGTAGTATTTTTAGGCTTAATTTTAAAAAATCAAATAGTTATTAAACGGGGTATAAGTAAAATTGCTACTTTTAAAGCGTATAAATAATCAACTATTCTAAATTCCAAATATTTGTGTTTTCTCTCGCTTATTCCTCTTTTAATTTAAGAATAAATTACAAATTTAGTCCCTAATTTTTTCTATGTGTTTAATAACTTTTTCTAAAGATTAAAAAGTATCCCATAGGCAACTATACTTTTAATTTTATGTCTATAAGTTCTTGACGTTACTAGAGTATTAAACTTTCAATTTTAGGTCCAATAAGTTCATGAATTTGTAAAAAAAAAGTTAGATAAATCAAATATTTATTAGACACAATTGAAAGTTTTGAAACTTATAAAAATAAAATAAAAAATTAGAGAATTATTAAATACTTTTTAAAATTCATGGATTTATTAGACACAAAATTAAAAGTTCAAGAAATTATTATAAATATTTTAAAATTTATACAAATTTTAAATTTAGAAACTAAAACATATAATTTAGGTTAAAATATCATTTTGGCCATGTACTTTGAGAATTGTTCAATTTTGGTCTGTGTACTTTCAAATGTCTAATTTTAGTCATTGTACTTTCAAATGTCTCATTTTAGTCATTATACTTTCAATAAAACTTAAAATTGATCTATGTCATTAGTTTATTGTTAATTTTTTTTTAAAAAAATAGTCTTATAGCTTTTTCCCTACAAATTTTGAAAGTATGTTCGCATTGTCTTTTCTTATATTAAAAATAGTATTATTTTGTTACCAATTTTGATAAAAATTAACTTCAAACTTATATCATAGGGACTAATTTTAAGTTTTATTAAAACTACATAGACTATAATTGGACATTTGAAAGTACATAGACCAAAATGAAACAATTCTCAAACTACATAGATCAAAATGATGCTTTAATCTATAATTTAACATTAATTTAATAAAAGGGATATGAGGATATCTAAGAATATTTTAGAACTAATTTAATTTGCTCGAAGTGGAAAAAAAAAAGTGGTGTGGATTTAATTCCTAACATTATGCTTTCATCATACAAGATTTATGTCCAATCAAACGTCATTAAAAAGAGGTCCAATCTATCTCATAAAATAATAATAATAACTTTTCAAATAAAATAATAATAAAATAACAAGAGGTCCAATCAAATGATATGACTATTGAATTACAACCAAATCCAAATATCTGTGGTCGTAAAATAATTTAGAATATATATATATATAAATATATAATATAACCCCCTAATTTTTTACTTTTTTTATTTTTTTTTCTTTCAATTTAGTCTAGATTGTTTAAATAATTTCAATTTAGTTTCTTATTCAAATAGTTAAAATGAACATAGACAATTTTATGTTCTATATTGATATAAATTTGCTGTTAGATAGTAAGTTTATATGACATATACCTACCTAATGAGCCAGAAAAAGTATAAACAAAGAAAAAAAACTTCTAATTTATCTTTCAATTTTTTAAGAAATTAACGAAATTTTGAGTTTCCCTATTTCAATTAAATTCATTCTCCCTCTAAAGTTTTGCCAACTCAATAATATGTGAACTTGCCATCAACCACGATAAATAAAATTTACTTACGAAAAAAATGATAAAACATAAGAGATTAAGAGATTAAGTTAGAAGCTTTTAAAATAAGGACCCAAATCTAACCCATAATTTATAAATTGTCTGAGCTAAGGGCATTGAATAAATTTAAATATAATTTTAATGAGACTATCCATTTAATCTTTCAACTTCAGTGATTGCTATTTTGTTTCTAAACTTTAAAAAACAATAATAAATTTCGTCTTGAATTGTGAAATCTTCACTATTAACATCCTTAACTAAATAAGACAAATATTATTTGATTTAGTCATTAGCATAATATAAGAAACAAATAGTCGAAATAAATAGACAATTCAAGAAAATAATAAAAGTTAGAAGACTATGAGTTAAAGTTTTAGAAAATAAAGAACCAAAAAAAAGAACCAAATTAAAAATTTAAGGTCCCATTTGATAATTATTTGGTTTTTTGTTTTTGACTTTTGAAAATTATGCCTATTTTTTTCATAATTTCTCTTCATCTTTTTTCACAATGATCTTAATCTTTCTAGATGAACCATTTGAGTTTCTAGTCAAATTTAAAAAGCAAAAACAAGTTTTTGAAAACTATTTTTTTTAGTTTCCAAAACATAGGTAAAAAGTAAATAAGAATACATAAAAACCATAGATAGAAGTAGTATTTTTAGACCTAATTTTCAAAAAACAAAATAAAAAAACTAAATGGTTATTAAACGAGACCTAAATTGTAAATACCAAAATAGAAAATGAATTATTTTCCATGCTACCATACTCTTCCAAATGTATTCTCCTTTAAACGATTTTTATTCCAAAACTTTGAAAGTAAAAATAAATAAAAATAAAAACATGTACTTTACGTCAAGTGTGTGTAAGTAAAGATTGGGAGAACGGCGAGTCCTCCGTAATGATGTTTTACATTTTCTTTCAAAAAAAAAAAATGAAAGGATAAAGATCTTCTCAAAAAAAAAAGTAAAGATTGGGAGAACCAGAATTTGGGTGGGGTTGAAAATTAGACTTTTTTAAAAAGCAAGAATTACAAATTTTTCATGAATTAGTTCTTATGCTAAGAGCCCTAAATAACAAAACAAAATGCACATTTAATTTGTACCGACACAAAAAAGGAAAAAGAATCAAATCAAAATTTCAAAAAAGAAATATTTAAAATAAGGGTAATGATTAAAGGGGACAAAATTTGGTGATCCCAACATCTAACACTATCAGTTTCAATAAATGGTCCAAAAATTTTCAAATTTTACATACAAGGTAAGCTTAAGTTTTAGCTTTGGTAGTTCACCTGAGCCTTTTTGTGATGGAAGAAAGTGTTTGGGCCTGGCAGTTGAAGCTTGGGCTCTGAACTTGACTGTTTAACACACTTTCAAGACTTGTTATAAGAAGTTCCTAGAAGTTTTGCAGAATTTGATTCATCTTCAGTGGATTTCTTTGGTGTTTGGGCTTGCTTAGTTTGAACTCCCTGAGAAATTAGAAAGGAAAGACAAATCAGCATTGCATAATGAAAATAGTATTTAGAGAGGTAAAAACTATTATCAATGAGCCCTTGGCGAGTTTATAGCTCAATGATTTCTTAAGGTTCATTTTTAGAGCCTGTTATTCTGCTCTAGATTGTGTAAAATTTTTGTTTTTTATCAGTTCGTGAAAAGGTCTGATGTACATTGAGGCTCGTAATCCAATTTTTACATAATATAGAATCTAAGCACAACTCAATAGATCATAAAATTTATGGTTTTTTCTCCTTTCATCATAAAGGTCCGTCTAATGTACATTGAGGCTCATCATCCAATTTTCGTGTAATGTATAACGTAAGAAAATGATTAAGGGCTAACTTGAGCAGAGCTCAATAGAACATGGCATTGTAACCCTAACAAGAAGGCCTGAGGTTTGAATCCCCACCCCCACATATATGATTGAATTTTATATGTATTAAAAAAAATGGTCAAGGAATTTTGAGCTCCTAGATTGAGTTAGATTTTTTCCCCCTTTTTCTAGGAGCATATTTTGGGATTACTAATGATAGAATCGATCAGCCTCGGTTCATCTCCTCAACTAAAAGTACAAATCTAGAGCAATATATGGATGATATTCAATCAAAACCAACCCAACCCCCCTTAACGCTCACAAAGGACCTAGGAATATGGCCCTCTACCCTGCTGGTAAAAGGATACCATGCCATGACTTTCATCTCCAAAGACAGAACAGAACAATTGAAACGAAAAACGTGATACTTGAGGAATATATATCAGTTATAAATGAGATAAAAACTACTACCTTCTGAGCAGTTAATCTCCTAATTGATGGAGCTCTTGCCATAGAGGAAGCAGCCGCAGCTGCAGCAACACGAATTCTGCAAAAAGTAGAATTGAAACAAATCAAACGATAACTTTTAGTATGCAGCATTGTAACTTCAAATGAATAATTAAAAGTATCAACTGCAGAATACCTTTTGTGCACATCAACATATTCATCCGTTTCATCAACAATCTCCTCCTGCATCAATCGAGACATGTTACAGCATAGTTTAAAATTATAGGTAACATTATCATCCAAAGAGAAGAGGGAGAAGTTTTACCTGCAAAAGTTCTTCAAATACATCTTCAAGGGTGATGATACCAATAACTTCACCATCTTCTATGTCGTCTGAAGAATGGTTCAACCCATTTATAGAAGAAGCATCATTGCGCCGGTAAGAAGGTTGCCTACTTATACCCTTGGAAGTTCTATCGATATCAAGGACTACACTATCTGAATTCTCGTCCTGCTTACGTAGCAAAGGAGTTGTCAGGTGGGATTCCGTGCCTTTCTTTTCCTCAGATTCTTCTCCATCCAACGTAGGAGGAAGAGCCTTGTTTTTTCCTTTTACTTTCACCACAGCAGCCATGTGGCTACTACCTTTCTGAAATTCGTTCAATATGTCATAAAGAGGCATGTCCGAAGGAACCCTGCCATTCATAAGCATTAAGCATATAAATAACAATTCAAAAGTGCTTCTGGCAAGTTTTTTTTTTTTTTTTGAAGGGAGGCGCACAGAAAGAGAGAGTGGCAGAATAGCAAGCACACCTGGGAATCCTCCGAATGGAAACGGCACTGACCGGGGTCTCTGTTTCAGGTCGTACTGTTAGAAGACTTTTCACCTGATTCCATAAAGAGTCGCACCAAAAAAAAAATGAAGAAATTAATAGGCAATAAAGAAAATCTTGCAATATCTAAAACAGGATAATAAGAATTTTTTGTTCATGATTATCACTATGCCTACCAGTAGAAGACCGATAATATTCTTTGGATTCCCAGAATAGACAGGAACTCGACTATGACCACGAGCAAGGATTTTTCCCATTGCTTCCCTGAGTTAGTTGTTCAAGAAAAGGTTGAGTATACAAGCTTTACAAATTACTTCCTAAAGTATCTTTACAGAGGGCAGAAACTCATTCAAAGAAATACATGTTTATTGTAAAAGGTAGGAATAAGAATTCACATCAAATACAGATATTAGCGTACATGCTCCTTTAAAAATTACTGGAAAACCAGCAAGAAACAAGAACCATCAACATTTATTGACTAGCTAGGCAACCATCCAGAGTATCACGAATATTTATTCCCAAGGAGTCGCTAAACTCAAAAACTACCAAATAACCCGTATGATTTGAAGGAACTAAGAGCAAATAGCTGATACTGTGAATATTCACCATTATAATGGCCAAGGTAAAAGCTACTTTCAAAAGGTAAAGTTTTCAGCAGTCTCCGGTGAAGTTAAGAAATTACAAAATGGTGACTGCCAAAACGTGAGAGTGCCCTTACCAGTCCAATTTTGAATTTACATCCAAGGAAAAAGTTGATTCAATAGGTGTCATAGCCTCCTCAGCTGTCTGTTTGAATTAGATAGAAAACAAAACAACTCCAATAAGAAATAGTTCGGAGAGGGGTGCATAAAGAAACTATCCAACAGAAGTAAAAGATAACCAGCAAATTGATGAGATTACAGCAGGTTACCTTTTCAGTTAAATCTAGAGCTCCACTAATGATTGTTGTTTCATCATGGGTGAGTTCACCACCTTTTCCAGCCTATACACAAGAACTAAGGTTTACAAATTTTAAAAATTATGGAATTTAAAGGACTTGCAGCAAACTTATTCACGTACCTCCAGACTGTGGATGGAGACAAGAGCTTTTAATTGAGCACGCCTAAACAACGCCTCATTGTGTCCCAGCAAACAGTCAAGAATCTGAAGTGCAAGATAATTTATTATTGGCTTCAGTAGTCGAGATAAATGAAAGAGAGAACCAAATCTACGACAGGGTAAGATTATAGGAACCAACCAACATTAACACTTCTATCTAACAACGTTAATTCATTGCAATAATACGATGCACTAATTCCTCCATATGTGCCCAATGACCCACTACACAAGAAAAATGAGGATGGAAAAAAAGAATTGAAATGGTGTTATCTTCCACATAAATAATTTGAAAGCCGTACATACTGCAATAGCAAGCCTGCAGACTTATTATTCTACAAGAAGAGAAGCTTAGCCTGCATGGAACCTTTCAAAGAATTAGCTAAAACCAAGGCATAGCCACCAGAAGCCGTTGGTTTGCAATACCCTGTGATAATTGCAAAAGAATCTTCCAGGATCCCATTTTCAGTGACTACAGCTAAACTTAAAATTGCCCTCGAGGACTGGCATCAATATTGTACAAATGAAACAACGGTGCAAAAGATATCAGCCAAGCCTCCTCAACTATGCTCTTAAAGATGCTATGAACTACTTGAGCATGCACCTAACTTTTTTATGAGAACTATACAATTAATTTGAATACAATATTTATTGATGAAGACTTCATAATGGTCATTCTCTTGTAATCAAGAAAATTTCTCTCCATTTACGCAACTCACATGCTTAGTAAATAGTCAAACTAACATGTTTAGAAAATTACCTTCCCAATGGGATAAGCAATTGGATAGCAAATCACCATCAAAATTCGTACAAGACACACAAAATTGGCACCTACAGCAAGTCCATATCGGGTGCATATCGCTTGTGGTATAACCTAGCAATAACAGAAAACATTCCAAACAAAACAGCATAAATCATTCGTATAAAGGAATCAAGGTTAAGGGAAAAAACCATGACAAAGTAGGAAAGAAAGCAACATACCTCTCCAAACGCCAATACAAATGTCACAGAAAGAATTATAGCGACATACTGATTAAAAAGTTTATCCAAGTATATGGGAAGTGCCTGCAGAGCAAACGCCAAAACAGTAAAAAGCTATACCAAATTCAATATAGGAATCCTTAACACCAGAAGGAATACATTGAGGAGTAACATTTGACTCTCATTGATAAATTCCAAATTTACTAATACTAATTCCTCCACCTAAATTTCAGCCCCATTTCGAAAGAAATGGAGAACGCCCCTGTTTTTTACACAGAAAATGATGCCGGATCCAATCAATTCAATTACCTCCATTGCAACGGCATTGCATAAGAGCAACGTAACAAGAAGCTGGTGCTGCTTCTGAACCACTGGAAGTATAGCCGCTGAAAATAAAACAATCGCAATTCATACAAATCAGAATGACGCGCAATCTTAATTGTAATCCTTTAAAATGATGCAAGCTAGAAGCCAACACTGAAATTGGAAAACTAAGCACTCGCATGAATCCACGCACACATATGACATATATCCAAAATTTCTTTTCACTAACAATCGAGACGAATCCCGTGTGAATTGACGGTTGAAGAATCAGAGTCAGAGATTGAAAACAAACCTGCTTGTTTCTTTTCCTCGGAGGTGCCACTCCGTTGAAGAATTTCGAGGTCCACGAGACCGAGAGACATGAGACCAAGGGTCAAACCAGACATGATTCCGGCGAATAGAACAAAAACGCAAGAGATCCCAGCGTAGGTGAACCATAACAACGATCCGAACGGAATTCCACCGGCTTCCGATTCCAGACCTGAATTCCGAGTTATCACTCGAGTCAACATCACCGCATTTATAAAATGCATCGTTAATCCTGTTCTGATTCTCCTTCTTCCTCCTTTCTTCTCTCCGTATCAGCGCTGCAGAATCTCTCTCTCTCTTCTCTGCGCTTCGCGGCGGAAGCGTTTCGGGTTTGTTTGATTTTCCGGTAGCGGCTGTGTTTTGTTTATTTCTTTTGGTCTAAATAAATTAACAAATATTACTTTTTGGTTTTTTTTCGTTCTTTTCCTACACAAAATTTTCATGTTTTTCGGATAATTTTGTAGTAATTTTCATACCACTCTCATTTAATATATTCAACCTTGTATTCTGTCACATAATAAGTTTGGAAGATCAACTCTCAAGTTTGTGTGTTTAGGGTCTAATTTTTTTTTTGAATACATCGACAATTGAGGGTGGGGAGATTCGAACTCATGAATCTTGTTTGATGTTAGTCGAACTATGCTCTTGCATTTTATGGTCTAATTGAATCAACCTATTAGACATAAATTTAAAATTTAATGAATACATTTTTAAAATTTATAGACTAAATAGACACAAATCTAAAATGTTATAGGTTTTCATGTTTTCTTATCTATTTTTTATCTATGTTTTCAAAAATCAAACCAATTTTTGATGTTTAAAAAAAATTCAAATATCTTCTTAACATAGACGGAAACCATCTTAGAAAATATGAAATTCATTACAGATAAATGGTGAAAAAACAAACATGATTTTAAAAAATAAAGAACAAAAAACTAACGTCGAATTTGATAACCATTTGGCTTTTTATTTTTGTGTGTTTTGAAAATTATGGTTGTTTTTTCATAATTTCTCTTCATATTCTTCCATCTTTCTCTAGGTATGATTAAGTTTTTAGTCAAAATTAAAAAAAAAAAAGTTTTTGAAAATTATTGTTTTAGTTTTCAAATGTTCGCTTTATTTTAAAAAAAATATAAATACAAATTAGATAAGAAAACATAGAAGCTCTTGATAAAGTAATATTTGTAAGTTTAATTTTTAAATATAAAAGATACGAAAACAAATAGTTTTCAAACATAGTCTAAATAATTATCAATGGATCTATTAAAGAGAGTATAACTCAACTCGCATAACGAATGTGTTAACAATCATGAGACGAATCCTCCAACCTCTATTGTACTAAAAAAAATTATCAATGGATTTCATAAATTTCATATATATATATATATATTATATATATATATATATATATATGTATATATTATTTTTATTTTATATATATTTTAATATTTGTGTACGAAGTTCCGTGAAGTGTTCTCAACGGGACTGTGAAGCCACGTCGGAAGCTTCTGGACTGTGATGTACGTCTCCACGGATAGGCTTGCACGTGGATGAATAATAAGCCGGTATCAACATCAAACTCACGTGGACAAAAATGACGCGGGTCGACCGCAATCTTAAATGAAGCCTACCGCAGAGGATTTCTTGTTTTAACAGTCAAAACGGGAACCGATCAAAACAGTGTAATTATTGATATATCTTCAACTGAAAATGTACTAAAAAAAGAGTAAAAACCAATTTATGTTATTAAATTCAATAAAAGTCATAAACTAATAATGGTATGAATTTAAGCTTTCAACTTTAAATAATTAATTCATTTATGAAAGTTTAGAAATTTAATTTATATAATTATAAATTTACATGTATAAATTTACACACATGTAGATTAACATTTTTCAAACGAAATTTAATAAAAGGTATAAATTGATACATTTGTAAAAATTTAAAGTTTAAATTGACACAATTATTAGTTTAGAGTTTTTTTTTATTGATATACCTCTAAAATTTAGAGGTATAAATTGATTTTGGTAAAAAAAAAAAAACTTACATAGTGAAATATCTATTATAGAAAGAGAAAAAAAAAACAAAATTCTATAATTTTTTTAAAAAAAACCTTAAGGGGTTGTTTGGAGCACCGAGTGGGTTATAATAACAGGGGTTACAATAGTTGTCTGTGAAACATATAATATTATTTAAAATGCAGAGTAGTATAGTTTGGAATATAATAGTCTGTGTTTGGGGTGCAGAGTATTTCACATGTTATTATAACACGAGTTATAATAATCAGTGGGCGAAACAAGCTCTAAGTGTGACAAAGTGTATCAAATTTTATCAGATGTACATGAAAAAATGTTGTAAAAGACCACGGTAAAAAATATTCTCATATTATGAATTATAAAATACTGCCTAGTATAAGATTGATGGGTTTTGAGAGGAAAAAAAAGTTGTAAGAGCTAATTTTTCAAACTATTAAATAGTTGATTTTGTGTATTGATCCAACATAATTTTGTGTAAGAGTGTTTCGTCTTTTTTTAAGATTAGAGTTAATTTGAAATGTTCCCTATCTTGATTCTTTCTTTGTTGAATTGGAGTGTTTCCTAACTTGATTCTTTCTTTGCTGATATCTAATATGAGGATCAGGGGATTGATGAATTTGAGTCTATGTTTTAGTTGTGCAAGATGGCGAAGATGCGATTGTGCTTTTGTCGTAGTCTTTTTTATTTGATTGTTGTGATTGTGTATTTTGAGATTTCATTGTCGGGATTCCGACTGCCTGATTATGTTGAAATCTCTTGTTTGTTGATTGGATCTCTCTTTATCTGTCTGTCTGCTTCACATGGATATTGAGTGTTTTTTTTTTTTTTTTTTTTTTAATCTTCACTGGGTTCCTAATTTTTCATTGAAATTTTCTAAAAAGTTTTTTAGGCGACTTTTTGTTAAAAATAGTAAGTGAATTAGTATAAATTAAATAAATAGTAAAAATTACAACATTTATCTAAATCTATAGTTTAATTGATGAAATAAAAAACTTAAGAGTGAAATTTTATCCGAGTTATGGGGGATTTTTTCTTTATTTCTTTTAAACAAATAAATCTGAATGTATTATCCAATTCCAAAACATATTACAGGGTATATAAGCAAATTCAAAGTGGATATTGCGATGAAATATGTTATTTATTTTTTGTAAGTATAAATAATCTCTTCAAGATTATTTGGTACAATTATTCTTATTTTGAATTATTATATCATCTGTCAGAATCAAACTAAAGTCAAATTTCTAGAAATGCAAAGAAGAATTAATATTTTAATAGAATACAAATTTCAAACTTTAGTGTAACACTTTAATTCCGATAAAGGAATATTCAAATTTTTCATAAAGGTGCTATCAAAAGAAGAAAAATCTCATAAAGGTGAAGGACTTTTTGGTACATAAAGAAAATAGACGAGACTTTTCAAATTTTTTTGATGTCATTAAAATTATAATAAACTGAAATAAATTTGATTAATACTGTATTGATTCAGTGATTAATTAAAAAAAATAAATAGTAAATTTGTTCAGTGAAAAAAAAATAAATTCAGAATTAATCTAATTTCTATTCAGTTGAGAAAAATGGAGAACGAAAACTGATGTGTATTCTTATTCACTTGACTTGTCTGTTTTCAAAGACTCTCTTTACATTAAGTAGAAGAAGAGATTTTGGGAGTAGTACAAGGAATGATTAGAGAGCTAGCTTAAAGGATAAGAAGAAGTCAAATCAAATAAATAAACCAATGCATACAAGATAAAAGTACAAGTAATAAAAGAGATGTGATAGGTTGACTTTAGCTTCTAACAACCCCCCGCAAACGAGACGTAGGTGGCAACAGAAGGGCGAGTTTGTCCCGAAGGTACAGATGTCTGCTGGGGTTGAGAGGCTTGGTAAGGCAATCAGCCACCTGGTCATGTGAGGAAATGTACCGAATCTGGATGCGCTTGGAGAGACCTTGATCCCGTATGAAGTGAGCATCAAGTTCGATGTGTTTAGTGCGAGCATGGAAGACGAGGTTGTGAGCAAGAGCAGCAGCACTCATGTTGTCACACCAGAGTGTAGGAATGAAAGGTTGAGCAACTTTGAGCTCAAGAAGGAGAGAACAGATCCATAGTATTTCACAAGCAGCATGAGATAAAGCTCGATATTCGGATTCAGTGCTAGAGCGGGCAACAACAGCCTGTTTTTTTTTATGACCAAGAGACAAGATTGTTGCCAAAGAAAATACAATAGCCTCCAATGATTTCACATCGTGGAGGTCATTGAACCCAGATCTGTGTAGCGAGAGAGATGTGAAGAGTGGAAGAGGGTTGGATGGATAGCCCAAGATGTAAAGAGCCTTGGAGATACACGCAAGAGACGCGTTTCAAGGCTTGCCAATGATGGGTGGTGGGGCCTCAGTTAAATTGGCTTAATTTGTTCACACTGCAAAGGCAATGTCGGGTCGAGTGTGAAGGAGATCTTGGAGGGAGCCGAGAGTACTCCTATAGAGTTGGGGATCGAGAAGTAGGGGGTCATCATTTTGGGCTAGGTGAGAGGAAGATATCATTGGAGCATTACGACGGCTTTAGGTGGTGAGATTTAAGTGAGTGAGAAGATCTTGAATGTATTGGGATTGAGATAAGATGAGGTCGTGAGGTGTATGATGGACTTGAATGCCAAGAAAGTAATGTAGAGGGCCAAAGTCTTTGATAGTGAAGGTAGATTGGAGAAGGGATGTGAAATGGTTAAGGAGGTTGATGGAGGATCCAGTAATGATGATGTCGTCTACATAAATAAGGAGAAAAAGGATGCCACGTGGGGAGTGGTAGGTGAATAAGGAGACATTGGCTTGGGATTGGTGAAAATGCCACTTAAGGAGGGTGGTGCGTAGCATGTCAAACCAAGCTCGAGGGGCTTGTTTCAAGCCGTAGAGTGCGTTCTTGAGTTTACAAATATGATGAGGAAATGTAGGATTAACGAAACCTTGTGGTTGCGGTGTGTAGACAGCTTCCTGCAGTGGGCCATGGAGAAAGGCATTGCTTACATCAAGTTGTTTGATGTGTCATTGGGACGTGATAGCCAAAGTGAGGACTATACGGATTGTGGATGGTTTAATAACCGGGCTGAAAGTCTCACCATAGTCCACACCTGGTTGTTGGAGGTAGCCCTTGGCCACTAAGCGGGCCTTAAACCGTTGGACATTGCCATTCATATCACGTTTAATCTTGTATATCCATTTTGTGCCAACAATATAGTGTTAAGGTGAAGGAGGAACAAGGTCCCATGTGTTGTTGCGGTGAAGAGCTGCAACTTCTTCAGTCATGGCCATTTTCCACTCAGAGACAGAAACAACAATGGCAAATGAGGGAGGTTCAATTTGGGTCCAGTTGGTTGGAGGTGGAGATTGAGTAAGACAGGTAAAGGGAAGTTTGGGTTTGGTTATGCCGGATTTAGCCCGTGTCACCATGGGGTGTTGGTTGGAAATTTCAGCTTCAGGGATGTTGGGATGGGAGGAAGAAGATGGTAAAGAAGATGTGATGGAGGTGTGAGATGAAGAGGGAGTATTTAAGGGACGTGGGTGGGAGGTAGTTGGAGAGTGCAGAGAGGTAGGTGAGCTAGTTGAGGGGTTGTCAATTGGTGGTTGGAGTGAGGAATTGAGTGGTGGAGTTAATGTGATGGTTGTGGGGTGATGTGAAGGGACTGGGAGGATAGGGAACCAAGAATTAAGGGGATGATCAGAGGTTGTGTTTCTGTCTCTGGTGTGAAATAGATCTGCGTAAGGAAACTCTTGCTCATTAAAGACCACATGTCTTGAAATATATAATTTACCTGAGGAGTTCATGCATTTATACCCTTTGTGAAACTCATTGTACCCCATGAATATGCATTTTTCACTGTGGAAATCAAACTTATGTTGTTGGTATGGTCGAATACAGGGAAAACATGCTGAACCAAAAGTCCTTAGGCTACTGTAATTGGGTTGCTGACCTTTCAACAGAAAATATGGGCACTGACCTTTGAGAACAGGTGTGGGCATGCGGTTTATAAGGTGTACAAACACAGATTTGAAATGCTTCCCACCAATAGTGTAACAGTAATTTCCTCTTGGGCCAAGAGAGAGACTGTTTTACTATGTGGCGATGCTTTCTTTCAATTCTTCCATTTTGGGCTGATGTATAAGGACATGTTAACTGAATTTCAATTCCTTGATTCTTGCAGTAGCTAAGGAATGGTTTAAATTCTCCTCCATTGTCACATCTTAAGGTCTTTATGATGCTGTCATATTGTTTCTCTACTTGAATTTTGAACTGTTGAAAGGTTGTAAAGGCTTCTGCCTTATTCCTCAAAGGGAAGATCCAAGTGTATCTTGAGTAGTCATCTAGGAAAGCAATGTAATAACTGAAACCGTTGGTGGATTGGATAGGAGCAGGTCCCCACAGGTTAGTGTGTATGAGTTCTAGTGCTTTCATGGCTCTTGAATTAGATGAGTTGAAAGGAAGTCTATGAGATTTTCCAAATTTGCATGCCTCACAAAAGGATATATTTTCATTGCCTTGAAAAGGAGAATTACAAGCTTTAAGAACTTGACTCAAAATATTAAAGGGCGGATGGCTCAATCTTTGGTGCCATGTGTCCATTGTACAAGCAGTTAACACAAAATTCTTAGATAATGACAAGTTCCTTGATCTTGGATTGTTCAGATTCTTCACATTCCTAGTAGTTTGAATGAAGTGGCTTCTTGGGTCTCCTTTATTTGCTTGTGGCTTAACCGAGGCTTGATTACCTTCAACAACCTTGTAGAGTCCATTCTCAAGCTTCCCTACCAGGCAAGTCACCTTGGATCTCTTTTCCTTTACAAAGCAAAATAAGTTATCAAATTCAACAATCACATCACATTCTTGGGTTAGTTTAGAGACACTAATCAGATTATTCCGTATCTTAGGTACAAAAAGAACATCTTTAATGAAAAGATTCTTGGATGATCCTTTAATGCAAGCATCACCAATGCCAAGAATAGAGACTTTGGATCCATCACCCACTATAATATTCTTAAGTTGAGTAGTTTTACCTTTCATGGAAAGCTTGCCAAACTCAGCAGTCACGTGGTTACTTGCCCCACCGCTCTAAAGTACCATGAAGGGTCTTGTGTGCGCTTCTCGGATGAGCCATCATTGCGGTAGGATTGTGTGAGCTGGTTGTTGACTGAGTAGTATGGACTTGATTGCTTGACAGTTCTTGGTTTGGTTTTTCATATCTATGGTAGCAAATGTTTGCTGTATGTCCCACCTTGCCACATATTTGACAGGTTGGTTTGGTTGGTGATGGATAAGAAGAATAACGGTTTCGACCTCTGGACCTTCCTCCTCTTTGAGAGTTATGGTAGCTTCCACGATCGAGAAACCGAGAGTGAGAGAGGTATTAGAGAGGTGATGGGATGGTCTGGTAGGTTCACTGCTTGCTACATTGACTGAGGCTTGTTGAACAGAAATAGCTCCTTTAACAGATTGGAGATGCTCAAGTATCTGCTCAAAAGAAAGCAATTCATTTTGAACTCCAAACCAAGACATATTTGCTGTCTTGAGGAAACAGACTATGGGGGTGTACTCTTCATCTAAGCCGGCTGTGACATGGGAGATGAAGCTCCTCATATCCATTGGAAAACCAGCAACCTGCAAGTTATCAAAGTATTTCTTCATTGTTTCAAGGTATTCATACATTTTCGTAGTACCTTTTCTTGTTTGTTGCAACATCAGCCTGTTGTAATCTTCTTGCGATCGAGATTGAATGCCATAGTACTCTTGCACAGCATCCCACAACCCTTTCGCCTCATCATGACCCATAACTTGTCCAACAACTTCCGGAGTCATGGAGTTGTATAACCAACCAACCAACAATTGATCTGCAACAAGCCAAATATCATATTCAGGATTGGGAATCTTCAGTCCAATCGGTTCCTCCTCAGATGGTGGGAGCTCTATTGTCATCTCAGGAGCAGATGAGGTGTCGGTCAAGTGTCCTTCAAGCTTGTAGCTTTTGAGAACGGGTATGACGATGTTTTGCCATAGGAGAAAGTTGTTATGATCAAGTTTGATTGAAGTGGATTGGTTCAGAAGGTTCACAAAGGATGGGTTTCCGACTGGGATATCTTTCGAGCGAACGAGGTATGGGCTTCTTTGTGCGGATTTTTCTGGATTTGAGTTTGTGGCTGTCGTGCTTGCGCCAGTAGGTTGCGCAGCTCGGGATGATTCGCTGATGGGTGTCTTCGACGGAGAGTCAGGCATGGTGGCGTGGTTCGTTAATCGTTTGCCGCTCTGATACCAAGTTGAGAAAAATGGAGAACGAAAACTGTTGTGTATTCTTATTCACTTGACTTGTCTGTTTTCAAAGACTCTCTTTACATTAAGTAGAAGAAGAGATTTTGGGAGTAGTACAACGAATGATTAGAGAGCTAGCTTAAAGGATAAGAAGAAGTCAAATCAAATAAATAAACCAATGCATACAAGATAAAAGTACAAGTAATAAAAGAGATGTGATAGGTTGACTTTAGCTTCTAACATATTCTCTATCTCATAAATTTTAATTTATTTATCCTACATTCAACTCAATGATATAAAATCATAACTTACCAGCATCCTTAAATAATTTCTTGTGGTTGGAAGGGATGAGACAAACGGTTAATTTCACCAAAGTTTGGTTCACTTTGTTCCCCATTACAATTGTAAATATCAATTTTTTTTAAAAAAAAAGCTAAATTGATAATCAATTTAGCTTGGTGATCTACTTATTCACATTCATAGTGTTTTATTTAGTTAACCATAAACACAAGAATCACGGTATGTATTTTCATGTCATGATCGTAGACTTTCCTTTGTCCAATGAGACGACACCACATTTTTCTTCTTTGACCAACTGCAAAATGATAAATTGAATTTTTTTTTTTCGAGTTTAATTTCATGTGGGAAAATTCAAATTAATTATGTTATGGGTGAAATTGGATCAACAATGAACGGGTTGGTTAAAGGGCTACAACGAAAGTCGAAGAAAGAAACCCAATACGAATTGCAAATAGACCGAAATCGAACAGGGAGAGGCTCGAGATGAAAAAGGGACGAGAGAGCATGTTTGGACTTTGACCTAAGCATGTGGTCGGCCTCTTGAACGAAGATATATATCTTAATTACCTGACCTAAGTTTAAATTGACAATCAAATCTCTATTTTTATTCATTATTTTGATAACTCAATTAAAACTGGATAAACTACGTTTAATTTTCATAACAATCCTTCAGTTCACTCACAAAATGTTAGGTCATCTATGTATGAAATGGAAGCTAAACCATTAAAACCATGTTTCAAAGTATAGAATAATCTTGATTAATACATATTTGTACCCATTACACAAAAAAGTATAAGGAAAATATGCCAAAACAAACCCAAGAAAACAAGTCCAAGCAGAAATTATTATTTTGTGGTCAAAAACTATTTTTTACTTAACTTAATTGTCATATATATATATAACTTTTTCAATGATAATTTATATCATTGTTTTTAAAAGACTAATATATAATAAATAAATGAAACTTCAATATAAAATAAAGTTAGTCATTTTCTATACATAAAAATTTAGTTTAAATATACTTTCTCGGTCCTAAATTTTCATTGAAAATATATAATAATTTAGTCCGATGATAACAATTTAATTCATGTAGTTTTAAATTTGTAACAAATCTCTAATTTTATGTTTGACGTGTTGAAACTTTAATATATAGCGTTAAAATTAAAGTACCATTTTTTTGTGTAACGACTAAACTTTTGTTTTCTTCTAAACACATTTGGTTCCAATTAATCCCAACCGTAAAAATTATCGTCAAAATAAAAGTTTCACTTTTTAATGTGTGATGACTTGACTTTTAATTAATTTCTAATAAACACATTTGACTTCTAATCAATTTATTAATCTACAATATGATTAAATTGTTACATACAAAATTTAGAGACTATATTATTATAAATTTAAAAATAGATGGACTACTATAATTAAGGAACTATTATAAACAAACAAGTATAAATGCCCATTCCACATGCTTTTTTTACCCATACCACATGGCAACCCCTCCTTAGCTATAGTGTCCTCCATGTGTCCATTTCATGCTTAGTGTCCAATTGTACCACATCCTAACACTTGCATTATTATTATTATTATTATTATTATTATTATTATTATTATTATATTTAAATATTAGTAAAATTATACCCGATTTTCATCATATTTTCACAACAGGAACTAAATTGCTACTTCTATTTATTATATACTTAAATTATTATATCTTGTGTTTTATTAAATAGGATCAAATTTATTATTCAATATAATATATCTATGTGGTCAACTTTGAAAAAGTCAGGTCAAAAATTTTAAAGTGTTTGAAATTTAGAGACCTATTACTACTAGTATTATTATTATAGTACAACAAATTTTGGAATAATGAAGATTTGAACTCCGACCTCAAGAAATGTAGTACATACCAATTAAATGTTGAGTTATACTCCCTTTGACAACTAAAATGTAATTTAACCTTTTTTTTAGTTCCACAATATTTGCATGTAACACTATGCAATCGAGAAATTCGAATCTATTATCTATTGATTGAGTGTACATGTTCATTATTGTTGACCTATTCACTCTTAGAAACACATGTAATTTAACCTCTTGTTTTATTTATATTTTTATATATAATTCAGACAAATATTTATCATTTTATGGAAGATTTGGGGCTACCGGAATGACATTATACAAAACCAAGGGGTGCGGGACTGGAGTAGGTGGAGTAGAAGCACGAAAATGGCTCTTAGTGAGTTTTCTCAACGCTCAACTAGTCAGGTTGGATTGAGGACTTTGGCTCATGATTTCCCCCGGTTTGGGTTCTCCCAAATCAGGGTGGTGGAGCCTCTATTCATATGCTTCTTGGAATGATGATATGAATGGTGGTGGCATTGGTTGGATCATTCGAGATGGTGATCGACGAGTTATTTGTGTGGAGCATCATTTCATTATTCTCTATTGGTCCGTTCTGAATCTGGAGTTGCTTGGCATCATTAGAGAGGTTGCGGTCTGTCATGAATAAAACCATCCCTCTAGTGGTGGAATCAGACTCTCTGGAGGCTATGTTATTGATTGAAGGCAAGTTAGAATACTATACAGAGGCTCGAGATTTAAAAGATATAATATGGCATTTGTAAGAGGATTGAGAAAACTGTGAAAAGCCAAACAAGCTAAATCGATTAAACTCTTAAATCACCAATCAAACTAAATTTAATTATATCAACATAGTCTAACACCCCTCCTCACTTGTGGGCTTGGAAATAGGGACTTGAACACAGGACCTCTTGGACCACCTGCTCTGATACCATCTTAAATCACCAATCAAACTAAAAGTTTAAGCTAAGAGTTTGGGGTAAATTTAATTATATCAACATAGTCTAACATAAACCATCAGTTTCGTCGGAAAACCGCTTTTTTATATTTATTTATTTTAACTTGTATTTAGATAAATCTTATGTATTTTTTCTTTATTAACTTTATTTTATTTTATTATTATTCATAATGTATAATATATATAAATTTTTTTATAGTTTTTGTATTTTATTATTATTTATATTATATAATATATAAAGTTCGATTAGTTTCGATTGATTGTGACGATTTTCAAGCTTTCTTTATGCTCACCTCTAACAAATACCAAAGAAATCGTGCATGTTTTTAAGGAAATACAAATGCCAACACAATGGAATCATGAAGAATAATTGATGAGGAAATTGTCGTTTGTTCTCTAAGATTGAAATCACTAGGGAAGCTAAGTTGGTAAAAATGTGGAAAAATTATTGAATGAGATTGTGATAGTATAACTTGTTGGGTTTTGACAATATATTAGAAGGAAAATTGTCCTACATGTGAAAGGTTTAGGAAAATGATGAATTGTCCTACATCTAAAAGGTTTAGGAAAGTGATGGGCTCCTGACACTATAAAAGGAGTCTATGGCTTTGGTTTCAAAACATCCCAGTTAGAAACACTTTAAGCTTGGTGTACTAGCTCTGGTTAAATTCCCTTCTTTATATTATCTGGTCTGAGAGTGGGAAAAGGGTGTGAGTGGTATATAGCTTTGGGAGAGTGTTTTTGTAATTGGGGTCGGGGAGAGAATTCTATGTGATTGTAACAATTTTTCACGTAGTGGAAATTTCTTTCTGTTCGTGGTTTTTTCTTCGGGTTTGGAGTTTTTCTACGTAAATTATTGTGTCTCTTATTTTGTTGGTTTCTTTTAATTTCTCAGTCATTTCTGCTTATTCCTAGTGGTGGGAGGTTTTTTCCCAACATAACTGTCCTTAAATGGTTGGTTATGGATTTGAAAATTTTCATAGTTTTGTTTTTAATTAATAACGATTGGATATATATTCGAAATACTTTTGTAATATCTCTCATGTATGTTAAATTATCAACAACATCATGGTGCTCTCTAAAGAGGAACTCTTTTCAAAATCTCAAAAGACAACGAGTTGGTATCTCAGTCTAACTAAGAGTTCTTGTGGTTCAAGAGAATCCAACTACAACAAATCCAAAAACAAGAGAAACTATTTAGAGAGGATGCTACAATGTAGTTGACCATTTTTTTTTTAAATCATTAGATGAAGAGAGAAGTATTTTGAATTTATATCCGGTAGTTAACGGTTATTATGAGACAAACACATTACGATGCCCTCATTGAATAATTTATTCAGGAAATGAGAGCTCCCCTCCCTTTTCTGTTTGTTTTTGTGGTATTAAGATTGTTGGTTTTAAGAAGGGGGTGATTGTCTTTTTGCTAAGGGTAGATTGTTAATGCATTTTACTTATTGAATAGGATTTTATGGTCGGTTCGCAATCCCTAGATATCAACGACACACCCTTTCTTGGGTAATTTTATAGTTCCCACGGAGTGGAGATGGTGTTGACAGTTCATGAATTTTCCTTTTGCCACATTTTCCTTGAAGGGTTTAAGGGATCGGATTCCAATAATTTTTTGAAAATTAGGGTTAGGTTAATTAGACTAGCAAAGACTGGAATTTTGTAAAATCCCTAATTTTCAAGAGAAAAAAGGGCATCGACTCAAGTTTTGAGTACAAACTAGACCTGTGCGGTAAGTAAATGGGCTAATCTTATATGGGCCGATATAGAAACTATGTTATGGGCCGCAGTACAAAAACCCAAAATTATGGCCTAGCTAGAACTCGCCCCTTAGTCCGACGGCCCAACGACATTACCCAAAATTATCGAATATTATGATGGATTTTTATTATTTCAAAATTTAGGGTAAATTACATTTTTTTCTCCTTCATATTTGAGTTGGATTCTATTTAGTTCTTAAGATTTAAACTCGGATAGTTCTAAAATGATTAAATAAGATTAAACGACATATTCTAATTATTTGAAATAATTCGTAACTTCTCACTCATATTTTTGTTACACCTGTAACCTAACAATTAGTATCTTTTAGAACCATTTCCGATGCACTAATTAAAAAGATAAATTTTCTCTTTGTTCCTTCATAGTTAGGTTGAGATCTAATTGACTCCATTTGATAAAGATTTCGCTTCTAATTTTTTGTTTCTGAAAATTGTGTTTGTATCTCATAATTTTATTACTATGATTATCGCCTCTTTTTAAAGAAATAATAAGATTCTTAGCCAAATTTTAAAACACAAAAAATATATATGTTCAAATCTTCACTTAGATTTTGAAAACATTTGGAGGAAGTAAATTAAAAAAAAAAAAAACATAAGTAACATTTATAAACTTAATTTTAAAAAATCAATTCGCTATCAAACAAGACATTAATTCTTGAAATTTTGAAAATGGGACTAAGAGATATCTAATGTTATAATTATGTTACTTTTAATTGGGGACAAATTACTAGAATTTATATAGATCTTTTTGTTAATTTTAAATTAATTTAATAATATTAAATTTTCTATTAAAGGGTGTTGAGATAAAAATTTTGATCAATTCCCAGTTGCTATGTCGTTATTCGAATTAATGACGAAGTTGTAAATGATTAAATTTGGGACCGATTATAAGTTGACACGTGTCCTAAATTTAATTTGAAAACAAAAATTGGGAAGTTCTAAAAATTAAAATGTCACATGTCTTTTTTATGATAATTTGACTAATTTAATTTGGTCAAATTGGATTTATAAAATTGGATAAGTTAAATGATTAGGTTATGTGGAATTGGTCATAGTAAAACTCAAATCCAAATGATTAGGCCCAAAGCCAACGAAATCCAAATCCAAATGGTTGGGCCGAAAAGCCACTCAGGCCCAAACCCACACGTCTTGGAAAACTCTATAAATAGCTAGATTTCCCTCCATTCCAAAGGTTCAGAAATTTCACTCCTACAAAAAATTCAGAGCAAAGTCTTCAAGTGCTGAAGAAGTCCTTAGTGTTGAACGCTGCAAGACGAGTCTTCAAGTGTTAAACATTGTAAGACAAGTCCCTAGGTGCGAAACACTATAAGTCCACAGGGGTTAAGCACTCCGTGAAAACCAAAGATTTTTCCAAGTATCCAATCTCGAGAACAAGCTATTTAGCCCTCGAGTGACATACATACAAGAGAGAGAATCAGAGGGTCATACTTAGAGATTGTATTTCATACCCACAAAGTTAATATAATATAAAGTTTATTACACGTGTCTCGTTGTTATTCTTTCGTTGAATTTACGTGTTTACAGACGGATGTTTTTAAAAGAAATTAAAGGTTGAAAATTTTCACCTACGATCAGAACTAATAATAATAAATGATATTATTGTTATATTATAATTAATGTGGTTTTTCATTTTCCCCCAATATTTTCACAATAGTATTCTCAAACCATTTATGTCATGTTGTCATCTAAAAGTTATGCCTAGTTTTTTCAATCATCCTTTTTTTGAAAACACTTTTAAAATTTTTAGTCAAATTTCAAAAGCGAAAATAAGTTTTTATGTTTACATTTTTTTAGTACAATAAAAGTTGAGAGAATTCAAACCAAAGATCTCGTGGTCGTTAACACATTCAATTAATATGGCAATTGAATTACTTTCACTTTGACAATTTTTATTCTTAACCTAGCTTACCTTATTAAAAGATATCAAATATACAAAGAAACATATAGGGGATAACCTAGTGTTTATAAGCTTGATTCTCAAAAACAAAAAACAAAAAAACCAAATAATTATCGAACATAATTTTAAAATTTAACTTTGAAACAAAAAACTACTCATTAATATGAAAGCTAGGGAAGAACATAACAACATATGTGCCATTGGTAATTTTGATTATGAGATTTGAAAACTGTCTATAACTTTTTATAAATCACTAATAATATACAATGGCATTATAGATCAGCTATAATTTTTAATATCGGGATATTAACCATTGGAAGTTAGTTTGTTAGTAGAAGTTAGTTGTATTTGGTTATTCTTGTGTATTATTTATCATTTTATAAATCAGTGAGGGATGTTGTATTCTATGTAAGAGAGAATTATATTGGAATTTAATAAAGCTTCCAATCTCTTTCCTCTAAACAAGTGTCATGTTATCAGAGCAACGCGATTAGTGTGTGTTCACTTACGTGTTCTCTTCTTCCTTTTCCTTGGCGGTGTTCGATTTTTTTTTTTTTTTCATTCAAGAACCTTTGTTTCTCTCGTTCTTGAACTCCTTACTCGTGGTGAATGCTTCTCTGTCTCACGAAGGTCATCCAACCATGGATGATTCCGATTTTGAGAACCAGTTAAGTCCATATATCCTTCATCATTCGGTAACTCCGACTGCACTTTTAGTAACTCAACAACTCCTTGGCACAAGCAATTACATTTCATGGAGCAAAGCTATGTTGCTTGCCCTATTGGGCAAGAACAAGATCAGATTCGTCAATGGAGCGATTAAGCGACCAGATGGACCTCTAATTTTTGTCTGGCAGTGCAACAATGACATAATTGCGTCCTATGAACTCAATCTCAAAGGAAATTGCGGCAAGCATAGTTTATACAGACTGTGTCAAGGAACTTTGAGATGAATTAAAAGAACGCTATTCGACAAACCAATGGTTCTCGAATTTATCAGCTCCCCACAACCCCGGTTCGAATTTAATAGCGAACTAAACTTTTTGACAAAAGATTTAATGTACCGCCTTTAAGCATATAATGGATCATTCAAACCAGTTAAAATAAAAATGGTCGGAAAGAAAATTCTAGTATCTCTTGAATGGAACAAGCATTAAAAATGAATAACATTTTTTTTTCAAAAACAAAAGGCAGAATATAAATAAATTACTTGGTCTTTTCAAATGTGGAATATTGACTAAAATAATAACAGAAGTCTGATAAATGAAAAAGGCCAGTGGCTCCAGTAAAGTGCTGCATATTCTTATTTTTCAAACGTGACAGAATTTTCTTATCTTGATAAGATAAAATAATATGCCCAGTAACTATAATTAAATAATAACAATAATAATTAACTAAGTAACAAGTGGGTTAAGACCTTTGAAGCAATTTGGTTGGATGATTAAGAATTTATAATGTGTATATATACACTATCATATAATATAATATATATGTTTCTTAGTGTGACTAACTATATATTATATTCTAATCACTCATTTGTTCTGTTCATTATAAAGATGGAATCAAGACTTTGGAGTACCCTTTGAGTTGCGCTCCACTAACAAGCTTACACATTTTCCTATAACAAAAAAAATTATAAAATAATATTGAGAATCTTGGGTTATATTTCTGCAAGAAAATTGACTACACTTTTCGATTAAAATCATAGTTTGTCAAGGTTAAAATTCTCAACCCGTGTATGTATATAATTATTTATTTTTTTATTTTTTTTAGTACAACTGAATCACACGCCTTATGATTGTTAACATATTTAATATGCTAATTGTGAGCTATGTTCTATTTGGTTTTTTAATTATATATGAGTAAGTATTTATTAAAAAAAATTAAATGCATATCTAATTATGCTTTCAATCCTAATTCTCTCTATGTTTATGTTGGTACATTGTCTTTCATGCTCGAAATTCATCTTCACTATATTGCTATTGACAAGTCTTTTTCAACCATCAAGTCTCTAATGACCAATCAATAACAAGTTAATAATAACGGATCAACTTCATTCAAAAGAATATTTTCAAAGCGTTTTCTTTGAGATCTTTGACTAAACCTAATATTCAATTTATAATACTTCTATTTGTTTGAATTGATTGGATGCTTTCAATCCTATTTTACCTATTCAATCGTTGTTTTCATGCTCATTTTTTATATAAAAATTAATTTTATCCTTACATGATTATATAATTAATCACTTTTTTCCTCTCCGCTAATATATACTAATGAAATCATTAATAATCTTTTGAACATATACTATATTATTTGTTTGGATTTATTTAATTTACCCAACCTACAATATTTTTGTAGTGACTTCTAAACTACCAATGAGACAAAATTCTAACATTTAAAAATTAATATTAAAATTATAAAAAATAAATTCTAACACTCGAAACTAAATTTATAATTTAAAGAAAAGGTAAAAGAAAGTTTACCAAACACTTATAGAGGGTCAAAGGCAGGCCAAATCAGCAAACCTCTTTTTATATTTATTCCAATAATTCATAGCCATCACGACACGTGGAAATATCACACTAATAATTTACCACCTGTATAACAAAAATTACAATACAGTGACAAAAGCAGGCTCCATGCACGTGGGAAAAAAAACAGAGTAGACCGCACGTGCAAATTCCACCAAGAAAACGAAGCTTTGCTTTTTAATTTATTCAACTTTTAATAATAATAATAATACTAACCTAAAATAAAAATTCATCACTTCGATCCACGATGTTGCCACGTGTCATCATTTGGACGAGATCTATCTTTTAAATCTAAAAGATTTTTTAAAGTCGAAAAAAGAGCACAACCTGAATGCAGCTCGCTTCAACATCATAAAAACAAGAAAAACAACCTTCAACACCACCTATTATGTAGGGTTGCTATGTATTTTTTCTTATTTCTATGGTGTTAAAGTGGGTTGCACAACACTCATGTGCCGACCGCATAAGTTTTTTTTGAAAGAATTATTCAAAGAGGTTAGACCAATGCATTAAAAAGATTTACGCGAAAACAGTCCGGTTGAATAATTTTTCGCGAGTGATTTTCATCGAACGGCAGTTGCAACGGCTGCCATCGAGATATTACCAGTGGTAGTTATCGAACAACTATTTTCACAGAGGAATTGGTCAACGATTATGGAGCTTGGCTCTGCGACGAGTGCCTCCCAAGCTTGGTCGGAATATTCTTTGTCGCTACGCTGTAAGAAGACTTCAGTGGCATCAATGCGGTGGAGATTCCATCCTCGTTTGCTCCGAAGGTGGTGAATCTTCTGCCATTGTCGAAATGCTAATTTTCTTGTATTTTCCTTAATCTTCAAAATAGCTGTCTCGAGAATTCGAGATCGGACTTTGTCGTCGGTGGCCAAATCCATGTCGGCGCGTAGAAACGCGTCAAGTTCAGGCACTCCAATGGCGCGTCGAATCCCACGCACGTAATCATTTTCTGTAGGATCAAATAAATTTCGTACCTCATTAACGAATCCGTCGTCCAACATTCGATCGACGCGTTCCGACACGAATGAGTCTAGGACTGGTAACGACACGTCGACCCAAAGGAAGCAACAATCATATTGGTATCGAAACTCGGCATCGTCGTCAACAAGAGATTCGATGAAGGAGTTGGAGCCACCGGCGACAATCGGGAGGCGGTGTTTTCCGACGATGGAGTCGATCGCCGACGATGCGTGGCGGCGGAAGTCGGCGGCGGTGAAGTTGGAGTTTGGATCGGCGATTCCGAGGAGGTGATGTGGGACCCCACAGCATTCTTTTTCGGTGACCTTATTGGTGACGATTTCGAGTCCTTTGTAGACTTGAATTTTGTCGGAGTTAACGATTTCAGCTGGGAAACGGGTCGCTAAATCGATGGCCAACCGGGACTTTCCGGTTCCGGTTGCACCCATTACGAACACTACTTTGTCTTTTCGCCGGAAAAATGGTTCCAAATTGAGTGTGTTTGTGCCTTGAAAGTTTACCAGCGGCGGCTCCGCCGCAGCCTGCTTGCACCTCGCCGACAAGGAAATTTTCATTCTCTTTACGAACAATCCTGAAAAAATTAACCCACCATAAATAAATAAATCACTCTCATTATAATATTAAAAATATGAATATATAATTAAATATACCAGAATAGTTTATGGATTATTTTGGTAGTGTCTTTATATAATATAATTTCTATTTTTTTTTAACAAATTCTTATTTCCCTGACTTCAAATATGAATTTAGAAAATTGATTTATGTCTTCTCATTCATTATTTTTTCGTCAAATCCTTTATTTTTAAATCACCACCAAGACATTTTTAGTGAATTAAATAATGATTATTTAGTAGGCCTTACAATAGCCTTACGCGGATGAGTGTAAGAGTAATATTAGGAATGTAAGTAAATTATTAATATATCAACTTAAATTCATAGATAAAAGAGAATTAGTCACCCCATAAACAAACATCAACTTTCAGGGGTCAGTTGGATGGATGAGTTGGGGAGTAGGAGTTGAGGAAATAAGAGTAAAGAAGTCTGGGAAGTTTTGAAGTCTATGTTTGGAGTGCAAAATTAAGGGTTAATAACTCCTTGGGTGAAACAAGGAGTTGAGAGAGTTATTAACTATTCAATCCAAACGACTCCTCAGTGTTACAAAAAAAGTCTAAAATATACCTTTTTAACGAGGAGAGGGGGAGTTGTATCGGGTACAGAACCTCTTCGAGCGGTGGTAGGAGAAGAGAGAGAAAATAGAGAGAAAATATATGTGGGGAAAATAAAAGTATATGCTTTTTGGTATAATATAAGCCAAAGCCTAGGCTCTAAGTATATGGTATATATTCAATACTTGAGAGAGATAGAGAGAGACAATTGAAGAGGATGAGGAGGGGAATTTTTGGATCTTATGGGTTTAATTTGAGAGAAAATGATGTATGCATAAAACTTTTCTTTTGTTTTTTTTCTCTTTGGATTTTTCTCTCTCAGTTTAAATTTATGATCAATCACTACCAAATGATGATCATCTATATCTCTCCACAAAGCAATGATAAGATTAGCTTGAGGTATTTATGCTGATGAGGAATGGCTAAACTTCCATTAGTTTAACACATACTTTCCATCATTTCTTTAATCCAAATTCCCTTATTTCCTTTTTTTTTAATGATTAAACTAATAATTTGGTTTACATATATTTTAAAAATAAAATTCAGATTTTAATTCCACAATGATATAGCTTAGGTATCCAATATGTTAAGATGAACCAAAATTTAATCTTATATCATTATTTTTCAAATTAGTTTGAGAGAAAAGTGACATTACAGGAGTTTGAATACAGGATCTTATGATTTGATACCATGTTAAATCCTGAATCAACCCAAAAACTTATCTTGGTGGATTATATATAGTAAATTTTAATTTATATTATTACTTTAACAAAACACTCGTCAACCTAAATATAAGTTCAACTAGATTAAAGCCATATACTTTCGATGAAGAAGTCAAATGCTCGAATCTTCTACCTCTACATTTTGTTGAACTAAAAAAATATCAAACATTCAACCTTAAAATGATAATAGATGTCTTATCCACTAAACTATACTTGTATTCTCAAATATAAACTAGTAGGGGCGTTTGGAGTATCATTTCGAAAATTAGAACCCTTGAAATTCGAAATCCTAGAGGATTTTGTTCTGAGGGGTTTAAAATCCTAAATATCAGAAAACAATGTTTAGTATGCACTATTTAAAATCAAGAGGTTGTATTTCAAATTCGTTGAGTTTTGAATAATGTTGAGTGGCCCAAACAATATTTTGAATTTGGATTTTCGAATCCAAAACCATCCAAGTCCGAGCTCCAAACGCCCGCTAAAGAATTCGTGTAGATGAGACCGGGTCAAAGGGATGAATGGCTGAAATGGACAATATTTAATTTAATTTTTATTTTATTTTAATATTGAATGAAAATTGTGTTTTTGTTGGTAAGCAGTTGAATAAATTGAATTCTATGCTTTCTGATTAAGACAGCAACCACCTTTTAGTGGAAAGGAGAATCTATACTATGTATAAATAAGACCAAAGCTTAAAAGAAAATTTTCATCATCTTTTTTACTCTCTTTTTTTTTTGTTACTAATTATTGGCTTCATTTTTAACTAAATAAATATAACTTTTATTTCGATATATGGATATACATACAATAGAATTGCAATGTTTTAATTTCATGAAATTAAGAATTTTGAGGTTAAATTTGATTCATTACACAATATATAGATTAAATATAGGGAGAAAAAGTGAAAATTTAACGTTTTCCAAATATCAAGAAAATTTAAAAGGTATTGAATTGGTAACTTTTTTTTTTTAGTACATCAACAAATGGGGGTGGGGATATTGAATATTTGGTAACTTGAGTGATTAGTTAGTATGCGTAAAAAAAATATGTGATTAAATTTTCTAATTTAATTTCATGTAGATGAAAAAGAATATTTCCATATAAATACTACCCTAGATTATTGTTACATATATATTTTTTTTAATTTTAAGATCCGAATTGATAATTAAAATTATTGATTTTTTATAATTAATTTAAAAATTAAATTAAATTGAAAATGTGTTTAAAAAAAGAATGAAAATTTAATAATAACAACTAGGCTAAATGTACTTAATGGTCGTTGCTTAATGGTATTCAGTCTTTTAAAATTCTCAATTTTATTGCCAAATATATCTTAAAATTATCATTAAGTCCTTACCTAAAGAGATTAGTTAACATAAAAGCTAATGAGTATTTATTTATATAATTTTTTCAATATGGGGGGATACAGCTATAGGTGATTAATGGGTTGTTTAAAGGGTTGAGTGAGTTATAATAGTCTGTGAGTTATAATAGTAGTATAGTCTGTAATTAATAATATATTCTGTGTTTGAAGTGCAAAATATTTCACATGTTATAATAACACAAGTTATTATAATCTATGCTTCAAATAGACCCTAAATGATTATTTTATTACTATATTTGGACATGTAGACATGTCTCATGAACATGCCACTGAAAAAAAAAATCTCTAATTGATGGGTCGAAATTCATAGATGAGACGTTGGATTTTATACGTTGAGTAGTATTTTAGTGATATATTCATGTGTTTAAATATGTTGGTAGAACATGAGAAAATCTATAGCACTACGAAAGTGTATACACTCCTTCCATTTAGTATTTAACACATATTTTGATGATATATTATTTTATTTTATGGACCATACACCATTTTTAAGTACTTCTTTCATGACAAGCAATGAATAAAGGTAGTATGAGAAACTTTCTATATTACCCTAGTATTATAAATTTTTTCATAGAACAATAATGTAATGATTTATCATTTTTTAAACAAATGTTAACCATTTGTTTTTATTGTTATGATTTTGTTTCGTAGAATGGCCTAATTGAAATTACAAATTTGGTTTATATGATTTTGAAAAGATTAGAATTTCTTTCTTATGATTTTAAATATTATAATTAGTTCCTATGGTTTCATAAAACCCTTCCAAATATATAGGAAGTTTTATCAAACCAAACAAACTAATTATAAAATTTTATCAAATTATAAAAATAAAATTCTAATTTTTCTTTTAACTGTAGACAACTAATTTTAAAATGATGGAGGGTCCAATCTTACATATTTAGCCTAAGAACTATCGGCTATTATGTCCGTACACCAGTTTCTGGTCAACTCAAGTATAAAAAATGTTCCAAAGATATTAATAAAAAATTACATGAAACTTTTCTTTGTCAAATTTTAGCCATGTCCTTTTGCACATAATTTAATTAATATTATTCAAAGATTCAATAATTAAATTTAAATTTAAATAAAAGAAGGGGGGAAAAAAGAAGCACCCACTACGTACAAGTGTAGTGGGCTTATAGCATTTAAAAGTGGTAGTGGGCAAAAAGAACTTTCTCTTAAAGTGGTTTTAGATACCTAAATTTTTAATATATATATGGCGAAAAGACAACCTAATAAATAGTTAACTTTTATTATTTAAAGCCACATAGCTTATTTTTAGTAAACTTAGAATCAAAAGAACCATTTTCAATCATGGTGCAAAGATTAAAGATTTGTAATAATTATGAGTTTATCTTTTTATATATTTTATTTAAAGGAACTAACATTGTAATGAGGAAAGGCAATTTTTTTTTTGGGTTAAATTACAAGTTTAGTCTCTAAACTTTAAGGTTTATAATTATTTGATCCTTGAACTTTCAAAAATGTTAATAGATCCTTAAACTTTTAATTTTGTGTTTAATATGTTCTCAATAAATTAAAAAAATTTAAAAATTAATGGATCTATTTGATATAAATTTGAATCTTATATCTAATGTGAAATTCTAAGGTCCTGTTTGGATAACCATTTGATTATTGGTTTTTGATTTTTGAAAATTATGCTTATTTTTTTCACAATTTCTCTCTATCTACTCTACAATGATTTCTATATTTCTTGAAGTACCATTTAAGTTTCTAGCCAAATTTCACAAACAAAAATGAATTTTTGAAAACTATTTCTTTTTTAGTTTTCAAAACTTAGTTTGGTTTTTGAAAACATAAGTACAAAATAAATAAGAAAACAATAGAAACCCATTAGTAGGAGTAGTATTTCTTAGGCTTAATTTTCAAAAACCAAAAATAAAAAACAAAATAGTTATCAAACGGGATTTAGATTTTTAATTTTGTATCTTTGATCTCTAAATTTAAAAAAAAATCAAAAGTTTAAAGTTCAAACACCAAATAAACCTAAACTTCAAAATTCATAAATTAAAAATAAATTATTATATTATTATTATTTGGAACTGGCATTCTAAACTCATAAAAAATTTGGGGAAAATGATATAGATCTATATAATAAAAAATACAATTAGATTTTAGATGATAAATAAGAAAAAGTATCTGCATAACATACTATCTTATTCCATATATTTCATTCTCATTTTGCAATATTTAAATTTGTCCTCTCACACTTCAATTTTGAACTAGTGTATCACTATCAATTCAAAAAAAAAAAAAAAGTGTATCACTAGATTTTATAGTTATTTTTTATGGATTCTATTAGACTATAGTGGCATTATCTACATGGTGTGCCACTTGATCTCTCAATCTCAAAATCCATCTCTTTATCACTCTATGCAAATCTATATCTTTCTTTTCAAAATATAAATAAATAAAAAGTTGAGATTCTTCATTCAATTTCTAGTTTGATAGTGAAATTGAACATTTTTGTCTTTTTAATTTTACTTAAAATTTAATCGAGAAGGGGCGATGTGATGTGATGTTTGTTGCACAAGTAAAAATATTATTTCTTATGAAAGGTTTAAAAAAAAAAAAAAAAAACTATTCTTAAGTCTCATCAAGATTTACGGAGAATAAATCAACATTAAGTGTATTTTGAATTAAATGAACAATAAAAGTTGCTTTTTTTAGTATAGGAATCCAAAGATAATCTAAATAATAAAATTGCCCCTTTAGCTCTATTTTTATATCATTATATACTTTTGATTGACTGCAAATATTAAAGAGTTGGACATGGTTAGATGAATATTCTATAAAATGGGAGACAACCCAAAGGAATAATTTGATCACTTAGAGAAATATTTTAAAAATAATTAAAAAGAAACAAAAGAAAGAGAGATTTGAAGTTAAAATTAGGTTTTCTTATCTTCAAATATCAATGATACTAATAATAAAGAAAGAAAGAGAAAACTTTTTTCTTAATGTTTATTTTAGTGCCACTAGCATTTTGAAGTTCTTTTTTTTTTTCTTATTCCATTTGAAAGGAAAAAAGAAAAAGGGAACAAAAGAAGAAGAAGGAAGAAGAAGAATAAGAAGGGGGAAGCAAGTTGGTACTATGAGGAAGGATAGAATTTTGTGTAGATAATGTTTTGGGTTTTCTAATGATTGCACAAACATTAGGTATCTTATGGGAATATCATGATTGTTCATGTAAATATGATTATATCTAAAATTTTTAAAAACTTTGGTATAAATTATTATAAATATACATATCTTTAGTACTTTACCAATAATATACCATATCATTTATTCTAATTAAAAGCACCCTCCAAGTAGCAATTTCAATAGGGTGTACTATATGATATACAATCAACTTTAAGTCAAAAGAGAATTAATAGTTTGTCTACTCTCGAAAAAAAATTTGTCTTTTAGCACAACGATACGTGATGGAGAATTTGAGCCTTCAATCTCACAAAATGTGATAAAATTCCTTTATTTAATGAACTATGCTTGAATTGAAAACATATAGTATTACAAATGACGTTAATTTATTATTAATATTTTAACTAATAATTTTGATATAGTTTTATTGATTCTCCATTTTACCCTTTTTATGACATATTAAATAGGGGTATTTTTATTTTTTCTGGTATGATTGATGATGTAGCGTTTAGGGTTTGGAAAACTATGTAAAGCATGACCATTAGGTTGTACATGAGAGTTTTTATGTATGAATGAAACTTTTGTGATTTGATGTTGAGCCACATCATCTACTCTTTGCAATTCTTGAGTCCAGCGTTGCAAGCTAAAAACATTCAGGTAGGTTTGACCAACTTTACTTGTGGAGTGTTCAATCTTTGAGTGAGGAATTAGTTTCCTTACCTCTTGGTCTTTGATCTATAAGGTAATCTTGTATCTATTCCTTCAAATTAAAATTGAAATCAATTTGATTTGAAGGCTTTAGTGTTTGTGAATTAAAGCTTCACACAACCAAAGGATTCCTAATTCCAACTCACTAGGGTTTTCATATCAATGGAATAAAAATTCAAATATTCGACTTATAAAGACAATATTATTAATGTCTAACTGATTGGATTATATTTAAGCATATGACATGTTTAATCACTTTAAGTTTTAATAATTCAACACGTGCTCTACAGGTTTGAAAAACCTCCCAATAATTTTTTTTTTAGTTTAACAAAGGTATGGTATAAAGATTTAAACTTTAATCTCAAGTGAAAGAGTACATATCAATTATCGTTGAGTCATATCACTTTGGCAAACACAGATAATAAGTAAAATGATAATTGATCATTGATAACTTAAATATACGAAGAGATTTATTATATTTGAAAGAAAGTATCCCCACACATAAAAAAGACAGTGGTCAACACTTTTTCCATCGATGATTAGAAAGATTATAAGATGGATATGCGAAAACAAGCACGAACACATTAATGAGTGATCGAATAGTATTTTTGAATTTTACATCAAAACTAGAGATGTAATCCAAATGAACCATCGTAATTAAATTGATCTCTAATCCAAAGTTTGAAAATAAGTTGTCCACCCAACAAAATTGATGTTGTTGCTCCATTACTATTAATGCAAAATGGGACATCAGGTCCAAATAGGATTCAAATAAAGTTTACTTTATTTTAGATCACTTGTGGCCTTCGTTGTTCATATTCTTTTGTTGGCCAAGTATAACATAGGCACCAACTTCCTATATAAATCAATCATGATTAGCTTTTTCTATTTTCTTTCTTTTTTTAAATAATAAGAATAATAATGTTTAAGGTTTTCTTTAATACACACTCTTGCGTCCTTTTTTCTAAGGAATACTATGAATTAAAATAGTATGTGGGTTATAATAGTATATGAAATTATATAATATTATTTAAAATGCAGAGTTTTAGTCTTGGATTATAATAGTTTGTGTTTGGAGTGTAGTGTACTTCACAAATTATTATAACAAAAGTTATTATAACTCACGCTCCAAACAATCCCTTAGAGATGGTGCACTATAACAAATTTTTGGTTAAATTATAAATTTAGACTTTGTAGTTTTGAAAGTTATAATTTCATCTCTACCATTAGAAGCCTCTGATAACTTGAGTACGTGACAAGACAATTAATTGTCATGGTATTCAATTTGTTAGTGACTTTTAATGATAGAGACTATTTATAAAGTTTCATCAAATTATATAGACAAAATTCTAACTTTTAAAATCGCTTTATGCAACTTATAGGAATCAAGTTTGTAATTTAACCAAAATTTTTTTAACACATAAGTCCATAAAATGCCAAAAGATATGTATTTAATGGGGCTTTAAAATTTTAATTGTGTCAAATAATTAAGTACTTGCATAGTTATACATTTTAAAATGTGTCTTATAGATCATAGACTTGTATAAAACTAAAACTTTAGAGGTTGTTTGAGGTATGGATTATAATAACATGTGTTATTAGATACTTTTTAAAGTTTAAGAAACTATTAAACATAATATTAAAGTTTTATAAATCTATTAGACATTTTTCTAAAGCTTAAAGACCTATTAAACAATCAAAGTGAACATAATTCAACGATAATTGACATGTACTCTCGATAAAAAAATTAGAGGTTTGAATCCTCTCACCTCAAATACTGTCGAATTTTAAATAACATAAAATAAAACAAAACCTACTAATTAACCACCATTTAAAACTTTATTAAGCAATCTTATAATTTTATTTACTTTAATTACTTGGCTGCAATTATGATAGTTTCTTTTTTTTTTTGAAAAAAAAAAAGAAAAGAACTTCATTAAACAACATAGGAACAGCCATCCTCAAGGAGGATACATCGAATCGAATGGGGAAAGTCCAAAAACCAGACAACACGACTTTCTTCTGAAGCACAACAGACTCCAAAAAAAGTCGCCCAACATTATAAAATCTAGGGCAAAAGGAGCTAGAAAAATTGGATCAAAGAGAAAAACAATGGTCTCGATTTCATCCAAAACCGTTTTGCTTTCTGAAATATTCGTACCTCGCTACGATTATGATGGTTGAAAATCAAGCACTGGAACAACTAATTTGGGTTTGAATCCTCTCAACCTCAAATATTGTTGAACTTAAATAAAATAAAATAAAATAAGACCTATTAAACGCCATTTAAAACTTTAGTAAGTAATCTTATAGTTTAATTTGCTTTACTTGGTTGCGATTCTTATGATTTTTTTTAAAAGAAAAAAAACTTCATTAAACAATAGAAGAACAACCATTCTCAAAGAGGATACATTGAACTGAATGGAAAAAGTCTGAAAACCAAACAATAGGGTCTTCCTCTAAAGTGGAGGAAGTCGACCAATCAACTGACTCCAAAAAAAACCATCCACGCAAGGTAGTAGGCGGTGACATTATAAGATCGAGGACAAAAAGACATAGAAATATCGGACCAAAGAGAAGAAATGTTCCCAATTTCATCTAAAACAGCTTTTATTGTTGCCTTAATGTTTGATTTCTAGTCGTTCGTAATTAGCTTAAGTTTGCTTTTTTATTTTTATTTTTTAATTCAACAATATTTGAAGTAGGAGATTCGTGCATCATTTTGTTTTGTTTAGCGAGGTGACATTGACATTATTTTTCCTTTTTTTTTTTTTAGAGAGTCCATCAAATTCAACCCTTTTTCATGAACACTTAAATACCTCTATCGATTATAAGTGGGCGATTTGTTCCTTCAACGAATCAATAAAATGAGAATCTTTCAATTTGTGCGAATAGTAATTATACATATATGTTCCACCGAAATTCAAAGTCAAATTGTAATTTATCAAATCCAATTCATAGTTGAATTCATGAAATCTTATTTGTCCATTTACTTTTTTTTTTTTTTTTTGAGTTCGTTCATTTACTATTTGATGTAACGATAACACATAAAATATTTTATCCAAAGAAAATATATATTAGTTTGTGTTAATATTTATATAAAGATTTAAATATCCTTTAAACTTTCTTATTTATTTCATTTTTGTTTTTTAACTTTCAAAAGGTTCATTTTGACTCTAATTTCTTGTATTTAAACTTTCAAAATGTCTATTCCAATTCCCAGATTTTTAAAAAATAATTATTTTAGGCTTTGCTATATTATTTTTAATTTTCATCTAATATCTATATAAGCTTGAAGTCATGCTCATATTCATATGCTAGTACGCACCCTCGAAACTATGTAATTAATTTGTTAAAAACAAAATAAGGTAAGAACTCAAGTTGGTTATTTTTTGAAAGTTAAAAGACTAAAACAAATATTTTAAAAGTTCATAAACTAAAGTAGAATAAATTTGAAAGTTCAAGGATTAAAATGAACCATTTAAAAGTTTAGGGACGAAAATGGAACAAACTTGAAAGTTGAGAGATCAAAATGAGATTTAAATCTTCTCTAAATTAAAATCATTGTAGTGGACGAGAAAATTAGTTGTCATACTTGAAAATCTTTCTCACAACAAAAATAATGATTTTTGTGCTCTATTTATATATATATATATATATATATATATATATATATATATATATATATTTCTATTTTTTACATGTACCGTTTTTATAGTATATTACTGATAAATGCGTGGACTATTGAAATATATTAATAGGTTTTTTCAACTTTTCAATTTTTTTTATTTGGATTGAATTTAAAATTGTGTAATCTTTTTTTTTTTTTTTTGCTAGATTTGCTGCTATTTTGAACAAGACTACTATATATACATAAATATTCCTATAAATTAAATAATCGTACATTCTAGTCATGATATAGTAACAAAAAAAAACATTTCTATATTAACAATGATTTCATTTTCTTCTCAAAGTTCACTCAATTCTTATTTTTTTTTAAAAAAAAAAACTTTTTAAATAGTGTGTGCATGAGAGGTAGTGTTGCCAATTGGATGTAGTTTGTGTACGGCTTTCACATCCACCAAAAGCAATTGTCGTTTTTTTTAAAAAAAATATTTATTTATTTATTATATTTTTAATAATAAAAAGAAAATCAATTAATTAAATATTTTATTTGAATATCGACTAAAATAGATATGAAAGTTATATCAATCCCATCTCCAATTGTTTGGAGGATTCACATCGACATTATAATATACTCTGCACGCTTGAATCATATAAATATTTCAATCATGCCAAAAACTCATAATTATTTATGCAACTTCATTAATAATCTCAGTCAAAATTAAAATATGAGATAAAAATCAATTTATATCTCTAAACTTAAAATTATATCACTTAAAATATCAAAATTAATAATTATATTAATTAAAATCCTATTTTATACATGTATAAAATTTATTTAAATGTAGGTATTAATGTATAATTAAAATCCTATTTTATACATGTATGAAATTTATTTAAATGTAGGTATTAATATAATACTAGAAAGAAATGTTGGAATTAAATAAATAAGAGTGGTTTTCCATCTTCTCATATTTCTCTTTTTTTTTTAATTATCTTTTTTTAGTATAATTGGGATTGAGAAATTCGAAGACTTGTAGTCGTAACACATTCATCACATCAGTTGAGTTATATTCTGTTTGACTTTTTCGACTTATTTTAAAAGCTAGAATTGGGTCATAATTTACTTTTATTTTCTTTACTTTAATAATATTTTGGGAGAAAATTAATTTATTAAGTAATTTTGAGTTGATTTTAAATAGAATTATGTGAAAATAGTTAGGATCTAAATTAATTTATTTATGAAAGCTTAAATTGATATAACTCTCAAGTTTATGAGTTTTTTTATTTTTTATTCTCAAAATTTATTAGTGAGTGAAAAAGCAAAAAACTAAGGGCTTGTTTGGTTGGCAATCCAAAAACAGAAATTTGAAAACAAGGGATTCAATGAAAACAGAGTTGTATTTCATGTTTTCAGATATGTGTTTGGTAGCAGATTTAGAAATTTGATTCCATTTTAAAATAAAGAGTTTAAAGTGTGTTCTATAATATATTTATATATCATAAAATTAGTTGTAATTCTAAAACTAAATATTAGGTTGAATATAAGACATTATTAATTAATTTATGAACATGTTATTTTTTTATAAATTTTATATTATTATTATTTTATAATATAATATAATATTTTATATTTTATAATATATTATATATTATATTATAGCTATTTTAATTTAACAAAATTAAATTAAGTTTATAAACATGAAATACTATATTTACTAAGATATTTATTTTTGTTTAATATAATTCTCGCATTTTAAAATTTCAAATTCGTAATCTGGATACAATGAAAACATAAAAATGTTGTTTTGAAATTTCTACTATTTTGGATCACGAGAATCCAAAAGCAGTTTTCAAAACACGTCGCTAAACGCGTATTCACCGAATTCAGGTGAATCAAAACATAAAATGAATTCGGATTCTTAACCAAACGTTTCCCTAATTCTCCGCGTAAAGTTTGTTCTTGGGCACTTTGCCCAATTTGCATGCTTATGCTTTGGAATCAAGGCTTTTTATTTATTTATTTATTGGTTTCTTTAATCATTTGAATCTCTTTATTTATTTGACTATTATTATTTAATCATTTGATGACTTTATGGCTCAACTTAAAAAATAATCTTTTACAGAAAGAGGCCTTTTCCATTCTATTTTTTTATAAAATATTATAATTCTATAACATTTCAATTATAATCCTGAAATTTTATAAAATATTTTAACATTTCAATTCTATTTTTTTACCCCCCCGCAAAAAAAAAGAAAAAACTGTTTCGAATTAATTTGAACCCATAACTAATAAACGCACATATCTATTTTTTTTTTAATATTGTTAATATCTTGATCTTGAATTATGTTTAGATGGTAATTTAAGCATCATCTTATTAGATTTTTTTTTTAAGTTACCGGTAATTAAAATAATAAAAACAATCTACATGAGAATAATGTCACACTATTTTATTTTATTTTATTTTTGGGATGTAAGAATGAAAAATAGAAATGTATCGTATAGCTTTTTCAAAACACTTTTTCTTCTCCAATAATTTAAGGATATGAATAAGAAAAGTAAAAGTCTGTGCTTAAAAAACGGCTGGGGGTTGGAATAATTAAATTGAAGTTAAATAATTTTAACATAATTAAATTAAGCATCCTTCCTAGACAATGGGAATAACATTTTTGTTTTTATCTAACCTAAACTATGTGTTATTTCTCTCTCTCTCTCTCTTTTAAGTCATGTGTGTAATTTTTTTTTAAGTGCAAGTTTTGTTCCAAACTTTTTTATTGGGTCGGTCCAATTATATACTTTTAAAATTTAATTGTCAAGGTTAGTTATTAGTTTATTCGTTAAATTTTCAAAGGAACGAATCGCATTGACCACTTTAATATTTACCTCCACGATATTAGAATAAGCATATAACCGTTTCTTTATTTCTTTGTCAAAATATGATAGGATAAGATACGAATTGACTGTGTAGCGTTTTACTATTTTATATACTTGATTTAAATGAGAAATTTAGAGTGGAATATTTTGTGATAGTACCTTTAAATGAAATGTGAATAAATAATTATGTGGAAAAGCTTGAGTTAGTACTTTAATTTACCACATTTTTTGTTGAGGATTTCACATTAGAAAAATTGAGACAAACCTTACAATATATAAGATATATGAGTTACTCCTCTCTTAGCCAATTGGTTTTGAGATGGTGCTCATTAAGCCCAAACATTGGGTTTCGATTCAAGAATGGTGAACCCAAAAAGACATCATCTTAAAGGGGCATGTTGAAGATCCTATATTGGAAAAGTGGAGACAAACCTCACAATATTACCCAATTGGTTTTGAGATGGAATCTCATATAATCTAATACTTTTAAATATAGTTTATACGTGTATTATTCTACGAGACCGCAGAGCATCACTTATGCCCATGATGGATATGAGTTTTCTATACGTTTCAAGAATTATGAGTTTTTTTTATACCCATTGATCTTTCTTTCTCTCTTCCTCTCTCTTCTCTATTAATATTTAGGGGCAAGTGCAAAAATGACAAAAAAAGTAATGGATAATTGCAAGCGTGTCTTATATTTTCTTATTTTGCAAGCATAGCAAAAATTTTGGCCCAACCCATTATAAATTCGCGAAAAGTCCATAGTACCCTTATTGTGTAATCTCGCATCTTTGTAATCGCAAGTACATCAACAGTTTATCATTGATATACTATGGATATATACTTGGTATACCTAATATATAACAGTGATATACTATTGATATATTTTATTTAGTTTATCAATGAAATGGAAGTTCTAATAGTTAAAATATCAACGATATATAAAAAATAGTTAATGCAAATATATATCAATAATATAATAATGATTCAAGCTCGGTATATCACATATATCTAATATCATGTATATGAACAATATACTACTGATATAGGTTATTTATGTAAATCAATTGAATAAAAATCCTAATATTTAGTATTATCAATAGTATATTAAAAATAACTAATATGAATTATATCAAGAGTATAACAGTGATTCATACTCAATTTATCAAATATTATAATATCAAATATATCAGGGATATACTACTGATATACATTATTTTAATATACCAAGAATATAAAGAGATATACGTAATATAAAATATATTAGTGATATATTATACTATTGATATACCTTATTTTAGTTTTCCACTTTATTTCATTGTTTTTTGTCACTACATTTTTGTTGATACAATTATTTTTGTCGATACATTATATCGGTATACCTAAATGAAGTATATCACTGATATAGTATTTATCACTTAAAATGATCAATCGTATCACTAAATGAAGTATATCACTAATATACTACTAATATACCTACTATTGATATACTCAATGTTAGGTATATCAGTGATGCACCAAAATATGCAAAATATCCTTAATTTTACTAATCTACTTCATATAAATTTTATCATCTAACTAATATATCTAAATAGAAATGTACACTAGTAAGTAATATACTACTAATATACTTCACTTAGGTATATATCACTTGACTGGTATACCAAATGAACTACCGATATACTATTGATATACTAAATATAAAGTATATCAAATACACTACTAATATACCATTGATAAACCAATAAGGGTAAAACTGGAATAATAAAAAAAATGAAAAATCAGTTTAAAAACATTTTGCTATATTTGTAAATCTCCAAAAATCATAGCTAAATTTACAAATATCCTAATATTTATTCCTACCCATTATAATTCCCCTAATATTTAAGTATATATATATCGATATTCATTTTCAATAATCATAATTAATTATTTAATTAGAATATTTATAATTAATTATTTTTTTATTAGTTGACATTAATTTTGATTAGTTAATAAAATAATATTTTTAGGATTAATTTCATAAAACAAGGATAAAAATTCATTAGGACATTCATTAGGAAAATATTAAATTACTAATTAATATTATATTTAATCAATTAATTACAAATATTATTAATCTATCGTAAGGATAATAATTATAATTAATTATTCATGAGTTATTTGTCATCAATTAATGATTAATTTTTATAAAACAAGCATAAAATTCATTAGAAAAATGTTAAATCACCAACTAATATTATATTTAATCAATTAATTGCAAATATTATTAATTTATGGTAAGAATAATCATTATAATTAATTATTCACGAGTTATTTGTCATCAATTAACAATTAATTTTTTCATTAAAAATATTAATTAATTACTTTTTTTTAAATTCATTTTTTTTATTTTTTTAATAATAGATAATCTCATAAAATAAATTTTAATTTTGTTGATGTATGAATTTGGATGGACGAATCAACGGTGAATTTGTATTGCTGGGAACCGTAATCTTTGCAAAAAAAGACAACTAACAACGGTGTGGTGTTTTGCCACGAACACTCCGATACTCAAGTTAAAAAAGATAATTCTCTCGTCAAGTAGTCTTAAGTTAGAACACAGGCCAAATGATTGCTTACCTCCAACGAGATAATATAGTCGCCCAATCGTAACGGTTGCTCTAGGGTTTAATTACCCACTAACCATCCATGATTGCTTGTTTAATGACAACGGTTACGAGAGTGGAACTGTTTTACAACGTTCTCACCTCTTCCACTACCTGTCATAACGGTGCGCGTAGCATACGAAAAGACTCTCGTCTGTCCGTTCGTCTAGGTCGTTACTCGACTGACCTCTTGAACGGGCATAACTGAGAGAACCTCCTTAGGACTCACCCACTTGGGCTCAGGGCTCACCTATAGCTGGGGCCGACCCCTTGGGGTAGGCCTCCTGGTCCGGGCGAGCCGGGTCGACCCACACGTGGTCGGGGACGACCCCTAGGGGTTAGCCTCCCAGTCCGGGTATGTTGGGTCGACCCCTAGGGGTCGGCCTCCCGATCTGGGCAAGCCGGGTCGACCCCCTAGGGGTTGGGTTCCCGATCCGGGCTAGTTGACACGTGTACTCGCCTATCTCAAGTTCGCTTGTGTTGTTAAACTGAGTCCTATTTTTTTGCCATAACAAATTTCATCAAACAAATATAAACACCACTTGTTTACATAAAAAAAATTGATAACATTCTCATGTAGAACCAAACACAGTATCTTATTCCTAGACATTTATTATTCTCAGACATCTATTACCACATGAACATCCAATAAAACTTTAAACCAAACGACCCTAAAACAAAGTTAGTGGGTTTGAGAAACGAGTGCTCAAGAAAACTCTTGGCCTCGCTTGTAATAACTTTATTTGTTTATTTGTACTATTTATGTTTTTAACCGTTATTATTTGTGTACTTGAAAAAAATGTGGTCAATTTCAATTAACAATCAGGTCAAATTATCAATTATATTTAAATATTAGGGTGATACTTAGTTTCAATTTCATCAATATAGTTTTTGAAGTTTTAATTTGATCATCATGATTTATGTTTAGTTTCAATATATAGTTTTAAACGTTTCAATTTAATTTTCTTTAATTTAGTCAAACATTCAAAATTGTCTCTCTTATTATGATTTGAAATAACATTCTCATGTAGAACCAAACACAATATCTTATTCTCAAACATTTATTATTCTCAGGCATCTATTACCACATGGACATCCAATAAAACTTTAAACCAAACGACCATAAAGCAAAGTTAGTGGGTTTAGGAATCGAGTGCTCAATAAAACTCTTGGCCTCACTCGTAATAATTTTATTTATTTATTTGTACTATTTATGTTTTTAACCGTTGTTATTAGTGTACTTGGAAAAAAAAAGTGGTCAATTTCAATTAACAATCCGGTCAAAGTATCAATTATATTTAAATATTAGTGTGATATTGAGTTTCAATTTCATCACTATAGTTTTTGAAGTTTTAATTTGATTATCATGATTTACGTTTAGTTTCAATATATAATTTTAAACGTTTCAATTTATTTTTTTTAAATTTAGTCAAACATTCAAAATTGCCCCTCTTATTATGATTTGAAATAAGTGACAAGTTTTTTATTTACGTGATAAGAATATGGTATTTTCAATCATGTGGAGTGTGTAAATACAATAGTTTGCTCTGTGTTTGTTTTTTGTTTTTATTTATTTTATTTTTTTTCTGCCTCTAACGAGGTAAGGAATTCCCGTTTAGGCGGAGATAAGAGAGCAAGTGAGAAATGATTTTTTTTTCCTTAGCTAAACGGGGACGAGGAATACATTTCTCGCTCTGTTTCCATCCCCACCCCGCATCGTTCCCATTCCTACCCCGATTTTTTTTAAAATATATATACGGTGTATATATATAAACTATAATTCTAAACTTTTATTAAATATCAACTATTTTTCTAGGAAAATTTAAATTTTTTCTCTTAAATAGAAATCTCTCATTAAGAATTAACATTTTAAATAGAATTAAAAAATATATTTATTTAATCAAATTTTAAAAAAATAAAATCATAGATAGGAAATTATTCGTGCAGGGAACTTGATCCCCGTGAATTCTCTATGAGAAAATCCCGCTCTGTTCTAAAAAAAAAATAAATAAAAAATTTCTTGAGAGTACATGCGAATTATTGTTGAATTAGGCTCACTTTGGCATTTTTTTTATTATTTTGTATTTTTTTAAATATAGTAGAATCCTAATTTACTTGGTTATGCTACGTTGAATCATCTCATTCACAATGCATTTGTATGATTAAAACAAATAATTAAAAAATTAGTTTAATTGAAATATTTGATTACATATATAAAAATAGCTAAATTACAAGTTTAGTACCTAAACTTTCAAGTCGTTATGTTTGGTCCCTAGGATGTAAAAACTATAAGTCCCCAAACCTTCAATTTTATATTTCATAAGTCCCTAACATATTCAATTTTTTTTAAAATTAATTGATCAATTAAATATAAAATTAAATTGTATGTATAATAAGATAGGGGTGTACAAATAACCCGGTAACCTGAGCAACCCGGACTACCCAACCCAAACCATAAGGGTTGGGTTGGGTTAATTTTTTTTTCGGTTTGGGTTGGGTTAAAATTTTAGAGAACCGAATTTTCGCCTGGGTTCTCTGTCGATTGACCCTCTTAGGCTCGGGTTGACCCAACCCAACCCAACCCAAAATTTATGTTTTTTTTTAAAATTTATATATATATTTATAAATGAATTATTTGTCAATTTTAATATTTTTCTTCTAAAATTCTAACAAATATTAAAATGTTATGAATTTTGAAGTTTGATAATTGAATTTTATGTGATTTTAGTTATAAATTCAAAAAAGGTTATTTTAAATAAGTAAAAAAATTATTAAAAAATAAAAAAAATCAACCCGACAACCCAACCCGAAAATATAGGGTTGGGTTGGGTTGGGTTACAACCCTTAATCGGGTAATTTGGGTTGTCAACCCGACCACCCCGAATTTTCGGGTTGGTTCCAAAAAACCCTTCAACCCAACCCAACCCAACCCGTGTACACCCCTATAATAAGACCATGAACACTCAATTTTGTGTCTAGTAAGTTCGTGAATTTGAAAACACACCGAATAGATCAATGACTTATTAGACACAAAATCGAAAATTTAAGGATATATTATATGCAAAATTGAAAGTTTAAAAACTTATTAAACACTTTTAAAGTTTAGAGATCAAATAAACACACCTTTAAAAGTTTAAGAAACTTATAAAATACTTTTTAAAATTTTTGGACCAAATAGACACAATCCTTAAAACTTCACCAACAAAACTTTTAATTTAAACATATAAAAAACCTTCAAAATATATTTGGGCTCGGATCGTATGCCGCGTTCATAGGCCAGCCAGTAAAACGTTACTTTTCCTTTATGATCGGGCCTCTAACAAGATAGTGGGCCGAGACATCTTATTCAAATTTACTTTGGGCTACTTTGGGCTTTGGTTTGTGGCCCATTGCAATCCAACATCCATAGGCCCAGAAAAGCGAAGCCGAAGCAAAAATTGATCGACCCAAATTAGAAAAGAGAAAAGAACATTACGCTCCCAAATTTCACGCCAAAACTCGAGATCAAAGTCGAGCTTTTTTCCCTGTAATCTTCGTTGTGATTTCAGAAGAACTTTACAGAGACAGAGAGTAGGTAATGGCGCGGGTGGTTAATTGTTGGTGATTTTGCCATTGATGAGCGAAGATTGAGATTGAGATTCAAGCCAGTTTGCTATTTTTTTAGTGGAAAAACCTAGCCAAGAAATCTGGCAAATCTTGGGGGATTGAGGGCTCGCTTGTCGTTGAAGCATTCCGTCTCCGATCACAACGACGACGAGGAAGAGTGCAGGCCTTGGCGTCGCAGGCTTTTTATGGCTTTCACATGGCGCTCCGCCCTCAAGATCACCGTCTTACTTCTACTTCTTGCTGCTGTAGTAACTGCATGTTTCACCCTCCCAATTGAGAAGGTATCAAATTGTTGTTTCGATCAATTCTTCCTACTGCATTCTCGTTTCTCGTTCCGTATATTGTTGATGATTATTGCGCGTGGATTATTCTTAATTTGCCTTGAATTCTAGAAGTTATTTGACATGGCATATCCATTTCCATATCCATCTGTTCTTGAATTGTGTTTGAGTTTAAAATTTTGGCTCTGGGTAAGCTTTTGTTCAAATTTTATTTTCCTTCCACTGGAATTTATTGATTTATGTGTTTGTGTTTCAATTTGTAGGGTGTTTAGTTCGTTCAACTGAAGTCTATTTGTTGGCTTTCGAGGCTGAAATATATATGACGGATTACCCATTTCTAATTTGTAGTGTAATGTCATACAATTTGAATCGACCACTTATTTAAAATTTGACGCTGTTGCAGATTCTGAAGGACTTTTTACTATGGGTTGATCAGGATCTTGGCGCTTGGGGGCCACTTGTGCTGTAAGTCAGTGTAGCTAGTCTCTTGTAGAACCTTTCAAGTTGCGTTCTAAATTATGTATCTTTACCATCGCTTTCCCTTCCTCTCACTATTGGGGATATATTGGCAGGTCTGTTGCATACATTCCTCTGACAGTGTTGGCAGTTCCTGCCTCTATACTTACCGTAAGCATCAATTAATCCTTCTTATACCTGGTAAAAAATATCACTTGTAGGGAAGAATGCCTCTCGAATGAACTTATTTATATGACCTCAGATGGTATGCATTGTCTGTCTTTCAGCTTGGTGGTGGTTATCTATTTGGATTACCTGTGGGATTTGTTGCCGATTCCATTGGTGCAACTGTTGGGGCTGGTGCAGCATTCCTTCTTGGACGAACTGTAATATTCTGTAATTCACATTAATTCTGTGAATTTTAGTATTTGAATATAGAATTATTATTGAGGAAGTCCAATTTTTTTCATTTGTATTTTACAAGTGCCATTATTGGATCAAATATTTATGATTGCTAGTTGGATGATCATCCTTTTCTTGCATTCTGTACAGATTGGGAAGTCGTTTGTTGTTTCCAAGCTGAAGGATTATCCACAGTTTCATTCAGTTGCAATTGCTATTAATCGGTCTGGATTTAAGGTTGGTCTAATTTGTTTACAATCACCTTGTTTGTTTACCGTTGTTTGCATAGCATATGGAGGAAGGCTGTCATCTGGAGATTCATATTCTTCCCAGACCTTTCATTCAATCTTTAAAATCACTTGTTTCTTCTGTTTCTGTGGAAAAGATATAAAACCTTGTGTGGCTTTCTTTTCATTTGCTTCTTTATTTAATGTGGATGACGGTAAACAGCATTGACTGTTTCTTTAATACCAATTCTTGTTTATTGTCATACGTTTTATCGAGCTAACTTGGCTTCAATTAGTTGTAAAACTTTCATGGGATGAAATGAATGGTAGTTTTTCCCCTTCCCCAATGTCATGCATCTACACAAAAATGTTTCTCCCCTTACATTGCATGATAGGAAGCCTGTTAATGTAAATGAAATCATAGATTAAATTCCGAAATGCAATCCCAGGGGTGAGGATGATTCCAGTGCATTTTTTTTTTCTAAACTATGTGATTCAAATTGGGTTGGCAGCTGGGTGTTTGCGAATGAGTGGAAGTTGATGTAGAATATTTGGGTATATAAACTGTTTGCATCTTAGTCCCTATGAAGCAAAGTTAATTTGCGTCTTAGTACCTAAGAAGCAAGGTGACCGATAAGAAATAAATTGTTATTTTGCTTTAATTAGATTGGCTTATCTGGTATTTGTATTTGAAATGACTGAGCAATGGTACTTGTTCATACTTCACCCAATGTATATATATCTCACTTGGAAACAGTGATAAATAATTTACACATGCGGTTAGTGACCCAAAATTTTCACTTTTGCAGATAGTTTTGCTGCTCCGGCTTGTACCTCTACTTCCATTTAACATGTTGAATTACCTATTGTCGGTGACTCCTGTTTCATTAGGGGAATACATGTTGGCTTCATGGTTGGGAATGATGGTACCTTCTTTCTCATGTTCTTACAACATCTAAAATGACCTTACGTATTTCAGATCACAATTTTGCCATAATTTGTATGTTGATTGGAGCGTTTATCCTATCTACAAGCACAAACTTTTGGTGTTTTTGTTTCATTTGTATGGTCGTGTCTCAATGCAAAATTTATTAAATTTGTCTGTCTCCAAATTTTAGTTTTCTGTCCATCTTTAGTGCATGGATGGGGATTTTTATATTGCAACTAGTGATAACTACATTGATTATGCTGTCATGATCAGTTAAATTCATGGACATTGTAGTTTTCAGCCCCTTTGGCTTTTGTTCATTCATGATGATATCTTCATTGATTGTGGAGACAAATATTATATACGATTCTGGAGATAGTTCAAGAGGCTGAAGAGGAAGTCTGTTAGGAAGAGAAATGGCAAGGTGCCAAGTACCATTCAGATAGCCTTTTGAGAGGGATTATCTCTCTCCTACCCAAATCTTAGCTCACTCTTAGCTTGCCTCACCTTGGCCACAATTTTAGTATAAATACCCCCTCCTAGTCATTACTGCCCAATGACTGTATTTTTACCCTTCTTGCCTTAAGTTACTGTTGAATGATATGATATTTAGGTATACATTGTTCTTCATCCAGGTGAAAGATGGACATTTTACAAATTAGTGATTCTTTGTTTTATTTCTTTTCTTCTGCATGTGGGCATGATTCACATCTCCATGCTAGAATCGAGGAATCATGGCTTTCTTTGTAAATGTCTAGGTTTATCAACTTTAGGTACTAATTTTAAGTACATATTTTGATCTATCACCGTTTCTATTGCAGCCCATCACCTTTGCATTAGTATATGTTGGTACCACACTCAAAGATCTTTCTGATGTTACACACGGTTGGGGAGAATTTTCAAAGACTCGTTGGGTAAGTCTCTTTATCTTCTTCATTGGGGAGGGAAGGTATCACATCTCTTTTATGGCTGTTGAGTATCAAGCTCCTGATGGCATGTTTCATAGACAGCCCAAAAGTTACACTAATCTCATGAACTACGAACATTCATTTATCAAAAATATGTTGCAGAAGTATCGCTGGTTTTTGAAGAGCTTCCACACTATATGTACCTTTTGTTCTTTCTTGTCTGATGCATATTCCTTTATTTATTGTGGATGCAGGCATTCATAATATTGGGTCTCGTGGTATCTGGTAAGTTAATATTGTTTGCAGAAACTTATTCTCTTTTTTGGGGGTTTATTTTCTTGTTTTGTTTTGGCTGGGGACTTTTTTTAAGAAGATAAAAGGTGGATAATAATTCTAAGGAACAGCGTGAGACAAAAAAAAAAGGAAAAATGTCCTTTTAGTCTTATCAAAAAAGATCTGTCTCTTGTATGCCATCTGCTACTTATCAGGAAAAATCTTTGAGCATCTTTGTCATCGTAATGTGATATGTCAATTAAAATAATTAAAACAACATTGAATGCTTCAGGTGGAGGAGGAAGAGTGCTAATAATTAAAAATAACATTTGATATTCGGCTTTAATTTATAGTGAACTGTGACACTGAACTTGACTCAATTAAAGATAAAAAAGGAGGGAACGTACTCCCAAGCCCCTTTTCTGACATTGATTTGCATGCAGTGGTTCTGGCGTACTGCGTTACCAGAGTTGCCAAGGCTGCTTTGGAAAAAGCTTTGGCTGAGAATGGAGATGCTGCTGATTATTTGGGTATCTCCTCCCAGCTACCCATTGTGGCTGAATCATCGCCCGTTGATCTTATCCATCCCCTCATAATCAAGATTGACTCTCCTCAAGATGATCTCAAATGAAAAGAACTCTTTTGACATGTAAATTCTTCATTCTCCTCCTTCAATAGTCCAGGCTTCCCCGAACATTGGAAAAGTATTATTTTTGTTGTATGTACAATCCATATTCCATAACATAGAATCTAGTTTCTTCATATAGAGCGGCTGATTTATAAATTAAGCATGTATTAAAAGTGTAGCTGCTTGTGTTTTTCCCCCCCATACTATTACAATAAATGTGACATTTCTATTGATTAAAGTATTCCTTTAGCCGAGTTATCTCTGTGATCTAGAGTGATTTCTGGCACCGAATCTGACTTGTTTCTCAGTTGGTAGGCATGTTGTGATTAAACAATTATTAACTTTTCCACTTCAAATTGTGTAGTAATTTTCCTGTACTCCTTGATTAGAAAAGGAAAATGAAAAGGAACTTCAACTGCACTAAACCCCACTCTCTCCCTGTCATCATCTTCTCCTCAAAACAAGGTGATTGCTTTTGATTCCCTACTCACAGACGTCCTTTTGCCTTTTCTTTCTCATCAGTCTTTTTATATATCTTGCCATATTCCGCTGCTGCTTTGGTTGCCTGCAATCAGCATTTGCTAGGTAGCCATTGCAGCGGTGTTGCTCGCGTTGTTGATCATCAGCTAGCAAAGCGCCTCACAATAGATGAGCATGGTTTAGTTAAATATTTTTGTACGCTATGATGAAAGGTAATCACTAAGTCATCAAACTTTTTGATTAACTGAAATAATTTTAAACTTGAATCGTTATTTTTTAGGATAATCGCCTTTAAATGAATCACTAATTGGAATGATTATTATTGGTTCACTTGAATTCTTAATTTTTAGGAAAATATCCTTTGAATGAATCACCAACTGATTGGAATGAATGATTAATTATTTGTTCACTTGAATTCTTAATCTTTAGGATGATATCCTTTGAATAAATGACTATGGTTTGGGAAAGGATTCAAATTTCAAATGATGGAAGTTTAGTTTGTATAGGTATGAAATCTACAGATTCAGTATGAATTTTCAATGGCTTGGATTGTGGGCAACTAACTGGTAAGCAGATGAATTTAGAAGAACTATCTACATATTTTTACTTTGGCTTCATTAAGCATTCTTTTTACTTCCTTTCATTACTTTTTTATCTGCCCCCAGTACATACTTTTGACCTCTTTCTTACAAGCTATGACCCCTCTCTTTGCAAGGCCATGCCTTACTCTTTGAGAAAATCTTTCCACTGTGCTGAAAAATCATGAGCATGATTGGTAGACTGCTTTTAAACTGTTTTCCACTTTTGTTCTAAAGTGAAATATGTTTAGATAATTTTTTAGAAGTTACTTAAATTATCTTTTAGGCTGTGAAGTCTTACCAGTCCGTGACTTATGATTTCAAATGCACAATAACATTAACCACACGACTTCAAACAAAACAAAATTAGAATAAGAAGTTATTTTGAGAAACAATCTATGCAACAAACAAACATGTAGCTCTATGATTGATCTGAATGAATTATTAGACTGCTTACAACTCGACCTTTTGATAAAATTTAGGCATAGAATCAGTAAATGGAAAAACTCCTGTCTGTCAGAGACTTGTAATCCAAAATCTATTGTCTCATTGTTGTTTGTGGTGAAGAAGAAATTGACATGAAGATGCATCCAATTGTTGATAATCTTTATCATAGGATATTATTCTTCAAATAGTTATGTAGAATCCATTAGCTGCCATGGTAGGTGGATAGAACTGCATATGAGGACCACTCAGAAATTAAGTTCTCTCTTTTTTCCTTACAGTCTAAATTTCAAAGTTCTTATGCATTATTCATTAACTATTTACCCCTTTGTGTGCCAAGTTTATCAGCAGCTGCACAAGCAAAGATCAGAAGCCATGTGATATGGGAATGCTTGTAGGTGAATTTTTTTTTACCCTTATTATTATTATTATTATTGTCATTTCCATCTCTAATCCATCTCTTTCAAGTTTCAAAACAGCATGTGGTGTCTCATTTGGCTCCCTCTACACATATGGAAATGCCATAGCATGGTTTCAAAACCCCCTTTCTCTTTTAGGGTTACTCAAACAAAAGAGCACGTTGAATCGAATCCCGAATCATATTATAGGTTCATCAAGTGTAGATCTTTTTCATTATTGGCTAGGGTATACTTAAAGTTGCAAAGATTAAACCAGAGTAGACTAGACAAATGGAAGGGTAAATCGACGACTTGTTTGGATGTAGGGATAAAGGATCGAACGTAGTTTCGGGTAAATGTCGTTGAAAAGTTGGTTTTGTAAACAAGGGTACTGTTGGTGATTAAAACATGAATGTCTTTTAGCTTAAATTAAGGGAAGAAAGGCATTTTGTTTAGGTGTTTTGTCACCATTGAATTGGCTTTTTACAGGTAAAGTAACCCATTCCAATGGAAGAAAAAAGGGAAGGGGGAAGGTTAAATGGGGGGAGGTTTTAAACTTTTAAAGGAGGACAAAAAATGATTTGCTTAGGAAAGAAGAGTATGTTGTTGGGGGAAAAATATAAATATATAGTTCATAAATGTGATTCTTCTACATTCAAGCACTAGCTTAGGATATGGCTTTCACCCACCTAATTGTTGTTAAAGCAAAAGCTTCATTATCACAAAAGAAAAGGCAAAAAATAACTTGATTGCATCAAACTTCATTCTACCTTTCTCTCTCCCATGTCTAAGTAGAGGAAAAAACTCTCTTCTTTTCTCTCTCTCTCTCTCTCATGCAGCATTGATTGGATTCAATAATTCATTGTGAAATATTGTATAATTTAGTGCATGTATACAAGCATTTTCTTTTATAGATTTCATTTCATTTCTTTCTTTTTTTAACTTCAAAATAGCACATTACGAATGTGGGAAAGAAATTCAAGCTTACGATAATCATACACTAATACTCGACTAGTTAAAATTTATGAACTTATGTCCTATTTAGAATACAATATCGCAAAGATGGAGGTTCAAACTTTTGACATATGATGGAAGTTGCTAGTTTTTTTTTTTTTTTTTTTAATTTTTAATGTCATTTATAAACATGTACTTTGCTATTGCATAGGGTTTAGATTTGAGATTTTAGGTGTGATGATAAGGATTTTAGGTAGTTATGGCATGCTTGTTTATTTCAAATTTAGGGTTGAATTGGTTGTCCAAGTATTTTTAAAATTAAAGCATAAGCAATTAGATTTATAACATTTTAAAAGAAAGAGAGAGAGCTCAGCCAAAATTTGTGCTAAAATTGCACACTAACAAAAAAAAAAATTCTAATCTTAGACACTACTATTAATTGTCAACAATATTCAACAATATTTAGAAATGATGTGAGGTTCTACCACACTAAAAAAAATAAAATGTTTATAAAAGAAAAAAATCATAGCGTGACAATACTAGGAATTTTTTTCCACAACTCCATTAGAGCGATTCTAATCATAGTGTTAAAGTACCGAAAAAATTCTCCACAGCTCCATAAGAGCGATTAAAATTATCATTTTAATGTTCTCAAAAAAAAAAAAAAAAAATAATCGTTTTGAAATACTAGAAAATTTTGACAGAACTCCATCATAGTGATTCTTGAGCCATAAAAATGGTTGGAGATCTATATGTTTTAAAAAACAGAAAACAATTTTTAGATAACAAGTTAAGAAACTACATAACTCAGCACAGCAGTTTGAGACATTTGTTTCTCATTGAAATCATCAATTTCAGGGTAAAAACACGGTTTTCTATAATAATTAGGAACAACCCAAATTAATTTAGTGAAAAAGAATGAGAGAATAGGCACAAAAAAGGAAGTTCATTAAATAGAGGTTATTAATGAACATAAATCCAAGCTTGGTGAGAGGAAAATCCGCCCAAAAGCTTCATTTACAGCCCACTGTTAATAAATTCCAAAGAATCAAAAACAGTTCTTCAAAATGCCAAAATCTTAATTTTTTTTTTTCATCAGCCTTATCATCATCAAGCCGAGCCGAGTCGAGCCGAGCCAAAGTTGAAAATTTTAATTTACTTTTCTTTTTCTTTTTTTTCTTTTTCTTTCTCTGTTTTTAAAACTTTCTTTCCGTCCAAACACTCACACACACACAGACACTGGTTCAAACAACTAGAAGAGAAGGAAGCTCTCTCAAAACACAAAGTAGAAATGTGTTGTAAAAAACATTATTATTAAATAAAGCCCCAAAAGAAGATAGACTGATAGAGTAAGGCTTTGGACAACCTTTCTCTCTCTCCTTCATTCTCTCTCTCTCTCTCTTGTTATACCTTGTTTGGCACCAATTTCTCTGGTTTTTTCTCTCATTTTCTCAGCATTTGATGACAGTGGTCCTCAAAGAAGGTAGAAATATGAATACCCTTTACAAATCCTTCTGTAATTAACCTTCTTCTTCTTCTTCTTTAGCTCTTTATTGTTCTGTCAGATCTACAAACCATTCATTCCTCTGTTTCGCCTCCGTTATTATTGCCTTCTGCTCCTTCCTTCTAAGACGAAGCAATGAGTAAAGAAGAGTTCTTAAAGATCCAGGTAACTCTTTTTTCCAACCCTATTTCTTTAGTTTTTGAGTTGAAATGTATAATCCCAGTTGGATTTGTGGCGAAATATGATGGTTTTTGTGGGTTTTTGTTTGTTGTTTTGCTCTGTTTCAGAAATGTGTTCTTAAAGTGAATATCCACTGTGATGGGTGTAAGCAGAAAGTGAAGAAAATCTTGCAGAAAATTGATGGTGGGTTTTCGTTTTTTCCTTTCTATGTCTCCTCAATTTTAGCTTTTCAAGTTTTATCTTCTTGTTCTCTGTTTTTTTTTTTTAATGGGGTTTATTTTTGTGTTCAATTTTGTTTAGGGGTTTTCACTATAGACATAGATGCAGAGCTAGGGAAGGTAACAGTTTCTGGGAATGTAGACCCAGCCACTTTAATAAAAAAGCTCTCGAAATCGAAGAAATATGCAGAGATTTGGGGAGCTCCGAAGGGAAATCCAAACAATAACAATGGCGGCCAACAGAACCATCTTGCGAATCAGATGAAGAATTTGCAGATTGACAATGGAAAAGGTGGGGGTAATAATAAGCAGGGGGCCCAGAAGGGTGGAAATAATCAGCCTAAACCGGGCGGCGGCGGGGTGGGGGTGGTGGTGGCCCGCCGCAGATTCCGCCGCAGCAGCTTCAACAACTGCAGCAATTACAGCAGCAGATGAATGGGTTTCCGTTTCAAGATCCGAAGATGTTACCACCGCAGATGAAGGGTTTGAAAATGCCGCCGTTTAAAGATCCGATTCCAGCGAATCAGAAGGCGGTGAAGTTCGATTTGCCGGAGGTGGATGATGATCTGACTGACGACGATGATCTGGATGATGATTATGATGATGAGTTTGATGATGATGATCTTGAAGATGATTTGGATGATATTCCTCTTCCTCCAAATAAAATGAAGCCCTTGATGGGCGGTACCGGCGCCGGCACCGGCGGTGGAGGTGGGGGTCAGATGCCAAACATGATGATGATGATGAACGGGAATATGAATATGCAGCAACTAATGAATGCTCAGAAGGTTGCTATGGGAGCTGATAAGAAGCCTGGAGGCGGTGGCGGTGGCGGAGCGATGCCAATGCCAATGAATGGAATGGGCGGTGGAATTAATGACGGCAAAGGCGGAAATGGAGGAAAGAAAGGCGGTGCCCCCGGTGGTGGCGGTGGAGGTGGCGGAGGGAATCAGAGTCATGGTGGCGGCGGCAAAAATGGGGGCAAAAACGCCGAAGCAAAGAATGGGAATAATAATGGTGGGGCTCACAAGAACGGCAACAATAGCGGTGGCGGTGGCGGCGGGGGTCCAATTAATAATGGTAACGGCGGGAAAAAGGTCGGTGGTGAAATGGGTCATGTAATGAACGGTGGTGGTCCTCATGGATTTCCAAGCATGGGTGGTCCTCACGGGATGCCGGCGGGAGGAATGGCCGCCGGCGGCGGTGGCGGAGGCGGAGGCGGAGGCGGAGGCGGCGCCCGGCCGATGGGGAACATGAACATGCCAATGGCACAAATGGGGAACATGCAAATGAGCCAAATGGGCTCAATTCCGGCCGTCCAAGGGCTACCAGCAGCCGCCATGAACGGCGGTGGACCCGCCGGTGGATATTTCCAAGGAGCAGCCGGACCGGCGGAGGCAATGGGCGGAAATCCATACCAACAGCAACAATACCTGGCAGCGATGATGAACCACCAACGCGCCGCCATGGCAAACCAACCGATGATGTACGCGCGGCCACCGCCGGCGGTGAACTACCTTCCGCCGTACCCATATCAGCCGCAGCCGCCGCCCGGCGGCGACAATTACACCCACTTTTTCAGCGATGAAAACACCTCAAGTTGCAATGTAATGTGAAAAAAGAAAAAGAAGAAAAAGAAAAGGAAAAAAAAATCCAGAATTTGCAAAGCTTTGCCACCATAATTAGAGCTCTCTTATTATGGTGATGAAATTCTGGTGTTCATGACAGATTAAAATGTTCAGTTTATAGTTTTCTTCAGGAGCTTTAAAAAAAACCCAAAAAAAGAAAAAAAAAAGACTTAGAAGCTTGATTATGCTCTTATCTTATACTTGGGAATTAATGGTTTTTAATTTTCATTATAATCTCTCCATTTAATTTTCTCCCTTTTTTTTTTCTTATCCTATTTAGGTTCTAAATTATGGTATTTAGTGGAGTAGTGGGAGTTTCTCTTCTTTATAGAGTTTGTTTTGTTAGATAAATAATGAAAGTTGAGGGTGCTCTTTACAATATAATAAGAATTGGTTTTCTTTTTTGAAAAATGGGTTCAATGCAAAATTACAAATTTGTCCCTACATCTTTTCCTAATTCCAATTGTTTGATGTGTTCCAAATTGGGATTTATAATGATTGTTATTATTTATTATTTATTTTTATTATTACTTGTTCTTCTTCTTCCATTCCTTTATTATGTGAGAAGTCTCATGTGCTTTTGCTTCCTCTCTTTTGTTGATTTCCCAAAAATTTAAAACCTTCACTGTTCCCTTCAATGGCTTTGGTTTGCCATGGATGTTTGTGAAGTGGACCTCACACTATGAGCTGGGATCCTCTGTGGATGGTCCCACGTTGTCTTTTTTTGTTCTCTCTATTTTAATTAGTTCAACAACACGAACTTCTAATTTTTTGATCAAATGTATGTTGTTTTAACCAGTTAAGCTATGTTCGGATTATATTCTCTCTCCATTTTCATTGAGTGGAAAAAGAATTGAAGAGTATATAACCTAAATGCTTATATTTAGTCACATCTTAACATAGTTAAATTATAATTATATATCATAACAGTAATTGACATGTATTTTTTTCCTTCAAATCAAAGGTTTAAATGTTCAGACTACTTTTTCAACGACTTGAAAATGCTTTTTTAAGCACTTAAAACTTCCTTTTTAAGTATTTGAAAAGTCATACAAAATTACAGGTCGTATAACACATGCTTGTATTTATGTTATGTGTTCATTTTAAAATGGTAATTGATATCTTATTCGCTAATCTATGTTCAGATTGACTATCAAGACTTAGTACTTACACTTTAGAAATTTATATGGTTTCTTGCTTCCAAGAATTGACTCTTTTATGTGTCAACAATTGGTTGAGGTCTAGTTAAAGCTTATAGGTTTAAATTTGATGGTAATATTCTAAAAGGAAAAAAAAAAGGGTATTTTATGTACTTGAATTGAAAAGTTAGATATGTGGCATTTAAAAAATGTATCCACCCCTTCAACTTGTTGCATAGAAATATGGAAATACTAGTTTGGTTACATCAATCTTTTCTTTCTTGGTATTGACATAAAAGTTAACTTTATAATTCTTTTTAATTCCCTTATAGGAAGAAATTCGAATACTTGATCTCTTAATCGATAGTGTATGTATAAACCAATTGGGTTAATACTCAGGATGACAGATAACTTTAGATTAAAATACTAGTTTAATCTTTGAACTTTTAAGACGGTGTCGAATAGGTTCACAAATTTCAAAAGTGTTTGAGAGGTCTTTATATTTTAAAGCATTTAACATATCCTAAATTTTAACCATTCAGTTTGTGTCTAACATGTTTATGAAGTCTAAAAGTATTTAATAGTCTTTGATGTTTTAATTTTGTATCTAATAAATCCATGACTCCGTGATTTTTTTTTTTTTTAATTCTTAGATGTATTAGACACAAAATTGAATTTTGTCTTAAATAGTACCTTCTCATTATATCTAATAAATTTGTGAATTTTAAAAACTCTATAATAGATCAAGAATTTATCAAACACAAAATTGAAAATTGAAAGTTCAAAGTTTTGTTAGACATTTTTCAAAATTTAGATTTACATGCATAATTTTGAATCTTTAGAGTCTAAATTGGTAATTTCACCCCATTTGAAATATTGAGGATATGGTTGAATATTAATGAAAATAACATTGAATACTTTCAATATTTTTGATTTGTGCAAGATTCTATTATTGAACAAGTCTCAAATTTATATTATTATGATGTATGAAATAAAATACATTTGATTTTAGGTTTGAAGGGTATTGTAAAGTGGAATAAACAGTTAAAACTATTAGATTGATTTGAGGTGGACTTTTTAAGACTTGATACAGCCAGCCTCTTGAGTTGATTTATAATATGGAATTTAATGATGTCATTTTTTCATTTTGATTTTATTTTGAATTATTTAGTAGAATGATTGTCATTGAAATTTAGTTGGGTGACCTAAATTTCTCAAAAAAGATCTTCCAAGTGGAACAAACTTTTATTTTTACTTTGATTTTCAACACTTAAGGGTGAAGAATATATTCTCTTACTTCAATTTTCCTTTTCCACAAAGGTAGAAAAAGAGGGTAAAAAGATTTAAATTTAAGATCACTCCTTTTTATTGATTAAATTTTATGACAATGAGATGTCACATATAAATTGATTAAATCTTAATTTAGTTGAACAAAATTCTCCAAATTTATCTCGTAATAAATTAACTCAACCAATGTTAAGTTTAACATCATTTTCTCTGGTCTCAAATCAGTTAAACGTTATCATCAATTCAATCCAACTAAATTAGCCTAAATGGAGTGAAATGTCAAAATCAAAGAGTATATATGTTTTCCTCTCCCTTGAATTTTCAATATCAAAGAAACGAAACATCACCCTACTTCGAAATTATTGTTCTTATAATGCATATGTCATTTTAAGTGCGGGAAGTTTCAGTTGATAAGAAATTCACTAGACCCACGTAGAGAGGAAAAAAATAGAACCTTTTAATCATACATTTGACGAATAGAAGAATGACGACTCGATCCATGATTGGGGGAAAGGGGTCGGCAAAACCTCCAAACTCGAACCGCGAATCAACAAAATGGTAGTAAAGAGTATAGATGCTAGAAATCTATCATCTTGTTCAATCACAAGTTCTAAAAACAAAATTCAGTACATCTTTGACATTGACCACCCAACTAAACTCTTCAAAAACTTTAAAAAAAAAAAGTTTTAAAAATAAATTTGGAAGATCCAAGGGCTGAGATTTGTTTGATGCAAAGAGTCTAGTCTTGTCAATGGAGCCCACCAATCGGAACCCTAAAATCTGTTGATCATCATCATCAAGATTAAACCTTTCACCCATCTGTCCAATCAGAAGGTCATTGATGTGGAGCCCTACGTGAGGTCGCTAACACCTGATCATTCCTCAGAGATTTGATTCTCTGCGCTGCGGTGGACTAGATCTAATGTGGGCTTGGATTCTGATCCGTTGGATTGACAGAATATTTCGAGAAAGTCAAAGATGTCAGATGGATGAGTTTCTGGTCGGACTGTATGATTTTCAGTTTGCACGGGTGTCGACTTGAATGAAATGAATCTCACACAAAAAAACAACTATTAATTTAATTCAAGATTTATCTATCAAAATAAATAAATACATAGATAAGATTTTTTTTAAAAAAAAAAAAAATCCACGAGTGGAGAGTTGGAACGAGTTGAGCTAAACATAGGAAGGGTCTGTTCAGAAGTAATTTTAGAAAAAGTAATTTTAGCAAAAAATGATTTATTTATAATTAAGTTATTAAAATTAATTTCTATATTCATTTTAATGTTTTGTTCTACATTTTTAAAAGTGATTCTCACATAATAAAAAACGAGCTTAACTCAATGATAATTGGCATGTACCTTCGATCAGGAGGTTAGAGATTCGAATCCTCACTCTAAACATTGTTGAACTAAAAAAAATGTGATTTTGAATGATTAACGACATGTTTAGGAGTGTTTTAAAATAAGTGTTTTAAGTCTAAAATGATCTAGTTATAACTGTGGTTAAAATACCATTTTGGTCCATGTATTGAGAATTGTTTCATTTTGGTCACTGTAATTTCAAATGTCCAATTTTAGTCATTATATTTCAATAAAGCTTAAAATTGGTTTCTATGATAAGTTTGAAGTTAATTTGATCAAAATTAGTTACAAAATAATAATAATTTCAATACAAGAAAAGACACAATAGGAACATATTTTAAAAAAATTGTAGGGAAAAAGCTAATAGAGACTATTTAGAAAAAAACAATAAACTAATGATAGGGACCAATTTTAAGCTTTATTGAAAGTACATGGACTAAAATTGGACATTTGAAGGTATATGGATCAAAATGGAACAATTCTCAAAGTAAAGAACCAAAATGGTATTTTAACCTATAATGATTGTTATACATATATTTAATCATAAATAATTTTAATAATTCCACATTTAGAAAATGAATTTTTATTTTAAAGTAATTTTTCAAGATTAATGTTTGTTTTAAAAGATGATTCTAATAATCAAAGTACTAAAAAGGGTATTACATTTGACAGGAAAAAAAAATTTGATCGTGGCAAATCGAAATTATAGAGAGAAAAAAATAAAAAATTAAGGCCTCGTTTGATAACCATTTTGTTTTTGGTTTTTAGTTTTTGAAACTTAAACTTATTTTCACCTAATTTCTCTACAATAGAGATCCTCTCCCTTAAATAAACATTTGAATTATTAGTCAAATTCTAAAAACAAAGTCAAGTATTTGAAAACTATTTTTTTAATTTTCAAAAGTTAACTTGGTTTTTGAAAACATAGGTACAAAGTAGATAAGAAAACATATAAACACATTGGTTGAAGCAGTATTTTTAGGTTAAAATTTTAAAAATACAAAATAAAAAATAAAATGATTATCAAACGGGGCCTAAGAGATAAAAATCGAGAGCTAAAGAAAAGTTTTAAAGAGAAAAATAGGGGTGAGACACGGAGGGGTAAAAATTTTGGAGTGGGACAAAAAAATTAAAGAAATAAAATTTTAATTGAGGGAGAGAAAAAAATTTAAAGATACAGAAATAAAGTTAGAGAGAATAAAAACATTTTACGGAGAAAAATAAAGTTAGAGGAGAAACAAAAAAAATTCGTAGAAAAAAAGTTAGCAAAAGAGGTAATAAAAAACAGAGAGGTACAAGATTTGTTGGAAGAGAAATAAAAACTCTAAAGAGAAACAAAATTAGAGAGAAATAAAGAATTTATAGATAAAAAAATTAGAGAAATTTAAAAATATTGGAGAGAGAATAAGTGAGGAAAATAAAAAAGATCAGAGAAAGTAAAGTTAAAAATAGGGATTATAAAAGTTTTACCGACCGAAAAATTAGAGAGAACAATTTTAGAAGGTAAAAAAAATATTTTTTCAGTCATTTTAGGACATAATAAAATGAAATTTAATAATTTTTTTATTTGAAATAATATAGTAATTTAAAAAAAAAATCTCTCAAAATTACTTACCAAAAATTATTTGAAAATCACCTCTAAAGTGATGTATTGAAAACTCCAAAATCACTTTTCTTTCGTTGTCTAACACCATCACTTAAAATATAATGGATTGTTTGAACATTAAGTGAATTATAATAACATGTGGTTATAATAGTCTGTGTTTGGGTGCAGAGTATTCCACATGTTATTATAACACGGGTTATTATAACTCGTCCCCCAAACAGACCCTAAATGATTTTAGAATTAACAAAGTGATTTTGGTTATTCTAAAATTACCCTCAATCATGCACTAAATAAGGTTTAAATCTTATTGTTAGTTTCTTTATTTTAATTTTGGATTATTTACTTTTCAAAGGTTTATTTTAGTCTTTTTGTTCGAACTTTTATCCATTTTAGTCTCTATACTTTTAAAAGTGATCATTATAATTTCTATTTGCACAATTCAAACTCAAATTTTATATATTGGGAAGATCATTTAATACAAAACTAAAATTCAAAAAAAATTATTGAGTTTAGCATTGTTCTAAAATTGTAATTGCAAAAAAAGATTAAACAATGAAAAGAATAAAACAATCATTTGTTAAAAGTACATGGATCAAAATGTGCCTTGCCACAACTAAAATAGATAAAAGTTGTAAGTATAGAAACCAAAATGAAATTTAAAAATATAACAATCAAATAAAATGGATCAATGAGTTGTAATTGATGTGAGTTATAATAGTCTATAAATTTATATAATTTGTGTTTTGGGTTATTTAGACGTGAATTATAATAATTTGTGAAATATTATACACCCAAATATAAACTATTATAACTCAAACTAAATAATTTTATATCTAAACACAAATTACATAATTCCACAAATTATTATAATTAACTCAACGTCCCAAACAATACTTTAATACGTGGATTTAATATATTTCTAGAATTGTTTGAGAATTGTGGATCTTGATCTTATAACGGGTCAGAAAGAAGACCCGACCCGGATCCAAAAAAGGAAACGGAGGATTGCGAGTTGTGCAAGGTAAAAGGAAAAAGGAAGAAAAAGAATGAGAGATTCAAAATATACTGCTTTCACTTTTTTTTTTCCTTCTTCGTTACTTGTTACACAGGTTTCCTCTTTTACACAATTCCAGTTTTTTTTTTTTTTGCCTTTTTTTCTCAAGTTTTATTTATTTATTAATTTTTTAGAGGAGTGATAATCATTCTTAAGATAAAAAGACAAGATACTACTCATTGTCTCTATCTCTAGTTATTTTAAGGTTAAATTACAAAAAGTTTTAAATTTGTTTATATTACCTATTTACAATTCATTAAACATTTTAATTTTGACGTGTTGGTATAATTAATATTGTTACTTGAATGTCGACTAATAGATTGATTGGACTAATAAGTTATGATTTGACATGATGCAACACTAAAGTTAGTTAGTTGGATAAAGTAAAAGTATATAGACCAAAAAAGTTTGACCGAATGTGAGGTGAATAATTTTTTAATTGTCAATTCTTTAGACAAGCTCAATCTTATTTAACGGGAAGTTGTGGTTGTCTCTGCACCTGAAAGTTGTGGTAGAGTCTTGACTCACTTGAGGTTATCAACTGCTTGAGTAAAAATGCTGAAAATCTTTCGGAGTCGAACAATTATGTTAAGGCTATTTTATCTGTAACCAGTTCTTTCCCTGTTCTAACTTTTATTAAGTGTCACAGGTCTAAGAATTCTCTGACCCATAATCTTGCTAGAGGGGTGTGCAATTTTGGGGATTTTGTTGAGGGTTGTTCTTCTCTTCTCCTGTTGATGCTATTAGGTGTATTTTTGGCGAGTATCCATCTTGGGTCTCCGAGTTACTGTCAGTTTCTGTTACTCAGGAGCCTCCCTCCTCAGCTTGTTAGTTGGTTTTGAATTGGTTTGTGTTTTTTTTAAAAAAAAAAGCTCAATCTTGTTTTATCTAGTTAAATAGCTATTTTTTGACATATTATCTCAAATCATGCCAATTTGAATACAATTCAACTGGTACAGACATTATTAACCTAAAAAAAAAAAAAAAAAAAAGTCATGGATTTGAATATTTACCCTATTGTGTATTGCGTGAATTCTAGATTCCAATCTTTGTTTCTTTATCTCCCCAATCATACGTAGGTCAAGAAAACTATCACTAGTTTGGGACTTTGCTAAACATCCTCTAGTGTTTAAGTTCTAACACTTATGTATTGTTTGAGGTATTGAGTGAGTTATAATAATAATGAATTATAATAGAGTCTGTAGAATCATGTAATATTATTTAAAGTGTAGAGTAGTATAGTCTAGAGTTATAATGATATATGTTTGGGGTATAAAATATTCTACTAGTTATAATAACACATTATTATAATCGGTGTCCCAAACATGACCTCACATATAGTTGAATTAATGTTACAAATCAAATCACGCATGGCCGGCTATAGTTTGTGAATTAACTAGAGGACTAATATGTCAATAATTGAAGTTGAAAGATTAAATTAATAATAATAAAAAAAGGGGGTTATTTTTATTTTTTATTTCTTTGAGGGGCACTTTAAAATGAGGGAAAAATGAGAAGAGTGAAGGTTGAGGTGGGGCCAAGTGTTTCCCTATTGGCTGAAATGAAATGAGTTGTCAATTTTCGAATATCCACTCTCTATTTGCCACGTCATCTAATCCACTATTGCTCTATACTCTATATTCGCCGCCGATTCTCCCTTTTTCTTTTCCTCTTCTTAGTCCTCTTTTCCTCATTTTGGTCCTTTACTTTTTAGTTTATTTTTTTAGCTAAAATATCATTTTAGTCCTTTACTTTTGAGTTTATTGAATTTTGATTAATGTAAAATATTATAGACTTAATTTTAAAAAACAAAAAACTTGTTTATCAAACTTGGTCTTAGTTTCTGTATTTTCAATAAATCTTAAAAGTAGTATTTCGAACTTGATTTTTAATGAAATTAGTTGAATAATGATAATAGTGGCTATGCAATAAAGGGCATCACGTGAATATGTTTACATTATATAAAAAAACTAATTAAATACTAAATATTTTTTAAAAATTTAACAATAGACTTATGGTAGGGACTAATTTTAAGATTTATTGAAAGTATAAAGATTAAAATTTGGACACTGAAAAACACATGAATTAAAATGGAATGAAACTCAAACTATATGGTCTAAAATAGTATTTTAACAACTTTTATTGATTTTTTAAATTTAAACTCTCTATTATATCTTAGTTTCTAAATTTTTTAATAGAAAAAAAGATTCAATTATGTAGATTAGTTCAATGAATATAGGAGTTGGAATCAAATCTTCATCTTTCTTAAAGATAATAGATGTTTTATTCATTGTATATTGTTTACCTCGAGTATGAACTTATATCTAGGTCAATTTTTAAATAAGATTTACAATTTAGATCATATACTTGAGAATATGTATTACAATTAATATCCTTAATTAGTTGTGTTTCCATTATTTATTTTTAATTATTTGTGACTAACTATAAGCAAGATACTAAATTTTCATCAATATTTTTACCTGTCCGTAGATTTAAATCAACAAAAGAGATAAATTAATATTTCTAATAAGTGATAATATATATATATATATAAAAGGTTTAACTAAATATCAACTAGGTAAACCTAATACTATTAGTAACTAGTAAGAGCTTTTAATTTAGTTTTAAAGGTGTGTTATACTTATTTATTAATTCAAATATTTATTTTAAGAATTTCTTGTTTTTTTTTAAAAAGTCTATCAACATTTACATTTTCATCCGCAATATTTTCATAAAACTCGTTGTCATTTTATCGACGTCGATTAAACTTTGGCTATGACCATATTTATACAGTTGGATAAGACTATTTTTGCATTGTATCAATTGTTCTTCTCATTTGCTTTAATAAGTTGAATTTAAACATATTCTCCCATGCTTTTTTGTCAGACAACAACAACAATTTCTTTTTCTTCTTTTTTTTTTTTTTGTTAGACAACAACATTTTTTTTAACGATCATTTAATGGGATTTTAATTCATTCCTCATTTAATTTCTTCAGCTCACCAACAAGGCGATAGTTATCAAACTAAATGCAATATATTGTTGAAGAATTTTATTTTTGAGAGATGAAATCTCATCACTAAAAAAAGAGTTAATATAATGATTATAGTTACTAATTAAGATAAAAGCCCTTAATTTCTTCTTATCTCCACAATTATTACACTAATTTCATAAACTTGATTACATATTTGAAAATTTATGAAACCTAAAGGTAGTCCCAAACACAAAAATTAGTTGCTTATAAGCTTTGAATTATTGAAAAACTTTGCTAAACTCCCACGCATCAAACTTTAAATGTTCATACTTCTTTTTTTTTTCTTTTTCTTTTTTAATGTGAACACAAAAAACAAAAGAAGTGGTGGTCAAAAATGGAAATAATTAAAATGTATGGGTCATTTCCATAAGATTGTAAATAAGTGGGAAATCAAAGCTATTATTATTTATTAACCCCACTTTGGACAATATTATCCATTTGGCCTCCACTCGCTGGGGCCCACATTTCGGCCCAAAGTTGACGACCGCTAAACGCCGTTAAATGTGATTAATAATTACGATTTTCTTTTTTTTTCCTTTGGTTGTTTTTTAAGGCTTGGAAATTCAAAGTTAATAATTACGAGTTGGGAAAAAGTAAAACATGAATTGGCAAATCCGTACCATGGAAGAATGGAAACAAGACCCCCCAAAGAATTGAATAATTATAAAAAGTACCCATCCATCGAACGCCGAGAAGGAGTTGAAATTTTTTTCCCCACGCGCCACACGCTTTTATCCTTGAAGAACTTGCCTTTGATTTTTTTTTTTTTTAAATAAATTATACTCTTTTTTTTTTTTCCAAAAAAATATTGCAAAAACTGTTGTGGGTAGAAATACGATCCCTAAGGGTAAGCCCGGAGTCTGGGAGGGCTCGGATGGGTCGACATGGCTTGGGAAGCTGAAACCTTGGGGTCAGCCCTGAGCCTAAACGAGTCGACCCCCTGAGGTCAGCCCGAGCCAAGCCGACCCCTCGGGGTCGGCAAAACCCAAACTAGCTCGTGGGATCGACCTTGGCCTTGACTCTTCGAAATCGGCTCGATGAAGCCATGAAGGAAGGAGACTAAATGGGCGCAGTCCTTTTGCATTCCGCAACGGTTGGAAAAAGACAAAGGATGAGTCGTTGCTTAACGTTCTCCCTCGTGTAACAACTGTAATTATAAGCTGAGTAGTCATGACGAGATAGTGGTCATCAAACCTCTATCAACCGTTACGAATCACACGAATTATATATTCATCGCGACGCATTAGAAAGGGTAAGCAATCATTTGATCCAGTGTTCTAGCTTGAGACTTGTTAAGCGAAAGAATAATCTGATTATTCTAACTTAAGCGTCGAAGTGTGTGTGGCTCAGCACCACACCGGTGTTATCTGGCTGTTTTGCAGGAGATTTCTGTTCCCAACAATACAAATCACCGTTGATTCACCCATCCAAATTCTGGTATCAACAAAAACCACCTTCAACTATGAAGTTTGCACATACTACTTAGAATGATGAAATTTGTTATAATCGTAATCTTGATTTTCTAATTTGATCAATCAGTTTGTGTTCTTTATTAAGTGTCGTAATCATCTTCATGAATTTTTAATTGGATCATAATCATCTTTTTTTACTTTGTTAAGTGTTACAACCTGCCTCTTTTATTTAGTAAATGTAGCAATCAATCTCTTATGTTAGTTGATGTTAAATTACTGTTTAATTGAGTTTCATATATGTGACTCATACGCGAGTAGAAAAAAGCAAACTTGCTAGTGATAGATTTGAAAAAAAAAAGAAGTTAAATAGACTTAGTGCAACACTTAACAAGTCTCTTTGTACTTTGAGATATTAATAGTATTTCAAATGAATTATTAAGTAGTTTAATCTCGCTTATTCCTTAGCTTGAGTTGTTGTTACTAAGGAGATCTCTCAGTCACGCATGGTTGGTGAGGATGTGCCTCTTTGTTTTGGGTTTGATTTTTGTAACTCCCTTTGTTTTCTGACAAAAGAAGGTAAGGGAGCGTTTTTGTGGGAGATTTTTTCTTCTTTGTTAGCAGGACTTCAGGTTGTTAATCTAGCCAACGTGAGTATAACTAAAGAGCTAAATACTTACTTTATCTCTTGAGATGAGAGTTTCAAATTCGGACTTTTACCTATTCCATACTAAAAAAACAAAAAGAGTTTTAATATCTCCCAACCCATGAGAGAGAAAGAGGGGATTATATGAAAGATGTATGATTGATTTATACCTAAACTTTGTTATTACTACTAAAAGTGGAAGTTCCACTATCTTCCACTATAAGGAAGGAAGAAAAACCTATTTCCCCTCTCTCTCTCTTTTCAACTCTTAATTCTATCTATCCACCACTAACTACAAACACAATACCATTTTCCACTATCCCCAAACCAACTTTGTTTGCTACACTACTACCTATCTTAGTACAATTCCACTATTCTTCAACATGAACTTTTGTTGCCATTTTTTTTTTTTCATTTTTTTGTGTGCTAATTCAAATTATTCTCTCTCACAAAGGTTTAGATTTTGAATAGAAAAGAGGGAAGCTTTTGTGTTTTCTCTTTTTTATGACGTGTCACTTGAGCTTTGTACATGTTCTTATGGGTCAAGATGGATAGTGGGATTTTTTTTTTTTTTTTTTTTTTTTTTTTTTTAATTTTGCCTACTTTTAATTGTTTCCAAAGTGTGTGTGAAAAATGAAAAAAAAAAAAAGGTTTTCCTTTGTAAAGTAGAGGATTCCCCACTGTCCATTTTGGTCAAACATTTACCTTTTCAAAGTGCAACTCTTTCATGGTCAAGTTTTTGTGTGTATATGTTGAGATGATTGGAGTACAAAAAGTTTTAGCAACATGGAATAGTTTTCTTCCCTAATTCTAAAACACTATGATTTCAGAAAGTTAGAGATTGTTTGACAAACAGTTTTCAAAACTAAAAAACATAATGTCAAACAAAAAAAAAAAAAGAAGTTGTTTCCCAACAAAATTTGAAGTCTTTATTGTATTTTATTGATTGGGGTGTCTATAAATTTTCTTGAGAACTCAACTAAAGTTTTTGTTTGATAATCTTGATGGACATCTTAGTTGATAAAATGAACCTTTATATTAAATTTATTAAGATTTTGAATTTCAATGTGCTTTGTGTTTTTCATCAGAATTTCGTTCTAATGGATTAAACTAAAGATCTTGTAGTTTATTGGAGACTTCCCTTTTTTTTTAACACATTTTCTAATACAAACTTTTCTTCACGTTCTCTATCTCTCTGATCTCTTGTTCTCTCTCACTAATAAAAGAATTCCCTTTCATATCTAAAGGAAAAGAGAAGGACAATTTTGTATATAAGAGGTCATTTTTCTCTCATTTTGTAGTACTTTATCACAAATAAAGAATCGATTCCCCTACACTGTTTGTCCAAATCTTTGCTAGCAAAAAGAAAGGTAAGAAAGTTGTTTTTTTTTTAAAAAAAAAAAAAAATACATGCATAAAAGAAGAATTGAGCACTAATTGCACATCCTCTAATCCCGAAAGTCATATTATAAATTAAGCTTGAGTTAATAGAGTTGATATAGAAGAAATATTTGTATACTTTATTAGTGATCTACTTTCATTGTCACTATAGTGTCTGGTTGTACTTCACTATTTAGTAGTCGCTATAATATCTAGTTGTCGGAATAGAAACGCTTTGTACTTAAAAAAAAAGCAGGATACATATGATCTCTTTTGATTCCTCTAAAGGTGTGAGATTTCTTGAGGTTGATCTTTCACCTCGATCAAGGGTGGGCCTAATTAAATCGATTTTTGCCTAATCACTATTTGATTTTTGACATGAAGATGAATATATCTTTTTACTAATATTTCTGTTTACTTTCACATGTCAAAGGATTTGCAAAGATATAGAAAGAATGGGACAAATGATTATGTTCATAAATTTGACAATTAAAGAAAGCAAGATTGAGATCCCAACAAAACTTTTAAACATGAGAGAAATCATATAGCACCCCTTTATTCCATTATTTTAAAACACATTTCCCTTTATTTTGAAAAAAAAAATATTTACATTATATAATAATTAATTAAAAAGTAAAAACCTCAAACCATCAATTAGGAAAGGACAAAGCCTTGAACACTTTAGGAAATTAAAAAATATATTACTATTCATTATGTCCTTTCTCTAGGGACTCAAAGAAATTCTTCTCATGAGCTACTAAATAATAACCATGTTGTACAAAAAAAAAAAATTATCAATCATTTTATCGTATAGAATGATATATATCATAATCCGATCATATGAATTTGGAACTAAAACTATTAGACTCATTTGAATTTACATCAAAATTGTTATAATGGAAAAATATCACTTGAAAAATGAGTTGGAGTTCAATAAAAGATTAAGCAAAGGGACAAAATACACATTACACAATAATAGCATCAAAGGACATTTTGGATATATCACATCGTCTCACAAGAGAGGGAGAAAAAAAATAAAATTCTCTAATTAGTACAATTATTTCACATGTATCTATGAAGTATATAGCTATTTTAGATTATAGCTAGGTCATATCTTACACATATTTGGCGGTCCATAACAACTTAGATTTAAATTTTAGCGTACCTTAGAATGGTTAAAAATGGTCCTATCTTATATTTTAAAAGAGTAACTTTAAAAGGGTAACTTGAGCTCTTTGTTAAAATAAAGGTTGAGTTGACTACAAATATAGCATAATTGTAATAAAATATTGTAGCAATAGTATTTAAAAAAACACAATTGTAAATTTGGCTGAAGCAACACAAGCCAACAGTGAATGTTATAATAATCTCAATCAATATCAAGATTAATCATCAATTATAGTATAAACTAATGATTCATGCAAAAAGTTAAGAACAAATTAGTCACACTAATGTTAAGTGAACTAATAATTGGCAGGTTCAAAAAATTATTTTAAAATATTTTAGAAAATAAGACAATTCAATGAATTTTACACAAAAAAAAAAAAAATACACGGATCCGCAAATGTACCTTTCAAATCAATGTATATGTCAATGATCAAGTTTAAGGGACTGATTAAGTGTTTCAAAAACTAACGAAAAAGAAGATTATTAATCAACGTTGAAAAAGAAAATTGTTTGTTTGTTGTTTTTTAATTATATGTTGAAATTAGTGTTCCCAAAGCATGTTATTCAAATATTTTAAGTGATAAAAGCTAGGTCATTATCAATCACATTAAAGTGAAAACTCTAACTCTATTAATATTATAGAGAAAGGGTATGAAATGAAGTAAAAAAAATGGTGGGCACTATGTCCACAACTTGGGTGGTATAATATTAATGCTTAAGGAGATAGGTCCTTTCAATGTCAATCCACTTAGACAAAAAAAAAAAAAAAAAAAAAAAAAAAAAAAAGTTTCCATGACAATTGACTATCATGCAATGGAAGTGGACACCAATACATAGTTTAATCCATGGCTAACCTCTTTTCTTTTCTTCTCCTTCTTTTTTTTTTTCATCTTTTTTTTAATGAAATTATAAATTTAGTCCTAAGTTAATAAAATATTTCTATGGTCATAGTATAATTCAACTGACATATCAAATATGTTAATCACCGCGAAATCTGTGGTTCAAATCCTCCAACCTCAACTCTATTGTACTAAAAATCTATTACTTTTTTTTTTATTTGGGAGAATGCTTCTATTAAGTCTTTAATAATAAATTGATTAACAAAATATTGAAATAACATACCCATTAATTAATTTATTATTGTTTTTTATAAACAAATACAAGAAAAATTAAGACAGAAAAGTTTCAAGGCTCGAAGAGGGACCATCCATCCAGAACTCATCTGTTTGTAAACGTGATGTCCGATGGGCCAGTTTATGGGCCACCTGATTTGCCGACCTAGGAATATGCTTGAAAGAAATTTGTGACCACGTGCTTGCCATCTTCTTGATTTCATTGATTAACTCACTGGTCTCAGTGTAGTCAGCCTTCGATATTGAAACTCTATTTTTTCTAATCAAAACATCTTAGATATTTTTTTTCTTTCTTTTTTTAGTTCAATGTATGTACGAGTGAGAATTTGAACCTTTGATCTCTATCTTACTCGCATCCCTACGAGTCTCAATTGCATATTGAGTTTTCAATGATACGTCTCGCCATTAATTTTGTGGTTACTAGCATCTCTACTGTTATCCCGAATTCAGCCAACATCAGGTATTTTGCTCTTTACTTCGAAAAATCAACTACAAGCATACACCGTATGAGTGGCTCACTCAATCTCTTATGATGATTAACCGGTTGAACTATGTTGAATGAATATAATATTCGAAGCAGATTTACTAAATTCATAATTTCACCTTAAGTTTTTTTTTTTTTTAAATTTTTTTTTTTTTAAAGTTGACAGTCACGTGCTTCTAACACATACCTTTTTTGGGGGCCAAGATCAAGATTTGCCTTAAAGCTAATCCTTTTCCTTTGCCAACAAGCTTAGAAAGGATAAACTCAAATACTTCTACAAATCATTTCCATACATGTGTTTTTCTTGTTTTTTTTATTCTTTATTTTTTTTTTAAAAAAATGTTTAGGTTAGGTTGAAAGTGACAAAGTAAAAAAAAAAAAAAAAAGCAAATACAAAATAACCCAAGATATTCAAATCTTGTATTATTTTTTTCCTATTGTCTTCTTATAAGTCTTGAAAGTTATGGATTAAATTTATTGAATTTTGGTATAATCTTGGTATATGACACATGCATATATTAAGTCTTTATATTAAAGTGGATTGATAAAAGATATTATAACCCAAAGTTGCAAAACACTGAAATAGCAAGTATAAGTTTACATGTGATACAAATTCTTACTTAGAATTGATGGTACTATATTATTTTTTTACTCCAATTTTATTTTTTGAATAAAGACAAATAAAGTCCTTGACTTTAAATCTCAACCCAACTTGTTAATTTTCAACTCAAGTAGTACCTAACTTCTCCTATGACTCACAAGTCATTAAAACCAAATCCCACCTAATAAAATTATATTTTATGTACAAATATGACATCTTAGAACTCTATATTCACTCAATAATAGCATAGATGAACCTAATAAATCTTAGCCTAAAACATAAAGATAACAAAGAGCTTGAGAACTAATAAGTAATTGAAATAGAATCGATTAAATTATAATTTAGTGCCTAAACTTTTAAGTCTGTGTCTAATAGGTTCTTAAACTTTTATTTCCGTTCCTAATAAATCTCTAACTTATAAGTGTCTAATAAATTCTATAACTTTCAATTATGTGTCCAATAAAGTCCCAACATATTTAAAATTTTAAAACTAATCGATCTATATATTAGATATAAAATTTATGTTTTGGTTCTAAAGAAACTCTAACACGTTGTTTGATAACCATTTGGCTATTGGTTTTTAGTTTTTGAAAATTATGCTTGTTTTTTCACAATTTCTCTCAATCTTCTCTATAATAATCTCCATCTTTCTTGAGGTACCATTTAAGTTTTTAGCTAAATTTCAAAAACAAAAACAATTTTTTGAAAACTACTTTTTTTAGCTTTCGAAACTTAGCTTGGTTTTTTAAAACATAAATTCAAAGTAGATAAGAAAATATAGAAACCTATTAGTAGAATTAGTATTTTTATGCTTAATTAATTTTTAAAAATAAAAAACTAAAAACCAAATGGTTATCGAGCGGGGTCTAAATTTTAAATTTTATATTTAATGAATATGTGAATTGTCAAAAATATCGAATAGGTCTTAGACATCAAACTAAAAGTTTAAGAATCTATTAGATATTATTTAAGTTGAATTTACTCCCAAAAATGAAAATTTAAAAGCCTATTAATCACTATATAATGTAAACTTAGAATTAACAAAATTTTATGAGATTTGTTGAAGATAGAGAGAAAAACTTGATGAAAGTAAATTATTATTATTTTAAAATGATAATTCTTTCAGTTGGAATATATTTTCTGATCCAACCAATCTCTCTTTCTCTGTCTCTCCATTGAAACAAGAGATAAGGGATATGTAGAAAATCTATCTCTCTGTCTCTCAATTAATTTTGAAAGAAGAGATGATAAGGGATATGGGAGGAAATATATATATAGTAATAATTAATTTAATTAATTAATTAATTAATAAATAACATTATGAAAATATGAGACATGAACATGAAGATGCTTTTTCTCTCTCTCCCATTTCCGACATGTCGGCTCATAGAAACCATAAAAATTCAGACCAATTTGTCTGCAAATTATGGACATTTGTCCACTCTTTGCAATAAGAATAAAACCCATTATACACTTTTTTTTTTTAATTTAAAAAAAGTAGGGTTTTTAGAGTTTCAAAAATCCCTATTGGTTTTTTTTTTTTTTTTTTAGTAAAAAAATCCCTATTGGTTTTTATATTAAATGGAAAAGGGAATAAAATTGAAGAAGGATTGGAAGTCAAAGTAAAGGATTTGAAGGATTAAAAGCTCAAATATCAAGGAATAATATAAGGGCAGTGAGATCACATGGAGGCCATGTTGAAAGGGTTTTATTTATAGACTCCCTAAAAACCAACCCTTAATTCTCTCTCTCTCTTAATCAAAATAAAAAATAAAAAATATCTCTCTCTCTCTCTCTTGAAGTTTGGTATCTTACACTCTCTATTTTCATTTTTAAATTTCCCCAATTCCCATGTTTTGTTTCCTTTGGCTTGATTTCCCAAGATGTTTCCAAGTCTTTTGAGTTTGGATTTTGGGATTTTCTTTTCTCTTTTATTGAGGTTTGATGGTAAAAATAATTTCGATGTCTAGACCCGTTTGATAACAAAAATTTGTTTAGAGACTCGTGTTGTTATATCAAAGTTTGATGAAAGTATGACGTTTTTTTAAGAAAAAGAATTTTGACCTTCGAAAACTCGTGTTGTTGTATCAAAGTTTGATGGATATATGACGGTTGTTAAGAAAAAAAATTGAGTTTTGGGTTTGATCTTATATGAGCTTGTATTCGTCGATTGTTGCATGATTAAACGGATATGATTCAAGCAGTTTTATTGTCAAATTAAATTGTTTTTTATTCCAAGCAGTTAAAGAAAACTTAGATTTAATTGGTGTATCTCTAAATTCTCAAATGATCCTATTCCTCCTTTTAAGTAAGTAAACGTGTCGATATATTCTTGAACCCATCAAGATGTAATCTAAGCCAACTTTATCCAAAAAGAGAAACAAGTTCTAGAAACCTACTCGATTTAACTTCTAAAAATATATTAGAACTTTTGAAAATATTTTTAGAAAATTGATGACAACATAACCATTTTTTGAATGATGAGTGGATCAAATTTCAATTTATTACCAAAACCATAACAAACACATTTAAATTTTAAGGGGGCATATGATCAGCTTTCTTAAACATATATATAGGTATTGAAATTTATGATATAATTTAATATTTTGAAATTTCAGATGGCAATCTCTATCAAACTATTAAGGCATCACATGTGATGAAGTTGGAGGACCTAACTACAATATTGCAAAAGATAAAAAAATAATAATAATAATAAATAAAATAAATTTGAGTCACCCCACATTTTTCATGTATATCCACCTACTTAGAATTGAAACCTAACTTTTTTTTTTTTTTTTAATTTTAAATATTTAGAACTATAAATACCCATTTTAATTTATATGTACAGAGAATCTGATTTTGTTTCTAAGGAATGAGGTGGTTGTGTGAATCCCACCATTTTGAAATCTCCCAAATCTCTTATTATTAATGAATATTTAATGCACCGTTTTAATAAGTTCGAGTTTATGAAATTTGGAGGTAAAAAACTTAGGTTAATGTAATTTGTGTATTTAGATTGTAAAAAATAAATGTTAAATTACAAAATTGGTCATCGTACTTAAATTGTTTAGTCCAATAATTTCTTGAACTTTAAAATTAAAAATGTCTAATAAGATTTTAAAGACCCGTTTGATAACCATTTGTTTTTTGTTTTTTGAAAATAATGCTTGTTTTTCTACAATTTATCTCTATCTTCTTCACAATGATTTTCATCTTTGTCGAGGTGTCATTTAAAGACTCAATACACATTAAGGTGCAATCACCTTTTGAGGCCTAAGTGCAAGGCACAATTTTTTTTAGGCACACTATATAATTATATCTATGTACATATAACAATACTTTAAATTGTGAACAAGATTGTATTCCCAACTGCTTCAAATCAACAAGTACATGGGTCTCGCCTAACCTAATTTTTTTATTTTAAAAAAAGGCGCACCTCATGCGCGCCTTCTTACCAGAGGCGAGGCGCTTTAAGTGATCCACGCCTAGGCACGCATGAGGGCGATTTTTAAAACACTGGGTAGAAGTATTTTTTAGGTTTAATTTTCAAAAACCAAAAATCAAAACTCAAGTGGATATCAAACGAGACCTAAACTTTTAATTTTGTGTCTAATATCTTCTTGAAAAAGTGTTTAATAAATTTTTAAATTTTAAATTTTGTATCTAATAAGTCTCAAACTTATTCATTATTTTTTGAAATCCATGAACTTATTAGACACAAAATGACTAATAGGTCAAGAACCTACACAAAATTGAAAGTTCTCAATGACATATGAGACACAAAACTAACAGTTCAACGACATATTAAACACTTTTTTAAACTTTAAAGACTTGTTCTACAAAATTTTAAAAGTTAAGAGACGAATGTTGAATTTTGGCGTTTGTAATACATGCCGGTGAATTTGAAAGAAAAGTTAGAAAGTTTGGAATAAACAAACTCAAACTCACATACCAAACAAAAACTAAAACTTTTTAACCTCAATGTTACAAAAATCCAACTTATGAGTCAAGATCTTTAAAGAGAGAGAGAGAGATTGCAAAATTCTAAATCAAAACCTTTTTTCATGCATCTAACAAATGTAAAAATGTCAACTCTCAGAGTCTATTTATTGTTGTTGGGACATAGAACTCAAAAAAAAGGAGAGGAATTTAATGAGAAGACAGTCTAAATTTGATTTTTGATTGGCTAAAAAACTAGCTTTTGCAAATTCTCTCTGATACCTAATTCAATTTTAGAGTTCACCTATTGGATATGTTAGCCCTACAAATCCTCCCCTATTCCTATTCTAATACCAATTCTTTCATTTGTGGGTCTATTTTTCCAAATGGGTTTTTGGAATTACCATAATACCCTTGGTTTTGGGTGGTCCAGTAGGGGTATTTGTGTCATTTTGATACATGCCTAACTGACAGCAGAGTTGATTGGTTATTGGTATAGGCACTGAGATTTTTCTTACTTTTTTTTTTAAAAAAAAATTATTAATAATATTAATAATAAATAATAAAATTATAATGAAAAAAAAAAAAGGGGAAAGTACAGAAGGAAACGTTGTGATGTGTAAGAGTTATTGGATTTATTAGCTGCTCTCTTCCCCCAACAATCAATTTAAATCTTTTGTCCTTTCATTCTCTGCCATTTCTCCTTTTATTTTATTTTGTTTCTCTATATGTATTATTATATATTTATATTAGCTTTTTGATTAACTGTGAAATTTCTAAGGTAATGTTGGGGAGAAAAACAAACAAAGAAAAAAAAAAAAACAACGAAGTACTGAAAAAAAATGAATTTCATTCGGTTGATTAGGATTTTGTTTGATAACTATTTGATTTTTAAAAAATATATTTATTTTTTTATCATTTTTAAAACAGACTTTCCATCTTTTTTGAGAAAAAAACATTTGAATTCTAAACTAAAATCTAAAAAAAATAATAAAAATTATTTTTAAAAATTTTGAAAACTCGACTTGAATTTTGAAAATATTTGGTAAAGGTAGAAAACAAAATAAAGAAACTTATAGGTAAAAACTTAATTTTTAAGAACTAAGTAGTTATCAAACGTGGTTTAAATTTCCAATACTCTATTTTTGGCTTAACTACTTTAGTCTTACTATTATTTTGTGATAAATTGTTTAGAAAGTAATTGAGTGAATTCAAAGTTAAAATGTGTGCATTAACTAACACGTTGATATGGACATATATAGAAGGCCGCATTGACCAATTGAGAGTTGAGTACTAGATTCGACATACACTAATAACAAGAAGCTCTTAGATTCGGTGGTAATATAATATAACGTAATAGCATGACGAAAAGTTCTATATTTAGCATAACTATTTAAGTCATATCATTATTTTGTCATCAATTGTTTAAAAAAAGTAATTAAGTGAATTCAAAGTTAAAAGTACATGCATTAACAAACACGTTGAAATGGACATATATAGAAGGCCACATAGACCAATCGAGAGTCGAGTACTAGATTCGATACACTAATAGCATGGAGCTCTTAGATTCGGAGGTAATTTAACGTAATAGCATAACGAAAAGTTCTATATTTAAAACTCTGTAATAATTTTCAAGCTCACATGTGAAATTGATGTTAAAATATGAATAAAATGTTAAATTTATCGTAATCCATTAGAGATTAAACACAAACAAGGAAAATTTATGCAAACCAAGTAAGAACTAAAGAAGGAAATTAATTGCTAACAAAGAAACTGAAATAAAATAAGAAAAGAAGAAGGAAAAATGAAAAAAAAATAAAAATAGGGAAGAGTGGCTGGGGAAGCCGAGCCGAGCCGAGAGGGGGAGTTTGGAGTTTTGACGGTGGAGCGGAAATAAGGGAAGAGGAAGATAGTAAAGTCCAAAAGGGGCAAAAAGGGAAACAAAAAAACACAAAGACAGAAGAAGAAGAAGAAGAAGAAGAAGGAAGTGGAGAAACGATGACGGAAGCTTTACTAACGGCGAAAGTTGTCAGTTAGCCTGACTCTGGTGGGTCCCACTCTTTCTCTTTCTCTCTCCTCCCCTCTGAAGACGCGGGAATCTTTTTGTTTTTATTTTATGCTTTTTTTTCGGACACGGAGAAATTAATAAAACGTTATTTCCATTCGCAAACGTTTTAATTTCCGCCCTGTTTTAACTTTAGGAATTTTATGAATATAGTTCGATGATTAAGACAATTATTTTTCTTTTTAACATGGAAAGTTTAAATTTTCATTCTACTCAATAAAATTTTGTCGACGTAATTCATATATTTGAAAAATATCTAATAAGGCCTTTTTAAGTTTTCAATTCTAAATTTAATGGAGTCCATAATAAATTCTGACACTTTAAAGTAGTGAAATATATAATTAAATTTAATAAATATTTAATTTTTAAAAATACCACTCCTAATTAAATGTGTTACTATATATTTTTTATCTTTTTAAAGACCAAGCTAAGTTTTGAAATCTAAAAAATGTAGTTTGTTTTTGTTTTTAAAATTTGGCTAAAAACTTAAATGGTACCTCAAGAAAGATGGAAACTATTGTAGAGAAGATAAACAAAAATAGTGAAAAAACAAGCATAATTTTTAAAAACAAAAAATAAAAACTAAATGATTATCGAACAGGGTCACTGGAGAATCAAACCCATTCATACTTGATACCAGTTGAGTTGTGCTCTTCTTGGCTTAAAGACTCCGTAAACTATAAATTATTCAATTAGATGACAACATTTTTAAAACCATCATACGTAGATTTTAAAATCTAGGACCAAAATGGTAATTTGACCTTATTTAATTAAAATTTATGTCGGTACTGAGTAAAACGAAATTGGGCCGAGAGGGAAGGCCCAATAAGGGAAGAGATGGGGCCCATGGAAGGGAACAAAATAGCAAATACAACCAACCACGCCTCATTATTACACTCCCATCATTAACGCGCCATTTTTTTTTTTTTTTTTTGGAGTTTCACACTTGCTTTGATAGAGACATTCCTTTCCTTGTGGGTTCCTCTCCTTTTTCCACTATCATTTCTCTCTAAATATTTCTCACTTCAAAATTTTAAATTTTCTATTTATTAATAAAAAAAAAGGGAAACAAATACCAAAATAAATAATGCTCGTATCTAGCCATAAATCTTCTGAAAAAAAAAAAAATTGAAAACTCAACCAATTTAGGATATGCCAATTTCACTATTTAATTAAGATAAGGTCAAAATTTTGAAATTAAAATTAACTCACTAAAACAAAGTAGAGGGTAAAAAAAAAAGAGTTTTTCCCTCTGACACAAGTAAATTAATTTAATCAACCTAGATATAGTATGGGGTATTTATTTTAACAATTGTGTTTAATTTTTGGCTGCTGTTAGAAATGCACTTTAATAGTTAGCCATCTTATCCAATAATTATTGAAAACATGATATTGACTTAAAAGCCGAAGTGAATTATTCCAATTGCAAAGGGAATGTGTGTGTGTTTGTCTACAAGGCCAGACTATCCCTCTATGTCTGCTAATGGGCCGGCAAAAGTGGATTTGGGCTCACGAGTGGATTACTATGGGGCTGAGAACAAAGTCCATTTGGTTATGGGCCCACTTGTTTAGACCCATCTCGTTATGGGCCTAGTCACAGCCTGTTGTTATCATTTGTTGTCTGATTCTCCACTCTCTCTCCCAGAGAGACGCGGATTAGAAAGCTGAATTCATGGTGATTCAGATTAGAAGTGAAAATTTGAACCTCTAACTTATAATAGAAGTTAATGATGATGTCTTGGTATTTGAATTGTCACAAGTATTTACTTGGAATAAAAACAAGATCTTTTATATATTTTCTTTAGAAAGCCACATATAAAAAACAACATATGACATATATGTGTGTGTCCTTGGTCTACGTCTCCTAAAAGGTCATGTTTAAAAAATCCTACATTTGTGATGTAATATTATTCTTTAAAAAAATACATGTTTTTATGTTAAAAACTTGGAATTAACTATTTCAAAAAAATATAGTTTCTTCCCCTAAATTTTATCCATGTTCATTTAGATTTTGGCTCATTTTTGAAAAATTGAACAAAATATGGAAAATGTTGGTAACTTCCTCCTCTTTTTTACTCGAAACATTTACTATTAATAATCGAGATCCGGGTAAAGAAAGTCACATTTGATTAATCCCTATATTCAGCCGATTATATATTTACTTTTGATGGCATCTAAAAAATCACGAGGCTCTATTGTGTCTCGAGAGCTTTACCTGATTTTGTTGCAAATGGAAGTTATCTGAAGCTGCTGAGAACTCAGACATTTGTCAATTTCATCTCATCCTCTTTGCTAGCTACATATGGTGAAACCACACACAGATTCAGTTGAAGGAAAGTCGAAAATGATGAACAAAAAAGTCGAGTTTCAGCTGGACAAAACCAACCTTGAAGAGCTGTTTCAAAGTCCCTGAGTTGAACCATGAAACCGATGTTTGGAGATGCCTGTGGTCGTCTACTCTTGACATGTTCCAACGCTTGAGTTAGAGTCATACCGCGCTTTTTCATCAGATAGGCAACTGTAATGGTTACACTGCAAGTTAAATGAAGAGAAGTTACATCTAACATAGAAAAATGAGGTCAATATGCAAGAAATTACACCGTTGAATGAATTAGAATGCTCCACAAATTCTATGAGTTGGGAAGGAGGAAAACAATATGTATTGAAATTAAGAGGAGAGAGGAAGATCTTTGCAGAATCCGCTCCGAAACCAACAACTGAATCAGAATGGAGATTCACCTTCTGGATATTCCAGCAAAGCAATGAACCAAGACCCCTCCACCAGATTGTCTTCCTTCGTCGATAAAATTGAAACAATCATCGAAGTGCTGTTTAATATCGGCATCTCTAGTGTCCAAGACTACCTCAATTTACACACAACAGGAAATAACATCGGATGTCAGCAGTAGGAATTCCATTTGATAGAAAAACAATGATAAGCACTGATAACTTATGTTATGAATCATGACAATTACAAGTTCAGTACACGAAGCCTAAACAGCGACGACACTGTAAATCGTTCACGGAATTATAAGATGGATAAGGAATATCCTACATGAATTCATGGGGGAAAAAATTTTCAGAAGATGCAACTGGAAATGAAATAATCAAGTAAAATACTCGTTGGTTGAGAAAAATGCAGACTGAATCATTCTTTAAACCATGATATAGGCAATAGGAAAAGGGAAGTAGTTTGAGTTACAACAACATTGGGTAAAACTATTAAGTTGCGGAACATATCTGTAACAAAAATTTTGTTGCACCAAATTGAAGTTGGAACTTTATACATACCACCAACTACTTTATATACAAAATCATTTGGATCAGCAGGTGGAAAGGAACAAGCAATGGTTAAAATATGGGTGATATTCAATTTCTTCAGTTCATCCTTGTTATGGGCAGCTCCAAGAGAGCCTAGGAACAGACCCTGAGAAACCACAAAGAACAGCAGCTTCAGAATGCAGTTTTAGCAGAAGTCTGAACCACTTACTAGAATAGTTAACACAATCAACCAGACAAAAAGTTTAAAGGATGACTTTTGAAATGATGAAAAGTGCTATTAGCCCAAGTACTTTTCAAAATCATCATGGTGTTTACTTACATCATTTAAAGTAATTTTGTGAATTCAAGAAACAGTAGTTTGAGAGACAGCAATTAAAGAGGTGTTTTTTAAAAAAAGTATTTCACTTAAAAGCACTTCTCTCAAAAGTCATTCCAGACTCATTCTAATTAGGGTTACCTCTTCAATTTGACAAGGAATTCTGTCCTCTTTAAGGCTTCTCTTTAGACCAATGATGTTCCACAGTGCAGATAATCGAACACTTAAATCAACTTGATCCATTTCCATAGTGGAAAACCAAAACCAAATCCTATATGTTCTTTCTTTTCCTTTCCTTGCAAAAAAATGCATGCCAAATTGAGATTTCCATCATTTCTCAACAAATTCTAAGAAACATCGCAATTTACATTGTTTAAACATCATTTTAGGTTGGAACTTGAAATGCACACAGGATCCGGAGAAACATGATCACAGATTCAAATTATATTATATGATATCATAATCCTATGACCTGAAATTCAACAGTACTCAATAAGAATACAAGATGAAGAAGATTGTATTAGATTCAATGAAAATGATGGATCGATGAACTAAATTGCACAGGAGTGTCTCAACCAAACGCCGAAAAGCCAAACACCAACTATTTTAAACAAACAATTTCAAAACGCCACTTCATGTCAATATCACATCCCTAAATCTACCCCTTCGCTGAAACACAGAAACAAATTCCAATTAAAAGAAAGACAAACGGATTTGCAGCCATTCACAGACAAGATTTTCAGATTCTCCTCCTATCAATAAATAGCGTATGATGGTTTTTCCTTCTCTATGGATTCGATTGGTGAAAAAAAGTTCCTAATCAGAGCATCCAATCAAACGAACCGATCATATCTCAATAAATTTGAAGTATCAATTTGAAACAACTGTCGGTAGCTTCGATGAAGAAAACGATTCTTCAATTAGGGGATTTGAGCTAGAATCCAGATAGAATCGAATACCTAATAGAAAATTTATCAAAGAGAAGAAGGATCAAAATACTCACCGGGAAATTTTCGAGTTTCTACCGGAATTGGATCGATTCGAAATCGCTGCTCTGAAATTCGTTTAACCGTTTATCTGAATTCAACCTCCATTGATTCTGCTTCTTTTACGAACAAAAAATATATATATAAACCGCGAACCTCAGTCAGCGAGTCAGCGGCAAAGTTTGAAAACGTTGAAAATAAAATTTGTATTTTCTTGATTAAAGAAATAAATCTTGTTTGAATTTTATAAAAGAAAAATGAATAATTGTGTTCCTTAAGTTCGAATTTTATTTTTTTTTAAGATTTAGAAAATGACACAATTTAATTCTTATAATATGATTGGCTTTTATAGTAAATTTCGAATGACGTGATAAAATTTGTTTGTTTTTGTTTGCCTATCATCCTACTTTTTTTTTAATTATAAAAGTCAAATATAATATACCCCAAATCATCGGTAATCGATCAAATATAAGACTAAAATTATAATTTTTCGTTTGTATATAAAATTTCAATCAATTCATTAAATTGCAAGTTTTAAATGCTCTTTTTTTACGAAAAATATCCAAATTTACCTTCAATTTAGTTAAGTGTTATGCAGGCCACTTAAACACCACACAAGAAAAAAAATTTTGTTTAGTATAACACTTGTAGACCACAGGTATGTTTTTTCTATATTATAAACCTTTACTTTATTAAATTTTTATTAGAACATAGCTCACCTTATTAAGGTCTACATTCTCGACCAATAGAAATGATCAACCTCGACATAACTCAATAAGATAAGTCAACATCGACATAAAGATTAGAGGTTCAGATCTCTATTTCAATATTCGGTAGAAGTTGAACTATAAAAGAAAAGAAAAAAGAAATGAGAACAAAAACAAAAGCCATATTTATTATTTTTAAAAATTAGTATATCATATTGAAAGCATTTAGGAAAAAATGAAAAACAATTACCAAATACTTTGATTACGGTTCCTATTTCTTGTTTCTCATAGAAGTTTTCGAAATTGTATAGAAATTTTGGAACAACAAATTTGAACTTCTTATTTTTTGATTTCTATTTCCATCTTTTTCAAAACATAAATAAAAACATTAATTGCCATTTTTACTTATAAAATGTATCATAAATATCTAATAGCATAAAAATTATATTTAATTTTAAAAACTAGTTTTCATATAAAATTTTTACCTCGTTAATTTGAAATTTAAGAAAACAAAGAAACAAGAATTAATTAAAGAAATATTTGAGAGATGGATTATCAAGAATGATTTTAATGATTAATTGGAATCCAAAAAAGTGTAGTTAAAAAATAAAAAATAAATTTATAATTAATAGAATCACTTCTAAATATAGTGCAACCATACAAATTTGTTATTTTAAAAAATGTAAGATACAATAACATTTTATTGAAAATATTTTTTTTTCAAAATTGTTTAAGTTATAAGGTATTCTCAACTAATTCTAAATAAAACAAGAGTATAGTTCAACTGACATCAAGTATGACTCATGACCGAGAGGTCATAGGTTCGAATCCCCCACCCCCAGTTATTGATGTACTAAAAAAAATCTAAATAATTTGTCTAAGTAATAGTAACAATAGAAAAATAAATGCACTTTATTTTAGTTCAACAAATATGGGCCATTGTTGGAGGTGAGATAAAAGCCTAAAATGAAAAGATGGAGAATTAGACGTCTTAGAAATTTAAGTATTGATTGGAGCAAGCTGTAAGGTAACAAAAATGTTGTAGAAAATCAAACATGATTTTACTGAAAGTTAAAAGCCCCGTTTGATAACTATTTTATTTTTTATTTTTTATTTTTAAAATTTAAGTCTAAAAATACTAGTTCTATTAATGGGTTTATATGCTTTCTTATCTACTTTGTGCCTATGTTTTAAAAAACCAAGCTAACTTTTGAAAACTAAAAAAAATAGTTTTCAAAAACTTGATTTTGTTTTTAGAGTTTGACCTTCCTTAAGGGTGATAATCTATATTGTAGAGAAATTAGGTGAAAATAATCTTAATTTTCAAAAACCAAAAACTAAAAACAAAATGATTATCAAACGGGGCCTAAAGTTTCATTTCTTTACTAGCCTCATGGAGTAGTGTATTCACTCAGCTATGTTTAGATTTTAAAAAACAAAAACAAAAAAGATGGTAATCAAAACCAAATAATAATTTTTTTAAAAAAAATTATAAAAGGATTATTTTCATGAGTTTTATATATCCATGAGTAAAGAATATTTGATACGTTCCCTTAAACATGAATTTTCTTTATGTCCTTCTCTTTTTTCTCTCTTATTTTTGTTAATATCTAAATATGCTTCTTTATAGATGACATGTTTAATGGAGCATGATCACATCATGAAAAAGCATCATCCTTTGGATCGTTCAATCTCTCCACTTTTCAATGGTTAAACTAAAAAAAGTAAAAGTTAAATCAAATAAAAAAAACACATTGCAATACCATTTGTGTTTGGAAAAAATAAAAACATCCAATATGTAAAGGAAGATATTTGAAGAAATCCAACATTAAAAAGAATAATAATTAATAACTATGAGAATCCTCATAAGAATGATTATTGTGATTCTACGAGTCTTTCAATACAAAGGATGAATTTCCTATTTAGGGAGGATTAGAGCTAATCAACCCACTAAACACAATTACAAAATAACTCATATAATTTGCTACAACAAGAATACTTAAAAAGGGCTCAACACAAGCTAAATGACATAGTCACAAGATTAATTAAGGGTCCGTTTGATAACTATTTTGTTTTTTATTTTTAGTTTTAAAAGTTAAGCTTATTTTCACCTAATTTCTCTATGTTATTGCCAAATTTCGGACAGGAGAATACACCTGACCTCCACGTGACAACGACGGTAAATTTATAATTCTTAGGGGAAGAACGCAGCCTGCAAGACAAGGAAAACACTGACATCGGTGTGGTGTAGGCCACACAAGCTCAAAATACTAAGTCGGTGAGGATCTTAGAGAATTATAGAGAAGTTTTTGTATAATGATGACTAGAATTCACTTACCCCTCTCTCCCCTCCTGGGAGAGCTTAAATAGTTTTCCCCTGGCGTTCTTCCGTGGCCTCTTGGGTAAAGGAGAGATCGTGGAGAAGTTGAATATGGGCTTTCGGGCCTTTTCCGGTCATTGCGGGCACGGAGATCAAACTTAGAATTGGTCGGCCTCGGCCTTGCCAAGGTGACCATTGGTTTGGGCCAAAACCCAAACCCAAGCCCATGCTTTGTGTCATAGGGCTTGGATAGACCTCAAACGGAGGCTTTACCTGGTCGGCCTCGGCCCGTGCAGAAGACCACGCACGCACTGGGCAAAGCCCAGCGCGACTTCTCGCTCCGTCTCTTCTGGTTACGGTCTTCCGTGGGGTTTCTTGGCCTATTGAGAAAAGGAAAGGTCGGAGAGGGCGAAACAAGCCTATAGGTCGTGTGAGATTGAAGCAAGGCCCAGGATATGACCTTGGATCTGATCGGCCTCGGCCTCGTCCGAGGCTGACCACGGGCTTGGGCTTAGCTTAGGCCTAAGCCTTGACTTCTTTCTTGGAGTGTTGGGCGAGGGTAGAGCCCAAATAGGAAGAATCTACTGCTGGTCGGCCTCGGCCTTATCCGAGGCCGACCACACGCTGGTCGGCCCGAGCACGCCCGCGCTCGTCTTGTTTCGCCTTGGTTCGGTCCTCTTCGATTTCACTGTTTTGACCTCGTATTGGGCTTCTTATTCTGTCTGACTCTATGCCTTGGTCATTTGACTGCCCATTCTCGTTGGTCCAATTTTAACCCATAACACTCTACAATAGAGATCATCTCTCTTAAGCATTTGAACTCTTAGCCAAATTTTAAAAACAAAGTCAAGTTTTTGAAAGCTAATTTTTTTAGTTTTCAAAACTTGGCTTGGTTTTTGAAAACATAGGTACAAAGTAGATAAGAAGACATATAAACTCATTGGTAGAAGTAGTATTTTAAGGTTTAAATTTCAAAAACTAAAAACCAAAAACAAAAAGGTTATCAAACGAGGCCTAAAACACACATGTATGGTGTTTCCCACAACAATGTTTATTAAATCTCCCTTGCTTATTGCGATAAAATATGCACCATTTTATAGACATCACAATCACATGTTAACGAGTAAGTAATTGAATTGTTAAAAATAAACCACGTCAAGAAGTAAATAAAATCTTGGATATCAAATTCTAGAATACAACAAAGAAGTAAGAACCAAAAATACACAAATGGCCTATGTTCTATGTAGGACACACAAAAGACAAACTTTTGGGGGTTGGGTGAAGAGGATCAAATTTGACCTTAAACTTGTTAGAATGTATCAATTTTGGACCCTAAACTTCCAATTTCGTCAAAATAGACTCTAAAGTTAAAGAAGTGTTATAATTTTTATCCTTGATTCAATTTTCAGTAATTTACCCACTAATTTTAATAAAAATTAGTGTAAAAATCTTCCTAGCAAATTAACCACTAATAATTTTGCAAAAATTCGTAAATTTCAAAAAAAATTGTGCTCAATATCGTTTTTTTTCAAAAATTTTATCAACTTCATATCATCTATATGTTTTATAATTCATTGAACACATAAAATAAAATAAAAATTGATATTTAGAACAAAAACTTATTAAATAATTAAAATTATACCTTTTAAAATTTGAGATTTAAGATTAGTTTGAGATAGAACGGGATGAAATTAGGGTTAAAATGGAAACAAACAGGTTTAGAGATAAGAAATGATTTTTTTTTTTTTTCCTTCTAAGGAAGACAATTTCATTTGTCACATGGATTTGTTAAAAACCGTTCAAAAAATATTTGATCAAAGAAGATAGATATAAAGATAGGTCAAATTCATTTCCACCTCAGCCTTTATTAAAAATTTCACATTTATTTTTATTGATTTTTGAAACAATTTCACATTTATTTTTTAAATTTATACCAATTTTTTATAAATATATTCCTTCAAACTAAATGCTCCACCTGGGCCTTATCCAATTCCCACACATATTCCTTTTCTTTCTCTTCTCTCTCTCTAACCTTATTACCAATCCGCGGCGAATCTCCGCCGACTGTACCAAAATTTCCATGGCTGTTCCCCAATCTCCCTTTCTTCTTCTTCTTCTTCTCTGTTTCTTGTCCTTCTTCCATGGCCGAACCTTCTCTCTGGTCATTCCACTTACTAAAGACTCCGTTACTAATCAGTATTTGGCCACCGTCTGCCATGGCTCTCCGATTAAGCCGACCCATCTCGCCGTCGATCTCGGCGGCCCATCTCTCTGGATGGCCTGTGGAGGGTCAACCTCCAGCCGGTCTATTCCGAGCCGGTCGATTCAGTGCGTTGCGGCTGCGGGCGGTGGGGGTAGATCTGGGTCTGGCGGCGGCGCGTGTGATGTAGTTGCCCGGAATCCATTTGGGGCTTTGGAAGGGAAGGCGGTTCTGGTTGAGGATACGGTGGCGGTGAGGTCTTTGGAACGGTCAACGGCGGCGGTGATTGTCGCTGTTCATTCTTGTGCTCCGAGGTTTCTTTTGCAAGGCTTGGCGAAATCTGCTAAGGGGATTTTGGGGCTTGGCCGGAATCATATCTCGCTTCCGGCTCAGATCGCGACGGAGCTCGGTTTCCATCGGCGATTTTCCATTTGTCTTTCGTCGACGAACGGCGTCGTTTTTCCCGACAGTGGAAGTCAAGACTCTATTTATGGATCTGAGATTTCGAGTTCTTTGACTTATACGCCGATTTTGACTAAGAAAATCGACGGCTCGCAGGTGCCGGAGTATTTCATCAACGTTAAGGCTATCAAAGTCGACGGTAACCGCCTCGATCTGAACAAATCGTTACTCGATTTGGACGGCGAAGACGGCGGAGGGACGAGATTGAGCACGGTGGTTCCGTACACCACATTAGAGAGTTCGATTTTCGAATCGCTGACGGCGGCGTTCAAGACGGCAGCGGCGGCGATGGACATGAAAGAAGTAGCTCCAGTGGCGCCGTTTGAGGCGTGTTTTGCATCGGAAAACATGGAGATGACGGCGGCGGGGCCGAAAGTGCCGAAGATTGAACTGATTTTACAGAGCGAGATGGTGGGATGGAAAATCGATGGGAGAAATTCGATGGTGAAGGTTAACGATGAAGCTTTCTGTTTAGCGTTTGTCGACGGCGGATTGAAGCCGAAAAACGCCGTCGTTTTGGGCGGTTATCAAATGGAGGATATCGTCCTTGATTTCGACATGGGATCTTCGATGCTTGGATTTAGTTCCTCTTTGTTGCAGAGGAAGAGATCTTGCTCGGAATTCTCGCCGGAAAATTTACTGAAACAAACAGGATAATTTGGGGAAGAAGAAAGTGAAATTAGAGTAAAATTTTGAGGGGAAATTAGGATCTTGCTGTGTACTATTGAGGATACTTTTTTTTTTTTTTTTTTAAATTTTGGAGCAATGTTTTTTTTTGGGATGCGTATGTTAATTTTGTTGTTCCAGCATAACTTTTTTTTGGTTATGACTTGTGACAATTAACTTAAAAAATGTGTAATTGAGATCTGATTTTTGTTCCAGTTTTTGGTTTTATGGATTGCATCATGAATCTACCTCTTATTTTTTTTTGGTTAATATTCAAGTATAGATAATGGGGTAGAGATTTCTAATTTTAAGAGGACTTTGGCCATTTGTTTTTTAATTTAAATTCGTATAAGTTGATATTGTTATCGAATATAATTTGTACTCAATTCTCTAATTTTATATCTTATAAAAATGATATGCCTTCAACCAAAAGTTCATAATCTAAATTCTTTTCCTCCTACTTCTTGTTGAACTAAAACAAAAAAAAATTACAAAATCAATTGATTTGTAAAACTGACTTGTGAGTTTGCTAATGGAAGATATTTTCCAAATTTTGAGATCTTGAAAATTTTACATATAGTCATAAGTTGTTTTAACATGCTTTTAAAAAGGAACTCAATTATTTGTAAGTTGATAGATCAAATAAGACATAAACCTAAAAGTTTAGACTCCATTTGATAATCATTTATGTCTCGTTTGATAACCATTTTGTTTTTGCTTTTTAGTTTTTGAAAGTTAGACTTATTTTCAACTAATTTCTCTACTATAGAGATCATCACTCTCAAGTAAACATTTGAACTCTTAGCCAAATTCTAAAAACAAAATCAAATTTTTTAAAACTACCTTTTTTAGTTTTCAAAAGTTGGCTTAGTTTTTGAAAACATAGGTACAAAATAGATAAGAAAACATATAAACTCATGAGTAGAAGTAGTATTTTTAGGTTTAAATTTCAAAAACAAAATATAAAAACAAAATGGTTATCAAACGGGGCATTAGTTTTTAGTTTTTAATTTTTGAAAATTAAACTTAAAAATACCACTTCTACCAATGGAATTCTATGTTTTTTTATCTAGTTTATATCCATATTTTAAAAAACCAAGTTAAGTTTTGAAAATTAAAAAAATTAGTTTTCAAAAATTTATTTTTTGTCTTTGAAATTTGCCTAGAAACTTAAATAGTACCTCAAGAAAAATAGAAATCATTTAGAGAAAATGAATACAAATTATAAAAATAAACTTAATTTTCAAAAACCAAATAGTTATCAAACGAAACCTTAGACACTTAACATGTTAATTTAACCGTTATTTTCGAAAGTCTTCTCAAACTCGCCACATTACTACTACTAACCATTACCAAATTACCATTTTATCCTTAACACTCACCATGGTTAGGTGGTGGTAGGAAGTATTCACACCATTTGATATATTAAAAAAAATGCTAACCATGGTTAGGTGGAGGGTGGGAAATGGAGTTTTGTGTCATTTAATATTAAAAATAAAAAAAATAAAAAATTCTAACCATGGTTAGGTGGAGGGTGGGAAGTGGAGTTTTGTGCTATTTGATATACTAAAAGCAAAACCAAACAATAAAGTAAGAAAGCATCTTAATTAGAATATTTGGATGCTTTTTTTTTTTTTGTGAAAAAAAAGTTGAAAATGACAAGCCGACACCCTTTCTCCATACACGGTGTTATCGATTTGGAAGGGTAAATTTGGGAATTTAAAAAATTGAAAGGATAAGAATGGGCGTGGCATCTACCTACTGTACTGATATAAGTGACTCAGTGCTTATCGATATTCAATGCCTGGCCAAGTCCTGGCGTCACATTTCTTTTTTTAAAAAAAAAAAAAACGTTCCTCCAATTATTGAGCACTCTTTTTTTAAAAAAAATTGTTTTCTTCCTCTAAAACTATAGTTTTCTTTTATCAAATAAAAAAAGAAAATGAAAGATATTTGGTTTACATTTACATTGTTCGATGGGAAATAATAATTTTGACCTCATTTAATAATTATTTAAGTCTAGGTGGATAATTGTTTGGTTTTTAAAAATTATACTTATTTTTTTAGAATTTCTCTGCCTACACTAGTTTACCTACTTTTTTAGGGAAATATTTGAGCTTCTAGTAAAATTCCAAAAATGAAAAAATAAAATTTTGAAAACTACTTTTCTTTTGTTTTTAAATCTCGACTTGAATTTTGAAGCATATGTATAAATTGATAAGAAAACATTGATATTCATAAGTGAAAAATAGTATTTTATAAGTTTTATGTTTCGTTTGATAACCATTTGACTTTTGGTTTTTGAAAATTAAACTTGTTTTTTCCTAATTTCTCTACCATAGTTTTCATTTCTCTTACGAAAATATTTGCATTCTTAATCAAAAACAAAAAAACAAAAAACATGAAAACTTTTTTTTTTTTTTTTTTTAGTTTTCAATATTTGGCTTGGTTTTTTAAAGCATAGGTAAAAGAGTAAAACTTGGATGCAGTCTGCATACATGTATTATACAAGTACAACTTCATTTTCAACCACAAAAATAGGTGCATCTCAAGCTACATGCAAGTATTTTCTTACGTAAAAAGTAGATAACAAAACAAGAAAAATCTTAAGTAAAAGTTAATTTATTGGATTAATTGTCAAAAATCAAAAACCAAATGATTATCAAATGAGATCCCCTTTGATAACCATTTGGTTTTTGGTTTTTGGTTTATGGAAATTAAGCCTATAAATACTAGTTTCACATATGAATATACTTGTTTTGTTATCGATTTTTATCTATGTTTTCAAAACATAAAACCAAACCATGTTTTGAAAACTAAACTTGTTTTTGTTTTTAGAATTTGACTAAGAATTCAAATGTCTTCTTAAGGGGATGAAACCCATTGTAGAGAAATTGAGAAAAAAAAAAAAGTTTAATTTTAAAAAATTAAATGATTATCAAATTGAGCCTAAATTCTGATTATACAATGCCTTAGTTTATGTACTTTGAAATTTAGAACAATTTAGTTTATATTGTGCAAAAACATTATTAAGATTTAATGAGATTTCCTACGTACATAAATTAATATATTAATTAAGGATCAAATCAACAAGAAAGACTAAATTATTATATAATAAAATGTAACACTTAAATTTGAAGTTATTCTCATACCAAAGTTTAATGGTTACAAATTTTAAATTAGATGGATTAAATTTTTACTGTAAAAGTATTGAGAAGCTTTCACAAATTGTGAAAGATATTGTTATATTATTTCCTTGAGGAAAATGACTTACAGCTCTGCTTTAAATAAGCAAGAGAGGGAAGGCTATAACAGTCATAACAAATTCTTTACATAAGGGAAAAACTAATACATCATAACTAAATTGTTATCGTCTAAAATTTAGACCTTTCATAAAAAATTCATGCACCAAAAAATATTTTTAATTTTTTTTTTGTTAGATTATAAATTTTGTCTTAAAAACTTTTGAATTTTTTTTTGTCTATTTACCTTGCAAAAAAACTCTAAATTTTAAAGTATTCTAACATGCACTAAAACTTTCCATTTTTATGTATAATAAAGCCAAGTTATGTAGTGTAACGCTCCGTAATTTAAGGTAAATTTATTAATTTGCGAAAGTTCAATACATGCTCATTTCACAATTATTTAGAGGATTCAGGTGGTTGATTGTTGGACCTTGCACATACCTAAATAATTAGGCCCTAGCCTTTAAATTAAGGCTATCGGCTCCCTAGGTTTCATATCGTGCGTGATGGAGAAGAATTGATGGTAATCTCCTCTTCTTTCTATTTATTTTAGGGCTTCCTTTATTTATTTGGTTTGTGTTTTAAAAGAATAGAAAAAGATTTTTTTAAAAAAATATATAAAAAATAAAATTGAAGGGGAAGGAGCAGCAACGAGAGGACCGTCCCCCCGTTGGTCTTCTTCCCTCACGCGAAGACCTGCCACCGGTGTTGCCCAGTTCGTGAGCAGCCAACCGCCGGAGATGCCATTTCCCCCTTCATTCGTCGTCTGCGCGATGGTACCCATGTCGTCGTCCCCTCTCCCTCCATTCCGATTCCGAGCCCATTTAGTTGGACCCCTATTCTAGTTGGAGGAACTCCCTTTCATGCTTAGGACTTTTGTTTTGTATCTTAAGACTAGTCTTTCTGCTTGTTGGTTAATTGGGCATGTTTGGAATGTTGGATGCATGCTCCCCTCCCTGGACTTTGGCTAGCATGCTCGTAGACTTGATTTAAAATTTTGAATGCCTTCGTCTTTGTTTCTGGCTGATTTTTTTTATTGTTGTTTCTGATGTTGGTGTTTCGGTTGGAGCCCAACCTATTGGTTTATTGTAGTTTAGAGGAGGTTGGGCATGAGAGAGTGCTTTTTTTTAAGTGATTCTATGCTTTAACGAGATTAAGAAAATTTTATGTTTTGTCTGGGTGCCGAAATTTTGGCGCAAAGGGTGCAACCTCGTGACGCCCTAGTTTAAGTTTCGTCTGAAAATTAGGATCATTACTTGTAGCCGATCAATTAAACGGTTGAAATCTATTTGTTCTATAACCTTTAAATAATAAAGTCAATAACTCTGGTAATCTTAACTTAATAAAGTTATAAATATTAAAAATAGGAGATTTATTTGACACATAATATTTTCTAAAAAAATCGAGGATTTTGTAGAAACTCTGTAAAGTATAAACACTACATAAGTACAACCTTAAAAAAATATAGAGCCTGAATAGACGTTTACACTTCAAAAATCTAAGAACCAAACTTGGAATTCAACATTTTTTATGCCTAAAAAATATATTTTAAGATATTTGACTTTGCGAGTTAGTTTTGTACCTAAATTTGGCATGTAGATTTGTTTACATTTTAAACTATTAGTTTGTTAGTTTTATGAATTATGTAATCTTAGGTTATATAAACTTCAAATGCGTGAAACTTAAATTTTATATTACAAACAACACACTAAAATTTTTACAAATCATAAATTTACAAACCTAATAAAGAATATACAATTTAAGCATTTGGAATATTTTCAACCCTGAAATGGTATGAGAATCCAAATGGATGTACATTTGGTCGTGTTCGTTGAGGGGATTCGAGTCTCATGATGGTACACTTTCAAATGGAGACTTGTCAAAATATCTAAATACTTTGGGAAAGATATTTTTCACTGAAAAAAGACCTATTTGCTTGCCATCAGTGACGGATCCAGAATTTGTATCGAGTGGGGCTTGAATATGACATTGAAAAAAATTATTTAAAATTGTACAAACTAGAGATTGAACATGAGACTTGAAGGTAAAAACATTTTTGTAATTTAATCTGACTTTTTCTATACATATTATTAAAGGTAAAAATTTGAATGGGGGCTCGAGCCCCTTGGGTCTATGGTAAATCCGTCCCTGCTTGCAATATAGGCTAAATTAACACTTTTATTTAATAAAATGTTGTTTGTACTTCAAATGTTATTTTGAGATGAAAAAAAAAACACGATTTTATTTTATATTTTATTAAAAAAAATCAACTTCAACGTGCTTCAACTAATTAAGTTGTTTTATAAAAAAAATAATTTTTTTTATTTGTCTTTCTCTTGTTAGATTAAACATTTTATCTTTAGGATTAACCGTCGTCTCTGTTAGATTATATTAATAAATAATGTTATTTTGAATTAGAATGATTATAGATTATCTTATTTGAATTATAGTTATTTAATATTGGCTAACAAGAACATAGCTCAATTAGCATCAGGTAAGACTTATGACCAAAGAGATCATGAATTCGAATTCCCCTACCTCAAATGTTGTTATGCAATTTTCTATTCAATAAAACTTTTATAGTCTTCGCATTCGTTTTGTATTTTATCTCTAATTTTCTTTCTCTAAATTTATCAACAGCTACATCTTTAAATTATGTATTTTTGTTTACAATGAAGGTTAAAATTCTTGATTTCACGTTTGGATCTTGAGCCTTGAGCCTTTTGATTGGGCTAATTGTTTGATAAAGGGCGACCATGCCTTTAGATATTTGTGTTTTTTTAGTTCAATAATATAAGTAAAGTGGATATTTAAACCTTTAATCTTTTGGTAGATAGTATATATTTTAATCAATTGAGTTGTGCTCAAATTGACAAAAGTACTTGCATTCTAATGTGCTAACCTTGGCATATACTAGAATCATATAGCTTAATTGTGGCAAATATAAATTGCAATAAGTAGATATTACTAGTAATAAGTAATAATAATGAAGATATAGGCAAGGATCAAATTTATTATTCAAATATTGATACTAACATAGATATGTTAAAAGTCAACCGACTAAAATGATTATTTACAAACAATTTAAAAATGGTTAGAAAAGTAATTTTAAAATGAGATTTTCCATAACACCAACACTATTCTTGAGGTAGTTAATCAATTCAAGCATAACTCGTTAGATAAAGACATCAATTACTATCTGATGTAGGATGAATTGTTAGATAATTAGTTTAGTTTAATTATTATTAGTTTAGTGTTAATTTTAGATTAATTTTGTATTAGGTCTTTTTTTTTTTGTAAGCCCTGGATTAATTTGTATTAGGTTTTTTTTTTTGTAAGCCTATAAATAGGCACTTTTCAGATTTGTAATGGACCTTTTTGAATAGAACATTATAGTTATTTTGAAGAGTTTCCTCTGTTTGAGATGAATTTCCCTTCTTTAGCCATGGATTTGGCCTAATCCTTAAACCCGCTGCGTCAATTGGTGTCAGAGTCTCGGACGAACCTCGATGTTCTCGAAACACTACAAAACCATGGACGAAGATCGGAGTCGACACCAACATCGGTGGACTGCACAACAAGGATATTTTTCTTCATCCAGGTATTTACCAACACCATATTCTTCAACTCCACCATCTTTTTATCCATATCAATCTACACACCAACCCCAAACTTCATCCAGAATTTTCAAAACCCATTCAAAACAACTCAGACAAAAATTACAGAACATTTATTCATCCACCTATCCATCCCAACCATTGATTCAGAAACCAAGATACAATTACTACATTCATCCAACTGATCACACAGTCAAAGAACTCCAAAAAATCAGTGAAAAATTAGATACTTTTAGTGAAAATCTTACCTCCAATACAATCAACAAAATAATAGATAAGGCTAAAGAAAAATTTTATAAATCCAGAAACATATGCAACAACTATGAAAAAGAAGGCAAAAAAACCATAACTATTAGATTTGGGGAAGACGAAGTTGGTTCAGAAAAAAAAAAAACAAAGAAATCGAAAAAGAAAAAGAGGAAAAAAAACAGAGAAATCGAAAAAGAAAAAGAAGAAGAGGAAAACAGAGAAGAGAAGGCTTTCGATGTTTTAGCATGGTCGGAAGCGGTCGATTTTGTGAATCCTATCAAACAGGGACTAAGTGGGAGAGATTTCATTACTGCTTCGTCGGACTTCGTTACTACTTCGCCGGAGAAGTTTTATTTGGTCGCTCTAAACCCATCGAAAGGTGATTTGACTGCCACCACTACCACCTTGGTCGAACAGCATGAGGCGATGGCAATGAACGATGAAGCTTTACCGGAGGAAAATGAAAACATAAGGTTGAAGGAGAAAGGTTTGCAGAGGCTTTTTGAAGATTAAAAAAAAAAAGAAAGCAGAAGGTGGTTGTCGGCTTGGGTGTTTAGGAGAAAGAAGGATAAAGATGAGGGTAAAGTTGAAATTTGGTTCAACAACCCTAATTTTAAGGGAAACCACATTGGGCATGGCATTGAGCCTCTCATTGGGTCATTATTTAGAACTAAGTCTATTTATTGACCATTCATCCATTGTGCCCTTCATTTTCTTGAATTTTTTTTGGAGTATTGCTTTATTTCCATTATGCATTTAGGAAATTTTAGGTTGAAATTTTTCAATTGGAGTTTATCACACTCACAAGGATCGAGAAAGAAAATTTTTATCACCTTGACTCGAGGACGAGTCATTTTTTTTAAGTCGGGGTGAATCTGATGTAGGATGAATTGTTAGATAATTAATTTAGTTTAATTATTATTAGTTTAGTGTTAATTTTAGAGTAATTTGTATTCAGTCTTTTTTTTTGTAAGCCTAGATTAATTTGTATCAGGTCATTTTTTTGTAAGCCTATAAATAGGCACTTTTGAGATTTGTAATGGAGCTTTTTGAATCATTTTGAATAGAAAATTATAGTTCTTTTGGAGAGTTTCCTCTCTTTAGGATGGATTTCCCTTTTTTGGCCATGGATTTGGTCTAATCCTTAAACCCGATGTGTTACTATACCAAAGGTCAATGGTTCGATTTCTACCTTCGTCACAGTCGTTGAATTTAAAAAAAACATAAAAAGGTTGAGGTTGGTAGAAACTCAAGATAATTATTGCAGAAACTTGTATTTGTCTTGATCTTGTTGAACGTGATCTTAGAGTCTTCAATCTTGACGGTTCTCACTTCAACAAATAATTTCAAGTAATCATTTTGTATCAAAACTTTTATTTGAGAAGAGTGTTTGGAGTGTGACGGTGGTCATGATGGAACATACAATATTTGACATTACTTCTTTATTGGATCTTACCTTCTACTTGTGGTCCATCTGAACGAGGAGTAGTGACATATTCAAGTGTTCAAATATGTTAATAAAAGTAATAATTAGACTTCATTTGATAATCATTAGAGCCTCGTTTGATAACAATTTTGTTTTTAGTTTTCTGTTTTTGAAATTTATACTTGTTTATGTTTTTTTTGTAATTTCTATACTATGGGTTTTACGTTTGTTAAAGAAATATTTTAAATTTTAAATTTTGTTTCAAACACCTTTTTTTAGTTTTAAAGATTTACTAAATAATAAGCCAAAAAACTCGTTGTTTATAATTAAATCTTAAAAATTTGGGCATTGGGCTTTGTTATCTTCTGTTGGGCTAAAAGATTGGTCTGGCATTTAAAAATTTGAGCAGCAAGTTCAATGAATTCTCTTGGCCGGCAATTTGGCTCACATCAAAAAGTGAAGAATTAAATGGAAGCTACGTTTTCGTTTTGGAATTTTGAATGTGAAACGTTATTTTAATTATCTCTATTTTAAATTGGCGTCCTTTCATAATCATTTTGTTTTTTTTGTTGTTAGTTTTTTAAAGTTAACCTTATTTTGACCTGATTCCTCTACAATAGGTATCATCTCCCTTAAGTAAGCATTTAAACTCTTACCCAAATTCTAAAAACAAAGTCATGTTTTTGAAATCTACTATTTTTAGTTTTCAAAAGTTGGTTTGTTTTTTTTAAAACATAGGTACAAAGTAGATAAGATGACATATAAACTCATTGGTAGAATTAGAATTTTTAGGTTTAAATTTCAAAAACTAAAAACCAAAAACAAAGGCTCCGTTTGACATATAAATTAACTACCTCAATATTTGATAACTACTTATACCAATGAGTTTATATGTTTTCGTATCTACTTTGTACCTATGTTTTCATAAACCAAGCTAACTTTTGAAAACCAAAAAAAGTAGTTTTAAAAAACTTTACTTTGTTTTTAGAATTTGGCTAAGAGTTCAAATTAATGTTTACTTAAGGGAGATGATCTCTATTATAGAGATATTAGGTGAATATAAGCTTAACTTTCAAAAACTAAAAACCAAAAACAAAATGGTTATCAAACGGGATCAAAATTATTTGATTTTTAGTTTTTTAAAATTAAGTTTCAATTACTTTCACTCATGGTTTTTCATGCTTTTTTTATCTACTTTTAGATGTGTTTTTCAAAACCAAGCCAAGTTTTAAAAACTACAAAATATGGTATCCAAAAACTTTTTTTTTTTATAAATTTAGATAACAATTAAAGTGTGTTTGTTAAGAAAGATGGTAAGATGGAAACTATTGCACACAAATAGTGAGAAAATAAGTATAATTTTAAAAAATCAATACCTTTTATTAATGATTTGAAACTAAATTTTAAAAGTCAAACCTCTTTTGATATCCATTTGGTTTTTTGTTTTTTGAAATTAAGTCTATAAATATTACTTTCATGTTTTCTTATCTACTTTTTAGATGTGTTTTCAAAAACCAAACCAAGTTTTGAAACTAAAAAAAATAGTTTTCAAAATTTTATTTTTGTTTTTTAAAATTTAACTAAGAATTCAAGTGCTTTCTTAAAGAATGTGGAAACTATTTTAGGGGAGATGAAAACCATTATAAAAAAATAGTGAGAAAATAAGTAGAATTTTCAAAAACTAAACAAAACGAAATGCTTATCAAATAGGGGTCAAAACATTCAATAAAAAAGTATGGTGTTGGGGAGAGGTTTGCAGTAAAAAAAAAAAGTGTTAAGGAATAGCATATTTAATTTTTCTAAAAGCATATCAAAATGATTTCTCTAACATTGTCTTTTCTTTGATTTTCATATTTTTCGGATGGTACAATATATTTCTATTAAATATTATCGACGATGATAAAATGGGTAAATTACACGAATTACTCTCAAAGTATAGTGATGATTATAATTGCAATATCAAACTTTTAGTTGCAATACCAAAAATCTAATGATTCAATATACAAAGAATGGGGAAAAGAGCTCGTGATTAAAAGAAAAAACACAAAAGTATATAGATGTACATGTGTTAGGGCCCTTAAGGGTGACATTAGGTCAATAGAGTTTAAATTCAAAATACTAAGAAAGTTGAAGGCAAGATCGATAGACAAAAGCTCAATGAACAATGAAAACGAACCAACACATATAAATCGAGCCTACAACAGAAAGAAAGGGGAGGAATTTGAGTTAAAGCTCAAATTTCACTTTGGTCGCCCTCCAATGGGGGCATGCGACTACAATGCCCCAGGCTCGCAGTTCCCTTATTCAGTCTGAATCAGTTTGCCTTCTTTCTAATTCGTCAAACAAAACAGACTAAAATCCTAATCAGTGTCATATAAATACCCTTTTTCAACCTGAAGAAGGTAAGTTCTTCATAATCCCTAAACTCTTGCTACATTCAAAAGACTCCTAGCTAACTTAAGTATCATAGCTTATGTAGCAAGTATCACACCAGTACTCAGGTTTTCACTTGTTTTACAGGTCACATTCTTCTCCTTAAATATAAATGTGGATTTTAGCAACAATAGTTTTTTTAAGGCAAAAAGAACTACAAAATTTTAATCCAATTGGATGATGTCATTTTAGTAGTGTCATTGGAAATGAATATCTAAGAGTAAAATGAAGTCCCAATAAAAATATAAAATATATTTTTTTTACTTGGTAAACTAATTTTATTTTTTGCCAACTTAATCAGAGTTCAGTTGGTTAGAATATTATTGATAATTTGAGCTAATTCAACTGTTAAAATATATGCTTTTGACTTGAAAGTTAGAGGTTCCGACTAAAAGATAATAGGTTTGAATCTTGACTCCACATATATTTGAAAATTAAAAATAAAATGAAAACTAATTTTGTTTTTTAAAACTCAAATTAAAGTTAAAATCGATACCATCATGCATATGTTACAAAGTTGTGCCTCTTTTTAAAAGTTGTATAAATTTTAAGTAATTTATTTTTTATTAGTTTTTTTAGTTAAACAACGTGTAAGAATAGAGATTCGAATATCTAATCTTCGATCGAGGATATGTATCTTAACTAATTCTGTTATATGTAATCATGTTAACAATGATTGAGGAGTAAGTTGAGGCATTTAAGCTGATTAAAAAAAAATCATCTAACTACTTTATTTTCATTAATTTATTCTTCTTGTTATTATTTGCCCTTTAATTAACCCATTCTATATTGGAATGCAATTCCCCTCCCAAAATGTCTCCCCCATCTCCTGATTTCAAAATCCCTTTTCATTTTACTTAATTTAAATGAATAAAGAAATTATTTTTATCGCATTTGATAATCATTTGATATTTAATTTTTTATTTTTAAAAATTAAGTCTGTAAATATTACTGATACCTATAGATTTACTTGTTTTGTTATCTACTTTTTTCTATGTTTTAAAAACCAAGTCATGTTTTGAAAACTAAAATCCCACTTGATAACCATTTGATTTTAGTTTTTGGTTTTTTAAAAATTATACTTGTTTTCTTCTAATTTCTCTATAATGAGTTTCATCTATTTTGGAAAAAAAAACATTTGAATGCCCAACCAAATTCCAAAAACAAAAACAAGTTCTCAAAAACTACATTTTTTTAGTTTTCAAATTTTGACTTGGTTTTTTAAAATACATGTAAAAAATAGATAACAAAACAAAAAAACTAATTGGTAAAAGTAGTATTTATAGTTTTAATTTTCAAAAACCTAAAAACTAAAAATCAAATAGTTATTAAACAGGGTCATAGTTTTCAAAAATTTGTTTTTGTTTTCAGAATTTAGTTAAGAATTCAAATGTTTTCTTAGTGGAGATGAAAATCATTGTAGAGAAATTGGAAGAAAACAAACTTAATTTTCAAAAACCAAAAATTAAGGTCTCGTTTGATAACCATTTGGTGTTTAGTTTTTGGTTTTTAAAAATTAAGTTTGGTTTCTTCCAATTTTTCTATAATGATTTTCATCTCCCTTAAGAAAGCATTTGGATTCCTAACCAAATTTTAAAAATAAAAACAAGTTTTTAAAAATTAGGTTTGGTATTTAAAATATAGGTAAAAAGTAGATACCAAAATAAGTAAATTCTTAAGCGGGATAGTATTTATAAACTTAAAGCCAAAAATTAAAAAATAAGTAATTATCAAATAGAATCTAAATAGTTATCAGTTTTTAGACGGTCCAAAAGTCTTTTTTTTCCCCCACAAACGTGTTCATATAAGACAAATATCTTTTTTCTTGACAAAATGCAACAAGCAATTTTTTTTTTTTTTTTTTTTGAAAAGAGCAAATGTTAATTTAGCTGATTTGATTTATTTAATATTATATTTGGAGTTGGTAAAATAAACACCAAGGCCAAGACCAAACTCTATCTCCAACAATAAAACACAAATAAAGGACAAAAAATAGGAAGAAATGGGAAACTAAATGAGTATGTGGGTGAATCTTTTATAATTTTATTTTAAAATCTTTATCATAATTTATTAATTTTTTTAATTACCCAAAATGCCTCTCAAAGTCCAGCACAATTGAAACCTGCCCGAAAATATTCAGTATTAACCTTTAAATTTATATTGAAATATATTTTAGTTCATAGGATTTAATTATTCAATTTTAATTTGATTCATATGGTTTTAATAAGTTTCTACTCCATCCTTATGATATGGTATTGTAGTGTCTTACAGTTTTTTTTTTTTTTTTTTAAGACTGAAATTAAAGTGGAAGATTGGAATTAAAGTGGTGATTTAACTTAAAAGAATAAAGAAAAATCACTTTCAAATGTAACTTGCAGACCACTCCTCATTATTTCTTTTTTTTCCCCTCAAAAATCGCCTTTTTTTTTTTTTGAGAAAATTATTTGATACGAAAGTTTCAAATTTCAAAATGGAGTTGGAAATTAGAATTAGAAACCATTTGTTTTAGGAACAAAAACCATGGGCGCCCTTATCATCTTAGAAATTCCATCCCAATTTAAATAAACCCCATTTTTCGCCTTGTCTTTTTTATTTTTAATTTGCAAATTAAAGGGCCCTCCTAAAAAAGGCAAAAAATATATACATTTTTTAAATTCAAGCCGCAATTTGATTGTTTTTAGTTGAATCATGTGAGAGGAAGATTTTGAACCTATGATATTTTGAGACTAATGTATGATAATGGGGTTACAGTAATTTATATGTCAAAAAAAATACTTTTATTTCTTCAATTTTTAATTTTGTAATAATATAGTTTACATCGTGAATAATATTATTAATGTTTCTAAGTCATTATATGAAAAAATTTGTCACAGAATCTTTCACGATAGGGCAATGATTACTGCAAATTTGAAAATACAATAACTAAGGCCAATTTGATAATCATTTATGTCTTGTTTGATAACCATTTTGTTTTTGGTTTTTAGTTTTTGAAAGTTAAGTTTATTTTCACCTAATTTCTTTATAATAGAGATTATCTCCATTAAACATCTGAATTCTTAGCCAAATTCTAAAAATAAAGTCAAGTTTTTTAAAACTACTTTTTTTATTTTTCAAAAGTTGGCTTGCTTTTTGATAAGAAAACATATAAACTCATTGGTAAAAATAGTATTTTTAGGTTTAATTTTAAAAACTAAAAACCAAAAACAAAATGGTTATCAAACAACGCCTTAGTTTTTTGTTTTTTGTTTTTTAAAATTGTGATTGTTTTCTCATAATTTCTCTCCAATTAATTTCATCTTTTCTACCATGGTTTCCATCTTTCTTATTTGAGTTTCAAACCAACTTTCAAAAATAAAAACAAGTTTTTGAAAATTACTTTTTTTTTTAGTTTCCAAAATTTAAGTTAATTTTTTAAAACATAGGTAAAAAGTGGATAATAAAACAAGAAAATATATAGGTAAAACTAGTATTTGTAAGTTTAATTTAAAAAAAAAAAAAAAACTAATGGTTATCAAACATGGCCTAAACTATTAGGTACTAAGTTCAAAAGTTAATTATAAATTTGAAGATACAAAGACTAAATTGTTACCACCGATCTTTTATTAAATCAGAAAATTGTTTATTTTTTCCTGAAAGTTAAAAGTCGAAAGGTGTATTTTCATCTAATTTGTATTAAATATCTTATTAGGGAGAGATATTATACTTATACGAAACACTTTTTTAAGTGATTGGGATTAAAGATGACATATCTAGAATCTTGAGTTATGCATTTGTTTCAAGTCAAGTTTAATTATATTTATGATTTTCAAATTCATTTTAATGTGTTAGTACACAACTTTGAACAAGGAAAACACACGTGATTCAATAAATTTATGAAAAAGATGTGGTCTGCAAAACAAAAACAACATATCGGTGTAGTATTTGCCACACACAATAATACTTATTAGAGAGATCAAAGTGTAGCAAACTTTAGGTTTAGAGAGTAAGGATAAAGTTTGAGTGGTTTGTTTTCACGATTTATTTATAACAAAATTGGCTTAGAATTTCCCTTCGATTTAGAAAAAAATTGAACCAAACATCTCTTAGACTTTGTTAGGTCATGAGTCAGCTCGACTCGATCTAAGGTGAGTTTTCAAATATTTTAGTTTAGTAACTTCTCTGTTTAGGACTAATCTCTATGTATAATCACGATTTGGCCAGTAATCTTCAATCTCTTTAGATTTAATTCTATTTTCTAAATTTACCTACCACCGTCCTTTCTATTTGTCGAAAACTCTATTCTTTTATAGTCAATAATAATAATAATAAATAAATAAATCTATGGTTAAATTACAAGTTTAGTCTCTGAACTTTGAGGTTTGTGTCTATTTAGTCCCTGAACTTTAAAAAGTGTCAAATAGGTTCCTGAACTTTCAATTTTGTATCTAATAAATCCCTGAACTTTGAAAATGTCTAATTAGTCATTGAAGTTCTAATAGGTCCCCAACATATTCACAATTTTTTTAAAATTGAGCGATCTATTATATATAAAATTGATTTTTTTGTCCAATAGAAGCTTAAGTTTCAATTTTATGCTTCATGAATTTTAAAAAACGTTCACTAAGTCAAGGATCTATTAGACACAAAATTGAAAGTTCAAATGACTTATCAAATACAAAAAATTGAAAATTTGAGAACTTATTGTATACATTTCAAAAGTTTAAGGACCAAATAGATACAAAATTGAAAGTTCAGGGACCTATTTGACACCTTTCAAAGTTTAGGGACCAAATAGACACAAACCTCAAAGTTCAGGGACTAACCTTGTAATTTAACCTAAATCTATTCATATACTTTTAATTTTCCCTTTTTAGTAAATGGCACGGCCCGCGAAACCCTATTTGAATCTTGCTCGTGGTTGTCTCATCTCAATGAAAACGATGAGATCTCCACCGTCTACACAAGATTTCTACTTCATTCATCCAACGGCTGAAATTTGTCACAGCTTCCGCATTCACACGGAACTCGTAAACAACTAACAAGAATATATTCCATTTGCTTTAAATTAATTAATATTTTAATAATTGCATACGTTATCCTTTTTTCATTTTTTTTCTCCCAATCTTTTAGATTGCCTCCCCGTACATAGTATTAAATTTCTGTCCATATCGATATTTCCACATGTCCATAGGTGACATCAACATAGGGATGAATCGACATTGTATTGCACTAAATTGATGAAATATTAAAAAAAAAAAAAACAAAATGTAACCTCATGTAAATATAATATTATAACAAATATTTTAACTCATTTAAAAAGTGTAAAATGTTTATTTTCTAATTTAAATATATTTTAAAAAATTTTGATTTTAAATTTTTTCTAGAAATATCCATCGAAATCAACATTTTATTGATATTTTCATCGACAATTTCATAAAATTGAGATTTCGATATTTCTATCAACATCGATATTTTAAATCTTGGTTGCCTCCACGTTTGCTATGAGTGTAAATTTTAAATCTTTTCCATAAATCTACCTACGTGCTTCATTTGTAATTTAAAAAATGCATATTATATGTATATATCCTTTTATTTTAAATTAAAATTAACCAAATAGTATATAGTATAATATGCATGATATAGCACCAGTGTTGAGGATCGTGGAAAAAAACCTCACAATAAGATATGTAGGTTACTTCTATTTTTGTCAATTGGTTTTGAGATAGAACCTCATATAATCTAATATGGTATCAGAGCCCATTAAACCCAAACAGGTATTCAGTCCAAAGTTTGAAATTGGGATCCGATCCAATAATGGTGAACCCAAAGAGGCAGCATTTTAATAGGGCATGTTGAGGATCCCACATTGGATATATAGGCTACTCCAGTCATTGCCAATTGATTTTGAGATTGAACCTCATACCCATTAAACCCAAACGGGTATTCGGTCCAAAAATTAAAATTGGGATCCGATCCAAGAATGGTGAACCCAAAGAGACACCATGTTGATATGTGGGTTACTCCAACTCTATATAATTTAATATGGTATCAGAGCACATTTAAACCCAAACAGGTATTCGGTCCAAAAAAATTGAGATTGGGATCCGATCCAAGAATGGTGAACCCAAAGAGACACCATGTTGATATGTGGGTTACTCCAACTCTATATAATTTAATATGGTATCAGAGCTCATTTAAACCCAAACGGGTATTCGGTCCAAAAAATTGAAATTGGGATCCGATTTAAGAATGGTGAACCTAAAAAGGCACCGTTTTGAGGGAGCATGTTGAAGATTTTACATTGATATGTGGGTTACTCCTCCCATTGCCAATTGATTTTGAGATGGATCATATAATTTAATATGGTATCAGAGCCCATTAAATCCAAACGGGTGAACCCAAACAGGCACCAAGAAGGCATGTTGAGGATGTTGGCTTTTTTGGCCCTTAATCTAAAATTAATTAATTATAATTATTAATTAATTAATATTTTGATGATAACAAACCTGCTATTAATTACTAATAGTTTAATTGTTTTGAAGTGTCTATTGCATAGAGCTCGGAAAAACGATTCCAACGCCTCTTGTATCACTCAAATCGGAGTTAAAACGAAGAAGTTATGACTAAAACAAGTTTGAACGGAATTTTCCCGACGCAATGACGTGGCGGCCAAGTCACCATTGTAGACCAATTAAAGTGTGCCATGTGGACCTATGGAAGAGTAAATTTGGTGGATTTTTGGTTGTTTTAAAATAAAAAGAAAAGCAAATAAAAATTATATATATATATATATATATTTATATATATATAACCGTTGGAAGTTTAAAAAAAAATCAAAATGTTGTTTTTCCATTACTCACACATATATATAATAATATTTTATTATTATTATTATTATTATTATTATTAATTCTTTTAATAATTATTTTCTCTTTACTTTTAATCTCCACCATCCATTTCTCTTTTACCACAATCTATTGGTGTAAATTAAAATTTGATTTTTACCCCATTTCCCTCTCTTTTTATACCATCTTCTTCTCCAAATTTTTACAACAAGTTTTGGCATTTTACAATCCTCCAAAAATCAAAACCCTCCATTGTTGCTCTCTCCAAGCTCTCAATTTTTTTTCTTCTTTTTCTTGAGAGAGTTCTGTTGTTTTGTGAGGATTATTTTGTGAGAGCTAAAATTTGTGAATCTACTCTATTAAGAGAGTGTATTAGTGTGTTATTCAAATGTTTACCAAACTTTGTAACGGTTTGATCCTAAGCCGTGGAAAAGATCGGGTTTGCTCTTGAACCCGTAAAAAGAGTGGTGTAGCGGTTGGGCTCTAATCCGTGGAAAGAGTCGGTGCAATTTTTTTTATTCAAATTCCCAAGAGGCGCTTGGGGAGTGGAGTAGGTCGAGTTTGACCGAACCACTATAAAATTACGGTGTCATCTTCTCTAACTCTTTCTTATTTATTTTTGCAATTACTTGTAGTAGTTTATGCATGCTTTAATTTGTTTCTTAATTAATTGCTAAGTATTAGATAAAACTCATTTTTATTATACTTTTTATCTATCTTGCATATTGTATTAATTTCTCTTAATTATTATTTTTAATTGTTTCTTAAAAAGTTTGTTAATTAGATAATTTGTGCATATTTAGTAAAAAGTTTAATTAAACTCTATTCACCCCTCTAGGGTTGCCATACCGATCCAACAGAGGATCCCACATTGGAAAAGTGAAGAGAAACCTCACAACCCATATAATCTAATAAGCACAAAACCCACCATTTATAGGTTATTTGGCAAGGATGAGTTGGTACATTTGGATGGTGTTTTTAGGTTATGTAAAATGAGCATTTACATGTGTTTGTTTACAATAAAATAAATATTGTATAATGGTTCATTAAAAAATTTGAACGATGTTATATAAAAGATTCATATTCTTTTAAATGCTTCATTTTAGTACCCTTTTTTTACTAATTTTTTTATTTATTAAAATACTATATTAGTTTGTGTACTTTGGATCTTATTCTATTATTGTTGGTGTACTTTCAATAAATTTTAAAATTAATGCTCCATACTAGTTTATTGTTTATTAAAAAAAAAACTCTATCAACGGTCCATCAAAAATTTTAGAAACATATTCACATGGTATATTTTTTTACATAAATTATTGTTTTTATTATTTAATTAGTTTCAATAAAAACTAACTTCAAACTAATAATAAATAGTAATTTTAAATTTTATGGAATGAAACCAACTTATATAAACAATGTGCATTTTATATATTTTAGGGAAAAAAAATAAAATCAACTAGTAAGTTTGTGTTAAAATTTTTTTAGTACAAGTTAACATTGGAATGAAAATTCAAATTTATGACTTTTTTTTATTGATAATAAAGTACCTCAATTTGTTGAACTATACTTGGTTAGCATACTAAATATAAAGTTGGATTACTTTTTCTTTAAATATTTTAACTCATCAATATCATTTTTATAGCACTCTACCGTATACATAATAATTACATCAAATATCCCTTAAATTTATGGTTAACTCACCATTTCATCTCTCAACTTGTGTTTTCATTCCATTTTAATATTTGTATTTTCAAATATTCAATTTATATTTTCAAATATTTAATTTTATTTGAGTTTCAATAAATCTTAAAATTAGCTTCTATCGTTAGTTTGAACTTAATGTTTATTGAAATTTGTTAAATAGTAATAATATTTTTTATGTAAAAAAAACACCATATCAACATGTTTTCAAACTTATAAAAGGAAGACAAACATTTTTTTTTTTTTGGTAGAGATTAATTTTAAACTTTAAAGAAAGTAAATGGAGTAAAATTAAACATTTCATAATAGCCTAAAATTGAATGAAACTCATTAAAATGAACTCAGTTCAACAGTAATTGACATACAAATCGACTAAGAGGTCAAACGTTCAAAAGACTTGTCTCATTTAATAACCATTTGGTTTTTTATTTTCTTTGTTTTTAAAAATTATGTTTCTTTTCTTACAATTTATCGACAATAGTGTTCATATTCTCTACAATGATTTTCAACTATTTTAAAGAAATATTTGAGTTTCTATAACCGAATTTCATAATAAAAATATGTTTTTTAAAAACTTTTTTTTTTTAAAAAAAAACACAACTTCTTTTTAGAAAACATGTAAAAAGTAAATAAGAAAATACATAAACACACATGTGGAAATAGTATTTATAAGTGTAATTTTCAAAAACCAAAAATAAAAAATCAAATGGTTATCAAACATATTTTAACCAAAAATTTACATCAAATGACACACACAATCAGAGATGACCACGGGATAAGGTCGGAAATGGCTTCCTCGTCCCCTGCCCCACCCTATTTTGTTTTTCGTGTCTATAAAATGCTCCATTTAGTTTTGTAAGAAACGGGGCAAGAATTCTCTGCAGAAAATTCGTGGGATCGGGTTTCCAATAATTCTCCTTTAAAAATTTGATTCTTAATAAGAGATTTATATTTAAGAGAGTTTTTTTTTAAAAAAAAGTTTCTTATACAAATAAAATAATATTTAATAAAAAGTTTGAGTTTTGATTTATTATATAAAGCCACATATATATATATATATTGAAAAGAAAAAAAAGAAGAAGAAGAAGAAGAAATCTAGGAGAGGACGGAGAACAGTACGAGGTCGAAATCGAGATGTAAAATTTGTCCCAGTTTAGCTAAAAAAGAAAAAAAATGTTTTTATTTCTTGCATGAATGGAGATTTCTCGTCTCGTTAGAAGTGGGTCTCGAAGTAGAAAATAGACATTTTTACCCGAGACAATTTTTATTATTATTGTAAGTTTGCAAATTTATATTAAAAATATAGCATGTTTCAAACTATTTATGAAAATATGTATTCAAGAGACCACATGTTGCTAAGTCGTAATTTTTTTTTAAAAAAAATCATAGGTCATCTGTTAAATAAATAATATGTGCATAACTTTCACAAATTATAACTATTTTTATTTGATTTTTTTTTCATGTTTTCATTTGATCAACTTAAATTACCTTAAAAAAATTATTCTCCTCCCAAACTCTTACGGAAGCAGTAAGGAAAGTATCGCATTATTAAAAAATAATAAATGTGATTTTAAGTTAAATTAAATGAAATTATGAAAAAAAAAATAATAGTTATAAATTGAATTTTTTCCTTAAACTTAATTATTATAGTTTTTTTGTATAATATTAATTTATTTTAATTTAGAAAAATATTTGAATATTTAATACTTAATTAAATATTAAAAAGATATAAAGAAAAAAATTAATATTTTAAAAAATAGTAATTACGAATAAAAATATATAATAATGTATACTTTTAAAAGAAATAAAATAAAGAAAAAAAAAACAGAAGAAAAAAAATGAACAAATGAAAATAATCTTCATGATACCAGACATAAGCCAGCAATCTCATGCATTTCAACTTAGTGATTTGTAATTGTGTGAAGGTTGTCTCAAGACGACTTACGATAATTTTTTTTTCTTTAAATTTAGGATAGTTGATAATATGTCATCTCTTGAGACGACATTTGACAACATGTCGTCTTTTACCGCATGGAAATGATTATCTTTTCAACCATTTAATTAAAATGGTAATATTTTCTTAAATAATTTAAAATATGCTATATTTTTAGCATATATTTGCAAACTTATCATATTAATAAAAATTGTTCTCTTTCTAAAAATAATAATAATAAAATAAAAATTGTCCTCCCACAATGACATAACTGTTGGGTTTTATGTCCTAAAACTCGTGGTTTTGTAAACTGAATGAATATTCTATATCACAATAAAGTTGTTATTGAAATTTATTCAGTAAAAGTGTTATTGACTATTGTGTATTGTGTAACCTTAATCCAATAAAGAACCTCGCTATAGGATGAATACTTGAACTTTATGTGTGACATAAAAGTGGATCAAGTTCAAGTTATAGCCGAATGCGATCTATAGTATAAGGATAGGGTTGGGGACCTTATCCTCGGGGGGACTATGGGACGCGCCCACTTTGTAGAACAACAAACGATGTGATCCTTAATCGTTCATGTGGAGACATGTGAGTGGGGCGCTACTATGCAATGAGTTTGCATAAGATCGATCACGCAATAGTCACTTAGACTTTATAACTCCGCTATCGCCTTAATCGACTATATTCATCCGATGACCTAGGTAACTCGATCTTAATCCTCGAGCGTTCTATGGACTCCTGCTTATTCGAATTATCCTTAGATTTACATGGGTGAGAGTGGCTCGAGACCGCCGACTCAATAAGCCCGCCATTTCAAGGATAAAACCGGGTAAATAGTCGGGAACATAGTTCGCAAGATGGAATTCATTCCTACCCGCTTTAGGGATTAGTAGAAAGGTTGTTCCCTTAAATCATCGACCGGTCTTGAACACGGGGCCCATCCTCTCTCATTGGCTCGAGAGGGATTTGGTTTGGTTTGGTTGGACCACAAACCAATTGTTCATTAGAGGATCGGTGGAACTTAAGGAACAAGAGGTAATTACAGGGGTAAAACGGTAATTTTGACCAAATTGTAATTACGAATGACCCGTGAAGGATCGACTTACTAATCATGGTTATATCGAGTGGACATAAATATATCTACAAATGAGGAGAGAGTGCAACCACCGGGCTTTAGTGGAATGTCCCGGTGGTTAACGAATGTTGATTAGCTAGGCTAAAGAGTTTGGCTAGTTAATCTCGTATCGTTGAAGCTCATGATCTCAGAGGTCCATTGGGTCCTCCTTACTAGCTTTCTGACTTAGCCTTATTACTTTTTGAGAGAAAAGAATTTGAATTGTTCAAATTCAAGTTTGGGAGAAAGCGTTATTTATATGTGATATATTTAACTAATCATAGCTTAATTATGAATTAAACTATGATTAATAAGAGGTGGATATATTTAAATATGATTTAAATATCGGGATCGGTTTATAGCATGAATAAGGATTCATGTTCAAAAAATCGATCGAGATCGGCAATTTATTTAATTTAATATTTGATATTAAATTAAATTAAAAAATTAATTAATTAAATTAATTTTAAATTATTTAATTAATTATATTAATTTTAATTAAAAATCAATTTAATATTGATTTTTGAATTAAAATTAAATGTAAAATGAGGGATTTTCATGAAAAACAAGTTGCCAACTTGCCCAATCTTACTCATCTTCAAAATTCACCAAAATTGGCCACCTCCATCTCAAAACATCCTCATCACCCTTGAGTTGTCACTCCATTGAAGCTTTTTGAAGCTTTATATAATGGTGATTTGGGGTGTTTAGAGAGAATTACACAGAAAATTCAATATTCCCGAATTAGTGACCTTTGAGGACATTTCTTCAAAATTCTCTCAACTTAGGATCCCACAATCCGTTCTAAGGCCTGAGGTTAGTAGGGAAGACTCTAACGGTCGTCCACGAAGTGTTCGTGCTGAAAACCATCAACCGGGTGAAGAGAATTTGATCTTCAAAGTTGAGTTTTCTATCCCTCTGTTTTTCCAGCTTTGAGCATGCATTTTATTTTACAAAATTGATCAACTTAGAGTGTTCAAGATCCAAAATTGCTTCCGCTTTCTTAATCTACACTCTTTCAATTGGTATCAGAGCAATTTTGAGCACTCAATTTGATCTATTTTGTTCTGTGGTGGGTGTTTTTTGAAATACAATTTTTCTGGGTGTCTAAAGTGTTCTTCTGACTTTGGCATTTAAATTGAGCATCAATTTGTGCTTTATTTTTAAATTGCTCAAGTGTGTTTGAGTATTAATGTGTGTAGAATAAGCTGTAAAAATTTCAAGTCATTTGGAGTTCGGGAAGACCTTCAATTTGACGTTTGAAGCTGAAAAGGTCACTGAACTTGAAAACAGAGGAAGCTGCTGTTTTATTTCTGCTACAGTGAAAATTTTCTCTCCAGCCCGTGCTTTCACTTTTGAAGATGAAGTGACGTCAGCAGCTTGTTTTATTTGTTTTTTATGTTGACTTTGACCAGCTTTTGGTTGACTTGGACCGGTTCAATCAATTTTGGACCGGTTCGGCTCGTTTTTGGTCCGGTTCGGGTGATTTTAGACCGGTTCTGACTAATTCGAGGCCGGTTTTTTCATTTTGGAGGTCCGTTTTTTCATTTGGAGGCCCGGTTCAGCTATTTACAGCCCGATTCAACCTTTTGAAGGTCCGGTTCACACATTTGCAAGCCGGTTCGACCCAAATTCGAAGAGTTCGAAGTGGTTCGATGATAATTCTAGATTATTATTGTAATAATTTAGTAGTTTGCTTGCATTAGATGCCAAAACCAGTCCACTTTAGTGTGTTTAATTAATTATGCATTGTGAATGTATGTTTTAATTAAAATCCCTGATTGTATGTGCATAAAGTATGCCATATAGATTTTAAAATCCCACCATAGGAAGCATGCTCCATGCATTGAAAGTATGTTATAAGTGTTATAATATATTGTATGCATGTTTATTGGTTTCATATAAGAATTAATATAAGTGTTATATTAATTTATGAAACAAATATTATATGTTTTAATTATAATTAATATAAGAGTTATATTAATTAAAAATTAAACATATAATAACTATGCATTTTTCATGTGATGGATTTGTTATAAATGTATGTTTATTCATGTGATGAATGATGAAATAATTTATAACATAGAAATGCATGTAACCTAAGGTTAATTAATTAGTTTTAAAATGGTTTTAGAACCGAAATTAATTAGATCTAAGGTTATCTAGTTCTAATAAGATTAGAATTAGAAACTAATAATTTATAAACTTTGATTAAAGAGGACTCTGACTAAGGAAGGTTCTGCTAGGTTGGGTCAGTACTTAAGTCGACTTTAAACTAACACCCCTACCCTGAACCGACACTGGAGTGAATTTAATCCATAGGTTTATAAATTATCTTTCGTGAGTGGCGTTTATTAAAAGTTAATAAATTAAACTCATAGACCTAGGTTTATTAAAAGGTTAATAGACTTAGGTAATTCCAAAGATAATTGTTATATTGGTAGACTTAGGTGATATTGTTTTAGCTTTAATATGCCTAAGTAAAAGTATACCCAAACAGATTTAAAATACTTAGTGGGAGTGAAAAGGTATATATGATATATCAATTTCCTCTTACGCTCTTCACAATGTTCACACCGTGAGATTTATGCTCGGCCTCGTGATGTCAATAGGGCATCCCCATTCTGGATGGTGTTTGCATAAATCAAGAGCAAGGTGAATGGAGAAAGTATTTATAGTAAGTGAGCGAAGGAGGTGTGTCAACACATCCTACTGGTCTCTCCATTAGGTTGACCGTGAGATTCCCATGTTGCGCCTGCAGTTTGCCCAAGTAGCACCATCCATTCGGAGGATGTAACATGGGATTCGGAACAACTCAAACTCCGTAAATGGATAGGTCTCTTAGGTCCATTCCCACTTTGTCTCTCCAATTCAGAAGCATTGTTGGGGCCGACCTTTGAGGTCCGAAAATGGCGGGTTACACTTACAAGAATTGCTAAGTGTTAGTAAATTCTTGACCAAAGTTGCGATAACTAGAATGTTATAGGAATAAGAGTTATTCCTATTAACATTTAGTCAAGAATGTCTTGGTTCAAAGAAGGAGTGATTGATCGCCCTCTGTAGCGGTTGCTCGACTCACTGAAGTATCGTTAAAAAACAATAATGAGTTTATGGGTACATTATTACTTTTGCTAAATTCTTAAATTGGATAGGTTACAAACAATTCACTAATAGAATTCATTCTTTTCAAAAGATGTCGAACTCTTTTATCCAATTACTCGCCTTCAATAAACTTAATGGCGATAACTATGGAACTCGAAGTCAAACTTGAATACAATTCTTGTTCTCGATGATCCGAGGTTCGCCTTAACGAGGAATGTCCTCCTCCCAAATTTCAACCGCAAACCGAATGGTTCGGGATGCTTATGAAAGATGGATTAGGGCTAATGAGAAGGCAGAGTCTATATCTTAGCCAAAGATATCCGATGTGTTGTCTAAGAAACATGAGACCATGGTCACAAAGAAAGGAGATCATGGGGATCATTACAGCGATGTTTGGACAACCGCCCTCATCGGTCCATTATGATGTTTGCCAAATACGCTTACAACTCCCGTATGAAGGAGGAGCCTCATAGGAACATGTCCTCGACATGATGACCCACTTCAACGTGGTGAAGTAAATGGGCGAATATAGATGAGAGAAGTCGTAACTTTTATTATGGAATCTCTTCCGAAGAGTTTCTCGCCATTCCGCACAAATGCGGTAATGAATAAAATAGAGTATAACCCGACTACTCTCCTCAACGAGCTACTGCACTTTTGAGTCCTCATGAAATCAAAAGGAAAAGAGAAGGAGGCAAATGTTGTCACTTGAAGAAGTTCCTTAGAGGATCGCCCTCCGGGACCAGTCGGTCCTTCTTTTTCTAAAAATAAGGGTATTCGTAAAAAGAAGAAGAAGGACAAAGGGAAGGGACAGTTCTCCACACGCAGCGCCAAAGCCACAGAAAATGTTTCCACTGTGGTGCAGACGGCACCGGAAGAGGAACTCGCCCAAATACCTTGCGCAAAAAAGAAAGTCGAGAAAGAAAAACAAGGTAAATATGATTTACTCGTTTTTGAAACATGTTTAGTGGAACATGATGATTCCGCTGGATATTAGATTCGTGAGCCACTAACCATGTTTGTTCTTCTTTTCGTGAAACTAGTTCTGGCAAAGACTTTGGTGATGGGGAAATATCTCTCGTGGTTGGAACGGAGAGGTTGTCTCAAACAAAGCAAAAGGGAGCAGCAGTGAAGTTCGTTGTTTAGAGAGATAGATTTGTTTTATTAGAAAATGTACTTTTGGTTCCCGGAATCAAAAGAAATCTTGTATCTATCTCTTGTTTGCTTGAACATATGTATAAAGTATCTTTTGATCATAATGAAGCGCTCATTTGCAAAAAGGTGTGTACGAATATGTTCTCGCTAAACTTGAAAACAAATTTATATGTGTTAAGACTAACAGAAGTAAAAGTCGCTTTTGAACACCGAGATGTTTAAAAATGAGTTGATACTCAAAATAAAAAGCGAAACTTTCTCCTAGTACCTATCTTTGGCACTTGAGACTAGGCCACATTAATCTCAATAGGATTGGGAGACCGGTCAAGAGTGGTCTCCTAAGTCGCTAGAGGACAACTCTTTACCACCATGTGAGTCATGTCTCAAGGAAAATGACTAAAAGACCTTTTTCTCAAAAAGGTTATAGAGCCAAAGAGCCCTTTGCAACTCGTGCATTCTGACCTTTGTGGTCCTATGAATGTCAAGGCACGAGGAGGATATGAATACTTCATCGCTTTTTATTGATGATTATTCTAGATATGGTTATCTTTACCTAATGCATCATAAATCAAAACCCTTGAAAAGTTCAAGGAATATAAGGCGAAGTTGAGAATACATTAGGTAAAACGATTAAAACACTTCGATCGGATCGAGGTGGAGAGTATATGGATTTGAGATTCCAAGACTATATGATAGAACATGGAATCGTATCCCAACTCTCAAAGACCCTAGCACACCTCAATGTAATGGTGTATCCGAGAGGAGAAATAGAACCCGTTAGACATGGTTCGATCCATGATGAGCTACGCCACCGCCTAGTTCGTTTTGGGGATATGCAGAGAAGTCTGCTGTATATATTTTGAACATGGTTCCCTCTAAAAGTGTTTCGAAACACCCTATGAGTTATGGAAAGGGGCGTAAAGGAGTTTACGCCACTTCGTGGATTCGGGATGTCCGACACATGTGTTGGTGTCCAATCCAAAGAAACCGGAACATCGCTCAAAATTATGCCTATTCGTAGGATACTCCAAGGAAACGAAAGGTGGTCTGCTTTTATGATCCTCAAGAGGACAAGGTACTTGTGTCGACAAACGCCACGCTCTGTAGAGGAAGACCACATGAGAGATCATCACCTCGTGAGCAGGATTGTCTTAAGTGAAATTTCCGTGAAGCTACGTATAAATCAACAAGAGTTGTTGATGAAGTTCGGTCCTTCTCAAGAGTTGAGAATGCCTCGACGTAGTGGGGAGGGATGTTAGACAACCCGACCGCTACATGGGTTTGACCAAACCCAAGTCGCCATACCCGATGATGGCATTGAGGATCCATCGACCTATAAACAGCAATGAATGATATAGATAGGGGACGAGTGGATTAAAGCCATGGACCTTGAAATGGAGTCAATGTACTTCAATTCAATGCGAAACTTGTAGATCAACCAGATGGTGAAAGACCTATCGGGTTGCAAGTGGATCTACAAGAGGAAACGAGATCAAGCTTCTGCAAGGTGCAAACCTTTAAGGCTCGACTTGTGGCAAAGGTTATACCCAAAGGGAAGGGTGGACTATGAAGAAACTTTTTCCCCTGTTGCCATGCTTAAGTCCATTAGAATACTCTTGTCCATTGCCACGCTTTATGACTATGAAATTTGGCAAATGGATGTCAAGACAAAGCGTTTTAAATGGCAATCTTGAAGAGAGTATCTATATGGATCAACCGTAAGGGTTCATAGTTCAGTGTCAAGAGCAAAAGGTTTGCAAGCTTAAACGATCCATCTATGGATTGAAACAAGCTTCTAGATCTCGAATATAAGATTTGATCTCGCGATCAAATCTTATGGCTTTGAAATGAAATATTGACGAGCCTTGTGTTTACAAGAAGATAGTCAATACCACCGTAGCTTTCTTAGTTCTATACGAGACGATATCTTGCTCATCGGAATAATACAGATTCCTCGATCGGCGTTAACAAATGGCTGGCTAATGCACCCAATTCCAAATGAAAGATTTGGGAGAGGCTCGGTTTGTTCTTGGAATCCAAATTGTTCTAATCGCAAGAACAAAACGCTAGCATTGTCACGAGCATCTTATATTGACAAGATGTTGGTTAGATATAAGATGCGAGAATTCCAAGAAGGGTTTATTACCTTTCGTGCATGGAATTCATTTGTCTAAGAACAGTGTCCTAAGACACCTCGAAGTTGAGATATGAGACGCGCATTCCCTATGCATCCGCCGCTTCAGTAGTCGATGTATGCCATGTTATGTACTCGACCCGACATATGCTATGCAGATGGGAATAGTCGTGCAGATATCGCCTAATCCGTGATATGATCACCGGATCGCCATTAAGAACATCCTCAAATATCTTAGGAGAACGAGGGACTATATGCTTGTGTATGGCGCAAAGGATTTGATCCTCGCAGATACACCGACTCGATTTTGAGATGTGTGATTCGAGGAAATCCACATCGTGATCGTTGTTCACTCTTAACTGAGGAGCTATAGTATGGAGGAGTATAAAGCAAGGTTGTATTGCCGACTCCACCATGGAGGTTGAGTACGTCGCAGACTTGCGAAGAAAAGGAAGAGGTCAGTATGGCTTAGAAAGTTCTTGACCGATTTGGAAATTGTTCCAAATATGAATTTGCCTATCACCCTTTATTGTGATAATAGTGGTGCAAAGGGCAAATTCTAAAAGAACCTAAAGCCATAAGCGCGAAAGCACATAGAGCGCAAATACCATCTCATCGTGGAGATTGTGCAACGAGGAGACGTGATCGCCACGCAGATCGCCGCCTGAGCACAACATTGCCGATCCGTTTACAAAGCCCCTCACGGCTAAAGTGTTTGAGGACACCTGAGAGAGTCTAGGACTACGGGTTGTATGAAGAGGCGGCTTTTTCTTTGCTCAAAGATGTTTTACCCCACACGCACGCTTTAGTCCAAGTGGGAGATTGTTGGGTTTTATGTCCTAAAACTCGTGGTTTTGTAAACCGAATGAATATTCTATATCACAATAAAGTTGTTATTGAAATTTATTCAAGAAAAGTGTTATTGACTATCAGTGTATTGTGTAACCTTAATCCAATAAAGAACCTTGGCTATAGGATGAATACTTGAACTTTATGTGTGACATAAAAGTGGATCAAGTTCAAGTTATAGCCGAATGCAGTCTATAGTATAAGGATAGGATAGGTCGGGGACCTTATCCGGGGGGACACTATGGACGCGGCCCACTTTGTAGAGAACAAACGATGTGATCCTTAATCGCTCATGTGGAGACATGTGAGTGGGGCGCCCTATGCAATGAGTTTGCATATAAGATCGATCATGCAATAGTCACTTAGACTTTATAACTCCGTTTCTCGCCTTAATCGACTATATTCATCCGATGACCTAGGTAACTCGATCTTAATCCTCGAGCGTTCTATGGACTCCTGCTTATTCGAATTATCCTTAGATTTACATGGGTGAGAGTGGCTCGAGACCGCCGACTCAATAAGCTGCCATTTCAAGGATAAAACCGGGTAGATAGTGGGAACATAGTTCGGCAAGATGGAATTCATTCCTACCCGCTTTAGGGATTAGTAGAAAGGTTGTTCCCTTAAGATCGACGACTCGGGTCTTGAACACGGGCCCATCCTCTCTCATTGGCTCGAGAGGATTTGGTTTCACGGGTTGGACCACAAACCAATTGTTCATTGCAGAGGATCGGTGGAACTTAAGGAACAAGAGAGTAATTACAGGGTAAAACGGTAATTTTGACCAACCAGTAATTACGAATGACCGTGAAGGATCGACTTACTAATCATGGTTATATCGAGTGGACATAAATATATCTCACAAATGAGAGAGTGCAATACACCGGGCTTTAGTGGAATGTCCCGGTGGTTAACGAATGTTGATTAGCTAAAGCTAAAGAGTTTGGCTAGTTAATCTCGTATCGTTGAAGCTCATGATCCAGTAGGTCCATTGCGTCCTCCTTACTAGCTTCGGACTTAGCCTTATTACTTTTTGAGAGAAAAGAATTTGAATTGTTCAAATTCAAGTTTGGGAGAAAGCGTTATTTATATGTGATATATTTAACTAATCATAGCTTAATTATGAATTAAACTATGATTAATAAGAGGTGGATATATTTAAATATGATTTAAATATCTGGATCGGCTTATAGCATGAATAAGGATTCATGTTCAAAAATCGATCGAGATCGGGCAATTTATTTAATTTAATATTTGATATTAAATTAAATTAAAAATTAATTAATTAAATTAATTTTAAATTATTTAATTAATTATATTAATTTTAATTAAAAATCAATTTAATATTGATTTTTGAATTAAAATTAAATGTAAAATGAGGGATTTTCATGAAAAACAAGTTGCCAACTTGCCCAATCTTACTCATCTTCAAAATTCACCAAAATTGGCCACTCCATCTCAAAACATCCTCATCACCCTCGAGTTGTCACTCCATCAAGCTTTTGAAGCTTTATATAATGGTGATTTGGGGTGTTTAGAGAGAATTACACGTGTAAAATTCAATATTCCCGAATTAGTGACCTTTGAGGACATTTCTTCAAAATTTCTCTAAACTTAGGATCCCACAATCCGTCTAAGGCTGAGAGGTTAGTAGGGAAGACTCTAACTGGCCGTCCACGAAGTGTTCGTTCGTGGCTGAAACCATCAACCGGGTGAAGAGAATTTGATCTTCAAAGTTGAGTTTTCTATCCTCTGCTTTTTCCAAATTTTGAGCATGCATTTTATTTTACAAAATTGATCAACTTAGAGTGTTCAAGATCCAAAATTGCTTCCGCTTTCTTAATCTACACTCTTTCAATAACGGTAAAATATTATTATTAAAATTGGTTACTCCCTTAAAAGTTAAAACAATTAATAAATAACGAAAAATAAATGAATAATTAAGGGTTTGTTTGGTATGCAATCCAAATCCTCTTTTATGTTTTCGTATTCACTGAATTCAGTGAATATGTGTTTGACAGATGTGTTTTCGAAAACTGTTTTCGAATTCTGGGATCTAAATAGTAGAAATTCTGAAAACAACATTTTTATGTTTTCATTGTATCCAGATTCTGAATTTAAAATTTTAAAATGCAGAATTATATTAAACAAAGATAAATATAATAAATACACTATTTCATGTTATGAATTCAATTAACTTTTGTTAAATTAAAATATGTATAATATAATATATTATAAATTATAGAATATTATATTATAAAAAGATAATTCTATAAAATTTACAAAATTATTTCATAAATTAATTAATAATAGCTTATATTCAATCTAATAATTAGTTTTGCAACTACAACTAATTTCATAATCTATAAATATGTTATAAGGCACACTTTAAACAACGGTTTAGAATGAAATTAAATTACTAAATCTACTACCAAACACATATTTGAAAACATGAAATACAAACTCTGTTTTTATTGAATCCCTTATTTTTAAATTTCTGTTTTCAGATTGTGTACCACCCCAACAATAATCCTAATCCCGCGGGCCGCACGTAATAATAGTTAATAATTAAATGTCTAAAAAAAGCTCTGACAAAGTACGTCACATCAGGTGCAACGGATAAGCAAAATGCCTCTTTTTGTAATTTCGTATAAATTACGTAAGATAAAATGATTCCTGGGCCCCACAGCCTTTTCTTTTCTTTTTTTTTTCTCCTTTTTTTACGCATATTTTAAGTTTTTAACTTCAAGTTGCCCGGATATTTTGTTTGAAGGCTAAAGCTTAATTTACCAATTTACTTTACTAATTTTAAAATTTGGGCCTATTTCATCTCGAAATTTTAAAATTATCCATTTAATTTTTGAACTTTTTAAAGAATTCGTCAAAAAAAAAAAAACAATAATAATTATTAGATACAAAATTAAAATTCAGAAGCCTATTAAATATGAAATTGAAGTTTTGTAAACGGTTAGAATAAAAATTTCAACAAATTCAAAATTGTCACATTATCATCCAACATCAATGGCATAATTATATTTAATTAGGATTAATTAAATTCTCAAAGATGCCTAAATTAAATTACGACAAATCCATGTAAACATTTGGGCTCTACCCAAATTGAAAGCCCAAATCATCCAAGCTTAGTCCAAGGTCCAACATCAACAAGGTCTGGTCTAGAGGCGAATGCCCAAACCAGCCAAGCCCAGCCCTGAATAACTGGCCCAAAGCCGATCATGGCCAAGCCAAATGGTTGGCTCAACTTCAATCGGGCCCAGTCCAACTGGCCCAAGCCCACCTGGAGGCCTAGAGCAACTCTATAAATAGAGATGTTCTTTTTTCATTTTCAAGATTCAGAAGCGAAAGAAGCTCAGAGAGAATTCAGAAACAAAGTTGTGAAGTCTCCAGAAGCTTCTAAAGATCAAACACCGCCTGAACGAAGAACGTTTAAAGGAATCGTCAAGAACACACCGTGAATCCATTAAAGTCTTCAACATCGAGAACAAGTTGTTTCAGCACTCGATCCAAGCACATACGTAGGAGAGAGAATCAAAAAATTAAATACTAAGATTGTACTCACAACACTTGAAATCAATACAAACATAAATTTATTTACACAGTGTCTTATTTTCATTCGCTGGTTGAAATCCCGTGTGAACATAAACCTATTAGATAATTTTAAAAATTAAAAAACTAAACTCCCATGTTTGACATAAAATCTAATTTTTTAAGTTAGGTGTTATATTGAAATTTTTAATGATTCTTTTTAGTAATATTCTAAGAATTTAAGAGGGGGAAGAATCTTACAATTTTGTTTTAAAAGAGTTTAATAATCATTTTTTATCTTTTAATTATATATTTGATATATCTCTATATATTTAGATTACTAAATGTCTAAATTGTTTAAAATCAACTCATTCATAGTCTTTAAATATTACACGGGCGTGGCATACTAATTGAAGTAACAATACAGAGCTATTAGACACAAATTAAGATTTCAGTTACTAAAAAAACCTCTACAAGTACTCATTTTATTACAAAAAATCTTCAAAAATTAAAAAGAGATTTGGCCTTTTAATGACTTAATTTAAAAGAATAGAATAAATTTGTCATGAGACTAATGACACGATAATTTTAGCCAACCAGGCAACACATTTTTGCGACAGGTAATCTGAGTTTCATTTCACAATTTTTTTTAATTACTCCTGAGATTATTTCTATTTGCAATAATGGCTTTTAAAACAGTCATGTTTTAAATTTTATTTTTTATAATTATATTATTCCTAAAATAAAACATATTGTGTACTTCAAAAAAAATATGTTCAAGTTGCCACGGAAGCAACCGCAGGAAATTTTAGTGCGTCCATTGTTTTTCTCTGTAAGATTCTTTTCTTTTTCTTTCTAACTTTCTATTATGATTATGTATAATTTATTTCTCCGATGTGCAATACAGATTTATGTTCTTTTATATTTGGAAGAAAAAAAAAAAGTAAAATCAACTCTGACTCATAAAATTATAATAATTTTAACTCCAAACTTTTAATTTCATCAAATTACCTCTCAAATTTAAATATGCATGGCAATCTAATCTTAAACTTTAGAGGTGGTCACAATTTTAACTTACTAATAAATTCTCTGTGAAATTCATGCATTTAATGAATTGTATAATGCATGTACAATATGAAATTGATAAAAATTTTATAGAAAAATGGCATTATAGCTAAATTTTTGGACATTTTTTTTTTCTAATATTGCAAGTTTCTAAACTTTTTTTAAAAAATATGGTAGTTTTCAAACTATTTTTAAAAATATAGCAATGTTGTCTCTTCAAGAGACGACCTACGTTACGTGGTAAGTGGTCGTCTCTTCCTTTATGTACGTGGAGAAAGCTCGTCTCTTGAAAAGACGACCTTTTTAATGAGTTTGACAAAACTTTATCAAATAACACCAACTGGTGTAGTGGCTTGGACAATAACTTAGCACATTAGAAGACTTGAATTCTATTCTTAGTTGTGTAGATTTTTATTATTTTTTTTCAATTTGCCATTTTTAAATATTTTAATTTTCTACAGCTTGATTTATCTGACATTCGAATCTTACTTTTTCGTAGTTAATGTACACTTGAGATATAGATATTCTTGATTTTGTGGTAACTTAGGTTCTACGTGCTTAATAGTTAAAATATTTGAATTGTCATATAAATATAGACAATTGATAGTTTGATGAATATCGGTATAGCTTGACTATTTATAGTTTCTTTTTGGAGTAATATTATTATTTTTTAATTTAAGAAAATATTTGAATAACTAATACTTAATTAAAATATTAAAAAAATATAAGGAGAAAAAAATTAAAATATTTTAAAATGGTAGTTACCATAAAAAAAAAAACTATAGTAATGTATAATTTCAAAATAAAGAAAATAAAGAAAGAAAGAAAAGGAAAAAAAAAAAAGAGTGAAAAGAAGAGAAAACGAAAAAAGAAATAAATAATAAAACATTTATAGTACCCAATAATCGAACTCGTGCCCTCCAATTAACATTATTTGTTTAAATTAGGTAAAGGTCGTCTCTTGACCTCCTACCACGTAAAGACGACATTGTTATATTTTTAAAAATAGTTTGAAAACTACCATATTTTTAAAAAAAGTTTAGAAACTTACAATATTAAAAAAAATGTCCTAAATTTTTTGTCAAAACTTTTGAATTTTGAAAAATTATTTAATGATTAATTTGTGCATTCGTCAAACTTAATATTTTACAAAAGTTTATTTCATGGGAATTGATGAAGTTATGAAATTTTTTACATTATTTTTTTCTAATCAATAAGCAAATTAGCATAATTTTAATGAAGGAAGAAAAATTGCAATACTTATATAAGTTTATTGTTTTTTTTAGTACAATAAATGTTGGAGGATTCGAACTACAAACCTTATAGTTACTAGCATATTCGATATATTAATTAAGCTAGATTCTATTTAACAATATAACATAAAGTTTATTAGTAGACAGAAATATCTACAACCTAATCATTTTTAGCTTTTAACTTTTAATTTAACCTAAACTTTGTTGAGTATATTGCAAATATGCCCTAACTTTAAAGCCACTAATGTTTCAATTAACTTTTGTTGAAATTATAATGTTTCTGTTAAACCCATTAACTCGTAGTGATTGCATTATTTATGACTCTCAGCTTTCTTATCTCTTTCCCAAATCACACTCAACCCTTAAAAAAAAATTGTAGCGTTTGTATAATATTATGTACGGTATTTGATAGGGCATGATCATTCGTCGGTTGGAGTTGGTTTTCGATCTCAACCTAAGCTTAACCAACTAAATTTGATTGGTCTTTTTTCTTTTGCTACCTTAAACCGATGGACCGGTTTGATCATTTTATAATTTTATTTAATTATTTGTTTAATATATTTATAAGATATAATATAAATATATAAAACTTTTACCCTTTTTGTTTATTATTATTATTATATTTTTTAAAAGTTGACCAATTTTGCCAACCCCGGCCGACTCTCCCAAAAAATTGGCCACCAACTTCAATTTGGTAGATCGAGTCGATTTTCGATCTATTTTTTGCTCCCCCCTAATACTTAGGTGTTGCCTGGACATATTGGTCAATTTTAAATTTTAAGGGTCTTGAGTTCGAACATCATGCAATTTTTTATTCTTTTTTCTTTTATTAATTTACTTGAAAAAAGTTAAAAAAAATTGATGAAAAACCAAATATGTAGAAATCAATATTAATTAGGAGGAAACGACTTTACTGTGGTTTTGAACTCCCGACCTCCCGGTCTTATACCATATTAAATCACCCATAAACCAAAATGCTTAAACTTAGTGGTGTACAAATAACTCAGTAATTACCCAATCCAAACAATAAGTGTTGGGTTGGGTTAGGTTTTTTTTGGGGGGGGGGGGGGGTTGGGTTAGAAATTTGGAGAAACCGAAAACTTCGGGTTTGTTCTCGGACTGGACTTTTTAGCCACGGGTTGACCCAACTCAACCCAAAATTTATTGTTTAATTTTATTTTAATTATATATATACTTATAAATGAATTATTTGTCAATTTTTTAAGTTCTTCTAGATTTCTAATAAATGTTAAGATGTTATGAACTTTAAATGATATTTAAATTTTATGTTATTTTAGTTATTACTTCAAGCAAGAAAATATTTTAAATAATTAAAAATTTATTAAAAAATAAAAAAATTAACTCGGTGACCCAACCCAACCCAACCCGAAAATATTGGGTTGGATTACTCCCAATGAATAGGGTTGGTTGGGTCTAAGGAATGACCAACCCGAATTTTCTAGTTGGTCCAAAAACTCACTTAATCCAACCCAACCCGACTTATGTACACCCCACTTAAACTTATGATTTATGAGTAATGGTAAATTTAGTTAGTAATTATTTCAACACTAATGTAACAAAACTGTTTAGTTGACCAATATGCAAGGTGCAAAATTTATTAAAAATTACGAGATGGTTGTCTCCATCCCAATTTTTTAAAAGATTTACGCCAAATAGCAACATTATGGTCGTCTATTTCCAGCCAATTAAAACTACAACATTAATATAAATAGTTTAAAAAATACAACACTTTTATAATAAAGGTTAAAATATCATTTTGATTTTTATTTCATGTTGGTCCCTATACTTTCAAATGTCCAATTTTAGTCCTTCTACTTTCAATAAAGCTTGAAATTGGTGCTTATGATAAGTTTGAAATTCATTTTTATCAAATTTGGTTAAATGATAATAATTTAATACAAGAAAAGACACAATGTGAATATGCTTCTAAAATTTGCAGACGAAAAACTAATATAATTTTTTTTTTTTGAACTTATCATAAGGACCAATTTTAAGCTTTGTTAAAAGTACATTGACTAAAGTTGAACATTTGAAATTACAAGAACGAAAATAGAATAAACTTCAAAGTTTAGGGATCAAAATAGTATTTTAATAAATTAGGACAATAGGAAGAATATCTAAATTTAATCTATCCAATTCGAAAAATGTCTAAACAAGTTTTAATTTACAAATATGGCTAATTTTTAACTAAAATCTACCAATTGCATTAGGATGAAAAATAACGTGTTAAATATTTATAATTTATTCTACCTAAAAAAGTGGGCAACAAAAAGAGTGAGAAAAGTACGTTAGATTTTTTTAAAATAACAAAATCTATAATTGAAAAAATATATTAAAAAAAATTATATCTAAAGATTGAGAAGAAGGTTAAAAAACAAGTATAACAACCTGAATAAAATTTAGAGATTGAGAATTTGAAAAAAAATTAATTAAATTAAGATAATAAAGTTTCTTGACACTATTAATGATCCAAGTAAAACTCGATTAATCGATATATAATAAATTAGTAGAAATGTAGGTATCTATACCCAACATGTAAGAATAAACTAAAATCAATCATCATCCACATGCACATTTAGATAAGATAAATAGGTGTAATTATTCACTTATTCCTATAATACACCATTTAAAAGTCTTCAGTTTTCTCCAACTTAATGTATATACTGAAACATACAACTCTGTTTTTTTAACGTAATAATTAAGAAAAAATAGAAAAAATTAATCTCCACTCATACTATGCACCATTAGAAAAGGTAAATAGTTATAGTTATTCACTTAAAACTCCCTCACATTTCTCTAACTTAGTACATATGTCATTTTTTACCATATTAAATGAGTATAAAGATGTATAAATACCTACCCAATAGTATACTTATGGTTTATACCTTATATGAAGAAACAAAAATCCATGGGACAGTATATCATTGTAATGACCCTAATACATAAGGTATTAAGGCGACCAAATAAAGAAAAATAAAACAATATTAGATCTTCACCCAACAACCTAATTTTGTAGATATTAATACGTACATTATTAGTATCATTTTAAAAGGATATATAAGGTTATATACCTGGATATTCATAATTAAATTGGTTGCAAATCTAGAAAGAAGAGTCTAAGACTTTTTCGATAACCCTCGAATATACTGAGTTACTTGCAAACCTTGTAACCATCGTCCTTATCCCACACAACATCAAACAGGATAGAAATGCTGTGAAAATTCATTTCAAATTGATATAACTTTACAAACTTGTAAAACGTACCAATGAAGAGTCTGGATGGTACTTTGAGATCATATGCAAGAAGAAATTTTGTCTTGAACGTGTATTGTGAGACTAGTTACATGAGACCCTGATAGCCCTATGGAAGACGATCTCCATTATGCCTCTAAATTCGGTCATTTTGCTAAAAAAAAAGAAAAGAAAATGTGAGTTAATTTTAATTTAAAATGGTTGATTTTTTTTTTCAAAACATAATATGGCAGTTGTTGGGAAACTATAAATATGATAATGACATGACTGTAATAGAAGATATACCAAGAGCATCTCAGAAAATTAATATTATTATCAACTGATCCTAAAAATATGATATAGCCATATTTACAATTTTGAAACTATTTAGCTATTTTTTTACTCGCAATTCTCTTAATAAATTTCAAAAATTGAAATATTAATACAAAGATGGAAAATTGTGACCAATGTCTAAAATAAATAGTCTATAATGAAAAATGTCTAAAAAGGTTTCATATTGCAATTTTGTCTACCTATTTTTTAGGTGAAGAAAATTGTATGCCCGTTTTGCCCTTGGTATATAATTGAATTTAGAATCAAACTTAATTCATCATAAATCTGTTGCAACTGATTTTTCCTAATATTTGACTCTCCATTTTTTGGAGCTACCATCGATTTTGGTAAATGGTTATTGAATGTGTTGTAGGTTCTCTCTCATAGAGGTTGCACGAAAGTAGATTCTATCTCATTGATGGTTTTCGAGAGGGCAAGTGGAGATGATGAAGCATTGTTGACAGAGTTCATAGAGACCAAAGGGAGATGAAAAAACATTGATGATCGAAGAAAATACGAGAGTTTCAAATGAAATAGTTGTCAGAGAAGATGAAGATCGTTTTTCGTCTTTTTTTTTTTTTAAATTAAGATCTAGCGGTTCACTAATAAAAATTGTTCTTGGGTAAATAGAAGGAAAAGAAACCCAAAAAGAACTCTGAAAAGAAGCAGCATAATAAAAGTCGATTGAACACATTCAATTTTCGAATGTAGAAACAAAAGTAGATAGAAATATATACCTCGAACAAGACAAGCCTAAATAAAATAGTAAGCAAGAGGAAATACCAACCAAAGAAGTTTTTGTATATACCGTGTGTCGTCCCCCAAAAAAGAAGTTGTATGAATAAAAAAATTGAACAAATACATTCAATTCGAAAACAAAAACGACAGTAGATAAACAAGAGGAAATGAGAGAGGTTATTGTGTAGATTGACCCAGGAAATGAGAGAGGTCATTGTGTAGATTGTGGGTCATCAAGAGTAACCAGTAAATAAAAGAAAATATCTAATGATTTAACAACATAAACAACCGGGGAGCGTTGTAGATACTAATATATACATGGACAAACAAACCTAAAGAAACTAAGAAACAAGCGGAAATGCCAATAAAAGAGGGCATTGTGTATACATGTGGTCAAAATACTAATAACATAGGTCATTATGTATACCGTGGATCGTCAAAAGGAACCAGTAAATAAAAGGAAATACCTATGGTCCAACAAGAAGCTACGGTATAAATAACAGGACGCATGGGATTTAGGTGGAGTATTAACTATGACAGATGGTTAATGATAACATTTTTACCTCGGTTAACCGACATGTATGAGGTATCAATTTTTATATTAAGTTTAATTTTTACTTGCTTAATAGACAATTACACAATTCAATTTCATTAAATCAACATAGATGTATGTTCAATACATACGATAAATCTAATCAGCTAGTCATTTAAATCATTCTGCTCGTAATCCATGCATTATTTTCTTTTTAAAACAATGTCAACTTAATAGCTTAGATTTGATTCAAGTTTTTTATATTTTGTTAGCTAATATTTCTCTCTCTCCTTAGAATTCTCTATTTTATATTGTGTTATCTCTCTCCCCTTAAAATCTTGTTTTTTATTTTTAGGCTTTTATTTTATTCCTTGATTCAATCATTTTTGTTAGTCATAATTAGATACAACTCCCAAATACTGACAATAAGGGTATTTTCGTCTCAAGAATTTTATTATATTTCATGAAAAAATTGTTTTAGTTATTTTTACAAATTGAAACCACTTTAGACATTTTTCAAGTGAGTTGAGTTAGATTTAGACATTTTTTTTATTGTCCATACAAAAAGTCCTTTTATTGAGTCAAATAAACTTGTAATAATCCAACCTCAACCATATGATTTTGACGGTCAGATCAAATGTTTTGGGTATTTTTTCAAAAAAAAAAATGTTTTGGGTCTTTTTCTTTTATTTATTTCTTTATTTTTAACATCTTTTTAGTGACGGCTGAACGACGGTAGATTATTTTACACTTAATTACGTACCCCACAAGCAACATTAGCAAGGATTCTTCGAGATCCCTCTTTATCCATTTAGAGAAAAAAAAATAGTGGTGTGTTTCGTTTCTACGCCGTTAATTAACAATGAAAACAATTTAAATTCTTACACAAAAATTGATTTAGCACCGACGAAATAACAATGAAAACAATTTAAATTCAAACCTTCCATCATTTTTTTTTAGTGAACGATATTTTTTAAAGTAAAAGTATTTGAATGTTTGAATTCTTAATTGAGCACGTTATTGACAAATTACCGTTAAACTAGGTTTACTTTGATAAATTTTTATATCATTTTAATCTTTATTTTTTTAATGAACATAACATATAAACATAAATATCATTTTAATTTATAAACGTTGAACTTTATTCCATTTTAATTTTGTACTTTCAAATGTCTAAATTTAATCTCTGTATTTTCAGTACAACTTAAAATTAATCTACAGTACCATTAGTTTGAAGTTTATTTTTATCGAAAATTAGTTAAATAATAATAATAATTTTCATGCAAGAAAAGGAACAACGTGAATATACTTTCAAAATTTATAGAGATGATGCTAATAGAAACTAGTTTTCTTAAGAAATAATAAACTAACCATAGGGACCAATATTAAGTTTTATTAAAAGTACACAATTAAATTTGGACATCTAAAAATATATGGATTAAAATGGAATGAAACTCAAAGTACAAACACCAAAATAAAATTTTAACCTATAATTACTTTATTTATTTAGGGAAGAAATCACAGAAAACCTCACCGTTCTTATAGTTTCATACAAAATTAGGTACCATTATAGAGACTCGTATTTACTTATGTACTTTTGATCTTTCTCTTATTTAATCAGTTTTTATTTAATTTAGTATAACAAATGTAGGAATGAAAATTTTGAATCTCCAACCATAAAAAATCAAGTAAATGTCATAGTTACAAAGCAATAATGCATACGTTGGTTCAACCTATTTAACTAATACAAGACTTTGGTCACACTCTCAACATTATAATGCAAATATTTAGTTCATTGTTGAGGCTTTAAAAATATATATCATTCGAATTTAATTCTTGTTGAAGTCTATAAATTTTAGGAGATTTATTGTTGATATTGTGTATTGATCAATTTTTTTTTTTTTTTTTTTTGGAAAAAATGTAAGACTGAAAATTAGTGAGTGCAAGTAAAGACGATTTAATAAAATATAAAAATTACAACGCTTGTTTAAGCAGATGCAGAAGGTAATTCATCGAAGTTGAAACATTAGATTGAAAATTAATACACAATAGTTACTTCTCTATAAAAATTGAGTTTTTAACCACCTCATAATAGCTTAATTGGTCCAAAAAAAATCTCTGTCCAACATATTTTTTATTTTAAAAATGTAAAAAAAAAATTCAATTATCATTGAACTATATATCCAAACTTTGAAAAGTTTTATTTTGACTGTTGATTTTGAAATTTATTCAAAATAATTTTAATTTTTTGAAATTTTTTATGGACAAAAAATGATGTAATTGTGTATCTTTTGAATTTTTTTAATTGTATTTATTCACACAAACAACAATATAAATACAAACACGTCATCTTTAGTCCATGAATTTAACCCAAAAAAAAACTTTACATGAATATTTTAAATTAGCTTCATAGTTTAAGAAATAAAATGGAAGTTTTTAAATTTTGAATTATAAAGGAAACTAACCTCATAATTCTGAGATATTTTTTATAATTCAACCTTAAGGAAAAACAAAAGCAGAAAAACGACAATGCGATGTAAAAGTAAAACAATTTTCGGCAATTTTGCAGAAAATATTATCCCACGTGGGACCCAAAGGCTAAGGCATCAAATTAGATAATTATAAAGTAAATAAAAGTACGAAAATACCCTCCACTCCCAGAACAGGCCTATAAATTGGGGACCAGATCTTCAACTCCTTTATTCCACTTCTCATTCCTTTTTCAGAGCTTCGATCTTTTTTTTTCACTTCAAAATTACGGAGCAAAATTGAATAATTTCTTTTAAATCATTTATCCTTTTTTTGTCCTTTTTGAAGCTCGATTTCTCAGATCGAAGCAATTATGCTGGGCGTATTTAGCAGTTCGATCATGTCGCCGCCGGACGAACTGGTTGCCGCCGGCTGCCGGACTCCGTCGCCGAAAATTTCGTCGACGGCGCTGGCGAAGCGGTTCGCTGATTCCAACGCCGCCGCCATCTCTGTTCAGATCGGCGACCATGTTCATCTCGCCTTCACTCACCACAATGAATCTCCCTTGCGCCCCAGGTACCTGAGATTCTCCGATCAAAACGCCGTCGTACGGCGGCGCTAAGTATAATTAAATTTCGTTTCTGAAAAAATTTGACTATTTTGTTGAAATTTTCCGATCGGATGGTCGGGAAGTTGCTTGATCACTGGATCGAGCTTGTTTATATATCTACTTATTTAAACATTTTTTCTAAGCTAAGACGAAGATGAAAATAATAAAAATAATAATAAATAAATGATAAGTTTACATATTAATTTTTTTCCTGAACAAAGGTATTAAAATTTGTGAATGAGTCTTAATTTTTTTTTTTAGTACATTAACAATTTTGAGGTAGGGGTATTTAAACTTATAACATTTTAGTCACGAGTTATACTTGATACCAATTGAGCTATGCGCCGGTTGTTTCTAGTCAATAGATATACATTTCTACTAAATTTATAATTTTAATTTTATATTTAATATGTTTTGTGAAATTTTAAAATGTTAAATGAATTATTATCACAAAGTTATTTCAACAATCTAATAAATATAAAAAGGAGAGCTTAGAAATTAGGATATATATTTTTTAATTTAATAAACATAAAACTAGATGTTCAACAAATCTCATTACTTTATCTTTAAAAAAAAAATCTCATAACTTTTTTTAAAAAATATTAGGGTCTCTAATTTATTAGGTAAAATTTAGATTTTCTGTTGTCAATTTAAATATACCTCAGACATACTCTTGATTGAGTAGAAAGAAGTCTATCACTCTCGATTTAATAACAATTTTTATTTTTTTTTACCAATTTTTAGTTATAGATTTCACATTAAAAAATTGAGTTTTTAGCCAAATTTTTGTAAATTTATAAAACTGTTTTTTAAAATACTGTTTTAAAACTTACATAATCATAATAATGACAAAATAGTTTTTTTTAATAGTGTTTATATTCTTAATTGTGGACACGACGCAGGGGTATTTTTGTCACTACGTAGTTTTGTAGAAAGCCGCCAAACAAGAATTCCAGTTTAACAGTATTTAGTAGTTTCTGGAGAGGCAAGTTACGTTTGTTTTCTATTTTTAAATTTGGGAAAAGATGGGTTTCTTTTTTCCTTCATAATTTCTCATAAATAATTTTTTAATTTAAAATTTTTAATGGTTTCAATGTAATTTCAATCTCAAAACTTTTAGAAACTGTATTGTGTTCTTGAAGCTTTTAAGAGATTTATTTTAGTGTAAAAACTATAATCATACCCCAACCATTACTTTGGTTTTTTACTTTTGATTTCTTTTTAATCATATATATACATTTTTAGTGTAAAAATATTGGAGTGTCGATCTAGTCATCTAAAATTTATATAAGTGTACAGTATTTTAGGCCCCATTTGATAATCATTTAGTTTTTAAAAATTATACTTGATTTTTCATCATTTCTCTACGATATCTTTTATATTTCTTGAGAAAATATTTTAATTCACAGTCAAAAATAAAATTAAGTTTTTGAAAACTATATTTTTATTATTATTATTTTCAAAAACCACCTTAAGTTTTGAAAATAGATATTTATTAGATCCATATAATTGATTAAGGTAAATCTTAAATGAACAAATATTAACCATTGAAATAATAGTAAGAAGGGTTTTTTTTTTTTTTAAGTTTAAGAATTGAAATAGACATCTTAAATTAAGAAAAAAATATAAATACTTTTTTTTAATGTAAAAAATCAAAATAGATATTTTTTAAAGGACCTACATACAGAATACTTATTTTTTAAAACTTTTTGAGGGCCACAAAAAATAGGATTTATATCATTTTCAAATTTGTATTCATTAAATCATAATAATTACTACTTTGGTTTTTTTTTTATTTACATGATAGAAAATATAATTTGAAAATGGTAAGAATATAAGCACTTTGTTTGATAGCAATCTCAAAAGTAGAATGGAAAATATAATTCAAATGAAAACAAAGTTGTATTTCATGTTTTCACATATCTGTTTAGTAACAGATTTAGAAATTTAATTCCGTTTTAAACAGTAGTTTAAAGTGTGTTCTATAATATATTTATAGATCATAAATGTAGTTGTACATGTTTTTTATGAACATAAATGTAGTTGAATATAAGACATTATTAATTAATTTATGAACATGTTTTTTTTTAATAAATTTTAAATAATTATTATTTTACAATATAATATTTTATATTTTATAATATATTATATTATACATATTTTAATTTAACAAAACTAAATTAAGTTTATAAACATTAAATACTATATTTATTAAGATTTTATCTTTGTTTAATACAATTATGCATTTTAAAATTTTAAATTCAGAATCTGAATATCATGAAAACATAAAAAATGTTGTTTTCAGATTTTCTACTATTTGGATCACAGAATTTGAAAACATTTTTCAAAAATAAGTTTGCCAAACATGTATTCACTGAATTGAGTGGATCTGAAAATATAAAATAGAATCCAGATTGCATACTAAAATAGGTCCTAAAATATTGCCATTGGGATTTTATTTTTTGGGAATATCTTAGAAGGCTATTGGGACTTTAATTATGTCTCACTTATAATATTTATTTTTTTTAATTAATATAAAATGTCACAAGCGTTGACATTCGGGCACTATATTGTCGGTTCACTAACATTTATGATTGTTACAAAACAAGGAAGCTGTTTATTAAATATTCATTTTTTTTTCTAGATTCAAAATTTGGAAAAAATTTGTTTTTATATAATTGTTTTATTTTATTTTTATTTTTATGCTTACAAGAAGAAACTAATACTATGAAAATTATGAATTTTTCTACATGGTAGTTTTGGACCAACTATAAATTACTTTTTGTCTTCAATTGGGTGAGTAAAATTAATCAAAAAAAAAAAAAAATCATGAACTTTTTTTTTCCTAGACGCATCTAACATTTAAAATAATATTTTTTAGTTGAGTTTTATTAGATGCTGATTGATTTAATATCTGTGATAACCTCTTTTTTTATTTTTTTTAGTTCGATGAATATGCAGTTCGATTTTAGGTCAGATACATTAATTTCACATTTATTTAAATTAAAATTCAGAGTTCAATTAGGAAGATAAATTAATTTTTTCAATGTTACATATTAATGACAAATCTTTATCCTGTTTTAAAAGCTAATTGGATATCTATTATTTTTCTATAAATAAAGTATTAAGGATTTTCTTTTTCTTCTCCTTAATTTAAATTCAATTTTAAAACATTTTTAAAAGAAAAGGCAAAATAATAATAATTAATTATTATTATTATTATTATTATTATTATTTCCCTTTAAAACAGAGAAGGGTTGATTAAATGGAACCATTTTTTTTAAAAAGTTTAAAGTAACTTTTGAATTGCGTTTAATAAATCTTTCCATTTAAAAATAAATGTCTAGTAAATTCTTAATTTTTTCCATATGATCAAGTCCAATACATCTATGTAGTTTTTTTTTTAAAAAATGATTAATAGAAAATGTTGGAAAAAGAGATTGTTTGGTGAGAAAAAGGAAAGTTTGGCAATAAGTGGGAGAGGCTATCCCTTGATAGCAATGTCACTGATATTTTAATTCATTTAAGATCTTTTTTTTAGGGGAAAAAAACATTTACATCTCAAACTCGTTAATATTTCATAAAAATGTTAGATATGTTTTCAAAGTTTATAGACTAAATAGATTTAGAAACTAAATTTGTAATTTAACATTTTTTTTAGAATGACGCTAAAAAGTCGTGATTTTTTTAAAGAAAATTATGTGAAATAAGCTTAATTTTAAAAAAACGGTTATTAAGATGTAGTTTGACAATCATTTGATTTTTTTTATTTTAAAAATTTTACTATTTTTTTTTATCATTTCTTTATAATTCTCTACCATGGTTTGGTCTCTAATTAAAAAAAAATATTTGAATTCATATTCAAATTATATTAAAAAAAACAAAAAATAAGTTTTTGATTTTTTTTTTTTTAGTTTTCATATTTTGACCTATTTTTAAAAACATAGATAAAATAGATTTAATTTTAAAAAAAATAAAAAATAAAAAATGATTATGAAACTCGGCTTAAATTAATGTGTTTAGACTTTAGAGTTAGACAAGATGGATTAAAAATTTGATATTCTTAAAATTTCTTGAAAATGAAAATTTACATACGGATGAACAATGAACAAAAACCACGAAACGCCATTGCAGATCGTTCGCAGTGAAGGAGGAGATCTTCTGCTTGTTCGAAGGAGCCTTAGACAATTTGGGAAGCTTGAGGCATCAATACGGCCTTCCCAAATCCACCAATGAAGTTCTCTTAGTCATCGAAGCTTACAAAGCTCTCCGTGATCGAGCTCCATATCCGGCCAACCATGTCGTCGGCCATCTCAGCGGCAGCTTCGCCTTCATCCTCTTCGACAAGTCCACCTCCACTCTCTTTGTCGCCTCTGTAAGTCACTTTTTCAACTTCTAATCTCCGAAATTTAAGTTACAGAGCATCGGTTTCTGATCGCGCTTTCGTTTGGTTTTGGATTTTGCAGGATCAGTTCGGGAAGGTGCCTTTGTATTGGGGAATCACCGCCGATGGATACGTCGCGTTCGCCGATGATGCAGGTCTCCTCAAAGGCGCTTGTGGAAAATCCCTCGCTTCGTTTCCTCAAGGTATTTTGAAAAATTAGGGCTCGATTTTCATCGATTCGAAAATTAGGGCACGGATTCGTTTGAATCATCTGAATTAGAGTTATGTTGAGGATTGTTTGTTTCAATTTCAGGCTGTTTCTTCTCCACCGCGGTGGGAGAATTGAGATGCTATGAGAATCCAAAGAACAAGATTACTGCTGAGCCTGCTCCTGAGGAAGAGATCTGGGGTGCAAAATTCAAGGTATGCGATTATTCAAACTCTTCTTCAAATCTAGAATTAGGAAAATGGATACAAAATTAGGATTGGAAATTTATTGAATGTCTGAAAGCATCATTGACTGAGTCTGTCCTCAGTAATCAGCATCAGTATGAATGTCAACTTTTTTTCTCTGCGTGATGAACACTGTTGAAGAGTCAAAGAGTATGATTTAACATTGAACATGATGGCCACCACATATTGGAGAGAAAAAACATGCCCATATCAATGATCTTATCTCAATGAAACTGGAAAGTACTTTAGCCACAAACCAAATAATTCACTTTCTTTTAGACTCTGGGGATATCATATTCATAAAGTAGTGGTGACTGGTGAGCCCCTCCCTTCTTTTTCAACGACTATATGAATAAATTTCAAGGACATACTTTTCAATGAGAGAGTAAAGAACTTAAATTCTATGATAAACTTGATGAGACATTCACTTTGTTGGTCCCCGCCTATTGAATAATTCTTCCTCCATCTTGGATTTGGTATTGACAAAACTCTATATTAAAAAAGTATTAGTTTAAAGCTTTCATCCTTAGTTGATCTCGATCAATATGATGTTTTTTGAACTTTGCCTTAAAAACTATTTTTAGTCTTCCTCAATTTTATTTTTATATGTTTAATGTAGATTTTTCAAACCACCCCCTTTAACAATAGAATATAACAATAGAATTTAAGAATAGGGTGAGACTCATAAAACAAAATAATATATCATTTAGTGACATGTTATAATATAAATGAAAGGAATATATACTACAACAAATGTGAGGTATGAGAATTTGAACCTCCGACCTCAATAAAAGGAGCACATGCTAATTACCTTTGAGCTAAGCTCACTTTGGCTATATTACTACGATATTAGAAATTAACATAGAAACCTCTTAGTCGCATATTTTGTTCATTTACTCAAATCAATAAATGCGTTGAAAAGGGATTAAAGTTGGAGCCAGAATGAAACCATTAAGTTAATATTTGCTTTTGCAGAAACCCCACCAAAGCTCATAAAATCATCCTTATCGCTTCATTTATCTTTGATGTTTGACCTTTCAGGTGGAGGGGCCAAAGGCTGTAGCGGCCACTGGGTTGGGCTATCTCAATTTCCCAATGGAGATTTCATAAAGTCCTTTTGGAGGAAGGTGAGGCCTTTTAATATAGTGAATGGTTTGGTTTTAAGGGCAATGTAAATATGAGTCTTTGAGGTAGAGATTTGCTTTGCTTAATTCTAGACTTTAAGCTTTATGTGAAGGCCATATGCAATGTACATACAGCCACCAACTGTTCTGTTTGTGCTTTTGTTTAATAAAAGTGTCTTCAATGTGTTCAAAAGTTTATCTTTGTACTCGAATAATCTGGAATCCCGAAATTTGGTCCCATTCCTTCAATTTGTATATGGCTTCAAGTTTTAGTTGTGGGTAGTATCGTGGAGAAATTATTCAATGAGACCACCCTAATGTGGTTACAGTTTTTTACTGTTAGATGGTGAGAGAGAGTACATGGAATTTATATCCCGTGGTTATTAGGAGGTATGGAAATTACTAAATCCACATCTAACGGTTATTATGAGGCTTCTATATCGAATAATTTATCTAAAGTGAGAAAACTCTCTAATCTCATTTCATTGGGCTCGGTGGGCCTCAATATAGGCCGACTTGGGATATCCATGGACCAACCCACCTGATGTGGGCTTAACAACAAATTGCAAACGATTTGATCATTGTTAGTCATTTTGGAAATTGTGAGGAATGTCTATAAATAAAAGAGGTTAATGAGATATGTCTAAAATAGGTTTAATATTGTGTTTATGACTACCCCATTTTTAGGAAGAGGTTAATATAATGTTGAATTTCCAAAATACCCTTAATGGACATTCATATATACAGTGATTCATATATTCAGTCATCTAAAAAAAAAGATTCAAATTGCCCTGGATGGAATTCCATTCACTAAAATCTTTTGTTGGCACCAAATAATCATAAAAATGAAATTGATAGGAAAGTACACGATCTCAATATCTGATGTAATCGCAATAGCATATATATTTTTTCATCAATGATTTTAAATTCAGTGGTTGTATTTAATAAAATTAAATTTGACTCGCCATTTTTCCAAAAGAAAATTAAGTGATGATGGTCGACTACGCTAAATAACACGCAAAGAAGAAAAAGAAAGAAGAAGAAGATGATGAAAATAAAGGAGCTTTCAGCTTAATTAATTTGACAATGAAATGAAATGGGATGAAAAAAAAAAAGTGCTTATTTTTTTTTTTAAAAAAAAAGTTTGAAAAGAATTTAGCGTAAATAGCGCGGGCCTAAGTGAGAAAATGAGTCAGCTACCAGCCGACTGTTTAGACTGAAAATAAGTGTGGGTCCCGCCGTAAATTAAACTAAAAATAAATAGATAAATAAATTTAAAAAGTGTGGGACCCGCCTTTGATGCTAGACGTGATGTGTACGCCATGCAGTTTCACTTCACGACTACGAAATATTCTTCCATATCATATTACTCATTCCTTCCTCTATTTTTTTTCTCTCTCCTTCTTTTTCCTTTCTTCTTTTAATTCTACGCCATCAGCATAACATAAGAAGTAAAACTTATAATCAAAAGTAGGAGTGAAAAAAAAAATACCGAAAACCGACACGACCGATTGAAACTGATCGAATTGAGAGTGGTCGGTCGGTTTTGTGAAGGTTTAAATCGAGATCGGTTTTGGCCTTCACAAAAACCGAATTAACCTAACCAAAAAAAAAAAATATATATATATATATAATAATAATAATAATAATTAAAAAACTAAAAAATTTCTCAAAATAATTAAATAATAATTATAAATTATTAATTAATAATAAAAATTATTAATTAATTAAATATTTATATATATATATATATAAAAATCGACTCAAATCGATCGATCGAACCCAACCATTCATTTATTCCGCTTTGGTAAGGTTTTTCAAAAAAAAAAATCCTCGATCAACCGACCAGCCCTTGGTGGTTTGGAAATCGATTGGCGTCGAAACCGACCCCGACCGATCGATGCTCACCCCTAATCAAGAGCTCATGAGTTCGAATTTTCTCATCCTAAAATGTTGGTGTACTAAAAAAAATAATAATAAGTTTAATTCTATAATCTTTGAAATTTATATGTATTTAGTATCTAAATTTTTAAAATATATAATAGTTATCTAAACTTTTAATTTTATACTAATAGATTCTTAAACTTTTAATTTTATATTTTAAAATTTTAAAATTAATTGATTTAATAAATATAAATATAAGTTTTATATTTAATAAAATTCTAAAATTATAATTTTGAGTCGAGTAGATTCATGAATTTGACTAAATTTGTAATTTTGAGAGTGTATGAACTAAACTTGAAATCTAACTTTTGTTTTTTCATTTTATTTAATTTTCAATTTACTCAATTTTAATCGACTTGAACATGTTATTAAAGTATATATGCTCGACCAAGGTTGTTGAGGAAAAAAAAAACTCAAATTTAACTTTTGTTTTATACTTAAATTACAATTCACCATTTGAAAATAGTTTCAATTTAGCGTCTATAATTAAAAAGAATTATTAGGTTTCTATAGTTTCAATTTAGTCAATATGATTTAACCAAATCTCATAATTCGTCTCTATTATTGTTATATTGACATTTTTTTAATTAAATTACAAGTTTGATCTCTATACTTTGGACAGTGTCTAATAAATTTATAAACTTTATAAACTGTTTGTTAATATATTTAAATTTTCAATATTATGTCTAATATATGTATCTGGACTTTAAAAATGGTTAATAATTTCCTAAACTACTTTCCATTTTGTGACTATATATCAAAAACTTTTAAAAATATCTAAGAAGTTAATGGACCTAGACTACTTTCAATTTTGTGATTATATATCCAAAACTTCAAAGAAGTTAATGGATTTATTAGATACAAAATTGAAAACTTAAGCCTACAACCATTTGATTTATGTATTAAGTCTATAAATACTACTTATATCTATCAATTTATTTTTTTTAAAAAAAATCTACTTTTTTACCTTTGTTTTTAAAAATCAATCCAACTTTTGAAAATTAAAAAAATAGTTTCAAAAATAGATTTTTATTTTTAGAATTTTGGTAAGAATTCAAATGTTTTATTGAGAAAGATTAAACTCATTTGTACATAAATAGTAAGAAAACAAACACAAATTTAAAAAATCAAACCCATAGTTATCAAATGTAATCTTAATAATATTTTAGACATTTTTAAAATTAAAAAATCTATTAAACACAATATTGAAAGAAGTTTAATGGCCTACTACACCCAATATAAATGGTTGATTTTTGCACGTGACTCTTTGTTCAGTCTATGAGGAAATGATTGGTTTAATTTGTGTGGATTTGATAATTTTTTTTTAGTAAAATAGGAGTGGGAGGATTTCGAACTACAAATCTCTTAATTATTAACATATTAATTATTAACATATTCCACATCCGACTTGAATTGTACTCACTTAATTGTTAAGTTTTGTCTACAAATTTTCAAGTCCAAATAAAATTAAGAAGAGGGTTAGACACCTGACCATCAAGTTATCAACTTTTGGATGGGTGATATGAGTCTTCATACTCTCAATTATTTAGTTGACTAATTGAAGATATTAATGGTCACTTAGTCAAGTATATAATTTAAATTATAATATTTATTCAAGTTCGACATTTTTAATCAATTAAATTAACTCACCTACCTATGTTTATAGGTATAGATTTCATATTAATTTGGGCACAATTCAATTCTGTAATACAAGTTTCGGAAAGAAAAAATTGTTAATACATATACCAAAAAGTTGGGTGTTTAAATCTTGACTCTCAATAATATTGAACTAAAAAAATTATAAATTACAAGTTTAGTCCATGAACTTTTAAATTTGTATCTTTTGTCCCTCAACTTGATGTGTCTAATACGTTTATGAGCTTTTAGATTCCTGCTTATTTAATCATTGAACTTTAAAAACATGTGTAATAAGTTTTTAAACTTTTAATTTTATGTTCAATAGATCCATGAATTTTCATTTTTGTATGTAGTAGGTATTTGACTCATTCTACGTTTTTTTATAAATTCACAGACCTACTAGATACACAATTGGAAGTTTAGACCACGTTTGATCACTGTTTTGTTTTTTATTTTTTGAAAATTGTGTGTGTATTTTTATAATTTCTCTGCAATAGTTTTCATTTTCTCCTATAATAACTTCCATGTTTTTTAAAGAAACATTTGAGTCTATAGCCAAATTCCTAAAAACAAAAACAAGTTTTTGAAAACTACGAACTTGTTTGATAACCATTTAGTTTTTCATTTATTATTTTTAAAAATTAAGTCTATAACCACTACTTTCACTTATGGATTTTCTTGTTTTGTTATCTACTTTTTATATTTATTTTTAAAAACACATCCAAATTTTAAAAACTAAAATAAGTAGTTTTCAAAAACCTGCTTTGTTATTTTTAGAATTTGGCAAAAAGATTCATATATTTTCGAGAAAACAAGTACAATTTTCAAAAATCAAAACAAAAAATCGATATAGTTATCAAATAGGGTCTATATATTTTTTTTTAATTTTTAAAACTTAAACTTGTTTTTTGAAAACATAAAAAGTAGATAGAAAAACATGAAAATTAATAAGTAAATATTTATAGGTTAAAATTTCAAAAACCAAATAATTATCAAATGAGACTTTAGTATTCTATTAAACATAAAATTTGATTTTTTTTAAAAAAATGAATATACAAATATTCTATTAGGTTCAAAATTAAAAGTAAAAAATCTTATTAGATAATTTTTAAAGTTTAGAAACAAAAACTTATAAGTTAAGGAATGAAACTTGTAATATAACACTATATAAATATATCATTTATTAAAAAAAAAAAAGAAGAAAAACGAGAAACAGAGATCCGAAATAAATGGTTTGTGGGTGTCCAATTTAATAGAGTTGTATTGTAAGCATCATGTTTTCTGCGTGTTAGTTATTATAGTTTCGTACGTGTCAGAATTCTGCATTTCTATTGGATTACGTTACTTTCTCGAAATGATGATCTGGCGAGATTTTTTATTTTTATTTTTTGATAATGTTAAAATATTAAATTAAATATCTATAAGTTTGGCGTTGATTTAGGTGTGTGATTTTATTAAAATTTCATTAATACCTCTTTCATTTTCATATTGTTTCCTTTTCTTGCTTCTTACTTTTTTTTTCCCTTACCTTTTATTTCTCTTTACAAATATTTCCTTCATTTTCCAATTTTGCAATTACAACTTGTGTTGAAGAAATTATCAAATACTACTTATTAGGCCATATAGATAACCTAGAGTTTATTATTTGAATCGCTAGACGCTCAAACTGTCGATATTGTATGAGTTAGTTTAATTTATAATCTTATTATTAAAAATTTTGAATCTTTTTTTAGTTCTATAATATGTTAAGTAGAACATTTGACCTCTAATTGAAAATGTGTGTCTTAACCAATTAAACTATGTTAAATTGTTTCTAGTTGTTATTTGTTAGTTTCATGAGCCATTGAGTGAAAATAAGCTCTTGGTATACGTTGAAGAAATATGAGAAGTTTCACCATTGTTGAATGTTTGAAAAAAAATTATGAGATTTCGAATGTTTATTAGTAGATATATAAATTTTGAAATTTGCATCTATAATTATTATACGGTTGTCACATTGTAGCCAGAGATGCTTACAAGGCGGGACATGGAAGGAGATGGCTTCCTCTCCATCGTCGTTGCCCATTTAATTTTTCATCCCCATCAAGTTGGGGATTCCTGGCAGAAAATTATTCCTGACATATGATCAATATTTTTTAGAATTTGATTAAATAAAACATATATTTTTAAGACAAATTCGTTAATATTGAATGGAATATTCCTATTTAAAGCTAAAACAAAGAAATCAGTGTGATGATGAAAAATGTAAGCTTGTAAATTTAGCCCAACAAGTAGAAATTAATATTAATGGAAGAAATGACATTACGATAGTTAAATACAAGTTTTGCTAAGAATTTGAACTCAAGATCTCTTGAACCATCTTAAATCACCAATCAACATAAAAACTTAAGCTGATGGTTTTGGGTAAATTTAATTGTATCAACATAGTCTAACAAAAAAACTAACAAAACTAATTAAGATATTAAGAGGTTCTTTGGGCGTTAAGTGGATTATAATAACATGAATTATAATAGTCTAGGTTATTTTAATATGTGGAATCATATAATATTATTTAAAATATAGGGTAATATAGTCTGGAGTTATAATAGTTTGTGTTTCGGCTGCAGAGTATTTCACTGGTTATAATAACTTGTAATAACACAAGTTATTATAATTTGTATCCCAAATAGACCCTATCATCTTTCTTGTCTTTTGACGTCTAATATTATAAAACTATATATTTTATTCTATAGAATATCAATCACCCATAAATATTTACACATAAATTCATTCATACGTATCATATTAATATATAAACAAATAAACCCCAACATTATGGGGAATTTGATGAAGAAAATGGAAGAAAAGTTAAACAATATGATTGATTCATAGGTCGGCTAGACAGATCGTGACATGTCGGAGATTTAGTTAATAATAACCATTACCATAGATCTTATTGAATATATATTTATATATTAATGTTTTAATTAATCGATGTCTTGTTGTTGCATCAAGAAATGTGACACTTTTAAATAAATAAGTCCTAATTCCAATACCTTAAATGTGGACGACAAGAGTTTTTTTTTTCCCCTCACTCTTTTAAATCCTTTACTCTTTCAAAAATTTCAACTTTACCTTTAATTTGAGAAGATATATCAATTAAAAAGTGTCATTAGATTATTATTTTTTATTAAACCTATTTAGATAGGCGAACATGTCATTTACATATGTAATATTGAAAATAAATGATTTTTTTAATCGCATATTGAATTTTATATACTAAATAATAATTGAGACCCATAGGATAGTCATTTAGTTTATGCAAATCAAACTTATAAATACTACTTCCGCATATAAAATTTATTACTTTATTATATACCGTTTATTTATATTTTTAAAAAATAAATTAAATTTTAAAAATTACAAAAGGGTTAGAAAAAAATTGTCTTTTAATTGTTGCTAATAGTTTAATTTTTTTTTTTTGTTAAAAAAGATGAAACAATGGCGGAGATTTAATGAGAAAAAGAAAACCAACCATTTGAAGACTTAAGTATAATAAGTCCACATGTTCTTCAAATACGCTAATTGAATAATGGTTTATTCTACCCATAAAGTTATAACAAAATTTGATTTTTTTAATTGAATGACCCTAATTGTTTATTCTTTTCGAGTTTAACAACATTTGGAGGTGAGAATGTGAATCATGACCTTTTAATCATAAGTCTATAAGATTTGGACCACAAGCCACAAGGTATATTTGCCACTTTTTTTTTTTTTGTTAAGTTAGATTTTCCATTTGAGTTTTTTTATTTGCCATGCGGTGTGTTTTTTTTAATATTCAAAATTGAAAACACTCCCAAATTATGCTTTTATTTTAAAATAAAAACCAGTTTGAATTTTAAAAATATATTTTTAAAAAAATTTGAATAGAAAAATGATACTGGGGGTTTTGTTCTTGGGAATCTTTGGGAGCTACCTTAAAAAACAATTAAAAAAAACCCCAACGTATATGTTTATTAATTATTATTATGTAAAGACTATAACATTGGAAATGATGGGTTTTTAAAATGATGGTATTTTTTGTACTAATTAATCTCAACATTTTACAAACACTCACAACTCCTTAGTTTTAAAGTAATCTCCAAATTTGTTATTAGTAGTTATTATTATCATTATTTAGTTAAATTACAATTTATTTTCAAATCTTTTAAAATTATATCTAATAGTCTCTAGCGATTTTAAAACGTTAAGAAATGTAAAAACTTTTCTAATTTTATGCCTAATAAATTTTTGAACAAATTTTGTAATATTTTCTTTAGATGATGGCATTTAAAAACAAAGCAAATTTCAATAGCAAGAAAAATGAGTATAAGGAGAATAATAATGACAACACAGTTTGAGCACCTAAAGAGAGTGCATTTTTGTACTGGTAACATTTTTTTCTCTCTCTCTCCTTCTTCCTTTTTTTTTTTTTAATTTTTTTGGTTTACGTCACACCGAGAGCGAGAGTACGAGAGAATCCAACAAGAATCATCGCACGGAGAGCAAAAGTATGAAAAACCCCAACAAGAGAGCGCGAGAGGGGAAAAAGCGAGAAAAACAACATCAACTCGCGTCGATACCCCTTATCACCATCTTCAATCTTCCAAGTTCTTTTCGTGTTGAACGACACCGAAAATATCGTCATGCATGCAGAAGAAGAAGGGTTGAAAGTGAATACATAATAGGGTGATTGAAAATGAGTTCCATATATGATACCCACACAATTGAATTTCATTTTAATACCGATGGAATTTTGTGTGGTTTGAATTGAGTTAAAAATGAATTTTAATATTTTATATGTATATTTGAGATAATTTAGTGTCGATATGTACAAATGAAGAGAAGAAAATTAGAAAAATACGTATGTTAGAAGAAAGTTGAAAATGACCTTTCGCTCTGATTGAATTTTGTCGTACTCTCCCTATAAGTAAAATGTTATTCATCCTTATTCTAAAATACCCAATCATATTTCGGTCATATTTTTGTTTCGGCTGCACAAAAAAAGGGTCATCCTTTTCCATTTAAAAAAAATGTTAAAAAAAAAACTGACATTGAAAATATTTATGAAAAGAGACTAGGAAGCCTATGTGTCTAAACAAGAAGATGACATATAATATTATTAAATTGAGTTATGACTTTTTATTTTTCAGAATAATATTATTAAATTATGTTTTTTTAATAAATTTATTAAAATATGCTTGAAAAATAAGTCTGAGTGCATTTTATAAAGTGTACAATTTTTGTTTTCTGTTTTTTAAAAAATATATCTTGGTTCATTCTCTCCCTTTATTACAACAATGAAAATAAAGTTATTTAGTACCTCTTCAGTCTCTCCTTTGTAAATATGAAAAAAAATTACAAAAAGCTATTAAAAGAAAGTAGTTGGGTTAAGAATTATAAATAAAAATCAATAAACAAAAATGGTCACAAATAGTTTTGAGTATGTTTCTATAAAAATAAGATAAGAGAAATAAATGAAATTACAAAACTTACATATTTCTAATTCTCAAACATAGAAAAAGAATAAAAACAAATGTTACCAAACACATTACGAAATTAAAGTCTAGCTAAAAAAATCATATATATATTTTTAAAGAAATTATACTATCATCCCTATATATAGAATATAACATCATGATTATCAATGAAGTATATGAACTTTAGAAAGAATTATTTGATGTTATACCTATTTTATTGTGTTAAAAAAATTGACCCATATCTTCCTTTTTAAAATTACAATAAATAGGTAGAAATATTACCAAAAATGTCTAAACATTAATAACAAAATTTAAAGAGTATGCTGTTGCTTTTATATATTTATTTCATCTAATTTTACTCTCTCCTCGAATTTTTTTAGAAGTCAATTCAAAGTATAGGTTGCTACATAAATATACTTAAAATATTTTTTTTAGTACACTATTATTGTATTTAAAAAAATCAATTTTTGAGTAACAATATTTAATTTAATAAAAAATTAAAAGAAATATGGGCTTTGTTGCCTCGCCGGTGGTTCACGACGCGTTAGATTTCATTATTTTATTATTATTATTTTAAAAAACAACAAACAAAAAAAAAAGAAAAAAATTTTAAAAAGCAAAAAACGGCATTATAGTAAAACGGCTTTACAGCCAAAGCGGTGTCCGATTTTTCGTTTACGGCAAGAACATCCCCCCCACGCGCCTTTCAAATCCGTGCACTACACAACCAATGAGAAAAAGGGTACCCTAAACTAGGCCACTAAATTTTGTTTACATGTCGATATTTTATTACAGGTCAATAAATTCAACAGTAATAAAATATGATTTATTTTTTTTACATCGACATAAGAGATGGATCAATTTTTCTTTTATCATACCATTAAAAACTTTAGCTTTTTTAAAAAAACAAAACTCTATAAATTTCAAAGACCATAATACGAGACACTAAAAACTATTTGGTTTTTATATCGATGTTGAGCTTTTATCTTGATTTAATAACCAAATTCAATTTGAAAATTTGGATTTGGTTGATATAATCTTATAGTTTGAACGCACAAATGAAACGACATTTATAATTGAGGAGTAGTATGTGTAATTTGTAATATTTAAGAGTTTAATTGAAACAATTATGTAAGTTTGGTCAATTAGATTAATTGAATGTGTGTGTGAAATGTGATTATAATAACCCCTATAATTCAAGGTTCCTTTTTACAATTTTTTCTTTAAGACTTGAAGGTTAGATTACAAAGTTTAGAGTTCTATTAAACATAAATTTTAAATTTTTATTTAATAGATTAGTTAATTTTTAAAAGTATTGAATATGTCATGAATCTTTTTTTTAGTTCAACAATATTTATGGGTGAATAATTCGAACCTCTGACCTTTTGGTCGATGGTACATAACCATTACCACTAAGCTATGCTCACTTTACCATGTTATGGACCTATTAAACATAGAATTGAAAGTATAGTCACATATTAAATATTTTTAAAGTTTAATGATTTTTTTAGAGTTCATCAACATTTGAAGGTGGAGATTCGAACCTCTAATCTTTTGGTCGAAAGTACATGTCAATTAACGCCAAGTTCAATGATCTATTTGACACAAAATTGAAAGTCCAAGACTTATTAAATATTTTTAAAAATTATTTCTTAGGACCCTTTAGAGTGTGAATTATAATAGGTTGTGTAATACTATATACTCTAAACACACACCATTATAATCAAGACTAAATAACTATGCATCCTAACACACAAATTATAGAACTCTAGACTATTATAACCTATAGATTATTAGATTATTGTAATCCACTCAACGTTTTAAATGGCTACATAGAAACAAGCTTAAAAATTTAAGAACTAAATGACAGTTTGAGACGCTGAATGAGTTATAATAACATGAGTTAGAATAATATATAGGTTATTAAAACTGTTTAGTTTTAGTTATAATAATCAGTATTTAAAGTAAAGAATACTTATTATAATTTGGGTTATAATAACTTGTGGCTCCAAATTTTGTAATTTAACAAAGTACGAACTTTCTTACTCATTTGTACTCATTTGAAATTACTAATTTCTCACGCTCTTTTAAGTGATTGTGGGCTTCGTTTCTCCTCCGGCTATCCGTTACCCACGAGTGTGCCAATCAAACCCCTCTCTCTCTCTCTCCTCTCTCTTTCTCTCTCTTTCTCTCTCTTCCCATTAACAAATAACAGTAAGCAACCACACCACACCACTTTCTAACCCCACCCCACTTCTTCTTCCCCACTTTCTCTTCTTCCATTCTTCAAATCCTCTCTTGGGTTTTTCTTTTTGAAGTTGTTGCTCTTAATCCTCTGCTTCTTCTTCTTCTTCTCTCAGATTTCCATTTCCCCACTCATTTCATTTTCCCCTCTTCTCAAAGTGAAACCCAAAAGAAAAAAAGTAAAGTGGGGAAGAAGTTTTTTTGTTGTTTATTCTTCCGCCATGAATGCTTCCTTGCTTCCTTGACACCCATTTCCCTTTTCCCCCCTTTTTCTTTTGAAATCTCTCCATTGATTACTTCTCTAAACTGACCTACCAAGCAAAACAAAGACCCACAAATTGGATTTCATGATTATTTCCTCACATTCCCTGCTTGCGTGTGGGAATTTTTCAGTTTCTTCTGAATTGAAAATTTGGGGGAAGGGTTTGGTTTTGATTTAGGATTCAATGTCTAAGAGCCCTTCTGTGATTGATCTTGAAGCTATGGCGTTTAGTGAAGTCTGCAATAAACTGAAGCGCTTGAGGCTGTTCGAGCCGTCTCTTGCGGTTTTGGGGTTCTTTTTTGTGTCAGTTTGTTTGATTTGTGGTTTCTTTTACTTGGATTACAGAACTGCTTCAAAAGGGTTTCTGTTTCCGCTTCGATCAGAGAGATTCGTTTGGCTGAGAAATGAAACTGTGGGTCAGAATCTTAAGGTTGAGTTTCTTTCTGAAGAGGGAAATGGGTGTGATGTGTTTGATGGAGATTGGGTTTGGGATGATTCTTATCCTCTGTATGAGTCCAAGAACTGTCCATTTGTGGACCAAGGTTTTCGCTGCTCTGAAAATGGCCGACCTGATTTGTTCTACACCAAATGGAGATGGCAACCCAAACTTTGCTACTTGCCCAGGTTAATTTTCAACTCAAAACTCTCGATTCTTCAATTTCTTTATTAGATTAATCTGATTTTGAATCATGCCATCAAGAAATTGAGGAAGAAGAATCACAATCACAATAACAATCTCATTTCAATTCGATTTCTGATTGAGACATCATCTTGTTACACGGGCTTTGTCCAATTTCCTTTGTTTGAATCGTGTAGATGATTATTACTAGGTTTAGATTCTGCTTAGTTTGAAATTTTGTTGTTTAATTCTAAGTTTTTCAGTGGCTCCCCACCTAACGCTTCTCACTTGTGATATTTGTCTTTTTGTTCTTTCTGTTGTGTTGACTGATTTCACCCGTGAACCGTTGGATGGATGCGAGAAAGGAACCTCGCTATGCAGTAAAGCAAGCTTTTGCTTATGTGTTAATCATTAGGATTGTTGCGGTTTCTCGTTAATTATCGACGAAAATTTAGTTAATTATTATTTTCTAGACTCTAGTTAGTTTGCATACTAAAACAACAGTTTGTCCTTACCTGATAGTCGTAGAAAATTTGCAAAACCACTTCTAATGTATATGTTGTTTCAAATGCACCCTTGAATTGTCAGTTCCATCAACTACGGCATCATTTGATAATTATTTGATTTTTGATTTATAGTTCTTGAAAATTAAGCCTATAAATACTACTTCTACTAGTTTTCTTGTTTTTGTCATCTACATTTTACCTACATTTTAAAAAGCCAAGCCTAAGTTTTGAAAACTAGAAAAAAGTAATTTTAAAAACTTGTTTTTTATTTTTATAATTTGACTAAGAATTCAAATGTTGTCTTAATAAAGGTGAAACCCATTGTAGTGAAATGACTAGAAAACAAACATAACTTTCAAAAAAAAAAAAACCAAATAGTTATCAAATGGGGTCTACACTTTTAGACTTATGAATTTGTGACAATGAAATCTTATCGTTGTAACCCTGTTGGTGATTAGGGAAAATGCAACAATGTTGAAATCCTTTAGTTTGGGGGTGAACTGTCATTATCCTTTTTGTTTATGTGGTTTGTATAATTCTCAAGCTTCTATTTACTGGTCACAAGGATGTAGTTTGATTGTAATGCTTTTGTAAGTTTGAGGGCGAGATTGAATGTTCAATAACTGTAGGGTGGTTTTTGAATCTCTCTTGAATTCATTTGGATTTACGTTTATCATCTGCTTGGGATGAGCTTGAGTTCTGTTGCTTTTGGTTTTGATAAACTATCAGATTCAATGCAACATTAATGTTGGAGAAAATGCGAAACAAACGGGTGGCGTTCGTCGGAGACTCGATCGGAAGAAACCAATGGGAATCTCTTCTGTGTATGCTATCATCTGCAGTTCCAAACAAAGAATCCATCTATGAAGTGAACGGCAGTCCAATTACAAAGCACAAAGGATCCTTGGTGTTCAAATTCAAGGATTTCAACTGCACTGTTGAATACTACAGAGCTCCATTTCTTGTCTTGCAGAGCCGGCCTCCTTCTGGAGCTTCTCAAGACATTAAGACTACCCTTAAACTAGATCAGATGGATTGGTCCTCAGCCAAGTGGAGAGATGCCGATGTTTTGGTCTTTAATACCGGGCATTGGTGGAACTACGAGAAGACCATAAGAGGGTAGCATTTTCGACTGCATCTTCGACATTTTGACAGTTCCATTTCCAAGTTTTTCTCAATGAATGATGAGTGTTCTTTTATGTTATGGGCAGAGGCTGTTACTTCCAAGAAGGAAATGATGTAAAGATGGGAATGAAGATTGATGATGCATACCAGCGGTCGCTCGAAACTGTGATGCACTGGATCAACAATGAACTAAACTCGAAAAAAACGAAGGTCTTCTTTCGAATGTTCGCCCCTGTACATTTTCGGTAAGTTCCATGAGTTTTAGGTTCCCTTTTTCTCTGATAAACCTTGTGATATTAGACCACTGTGAAGTAGAGTTTTATGTGTATTCTGTCTGGCTTTACAAATGAGTTATGCAAATCGTGCAGAGGTGGAGATTGGAGGAATGGTGGGAGCTGTCACTTGGAAGCTCTGCCTGAGCTCCTCGGTTCTTCGCTCGTTCCTCCCGAAACCTGGTCGCATTTCAGGATAGCTAATGCCATCCTCTCAGGTTATCCAACCACACAAAACTCAACTAAATTAGAGATATTAAACGTAACTCGAATGACTGCACAGAGAAAAGACGGGCATTCGTCGCTTTACTACCTAAGTCACGATGTCGGTCCTGCACCTCCTCATCGACAGGATTGCAGTCACTGGTGTTTGCCTGGGGTTCCTGATGTGTGGAATGAACTTCTTTATGCACTGTTCTTGAAGCATGAATGGAACTCTTCAACTTCTCAAGCCACACAAATCTGATTGAAGTTGAAGTTTTCGATACCAAACAGGTATCTGTTATTTATAGTTTGGACATATCGAGTCGATCGATCGCCTTCCTGCAAGAACGGTTTTGAACTTTCGAAGAAGATCGATTAACTGAGCTTTACAGAGAAGTAGAAAGCAAAGTGCTTTGAATTTGCTTACAGAAATGATAACCAGAGGCCAACACAACATTCTTCATTAGTTTTGGAAGCAGCCAAAATTTTTGGACACCCAGGGGGCTTGCTTGGAATAAACAGCATAGATTTTTTTTAGTTTTTTAATAAATAGATTTAATGGGCATTTTGTACAGATTTAGTGCCAAATTTGTAATATTACAATGAAAAAGGTACTTCCAAAGTAATGGCTTCCATTCAAATTGATCCATATTAGTTGGACTCTTATGGAATGGGCTCTGCTCATTAGTTGGATTGGGCCACTGTATAAACCTAGCAGGGTTGCACTGTCCCAATTCCCAAACAAATGTTTGGAATATTTCCAATTCAAACAACATAAATTATAGCTAATAGCCCATCAATTTTTACTATTTTAAGTCTTTTTTTTTTTTTTTAATCTTTGACCTTTTAGTCGAGGTTTGGATACATTTAGTTAGTTGAGTTATGTTTAGGTTAATGTAAGTCAATCTCGACACAGTTAAATTATTAAGTAATTTTCACCTCTCATAAAAGATTTTAGGTATAGTTTTTATTGTTTTATTATCACCTACATTTTAAAAACATTTTCAAAACAAAGCAAAATTTTGAAAACTAAAAAAAAAGGTTTTGTTTGATAACTATTTGATTTTTGAAAAATAAACTATAAATACTAATTTCACTTATGAGTATTCTTGTTTTGTTACTAATTTTTACATATGTTTTCAAAAATCAAACCAAGTTTTGAAAATTAAAAAAATAGTGCTTAAAAACTTGTTTTATTTTTTTAGAATTTGGTTAAGAATTAAAATTATGAGAAAAAAAAACAAACTTAAAAAATAAAAAACTAAAACTAAATCATTATCAAACGTGACATCTGAATTTGATTTTTTTTTTTAAAAAATTGGTCTAAATTTAAATGTGTTTATAACAAAGGTGAAAAAAAACTCACCAAAAAATTGTGAGGAATACAACCATTCGAAAATAGAAATCAGAACAAATTGAATATCAAACAAGATCTAAATTTTCACTTTACTTGAATTTAGAACTCAAAATTATACCCAATAATTTTGGGTCATCTAAAATCTTTAGGAAAGCTTCAAGATTATAACATTTAGGCCCCATACCATAACTATTTGATTTTTTTGTTTTTGAAAACTACACTTGTTTTTTCACAAATTTTCTTCATCTTCTCTACAATGACTTCCATTTTTCTTGAGGTATCATTTAAATTTCTAGCCGAATTTCAAAAGCAAAAATAAGTTTTTCAAAACTATTCTTTTTAGTTTTCAAAACTTAGCTTGGTTTTTGAAAACGTACGTAAAAAAAATAGATAAGAAAATATAGAAACTTATTTATAGGATAACATTTTTAGTCTTAACTTTTAAAAATAAAAAGTCAAATAGTTATCAAACCAGACCTTAACATTTGCTTGTTGGGTTGAATTTTTGCAATGGAGAAAGACTTCACAAATGGCTGTTAAGAACAAGATTATGTGTTTAGGAATATAAAACATTGAACCTGGAAATTGCCAGCCCAAAAATTAGCATATTCTTGTCAAAAATGGAAGGGAACAAATGCACATTGTTGAATGAGTTGGCTGATTAAACCCAATAATCTTATCATTAATCTATTTAAGGAAAAGAAAACAAAAGCTTGAGACATTAGGAAGGTCCTATGTCCCCTCAAAAGTCCCTAAAGTTACTCTTAATTCTTGGAAAGAAGGCCCCCTCTCAAAGCTAAAAAGTTCACTACTACACTTTTGATATTACATGACACCATAACTAAGCCAAATAGGATGGAGGGAGAAAAAAAAATTGTCATAAATTGCTGGAGGCTCGTTTTTTGCAGGAAAAAACGGAAATTTTCGTATTTTCGAAAATTTATGACAGTTTTTCAACATCATAAATTCCTTACTTAGATAAAAAATTGTCATATATGGCTAAAGGCACGTTTTTTGCGGGAAACTGGAGATTTTGGTGTTTTTTGAAAATTTATGACAGTTTTTCAAGATCACAAATTTATGACAGTTTTCCAACATCATAAAAACTTCATTTGTCCCACATCGAAAAATTTGTGTTTTGGACAACCATATTCTCCTATAAAAATTTCTCTCCCTCCATTTTAACATAAGTTAACATGGGCTTCTTACTAGGCTTATTTAACTTAAGTAAACTGAGTCTTAAGTAAATTTTTTTGTTGACAACTACAAACTATCATAGAAAAAAAATACTTGACACAAGAATACTGACACTGAAATTCTATCATAAACAGAATTTCTATGACATTTAAAATTTTTTGTTAATATATCTATTGACGGAAACGTCGGTTTTAGGAGGTATTTATTGACAATGTTTAATTGTCATAAAAAGTTTTCCATGACTTTTAACAAATGTATTGAATAACTTTTTTTAAAATCATTAATTGTCATAAAATAGTTAATTATGACATATTTTTGAATGTGTCATATATAGAGTTTTCTTGATGATGACTTCTACGACTGAAAAAAAAATCATAAAATGTGTTTATGACAAATTTTCAATGTCATAAAATCATGAAATTGTACTAGTGGCCTCTCATTGAGAATATAGTCCATTTAACATGCATTTCCATAAATATTAGTTTAAAAAATTATTTAATGTGGTCGCCCGTGCCTGTGTAACTGTTGGATGCTAATTCAAAATGTGTTTGCAGTTTATTATTAACCGTTTGATATATGTTTGAAATGAAAATTGTTTAATTCTCTAAATATATGTTCCAACAATTCATGATTGCTAAGACCCTGTTTCATAGACAATCTGAAAACATAAATTTGAAAACAAGGGATTCAATGAAAACAAAGTTGTATTTCATGTTTTCAGATATGTGTTTGGTAGTAGATTTAGAAATTTAATTCTATTTTAAACAATAGTTTAAAGTGTGTTCTGTAATATATTTATAGATCATAAAACTAGTTATAGTTGCAAAGCTAAATATTAGGTTGAATATAAGACATTATTAATTAATTTATGAACATGTGTTTTTTTAAATAAATTTTATATAATTATTATTTAATAATATAATATTTTATAACATATTATATTATACACATTTTAATTTAACAAAAGTAAATTAAGTTTATAAACATGAAATACTATATTTATTAAGATTTCATCTTTGCTTAATACAATTCTGCATTTTAAAATTTCAAATTCAAAATCTAGATACAATAAAAACATAAAAATGTTGTTTTTAGAATTTCTACTATTTGTATCATAGAATCCGAAAACAATTTTCAAAAACACATTTGCCAAACATATATTTACTGAATTTAGTGAATCTGAAAACATAAAACAGAATCTAGATTGCCTATCAGACAAGTCCTAATTTATTCTTTTAATCTCTCTAAATAATTTTTATGTGAGTTGACTCCTATTTCTCTTTTTTTTTACTGGCATGTCACACGTCATACATATTGTTATTATTTTTTTTAAAAAGAAAATGCATTAAAACAAAAAAAAAAGGTAAAAAGGAGGCTCTCATTTAATAGCACAATACTTGGTGAAGTATGCAACTCACTTTTCTGCCACAAAATTTTATTTTTGTCTTTTTTTCAACTAATTTTTTTATGTCGTTATAAAGTGAGTTGCACAATACATAGATGCAACCCATACTGCATCCATGTATTTTTTTTCTCCATTTAATATAGATGTAATCCAAAAGGGATAAGTAGAATCCCAAAATTACACTCTTCCAAAATATAAGAAAAGTTCTATCCAAAACCAAAACCCTAATCAACACAACGTGCACGAGATGAAGAGCGACGGTGTTGCTATCCTTTGGATATCTTGCAAGGTCGTCCACATTTTCGATAAAGTTTCTTCCTTTCTATAATATTAGAGTCCTTATGAATGTTATATTAATACTAATGTTTTAAACTCTATATAGTCAAGATTAAACCTACCTAACATATCTACCAATTAATAAATGAACAATACTTACTTACACATGGGTAAGTAAAAGTTTTTAGTAACTTTTTTATCCAACTTATTTTTTATTGATATATTTTTATTAAATTTAATAAATAAGTGAATCTCACTAAAATTTTTTAGTCAATAAAAATAGGTGGACCCATGAAAAAGTGAGTGAACTTCTACAAATGAGCTCAATTATGTCAATTTCTAGCCATACCCATCTATTTATCCTCTACACTTTTTCACATGTCAAATGAGAATTAACTAAACAAAATATATTATTTGTGGAGAGCAAAATTTCAAAATTCGAAAAAGAAAAAAAAAACAAACAAATTTTGATTCTCCTTAATAATATGTGGACAATGGAGTGAGTGTGTCAGAAGCCCATTTCACCACACTCCCTCAGCCAATTGGAAACAAAAGATAGGGCTTTGGATTAGATCATTTCCCCTTAAAATTATGTCTTCTTCTTCCAAGTGGATAACATTACATAAAATACATCAATTTTTAGTTTCAATATTGCCTTTTTCTTTTTAGGGTTTTCAATTTCATAGACATTTTTGCCCAGCTGGTTCTTCTTTTCACAGTCCCCACTTGTGGTCTATATATATATATTTTTTCCTTTTTGCCTATTTAAATCTAGTTGAATCTTGAAATGAATTAGCAAGCCAAGTAGAGTTTTTTTTTAGTCCCCTTTTCCTTTTTGGGTTTGGAGAAATATTTGAGATGCAAATGGAAGTAGAAGATGATGATGTGTTGTTTGCTGAGCTTACGAGACGAATTTCGCTTCTCATCATGGATGACGAGGAGCTTCCGATTGTTCATACGGTTTGTTTCGCTTCTTCATCGTATGTTGCTTATGAAATTATTGTCAAACTTGAATTGTAAGGTGCTCAAGTTTCAAGATGATGTATATTTAATGAAACTTTTGTACTGCATTTATGTTGTTTACACTGTTTGTTCATCAAATGCACAAGTGTGAAACCAATGGTATTTAAAAATAGGGTTTTGTTACACATAAAGTTGAAAGTTTACTCAGCGGAGTTGTTAGAATTTTTTTTAAGTACTTTGATTATTGGATATTTATCATTGCTCCACTTAAGCCTAGGTTTAGTAAATCTAAAATTTAAATGGATCGGAGGGTCTAGAAAAACACTTTGTTTAGGTGGGATGCAAGTTCAAGATCAAGTCTAAGTTTAAAAAAACTTGGTTGAATTGTGAGCTACTATTCAAACTGGTAAGTTTTTCTAATCAAACTCATATTTGACAACTCCTTCCTCAAATGTTGGTTACATTTAAGAAGCTAAACTCCAACTCAAATGTCGTTTAAAAATTTAGAGACTAAATTTGTAACTAAATCTGTTATTAATGTTTCAGGATTTGACTCGGGCAATACACCGAGTCCGACCCGGGCAGTTTCCTTTCATGGCGGATTACGAGCACGGGTTCACGAGGGAGAGCAAAGGGACCGGAGTTTTCATTCCGGCACGGTTGCCGCCGCGGAGGAGGAAGCAGAGGAAGAACGCCGCCGGCTACAGAATCAAGTCGGAAAATAAGAAGCTTAATTCTCAACCGTCTTCAACTTATTATTTTAAGCCCAAAAAGGGTTGAGCTCATAAATTTTCTTATCACATTTCTAATAATTTCAAGTTTTAGTTCCATATTAACATTTAATTATTTAATAACTCATGTCTGATAGTGATATGTTGGTAATGTCACTTATGAAATAAAGCTATGTAGAATCTTGATTATGCCCATTTTTTTAGATTAATAAAAAGATTTAGGTCTATCAAAGATTGTAACAGTCAACTTTAGTCAACTATATGACTTGCTCAATTATAGAACTTTTCTAAGTTGCATATATAATTTAACAAATATCAAATTGGTCTAAAACCCTTCAAGTTAAAGCGACATTATTTTCGTGAATGAAAAGAAAAATGTTCATGTTGATCCTATCTCACATTTTTTGAGTCACAAACATACTTCATTTTTTTTAAGGCTTCTTTTAGTTTTGTCTCTCTCTAGAGTGCTCTCACTGTCATATTGTTGCCTCGTTGAAGATTGTTGTACAATCAAACATACATCGTTACTCATAAAAAGTGAAAAGAACAAATTTCAATTAAGATAAATTGAATATGTATTTGTCGATCAATGAATTCTTTTTTTTTTTCTTTGACAAAGCGAAAGAATTTTAAAATCAAATGGATAGATTTTGGGTGTCGGTTCGGGACCAAAATCGACTCGAACCTATCAACACTCAAAAGAAAATTAAGCCTTATGAAACTAAAAAGAAAAGATGACTTCAATCTTAGGACCATGGCCATGGTGTGGGGCAATGTGGTGAACACCGACAAAAATTTGACAGATCCAAGTGAAAAGCCTTTTCATTGAATAATATCATTTTTACACATCAAAATTATTATGAAAATTTTATAATCTTTAATGAATTAACAGCTTTTATCATATAAAAAATGTTAAATGTTGTGAAAATAGAATGAAAACCGAGTATAATTTTACCAATATTATAATAATGTTAATATAATAATAATAATAAAAAAAACAAGTGTTTGTAAATAGAATATATATATAATATTATATGTGATAGTGGAAAATTATGACAAAAATTAAATAAAACAAATAAAAGAGAAAGTGGGAGAGTTGAAGGAGAATTGGTCTAACTTTCACCAATTGTGTGTCTTTCATAAACCACCATAAGCCACTATTTATAGGCTAAATGGCAAGAAGGATGTGGAACAATTGGATACTAAGCATTGGTGAGAAATGAACACATGAAGTACACTATGTCTAAGTATAATTTGCCACATGGCATGGGTGATATAATGACATGTAGATGGGCATTTATTCTACACATGTTTACAATATTAAATTATATATACAAATATCCATTGAGCATGGCCTTTGAAAATTTTCTTTCAACCTTTCAATTTTGAAATTATTCTAAAAAATATAATTGGAGATTTTTCCATTAAAAGAATTGATGATTGAAGGAATAGATTCCAATGACATCCACACATATATAGAATCTTTGATATTGAGTGACAATTGTATTCGTTTGAACTTTTAGATATAAAATATGTCATAATTATAAGAGGTGTCTTAACTTTTGTTTTTGAACTTTCAATTTTATGTCTAATAAATCTTTGATTTTTTAAAATTGTTTAATCATAATTTTAAATATCAACTAATATATAAAATTGAATTTTATGTCTAATAGAACTCTAAATTTTCAATAATTAAAAATTCAATAATTTATTCAACACAAGATTTGTTAGTGGACAACCAACTCCACAGATCTCCACAATACTATGATATTATTCACTTTGGGCATTAACGGTTTTGTTTTTGGTTCCCACCAAAAAGACTCGTACCAATGGAGATAGTTGTCCTCACTTATATACCCATGATCAATCTCTTCCTTACCCAATGTGGGACATTCGTTTGCACCCTAACAAGATTAAAAGTTCATGAATCTATCGTATGTTTTTTTAAAGTTCAAAGGACTAAATAACACAAACTTTTACTTTTTCAAAAATAAATAAATAAAACAAATAAACTTAAAAGTTTATGAGACTTATTAGACACATTTTAAAGTTTGAAAATCAAATAAAACTAAATTTATACTATAACTTTAAAAATATAGAGACTGAAGAATGTAAAACATCGAAAATTTGAATTCTCACTTAAAAAATCCTAAGCAAATTTCATTTATTTCATCCCAAAAGGAAAAATAATTTCCATTTATTCCATAAAAAAATCCGTTCTAGGTTTCATCCATCTCCACTTTCTCTACCAATTTTATTTTAATTTTTTTAAACAAAAAAATTGTGATGGAAAAGTGGGCAACACGTGAGATGTTGCACCCAAAATTTTCTCTTAAAAGTGAGTTTAGTTCAACAGTAAATATTGGTAACAATAATATCATCAAATACTAACTTTTGTGGCTGATTTATTTTTAAAATTTTTGTCTCCTATTTTTTAATTAGTTTTTAAGAAAAAAAAATAATTTTTTACGCTTAATCTTGGACAAAGTACATTGATATTTACATCAAACTTTCTATTCATCAATTTAAATATAGATTTTGATAAGTGTTGTGCTCTTTGATAACACACTTTGTGAGCTATTTTTGTGACTTACTTAAAGGTTAGTCTTAGTGATTTATTAGTTATTTTCACACAAATATCTATTCATTCTATAGAAATCCAACAATTTAAATAAAACAGAGTTTTTATTGAATACATTGAGAAATTCAAATATATTAGGCCAAAACGTTTGTAAGAAAGGAATTTCAAAAAGCAATAATTGAGGCTCAAAATCCAAGGAGACAATGTTGAGACACCATCTGCAGTGTCTCAAAGCCAGGAGAAAACAAGCAACAAGTTCCAAGTGAATAAAGTTGAGATGTTGTCTTTAGAAAAACCACATTACCCACAAAGGTAGCATTGAGACGATGCCCTATAACATCTCAACACTACAATATAGGTATTTGCATACAAAGATTTATTTTCGTAGTGTTTCAATGTTGCTTTATAGTGTCTCGACAGTACGAATAGAAGATGGTTGCTAATAAGGGAGTAGCATCTGGTCTTAATGTTGTCACGACTTCTATAAATTTGAATTTTTTGAATGGTGCAAGGGGAGATTTTTTAGAGAGAATTTTCAGATCGAGAGATTGTTGATTTGAGGGCTCAAAGACGACATTGTAGTTGAGGAAATTAAAAGAATTTTTAAAGTTTAATATTGTAGATATCGTGTCGGGGATTGACGATTGGAACGTGGAACTTAGTTTTTCTTCCTCCTTTCTCTTGACTTCTATATTTTTCTTGAGTCTTGATTATAGATTAATAAAACATGAATAACTAATTTCTTGGTTCTTAGGGATTCCTTTAGTCATTAGATTTTATGGATTGATTATTTGATTATCTTGACCTATTGTTGTTATCCCACTCATATATTTATGTACTTAATACTTTTAATCTTTTGATCACATATTAATCGTTGTTAGATGTAAATCTTGCTCTTAGGAGAAGTAGTTTAGTTTAGAACTTAAATGCATTACTAAAGTAATTTGAGGATTAAGAATATTTCTTTAAAGGGTGTTAAAAGAAGTAGACTGAAAAGCCTTTACATGTTATTGAAAGTAGATACAGATATTTGTATCTTGATTATCAAAGAGAGTTAATAGTGTTTTAGAGACCACCTTTATATGTATCTTTCTTATCTTATAGAATAATTGCATATTCAATCTCGATTATTTAATTAATTATTGATAAAATCAATTGCTAAATAGAGCATAGTTTAACTGTCATAACAAATATATTAGCGATCACGAGATTTATGGTTCAAATCCCTCTATCCTCCCTTGTACTAAAAAAAAAAAATTGATAAAATCAATTTCCTAGAATTTTTCTCAATTGATATTTCCTTAACATTTTGAGTCAATTGCATTAATTTAGTTTTTTATCCCATCAATTGTTTTGATGTAAGGTTAAATTATAAAAAATATCACTGGATTATGAGGTCAATTTCATGATATTTAAGTGAACTAGAAAACAATCTAGGGATGTCACTCTTATATTCATCACTTTATTAAAATTTGACCCATACACTTTTGATAAACAATTTTTGCTACACTCTTATACTTTAAATTGAATAAGTATTGTGATTTTTACCTTCTAATAAGTTTTTATTTAAAAAATAATTAAAAGTTAATCTTATGTGCATAAACAGCTTACACAAAATTCATAGAATTTTAAAGAAAACCAATACTATAGCTGAAATTTATGAGTTTGGAATATTTGTTGAATGATCTACACCTTTTATATTACTTGAACTTAATCATTATGTTTTGGAAGATTTATAATTACTTTTTGTTAAAATTTGTTGTGAATTTAACCGAAATGGAATATAAAGTAAAATTTTTAACCCTTACTTAAGAAAGTCTAACGCTCAATTTAATGAAATTGAAATTTTTGGGTGAAAAGTTCCAAGAAGGTGATCGAAAGTTTTTTTTGTTTGTTTTTCTAAAATTGTCAAGAAAATTTTATATTAATTAAAAAAAATTAAAGAACAACAACTTTATCGTTTATGAAAACAAAAGAAAACAAGAACTTTTCATTTTAATGTTCAACCACATATTTATTTTTAAAAACAATAGAAAATTGTTTTGAAAATAGTGGCCATCGTATTTCATGCCTGACTATGATATTTGAAAACGAAATATTAAATACAAGTAAAGGTGCTTTAAAAACCTCAATCTTGTACTTAAAAAAAAAAACTCAATCTTATGTTCCTCAAAAAAAAAAAAAATCCTCAATCTTATTATGATCTAGAATAACATCCACATATTTAGAATCTTATCATTATATTGTGTGATATACTTGAGATAAATAATATCTTGACATTTGACATTTTTGAAGAATAAAAAACATGGGAAATTTGAATTCTCACTTAAGAAATGCTCCCATAACCAAAATTCATATATTTCATGCCCGAAAGTGGAAAAAAAATCCATTTATTAGAGGAAAAAATCTCTTCTTTTTTTTTCATAAACGGTCTATTCTCGGGTGAGCACGAACATAGTTTAGTAATAATTGACATGCACTATTGATTAATAGGTTAGAGATTCAAATCCTTATACTCTCATATATTGTTGAACTTTAAAAAAAAAAGGACACTTCAACTATAGTTGTAATTTTACCTTCTAATAGATTTTTGTTTAAAAAACCATTAAAAAAAACTTCTATGTGCAAATAATAAACTATAAAAGCTATATTTAATACGAAATTGATAAAATTTCATAAAGAACAAAGAAAAAAAAAAGATGACTTTTTGTTGAAATGTATAAGTTTTGGGATATTTATTGAATGGTTCATCTTGTGCATTAACCAATTTAATTGGTTAATTTTTGTGCCAGGCTTGATTTTAGTTGAAATTATTGTGTTTTTGGAGAGTTTTACTCGCTTTTTATTAAAATAATGAATAAATGTAGTGAAAATTAAACATAATTATTTAAGTATAGGTTCAATTTTTTTTTGAGTACATCAAAAATTGAGGGTGAGAGAATTCAAACTCATGACCTTTTGATCCTAAGTCATACTTGATACTAGTTGAGCTATGCTCTTGTTAGCCGTATAAGTTTAATTTAATGAAACTGAAAGTGTAGGCAGAAAATTGATTTTTTTCTCCAAATTTTTTGATTATGAAAACCAATAGACTGATTGAAAGTTCTTCTAAAATTGTAAATAAATGATTTTTTATAATAACAAATATACATTTGATTAATTATTTAAATCTTTTTCCTAATTAATTTTCGTGTATAGTGTTTACGAAAATGGGAAAAAACAAAATTATTTGTAAATTATTAAAATTAAAGAACTTTTAAAAAATTGCTTTAGTTTTTTAAACTTGGTGAAGAACCCAAAACCAAAAGTAATGAAACAATAATAAAAACAAAACAAAACAAAAACAACACAACATCCATTTGGGCCTCCACTTGGCCCAATACTCATTTGGGCCTAGCAGATAGCTCAATGACCCACCAATTAAAGCCCAATGCAGTCTTGCCCAAGCCCAAGCCCATACTCAAAATCGCGTTCGTTACGAGCTTCTCCTTCACAAGCCACACCCACAGGGCCAAATCGCCCATTTCCTTCCAATTTTGCGGCGAAATCTGTCGATCATCGACCAATTTCGTGGCCACCGAGTAGTTAATAGTTGAGTATCTCGTATCAGCTAGTCTTATCCATGGCGTCCGCAATTCTGAAGCGAGTCAGCGCCTCCTCAATGAGCTCGCTGGTTGAATCTATGCGAATCGGAGCTTCATCGCGAACCTTTGCAGCGGTGGCGGTCGGGACTGACATCGTCTCCGCCGCACCGGACGTTGCTCTCCAGAAGGCTCGGAGCTGGGACGAAGGTGTCTCCTCCAAGTTCTCGACCACTCCGCTTAAAGACATTTTCAAGGTCCGTTCTTAGACTGTTCATAGTTTTTTGAAGGTTCTCGTGCTTTTTAAGTCAAAATCTTGATTGTTTTAGAAATTGAGTGCTTTAAAAGCCACATTTGAGCTTAATCTTATCTTTTACGCTTTACATTGAATGATAATTTTAGTCTAGTCAGTCTTTATCTTATTGATTCATTGGTCATGATATTTCAGGGCAAGAAGGTCGTCATCTTCGGGCTTCCTGTAAGTCAATCCATTCAGTATTTTACAATTGTATATATGCTATAGAAATGATGAATTCTGTACCAAATAGCTGCCGACGTATATGTGTTCTTTGATTGGGACAAGAACTTTTTATATTCGCTGTTTTGATCAATGCTATCATCCATTAATGAAATGAGGATTTATTTCAGGGATTAGTTTTCGTGGTTTATCTTTCATTTCTGACGTCTAGAAGATTGATCGGATACTGAGGAAGAAGAATTATTAAATTTGTACCACGACATTAAATCAGAGAAGATATGAACTTTATTTTGTACAAAAAAAACCTTATGCTCCAAAAAATGATTAACTTTACGTTAGTGAGTTAGTACATATTTTCCCCATTCTTTTTTCTCTCTTGATAAAGGCCTTTGGTGGTTTGGAGATTTGAACCCTCGTGGGATCTTTATTCCAAACTAGTTTTTACCAGTTGGACTTATCCAGTGGGAAATATTGAGATAAATACAAAATTTTACAAGATCAAGAACAACGACATTCTTATTTCTTTCCTTGGTTAGGAGTGAAACCTCTTCTTAGTTCTTTCTATGTTGGAAATTGAAAAATGAGACCAAGCTGCTTATAATTATTAACAACATTTAGCATTTTTAAATTATAATGTTAAATGTTTATGTCCTGTTTAAGTGGGTAATCATGGCATTTGTTGGAACTTGCTTATAACTTGTAACTTGCAAGTCATATATATTCGATATTTGATGAATGTGTAGTAGATATAACTGCTCTTTCTCTGTGTTTTTCACTGTTATATTAGTTTTATTATATGGTGCACATTTTAAAGTTGTATTTCCAATTTCCAGGGTGCATATACTGGAGTTTGTTCCCAGCAGCACGTTCCTAGTTACAAGAATAAAATCGATCAGTTCAAGGCTAAAGGAATTGATTCTGTTATTTGCGTGTCGGTTAATGATCCATATACACTCAATGGCTGGGCTGAGAAACTTGGAGCGAAAGATGCTGTAAGCTTCATTAACCAGAGTTATAAGAAAACTGCATAATTTTCTCTACTTGGTGTTTACTGTTTAATTTGGGTTCCGTTTGTTAACCATTTCTCTATAATGAGTCTCATCTTTCTCAAGAAAACATTTGAATTCTTAGCCAAATTCCAAAAACAAAACAAGTTTTTAAAAACTATTTTTTTAGTTTTCAAAACTTGACTTTGGTTTTTGAAAACATACTTAAAAAGTAGATAGCAAAACAAGGAAACTCATAGGTGAGAGTAGAATTTATAGGCTTAATTTTAAAAAACAAAAAACAAAAAACTAATACCTCGTTTGATAATCATTTGGTTTTTGAAAATTAAGCCCAAAAATACTACTTCTAGGGGTTCTATGTTTTCTTATCTATTTTATACTTATATTTTTAAAAATCAAGCTAACTTTTGAAAACTAAAAAAAAAAATAGTTTTCAAAAACTTGTTTTTGTTTTGAAATTTGACTAGAAACTTAAATGGTACCTCGAAAAAGATGGAAATCATTGTAGAGAAGATGAAGAGAAATTGTGGATAAACAAGCATAATTTTCAAAAACTAAAAGCCGAATGATTATCAAACGAGGCCTAAATGGTTATCAAATGGAGCTTTAGTTATTTATAGGTAGAAACTATCTTCTTTTGCTAATTACAATGACATATCCTGATTTTCATAACAACATTTTCCTGTCATTATCCTCTTTGTGCCTAAATAGATACAATTTTTTGGGGACTTCGATGGGAGCTTTCACAAGAGCCTGGAACTGGATAAAGATCTATCTGTTGCTTTGCTCGGTCCTCGTTCTCAAAGGTACGATCGATCAATCAATCTCATGCTTGACAAGCCAAAAAAAATTGGGTTGTGATTATTCAGTTGACTTGGGGCTGTTCTAGTTTTAGATGGGGTCCAAGTAGGCAGAAATTTCTACACACTTTTGACATTCTTCTTGTTTGTAGATGGTCAGCATATGTTGTAGATGGGAAGGTTAAGGCTCTTAACATAGAGGAAGCTCCATCTGACTTTAAGGCTACTGGGGCTGAGGTCATTTTGGATCAAATTTAGAGTCAGTTTGATAGCAACCAATACAAGCTCTTGGATTCCGAATAAGACCATGCGTGTAAATGAGTAATGTATCCCAGAGGTATCCTTTTTTTTTGTTGGTTGTTTTTTCTGAAGTAAATCCCAAGTGATGATAGCTTGGATTTCTCTAATTGTTGTTCATTTATAAAATGTTCTGACTTGGATTCAGAAACTGGCTAATATGGAAATGAGAATTCTTCGGTCCAAAGTTTTCTATCTATTTGCAGACACCTAAAAATAGATAGAAAATTTAACCTTTAGGTTAAAATACCATTTTCGTCTTCGTACTGTATGTCTCTTTCCATTATAGTTCAGGTTAAATTACAAATTTGGTCTCTATGATTTGGAGAAAGTTAGAAGTTAGTCCTTGTGGTTTTAAAAGTTAGAATATCGTTCTTATAGTTTAATAAAACCTCATAAATAGTCCTTATGGTTGAATAAAACTCTCAGAAATAGTCCCTACTACGGGGACTATTTATTGATTTTACCAAACCATAAGGACTAAGTATAACCTTTAAAACTATAGAGACTAAATTCTAACTTTTTCCAAAGGATAGAGACCAAAATTTTAATTTAACCTTGAAATTTCATAGTCTAGTCCATATTGTTAGTTTATTATTATTTTTTTTTTTAAAAAAAAAGTTTCTAGTAGTCTTCTCTCTTTAAGTCTACATGCCTTTTTGACAATACTACGTCACGAAAATAATGAGCGAAAAATTCGAACTTACAACTAAAGAAGTATTAATGTGTGATGGTTTAAGTTGGGTTTAAATTGGTGACAAAACTTTCGTTTAATTTGGGATCTGAAAATTGAAATTTTGAATATTTAGAAACATTGTTCTTTGCTTAATCAACCTTTAATCACCCAACAACTTTCGGCATTATTGACCATTTCGATTTCTTAGGAAATAAAATGACTGGTCGGCTCTGACTCTTCAACTCAATTTGCTAAGCATAAGGCCACATGAATCCAATTTCACTATACACTATTTTTTTTGTTTGAAAAAAAATAAATAATTTTTACAACTTTTAATTTCATCAAATTTCACCTTAAACTTAGTATTGCAATTTAACCTTAAACTTTAAAAACTTGTTGTAATATACCTTCTGATAAGTTTTTGTTTGAAAGATTGTAAAAAAAAGTATTCTCATATGCATACAATAAATTAGAATTTAATTTTTGTTGAAATTTGTGAGTTTAGTAAATTTATTCAATGACTAATTTGTGCATAGAGCAAAATTTGATTTTATTGAAATTAGTGATGTTATGGATATCTTACATTGCTTCTAGTTAAAATAAACGAGTGAATTAGCGTAAATCGAATAGAGGGTAAAAATTGTAACAAACGAAAAACTAAACCAATTTTGTGGTGACAAACGAAAAGCAGCAGTGTTTCACACTATGGGATCAATTACAAGGGTCTACTCTATCGTAGTAAGGACAATCTTTTTCCAGCTCAAACATGGAAGAATATTTTTTTTTTTTGGTTAAATTACAAGTTTAGTCTCTAAACTTTTATGTTTGTGTCTAATAGGTTTTTGAATTTTAAAAACCGTCTAATAGGACTTTGAACTTTCAATTTTGTGTTTAATAAGTCCCTGAATTTTCAAAAATATCAAATAGGTCCTCAAACTTTCAAATTTGTATTTAATAGGTCTTAGATATATTCAAATTTTTTTAAAATTAACGAATCCATTAGACATAAAATTAAATTTTGTGTCTAAAAGTATATTAAACTTTCAATTTCATGTCCACTAGGTTCATAGATTTTGAAAAAAAAGTCGAATAAGTCAAGGAACTATCGAAAATTGAAGGATTTATCAGACACTTTTTAAAGTGAAGGAACTTAGTAGACACAAAATCGAAAGTTCAGAGACCTATTAGAAACTTTTAAAATTTAGGGACCTATATGATACAAACTTGAAAGTTTAAGGACTAAATTTGTAATTTAACATTCTTTTTTTTCAAAGGTTAGAACCAATAAGGAAAAGAATATATTCTTGTACATCATGAAAAACCAAAGAAGTGTTGAAGAATCATAATCTGTAATTTAGTTTTGTGTCTATTCCTTTGAACACGTTTCTTTTGAATCCAACAAGTCAAAAAGAGGAAAAAAACTTTGGACACGTTCGCCGTTATATTTCTCAACGAATTCATTCATATGAATGTTATTCAATCAATAGTAAGTGGACATTTGGACTATAGGCTTCCAACAAAAGTTATTTATATTTAGAAGAATTCTCATTTTACAAGTAGAAAAAATTGGCAAGGGAATCAAGTTGTGCAAAAGCACTTTCCAACATGTTGATTTAATTTAATGGCTTAAAAAAGAGTTAATTTAATGACCTTTGTGAGGGAGCTTTTGTACGGATGACCCATTTTCCCGTGCATTAATGACAAGGGAGAGTTGGATGGGCACACACCGTCAGCTATATGGAAATGGAGCAAATGGAACCTGCTCTGACCCTGACGGAACGGAATCATATTTAGGATAGTGGAGGCGCCTTTACTAATATTCTAATAGTTGTATTCTAATAGTTGGCATCTAACCTGACATTTCAAAATAATGAAAATTGACCTATTATGACATGACAGAGCGTGTCAAATTACCCAGAAATGCAGTATTAAGCCCGTCTCGCATGGTCAAACTCTCTCGCTCTCGTGGACTCTCTCTCGCTCACGTTGACTCCCTCTCACATACCTCACACTCTCGCTTTCGTTGGCGCGCTCTCGCTATGCTCGCTCACGATACGACTTATGCAAATGATCACTCGTAGGCTTGCTCTCGCTCTCGCTCTCGCTTACAATATACAACTTTCCAAATGATCACTTGCTCACTTAACTCGCTTTCATCGATCATTATTACTATCTAAGCGAGAGCGAGCCTACGAGACTTAAAGCACGTTGCTCTCGCGGTAATTTGGACAGAATGTACAGTATAAAAAAAGTCATATGTCATTAATTTCAAAACATAAGTCATTAATTTCAAAACATAGGTCAAACGACATTAAAGCACATGAAAAAGGGTTTTCCATACAAATTTCTCGTTTGGGAGAGACCTGTGACTCTAGGAAGGACTGCTGTATGTTACAATTTTAAAAGGTGTGGTTTTGTTGCTTCACATTACAAGGATACAATAATGAAGGAAGCAATAATATGTGTACATGTGACTGGACACTGGACCCAAATAATGTAAATTTGGGATTTAGTTTAAATTAGGGAGTTCACGGAGCACGGAGATGGCTTCCTCACCCCCATTTAATTCTCCTCCCTAACGAAACTTTTCATTATGAAAATTTTCATTTTATTTTATAGGAATTCCTGAAAATTCATGTCCATATAAATTATTCTCCGTTTATAATTTTTATTTTCATTAAATGAAATAATATTTTTAAAACAATCTATTTAAATTGTTAATTGAGAAATTCTTAGAAGATTTTTTAATTTTCTTTAAAAAAAAACATACAAGTTAAAATTTATGGTTTATTTTATATATTAAAAAATGAAAAAGGGTGGAGATGGGGTGGGGACAAAAAATGTTTCCTAACATCCCATTTAACTAATGAGAAAATTTTTACCCTAGCTCTCTCGTTTTTATGGGAAAAATGTACATCCCTCATCAAAGATTCAAGAACATTTGTTCATTATCAAGCCAAGGAAGAATGTGGGAAAAACGATACTCAAGTCAACAATGTGAATGAATTGCACGTAATGAGCTTCATTAGAGAAACATCAGGACAAGGGAATACAGTTTCATATCGGAGTAAAAAACACGGGGGCCTTTTGAATTCAGTAGATAGAAGAAACTATTATCGAGATAAAAACGAGAGAGTTGGAGTAGGTGAGTGAGTCCTCACTGGCCAGAAATAAACTTTAGGTGAGAGCGATTTAGCTCACAGATATTGATCTACATAACTTAAAATTGAAAAATAATTACTAAAAAAATTATGTTTTGTAACTTTTACAAATCACAAACCATAAATCTAAACTTTTGAAACTATATTTTGCATAATCCAAAATACACACTTTTAGACCGGTCAATCTAAACAAAGTTCAACTGGTTAACGTATATCCTCTCAACCAAGTAGTCAAAAGTTTAAATCTTCACCCCACATGTTGAACTAAAAAACGCATTTCCAAACTAGGAAAAAGCGAGACAATTTTTATGAAATTGATCATCTTGCAACCTAAACCCAAATTCCCCATAAAAGAGATAACAATTAGGTTGGCTTCAAAAAGTGTTTAGAACAGAACCAGCATATTTTTTATGTTCTTCCCTTAAAGAAGCATGTGATCTAGGAGCTCTCTGTCTCTTGTACAATTATCCATGGAGTTTGATATAGAGCTCAAAATCAACTATCAACAACCTGTTCTCTCTTTGTCTCCCAGCAAATTAAGTCCATTCGATCACGCTTCCATTGATAGTGAAGTGAACACTCCAGTTCCAATCTCAAACAGAGAGAAAGAAACTCATCCTCATAGAAATAGGGTATCCATGAAGCAGAAACTCATCATCATTACATAAAATATATATCGAATTACTACGAAAATAACGATTTTTTTTCCATCAGTAGAGTTATATATATAGAAGAAAAAAAGTGCAGGACGCAAACCAACAAGGATGTTGGTTAAATCGTAACACGTCGCTTGCTACAGTATGCATTCTGCTGAGTTGAGTTGATAAGATGTTCAACTAGATGAGTCAAATCCTAACTTCCACACATCAATCTCCTCTCTGCCAAAGAAATGAATGTTAATCAATAAAGATATTATAAGTTCATCTGTGTGAAGTTTGAACTATGCACACTCAATGTACATGTATATCAAGCAAATAAGGGAAAGTCATTTACGAAGTTAACTCGAAAACAAGAATGGTTCGATATTGGTTTACGTTGAAACTTGTCTCAAAGTACATAAAGTTAAGTACCTGAGCAAGAGAAATTTCGACGGAGCCTAGAACAGTAGGGGAAACCTGTGAGGGTGAACCGGTAGATATTCTATCAATTTTAACTGAACCATCTGTGGCAGCACTCTCTTGCACTACGTTCTTTCCTTTCAAGGAGTTTGATGTACCCCCACTGCAGCTGAAAAAGGAAGCAGATGCAGCATTCCTTTTTGTACTCAAATCTAGACGCTCAATCATTCGAGTAACACCAGCAATCCCTGCACTCACTTCGCGCTTTACTCCTCTGCTTAGCTCCTTCACGGAGCTGTTACGAGCAAGCAGTTTCTCCTTAATACCTTGAGTGCTTCGCCAGATCGATTCCTTGTATCTGAATTGGTACATATTTAGAAATCTTGATGTGACACGTAGAAAGTAATTTAAGAGATGCAAACTCCATTACACTTACTTTGCAGAAGTAGCAGACCATTTGGATTTGATAGAATCTGGGAAAGAGAGCCCCTCAGATTGGTTTGTTTTCTGTTGACTACCAGACGATGTCTCGGTCAGTACAACCCTATATGACAAAGTTTGATCTATGTTAGACAGTAAAAAAACGAAAGCTTTGCTTGTTTTTGAAGCTTGAGGGCATCTTGAAAATGTAAGGTTGCAATCAAGGGAAGAAAGACTTTGTTGATAGACTACAAGCAAGGTAGTCCCTCCTTCTACTGCTAACTTTTTGCATCCCAAGCAGAAGAAAGCAACTTAAAAGTTACTTTACTTTACTATTGGTGTTAAGAAGGAGCAAGGCGTGCAGTAGATACATTAGTCCAGGGGTGTAACGTACCTAGGCGAGATTTTACTAATTCCAGTTCTAGAGGACTCATTCTCATCAAGGGGACCCACAGATGGCAAAGGGGAACCGGGAGATGGTGAATCGCTATTAGGAAAACTTAAAGTTGCATCTTGAAATCGTGGCGACAATGGGCATATTTGCACTGGAACCTGTTCTGGAGAAGCAGAGGCAACTTGGGAAGGCCCAAGTCCAAAATGTCTTTGCCTCTCCCTTCTATGAACATACCGAGCTCTGCTAGCTGCAGCAGCAAGATGCTGCATAATCAGGTCATCAAAGTCAGAGTCATCCGAGTGAGAGGAGTCCTGAAGGAATCAAGTTTGCTGCTTAATAAATGGTTCATCTCCATTGAAGCAACGATTAAGCATAAGGAGGTCCAATAAATTGTCAGATTTTTTAAAACTACTCACGTGGTCAATATCAAAGTTTTCGTGGAAACGCAGAGAAGTGGATGCAGCAGAAGACAAGCTTCTCGACTTTAAAAGCCTTTCACTAGCCATGGCTGCTAGAAGCTCCTGGCTGTAGAATAGTCGAATTAGCACATGCTTAATTAGAAAGCTTGCATCAGTCTCATTCATTAGATAGATTGAGAGAGAGAGAGGGTGAGGCACGAGAAGTGGAAGGAAAATGCGAGAGGAATTGAACTTTCTATGACAAAGTTACATACCCGACAGGATCTTTCAACACTAGCAACTGACAACAGATTGGGCACTCATTGCTTCTTTGGGACCTGAAAGAATCAATACCCAAAAAGTAAGACTTATATTAACCGTTTTTTAGAAGAAGATCAGATGAAAAGAAATCTTCAACAAGCTTACCAATCAAGAATACATTGGAGATGATATTCATGCTTGCAACTGGTAATCTGAAATTGGAACAATAGACACAGTTAGTACAGATATAAAGGCCACATAAAACACCTTGATTGAAGGAAGCAGCAACATCTTTGAGACAAAAGTCCCTTAGCAACAGGGAGTGAAATATGGCTTAACAGGATCTCAACTTTCTAAAACAGTAATATGATCATTCACTTGGACAGTCAATTTCAGTCTCAGTCACCTACTTACAAATTCGGTATTAAATTTAAATATCCCAATACTTATGAATATGTTATTCAAAATGCCAAGAATAAATCACACCATGTCATTACATTCCACCAAAGAAGCTTGATAGAAAACAAAAGAATACCAGAACACAAAATGAACAACCGTAATCAGAAATGAACTCACCTACATTCTACAGTGACACTTCATCAATTCATAATGATAAACGAGAAAACCCAAAACCCTTTTCGTAAGACATGAGTTGTTAATTAAGAAACTAATTGCCACAGGTAAAGTAAGGGCTAAATCAGAAGTTTTTTCTTCAGCAAGAGATGCATTTCATTGATTATATGAAGGATATAAAATTGCCCTGTAACCCCCCAATTGGAAGTTAAACAAAGAACCCAATTTGAGAAGGGAGAGGGGGGTAGAAAAAACAAGATGAGATTTGGTAGATGATGATTAAATTAAGATCAAACTAATAGACTATAGTATAGGCCCATTTGCATCAAAAAGATAAACTACAGCAGAGATTAAGCACAAACAAAATCAGAAACACTTTTTCACAAATTTCTCCAAAAAAACAAGTCTCCTCCTTTCATTGTCAGTATGATCAACACTTCTCCCCAAAACTCAAGGACATAAAAAACAAAAGCCCCTCTTCCCTTTTCAAGATGCAAAACAACCAGGTACGCGATGGAACACGATCTCGAAAAAGCAGTCAATTTCAAAAGTGATGCAAGTACACAATACACAAAACACAACGTTTTCTTCAGAACGGAGCTGAAATACGCACAACCCATTATCAGTATAGAAGAAAGCTACAATCTCCAGTCAAGAAAAAGGAAGTTCAGTGATGATGGGCTTACGGTGGCAGGATCATCGGAGGTAAAGGGCTCGAGGCAAATACAGCAGGCGTCTTCAAAAGCATCATCGGAAGCAGCAGAAAGAGAAGGAGTGGAAGGTGAAAGAGCATTGGGATTTTCAGAAGAGGAAGTGAAATTCGCCATTGGAGAGCCGACAAATCAAAGAGGAGAAGGAAGAAAGGAAGGATTTTAGAAGAGGAAAACTGAAACCTAGAAATGTGAAGAGAGAGAACGGTCAAAGAAGAGAAGAGAGTTATGGGGAGAAGAGAAAAAGGCTGAAGAAATTGCAGCAAACAAACCGATTCATACGGTTTGGTGGAACCAGTCTGCTCTCAACTTCCCATTTTCCATTTTTTTTCTCTTTTAAAACCAAACTGATATTTGTTTAAACAAAAATTCCAATTAAATCTAATCCAATAACCTATTCAAGTGGGTTTGGTTGGATTTTTTTTTATTTGTATGGAGTTAAATTACAAGTTTAATCCATCCTATTTTAAAATGGTCTAACTTTAAAAACTTTCTTATAACTTCTTAAACTTTTTTTTTTTTTTTTTGTTGTTAAAACTCTTACAAATAACTTTAAAAAATTTTATTTATTTTAGGTTGTTTCGTAGGTAACCTCAAAACATAAATTTGAAAACAAGAAACTCAATAAAAACAAAGTTGTATTTCATGTTTTCAGATATATGTTTAGTAACAAATTTAGAAATTTTATTATATTTTAAATCGTTGTTTAAATTATATTTTATAATATATTTATAGATCATGTCGTTGCAAAATTAAACATTAAGTTTAATATAAATTATTATTAATTAATTTATGAACATGATTCTTATAAATTTTTTAGAATTATTATTTTATAAATATTATTATATAATTTATAATGTATTATATTATATATATATTAATTTAACAAATTAAGTTTATAATCTGAAATATTATATTTATTAAGATTTTTATCTTTATTTAATATAATTTTGCATTTTAAAATTTCAAATTCAGAATCTAGATACAATTAAAACATAAAAATGTTGTTTTCAAAATGAATCACAAAATCAGAAAAACAGTTTTCAAAAGCACATTTGTTAAACACATATTCACTGAATTTATAAATCTGAAAACATAAAATAAATTTGAATTGTCTACCAAACATGCCTTTACCTTTTGGTTAAAGGTATATATCTTAACTAGTTGAGTTATGTTTAAGTTGATAGATCTTTATTGTTGGGGTTATTAATAATTTAATGATTTCTTGAAAGTGTAATATAAGTCAATAAATTATTAATTTTGTTTTTAATAATTAGTTGAACCGTAAACATTATAGAACCTAAATTTGAGATATATTAAACATGGTATTGAAACTTATTAATTTGGTTGGTGATCTGAAAATAAAAATTTTAAAATAAGAAATTCAATGAAAAGAAAGTTGTCTTTCATGTATTTCATGTATTCAAGTGTGTGTTTGGTAGCAAATTTAAATTTCAATTTAAACAAATTTTCAAATTGTGTTTGGTAATATATTTATAAACTTTAAAACTAACTGTAGTTACTAACTAAATATTAATTATTAGATTGAATATAAATTATTAGTAATTAATTTATAATATATTTTATATTATAAATGTGGTATGATTGTTATTTTATAATATTATATTATTTATAATATATTAGATTATACCTATTTAGTTTAACAAAAATGAATTGAATTGTTTTTGTCTCTATTAATGTAACACTAAATTTTAAATTTTCAAATTCAAAATTTAGATGTGAAAATATAAAAATGTTGTTTAATTTTCATGGTTGGATTGCATAATCTAAAAACATTTTTCAAAACTCAAGAATGAATCTAGAAAAATAAAAGAAAATCTTATCTACCAATCAAGTCCTAAGAAATTTATTAGATTATACACTTTGTACCAGTTGAGTCATGTTCATGTTGGTGGCTACCTTTATGACTGCTGAGTGAATTATAATAACATAGTATGTGGAGTTATATAATATTGTTTAAAAATGTAGAGTTGTTTAGTCCGAGTTATACTAGTCTATGTTTGGGATACAAAGTATTATACAAACTATTATAACATATGTTATTATAACTCACGTCCCAAACAATTTCAATATCTAATTACTTTGCAAATTTCTGACCTAGCTAAATTAATCTATTTTATTACAATGGGTGTGTTTTTCTGAGTCCTTATTACAATGTGTTTAGTCATAATCACTTTGTTAGGTTGCATTTTCTTCTGAAAGTATCAATTGATAACTACATTGTATGTATTTTGAGTTTTTTTTTTTTAAAGAAACATTTTCTATTTTTGTCGAAAAATTTAAATACCAATATATTATTTACTTAATATATCGGTATTATTTTATTAATGTTAAATACCAATATATGTTTCATTGATTATTGGTCAGTTTGACCAATCATCCATTTATTATTGTTTGTACAGCCTTTTTTTTTTTCTCTGGTCGTTTCTTTGACAAAAGTGGTAATTTCAGCCTCATGAATTTTCAAGTGGACAATTGACCAATAACTAATTATTTATAGATTTACTTAATAAAAATATGTAATCAATGATGAATTATTATAGTTCAATCAGTTATTATAAAATAGTAAATAATAATGATAATAAAAAATTAGTTGAATAATAAATTTATATGTAAGTTTTAATAAGTTGAATTCAACCAAAAACCAAACCTTTACTTTATTTCACAATAGTTTATTTTTGTTTATACCTTTTGGTAATTGGCATGGCATGAAATAAAGATTTCAAATACCATCCCAATAATAACAAGAAGGCTAGACCGTAAAAAGTACCCCTTCAAAAATATCTTAATTCTTTTCGGGGTTAACTTTTCATAAATGTTTCAAAATTACTCTTGAAGTATAAATTCGTCAGAATGTTTGATAGAAAGTTGAGTGACGTGGAAGGAATGATGCGACAGTAACTAAGAAGTTTGTCTATATTACGTCTGAAAGAATAACATTCTATCTCATTCGACTTTTCATCCAACGTTCTAACGGACTTTAAGTTGGTTTTAAAACGTTTATAAAAGGAGAATTTGAGTATATTTTTTATAATTTAACATTTTTTTAAAGAAAATGGAGAGATTTTGAGTCATACCTTAAAAGTGTATAACAAAAGTCTTATATTTGATATGTCTTATTTCAAACTCTAAGTTTTTTTAATCTTACGAATTATATGAAATTATTTTCAAAACTTAAACTTAAGTTAGATGTATTTGTCAAAGAGAACCTAATTTAGCGATGATTGACATTTTTTTTTTTGTAAGTTAAAAGTTCAAATTTCCATAATTCACTTTTATTGTACTAAAAAAATATCAACGTCGATATAGATTATATAAACCCAGACGTAATTAATTAGATAAGGAAAGGAAAGAGGCGAAACAACGAATACGGACACGGTTTCCATTCCACATAAATAAATAAAGAGATGAAAAAGAAAGTTGATTGGTTTGGGGGAGGATCCTGACCGTTGATTTTTTGGTCTTTCTGAAAACATCAATGTCAATGGCAGAATAAAACTTGTAAAGTTTTGAATGAACATGGGACCAACTTTGTTGCAAGCCAAGACTTCATAGAGTCAATTACAAGTGGGAAAATCTTTCATTTTCTTTTCTTTTTCCTTGTAGCCAAACAAACTGTTTAAGAAACACTTTAATGAAATGGAAATTATACAAAGTTTCACATCGACTCCAAAAGAGAATGATCTTAATATATAAATAAGGACAATTATTTCCGTTTGTAATAAGATTTTTTTTTTAGATGAAACTAAAAGTAAAATCACGAGAACTTATGTCAAAATTGGATAATGTCGCATCATTGTAGAGATAGATGAAATTCTATTGTCTTTGTAAGCTTTCTAAATATCCAAGATTATATCTATATATATATGGTTAAGTTACAAACTCAGTCCCTAAACTTTTTCGTTTGTGTCAAGTAAGTTCTTAAACTTTAATAAAATGTGTAATATGTTTATGAAATTGCATTTTTGTATCTAATTTGTCTCTTAGTCTTTAATTTTGCATTTTTAATAGGTACTTGACTTATTCCACTTTAAAAAATTTACGAAGCTATTGTATACAAAATTAAAAGTTTATGTTTTATTAGACATATGTCTCATAGGTTCGTTAATTTTTTTAAAAAAATGTTGAAATGTCGAAAACTTATTAAACACAAAATTGAAAGTCCAAATATCTATTCCAAGAACCTATTAGACATATCTAAAAAACAAACTATTTGATACAAAAAAAATTTAAAAAATTAAGAACTTATTAATTCAGTTTAAAATTTAGGGACCTATTAAGTACAAACAAAAAAGTTAAAATACTCTATTTATCATTTAACCTATATATATAAAGTTAGAAGGTAAAATTGTCTCTCCCTATAATAATTTATAGCTTCTCCTATATCAGAGTATTTAAGATGCCTGAATAACTTAATTATGATTATTGAAAATAAATAAAAATATATAAATATTAATAAAGAAGAGAGATATTAATAAAGAAGAGAGAGAAAGAGAGAGATTGATAGGTATAAAGAAAACCCATCATTCTTGAAGGGTATAAGAAACTCATCCACCATGGGAAAAAGTGATGCATAGGAATAAGTGATACCCATGCTCATGCTTACAAACCTGGTTCCAAACAAAAAGATTTAAAACCATTACCTATTCTCATCCACAAAACTTTGCACCAAACGGACCCTTAAAGATATCCATATCTTCATAATCATGGATTACTCCAAAAAAAAAAAAAGTTATAGAGAAATTTGGTTGATTCTCAAAGCATCACAAATAAGAGATGCTCCTCTCCTTGATATTGAATTGCATATTCATTATAAAGATGTCCAGTGTCACTGACATGGGAGGATGGCATTAATATTAAATTTATATATGGACAATCCCCTCTCCACCCACATGGTATTTCTGAAAGTTTTCAGCCCAAAAAAAGGAATGAAAAATTTTCTATATCACAAAACCATCTCTAATTACTGAGTTCCTTAGGATAATAGTAATACCAGAGCGGATGTAAAAGCCTTCTGAAGACCTATCTGCCTCTTGTACACCCTGCATTTCCATCATGAAAAGATAAATTAATAATCTTAATTCCTATTTTAGTTTATGAACTTGACCATTTATTTGTTTGTTCAATTATGCATATAAAGATACTTTCCATTTTGGTGTTTATTTTTTGTAAGTGTACTTGACACAGAAAACTCACATTACATTTATATGGAATTGTACTTTAAGCAAGTACCTTCAGAGACCAAAATAGAGCATTTTGAAGTACAAGAACCAACCTACTATTTAAACCTAAATTACTCTTCAAACGCTGTAACTTTTTTTTTTTTGTGTGTGTGTGTGTATGTGTGGTTCTTTCAGGCTACTGAGTTAGATCTTTCAAAATTTATCTACAGAAGCTAATTTATGCATATAGAATATAATGTTTAAGGAAAACTGGCTTAGAGAATGTACCTCTGAATTAGCAATGACAACATTCTTCCCTATTCTGGCATTTTTGTCAATGATGCAGTCCCTGCTCATCATGAATTTGTTAAGCGGTTGATAAGAACAAGAAAGCAGCAACAGAAATAAATTTGTAGGAGAGATTTTGGCCTTTTACTTGATTCTTGTATTTTCTCCAACTCCAACGGGCACTCTTCCCTCAGCTAAAAGTGCGGCAACTTCACCATCAGTTTCATAGAAGTCAGCTCCAAGCATTACTGTGTCCTGCCTCATACACCGTAATTTTAGTTTGTTTTTTGCCAAACCGATACACATTCATAGTCAACAAGTGGAAGATAGTAACATGATTACATAAATATGTTAGGAGCGATAACAAAACCCCACATTTGCTAAAGAATGAAAAGATCCATGGTATATAAGTGATGACAATTATCTCTATTGATTTGAGGTCTTTTGGGAACCGAAAGAAAAGCCATGAAGACTTATGCCTAAAGTGGACAATATCATACTATTGTGGAGAAGTCGAGGGCGTTGTCCTTAACAATTTGTATCGAAGCCAAGGTAAAAACCTACTTGTGTGCCAGAGAAATTCTCAAAGTGGAACAAAGATTAGTAAGTCTCGATTATGTTTTATCTGAGTGTTCTCCCACTCGCCCTGATAAGAGCAGGTGCCATGCTCTATCAAGGTATTCTCCTTCTTGCCTTGATAAGAGCACCTTGATAGAGCAAGTGTGATTCGTGTTTGAACTCCATTCAATGTTGCCTCAAGATGAATTGGCCGTGCCTCAAGATGAAGAGCAAACTCTCAATTGGGAGTGGACGGACCTATTCAAGGGGAGGCTCAAGTGTGGTATTTTGTTCGAGTGGAGGATTGTTAGGCCATATTGGCTAGGGATGGAGAGATCCACGGTATATAAGTGAGGACAAAGGGGGACCAAAAGCAAAGCCACAAAGGCTTATGCTCAAAGTGGACAATATCATATTATTGTGGAGGTATGTCGAGAGTGTTGTCCTTATCAAAATAGGTTATGAGATGGATTGTGTTTGCTTTGCAGTAAGAAATTGTATTTGTCAAAGTGAATGTTAGAGAAATGTGTTTTTGCAATACTGATAAGCAAGTTTCCATGTTTCTGTTAAGGGAAGTGCGGCAGTTTTCAAATATAAAGCCTCCAGAGTGAGATGTAGACGGACCTTGAGGTGCACATTTGAGTTTATGCGAGATCGGATACCAACGACGCTGTGCTCTATGAAACTGTTAGTCAAGAAACATCCATGAGATATGATTGAATCGACAACCTGCATGGGCACATTTGAAGATATTGAATAGTAGTTAGTCAAGACAAAGGTAAATGAAATGTGGCTGCCAGTTTGGGAGATAAAACCATACTTTCTTCAGATATGAGCACAGAAAGTGATTCGTTAATGGTTCCGTAAAATTTCTAAATTATTAAAGACATTATTTGGTTCATAATCCGAGAACAAAATTTCAAAGGCAAGGAATACAACAAAAAACAAGATTGTATTCATTCTATTTCTCGAATTTGAAAATGCGTTCTGCATTAACATTTGGAAACCACATCTCAAACTAGAAACTTAGAAGTTAGAAGAATGTGTTTGGAAGTGAGTTTTGAAAACATAAACAATAGAATAAATAAGATCACATTGAGCGGAAATTCATCGGATGAGAAATCATTGTTTTAAAAATCATACAAACAAAAATTGCCACCGAGCTATTTGTTAAAACATCAAACTTAGCTCATTCTGCTGTGCTAAATCTTGGTGGAATGATCTTTTGCAGAATAAAAGCTTCAGAAAGAGTACCACTATCAACTGCAGAGAACCAAATTGCTAACCTTGCAATTGTCAATCTTCGTTGGGGGCAGGTTTCTTCTTGAAGTGTAGATTGGCTTTGTTTCGTTATAGAAACTAAATCTTGGTGGCTGAAAGATATAAACTTGGTGTTATTCTCAAACGATAATATATGAAACATTTTCCCTTTAAACATGAAATGCAATCCAGAACTTAAAGTATATGTGTGTTTACATAATATATATACTTGAATAAGCAAGTTGAGTACCTATATCCTAAAACAGCATAGAATAATGGAGAAAAGTGGAAGTGGATAACAAGAAAACAAAATTCAACTTCAGGCATGTTTTGTTGAACAGCCATGATTATCTGGATTGATTTATACATACATGGAAAAGTTTAATTATTTCAGTACCTTACTTGAATTCATCAATGTGCACTGTTAGACAGCAAATTAATTTTAAGGAGACCGGGCACGCATCCTTTTAGTACATACCTGCTCGGTCAGTGCAAGGTTTGCCTCAAAGAAGGATCTAATAGTCCCGATATCTTCCCAGTAATCATTAAATAGATATGCCTGCAAAACATGTATTGATACGACTTCAAACAGAGCAATAATGCCAGTACTCAACAACCTAAATATACATTCAAAAGTCAAGACCAACTTTCAATTCTGCATGCTAAATCAATGAAATTTAGGAAGTAAGCAATGGCACATGCATAAAATGAGCCAAAGCATTGACGGATCTCCAATGAGACCTACCTTCATCAAGAATTCTCTTGCTGAGGCAGGGATTATCTCTGATCCAAAGTCATTCGCAGTTGGGAAGCGCCATCTGACTCAAACAACTTCTGGCATTTAGAGTCCCATGTTTTAAATTGATATAGACCAAAGAGCATGCTAGATTCGTATGACTATCTTCTGAAATTCATCGATAAACAAGAGTGGTTGATACCTTAAAATGTTTAGAAGTATCTCCTTTTTGAAAACATAAACTCCCATGGAAGCGATGTATGGCTTTCTCAGTGCCTCATCCTTTGAAAGTCCTAAAACTGTTGTATCCACTTCCTATAACATGTTTATGTTATTAAATTTTACCATTTTAGCTTCTAAACCAGTAAAAAGTTCACTCATATTGTGTTTTTACCATCGCCTTCAGGTCTTTCCCTTTAGGTTTTTCACTGAATGAAAGAACCCTTCCGCTATTGTCGATCTTCATTAGCCCAAAATCTGACGCTCGACTTCATTTTAAAGAAGATAGAAGACATAGAAGGATTATTTCCCTTGAAGTCTAAAGAAATGCAGGCTCATAAAAACTGTCAATAACCCAACTGAGTAAAAAAGGATGAAGAAAGAACAATTAGAAGTATTACAATTCAAGATCAAGGTACCAACCTGAATCTAAACAACTAATGTGATCCAGCATACCTGTCATCTATTGGAATACAAGAAAGAGTGATGTCTGCACCACTCTGCCGATGATTCTGATAATCGAGAAAAAATTGCAACAATATTTAAGAAAAGATCTCCGACAAGTATGAAAAAGAAAGAGAGGCGTTAAACTCTAACTCATCTTCTTACTTGAACGAAGTCCATGTAGTCCATTCGGTACAGGTGATCCCCAGAAAGAATCAACACATCTTCAATTTCCTTGCTTCTTGCATCCTGAGTAAAATAAAGTTAAAGGATCAGATAAACTAATCTTAAAGAACTTGTCTCTACAATGATATACCTCTTCTTCAACAACGCAAGGGGGGAGAGAGAGAGAGAGAGAGATCAAACTGAATTAAATCAACTGACGTGAAAGTAAATAAACTGAAGAGTTGATGAAGAGATAAATAGTATCTTCCATTTCCTTTGTTATGTGTTTCAGTCGAAACTAAACTCAGGGTTAATCGGGTGGCAAGGGTATTCTTTTGAAAAACAAAGGATAAAAAAAAAAGTTATTTTGAATTTATTAGTAGAATATGGGTAAATTATATACAATATCCGATGACTTTCTTTTTTCGGACAACCAACATCCTAGAATTGATATTTTAGGGAGGGTGGACCTTTAATTATGGCATAAGATTTTAAATGTTTGATTTTTATCCTTAAACTTTAAAATTATTTCAAAACAGTCCTTTCATCAAATTTTTTTTATTAGAATGAAGACAAAAATATGGCGTAGTAATAACCAGTAGAATTACATGAACATATTTAGCAAATTTCAACGATGTCTCTAAACTTTTAAATAGGTTTCAATTATGTTTATTATTTCAAAACTTTCATTTTTAACAATTAACCTTTAAAATTATTTCAAAACAACTATTTTATTGGCCTCTTAGTTAAAATGAAAACTGAATTATAATGTAGTGGTGAATTGTAAAAATGGAAGTTACATGGGCACATGTTATACAAAATTCAAATGGTTTTAGTCACATTTTGAAATGGTGTCGATTAGAGAGAGAAAACACAATTTAAAGTTATAATTTTAGTCATAGTAGCGGGAGATGACACGCCTTGTGAGAAAGTCACGCACTAGTAAAAATCAATATCATTGGAAAAAGTTGAAGGGGAGAGAGGGCTACACAAAAAGAATATGTTTATGAGAGAAATTGAAGAAGAGTTGAGTCATGGAAGTGTGGGTTGGTGGAAGCTAGGATAACAATTAAAACCAAATAAATGATTGAAGAAGGAAGACAATTTTCATGCTCAAGAGTAAGAATTTTATGAAGCCATAGTCCCTAGGTTCAGTTGTCTAGGATTTTTTGGTTTATCTCTTCCTCATATGCGTTCATGTGAGAACTCTAATTTTATCAATTGATCAAGAGATAGAGGCTTAAGCTTTCACGGTCTACTTACCCCTTCCAAAATTTTGTCTCTTCTTAGGATTTAGATCAAAATTAAATCTCTTCAATTTTTTAATAACTCACCACTACGTTAAATTTTTATCTTCATTAAGGGAGAAACTAAAAGACTGTTTTGCTTTGAAACAATTATGAAATTTAAGGTTGAAAATGAATCTTTTAAAAGTTTAGAGGCTTAATTCAAGATTGTTTTTAGGTTAAAATACCATTTTGGTTTCTATACTTATTTTATTCCATTTAGTCTCTGTATTTTCAAATGTCCAATTTTAGTTCTTGTACTTTTAATAAAGCTTAAAATTGGTCCATACTATTAATTTATTATTAATTTTCTATGAAAAATTAGTATCTATTGACTTTCTCTCTATAAATTTTGGAAGTAGGTTCACATAGTGTCTTTTCTTGTATAGAATTATTATGATTAATATTTAACCAATTTTGATAAAATTTAACTTCAAACTTATCATAGGGGCCAATTTTGTAAAGTAAATGAATTAAAATTGAATATTTGAAAGTATAGGAATCAAAATGAAATAGAACTCAATGTGTAGGGATCAAAATAGTATTTAAATCTTATTTTTTAAGTTTATAGGTCTTTTGTACATTTTAACCTAAAATATGGTAGGCTGTTCTTCAATTTTTATTAAAATAAGTATTTTATAAAGATGAGTTTAACCACATTTAGTTAAGAAGGTATAACAAACATGTCCCAACTACTTAAGTCACTATGTACTCAATCAAAATGTTAGAAATTTTAAAAAAAGTGTCAAAAGAGAGTATAACTCAACTGAATGTGTTAACGAACGGGAGACATGTGTTCAAATCTACCAACTTCCAATTGTACTGAAAAAAGAAAAAAAAAACATACTAAAAAAACATTTAACGGATCTCTCTCTTCTTGTTGATTACTTTTTATTCCATTTTCTCTTCACTGAACTTTCTCTTTCAGAATAGTTTATGGTTTTATTTTACTTTTGCTAAAACATGAATGAAAAATATATTTAGACTTTATTAATGTTTTCTAATTTTTATAATCCTAAAAATAGTCAATTTGTATAATAAAATTAATTTTGACAATTCATTTTCTCATAGTTTAAAAAAACGGAAAAAAAAAATTAAAACCAATCTCAATTAATTTCTAAAACGTTTGATGAAGCTGTTTTGCACAACTTTTAAATATAGTTATATTCTTGTTTTAATAAAGAAAAATGAGTTGAATGTATGAATAAAAGCATTAACAAAAAACGCAAAAGATTGTTAAAAAAAACAAAAACGTAAAAGAAAAACTTTTCAGAGAGAAAGAGAATGTGCATTTCCTAAAGAACGATTTTGAGGGAGGAGAGAAATTGATACAAGATAGAGAAAGTTCAATAATGGAAGGACTGAGTTTTAGAAAACAACTGAAGTTGGAGAAATTAACGGAACGATATAATTGAATAAAAAATTAATAAACAAAAGAGAGAAAATCTCTGTTACATACGTTTCTTTGAGGTCAAATAACAAAAAAGAAAGGAAAAAAAATTGAAGAAAAAATTTCACTAAAGAAGTTCAATTTTATAATTTGTTGAAATTTATTTTTTTTAAAAAAAAAAAAAAAAAAAAAAAGAGAGACGACTCCCAGTTGACCCTTTTGCTATATCGGGCTAAAGTTACGTCAGTGACTCTTGCTACATCTAGCCAAGTTATGCCCGTGACACATCAAAGAAAAAGTGGTGAATTATAAAATTGGTATTATTTTCTAAATTTATTGAAAAAAAATAGTTTTAGAAACAATTTACAAAAAAACGGAGGATTGTTTTGGAGTTATAGGATGCGTCACTTGGGAAGCCGCAACCCAGAAAAATTTGGATTTATTGGAATGCGTACATTCATTATCTCTCCTAAAAAAAGTAGAATATCTCACCCTCTCTTTCACCTCTCTGCAAAAAAAATCAGTCTAAACCGTTCATCCCTCCTAAAAAAAGATAGAATATATTTTACTATTATTAATTTTAGTTTTATATTTTTTTATAATTACCGATATTGTTCTTATTATTTAAGGGAGAAATAATTTGGGGAGAGTATCATCTAAACCAAATCAAGAATTTAAGTTTTTCTTTCCTATTAGAAAAAATAAGTTTTTTTTTGTTAAATAAAATATGTGCTATATAAAATGCTTGTACTGTAGTGAAAAATTAACACATTTAAATGATTAATTGCTTAGAAAAATGATTAAATATTTCACTCTTAAATATAAATTGAATTAATATATCAATATAAACCTTTCAAATCTTTGCATGAAAAGTGGTAAGTTTAAACCTACTAATAATGTAATATTGTCAAAATATTTTCCATTAATTTAACAAAATAACAAATAAAAATATATAAATATTGTCAAAATATTGTCCATTAATGTAATATTGTCAAAATATTTTCCATTGATTTAGATGATTTATCAATGATTGAATCAAGATGGAACAAATTTTAGAAAAATATAAAAAAATTATATGGTTAGTTAAGATTTAGATAATATATATATTTTTTTATTTTTAAGGATGAGAATGTGTTGGTTGGACATACCATTCTGAGTGGCAGTTATGTGGACAGCGGGTTTGAGGTAGAATGTGTCTTCCCAAAAAATGCATTCCAATAAGACAAAAAAACAACCCAAATAGTTTTGAAACCCACCATTTTTCTATAAATAGTTGAATAAATAACCTTAATTTAATAATTAACCCAAGAAAAAAGCAACCTTAGGCTTCCATCTTCCATATCAAAACATGGGAAAGTTCTCTACACTATTCCAAGTGATCCTTTTTGTTTCTATGGGATTTGTAAATGGCGATATCTGTAATCGAAACATTGGGGTATATGAGCTGAAGAATGGGAACTTTTCTGTGAAATTTACCAACTACGGTGCCTCCATTATCTCTGTTGTTGTGCCAGACAAATATGGCAATCTAGATGATATCATTCTTGGGTTTGATTCAACAGAGGAATACGTAAAGCGAAAAGGTAACTTTGGCGCCATTGTTGGACGGGTTGCCAATAGAATAAGCAATGCTCGATTTAGGCTAAATGGAACAGTATACAGATTGGAAGCAAATGACGGGAACAACACCATTCACGGTGGGTCCAAAGGGTTCAGTCATGTCATTTGGGAAGTAAGTGGATACAATTCTGAAGGTCCTTATCCTCAGATTCATTTTACTTATCGGAGTTTCAATGGAGAAGAAGGATTTCCAGGTGACCTAATCGTCACCGTGAGCTACTATCTCCTTTCAGAAACACATCTAGCTGTAGGAATGAAAGCCATTGCTCTGAATAAGCCAACGCCTGTGAACCTAGCGCAACATACCTATTGGAACCTTGGTGGCTATAACAGTGGGGACATTCTCTCTCACGAACTCCAAATCTTCGGATCCCAAATCACTCCGCTCGACAGCCAAATGATTCCTACAGGCGAAATCAGGGCCGTTGAAGGAACACCCTACGATTTTCTGACGCCCAAAATCATCGGCAACAATATGAACAAATTGCCTAATGGGTTCGACATCTATTACTTGCTAGATGGATTGAAGGGGACAGAAAAGAAAAAGGCTGCTACTCTACGAGAGAGGAAATCCGGACGAGTACTGGAGCTGTGGACCACTGCAGAAGGGTTGCAGTTTTACACAGGCAATGGGGTTAGAAATGTGACGGGAAAAGGAGGTTTTGTCTATGAAGCTCATGCGGGGCTTTGTTTAGAGACTCAAGGATTTCCTGATGCGGTGAACCATCCTAATTTCCCTTCTCGGATTGTGACGAAAGAAAACCCTTATGAACACTCTATGTTGTTTAAGTTTTCGATTGAATAATATTTTAATCGCAACCAGAGGATGATTATGCTCTCGCTTCAATTCATGATTCATCTAAATAAAAATGGTCCAAAATGTATCTAATGGTTGTTCTACCGATGCGTTCTTAATTTGAGTGATTAATGAAGAAACTGATTCTAATTTCTAAATACCTCAAAGAGCCAATGGAACTGTCGTACGGCATCGGCTGTCCCCTGGAACCACCGCTTCCCGGCCTCTCCTGGAGTTTGAGTTGCCGCGAGAACCTGCAGCGATAACAACCGAGAATCTCGTCGGAATCTTTGTTTTCACCGGAAAATGCGAAACGATGAATCGACATGAAGAGCTGAGAACTGACCTCAACGTAACCGTCTCCCAAGGTGACTCCGCTCCCGAAGTTGTAGGCGCGAGCGAGATGCCTGTTGAGTGATGCGGAGTTGAACTGTGTGAGTATGTAAACTTTGTTGATTCCACTGTTTATGCAATTGCTCATCGGCACATCAATCAGCCGGTAAGCTCCGCCTATCGGAACCTGCAATTTACGGAAAATTGCAGAGAAAACATAAACCAATCCGATGAAAACAGATTCAAAAAGAGCCAACAATCACCGCCGGTTTCGCTCGCTGCTTCGTAAGCGGGAACAAACGAGTACCAGCTCCACCTCCCAATATAACCGCCACCACCGTCCTCGGGTCACGTTTCTCCATGTTCAATTCCCTCAACTACATTAAACCACAGCTAAAACCTCAAATTCTAGTCCAGGGAGTTCGAAGATTCTTTTTCAAAAACATGTTCAACAAAAATTTCGAAAGAGACTTGCATTAGCTTGCCTTGGATTCAGCCGCTATATTGGCAATAAGAGACATGGAAACTTTCCGTCTGGCATTTGGAATGTTAGTAACATCTTGCTTCCTCTGTTGCAATGTAATTAGCTTCTTCCCCATAAATTCTCCATTACAGAAGCTCACGGCCTGCAGCTTCGAGTTCCTGCTTTTCTGCAATGCCATTGCACCGTGCAAGTTCGCAGCCGCCGAGAGCGAAACTCGGCCATCGGCGCAGGCCACCATCTCGTTGGAACCCTAGATAACAATGTGAAAATCAAATCAGAAGAAGAAGAAGAAGATTGAGAAGTGTTTTGATGTGGAGAGGGAGAATCAGATAGGGTGTGGAAAATTGTAGATAGCAATGGAGGTTTTTGTATTTGTGGTATGATTTTGGGTAACTTGGGAATGCATGTGTAAGGATTTGGGTCCACTCTATCCAAATTCAATTGCATCCACCAATTTCTATTTTTCAAGAATTTTGAAGCCTCCTCTCTTTACTCTTTATGCTTCTCTCTACGACACCATATATTGTAAGCAAGGGAATATGCTCTTACGGGTTATTTATTAATAATTGAAGAACAATAAAATAATATAAAGTTATAATAACATGAGTTATAATGGAATCCTATAATATTATTTAAAATGCAGAGCAGTATAATATAAAGTTATAATATAGTTTGTTTTTTTGGTGTAAAGTATTACACAGGTTATAATAGCACATATTATTATAACATGTGCCCCAATCACGTCTTAAGAGTTGAGTTTATTTAGTTTTTCTTTTTCCTTTTCGATTTAGGTTGGGTTAGAATTTTGAATTGAAATTTCGAATCAATTTTTGGGTTGACCTTTTTAGGGTTGAATTGATCCAACCCTACTCAATTGTATAAATATATTATATAATTATTGTCAATTTTTAATGTTTTGCATCTAGGATTGTAACGAACAATAACCCAAATGCAACCTTCAACCCAACTCAACCCGTGTACACTCAAGTTTGATATTGTTAAAAGTTTAGTAGTGTTGGCTTACCAAAAAGAAAAGAAAAAAAAAAACCTTTTAACATTTGACCATAAGTTAGTTTCCTACTAGAGAAATATGTTAGTCCAATACTCTTCTTAGAAATATGTTAGTCCAAAGTCATCTATTTTCTTGATGAGGGAACTAGTGTTGTGCAACCTTTTTTTAACAGGACTACTCATCATTTAAGGTGTTGTCCAGACAACACCTAAATGTTGTGCAACCTTTTTTTAACTACAATTTTTAAAAATAAAAAAAGAAATTATGTGGCTACCAAGTGGAAAGCAAAATAAGGGAGCACCCAAGTATTTTGCATCTTCTAAAAACTGCTTGATACTCTTATAAGTTTTAATATTGCTCTCAGGGTAACTTTGCCTGGTATTTTTAATAATTTTTAACATGGTTCTTGGGAGGGAGATTTGAAGGGAGATTTCTAATACCACAACTACTATCATTTCATAAGCTATTTTAACTATAATTAAAAATGATGGGGAGTGAGCAATATTATAATTGGCATCTACTCTCGTGCCTCAGGTTCATATCTTTTTGTTGAATTAGAAAAAAAAATAATAATCTTATAGTTGCCCTTTGATTGAGGTGATGAGGTGGCCCATGACTCTTTCCATTCTTTTTGTCTTATGTAGCTCAACAAGAATTGAGGATAATTGGAAATTCACATATATAGGTATTCAAATGATTAGATATGTAAGATCACAGGGACAAAAATGCCAAGCTTAAAGATTATAGCATGTCATTTCAAGATTAAATACTTAAAATAGAACATTTGAAATTTTAGAACACATTAAGGAAGTTTTAGATGTTAAAATAGAATTTAAATTAAGAATAAAAGGAGGGAGAAACAAAATTACTTAGGAGAATATTAAAGGTGAGTTTGACTTTGATGTCATTTTAAAATTTCGAGGATAAAATATCATTTTAGTCTCTCGATTTTATTTCATTTTAGTTTATATACTTTTAAATATTTAAATTTAGTTATTAAATTTTTCGTAAATCTTTAAATTAATCCCTTATGTTAGTTTATTGTTTAATTTTTTAAGGGTTTCTATTGTCTTTCTTCTACCATTTTTTTTATAGAAATTATTGTTATTTAATCAATTTTGATCAAAACTAACCTCAAAATAATAATAAAAACTAGTTTTAAGATTTGTTGTAACTATAGATACTAAATTTAAAAACATTTGAAAGTACAAAAATTAAAATATAATGAGATTCAAAGTATAGGGATCATTCGAATTGTCATATAATAAATTCAAGGCATTTCTACCACGACTAAATATACGTTTTACCCCCTAATATTGGCATGACTTTTTAATTCAATTCCTATTATTTAAAAGTTATTTTGATATTTCCAGTGAACTTATATGGTATGATATTGAGTTAGCATAATTTTATAAGAAAACTAAACCATGCAAAAGAAAAAAAATCAAAATTTCTATCCTCTTCTTCAAAGTTTGAAGGAGGAATTAGGATCTTTCTCCTCTTAACCTAATTTCACTTTTAAATTCTTGTTGGATTCAATAAATATTATGTCACACATGGTTATCATTGAGTCAATTCTATCATTACTAATATCGTGAACCTGGACATAGTTTAACTGGTTAAGATATCGTCATATTTAAATCTTCTATCTCCACACATTGTTGAACTAAAAAAATCGTCAAGACATTCACAAATATAAAAAATATGTTAAATTACAAGTTTAGTCCCTAAAATGTTTGTGACTAATAGATCCCTAAATTTTAAAAAGTATCTAATAGGTACTTGAATTTTCAACTTTGTATCTAATAGGTCCTTGGACTTTAAAAATGTCAAATAGGTCTCGAATTTTCAACTTTATATCTAATAAGTCCTTGACATGTTCAATTTTTTTTAAATTGTCAAATCTATTAGACATAGAATTGAAATTTGTGTCTAATAGTATATTAAACTTTCAATTTCGTATCCAACAATTTCATGAATTTTAAAAAAATCTAGAATAGGTCAAAGATCTATTAGACACAAAATTGAAAGTAGAAGAACTTAGGGAAATTATCAAAAATGGGACAAAATTAGGGGTATTGAAGAGATTTGGGACCACTTTTAGTTTTGAATAGTTGTAGGACTTTTAAGTGTATAAAATTACCATCCTACCCTTTTTAAAAATTCCCAAACAAAATCGACCAAATCCTTAACAAAATCCCTAAGAATTTTACCATTATCACGCGAACACCCAACAACGTACCAACGAACGGCAAACAAGCGAACTAGTGATCGACGGCGAACATGAATCATCGAACACGAACGGCAGCTCAGATTGTTTTCCTATTACTTGTTCATTTTCTATGTTCTTGTGTCGCTGCCGTTGAGGAAGAGCAGCTTTCCAATCCTGTGATGATGCACTGATCTGGACGTCTGCTCAGGTTGCTTTCTTATTACTTGTTCTTCTTCTTCTACTGTTGATCGACAACACCTCTTGATTCTACTACTCGATTTTCGTTAATGTTGTGTAAATATTGAATTTTTTATGTTTTTAAGTGTTATGGTTGTTGAATTTTGGAAAAGAATGTGATTCTGCTGATCAAAATTGAAAAATATAGTTTCCACATGCCTCAAATGTCTATATTTTCGTTCCACCTTGAGTTTGAAACTATGATCGTTTAGAGGATAATGAGTTTGACTTTAAATCTTATTCAACATGTTTAATTACATTAACGAGTGAATAAAAGAATTAGAAATCATTACTAGCACTGTGGAGAAAGGAAGCTATGTTACTGTTGTTATTTATGTTGTGGGTGTACGAATGAAAATTAACAAAATAGGAGAAGTGAGGTGTTTTCTTGTTCAATTCATCTTGGTATTGTAGTCTAAGAATTTTGGACTCTATAATAGTAGAATTCATTATGGTTGTTATTCAACTTGGTCTTGTAGTACTGGTTCTTTGGTTTTAAGGATTATGAACCTTGCAAGTAAATAAAAATGGATTTGAAATATAAAGGTATCAAACGACTCCGGTTAATATTTTCTTTGTCAACATTGATGTCTATCTCAGACTTGATATTCAGATTTGAGAGTTCTCGTCGTAATGTTTCAGAGTCGATAAGGTATTCTTCCCTCCATGGTTCTCATTTGAATTATTCTAAGGAATCTTGTTGAATCTTGAAAATCTTGAAAATCTCGAAAACCTTGAAAATCTCAAAAATCTCGAAAACCTTGAAAATCTCAAAAATCTTGAAAATCTTGATAAGGTACTTGGATTGTTTTGCACAGACTTCTTGAATCTTGAAAATCTCCTTGAGCGAGATGGTTGAAAATATGGCTGGAAATCTTCTTCATTAGTTGACCTTATAAATCAAAATTTTCAAGTCTCTTTTGTAAGAAGTTTAGGTAGTATAAATTATGCTTCAGTTTGTTATATCATTATATAGTATTTTCTTCTATAATTTGAACTAATGGTATGATAAGGATTTTCTCTTGGATGTTCACTCCAAGAACCTCTTTAACTTTATTATCCTGCGTAAATGTTAGAATTTTGGGGTTCTTTTTTGGACAAAATAACGATAATATCGTCAATCATTAACTAATAAAAATGTCAGAAACATGGTGCTTGCTCACATTAAATAACCAAGAATGTTCAATCTCAAGTTAAATCTTAAGCTAAACATCTGGTTGGAAGCTAAAAATAACAATAATATCTCTCTCTTCACGCTATATCTCATTCATATCTAACTTGTCTACCACCATATATTTATCTTTTAATTTAGGAAGTTTTTTCTTAGACATAAGCATATATATTGTAGTGTTTATGAGTCATTTTATGTAATTAAGCTTGATGTGGATTTCTGACTGTTGTGCCCCAACCCATGCATAGTTAAAGTTTGGTGGGAGGCTGGGAGGATTGATTTGATTAAGGTGTATTTTTTTATAGATATTTTTGCAATTAGGTCCGTAAAACTTTTTGGAAAGTCCTAATAGCGTCATTATGCTGCCAAAATTTTGGCGCGAGAAAAGTGCGAGAAAAAAAACAGAATGTTATTTGCCCATATTTCTTAGTTAGTTACATAGGTGCGAGAAAAGTACGAGAAAAAAAAATGTTATTTGGTTATATTTATTTGCTTCTTTGCATTTCATAGCTCCATTTAGGCATGTCTAACTAGGTTTTGATGTTGTTTACTTCATTCTCTACCATTGTTATTGAATGGATTCTATTCTAGGTACGAGAAAGTACGAGAAAGTTGAATATTTTGTTCAGAATGTGGTTTTCTTCCATCCATATGAGTCTTTTTAGGTTGTGTATTTGTTTTATTTTTTGGGTCTATAGGTTTCTTCCCTACAATTTTTGGTTAGGTTCGTAGGTGCAAGAAAGGTGCGAGAAAAAAAATAAAATGTTATTTGGTTATATTTCTTTGCTTCTTTGCATTTCATAACTCCATTTAGGCATGTCTAACTAGGTTTTGATGGTGTTTACTTCATTCTCTACGTTTGTTATTGAATGAAGTCTAGTCTAGGTTCGAGAAAATACGAGAAAGTTGAAAATCTTATTCAAAATGTTATTTTCTTAAATCGATATGAGTCTTTTTAGGTTGTGTATTTGTTTTTTTTGGGTCTATAAGCTTCTTCCGTAGAATTTTGAGTTAGTTTCATAGGTGCGAGAAAAAAAAATAGAATGTTATTTGGCTATATTTCTTTGCTTTTTTGCATTTCACAGGTCCATTTAGGCATGTCTAACTAGGTCTGGAGGTTGTTTACTTCATTCTCTACCTTTATTATTGAATGGATTCTATTCTAGCTACGAGAAAGTACGAGAAAGTTGAATATTTTGTTCAGAATGTGGTTTTCTTTCATCTATATGAGTCTTTTTTGGTTGTGTATTTGTTTTTTAGTTCTATAGGCTCCATCCCTACAATTTTTAGTTAGTTTCATAGGTGCGAGAAAAGTGTGGAAATGTGCGGGAAAAAAAACAGAATGCTAACATGCTATATTTCTTTGGTTCTTTGCATTTCATAGATCTAATTAGGCATGTCTAACTAGAACTTGATGTTGTTTACTTCATTCTATATCTTTGTTATTGAATGGATTCCTTATATTGAATGTTGAATCGTTGTTTATGTTTAAATTTTTAGATATTAATGGTGATGAACACCTCTCCCAAGTACTTTATAAAATCATCATGTCACTTTCGAGCTCAAGTGACAACTAGATCCATTATTGGGAAGACCATTGAGATCAAAGTTTGGGAACAAATGTATTGTGGTCTTGTTCATTACATCTACCACATCTGTGAACTATGGGCTTTCACCAACTGATGGGATTCTCTTTTTCTTTCGTCGACCAACCCTAGCCACTACTTTCAAAGGTAAGGCCTTCATTTCTACATAGTTTGTCGATGTCTTCCACTCTGAGGCATTACCAACAGGATTAGGCTCTACATATGCTGCTAACAAACATTCATTAGTATAATAACCGAATACATAAGCCATATACATTTAGGGAAAAATGTCTAAATTGACGTACTAGCACCAAAACCTAACTAGACATGCATAAATAGCCACAAGAAAAGCAAGGAACCAAAGGAAAGGGCTAGTTTTTTGCATTATGTTTTTTTTTTCTCGCACCTTTCTCGCACATTTCTCTCACCCAATAAACCATGCAAATTTGCCTATAAATCAAAAGTCATCACCAAATAACGATTATCCAACCTAAAAAGACTGATATGGATGAAAGAAAACCACTTTTTGAACACAAACATTCGACTTTCTCGTAGATTCACGTACCTAACAAAAGAAGAATTTTAAGGAAAAATGTCTAAATTGATGTACCAACACCAAGGCCTAGCTAGACATGCATAAATAGCCACAAGAAAGGAAAAAAACCAAATGAAAGGGCTAGTTTTGCATTCTGTTTATTTTTTCTCGCACCTTTCTCGCACCCAATAAACCATGCAAATTTGCCTTAAATCAAAAGTCATCACCAAAGAACGACTATCCAACCTAAAAAAATTGATATGAATGAAACTTTCTCCTACTTTCTTGTATCTAGATTAGAATCCATTCAATAACAAAAGGTAGGAAATGAAATAAACAATATCAAGACCTAGTTAGACATGGCTAAATGGACCTATGAAAGGTAAAGAACCAAAGAAAAAGAGTCAAATAACATTTTGTTTTTTTTCTCGCACCTTTCTCGCACATACGAAACTAACCAAAAATTCTAGGGATGAATCTTATAGACCAAAAAAATAAATACACAACCTAAAAAGACTCATACGGATTTAAGAAAACCACATTTTGAACAAGATTTTAAACTTTCTCCTACTTTCTCGTATAGAATCCATTCAATAACAAAAGGTAGGGAATGAATAAACAACATCAAGACCTAGTTAGACATGCCTAAATAGACCTTTGAAATGCAAAGAACTAAAGAAAAAAAGTCAAATAACATTCTGTTTTTTTTTCTCGCACCTACAAAACTAACCAAAAATTCTAGGACACATAAATTTTCTATCTTTAGCTAGAGTTATTCAACTATACTCTCTTAATCACATTGCAAAAACTAGAACCTGCAGACAAATTCTAAATCAACGACATTTTAAATGGATGAACTTTGAGGAACATTGAAATTTTTTTTTTTAAATCCTCAAAACTCAGGAAAAATTTCATCTTTCCTATTGATTTCTAAATAGTTGTTAACCCAAAAAGTACAAACCTATCGCATGATAAATTTATTCAATTCCAATGTTAACAATCAAGAAAACAACAACTAAGAAAAATGATCTCCCAGCTGGTAAAAGTTTCGTTTTTCAACACAGTTTAAGCTAAATGCAAGAATATAAAGTAGCACTTTCATAAACGTTACCTTCAAAAGAGAATTAATAGCCATACATGTTTCATTTATAACAGACTTGAAGTTTTCAATTATTGAATCTGATGTCTCCAAATTCTCATTTCATTGCTCCATTAAAGCAGGATCCAAATCTGGCTTCACCAAGTCAATCCATTCCCCATGATTGCTTTTGAACTCAATCCTGTAAAGATATATTTGCAATAAATTAGATCATAACACTTCCACAAATGGTATAAGATCAAGGAAAATATAGTGGGAAAAAACATTCTTCCAGTGATAACAGGATTCAAAGATTGGTGCTTGAGAATGGCACACAACAAAAGGCAAGATTATTTAGTATTTGGTTGCCCCATGTATCTTAAAAGTAATATCAGGTAAGTTAATACAACATCAATAAAGGTTGCGCAGTCGCACCTTGCAAGAGTCTGTATCACATTGGCCAACACTCTAATTGAAGAAAAATTCAGATTGCCATTTGTCTTTTCCGCAATTAACTCTTTCAATTTCGAAACTTTAGAACTCTAATAGATTCGTCCAAGATTTTCATTCTTCAATACTTGTCCTAATTGTGTTGATAGTGACACAATAAATGAAAATTAGATTCTATGGAAACTAAAGAGAGATTCACAAATAACTAAGGCATAGAAAATAACATACAGCCAAAAAGGTTCTCAGTTGATTTGGTCACCGCTTGAATAACCCTGCTGTCAACAGGTGTTTTCGCCGCCGCCGTTGGTTGGTTCGTATTCGCCACCGTCGTTCGTGGTCACTGGACTCGTACTCAACCGCCACCATTCGTGGTCGCCGATTCGCTTGGTCATCGTTCAGGTGGTCCGTCATTTGCTCACTCATGGGTGTTCGCGTGAGAATGGTTAGAGAGTTTTTAAAAAATTAGGGATTCTGTTGATTTGTTAAGGATTTGGTTGATTAGGTTTGAGGATTTTTAAAATGGACAAAATGGTAATTTTACACCCTTAAAAGTCCTATAACTCTTCAAAATTAAAAGTGGTCCCAAATCTCTTTAATACCCTTATTTTTGTCCCATTTTTAGCAATTTCCCAAGAACTTAATAGATACAAAATCGAAAGTTCATAGACTTAATAGAAATTTTTTAAAGTTTGAGTATCTATTTGATACAAATCTAAAAGTTTAGGAACTAAAAAAAATACAATTAAAAGTGGTAAAACTCAAAGAAATAAATTGAATACTTGAACCAATTTAAAATTGAGGGAACAAACATTAGATTAACAAAAATCCATAGGAGCGATGTTTCATGAATATCTAAGTGGGACCTCTGAAAGGCGCACCAAACGCAGTCGTTGGACTTTCAGTCGGTCCCAGTCGCCATTGGTGTAGCTTCCCATCCACTCTACCAAAAAAGGCCCATTTAACAACTTACTGAGAGCTACAAACTTCCTTCTTTATTCCTCTTCCTTTGCATTTCCCAGTACCCATTTCGACCCCTTTTCAGCTTCTTCTGCAACAATGGCGAACACCCATCTCTGTTTTCTTCTCCCTCTGCTTCTTGCTTGCATCTTCCTGTCGGATCACCCTGTCAAATGCGACGGTAATGCTCTCTTTCTCTCTCGCTCTCTCTCTAATCGATTCTTTGATCGACATTCCAGGACCCCAGTTTGTTTACTTCAATGTAGATCTCGGTTTATCATGCATTGTCATTTGAGATCTAGGTTCGTGCAATCTTGTTTTGATTGCTACGATTTGAGTGTTCTTTTGGGGGATTTTGTTTGATCGAGTTGTGTTTTGAATTGGGTAGTCATTTTTGTAGTTTTCTTTCTCTGTTCATAATTTCGAGTTCTTCTTGCTCTGGATTTGAGGGATTCGTGCTAGATAAGTAATGTTTTGGATTTGTTCTTCTCAGTACACTCATGCATTGGCATATTGGCCTTCAACAGAGAAAATGAACAATTGAGTTACCAAATCACAATTAACTAAACAGACTGATTAACTAAACTACAAAACAAACTCTTAACAACTTGTTTGTTCTTTCATCTATACTAATGGAAGCGGTTTTCTGTTCTGCATGGAACTCACTACGGGTTTAGATGGCTCTTTTAGGATTGGTAAGCTTGTTTATGAAATCAATTAGGATCCCATGGTTGCCAAGTTCTTTTAGTTTTCAAAACTTCGATTGATTTTTGAAAACATATGTAAAAAGTAGATAAAAAGTAAACTCATAAGTGAAAGTAGTATTTATAGGTTTAATTTTCAAAAATCGAAAACAAAAACCCAAATATCAAACAGGACCTTATCTTCAACTCTTTGCTCTTAGTGCACCTTTAAAGGAAGCTGGTAGCATTTGGTAGCGTTGGATATGGTGGTAAAGAACCATCTTATATTTTCACAAAATTTTAAGTTAAAGTTGAAACAATAATAGTTTTGCAAGTTTCCAAGCTTGGTCTATTCATGTTGCTCCTTGCTTAGAACTGTAAAGAGCTTGGTTTGTTCCCAAAAAGTTACTTGTTGGGTCGTTGCTCTGCAGAGATCAACAAGCATTGTTCATTATTTGGTTGCTTTCTTATATAGACTTGTGGGAGTGACTCTCTCTGGAAATGTTCAGAAAATACCAGAGAGAGTCACTCCCACAAGTCTATATAAGAAAGCAACCAAATAATGAACAATGCTTGTTGATCTCTGCAGAGCAACGACCCAACAAGTAACTTTTTGGGAACAAACCAAGCTCTTTACAGTTCTAAGCAAGGAGCAACATGAATAGACCAAGCTTGGAAACTTGCAAAACTACTTTTGTTTCAACTTTAACTTAAAAGTTTGTGAAAATATAAGATCTCAGAAAATACAAGAGAGGGTAGCTCCATTAACTGCAATAAGTTTGATTTTCAATCTTCCTTTGGTCATATTTTGATGCCATAAAACTCCTACAGATGATGATCTTCATAGAGGCATCAACAGTTATCGGGTATCCTTGAACTTGACAACGCTGGTCGAGAACGATAATGCAGAATGCCTTGCTGAAAAAATTGCTGACAAATTCAAGAATCAACCTTGTACAAACACCACAGGTTCCAACACGATATCTGGAACCGAACCTCAGTTCGCTGACTATCCAAACCTGCTAGCCAAATGCAATTTGAATGTATCCAACACGAGGGATGGAACCATAATGCCTGCTTGTGTTCCAAACCGCGTTCCCGATCTTGTTCTCACTAACTTCACGAAATCTCAGTACTCGGAGAAACTTAACGATACCAAGTACACAGGAATCGGCATTGGTACCGAAGATGACTGGGTCGTCGTTGTTCTTACCACCAGCACAGCAGAAGGAAGTTTTGTGCCAGCAGCAAACAAAGCCACTCTGATTTCTAAGATTAGTTTGTTCTCTCAGTTGCTGTTCTTGGTGCTGTCTTTTGTCTTACTGTTGTAGACCAAGAGGGGATTTTCTTGCCTTGTCTTGCTTGGATCTTAATACTTCAAATCATCTGTTTTTTTTTTCCTATACGACACAATTCAAACTATAATATGGTATTTGTATTTTATATGTTTTTAAGTAATTTTCCTGCTCATCGATGTGTTTATAGTTTAACAATGTATGAAATAATTCCTCTTTTTTACAAAAAAAAAAAAAAAAAATGAGAAAGTGAATGGAAGATAGAAAGAACTTTGGGCTCTTCTCATCTAACACTTTTTTTTTTAACTTGGATGTTGAAGTAATTTAATTATGTATATTGCTCATCAAACAGTATTGAGTTTGCAGAACCTATTTGCTTTTATCTGTTTGCCTCTTTCTTTCTTTTTCAGGAAAAGATCCTTTTTACCTCTTTCCTTGTCAAGTTGTATCTATTTTCAACTTAAAAAGTGTTGCAATGTTCTTCTAAAGATAAGTTTTCATTCGAAAGATCATTAAAAAAAATGTATCTTTATGTGTGCAATGAATTATAAGATTTCAAAGAAAAATGGTAGGTTACTCTTTGATTAATTTATGTATATTTTTTTAGTATAATTGAGGTTGAGGGATTCGAATCACATATCTTGTGGTCGTTAATATATTCATCATGTAAGTTGAGTTATATTCTCTTTGACGGTTAATTCATATATTAATCAAACTAAAATTTGTACTTGATATTATTAAAATTAGCAAATTTATGGAGATTTTTGCATTGTTTTTTTTTTTTTGTTAAATAGAGAAATTAGAGAAATTGAACCATGAGTAAAATGCAAGACTTATCTTATTCTAGGATCCAATTCGATAAAAATAAGTTGCGTTAAATTACTAATCACCCAAAAACTCAAGTTGAAATCGATATTGAAAAAAAAAATTGACATAACAAGAGTTTACTTGTTTTGATATCATGTTAAATTATTAATAAACTAAAAAACTTAAGGGATGAGTTATGATAAATTTAATTATATCAACACTTCATTAACAAATTGATACAACTTGATAAATTTAAGAATAAAAATTGAATTTTTCTATTTTTATTTGTTTTCCCTCTCCCTCTTCTTGAAGGGTCTGATTTGAGAATCATGTTGCAACAAGACAATGGATATTATATTTCTCAATTTCTTCCAAATTCTAAGCATATTATAACAAGATTTTACAAGTTTATAAAGCTTGTTTTGTCCTAGATCACTAGATTTAAAATAACAATAATAACAAACTACATAGTACATAATTAACATGTTCAATCTATCAACTATATTCAGATTAAGCCAATCTATGCATAGCTTAAAAAAACCTATGATCAAATTAGCCAACTATAAGCATATTACTCTAACGCGATGATGTTCAAACTTGAATTTAAATAAACTGTATAGTTGCCCTCTTATCAAACTCCTTAAAGAGTAAGAGCTAATTCCTACCGTTAAAAACTAAAATATATATATATTATAATAACAATTATTACAAGTAGTGTTATATGAACTCATACAGGCCTATACTATACCATGCAACAGCATACCGAATAAGAAATAATATACTCTATTTTCCTTAATAGATTGCAGAAATCCAATTGGGACTTTTTTAAATCTCAGATAACAATCAGTTGGAAAGTTTTCCAGTTTAATCCTTCAATTCAAGCGCCTTTTAATCTTGCATTGGTTACGAAGAGATACCTTCTAAGTGCAAGCAATATGATCCAAGAGCTCTTTGCGACCTTCTCTTTTATCATCAAAAGTAATGCAGAGCTCAACACAGTCTTCAGTATCTGCGCTTGTAGTCCTTTGAAGAATCCTAGCAGGCCTTCTCTTTTCCAAATAGTGTTGAGTGCACCCGACACGGTTTTTTTATCGCTGTGCTGTTTGTCCTCGTTCCTTTCTTCATCCGATTCTGCAGCCTGGATAACGACCTTGCACCTGTATGCAAACTTCAATACTTGATTTTTGGAGAAAAGATACAAAAAACTTAGTATATGAAGAGGATTTCAGAGATATGGCAAGTGTAAAATTCACTTTGCCTTTGGAAGAAGAGACCCAGACATGTGACAAGAATTCCCCTCAAATATCGGGTAATGTGTTCGGCTCTTGCCATTCCATGTAATAGTGAATTTAAATGCTAACCAGAACATTTTTAAAACGACTGGCATAAGGTGAAAAAGGCTCCAATATTGAGACAATTAGCTCAAATTGATTTTTCACCTGATAGCAGGGTATGTCAAGATTGTAGCAACACATTTCGAGAGGGCGCCGAGCACAAAGGCAGAAAAGGCTGAGAGAGCTTCTGGGGATGACTCAACGCCAGGTTCATGCTTCGGCTGCGTCCTGAGTAACCTTTGTTTCAGTTGATCAAACACGGTGTACTGTGATACATGCTACGTTAGTTTCTCTTGACATCTACAAACATTTTCGTTCCCAATTTCCATGCAGGAAAAAATATCAAATGAAATATAACTAGCATAGCATAGAGCTGGTCTGCCAGCACGCAATTTCTGAAACCAATTTCAATTTGGAGTATTGGAGCAAAAATCTCTTAGAAGTGTGCAGCAGTGATTGAATTAAATGGGTTCTACAGCATCTGATTTATATGTAAAATAATCAAAATGAATCCAGGTACCTGAATAGATGGGTTTGATGTCAAAAGAAGGGATATTCCGAGACCATCAAATGCTTCACTCCAGGTACCCTCTGCGAGTGTCTTCCAGAGTCCTTTGGACTTCCCAAACTCGCTTGTCTGCATCCTTGAGGATGCAGTATCCAAAGGCTGAAATGATAAAATAACAGATTAAATGACCGAGATTTATTGATCAGAACAACAAAATAATTCACTGGACGATCTGTGTTTCATTGCGGATGGGTGAGTTCCAGGAACCTATTGAATATAGTACTAATTTCACGCTCACTGATTTTCCTAAACTGCATGAACTGAGGCTTTTCGAATATAACGATCTGTGTTTCTTCAATAATCTGAGGCTTTTTGATGATGAACATAAATATATATCTAAGTAAAGAGTGTTGTTAGTTATCTACACCTGTGTCAATACGACTGTAAAAGCCCCAGCAGCTGCAGCAACAACCAGATTTGCTTTTGTTCCAATCTTTTGATTCCCACTTCTCTTCAAGTAGATTCTCTTTAAAAAACTGTATCCATAGAAGTAGATGAACGATGAAATAAAGGACTGGAAGTTCTTTGTGCCAAGACCCTGGTATAATGAACCCACGTGACCAGTTGAAATTGCTTCCCATAGCACATCGGATATGTTTCTGCATAAGGCAAAAAGAGTAATATTGCATAAACTTTTCTTTCAATCAAATCTTGCCACGGCACCAAGCCACGTTTAGGTTTATCACGGTCATTATAAATCACAGTATAGCCTAAAACAAAATATTAAAAAAATATATGGCAATGACTACTAATTCAAACTTCAAAGATGCAAATGATCTACATTATTGAGAATATCCAAGTTAAAACCCCATCAAAAAGACATCTGAGTCTAACCACTTTTCTTGGGATAACTATATAAAGCACTTTTTCTATTCTTTTGTCTCCATAAAGTTCATTTTGAGAGCCACATGGCAGTGCTCTTCAAGAGCTCTTACAGTAGCTTGAACAAGTCTAGTTCTTGCAAATCTAATTCTTAAGCTCATGACGCAATTAAGCACACTAACCCCAAAAAGTGACCTTGGTGGCAAGGCCTTGTACATTTGCAGATACGCCATACGCTTCTAGGCCCTAAGTTCAACCCCCTGGTATAAAACTTCATAACTTAAAAGTACTGCCTTTCACAGTTAGTGTTTGATTTATTAGAATTGTCTAGTGAGGAAAAAAAAATCCATATAATGACACTGTAATTTCACTGCAATGCGCTGGAGATGTGTATTTCCCAACAAGATTATCCCAGAAAATGTCACTATAACTTCACTGTTCAAAAGTCCCAATTTCATAACAACAGCAGTGCATTCGAGTCCTTAGTCAGAGTTAAGATCACGAATAACAAGATTGAACTTCCCCACCTAAGAAGAATACAGAACAGACTGTAGCTGATTCTGATCTAAATAACATTTAGGGAAATGCCAACCAGTTGCTTAAGCCGCGAGCAAGAAATTAGAGAAGTATATTGAGAGATAGAAACAAATAGACAAGCAACCAACCAACGAACCTGTACTTCCGCTGTTGGTGAGATTGATTCTCAGCTTGATACTTAGTCTTGCAAGTGTCAAGAGGATACAGAACAGTGGTACTCACCAGAGCCCCGATGGCTCCGGATGTCGCCTCCGACAGAGACTCCAGATCAAACCCCATCCCAATTCCCACCCACCGGAAAAAGGGCAAACGGCGACGAATGGAGCTTGGGGGAAGCTAATCCATGAAAATGGTTACTGCGAATTGAAGGAAGCTGCTATGGCGCTGCAGCAAGGAAATGGAAGATTGCAGGCAGGAAGCAAATGAAAGAGATGCAAAGAGAGAAGATATGGATCTTCGTTGGAACAGCAGTTGTTGTATACGTATCTTCTTGGGAAACGGAATCGTGGATTTATGGGACTCTGTATCAGTATGGGCGAAAGTGAAACCCAATTGAAACGAAAGTTCAATTCAATTATCAGTAAATTTTGAAGAAAGATGTCGTTAAGCAGACAAGAGAGAGAATAAGAAGTCGAGCTTTCTTCGGTTCTTCTTTAGTTCTTCCATGGATATTTTGATTTATTAAAATTAGTTGATTTAAACTGTAGGTTAAAAAAAAAACCTCTTTAACTATGTAGTTGGTTTCGATTATAACCACTGGATTATCAAATCTAGTAAGGATCACGAGATCTATGGTTCGAATCTCTTGTACTAAAAAAAAGTCATGACTCAATTTTGAAAAGTTTCATTTTAATTTGAAATATGTTTCAAAACAACCTTAGAATGTTTTTTCCGTTAAATTTATGGACGAAAAAAATAACGTTTTTGTATATGTTTTGATCTTTTTAACATGTATGTTCACAAAAGTAACCATACAATGCAAATATACTATTTTTTGTCCGTTAATTTAACGAGAAAAAAATCTTAAAAGTTGTTTTGAAATATACTAATTAAAATAAATTTTAGAGTTTGGAGGTATAATTAAAACCAACCTTATAGTTCATGATATTTTTCTTTTTTATAATTTAACCTAAACGTCGGACTTGTGGCTACTTCAATGGTAGTTTTTACTAATTAATTCGAATTATTTTAAAATAAATATTAACCTATGATTATTTTGATAAATCATTTTAGTATTGATTATATTTTTGGAAATGATAGTTTAATTGATTTTTTTTTAGTATGGATGAGATTGAATTGCCTTACTTATACTTATGTTTAACTTTTTTTTTTTATAATTAAAATATCAACAGTTCTATCGATTTATGCATAGGTAGATAAAGTACTTATTGTATTTTTTGAAGCTGGAGGTTCAATTCTCACCATATTGACGTTTAAAAAAAAATCTTACTATGGCATAAAATTTATATGTTGTAAAGCTCATGTCACCTTCTAGGTTATGATTAAGTTTTGGAAGGATTTTTTTTTTATTCAATTCAACCATTATCAAAATATGGTGCAATTGGGATGAGGTTAATTTTTTAATTGAAAATCCTATAAAATTTGACCTATTTTATATATATTTTTTTTTTTGATAAAATGGTATTACAAATTGGATTACTTTTTTTTATTTAAACAAACACTAAAAATGATTTCAAATTCATTATTATTCAAAATCCTTTGAAGACGAGAGGTTTAAGGGTGGTAAGAGTCTTCCTTGAAGAATTATTTGCAAAGTTTTTTTTTCTTGTGTTAGTATTGGAGAAATTGGTTCAAATCACACCATGACTCATGTTTGAGAAAAATTTATTAAATGAAGATGGTCACAGTATAACTATTTCTAATCATCGTTAGATACATATTTAAAATACGATTTATAATTTTTGTCCTATATATTGAATGTTCTAAAACTATAGTCACGTTGTGACAATGCCTCCAATAATTTCTCTTACTTAGGATATTAAAATTATAGAAGTTTATCATTGTGGAGTAAAACAATAGATTTTAATTTTTTCAAGTTGATCTTGCATATATAGAAACAAAATTATTATGGCATTTTTTCAAACAATAAAGTAATATTATTAAATTAAAAAACACAATATGCTTATGGATTATATATTGAGAGTTCTCACGTGAAACAAGTTTTAACAACCAATCCGAATATTTTGTTGTCCATAAAGCAAGACGTAAAATATATATATATATATATATATATATATAAAAAGCTTTTGTGATAAGAAAATAATGAATCAAAATATTTTCATTATCAAAACTTGTTCTAAATATCTCTACCCTCTTGAAGAGGTCACAAATTTAAATTCCCACCTCCATGTGAGATTTAATATTTTTTAAAAAACAAAGGACATTAATTTACGAATGAAAAAATAATAATTGAATGCATCTAAACAAATCAAATAATTTAATTATATTAATCGTGACTTTTTTTTTTTTAATCCATAAAATTAGAGGTGGTCGGAGGAAATTTAAACTTTTACGCCGAGGGCAAACGTACAACAAAGGAACGTTTCAGGACGGCGGAAATATAAATAGAAAAACTAGAGGGTCAGATATGCAAAATCCTTCAAATATTAGTGCAACATCTCAAAGACGTCAATTTCGTCAAATTATTTATTTTGAAAACAGAAATTCGACCGTTGTTTTCTCTATTCAAATTCCACTCTCCCCACTGAGAATGGGTCTCATAGTGATAGAACCCTAAACGCTCATTTCTCCCAATTCCATCTCCATTCAAATTCCACCGATTTCTAGCGATCTGAGAGTCTTCACGACGATGCAAGATTTCTTCGGATCCGTTCGCCGGTCCTTGGTGTTTCTAGCTCCAGACGGTGACGACGGTGGGAGGTTCGGTGGCCTTGTCGAGAAGATCGGCTCGAGCATCCGTAAATCTCGAAATGGATTGTTTTCTAAGCAATCAGTGCGGGCTCTTCCTCCGGTTGCGAAGGAAGATGCGCCTCCGATTTGGTGGCGGAAGGGAGAGTTGATCGGATGCGGTGCTTTTGGTCGAGTTTATATGGGGATGAATCTTGATTCTGGAGAGCTTCTTGCAGTCAAACAAGTCTGTAATTGTTGTAGATTTTGTTTTTGAAGTTCACTTAGTTGTAATCGGTTTTGAAATTTTGATTCTTAAATTCCTCTACTTCTGTTGTAGGTTTCAATTGCGGCTAATAGTGCTTCAAGGGAGAAAGCGCAAGTAAGGACATTTACTAATTTTAAGTTTGCTAGATGTGGACGATTTGCAAAGAAATCAGATAGCAATTTTTCAGTATTTTTTTAGGTTCTAATTGAATTCACTGAGTACGCTGTCACACTTTCTATTTGACATAACTGTTTAGGGTCACATACGGGAGCTGGAGGAGGAAGTGAAGCTTTTGAAGAATCTTTCTCACCCAAATATTGTGGTAAGTAAAATCTATTAGTCTTTCATTCTCTTCTAGTGTTGTTGGTAGCTCCTTGCTTATTTCCCTGTGGTGATTTCAGAGATATCTGGGAACTGCCAGAGAGGAAGATTCGTTAAATATTCTATTGGAGTTTGTTCCTGGAGGATCAATATCATCTCTGTTAGGGAAATTTGGATCTTTCCCTGAGTCTGTAAGTGATTGTATATTCGTGAATCTTTAGTCCTTGAACCTCTCAGTATTGAAGTAGAATAAACCTAATGTTGAGATTTTGCTAATGGTCATTGATTTGGTCTAAAAATAGGTTATAAGAACCTACACGAAGCAGCTATTATTGGGGCTTGAGTATCTTCATAAGAACGGCATTATGCATAGGGATATAAAGGTGATAATAAAACCCCTTTTTAAGAAGGAAGAGTTTTAACTTTTAACCTTTTTTTATTTTTTTTTTAATTTAACCGAATAATCTACTACTCGACGTAGGGTGCAAATATTCTTGTAGACAATAAGGGGTGTATTAAACTTGCTGATTTTGGTGCATCCAAGAAAGTGGTTGAGCTGGTACTGCCCATTGTTTATCTAATTTAATTTTCTAAATTTATTATTATCAATCTCAACATAAAAATTAGCATCTATGCAGGCAACTATAAATGGAGCCAAATCAATGAAGGGTACTCCATATTGGATGGCTCCTGAAGTTATTCTCCAGACTGGACATAGCTTGTAAGAATCATCATCCTATTGTGAACAGTCTTATTGGCTTTCACTGTTTCACTCCTTGCCGTTGGACATATGTTTTAATGCATAGGAAGAATACAAATGTGTTGAAATCTAAATCATGTCACTGATGATGTTGTAGTGCATGATAAATACAAATGAAACTTATTCTGAAATAATGGGGATGTAACGAAAGTAGCAGGAGAAAATATGAAGTTTTCTTATTAAGAAACTAACATTTATAACTCATGTTCTTTACTTCTTCTTATTTGATGTCTTAGCTCTGCTGATGTATGGAGTGTGGGGTGTACTGTTATTGAAATGGCAACAGGGAAACCTCCATGGAGCCAACAGTATCAAGAGGTTTGTGAGTGAATTTGCTTCGATATGCAAGTATATGCATACATTTTCTTCGAATATTTTATAAATGGAGTGAATGCTATTTTCAGGTTGCTGCTCTTTTCCATATAGGGAATACTAAGTCCCATCCGCCCATTCCTGAGCATCTATCTGCTGAGGCAAAAGATTTTCTGTTAAAATGTTTACAAGAGTACTTTCGAAACTCTGACTTAGTTACTCTTATTCACTTGTGACTTTTTTTTCCCTGAAATAGTCAACCATAGCTTCATCATTAATAAGATTGATTGAAACATTTACTCTATTTTCTGTTTAATTTAATTTCATCTAATGGTGAATATTCAAATTGTACTCACAGGGAACCAAACTCAAGACCTACTGCATTAGACTTGCTGCAGGTATATCTGAATTATTTATGGGTCTCTTATCAATTAGTCATAAAGACTTGCATTTATTTGTGTCCGAGAAAGTAGCTCTATTCTTAACCATTTTCTATGGATATGTAGCATCCATTTGTCTCATGTGAGTATCAAGATCCTCATGCAGCAGTTCGTGCCTCTTCTGTGGTCTGTATAATTGCTGTGTAACTTTAGTTTCTTTAATGATTTTACCATCCCATCTTAACATCATTGCTATTGCAGGAATCTGGGAAACAGATGGCTGATTCTAGGCTGAATTCTAATGATCTGTAAGGATTTCAATTTATGGTTGTTGAGTTTTTTAGTTTAGTTGATGATTTTTGTTGCCCACTGTCAAAACTGTGGATTCTAAACTGATATTTTTGTTGGCCATGTGCAGAACAAAGTCTACAATCCAACATTCAACCTGTGTTGGCTTGAAGGATATTTGTGAAATGGGTAGTTTGAGGTGCTCTTCGAACTATGTGTCACAATCCAACTGGGGCTCGAGCAATTTTGAGGATGACATGTGCCAGATAGATGATAAAGATCTTTTTGTTAGTTCATCAATAAAGTACAACTCTATTATATCATCAAACGATTTGAATAAGGTATACATTGATTCTCTGATTATGCTATTTATTGTTTTTAATAACACCAAGAAGAATGAGCAGCCTTTCATTTCTCCCAGAGTTTCAATCCTGTGTGTGAACCCGCTGATGACTGGACATGTAAATTGGATGAGAGCTCAGAGTTGGGAGGCAATTTAATGGAATTGTCTGGCATTCAAACTGGCCAGGAATCTATTAGTAAGGGGAATGACTTCGCTTTTCCATGTGGCCAATCAGCAGCTGAGGATGATGAAGAGGTTACGGAGTCAAAGATTAAAGCCTTCCTGGATGAGAAGGTACTTCTATTCTCCAAGATATTTCTGAGTCCTTTTTAAGCTTGCAAAATGCAGCAGTTTTTTACGTAAGAATTAATATTCCTACTGCGAAATGAACATTAGGCTTTAGAACTGAAGAAGCTGCAAACACCTTTATACGAAGAGTTCCGCAGCACTACGAATGCAGCTAATGCTTTAGGAGCAGTTGGAACTAAGAATAGCAAGAGTGTATCTAATTTTTTGAAATTGCCTCCCAAATGCGGGTCACCAAGTAAGCTGCGTGGTAAAAGACTCTCATCAATTGATCCTAGTAACTGTTCCAGCCGTCAGAGCCGTATAAAACAAGCTAGCATATTGCAAGATCGAGCTCTGCAGGAAATTCAATCGCCTCAGCTTGGGGAATGGAACAAATTGCTTCAAACACAGCCAGAGTCTTGCACACCAAGGTTGTAATTTTTTTACTAGCTTGTATTCTTGGCTTAATTATGGTAAGTTAATATAGCAAAATACAATAATGGAAAACTTGCTTGCAGTTTCTCTGAGAGACAAAGGAAATGGAAAGAAGAGCTTGAGGAAGAACTTAAAAGGAAGCGAGGTTAGTTTTCTTTGATCTTCTGATATTAAGCCATAGGGTTCTGTGTGAATCTTCCTCCTCCAATTAAGTGAATGTTGGTTTATGTGTGGTAGCGTTTTTACCTATGTTGTATGGTGTGTATTGAAACGAATCGATAATTATAACATTGCAATATAACATATTGATAATTATAATATTGCAATACAACATACTTTATGTTTAATAGATAGATGCTTATATTACATATTATGTCATACCAACATATATATACGATCTGATATATTGTAATATAATTGTATAGGTAAATGTATTTTACCTATGCTATATGGTGGATCTTGAAACGAGTCGTAATATGTGTGTGTAAAACATGACAATATACTTTGGATTTTATTGTGATAACCTCATTTTCATTTCTCTCTCTTTTTTTTTTTTTTTGCTTTTCAACTAGAACTACCTACAGTCCTTTGGCTTATCCGTATTCTTTCACTTTCCAGTGTATTTTACTCTACTCCTTACTTAATAAATATATATCTATATTAAATATATTCAAGGGATAACTGCACTCATAGTATTGTAAATATACATGAACCTCTAAAATATACATATGTTTAGATATTTAGTGTAATGTCCATATATTTGATTTGTTTAAGTGTTTCAAAGAAGTATGAGAAATCGAGAGAACAAAGTTGTTTTGTTTTGGTCCAAAACATTCAATCTTGTTTTCTCCATTTTTTCTTCATTATTTCTTCAATCATTGGTTCGAATGTAATGATTGATTTCATAAAAAAAATTCCCGAATTTGTTTGGTTAAATCTCATTTCCTTTATTAAACTTCCTTTTAATAAGAGATTTGAGAAAAGTTTGTTTTTTCGTATATTGTTTTTTAAAAAAAGAAATTGTCAAATTGAAGTTGAGGGTGTAATAGTAAAGACTTACCATATTTGTGTAAAAAATTAGATTGGATTGTTCACTTGTATAGAAAACAGTGAATCTTAGTCTATTACGTAAATTAAGCCTCATAAGTAGACTATTCATGTAGAAATCTCCCAAAAGGTGTTCATGAAGGGGTTGGGCTGCAAGGCGATCAAACTTTGACTTTGGGTTGGGCTTGACGAGTCGATCCAAATATGTTCTAAACGAGTTGACCCATGGGCTACTATCCAATGAATTGTCGGGTTGGGTCAAACCATACCAGTCAAACTTTGACTTTGGGTTGAGTTTGTGCCGATCTCTAGTTCATATTCTGGGAAGAAAAGCTGATCTATATCCTTGTGAAAGAAAAGGTGGCCTTTAACGAGGAGAGAATATGTAGTGGGAAGAAAAGAATATATGGTTGGTATTGACTGTGTGAGGGCACTCCCATATTCTCAGTTGAAAGCAAGTCTAACCTGAATTCTCGCTGGAAAACTAGTCTAGCATGTATTTGGGTAGTAGTTGGATATAATATTACATAAAAAGAAATCAAATACAACAAATAACCACATTCAAATTACCTCACATGTGAGGTAATACATTGAGTTCAACAACGTGTGAGGTAATTTGAATCTCTGATCCATTGGTTGAGGTCCGAAGGTATATTTTTTAACTAGTTGAGCTATGCTCATATTTAGCTATGAGTGTTATCTGTGCATTATCTTTACATAATTATATATTAGGTTTAGTGTATTCTAGGTTTTAGTGCTTCTGAACATATCTTTGCACAATTATATACGCGAAGTGTAATGATGGGAATGTTGTGCATATTGCAGAAATGATGCGGAGAGGAATTGTTGGAGCAATTCACTAAAACCATCATCTTCAAAGAATCAGAGAGTAAAAACAACAAAAATCACGGTGAATCTCACATCCCCTGGCAGTAAAATATTGTGTAGCCTATGGATATCGCAGGGGATAAAAGTGCTTCTCATAGTTGCAATTCTCAGAAATGTATACATTATCATAGCACCAGCAAAGTTCAGCAAAGGTGGATGTCCAGCACAGAGCACAATCTCACAGGGAAGTCCAGGCATTTTAACTGGGGAAAAATCTGATAAGTCATATATATTTACACTTATTTCATTTGATTATTAATATTTGCCTTCCCCTCCCCCCACCTCACCGGCTGTCTGCTCTCCCCGCCACCGCGCGCCCGGGTGCAGTGGCGGTGGTGGCGGTGGCAGTTCCTATTTCTTCTATGTTATATTGGTGGAAAGTTGTGACTTGACTTAGCAGAGAAAGTCTTTTGGTTGGTATTCCAAGTGTGAATCATATTACAATGTGTATTTTAAGTGTCTTCTGTCTATTGTCTCAATGATAGATCTCTCTTTTACAAGTTTGAATATTTGTTTTTTAACTTCAAAGAAAGTTATTGAATTTCTAGTTACAAATCCCATCTAAAGTTTATTCAAAAGCCATGATTTGGTGGGCTGATTTTGGTTGTGAAGAATCTGACTCTTCCCTTGTGAAAGGAAATTACTTTTGTTTTGTTGTGTTATTTTGCTATATTAATTGAATCCAAAACCACCTTTTTCTTATGTTGGATTTGATTAATCTCATGTGGAAAAAAAATGCTTTAAAAATTTCCCTTTTTATGATCTTTTTTTTGTCCATTTGAATTCAAAGAAGAATGGTTTGATAGATTAATGTGGGTAATAGGAGGAACATGAAAGTGGGGGTTGGTTCATTAGCTCAAAGAGCAATTATGAAGGAGCCCTAAGATATAAGAATTCTTGTTATGCTTTGTGTTAGACGGCAAAAAGGACCATTTAGGGCCACTTTATTAAATCCCTTTTAAGAAGATACTCAAAACCCACCTTTTGAATTTTTGTCTCACACCTCACTCTGTCTGCTTAATCAAACCCATTTATTATTTTGATTTGCTTTGACGATGAAACGTAAGGTCCCAGTGTCAAAATGAGCATAGCCTAACTGGTATAAAGTGTGCATCATCGATCAAAAGGTCAAAAGTTCAAATCTCTCATCTGCATATTGTAACAAAAATACATATATACAATCTAGGTTGATATAAATAAATAAAGATGATACAAACTTGGTTAAATTACAAGTTCGTATCTAGGTTTCTGAATTAAATATATATATATATATATATATATAAAATAAGTTTCAAAGCTTTTAATTATGTTTAATTAGTTGATGTATTTTTTTTTAGAAAATTGGTATGTGTAATTTAATTTTGTGTTTAATAGATTTCTATTATATTTGACTTTTGTTTAGAATTCACGAACTTAACAGACATAAAATTAAGAGGTCGGAGTTCTATTCAATATAAAATTTATATTGTATCTATTACGTTTGTGATTTTTTTAAGATGTCTAATATGACAAAGATAATTCTAACCTTCAATGAAAAATACAAAAAAGTTTAGCAACATGTTATGGTTAGATTTCATGTATCTATTAGATACTTTTAACCTTCAATGAAACTTTTCAATGTCTATTGGCATAATTGGAATTTATTCGTTTATGGATATTTTGTATAATTAAGATCTTGTTTGATAACATTTAGTTTTCGAAAATTAAGTCTAAAAATACTACTTCCACCTATGAGTTTCTATGTTTTTTATCTGCTTTTTACCTATGTTTTCAAAAATCAAGCTAAATTTTAAAAACTAAAAAAAATAGTTTTCAAAAACTTGTTTTTGTTTTTAAAATTTAGCTAGAAACTCAAATAATTCCTATAGAAATCATGATAGAGAAGATGAAGTCAAACTGTAGAAAAAAAGTATAATTTTAGAAAATAGAAACAAAAAACCAAATGACTATCGAATAGAATCTAAATCAAAGTTACCCTTACACAATATTTGAAACAAAAAAGTTGTGATAATTTGCAAAATACATATTAAATTATGCTATCCAATGAAACTCTTTTTTTGAGTTATTTAATTGTATTAGATAGTTTTTATTTTTTAAAAAATTAAAATATAGACATGTGAGTATATATTGATGAATATATATATATATATATATATATATATATATATGTGTCTGTATTTTTGGTAATGGGAGGCATCCTTTTTAGTAGTAATGTGAGACATGTGGTCCATGATTATTGGAAATGAAGGCAATGTTTTTAGATTTTAGAAAAAGGCAAAAGACATGTATATAATTGGAAAAAAAAACATAAAAGATATAAAAGATATTTGTTTTTACCATAGAATTAAGACCAGAAAGTGAAGACAAAAGAGAGTGGAAAGTGGGTCAGAGTTTTTTTTTTTTTTCATTCTTTCCTTTTTTTTTTTTTTTTGTGCTTTTTATTTTAAAGAAAAGCCTCCTAAAAGGACTTCCAAACCCTTCTTTTGTGTGCTTTACAATTGTACTTGTCTATTATATGTCAACATTCATCATTCATCTCATCTAGTATATATATTTCCAATTTGGGATAAGCAAAAAAAATAATAATTGTAATATTTTTAGGCACAAATTATAATATATATAATTTTAGTATATAAAGGAAGGATAGAGTTCTTTTTTAAGAAAAAGAAATCATATTTGAACTTTTAAATTTGTGTCTTTTATATCTAAACTTTAAAAAGTATTTAATAAGTCCCAAAAATTTCAATTTGTATCATTTAATTTTTAAACTTTAAAAAATGTTTAATAATTCTTTAAACTTTTAATTTTATATCCAATAAGTCCCTCGAATTTTAATTTTGTGTCTACTACGTTCACCTATTCGATATTTTTTTTTAAAAAAAAATCTATGGATATACTAGATACAAAATTGAAGGTTTAGGATCTTATCAAATATAAAATTCAATTATATGTGTGTGTTGAAACTTTAAGACCCATGAGATATTTTTAAAATTCAATGACTTATTAGACACAAAATTAAAAATTTAGGAATCTATTAAATACTTGATAAAATTCATTGACTAAACAAATACAAACTTGAAAGTTCATGAAATAAACTTGTAATTTAATTCTTTTTTTTAAAGCAACGAATAGTGTTTGAAGATATTGTTTTTGTTGTTTAATTATGAAATTAAACCTCTTTCAAGGTGATTTCATAAAGATTGCTATCTCTTTTTATAAAAATAGAAAGTATTATGCAAGAGAGTTGTAACTCAACATAATAATAAATGGTGACTCTTCGAAATGATCTAATTATTATTGAAAAAAAAATTATCACAGAAAAATTATAACATAACTATTTTTGAAATAACCTAACTCAATTATAAGTCATAAATATATTTCTATGAAAACTTTTCATTTATAGCACATAGTTTCAACAACAATGGATTAGAATAAAATTACTATGTGCAATATAATTCAAGGGAATATTCTCATTGAGATTAATTAAGACCATTGGTTGTTGGAATCACTGTTTTTTTTTTTATTGACCCATAAAAAAAATAACTATTTTTTTTTTTATTTTCACTTTCCAAAAGAGGAAGGGGAGAGAGAAATTAGTTTTAAAGTATATAGGAAAAGTGTGAAATAGGTAAATAATTGTGATGTAACATTTGGCTTTTTCCATACTTTGAGAAGATAGTGGAACTTTGATTTCTAGAGCTAAGAAAATAGCTTTACAAATTTTATTAGTCTTAACCATCAAGTAAGTTTTCTCAAAATAAATAAATAAATAAATAAAAAAGTTCTCCATCTCAATTCCATTAACCCATTATCCACCAACTATTTTTACCTAGAAATTTATAGTAGCTAGCTTGTTTTTATTTAAAAATATGATATTTTTATAAAATATAAGATTCAAAACTTAACATATTGGAAATATTACAACATAATATTTTAATAACTCCAAATGCAACTAGTCCAATATGTTTTTTTTTTCAATACAAAATTTAGGTGATATACTAATCAATCAATCATGCATGATTTAAATATGTTTAATTGATTAATTTGCTAGTATATTCAATATCAATTATATTTCAATTCAATTATTTTTTCAATTTTGTACTTGGATCAACTATTATTTAAAGGGAATTTCTACAACTTTCTCTTATTATTTTTATTTATTTATTTATTTATTTATATTCTATTTTGTTGTGCAGTGCAAAATATCCAAGAGTATGGTTGGCCTTTTCCCAAACAAATAAATAAATAAATTTACACGTGGAGGTTTATTACTGGTTTTGTAATCAAGGAGTGGATTGGATCAAATAAAAATAGCTTCGTGGACAGCATTTGCCAAAAACTTTGATTGGAAGAAATAATTGAAAAGATTTTATTGAAAAAAAAATTAGAAAAATTCAAAATCCTCTCTCATAATTCATAAAATAACACAATCCCAAAATCCATTGCCTTTTTTCCCTAAAGTTTTTCCTTTTATTCATTGCATCACCAACTTTGTCTTCCATTTTGACATCATCAACATTTTCTTTTGTTCTATTTTCTCTTGATTTTTATGGGTCCCCAATATCTTTCTCGACCCACGTGTTCATTGTTCGTTAACTCGAAAAATTTCAAAATTTTCTATAAAATTCGCGCCACCATCTAGTATATCTTGCCATGTCATCAATATCCGAAAATAACACGAGGTCTACTTATTAGTTTCAATGGCATATCCAAAATTTTTATCGAGAGAGTTTAAATATGAAATTCAAAAAATATTTAAAATTGGTCATACTACAGCTTAAACCAGATTTGGAGGGGTTGAAGACATTCTAACTACTAAGCCAGGCTTTTTTTGTGTTTTAATTTAATTTTTTCTATACATATAAAAAGTTTGAAGGGGGCTCGAGCCCCCATGAGTACTACCGTAGTAGTACAGTACAAGTGATCTACAAGATGCCAAATCATCCTTAATCAACTTATTCTACTACAACTGTCATCGACATGTTTTCAATGTATGAATCTAAGAAGAAAAAACTTAAACTTCATGGTTGTATCTCTATCTTTAATGATCTCGAGGCGGATGATGGGTGTAGTGTAATATATTAAAGAAAATGGGAAAATTTTGGAATTTCCCATAGAATCCAAGATTTATTTATTTATTATTATTATTTTAAAAAAAAAAGTCCAAGAGAGAAATTTGAATGATGGAGTTGGCTGGTAGATATGCATCACCCTATCTCTTAGAAATGTGAATGAATGGATGCCCTAATTCCACGATTTATTCTTCTCTTCCTTTCATAAATTCTTTTTCTAATGCCATTCCTTTCTAATTTTCTCTACCATGTGCCTTTTTTTTTTAATAATAATAAAATATTATCTTTGAGATATTTTTTTTAAAAAAATTATTTAAAAGTTCATATAGATATATCATGAGAGTAACAATGAAGTTTAAAACAAACCAATAGAAATTAAAAGAAGTAAGTTAGGTATATTATTGAACATAAAAAGAATTGTAGAAGATTAGAGACCGATCATAAACAAAACTTGGGCTTAGAAAAATAGTGACGACGTTTGTCTATAACTTTCATTTCATATGATGTTTCCCTTATAGAAAAAAATCACGGTTTTTTTAGTGTATAATATATATTATAAGTGTGGAGTAAAATTTTGAATCTTTAACTTTTAAAGGAAGTTTATTAACGTCTTTAATGAATTGAACTATACTATAGTTGGAGAAAAAAATCTACATCTAAAAAAACGACATTATTAAGAATCTATGGGAACTTGAATTATTTATTTATTTATTTTAAGTATCCTATGGAACTTGAATTGGTAATTAGAAACTACACTTTTCCATAATGTTTTTGTTATATTGTGATGGGAGGTTTGACTTATAATTTTTGTAGAGAATTAAAGTGGGAGTAGTTTTTTTATACATATTTGATGGAATTGAATTAAATTTGTCCTATTTTTTCTTTGGTTAAATTACAAGTTTAGTAACTTTGACCTTTGTATCTATTCGATCCATAAACATTCAAAAGTGTCTAGTAGATCCTTAAACTTTAATTTTATATCTAATAGGTACCTAAACTTTTAATTTTATGTTTAATAGATCTCCAACAAATTCAATTTTTTAAAAATTAATTGATCTATTAGATATAAATTTAAATTTTATGTCTAATGGAATCTTAAAGTTCCAATTTTGTGTCTAGTAGATTTGTAATTTTAAAAAATTTAAAAGTTTAAGAACTAAATTTGTAATTCTAAAAGTTTATAGACCAAATAATTACAAAACTCAAAGTTTGAGGACTAAATTTGTAATTTAACCTTTTCCTTTTTAAGGTTCGGTTCGAATTTATCACTAAAATTACAAATATATATATATATATATATATATATATGTATATGATTTTTGATTTGACGTTAGATTGCTTTTTGATCTCAATTGCTTGTGAGAAGTTGACTTTTTCTTTTAATTTTTTTATATAAAAAATTATTTATAGAAAGATAGATTGGAGTTAGAATGTTTCTATTTCAAATCAAATGAATATTGTTGGTTGTTATCTTGAAGGAGTGAAGTTTACCTTAAAATGCTATGAAACAAAATTACAGTTATGACAAAAATATATATTTACATTCATTTTCATACTTATTTGTTTATAGAGTACAATAAAAAAATATGAAAAAATAATTATAGTGAATTCGAGCATATTTCAATAGATAAGATATTAATTTATTATAGAAAAGGTTAATATTTTATACCTCCACCTTGCCAGAGTTAAAATTAAAAAAAAAAAATGTAAATTTTATGTTCATCTTAGTTGGGGACTAGAATATCACAAGCGTTTACTGATTAAAAAAGAAGTGGTTAAATAATCATTGAAAAGAAAGGTTGTTTAATTCAATAGAATTAGATTAAAAATTAAAAAGAGGACAGAAAAAAAAATGTTATTTTAATATTGCCAGTTGGAGAAAAGAATAGGTAGAAGTTTCCTTTTCATTATCTACAAAGGCTTTGAAAATAGACCAAAGAAAATAACATCATCCTCATCACAATAAATTATAAATGAAATTGAGTATAAGGCTTTTAAATAAATAACATAAAATGAATATGTATTTTCAAGTTTAGCAAAAAAAAAAAAAAAACTAAAATTTTAAAGAAATAACATGATCCAAATAATAAAAAAAGGTTATATAAAACAGGATAGGAAAAACACACTTATGCTATATTGAAAAAAATAAATAAAAAGCTATATAACTCATTCAATTCAAATCTTCATTTGTTTTAACCAACATTTTTATTAATTTGATTAAAATGGGTAGGATATTTTCAACATAAGACTATGTTAGAAACTTATAAGACTATGTTAGAGACTTAGAACTAATGATATTTATTAGAATATTTTAGTCTTTATTGTATTATATCTTAGTCTTTATTGCATTAGATTAGATTTTATTTTATTTTATTTTATATTGTCCTATAAATAGGATGTTTAGTCTTGTATCTCAAAACAACAACACAATATCAATCACAATGTAAACCCTACCCGCCCTTTGTGTTCTCTCCCTTTTCCCCTTCATCCTCTAAAAACAACATGGTATCAGAGCCCTAACTAGGGTTTCATCTTGTATCTTGTACCTGCCTGCCGCCTTTGTTGTGCTTCGGCACCTGCCTGTTGTGCTTCGACACCTGTTTGTTGTGTTCGGCACCTGTCCGCCGCCTCTGTTGTGCTTTCTGGCATGCTTGCCTCATCCTAGCAAACTCACATAGGATTGTGAGTTTGAGAGGGGATTTAGAATATTTTAGTCTTTATTGCATTATATCTTAGTCTTCATTGCATTAGATTAGATTAGATTTTATTTTATTTTATATTGTCCTATAAATAGGACCTTTAGTCTTGTATCTCAATCACAATGTAAATCCTACCCGCCCTTTGTGTTCTCTCCTTTTTCTCCCTTCATCCTCTAAAAACAACATGTTGTTTTTAGAAGATGAAGGAGGAAAAGAGAGAGAATGCGATTAGGGTTTACATTGTGTATTGATGTTGTGTTTACATTGTGTATTGATGTTGTGTTGATGTTTTGAGATACAAGGCTAAAGGTCCTATTTATAGGACAATATAAAATAAAATAAAATCTAATCTAATCTAATGCAATAAAGACTAAGATCTAATGCAATAAAGACTAAGATATTCTAACATCCCCTCTCAAACTCACAATCCTATGTGAGTTTGCTAGGATGAGGCAAGCATGCCAAGAAGCACAACAGAGGCGACAACCGAGGCGACAGGCAGGTGCCAAAGCACAACAAACCGGTGTCGAAACACAACAAACAGGTGTCAAAGCACAATGAGGCAATCTTAGCACACACAGGGGGCGTGCGGCGGTGTGTGTCAGCACAACAAAGGTGGCAGGCAGGTGCCGAAGCACAACAAAGGCAAGATATAAGATGAAACCCTAGTTAGGGCTCTGATACTATGTTGTTTTTAGAAGATAGAAGAGGAAAAGAGAGAGAAGGCGGCTAGGGTTTACATTGTGTATTGATGTTGTGTTGATGTTTTGAGATACAAGGCTAAAGGTCCTATTTATAGGACTATATAAAATAAAATAAAATCTAATCTAATTTAATGCAATAAAGACTAAGATATTCTAACAATATTGATTGCCAACGTGATTAATAAAATCAAGTTAACTTTAAAAAAAAAAATAGTTCAACAACATTACATTATTTATGGGTAAGAGAGGATTTGAACCTCTAACTTCTTAGTCAATGATACATGTCAATTAACATTGAAATATGTTTACTTTGATAAATGATTTAATTAAGCTATGCTAACCTTAACTCAACTAGTTCCGATTATCAATCAAGAGACCAGAGATTCAAATTTTTTTCTCACATGTTAATAAAAAAATGATTGATTAAAGTATCAAGACGAAATCAAATCAAATTTCTACCTCACGTTAATGAAAAAAATGATGGATTAAAATATCAAGACAATTTTTTTTTTTTTTTTGTAGTTCAACAATATTGTTAAGCGTGAAATTAAACTAACAAGAATGAGTTGGTTGAAGGACTACAATAAAGGGTCAAAAAAGGAAAGAAACTCAATATGAATCAAAACGAACCGAAACCAAAAAATGACCAATTCAGAACGAGAAGGGACAAAGAAATGGGCTTGAGTCGAGGTTGAGCTTGAGGCCAACCATGGCAAGACCTCCTTTTGGGCTTCCCTTAGTCACTAACCTATATATCTTTGGTCCAGTTCCGTTCGATCTTTTCATTCTCAATTGAAGATGGACGCTTACGAAAACTTAGGGAGGAGGTATTTAAGCTCTCTGAGAGCATGATACGTTTATTCCAATTCTCATTGTGGCATACACTTTACCGTTGCCCGAGTTTTTATTGCCATGTAGATTGCGTTATTTTCGAAGAATACAAATTCACCAAATCCAATAAATTTAGCAAATATGCATTTGAGATATTTATTTTGTGAAATCTGTTTTTAGAGTAAGAAAACCTCGAAAACAATGGCTATCAATGTAGCACGAAACATATAGACTAGGAGACAAAGGAATTTAGAAAGAAAAAAAAAAGAAAGATATTGTATATATAAAAAAAAAACATGATATATGGGACAGACAAAGAGTTGAAGTCGAAACAATAAAACATAATGTTATAAAATTTTAATTCACCAACCTTTTTGGTCATTAGTCATAAATTGAGTAACATCTAACATCTGTACCTTTTTCTAAGGGAAAAAAAACAATTTTAGTACCAGGTTGATTTTTATAATCTAAAATAAGTAAACTTATCCCTTCTATTTCTTAAAGTTTGACTACTATGCTCATTTGGTCTCTAAAATTCATCCATATTTTAATTGTTTTTCTTAAAATACACCTTAGAAATATTCGGGTTGAGATTCAAACTTTCAACCTTTAATATTCAAAATATTCAAGAAAAGTAAAAGATTAAGGTCTCGTTTGATAACTATTTTGTTTTTAGTTTTTTATTTTTGAAAATTAAGCTTATTTTCACCTAATTTCTCTACAATAGAGATGATCCTCCTTAAGAAAGCATTTGAATTCTTAGCCAAATTCTAAAATCAAAATCAAGTTTTTGAAAACTATTTTTTTTTTAGTTTTTAAAAATTAGCTTAGTTTTTGAAAACATATGTACACAATAGATAAGAAAACATATAAACTCATTAGTAAAAGTAGTATTTTTAAACTTAAATTTCAAAAACTAAAAACCAAAAACTAAGATCACGTTTGATAACCATTTTGTTTTTGGTTTTTAGTTTTTGAAATTTAAGCCTAGAAATACTAGTTCTACCAATCAGTTTATATGTTTTCTTATCTATTTTGTACCTATGTTTTCAAAAACGAAGCTATCTTTTGAAAACTAAAAAAAAATAGTTTTAAAAAACTTTACTTTGTGTTTTAGAATTTGGTTAAGAGTTCAGATGCTTCATTGAGAGAGATGATCCCTATGGTAGAGAAATTATGTGAAAATAAACTTAATTTTCAAAAACAAAAAACAAAAAACAAAATGGTTATAGGCCTAAATGGTCATTTTGACGTTTAATCTTTGAGATAGGTTCATATTAGTCATTAATGTTGTAGTTTAACTTCTTTTTTAAAGTTCAACAAAAGTATGTTAAAGAATTCAAATTAAAAAAAAGGTAATAGATGTCTTATGCTCGAGTTCGAGGATACTTAATCTTTGAATTAGGTTCACAGTCACATAAGCTCTTAATCTTATAATTAAATATTTTTTTAAGTTCGACAAATGTAATTAAATAATTTAAATTTTAAAAAAAACAATAGATGTCTTATTCACCGAACTATGTTCTATGCTCCAACTCCCTAGGGTAACCAAATCCCTATAGTAACCAAAGAGTATAACATAGAGAGAATAGACTAATTGAAAGATGACGTTTCGATATTAAGGACGAAAAGAAACAGAGCTTAAAAATTTTTGTGGGTGAAAAGTACAAATTAAACTTCAAGGACTTTAATTTTTATATAATTAACAAGGACCAATACTTAATTGCTCCAAATTTACTCTTCCATTGTCGTTTCCATTTCCTTCATTCATCATCGCCACCGTCTCCATTTCATCTCCGACCTCCTCCTCGCCGCCGTCAACCTCTTCACTTTCCTCTGTTTTCACAAAACAGAGCCTCAGCCGCCCGCCACTTCTCTCTGCCTGAAAACACCGCGCCCTCGCCGGAGTTCTTACCGCCGCAATTATCAGCCTCCCCTCTTCCCGGTGAGGCCTCACCGTAAACGAGTCCGTTTCTCTAATCGTCGTCAACGGCGGCGGAAACCGATGGGAATTCGAAATCGCATTCGAATTCGAATTCAAAGGGGATTTCCTTTCCCATTTCCTCTGCAAATCCTCACCGTCGATCTCCGGTGAGAACATATTATTCTCAATTATATCACTGCCAGTTTCATTACCCAAATTTTCTGTACAGAGCTTCAAGCTTTTCTCGCTCAGGCCGGCCGGGTTGAACCGTTTCGCCAGGGGATGAACATAGACCGATTCTTGTTTACTCGCCGGTGGGTCGCCGCCGGCGAGCGATTGGAGAAAAGACCAGCCGCCGTCTCCGGCGCCGTTGCCGGAACTGGAAATTCCGGTGGGTATAGAAGGATTTTGAATGTGGCATTGATCGGAATCGATTAAGGATTTGGAAGGGTCGGGAAAAGGGGGTTTTAAGGGGAGTTCAAAGGGAGGAAAAATGAAGGTTCTTTGGTCGACGAGATGAGAGTCAAGACATGACTGTAAGCCTCTGCAGACCATGGTCGCCATTAAAATGAAGCTTATTTGGAACAGAGGAGGAGAGAGAAAGAAGGGTAGAGAGAGAAAGAGAGGAATTGGAGAACAGAGAAGGGCATGGAGGAAAAGTGAAGGGGGAAAGGGGGGAATTTGTAGGGCTTCAAAAAGTGACAAAGTGGAGAAAGAGAAGAGACAGGGTTTTTTTTTTTTTTTTTTTTTGGGTGCTTCTTTTTGCTGCCACTTGAATTTGTACAAATTGTTTTTATTTTTATTCTTTTTTTTTTTGGTAAAAATAAAAATGATGTATTTTGTTTTTTACACTATAAAACAAACTATGGAATAAAATGGAGAGTTTATCACAAAGGAAAAAAATATCCAACCTAGAAGATCCCTTTTGTGTATGTTGTTTGCCTTTTTGTGCATGTTGGCATAGTTTAGTAGTTAAGATATCTTTTACTTTTTATAAGTAGTTCAAATATTTCTTGAATTTTTAGTTTAGATGTTATGTTTAAGAAGATGATTTACTTGGACCTTTTCATGATTTAAACACCTAATCAGAAAAAAAATATATTTTTATGTTTGGAATTTGACGATTGAGTTCATTTTAACTTTAAACATTTCAACAATTATGCTGAAATTAATTTGATGAAGTTGAAATTTGATGGAATTGAGTGTCAACCATGTTTAAATTTAGAGTTCATTTTTATGAAATTTAAAGTTTAGAGTTAAAATCGATTCACATAACTCAACAAAGTAAGAAGTGAATTTATCTCTTTTTTTAGGGTTTTTTTTTTCCTTTTTGAAGCTTAACCACACATAGAGGTGGAGATCAAACTTCTAATATTTGATTGAGTATATATGCCTCGGTATTTTTTTTTAGTATATGAGCAATTGAGTATATATGTCAGTTGAGCTATGCATTTATTGGCGCCTCTTTATTGATATAAAGCAATTGTAAGATTTTTTTCCATTATCTAACTTTTATTGTCATTAAGTTTTTTTTTTTTGAGTACATGAACAATTGGGGGCGAGAGAATTCGAACCCATGACCTTTTATCATAAGTCATATTTAATGTCAGTTGAGTTATGCAAGTTAAAATTTGTTAGCAAAATGTTGGTGTGGCATTCCTATATTAATTGAATTGAAGTCACTTTATATTATTTATATAAAAAAATAATAGAAAATGGAGAAAAAGAAGTTAGTTTCTAAGGGTAAACGTAAACCATTTTGTTTAATTCAATAAATATAGGCTGAATTCATGATTTTTAGGTTAACATGCAAACTTATTATTAATACCAACTTTTTTAAAAAAAACAACTAATACGTAAGAGAGAATTTAAAGCTCTAATCTCTTCTGTAATTATATATCTTAATCAGTTGAGCTAAATTTAAATTGACTCTTCGAAAAAAGTTAATAAAATAAAATTAATAAAAATATCGAAATGGAAAGTCGAAATGAATTGTAGAGAAAATCGTTGAGCCTCTCGATAATTTATCCAAATATTCTCTAGGTCTTTTCAATATAAATGAACATATGAAAGAGAGAGAAGATTCAGAAGGTTTTCATCCTCATTCCCATCCAAAAGAAAATACAACAAAAAAAAAGGGACAGAGAACCAAATGGGATTCCCCTATTTATTTCTTTGACAATGATAGCCTTCCCCTTTGTGGCTTTTGTTTCTTTGGGTTTTTTTTTTTTTTTTTTTGGCAAAATCAGGTCTTGTTTTTATATATATTATGTTCCATTCTTATTGTTATCCCACAAGTTCAAAATCCCCAACTTTTCTTTCTTTCTTACCCCTCATATTTTTAAATAATTAAACTTAATTAAATAATGTTAGAACACCACTCGGATAAACTATATTTTGATGCTCAAGTTAGAAAGTTGTGTTTTATATGGTTGAATTTTTAAGAGCTTATTTAGAATGAGATCATGCTCCATCGTTAATAATCCATCAATTCTCTCTTAATTGTACTAGCTTAATTAAGAAACAAGTTATTCGACTAAGTTGTCATTCATGGAGAAATATCCTCGTAAGAAAAACGGTTTGATATGAATAAACGACGAGATTCAGGTCCTATTTGTTATATTATATTTGTTGCATTTTTTGTCGAATATGTTAAAGTCGCTACTTTATAGGTTAAACCTTAACTGAAGTTGATATTGAACAAAACTAAGTTACATGTCATGAAAGCCATAAAATATGCAGAAAGCTGGTATAGTAGCTGAACAGTTTGATATGAATAAACGAAGAAACTGATGCTCGACATATATATATGTGCATGCTTGACATTTGGTAATGCTAATTTTAGGAGTGTTTTTTTTAGTACATCAACAATTGGGGGTGTGGGGATTCGAATCCATGATCTCTTGGTCATGAGTTATACTTGATGTTCGTTGGTTGACAATTTTGTGAGTGTTAGTTGTTTAAGTTGTATAAAAAATTCTTGTAGTCGAGTTTTGTATTTCAATGCCAAATTCGCGCATTTTTTGTTGCTCGAATTTAGATATCTTAGGTCCTGTTTGAGATATCTAAATTAGAGCAACAAAAATGCGATTCTATGTTTTTAAAATTAAGTCTAAAAATACTATGTTTACCAATAAAGTACTATGTTTTTTTATCTACTTTGTGCATATATTTTCAAAAATCAAGCTAAGTTTTGAAAACTAAAAAAAGTAGTTTTTAAAAATTTGTGTTTGTTTTTTAAATTTGGCTAGAAACTTAAATGGTACCTCAAGAAAAATGGAAACCATTATAGAGAAAATGAAGAGAAATTGTGAAAAAATAAACATAATTTCTAAAATCAAAAAACCAGAAACCAAATGGTTATCAAATGGGACTTTAGGTTGTGTTTGATAACCACTTGGTTTTTAATTTTTAAAAAGTGTGCTTGTTAATTTTTCTCATCATTTCTTTACAATGAGTTTCATCTTTTTTAAGAAATCATTAGATTCTTAGCCAAATTCCAAAAAGTTAGCTGAGTTTTTAAAAACATATGTAAAAAGTAGATAATAACAACATAAGCAACCCATAGGTGGGAGTACTATTTATAGGTCTAATTTAAAAAAAACAAAAAATCAAAAACTAAAGTCTCGTTTGATAGTGATTTAGTTTTTGGTTTTTGAAAATTAAGCTTATTTTATCTCATTTTCTCAATAATGATTTTCATATTTCTAGAGGAAACATTTGAATGTCTAGCCCAATTCCAAAAACAAAAATAACATAACTTGTTTTTTTTTTTTTTAAAAAAAAGGCTTAGAATTCAAATATGTTTCCTGGAGAGAAATGAAAATTATTGTAGAGCAATGGGGAGAAAACAAACTTAATTTTTAAAAACCAAATAATTATCAAACGGAGTCTAAATAATTATCAAACAAAAGCTTATTAGTTTTATTTTAGATAGTCTATACAAAATGTCTTAAATAATTTTTTAACCGCAATATGAGCATAGCTTAACGATTAAATATTTTTATTATTTTCTTTTAAAAGTCACACGTTCATTGTTAAGGACAAATGACGCTCTACATATCTCCACAATGTTATAATATTATCCATCATGACTTTGCTTTTGGTTCCACCTAAAAAGTCTCATACCAAAAAAGATAATTGTTTTTACTTATATACAGTGATCATTCCCTTTCCTACTAATGTGGAGTTTTGTTTGCACTTCTAACATTCATATCTCACCACCCATATATATTGTATTTGTAATATTTAAAAAAAAAAATCTAACTTGATCTTAAAAGTGTTAATTACTTATTCAATTTCATACATAACTTTGAAATTATTAAAGGTTAAATAACAAGTTTAGTCCCTAAACTTTCAAAATTACAATTTTAGTTTATAAACTTTCAAAATTACAATTTTAGTTTATAAACTTTCAAATTTTATAAAATTAACATTTACTAGCCCTAAAATTGAAATTTTAGAATTCCATAGATATAAAATTCAAATTTATATCTAATAGATCAATTAATTTTTGAAAAAAATGAATTTATTGGAGACCTATTAGACACAAAATTGAAAGTTTAGAGACCTATTAGGCACAAAATTAAAGGTTTAGGGACTTATTATATGCTTTTAAAAGTTCAAAGATCAAATAAATGCAAACCTCAAAATTAAGGCATTGTTTGATAATTAGCCATTTGGTTTTTAGAAATATGACATTCACCTATGGATTCTCATATTTTCTTATCTATTTTTTACCTATATTTTCAAAAACCAAGCGGAGTTTTGACAACTAATTAAAAAGTAGTTTTCAAAAAATTGTTTTTGTTTTTGAAATTTTGTTAGAAACTCAAATGTTTTTTTTTAAGAAAGATAGAAACAGAAAATAAAAACTATTGTAGAGAAATTGTAAAGAAAACAAGCATAATTTTTTAAAATAAAAAACTAAAAACTAAGCCCCGTTTGATAACCATATTGTTTTTGGTTTTTAGTTTTTGAAATTTAAACCTAAAAATACTACTTCTACCAAATGAGTTTATATGTCTTCTTATCTACTTTGTACCCATGTTTTAAAAAACCAAGCAAACTTTTGAAAACTAAAAAAAGTAACTTTCAAAAACTTGACTTTGTTTTTAGAATTTGGCTAAGAGTTCAACTATTTACTTAAGGGAGATGATCTCTATTGTAGAGAAATTAGGTGAAAATAAGCTTAACTTTCAAAAACTAAAAACTCAAAACAAAATGGTTATCAAACGGGGGCTAAATAGTTATTAAACGGGATCTAAGGGTCAAAATTAATAATTTAACGTCAATTAAATAACCTACATTTTTAAATAAATTTTGACAAGGGTAATGATGGAAAGATGTGAATGTCAAATGAATAGTTTAATAGCTAAATCAACTGTTGCTTATAAAAACAAACTTCCTTATTTTGGAAACCATATGGAGAAAAGTTAATACTTTTTGCTAGTAGCTGTTGCATTGCAAAAAGTAACCTTTGTTCCAGCTATTAGATTACCCTATGTAGAAAATAGCCATTACAAATATAATAATCTCTTTTAAAAACATAAAGTTGGTACAAAATCATCTTTTTCTTTGTCGACTCTATGATATTTTTTTTATCCTATGTATCTCTAGTCGAGTGGAATCTATGTTAAGTTTATAGATCTCATCTTTACGTTATATTCTAGTTTCAGTTTAAAAGGTCTCGTATATTAGGAAAAAATTTCATATTTTATTTATTTATCATAAATATTGTTCTCAAATTCTAGTTGATGTGAAACTTATATTCATATTTTTAATACATTTATGTTGATAAGTTGAAGAATATCAAGTTCGTACATAAGATAATACGAAATTTTTTGTGACCCGATGATTGGCACTCATTTCAGACCTTTCTTCTTACTAAAAGAACAATTAAGTAAAAGATGATGATATGACTCGATTTGGGATTACCAACTCTAAAATTGTAGAATCTTTCTCAAAATATATATATATATATATAGTAGAAGAGTTAAATTACAAGTTTGGTCCTTGAACTTTTAGTGCTAAATCTATTTAATTTTAGTACTTTTTAAAAAGTTTCTAATATATCATTTAACTTTTAAGGTTATACTTATCTAATTTGTGTACTTTAAAAAAATTTCTTGAACTTTCGATTTTGTTTCCAAGATTCATGTTGTTAATTATGTCAATTTAATATTTATACAACACTTGAGTACAATAGGCGGAATTATGTGAGGGGCTAGTTTGGAAATAAATTTAGACGTTTGTTGGTGTAAGCGTTGAATTAATGAACTTAACGATAGAAATCTATTAGACAAAGAATTGAAAAGTCGAGTATTTATTAAAACATTTTAAAGAATAACTTAAGAGATAAAATTGAAAGGTAAAATATTTATTAAAATATTTTAAAGCATAACTTAAGAGACAAATTCGAGATAACTATCTTTTCAAAAAAAAAAAATAATAAGTAAATACTAAAGTCCGATTTGATAATCATTTGGGTCCCGTTTGATAACCAGTTTGTTTTTAATTTTTAGTTTTTGAAATTTAAACTTAACTACTTGTACCAATGAGTTTATATGTCTTCTTATCTATTTTCTATCTATGTTTTAAAAAACTAAGCCAACTTTTGAAAACTAAAAAAACAACTTTAAAAAACTTGAATTTGTTTTTAGAATTTGGCTAAGAGTTCAAATGATTACTTAAGCAAGATGATTTCTATTGTAGCGAAATTAGGTGAAAGTAAGCTTTAACTTTCAAAAACAAAAAATAAAAAACAAAATGGTTATCAAACGGGGCTTTAGATTTTGATTTTAGATTTTTTAAAATTATGTTTGTTTTTTCACAATTTCTCTCCATTTTCTCTACAAAGATTTCCATCTTTCTTGAAGTACTATTTAAATTTATAGCCAAATTTCAAAAACAAAAAGCAAGATTTTGAAAACTATTTTTTTTTATTTTTCAAAACTTAGCTTGTTTTTGAAAACATAGGTTGAAAGTAGATAAGAAAACATAGAAATTCATTGATAGAAATAGTATTTTTAGACTTAATTTTCAAAAAACAAATGATCTCAACTTTTAAAATGTGTCTAATAGATCAAATATCTAATAAGTCATTAACCTTTCAATCTTTTGTATGAGATGTCTCCTATACATTTGATATTTTACAAAAAATAATGAATTTATTAGACACGAAATTAAAAATTTGTGTCTAATATATATAACTCAAATTTTTAAACTTTAGGTCAACTAAGTGTGCCCATTTAAAAATAAATCAAACATATATTAAGTATAAAATTAAAAGTTTGGAGACCTATTAGATATAAAATTAAAAGTTTAAATACTTATTCAACCATATTTTTTAAAGTTTGAGAGTCTATTAAATACTTTTTAAAGCATAAATACTTACCAATCATGACTCTACAAGTTCGAGATTAAATTTATAATTTAACCGATATATTTAAAAAGGGAAAGCTAAGGATGTTCTTTTTCCCACTTCAAAAAGTTATTTTTGTAGGGCACCATAGGTCCATAGCCCACTTGGAAGGCCTTTTCTTGTTGTGCTATGCAACATTTCCCTATATAGATGATCAGGATCTTCCCCTTTTGCCATTACAACAATATGTTAATTAGATAGCTTTGGCAACTGTACAAAACATATGTAATATTTTTTGTACCTTAGTTGACACACTTTTATAAACTTTTTAAGTATGCATGTCCCCTAACTTTATTAATAATTAGTGGGCATAATTTTAATTAAATATCTAAGGTTTGTGCTATAATATATGCTCCTTGTACTATTGTATTCTGTTATTTATATACCTCCTTGTTTATTTATTTTCTAAAAAAAATACTTTCTTTTTTGTTCTAATCCATTCAAACTTACAGCCCAATTAGCTCCAATAGAGAATAAAGAACATGGTTTTGGGGAGAAACATCTAAGAAATTTACCTCTATTTAAATTTATTGTTTTTTTAGTGTTAGATACGTTGGTATAATTAAATTTACTTCATCCTATCAGTTTAAGTTTTTGGATTGATTGATGATTTAAAATTTAGTTAAATAATTACATGATCCAACCATTGATTTTTTAGATGATAAATGGTATCAATCATTGATTTTTGAGATGATAAATGGTATCTTATCTATTAAGTTATACACAGTTTGATAAATTTATTGTTATTAATTTAACCTAAGTTGTGAGTTGAACATATTTAATGGAAAAAGTACTTTAAGGAAAATTATTTTGAGAATCATATTAATTAGCATCAAAAGCCAAACAATGCTTAATTTTAGTATTTTATTTGTGGGACCATTTTCGAGACCTATGCTTTGTAAAGTAGAACTCAAAATACACTTAATTTGGTACAAACGATTAATTCTCATTAAAGTAGTGTTAGAGTGTGTTTTGCCTAGTTTAACCACTCCTTTTTAAAAAAGAACATTTTTATACTTTACCTTTTTAAAAATTATTTTAATTAGCAAATTTTGATAGTTGAATTATATTTAAAAGTAATTCTATTAATTATAAATATTTTTTTTCTTTTTACATATTTTGAAGATTTTTATTACTTTAAAATCATATTTGGATAATCTATTTTCTTTAAAATAGTTTTAAAATTAATCAATTTTTTTAAAGTACTTTTATTTTATTGAAATTTTCCAAAGTTGTTTATAAAAAAAAGTAAGTTTATTTAAAAATTCACTTTTTTTTCCAAATGATTATTCTATTTTGTTAAGTGTAGAAATAATAATTTCATTTATTGATAATATCTAAAGACTTTTTTCATCATTTATTTAGTGATCAATAAATATAGTACGATTTTTTTAATCACAATCCGTCCAATCGTGATTTTGTATATGTATTATTATTTATACCTTTTTAAAGACTCAAAATATCGTCTACTAGACATTGTGTAATAGAAAAAAAAAAAAAAAAGAGTTAGGAAATTTTTAAATTCTAACTCACATCATTAGTTTTAACCTTAAATTTAAAAATTATCAATTTGAACTTTAATTTTGAATTAGAGAAAAAATAATATTATCAATTTAAATTAATCAAAATCAACCTTAACCTCATAATTGATTCTAAGAACAACTTTTTGATAATTTGTAAAAATTATTGAAAATCTCAAAACTCTAATTAAAAAGACATTAAAAAGTTTTCAATAATTATAGAAAAACATTATTTGTAAAATCAAATTATATACATTAAAAAGAATAATTATATCTTTTTTGTTTAAAAGGTATAAACTTACTTTTAAAAACTCTCAAACAGTCACACAGTTTTCACATTAGATCACTATCGTCTACTTTTAAAAGTAAAAGTTAACAAAATAATTAAAATAATAATGAAGGAGTATGCGTCATGTTCCCTTAGCAAATTGAATAAAAAGCCTATAAAGTTAACACTTTGGTATAAATTTTTTATTTTTTAGTCACCATTCAAATTCATGTAGAAATCTAAACTTTATTGGGAAAGACTAGAGAATCCAATTCATAGCTCAAACAAAGGACTACTCAAATGGCCATTATGATATTTAAAAAAAAAAAAAAAAAAAAAAAGAGGCCATTATTCATTCCCTCCTACCTTTTTTGACCATGCTAGTGCTTCCTTTCTCTATATCCCTCCCATTCTCAAGCTCTTTTTTATAATGAAATTGACAACTTTTAGAATAGTGTTAGACTAATTTTATCTTATTAACTTAGAATATGATTCAATATTTATTATAAACTTTTAATTTTACCAATTTGAATTTTATAATGAAGTATCTCAATTTTAACTCATTTTTTAAAGTTCAATAATATGTGAGAGTAAAAGATTTGAAATTCTAACATTTTAGTTGAAGGTACATGTGTCACTACAAGACTTTTTACTTTTCCTGACGCACTAAAGCATCGGAAAAAGTATGTATTGCGTCGGGAAAAGTCTTGGCCAACGAAAATATTTCGTCGGTCATTTTGTCGGCATAGCCCCGTCGGCAAAGCCACATCCCTACGAAAATGGTGTTGCGTCGGCAAAAGTGAACTTCTCCCGACGCAATGCATTGCGTCGGAAAAAAGTTTCTCCCCGCGATTAATGCATGCGTCGGGAGAATGTCACTTTTGCCGACGCAATGTGCGTCGGCAAAATTTACAGTATTTTTCTTTTGATTATTTATTATTTATTATTTATTTCTATTATACTTCATAGTTTATTATAATATCATTTTAAAAAATATATATATAATAAAAAGAAATAATATTGGACTACAATAATTTGATTACAAAATGTTGAATCTCTATATGTACTAGAGTTGATTACAAAATGTTCAATCTCTATATGTACTAGAGTTATGAAGAAAAACAAATACATAAAAAAGGAAACAAAATTAATCTTGAAGGCTTCAATCTTCGTCTTCATCCATATTTTTGGAAAATAGATCTTCAAGATTATACCGCTACAAATCTGAAAAAAAATATGAAAAGTTTTAAATATAAAATAAAAAATAAAAAAAGATACCTAAAGTGAAATTAAAGTACAAAAGAGTGTAAGTGTCATTTTGACTATTAAGAAAACTTAGAAAATGTCTAAAATGAAACTTGATGCACTACACGACCAACCCCCTGATGCTACAAAAGTGTCTTAAAGGTTTTTAAGCATACTTTGAGGCAAAAATACTTAAAACAACCTAAAAGTGTCTACTCCATCCCTTGAAACCTACAAAATTGTCTAAAAATGGGTAAAACGAGTTTAAGTGTCATGATGACTCTCAAATAAACTTAGAAAGTGTCTAAGTGATCATACAATGAGAACTTAAAAGTGTCTTAAAGATGCTTAAGCATACTTTAAGTCCAAAAACAGACTCAAACACATAGAAAGTATCTAAGTGATCATGCAATGAGAACTTAAAAGTGTCTTAAAGATGCTTAAGCATACTTTAAGTCCAAAAACATACTCAAACACATAAAAGTGTCTATTTTGCCCTTTGGAACCTATAAAGTGGCCGAAAAATGCCTAAAAAGAATCTAAGTTTTATTTTGACTCTTGAAAGCTTAAAAAAGTGCTTAAAGTGAAACTAAAGAAAACAACAAACCTCTTGGTGCTACAAAATTGTCTTAAAGGTGTCTGAGTATACTTTGAGTCTAAAAACTAACTTAAAATGTCCTAAAAGTGTTTACTCTGCCCATGGAAACCTACAAAGTGACCAAAAACTTAATTTTGACTATAAAAAGTACCTAGAAATTAAAGTACCTAAGTGAACCTAAAACACACACCACTCACTCTCTGATGCTACAAAAGTATGTTAAAGGTGTCAAGCGTACTGTGAGACAAAAAAACAAACTCAAAATGACCTAAAAGAGTCTATTAGGCTCCTCGAAACCTACAAAGTTGTCAAAAAGTGGTTGAAAAAAAGTCTAAATGTCATTTTGACTCTTAAAGAAAGCTAGAATATACCTAAAATAAACAAGTACACAATCTCCCCTTCTCTCAATACTACAAAGATGCCTTAAATGTGTCTAAGCATACTTTAAAAACCAACAAACATTCTCAACTCATTGAAACTCTTACTTCAAATATCATAAACTCACTTAAACACACTTCACACATATCTCACTAACTCACCCAAACTAACCATAAAAATGTGTCTAACATATCTATTCTTAAAATCTCACTAACTTATCAAATTTCCAACTCTTAAAAAATGTGTCTAATTCATCAAAACTAACTCTTTATTTGAATGACTACCATAACTGCAGGATAGTCATTTATTTAAGTAGAAACTTTGACACTGAAGTACCTTAATTCACCCAAACTAATTTCTAAACTCAATCATGAGTAAAATAACTTCTAAATAACCATATAAACTAATAATTAAACATAAAATACAATATAACATACAACCAAACATATAAAAGACAATAAGTTTCATAATGATTCTATAACATTAAAGAAATCATCCATACCTAGTTAGAAAATGCTCTCTTGTTTGCTTGACATTGTACGATCAAAATACATCTACTTCAAAAAAATGGGCAAACCATCACTAATTATAAATAGAAAATTATAAAGAAAGATTTTATCAATGAAGTTAAAAATAAAAAGTCAAAACATATTACTAATTATAAATCGAATTTAATGCAAGTTTAGTGTCTAATTCACTACAAAGTGTCTAAGGTGCAAATTTTAGATGATTAACTCATCCCAAACTCACTCTAAACTTTTTCAAAAAGTATCTAATTTCTCTCAAATGTCTTAAACTAACCATCAAACATCCAAAAATACTTAATTTTCAATAAATATCGTTCTAACCCTCCAATGATATATTAAGGAAATGTACCTTTTAGTCTAGCATTTTGTGCACTAACCTAGTTCCAAGTACAAAATTAAATATAATCTTCATTAAGCTCAAAATATAACACCCTAATTCAATATATAACCTTAAATTAAACTAAAAAGTAACACTTACATTTTAATGTCCAATAGACTCAATAGGATAAAAATCACAAAATAGGCTACAAATCAAATTATAGAATAGGCTTAGAATCAAACTTTAATAACACACAATAAACTCAAAACCAAACTAATCACACTTGCCCTCAATATCACAATTTAATCACACAAATATAGGCTCAAAATCACACTCCTAGTCACACAATAAACTCCAAATCAAACTTTAATCACATAAATAACCTCCAAATCACACAAATATTCTTCAAATTATACTTTGAACACATAATACACTCAAAATAGAATATTTTAACTTCAAATGGCTCAATAACTAAGTTTAAATGTAAAATAAGTTAACAAAAACACAAGGTAAGAATTCTATGTACCTAAAAATATTGAGAAAAAGAGAAAACCTAAAAATAACTAGATTGATATGAGTTAAAATCAAATAAATACCTTTGAAAATAAAATACACAAGCTTAAAATAGAACTAAACCTGAGAAATGGTATAAGGTAGCAAAACCCCCAAAATTTTCTCCCCTCAAAATGCCCAAAATCGGACCATGACCTCATGTCGTCGAAACCTACAAGGAAAATACCAAAAAACATAAGAGAAGTGACATGAGTGAAAGAATATGAAAGAAAATGGACAAGAAGAAGAAGAGATGGGGAAGAAAATGAGATTTTAGATGAAAATGGCGGAGAGAAAACGAAGAAAACGAAGAGGGAAAAAGCAGAAAAGAATAAGAGGAGAAGAAGAAGAGAGAGTTAGGGTTTTTATTTTTCGGGATTTTTCCCGACGCATTTACCGCGTCGGCAAAGGTGCAAAAAGCGTTAGGATGAGTTTCACTTAATTTAGTTTTTGCGACGCAATAAAGCGTCGACATAGGTCCAAAAAAGCGTTGGTATAACTTTTGGCAAGCTACAATACACACAAATATCTCTCGACGCAAGATATTTTGTCGGCATAACTAACTTTTCCCACGACATTTGCAAGCGTCGGGAAAAGTACACAGATTTCCCCACGCTTGCTTGTTTCGTCGGGAAAAACACACTTTTCCCGACGAAAATTGTTGCGTCGGGAAAACTCTCGTCGGGAAATCTAAAAATTCTTGTAGTGTGTTTAACCATATGAATCATGCTTAGGTTGGTGTCTCAATTTTAACCAGTTATTCAATTTTTATTAAATTCACTCCCTCATTTCAATTAAAAATAAAAAATCTTTTAAAACTTGTAATGTTAAAAAAAAAAAGTCATGTTGAGCTTGAGTAATGTATAAGATCAATTATTGAACAAAATTTTCAAAACCCATAATTTTCAACAAAAAGCCAACTCTATATGACATTTTTCTTTGAAGTCTCACTAGTTCATGCTTGATATATATTTTAAATTTATTAAATGTCCATCAAATTATTTTTTATTGTTTTTTTTCAAAAAAAAAAGTCTATTCAAAACTAACAAAATTGAAACACTTAATAGTTTAATAATTTAATGTAAATATTACTATACTCATCCAAGTTTAAGGTGTAAATGGATGAAATTTAATGTTTATGATGAAAATTAATATACTTTATGAAAAACTCAAATGTATGGATAAAAGTTGGAATTTATTAGCTCAAATTTTCACTTATGGGATCGAAGCGTAATATTTTTTAAAAATCAACTAATTAAAATATTAATTTTTTTTATAGATCTTAGGTTTTTTTCCTACTCGGCAACCAATGAAAATTTCAATCTTTGATTTTTTATTTAATACTTTAATCAATTAAACTATGTTTAGGTTGGTTTCTATAGTTCTTAAATACATGCATAATCAACCAGGTGAAGCAATTTAGATTTAAATAAAAACTATATAAACAATTATCATTTTTAATGTTTTGACCCCTCGAAATTTTAGAATGAAATATTTATATATGTAAAGAGTTAAAATATAAAATTTTACCCGTTTTTATATTTTGCTTCGCCCCTAACTGGAGAAATTTGCATGGAAAACCCCTTTTCACATGCATTAATGTGATTTGACCCATGTTCTGAAATTAATGACATTTGACCCTTTTTGTCTCGCGTGCATTTCGTCCAAATTACCGTAAGGGCATCATCATCGACTTAGCTCTCTCGCTCTCTTAAAGTCACGTTCTCGCTCTCGTTCAAGTCTCGTTCTCGCCTCGCTCTCGTTCAAGTCTCGTTCTCGCTCTCGCTCTCCATTTTTGTACTGTGCATTCCGTTCAAGTCTCGTTCTCGCTCTCGCTCTCGCTCTCGTTCTCGCTCTCGCTTATGATAGTAATTAAATAAGACATAGCTCTCTCGCTCTCGTTCTCGTTCTCGCTGGCTCTCTCTCTCTGCTCTACTCCAATTCTTCTCTGCTCTTTTTTGTCATTTTTCTTTATATTTTTTCCATTCATTTGAGCGAGAGCGAGCGCGAGAGACAACAGGCGCGAGCGTGAACAACGCGTCTTGAGCGTGAACAAGAAAGACCGCTTCATATTACCCTTATGAGTCATTTTGCGCGCATTGCCACGCCTCGAATAGGTCATATTTCATTATTTTGAAATGTCAGGTCAAATGACATTAATGCATTGGAAAATGGGTTATCCGTACAAATACCCCCTAACTGTCAAAAGTACTTTTAAATAAATGACTTAATTAATACTTTTTTTTTCTTAATATACTTCGTTTAATAATCGTTGGTAAATGGTACCTTACTTTTAATCTCTCTTCCAGTTTCAGCGTTAATGTAAAACAGTGTAATCTTCTCATGCGGCGGCTTATAAAGATTAATATATATTTTAATGGCCCTTTCAAAAATATTTATATTTTTTAATTGTATTAGAAATTAACTAATTATTCTATATAAAAAAAATATATTATGGCAATTAAAAATAATAATATTTTCATCGAGCCCATTAAAAAGAGGACAATTTTTATTAATATTACACTTTTTAAAACTTATTATAAAAATATTGTAATTTTAAAACTATTTATATTAATATTGTTGTTTTTTTACAGGTGGGGGTGGGCAAAAAAACGAAAGAGACGACCATCTCAAAATTTTAAAGAAAATGCATTCCTGGCACAGCGATTTAGTGGCATTTTAGAAAACCCTTGTTCCTGGGTTTGAGTACAACCAAACATAATTTTTAACTTTTTTTTTTCTTTTTTGTTTCTTTTAGTTTTTTCATTATTTCGTTTTTTTCTATTTCTCTATTTTCTTTTATTTAAATCAAATAAGATATTTTCAATTTTTAAAATATAGGTTATATTGTAATGTATTATCCCATTTGAAAATGTTCTTCTTCCAAAGTATTATCGAGCAATAAGACAAATTATCAATTTACTTTTAAAAAATAAATTGTAATATAATATTCATTTTACTTAAAATATTAAAAAAAATTTAAGATATCTTATTTGATTTAAATAAAATAAATAGAAGAAAGAAAAAGAAAAGAATTATCATTTAATTCAAATAAGATAGCAATAAGACATATTTTCTTTTCTTTTTTCAAATAAGATAGCAAAGAATTATCATTTAAATCAAATAAAATAGTAAATTGATAATTTGTCTTATTGCTCTGATAATACATTGGAAGAAACATTTTCATTTACGTCATTTTGAGTTGATTTTAATTTTTTTTTAATATCTTAAGTAAATTGTAATTTATTATTTTTTTACTATATTTTAACATTTTAAGTAAATTAAATATTATATTGCCATTTTTTTTTGAAAAATAAATAGATAAACTTTCTTATTACTTCATAAGGTTTTGTGAAACAAACATTTTCATTTACGTCATTCTGAGTTGATTTTAAATAAAATTATCACGTTATTTTAATTATAATATAATATAATATTTAATATACTTAAAAGGTTAAAAATGGGTAACAAAATAATAAATTACAATAAAATAATGAAAAAACTAAAACAAACAAGCTAGGGAAAAAATGTTAAAAATAACGTTTGGTTGGATTCAAACCCAGAAACAAGAGTATTCTAAATAGCCACTAAATCGTTGTGCCAGGAATGCCTTTTCTTTAAAATTTTGAATATGCTAGATTGTACACATTTGGACATGGTCGTCGACCATCCTCAGTTTTTTTACCATTTGCCACATGTAAAAAAACAACAATATTAATATAAATAGTTTTAAAATTACAATATTTTTATAATAAGTTTTAAAAATTACAATATTAATAAAATTGACCCCATAAAAAGATGCTCAAAACGTCGTCGTCTATGACGGGACATTCAGATGATCAAAGGGCTAAATCTGCATTATTGTGGATCTTAGCTTTAATTTGGCACGATAATTAATTTGACTAAGATAATTTGAAAATAACTCTTATTTTGGTATAAAAATAAGGTTAAATTATCAAAAATATCTCGAACATGGTTGGTTTCGATTTCTGTTAACTTCGAGGGACTGGAGCCCAGCCTGTCGTTTCTTTGTAGTTTGGTGGAGGTTGGGTGCCCTCGTGAGTCCTTTTGAAGTGTTCTTGTTTAGTTCAGGTTTTATAAATTTTCGGTTTGTCCAGGTTGCGCCAGTTATCTTTGTCGGATTTCAGTGCGAAGCGTCTGACTTGGAAGTAATGCCCCGAGTAGGAAGTGTGCAATTTACGGGGCGTTACGGTTGGTATCGAGCGAACCTCTCCCAAGATGAAGATGTGGTTCGAGGAACGAACCAAGGCGGAAGGCCCGGTGGGCATGTGACGCCCGAGGAACAGTGCATGAATGAATGAACCGAGTCCACATCCCGAATGAGAGAGATCCCGAGGATATGAGCGTATGGTGCAGGGAGAGAGGGTACATGCGAGTAACCATGAGGATATGAAAGTATAGTTGAGAAATGCTTAAAAGAATTGATAAACTACTACTATACCAACAAGTGCACACCTTCCTTTTCGGTGGCTCAATCATAGGAACTCCAAAGTTAAGCGTGCTTGGCTTGGAACAATTCTATGTTGGGTGACCTCTTAAATTTTCCTAGGGGAGCATGTGAGGGCACGGGGCGTTACAAAAATTATAAGAACTTCACGCTTAAGCGTGCTTGACTTGGAGCAATCCTATATTGGGTGACCTCACAGGAATTTTCCTGAGAGCATGTGAGTGAGGACAAAACATGCTTTGAAAGGACCCGTGTTGGTTTGTGGGGATAGTGTCTTCACTCTTACCTGGCGATCATGGATGAGATAGTGGCGCAACCTTTGGTCGCAAGAGATCCCAGGGCATGGGGCGTTACAAATGGTATCGAGCGGAAAACTTCTCCCGGTAAGATGTGGTTCGGGGACGAACCAAAGCGGAAAAGTGAGTGGCATGCATGTGACGCCTTGAAGAAGGGATACATGAATGAATCGAGTCCACATCTGAATGAGAGGGATGAGGATATGAAAGTATGGTTGAGAAAGGCTTAAAAGAATTGATAGCTACTACCTATACCAACAAGGTGCACCTTCATTTTCCTTTTCGGTGGCTCAATTATAAGAACTCCACAGTTAAGCGTGCTTGGCTTGGAGCAATCCTATGCTGGGTGACCTCCTGGAAATTTTCCTAGGGAGCATGTGAGTGAGGACAAAACATGCTCAAAGGACCCGTGTTGGTTTGTGGAGATAGTGTCTTCACTCTTACAAGCAGTCATAGATGAGATAGTGACGCAGACGGGTCGCAAGAGATCCTGGGCCTGGGGCGTTACAGTTTCAATTATACCCCTGAACATAACCCTTAAACTTTGAAGTTCCAAAAAATAACACATTTACATGAGTTTTGATTTTTTTCAACATATATGTTCAAATATGTTCACATAAGTAACAATACAAATGTAAATACAACATTTTTCATCCATGAATTTAACAAAAAAAAAAAAAACCTTTCAAAGGTTATTTTGAAACAAACTTCAAAGTTTAAAAATTAAAATGAATCTTTTCAAACTTCATAGGTATAACTGAAACTAACCCATAGTTCAAAAGTATTTTTTTTGATAATTTAACCTAAAAATAATAATAATAACAACTCTCATTTCTCTAATTTTAAAACCTCCTTCTTTCTTTTGTTTTTTTAAACATTTAAAATATAATTTTGAATCTACATATCCGTATCTCACGATGTTTTTTTTCCCTAAAATTAAATTAAATCTACTTTTTTCCCCTAAAATTAAAAAACTCATCGCATTTATTAAAAACGAAATAATAGATAAGAAATGAGACTTATTAGAGATTTGTAAAAAATCTAAATTTATTGAGTATCGCTCTAACTTCGCCCTACTTTGTCTTTAACTAAACATCTTTTCAAACCAGAAAAAAGAAAAAAAGAAAAAAAGAAAAAAGAAGATGAATTTGGAGGAAAAACCCATCTAGTCAATTACATATATATACATTTATTGTTTGAAGGGAATTATATTATATATTTAATATATGAGATAAAGGATTAAGAAAATAATCAAGTCAAACATTGGCATTAAATTAATAACTACAGACTTTTTTTAAAAAAACTAATAACTACAAACTTATTCTAAGAAATATTCAGAGCTTTAATTAATAATTAATGCATAGTCGAATTCTCTATGTCACTTCCATTTATAAATAAAAGGCATCAAAATTAGTATATGAATTATTTCCACTTTCATTCTTCCTACGTATTTTATATTTGTAATAAATAGCCTTATACATATATGTGTGTGTGTCGCATATATTTGGTTCTTCCCTTAATACATATAAATTTTATAGCATTCGAAAAAATATATATATATTAAAGAATGGTTCAAATAGAAGATCTCCGTTTGCATCCTACCACCAATCAGGCTTGATTGACAATTCAATACTATTTCTTTTCCTTTATGAATGAAAAGTGTTTTTTTTTTTAATTTTATTATTATTATTATTATTATTTATACTTGACTTGTTTAAGGATGAATATATTTTGTTGATGAGTATCGATTCAATTAGTACAGAATTCTCATCTAATATTGCCATAAGAAAAATGGCGGAATAATTTCAAGTTTGTTATGAAACTTTGAAACTTTATGTTGATTTTAAAATAATAATAATAATAATAGTTTATGTTGCATATTAGAGGAGGTTGGTTTAATATTTTTTTATTTGAGAGTAAATGAAAAATATGGACTATATTTTGAAAACAGTCTTAATTATGCTAACCATTTTTTCTTCGTTGATGCACGATTTGGGCACAGAAGATCACACTTAATCTGTGTTAATGGTGAATCTGTAAATTTAGAGATGAGGTGACTTCAAAATAGAAAAAAATGTACATTGATGTGGTGGTTGTCAAATAAGTTTTGAGACTTAAGTCCGTAAACAGGTAAAAATGATGTAACAAGGCCTAAGTTTAGAGTAAAATTACTCAATTTAGACGTTTATCGGAGCATAACTCATGGATAAAACACTATAACTATCTAAAAGTTCGATGCTCTGACCATGCAGTTAAAAAAAAAAAAAAATCAAATTTGACTTGCTCGCCCACCTTACAAAAATATTACTACTAAGTACTAATTGATATGATCAAAGTTTTGATTATTTTATTCCTTAATTATTGAAACAAGAGTTAGGAATTGAAATCTAACTATGCTCATGTTACCATTTTTGTGAATATTAAAAATATGATATCCTTCAAAGTAATTAAAATATAAAACACATTCTTGTCAAATTTTCAACTGTATAACCAAGGTTTAAAATGTTGATATTAAAAAAAAAATAATAAAACAAAAAAAAATATTTAAATTAATAAATAAACATTTTACATTTTTTAAATGAGCTGAAATAACTGTGGTGTATTATAGGCATATTAGATAACATTTTATTTCTATTTTTTTTATGTTTCATCAATTTTGTACGATATAATGAAAATGTCGATGTTGAACCCATAGCCATAAAGAAATATTTATGAAAATATGTCAACAAGTTAAAAGATAAAAAAATTGTATAAAAATTTATATAATAAAATTCAAAAGACTTTTATAACCTTTATTTTCGTATATCAAATAATATAAAACTGGCGGTGACTGCATTCCATCATTTCTCATACCAAAATTCATTTCATAGTCATCACAAACAGGCCCATAGATTACCGCAAGCATGGGCCTGACTTATCGGCCCACTTATAACTTCCGCGAATCACGAAGGGATATTATGATTTGTGGGGCCCACCTGGCACGATCGGATTTGATTTGATAAAAACAACGCTCCATTAACATAATTTATTATTTAGTTTGATTTCTTTTTAAGAAACGGAGCGACAAATATAAAAAAGGGACAAAAAAATTATCATCACCTCTTATTGTAAATTGAACTACAAGCTTTGATTTGACATTTATCTTAACATATTATATATTATTTTAGCACAATAATTAGACATCAAACTATTAAACTTTTCAAAAAAAAAAAACAGGAAAAATTCTCCTGTACAAATTTCACATCCGTGGTTATTTTCTCCCATGTTTTTTATTTTAAAAATTATTTTTCAAGTAGGCTCATTCTTATTTTTTTTTTCAAATATTTGCGTTAAATATGTTTTTCTAAAAAATAACGGCATATTTTTTTAGTTCAACAAAATTTGAGATGAAGAAATTTGAACCTCTAACTTATTGATTTATACTATAGGATAATTATTTAATGTATCGATTACATTACAAATTAGAGAACGAAGATTCAAACTTACAACTCATTAAAATAGATATTAATGTTTCATCGCTTAAATTATTCTCATATCAATCCTATCGATGCTATATACAAAATTTTTAAAATATTACATTATAAATAAGAAACTGGACAACTAAACTTACATACATAAAATTTTATTTTTTTAAAAAAATATTTTATTTAATCCTAACAATATAGAAGCGAGTATTCAAATTAATTAAGGATGATGTAACTCGACTAACATTAAATATGATTCATGACCAAAAGGTCATGGGTTCGAATCCTCCCTCTTAATTATTGATTTACTAAAAAAAAATGGACAATAAGTTTGAATGTTGTCCTGAAATTTTTTACTACAAAATCTCACCCTGAAATTGTGAGGTAATATTCTAAAAAAATAGTTTTCCATCTAAAAGAAAGGAGCATTTTCCCTGAAATAGGGAGGAATGGAAATTAATGAAAGTGGATGAGTAATTTATTTATGAAAAAAAAAACAAAGTACAGTTAATTTAAGGTAAAGTGGAAAATCATTATTGTTTTTATTTATTTATTTGCAAAAGCAAGAAATGGAAAATTTTGATTTAGAGCGACCATTTCAAAGCGACCTTCTCGCGAAAACCCCAGGGCCAGGCAAAATCAGTTTCCTCACAGGGGAGAGAGAGCGATGACGATGGCGATACCAGGGAGCATTGTCGCTGTTCTTCTCCTTATGTTGCTTCTCATCCTCCTCCTCCTCCTCATTGCCTGCAAACCATGGCGCTTTTTTTCCTATTCCCGTTCTCGCACCATCAAGGTTTCCCCCTCAATCATTTTTCCCTCTGTTCGTTTTTCGTTTTTCTGTTGTTCCTTTCCCTTTCGCATTATTTGTTTCAATGACGCCGATTGATTGTGGATAGGTTGTAGAATCATATGAATTCTTGTTGTTTGCGGGTTGCACTTTGATGGTATGGAATTTTTAGAGGTTTTTTTGAGTTGGGTTGTGATTGGATTGCGATCAAGCTGCTGGGGTTGGTTGGATGCTTCTTGTCCCTTTGTTTTTGGCTTGATTAGTTCGTTTCCCATGATGGGGATGGATTTTAAATTGATGGGTGTTGATAGTTTTGCTCGACGTTTCTCCTCCGTGGGAATTGGTTTTGTAATTGCATCTCTCGTGGATGGCGTTTGAGCGGTGATCTTCATTTGGAAATGTTGGAGTGAAGAATTGGAATCTATTATGTGAAAACAATTTATGATTCTTCTGTTGTATGGATAATGGCTTTATGTTTGCGGCTTCCCTTAATGAGCTCATTCCTTCGCTTCCTAATAGCTGGATTCAGCTCTTACGAGATTCAGCTCTCTAAAATATGACTTTTTAACTTTAGGAATCATTTACCAGCCTGTCTGCCTCAAAGCAATGTAATGATTATTGATGACAACGGTTTTTATTAACTTGATTTATCCTCATTGTTTGGCGTTTATCCGGTGTGAATTAGTTTTTTTTTTTTTTTTTTTTTTTAAATCACTTTATATTAAGACGTTCAGAAATTGATGAAAGAAGTTAGTATCTATTACAGTGATTAAAATCTTCTGTTATGTGATTATTTTATTTTATTTTTTCAATTTCTGAAAAGTAGAATGCCTAGTGATCTCTCCTTAAAAAAATTGATAAGAATAATATCCTGTGATCATGGTTGGTAGAATCGTATATTTTTAGTTATATGATATATGAGGCCTCCGTCTTCTTAATTATATTTACATGTCGTTACCTCCCATGTTTTCTTTCAGGTTCATGACCTTGAGAGGCCCCTTGTCCCTGATGCTGCGGATGCCACTCAAAACCAAATCAATGAGCTTCGGAGAGATTATGATTTGGAGGGTGCACTCCAAACTGATGGACATTTTCGGTCCCCAAGATTACACGGACTGATCCATAAACAAAGACTTCCAGCTGCATCTCCCCATTTAAGTCAGGGTATTTGCTTCTGTTGTGTCAATGTTTCTCAAACATTTTTCTCATCGTATATGGTTTATTAATTCTTCATTTTCTTGGGTGATATATTCATTTCTCTCAGGTGATAGATTGGTTCCAGATGTAGTTCCTGATCCTTTAGAAGATATTTCTGTGGGTCAAACACTTAAACGTTCGTACTTCACAAGCCAGATTCCAGAAGTTCAAAAGCATGCAAAACTGAGCCTAGGAAGTGATCAACTCCCCAAGACTGCAAGTCAAGTTATCTCACATGGAAGTAATTTCTCATCTCATTCATTTATTCTGTGAGGCTATTATCAAATGTAATGTATGTGAGTATGTAAAACATACCTTCATATCTTTCTGTTAGAAGTGCAGGAAGTTACCTCACTTTGGAGGTTACCTCCGGTCCTTCTCGTGGAGTGCGTTATTCCATACATTCTACGGACACATCTAGGCTCCCATTGACTCTTGGAAGAGTACCTCCTAGTGATTTACAACTGAAGGATTCAGAAGTCTCAGGGAAGCATGCCTCGATAAAATGGAATCTAAATGTAAATATTCATGTAGTGGTTCATCACCTAATTACAATCTACATTTAAGTTTGTCCTACTCATGTGGTGTCCTGCTTATTACCAAACTATTAATTTGTCTGTAGAATATGAAATGGGAGCTTGTGGACCTAGGCAGCTTAAATGGGACCTTATTAAATTCTCAACCAGTCAACAGTCCCGATTCTGGAAGTAGACATTGGGGTGACCCAGTTGAGCTTGCAAGTGGAGATGTTATAACTCTTGGTACAACCTCCAAAGTGTATGTAAGTTGACTTGCCCCTGTTTTTGTTACTTAATATAATAATTTCCCATTATAGTAGTAACCGTCATGGGTTAGTAGTAGTCGAAGTGGAAAACTGTGAGGCCATATGTTTTTGAGGTCATGGGTTCAAACTGTAAAACCACCTATTAGGATATTTAAAATATTACAAGTTTCTCAACACCAATTGTTTTGAGTATGAAATGGTTGATTATTTATGGAAATTATCTAATCTGTTTCTATCACAACTCTGAAGAGATAAATATTTTTTCATTGAGCATATGAAGCTCCTTTCCAGGAACTTCTACACTATGATATATTTTGATTACATCATTACTAAAAAAGGTATCTCTACAACATTTCTCCTAGCAGATGACATAAGTTATATTTGTAAAAGGAAAGGAGATACTGGAAACCATCTTTTCCTTCACTCTTTCTGTACTTAAATGCTATGGGTCTCTCTTGCAAGATTTCAATATTACGTGGTGCTTTCCAAGAACATTTTCTTCAGCCCATGAGGAACTTTTTGTAGGTCATCCCTTCAAAATAAAAAAGAGAGTTTTATAAGAAAACACTATCAATGGGATCACTAGGAGGTCTTGGTGGAAATAAATTTAGAATGTTTAGAGATACTTCTAGAAATTGGAGATTTGGATATCTTAGACATAAGAGTCTCCCTTTAGATCTCTCTCTAATTATATTATTTGTATTATTATTTTGTTTTGGTAATGGCAGTTTTTCCTTTATTAACCCCAACTGAAGTAACTTTTTGTAATTTCCTTAGCTTTTCCTTGTTGATTCCTTTAATTGATTTCATTATATTTGATTCGGGAGGAGATTTTTATTTGACCTTTTAACCTTGATTTACTTGAAACATAAAATTTTCATTTTAATGTTTGTGAAGATATTACAGTAATCTTTGTTTACGTGGCCTATACCATTAGGGTTTCTGTTTAAGAATCTGGGTTTGCCAGTGCCCTTATATATATTGATATATACTTTTTAATATTTAATTTTCATATTTTGCCTCTTTGGCAGGTTCAAATTACATCTCAGATTGAGAACCATATTCCCTTTGGAGTTGGTTTGGCTTCAGATCCAATGGCTTTACGTCGAGGTGGAAAGAAGCTTGCCATGGAAGATGTTTGCTATCATCATTGGCCTCTTCCTGGGGTTGATCAGGTACTGGAGCTGGCAATTGGTGTATTTCTTTTGGTTAAGAACATCGTGCATACTGAAACAGCTTACCTTGCATGGATATTTATCTGGCAGTTTGGCCTCTTTGGTATCTGCGATGGACATAGTGGAGTAGGGGCTGCCAAATCTGCTAGCGAGTTAGTATCTGTTTTTAACTTCAGTGTTTTTGCTTATAATTATTACTTTCCAACCTAAAAGAAACCTGAAGACATTTAGCATTTAAATACCACAAATACTTCCCAGAAACTTCGGTAGGACGTTCATGATGTCTTAGATAGAAGACATGGCAAACCTTTTTAAACTGTTCTCAGAATGGTTATACCTAGGCCGGGTGTATTGTATGGAAATATAAAATTGACGAGTCACAGAATTATATGTATGCGCAGAGTTTTCTAGAATTTGAGTTTGTACATAGATAGTATGGCGTCATTTTCAATTTGAGTTTCTGTCCTGTTTGACTTTGACATGAGAGTAACCGCGTTCATATATTTGAAGACCTGTTGTAGTTTCCTGTACTAATTGAGTGGTGGACTTTTACTTGCTACTGTACTAATCGTCAATATTTCTACTTCTAGGATTCTTCCGGAGAAGGTCGCCACAATTCTATCTGATCCACTGAAAAGGGAGAGGGTAGTATCTCTTTCCGATGCTTCAGATGTTCTTAGAGAAGCATTTTCTCAGACTGAAGCTTGCATGAATCACTATTATGAGGTTTCTTCACTTTCCTTTTATGAATTTATTTTTAGTATTGCGGATGCTTTAATGTGTATTTATCTTAAAATTCTTTCTTTTTTTCCCAAAAATTGTTTATCAACAGATGCATGATGCAAGGTCCATAGACACTGCAGCAATGCCATTTTTTCAAGGATCTTCTACCTGAACATGACAATAATACAATATTTACACTATGTTATTTAAAAATAAATGTGTAATATGATAAATTTATATAAGAACTGCAAATATATGAATCATTTTTTTTTTTCAAATTAGAATCTCTTTCACTTATGTACAAAGGGGTTATTTTATTTTATTTTTTTTAACTTTGTTAGTGTCGTTGTTGGCAATAATTGTTTTTATATTAGTGGCTCTAACCAATTTCTTTTCAGGGTTGTACTGCCACGGTGCTTTTAGTATGGGCTGATAGTGATGATAATTACTTTGTGCAATGTGCGAATGTTGGGGACTCTGCTTGTGTTCTCAAGTATGTGTTTATAATTTTACTTGTGTTCGTACGTGTTTATAAATTTACTTGTGTTCTCAAGTATGTGTTTATAATTTTATTTGGTTACTTATCGAGTGACCAGAATGATGAGTGTTTATTGAATCGGGGTGCAGTAATTTGTATGCCAAAAAAAAAAAAAGGTGGGCATCTAACATGCAGGGACATTAAAAAGAAAAGGAAATAAGGACATCTTATAGTTACTGGAAATGATTTCAAGTTGTTTCTGTTGTGGGATAGAAAATTATGGTTCTTGTTACTATTTCTGTGAGCAGACTGCAGTTCCAATTAGTGTACTCAAATGAGCTTTTGACCACTTCATTTCTACTTATTCCTCCTGCCCTCTTATTTTTAATCACTCTTAAATTACTCATGATTAATTCAAAATGAAAAGGAAAAAAAAGGTTAGTTTTTTACCATTCCTGAACAAGGTTTTTCTTTTGTTGCTGTCTTTTTTATTTCAGTGTTCATGGGAAGCAGATAAAGATGACAGAAGACCACAGAATAACTAGCTATTCAGAAAGACTACGGATAGAGCAAGCAGGAGAACCATTGAAAGATGGGGAGACACGTCTGTGTGGTAACGAAAAATCTGTCCTTCACATTAGCAAATAGTTATTTCCGAATGTTGGCCGTGTTGCTCACACATTGCCCTCCCTGGCTCAGGCTTGAACCTTGCAAGGATGCTTGGTGACAAGTTTCTCAAACAACAAGACCATCGTTTCAGTTCAGAACCTTATATAAGTGAAGTTGTCCGTGTAGATCAAGGAAGCAAAGCTTTTGCAGTGATGGCAAGGTGATTTTTCTTACGATCAATGTGGCCTTTTTCTGTTATTGTAAATAGTAAATGCCATAAAGTAGGAGGGTGCTGGGGAATTGAATGAATACAAGGGCATACTAAAAACAAGCCTACAAAAAGGAACTCCAAGAACTAATTTCAGAAAAAGGACCCCATGCAAAAAAACTCAAACCAATATTATTACAAAAAGGAGGTCTAGTGACCGATGCCTACAAATAAGCATTAAACCTCACCCCCTCCAAAATCTCTCTAAAAATTATACTGTTTCTTTCGAGCCAAACCCTCCACAAAATGGCAAAGAAACTAGCGTGCCACTATCCTTTTCCCGAAATGTCAAGCTCAGAAGCACTTCCTCAAGACTATATAGCCATAACCATACAGTTGAAACTTCTTATCGAGGGAAAATAGCTCTACAAGAACAGTTGAATTCACCCACTTTCTGCTCATGTTAAAGTTGAAACAGTTGAATTCACCACTTTCCGCTCATGTTAAAGTTGAAATCTAACTTGTGATTCATCAAAAACTCACAGTGATGGCTTTTGGGATGTGATTGGTGTGAAGAAGGCAATTCAGCTGGTCCTTCAGGTACCATTTCTATTTACCATTGTTTTGTTTTGACCTCTTCTTTCATCTCTCTTTCAACTGAACGAGTGATTGTGAATTGCTGCTACTGCTGCTGCACAGGCTAGGGAGAGATACTCCACAGGTGCAGAAAACTCAGCCGAAAAGATTGCCAATTTTTTGGTGGGCGAGGCTAGAACACTGCGTACAAAAGATAACACTTCCATAATTTTCTTAGATTTTGACGTTTCTCATAGAATCACTTGTAAAGTTGAACCATAATAAATAATTATGTATTACAAATATTATAGCAGTGGTCTTAGTAATGGTAATATTTGCCTAATTTTCCAAAGTTTATTCTTTTGGGCATTACCAAACCTTATATATATATATAAAGCCTAATGGGATTACGCGTTGGCAAATCATTCACATGTTATATTGTGTTTGATGTTAGAAAGATCTAAGAAAGTTTACATACTTCCCATCCTCTTTACCAATCTGTGACTTGCCACTTCCGGCTCTGTAATTTTATATATCAAATTAATCATTTTTTTTAGATGTTTTATTAATTTAACATTTGTTTAAATAAAGTTCTTTTAAGAAAACATTTATTTGAATCAAGTATTATTATGTTGGTTGAAGTGTAGTTAATTAAGATTATGTTGGTTGAAGTGTAGTTAATTAAGATGATTTTGTTAGATCCAAGGACATGTTTGTGAATAGTTTTGAAATGGTTAATATTACTTGTATCACTTTTAATTATTTAAAATCAATTTACGGTAAGAAAATGAATAGGTATAATTTTGAACATAACAAAAATGATAATAATCATTTTAAAAATCACTTACAAACATAACTTAATTTTGATTTATTTTCAGAGGAGGGATGAGAAGGTTGTGGAGTGAGCGAGTGAAAAAAGAGACCATTGTCGTGTTCGGAAATGATGGGGTTGACATGAGAATTAGGGAGGTATTTAGGGTTGAGGCCATGACCAACTTTATTTTCATTTTATGCTTTTGGTGAAGCTTTTGTATCCGCTTAGGTCAAGTATTTCCTTTGAACTACTAGAAAAGTAATATGATTAGGGCAACTAGAGTATTGACTAAACTTTGTTGATGTGTTTCCTTTAAATGAGTTGGTTTTTTTTTTTTATTCCTTTTTACTTCTTATTGTTTATACTCAAGGGCCAACTAAAATTAATTACAATTCAATTTTAAATCTCGGTGACCAAACATCACCCTTTTGAAAACTCAAGGACCATATAGGAACCAAATTAAAATTTCAACGACCAAAAGTACTAGTTTTGAAAATTCCAGGACCAAATAGAAATTAAGTTCAAATTTTAAGGATAAAAAATATATTTGAAATATATATTTTTTTTCAAATAAGAAAGAAACAATTAAAACAAGGAGACACCAAGTGCTTGACTAATTCAATTACATTTTGGTTAAATTACAATTTTGGCCTCTCATCTTCCATGCTTCTTCTAAATGGTCGTCTCCCATCTAAAGGTTTCCCGATCAGTTCTTAAAAGGAGAAGTTTCTTTTCTTTATTATTTATTATGGGTTAAAACACCATTTTGGTCCTCAAACTTTTGTCTCCATTTTATTTGGCCTTTTACCTCCAATCCAAATTTAAACCATGTACTTTCAATCACTTAAAATTGGTCCATACCATTAGTTTCTTATAAACTTTTCTAAAAAAATCCGTCTCTATAAGTCTTTCCTCTATTAATTTTTTAAAATATGTTTATATGAACTAAAATGGAATGAAACTCAAAGTATAAAGACCAAGATGATATTTTACTTTTATTTTTAACTGCATTATTTTAAAAGAAAGGAGAAAAAAATCCAATAAATAACTATCATTGTTGTTTGGGATGTAAGTTATAGTATTCTGAGTTATAATACTCTTGAAATACTCTGCAACTTAAACACAGACTATTATAACACAAACTACATAACTTTGCATTCTAAGCACAAAATTCATAACTCCATGGACTATAATAACCCATGGTATTAGGGACAATTGCAATAATAACAAAAAAAGTTTGACCCAATTGCAAGCATGTTTCTTTTTTATCTTATTTACAAATATAGCAACACAGTCAATCCAACCCAAACAAAATTTGTGAAAAGTCCAAAATGACCATTTATTTAATCTTTTTTAACCCAACGTTTTTTTTAATATGAAGTACATCAATTGTCTATCAATGTATACTATTGAAATACCTAATATGAAGTATTTCATCAGTGATATACTACTGATATGCTTTTATTTAAGTATATCAATGAAATGAATTTTTTAATATTCAATATATCAGTAGTATATTAAAAATACCTAATGTAAAGTATATTAAAATATAACAATAATTTAAATGAAGTATATTAGATATATTTAATATGAAGTATATCAACGAAATGCTACTTAATACTCTATTTAAACATATCAATGAAATGATATTCTCAATATAAATTATATCAACAATATATTGATAGTTCATAATCAGTATATCATATATACCTACATGAAGTATATCAAACGTATACCAATAATTCATATATAAGAAGTATAAATAATATGAAATATATCAGTGATATACTATTGATATACTTGATTTTAGTTATTGCCTTTAACAATTAATGTTGGTCATCACTTCTTTGGTGATGCATTGGTTTTTAGTCGATACACTTATCTAGTACTATATCAGTAGTAAATGAATAATATAATATAATACTATTATACTTCATTTTAGGTATATTATTTCATTGATATATCTAATATGAAGTATGTCAATTGTATATCAATACTACATATTTATTATACTATATAATAGCTCAACTGACTTAGAACATGCATATTCGACTCATAGGTAAGATGCTAGAATATTTCATTTCACATATTTAAAAAAAAAATCATTAAACACAAAATTCAATCTCATACGTGCCTAATAGACTGGTTAGTTTTTAAAAATATTGAATAGGTTAGAAATTTATTAGATAAAAAGTTTAGAAATTAAAATTTTAATTTAAAAATAGACAAATAAATAAATCTCCCTTGATTGAGGAGTTATTTTTAAAATGCAGTCCTACCTTGTGTTTATCCTTAGATGGTTTTTTTTTTTTTTTTTTTTTTTTTACTTTAATTAAAAAAAGGAAAAAAAAACTTTATATTGGATCTTAGAAGGCCAAGGGCAGTATGGGCATTTCAAGTAGGAGGAAGAGCTCTGTTTGGTTACGGAAGATAAAACCAATCACGGAATAGGGGAAGTAGCCGAGGCTCCTGGCAGCAAGCGCACGCACAAGAATCACAGAAGAGAAGAAGGGAAAAGAAAAAAAAAAAAAAGCTCAAAGATTTGCAATTTACGCGCGACAGCAGAGATTTATAATTTTGTTTTAATTTTCTCTCTTTTTCCATTCAATTTTAATTGCTTCAAATTAGCCGTCAAATATAAATAAACTCCCTTTTCTCTTCCTTCTCTCCCGCCATGAACAACATGGCACATCTCGACACCGACCTCCCTTCCCTCGATCACCTTCACTCCACCAAATCCCTCATCTCTGCTCTCAATTTGCTCTCCCGGAACCTCCCTCTTCCTCCCGACCTCTTTGAAGCTGTTTCTTCTATCTATTCTGCTCCTCACGATGAAGAAACCGGTGCTGAGGGTGATTCGGTATTCATTCTCGATTCCCTTTTGCTGTTTTTCTGGTTTTTCTTTTGTGGGGTTTCGAATTCTGCGGCTCGTTCTTTGGGTTTTGTCTACTTTGTTGATTTTTGTTGTGTTTTGGTCATTTTGGAGAATTTGGTGAATTTGGTGAATTGGGTTTTCGGTTTTGCTTGTGTTTGCTGTTGTTGCAATTGTGCCCTTCTCGTTTACTTACGGGGTTCTTTTTGTGGAATGTTGAGTTATTTATGTCTAGAGTGTAGTTGGTTTTGTGTAATGGGGTAATTGATGCACGATGGTTAATTGTGTAGATTTGGAAATGTTAAATGTGTTGTACATGTATGGTGTAACTTGAGATATTAACTTGTATCTAGACTCTAGTTAGTTTGTGTAGTGGCTTAATTGATGCAGGAGGGTGATTGTGAAGATTTGGATTTTCTTTTCCCCTTTTTAATGTTTAAAAAGATCTTGGTTGAGCTAATGTTCCAAACTTATAGGAAGGTGTTAACTTAGGTTCTTCTAGAAGTACTAGAGGAAAACATTTCTCCCTATCAATCACATGTAGTAGTAGGGTTAGACAGTTGACCAGTGAGATTAGTTGAGGTCCACGTAAACTGATCCAAACACTTATCGATATAAAAAAATAGAGGAAAAAATTTCTTTTGTGTAAAATCTGTACTGTGTTGTTTTTCTGATTGTCACTATTACTACTAACATTTTGAATCTTGTATTGGTGTTGTACAGGACGAGTCTAGAGATTCTGTTCAAGAAGATCTATTGACTGACCTTGGAGATGCTTTGGCAAAGCAGCGTTCAAGTTGCATATCTGGTTCTGTGTTGGAACAGTCAAGAGAAGAGCGTTATCGAGGGCACATACAACACCGGTTGAATGATCTAGAAGGTGATTAACCAATACAAGATTTTGAACTTTCCTTCTCATTATGCTCTTGATGCCAAAATCTGGAAAGAACATAATGTTCATTATGCCTTGAGTAAAAAACCTGTGAATAGAAGCACAAGAAGTCTACATCTATGTGCTGTGCTGCATTAGTGGTTATGACTTATACTGGTCTATGCTACTCCCAAATTATTGCTATTTTCAAGCTGGGGGCTGTCTTTATACATTTTTGGTTGGTTTAGGGTGTGTCCAGTGGCTCTTTATTTGTTACTTATATATTTTTCTGGGGTGAGAGAGGCTCGAACTCTCAACCTCAGGATAACTCTTTTTGTTACTTATTTATTTACTCATCTTAAACCAGAATTACCTTCAAGTAGAGGGGAGGACTTGCAGACTAAGTGCTTACTTGAACTGTATGGATTAAAGGTAACCTTGCTGTAGAAAGTATTCTTCCCGTTTGATTTTAATGTTTATAAAATGTCGATTCATCTTTTGGGAAGGTGTTGGTGTGCTATTTAAATGCAAATCTTTGAATTGTATAATGTATTATGAGTAACTTTTTAGTTCAGAACTAAATTAGAATTCATCATGATTTCAATGTCTTGAACAAATCATATACTTTCCTCCTCCAAGAAAGGCTTTACTTTGTGTGTTGTGTGTGTTTTAATTTTTATTATGTGTTTTTGTTTTGGCTTAAATTTTAAAACAGAAATTCACCATATTGGTTATTATATCTTGCATAGTTTGCGTATTGACATTCTGTTGTGATGATGAATTGGGGATGCCTGTACACAGTTTCTTTTGGCACTGATTGATGACAGTCATTTCATGGCAGTTACTAGATTTGCAAACAAAGGTACGGTATGATGTGAGTTCAGAGTACTGGCTTCAAGCCACTTGTGCATATCCAGACAAACAATTATTTGATTGGGGCATGATGCGATTGCACCGTCCACCATATGGTGTAGGAGATGCTTTTGCCATGGAAGCAGATGATCAATTGCGAAAAAAGCGTGATGCGGAGGTTATTTTCCGCTCATGGTCATTTCTGTTTTTCTTTCATGTTCCCCTGAATATTTAGCTCCTTGCTCTGTGTGACTTATAATATTATTAGATTGTTACTTTACAGTTACTATACTTGTTCATTTTTGGCTATTAAAAGCTGATTAAAAAGGCATATCCAACTTTTGGCTGGAAAGGAATCATAGACTCTCTTTCATAATTTTTATAGAAGAGATGTGAAATTTAGGATTTTATTCAGTACAGGGCTTCTTTAATTAATGTCAACTTGAGGAGTTTTTGTCATCACCTAGGTATATTTGGGACCTTGGTTTGATGCTTTTTTCTATCACCTTTCTGTATTTTGTTCTTATGAAATATCACTTCCTATCCAAAAAAAAAAAGCATACCCAACAAGTGCTCTTGCAAACTTTGAGGATTATGAGTAAGTGTTAGCTCAATAAACCATTATGAAAAAAATATGATTTTAGATAAGAAAAAGGAAAAGATATATAAACTCCAATGTAATTGCTTGTTGTATAATTTTGATGTAGAAGAAACCTGTTTTTGCAGAGGACATCAAGGTTAGAAGAGGAGGAGAAGAACCAAATCGAGACGAGGAAAAGAAAATTTTTTGCCGAGATACTGAATGCTGTTCGTGAATTCCATTTACAAATTCAAGCTTCGATAAAACGTCGGAAACAGAGAAATGACGGAGTTCAGGTATTAATTATGTCCTTTTCTTAAATTTGATTTTGCAAAGAGGAGATTCTTCTATTAGGAACTGTTTTTTAATTTATAATACAAATAGGCCGTGGTGCATTTTACTTATGTTAGGAAGGAGAGTTTAGTTATGGTTGGCTGGTAGTTAGGGGGTAGGACAATGAACTGAACTTGTTGAGCAGTTACGTGAGTGGCTGTTATTTTTAGATGGATTAAGCTGAGTAAAAGGCAGGGAGTATATTATAGGGAAAGGAGGCCAAACCTCACCAATGATTGGCTGTTTTCTTTTCTTGGGGCGAACAGAAACTATTAATGATTTAGAAAAATTGTTAGGAGGGCTACATTCTTTCAAATGCCTTGCACATTGCAAAATGATCCATCACATGATATTTGGATAGGCGTGGCATGGAAGACAAAGACAACGTGCTACAAGGGCAGAAAAACTGAGGTTCCAAGCACTTAAGGCAGATGATCAAGAAGCTTACATGAGATTGGTTAAGGAGAGCAAGAATGAACGATTAACAACACTTCTTGAAGAAACAAACAAACTACTTGTTAACTTGGGTGCTGCCGTTCAAAGACAGAAAGATTCTAAACTTTCTGACGGCATTGAGACCTTGGATGAATCTGATGTCGATTTACCTGAGTTGGATTCTTCAAAGAATGCAACCCCTCAAGATTTACTCATCGATGAAGATTTAGATGCCATTGATTCTGACCGCAATGATGAAAGTGGTGATTTGCTTGAAGGACAGCGACAATATAACTCTGCCATTCATTCAATTCAGGAAAAGGTACCCAAGAAATTCTTATGTATTGCATTGCTTTTATCTTTTATGGTGGATCCATTTTTCTGATCTATAATCCATGTGTACACTACGTCGTTTGAAATCCTATTAAGAAGTCCATTTTCTGAACGTAAAGTATCTGTTGGTGGAAAATTGTGGAAAAGTACGTTTTGATAACTTGTAAGATATTTGCTAACTTCCTCAGACAGTTGCCCCTGGCAATTCCAAAAACATTGCAGAATTTTCCGTACTCTGTTTTACATTTTCTTGTATCTCTTTTACAGTTTCATCTATTTGATTGTTGATATGTCATTTCAAATTGATTCCAGCACATTTCCGAAGATTTTTAGAAGAACTTTGAATCAAATAACTATATTTCTGCAGGTCGCTGAGTTGTTAGAATTTTCTATGAATTGGGAAGTCTGACTAATAATTCAATTCTACAGGTCACTGAGCAGCCTTCCATGCTACAAGGAGGAGAGTTGAGGCCCTACCAAATAGAAGGACTTCAGTGGATGCTTTCATTATTCAATAACAATCTAAATGGGATATTGGCTGATGAAATGGGACTGGGAAAAACAATACAAACAATCTCATTGATTGCTTACCTCATGGAATACAAGGATGTAACTGGACCTCATCTAATAGTTGCTCCCAAGGCAGTACTGCCAAATTGGATTCATGAATTCACAACATGGGCCCCAAGGTGCGGAAGAAGTATTTTTTCTTTCACGTCTCTAGCACATTCTTATTATTCTCTTGGCTGTACATATCTTCCCTGTAGCTTGTTAAATATGCAATATTCAAATTGGAATGACACATTTTATTCCTTGAGATGTGTATATATGCACGATTAAATTCACTATGGAATCATTCTTGTTTTTGTTTCTTATCCAGTATTGCTGCTGTTCTTTACGACGGGCGTCAGGAGGAGAGAAAGGCTATAAAGGAAGAGCTCTTGAGTGAAGGAAAATTTTGTGTCTTGATTACACATTATGATCTCATTATGAGAGATAAATCATTTTTGAAGAAAATACATTGGTATTATATGATTGTTGATGAAGGCCATCGGCTGAAAAATCGTGATTGTGCTCTTGCACAAACACTTGCTGGGTATGATACTAATACTAGACATGCCTTTTCTTCTCGTGATATTTAATATTATTTTCTATCCGAGCTTGAAATATTTTTAACATATGTTAAGGTCTTTTTTGCGGAAATACAATTTTTCCAGAAGAGCTTGTTTATTTAGTTCTTTTTTTTTTTTTTAAACTGTAGGAAATGCTTTTCTCTAAATCATGCCTGAATTGTCCTTCAAATCTTTATCCTTTATGGATTAAAACATATAATTCGAAGTTTTATATACTTGAAACATTTCCTTGTTTGCAGCTACCAGATCAAACGTAGACTTCTCTTAACTGGTACACCCATCCAGAACAGTTTGCAGGAATTATGGTCCCTGCTTAATTTTCTCCTGCCCCAAATATTTAATTCTGTCCAGAACTTCCAGGAGTGGTTCAACGCGCCATTTGCAGATCGGAGTGATGTTACTCTGACAGATGAAGAAGAGCTATTGATCATTCGGCGTCTGCATCATGTGATCATTATCTACTTGCTTTTCTCCACGTTAAGGTTATTGTTCATTTTTTTTGTCTGCGTTTCTAATATATTTCCCTTTAGGTTATTAGGCCATTCATATTGAGGAGGAAAAAGGATGAGGTGGAAAAGTATCTACCTGAGAAGTCACAAGTCATACTAAAATGTGACATGTCAGCATGGCAGAAAGTATACTATCAACAAGTCACTTCTATTGGCAGAGTTGACACTGGTATGCTGTATATACTTAGCTTGGAAATTTCATCTATTTTGTTGTTGTCAGTTTTTAAAATGCTATCTAAATTCCTGTGGCCGTCTTATGACACTTCCTATATATTTAGGTTTGAACATATTTGTTGTTTTTTTTAACTTATCTACATGCTTTGATTACAGTTCATGTAAATTTTTTCACTACATTAATGAACAACTATTCGCTTGGCAGGTTCTGGCAAATCAAAGTCCCTACAAAATTTAACAATGCAGCTGAGGAAGTGTTGTAATCATCCATATCTTTTTATTTTGGGAGATTATAATATTTGGCGCAAGGAGGAGATTGTCAGAGCTTCTGGGAAATTTGAACTACTAGATCGTTTACTCCCAAAGCTACATAGAGCTGGGCATAGAGTCCTGCTTTTCTCACAGATGACTCGTCTTATGGACATTCTTGAAATTTATCTTCAGCTTCACGATTTTAGATATTTGCGACTTGATGGTTCGACGAAAACTGAAGAAAGAGGGGCTTTAGTGAAGCAATTTAATGCTCCAGACTCCCCATTCTTCATGTTTCTCTTGAGTACTCGTGCCGGTGGTTTAGGTTTAAACTTACAAACTGCGGATACTGTTATTATCTTTGACAGTGATTGGAATCCTCAAATGGACCAGCAGGCTGAGGATCGGGCTCATCGTATTGGACAAAAAAAGGAAGTCAGGGTGTTTGTTCTGGTGAGTGTTGGATCAGTTGAAGAGGTAATCCTGGAACGTGCAAAACAGAAGATGGGGATTGATGCCAAGGTTATCCAGGCTGGACTTTTCAATACAACTTCAACAGGTTTGTTATTTTTAAATATAGTAACCTGTAATACTGTGGTGCCATTTTGTTCAAAACTAGCGACAGTTTTGTTTTTTGGCAGAGGTTGGCAATTTTTAGTGAGGTTGAGAGACCGTGGAGGAGGTTCGGGAGGTAGTTAGGCTTAATGCGTCTAGCGTCTGTTACATGGTGTTTCTATAGTTATGGATTTGGCTTGATTCTTTCGGGTTGGAGTCGTTTTTTTGTAGTTAGTGTTTGAACTCTATTTGTGGACAAATTATTCAATGAGGCCGCCACAATGTGGCTACCTCATAATAACCGTTGGATGTGAATCCAATAATTTTTATGCCCCTAATATCCCTTAGATATAAAATCGAAGTACTTCTCTCTCTTCATCCAATGGTGAAAAATTACGGGCCACATTGTGGCGGCCTCACCGAATAATTTCTCCTATTTGTGAGTTTTTTTTTTTTTTGTATGTCTTTAATATATTCTTTCATTTTTCTCCATGAAAGCTAAGCTTTTTACCAAAAAAAATTTTGTGTCAGGCAGAAAATTAAATAGTCAACATTTTTGTGCTTTTTCAATCTTTTTTTTTATTTGAACTGAAAAGAATGTTTAAATTTCTCTCTTTAGTTTCTTGATGGCTTTTTTATACTGCCTTCAGCTCTTTAATTTTTGGTTTTCTATTGACTTGGTTCTCCCTCCATCTGTCTCTTCCAGCTCAAGACCGAAGAGAGATGTTGGAGGAGATTATGCGTAGAGGAACTAGCGCACTTGGAACTGACGTGCCGAGTGAGAGAGAAATCAATCGTCTTGCAGCTCGATCAGACGAAGAATTTTGGCTGTTTGAGAAAATGGATGAAGAAAGAAGACAGAAGGAGAAATATAGATCTCGTTTGATGGAAGAACACGAGGTACCTGAGTGGGTATACTCGGTACCAGATGGTAATGAAGAGAAGAACAAGGGTTCGGAAATTATTGGTGTCGCTGGAAAACGAAGAAGAAAGGAGGTGGTTTACGCGGATACACTGAGCGATTTGCAGTGGATGAAGGCTGTGGAAAATGGAGAAATTCCAAACCTTTCAATGAAAGGAAACAGAAGAGAGACTCCCACACGTGAAGGCAGTGCATCAACCAGCAATATCACCAGCACAAGGGCAGAGGATAAGCTGATAGAATATGATGATAACGTTCCTCTAATGAGTGAAGGAACAAGTGAAGACAATTCTGGTTTAGAACCAACCCCAAAGAGACAAAAGTCTGAAGGGGGAACAAGTATAAGAAAACACGAATTCCTGGCCGAGTCGGGAAGTGAATGGAGTCGCTGTGTTATAACATGGAAAACACACAAGAAGAAGCGATCGAGTTATACCCAAGGTTCTTCGGATTCTAGACATAACTCCAATGGAAGAGGAAACGGATGGGCTTGATTAGAGATTCAAAACATCGAGGTAGATCCCGTAAATGGGAGAAGAGCGCCAGGCATTACTTCAGCTTCGCATTCGAGATCAGCTCAGCAACTGATACTCCATTGATGAACTTCAGCTTTGCACATTTTTATCAGCTGAATGCTGAACTTCTGAAGGGCAAGAATTGAATGACAATGCTCAAGAGCTCTTCCTCACTTGCTCCACTCAACTTCCATCCATTCAATGTGTTTGTAAAATTTCTCATGTTTGCTTTACACAGCAATTTGTAGGTGTAGACATATTTATATAGATGCTTCTCTCCCTGTCCACTGTTCTCTAATTGATATAAAGCCTCTTCAATGAAATGTAAGCTCTGACCTTAAATGCTTAGAAAATTTTCCCACTTACCTCACGAATTACCTTCTATTTTCATATGTTTGTTAAAATATCTTCTATAAAGTTCATGAATATCCGAGCTCATTAGTTTACCTTTACCCCATCTATTTGAACGATCGATCTCTAACTTAAGAGGAAGAACTGGTAATAGACATAAAATCATCCATTCGGATTCTATATTTTTTTCTCAATTGCAATTATGTTGCTGCATTAAGCTTCTTTGAAATTTCATTTCAGCTAGGATCCAAGAAGTCAGAGACCTGAAAAAGAGTTTTATGAAGGAAGTTCCAAGTCAAAGCCATCAATATGAAAAGCTACACCTTGGCTTTATGCTATTTAGGGCCATCCTCCAATAAGTATCCATATTTAATTATGGTCTCTTAATTTTGTTTTATTTGAATGTTAGATATCAGTTTCCTTTTGAAAATTTGGAGTTATTTCAGTTTATGAAGTTTCAAATCTCAATGTTTAGTCCCTCAACTTTTAAAAAATAATAATTTGACTTTATTGTTTTGCTTTCAATATAGGAATAAAAATAATATGATTTTTATATGTATATTAATGCATTGAAGTGAGCATGGTAAGTATGAGTGGGTAAATACTAGGCGACAATATTAGTTAATAATAGTAATGACTAAAATAGCGATTCTTAAAATTTTATGAATTAAAATGAATATTTTAAAAGTTCTAAAATTATAGTTCGACCAATACTTTCTTGATCTTTTTGGTGCTCGCGGTTAAACTTTTTACATATAAGACTTAAGAGTTAGAAAGGTAGAAGGGTAGAGAGATGAGACCTTTTAATTTAGAAGGAAAGAAAATAATCTATAAGAACTCTATTTTTTTAGTACCTTTTTTACTCTATTTTTTTTATTTGAACAACACGGAGAAAAGTAGAAGAATTTAAATTTCTAATGTATTTGTTGATAATATATGTATTAATCCACACATTCATATTAACCTTTGTTTAATTCTTTTATTCTTATTAAAGTCAAAAATTTAATGGAAGGTGTCCTTTTATTCAATAAGTCTTCGAGGTCAAAACATAGTAAGCAAAAATTTGAAATAAATCGAGATTAGTAAGAAAATAAATCATATGAATTAAAATAATTAAAAATGAATTAATTAATTTTTTATTCTTTATTTTTTAAAAAAACATGCTTATCATTTTCGGACAGAGCCACCGCGTGACGCAAACGCTGAATACCTTTTCAATCGAAGAATCTAACGTGCGCTATAATCAGTCAAACTGTTCTAACATGCGCACGGGTCGTGAAAAGTGGGCCCGCAACAAATGTTTTGTCAACTTAGATCAACGGTTGATTAGGATAATGTGGGCCCACGTTTTGTGATGTGCGTGATCGTGGGAGCCAGTCAGACGTTAACGACTCCACCAGCTACCGGACCTACAGGTAACCATTTTGTCTTTTTTAAAAAAAATAAATAATTTTGAATAGATCAATAAAAGCTTATTTAATCGCCAAATATATTTATCTTATTATTGGAAAGGATGTACCAAATTTAACCTACCTTATCTTTTTCACACTAACCCATTTGACATTAATCCATATAATAGTATTTCTAAAATAGACGATTATTCTAAAAAATGTTCAGTTATCAATTTGGATTATACTAAGTTTCAACATGGTTTTTTTTTAGTAAGAAATGGTTTAAAGACAACGTAAAATTAAACTAAACTATGATACCAATTTTGAAGTTGGAACTCTAAAAAAAAATGGTGAAGTCTAAATTGAATGTTTAAAAGGTTAAATTACAAGTTTAGTCTTTAAACTCTCGAGATTAATAGATCTTTGAACTTTACATACTGTTTAATTGATCTAAAACTTATATAATACATTTTAAACTTCAAAATTTGTGTTTAATATCTCCATGACATATTGGACATTATTTAAAAGTATTGAATTTATTAACCATACATTTGAATTTTATGTTTAATAAAACCATAAACTTTGTATCCATTTTCTAAATTTTAAGAAATGTCGAATAAATCAAAACCTTATTAAGAAATTTAGTATTAGATTTGTTAGACACAAAATTAAAAGTTCATAACAAACCTCGCTTGATAACTATCTGGACATCGTTTGATAACCACTTGGTTTTTTGTTTTTGAAAATTAAGCTTATAAATATTACTCTCACCTATATTTTTTTGATTTGTTATCTACATCTTACATGTGTTTTCATAAACCAACCCAAATTTTGAAAATTAAGGTCTCGTTTCATAACATTTGGTTTTTAATTTTTGATTTTTGAAAATTAAGCTTTAAAATATTAATTTTCTAACTTTGAGTTTCTATGTATTCTTATCTACTTTGTACCAATGATTTTAAAATCCAAGCTAAATTTTGAAAATTAAAAAAAATAATTTTTAAAAACTTGTTTTTGTTTTTTAAATTTGGCCAGAGACTTAAATAGTACCAAAAGTAAGATAGATAAGATGAAGAGAAATTGTGGAAAAACAAGTATAATTTTGAAAAACAAAAAAATAAAATAGTTATCAAATAGAGCCTAAAAAAATAAAATTTCAAAAACTTGTTTTTGTTGGTTGGAATTTGATTAATAATTCAAATATTTTTCTTAAAAAAATAAAACTAATGGTAGATAAATGACCAGAAAATAAGTTCAAATTTTTTTAAAAAAATATAAAACCCAATCCGTTATCAAACGAAATTTTAGTTTTTAGTTTTTAATTTTTAAAAATTATATTTATTTTTTTACTATTTTTCTCTATTGATTTAATCTTTCTTAAAAAAATAAACTATTTGAATTTGTAGTCAAATTAAAAAAAAATGAAAACTACTTATTAGTTTTTAAAACTCGATTTGATTTTTTAAAACATATGTAAAAATAAAAATAAATAAACGAGAAAAGAGCTTAAATTGAGAGAAGACGTAGGGACTGAATGGGAAATTTAACATAAAGAATATTAAAAAATAATAAATAATAACCGCCATCTCTGACCTGGCCCAGGATTTCCCGCGTTGATGAAATGGATACTCAACTAATTCCTTCCTCTTCCCCAACTCCACCATCAGCAGACTCCACCGCCGTCCCTATTCCTTTCTTGCATCTTTAACCAAAAGACTCATTCATCTTCAAAATTCTTCATTCCTTCAACCAATTTCTCTCTCTCTCACTTCTCCCATGGCGATTTCTCCTTCCGCCATTTCCCCTTTCCTCTTCCTCTTCTTCTTCTTCTTCTTCGCCTTCTTCTCCCCTTCTCATTCCCTCAGAGGTACGCCATTTCCGCTTCTCTTTACTCTCTTCTCCTCTCTTTATTCTCACTTTCCTGCTCTCTTTTCAGGCTATTTCATCGACTGCGGCTCCACTTCTCCGACCACTCTCGACGGCCGAACTTGGCAGCCCGACGACGGCTTCGTCTTTAGCGGAATCAACAAGAACATCACCGACCCCGTTCTTGACCCTACGCTTTCCACTGTCCGCTCCTTTCCTCGGGCTCTTAATCGAAAATTTTGCTATGTTGTTGGACCGGTTTTTCGTACCCGGAGGTATATGGTTAGAACGACGTACTACTACGGCGGAGTTAACGGCCTTGATTCCCCGCCGGTTTTCGATCAGATTGTTGACGGGACTGTTTGGAGCGTGGTTAATACTACCGAGGATTATGGTCAGGGATTGACGTCGTATTACGAAGGGGTTTTTGAGGCGAAGGGGAGGTCCATGAGTGTGTGCATTGGTTCCAATACGTATACGGATTCGGACCCTTTTATTTCTGCATTGGAGGTTGTGATGTTGGAGAATTCTCTTTACAATACGACGGATTTCAACAACCACGCCTTGCGTTTGGTTGCTAGGCATAGTTTTGGGTACAGCGGATCGAACTTACGGTATGTTTTAGGAAAGGGGGGAAACTTGGATGCTGCTTTTGACTTTCCGTTTTCTAATTTTAAGGCAGCTAGTCCATTTGACATTTGTTGCTGGCATGAAATTGATCTAAGGAGCTTCTTTGACGTCTTCTTAGTATTTCAATTCTTTTAATATCATTCTGCATCTAATTCATTTTTGGCGTTCTTCCCTTTCCTCACAATTTACTGTTTTTGATGTATGTATGTGTAGCCGGGATTTATATATTACAAGTAGGTTTCTTGATTTTGCGATGTTTATGATTCTACACTTCAGCAGTTATGGTTAAACTATGGAAGAATTATCTCTAGAAAGAAAATAAAAGGCGGAGGGGATTGAATTGAATCTGTTTGTGTAATAGTTTGTTTCAGCGCTCCAAGTTTAGTTCCAGAATTTGAGTCCCTTGTTCCCTAAGTTGGATGACTTAATATATTTATTATCTTTTGTCTTTTTTCTGCAATTATTATCTGAACAACTACTGTTTGCATTACTTTTCTTTTCAAGTTAGCGATTTTGAAATGACAATTTCTAGCTAGAATGTCTATGACTTGTCTCTGAATCTGACATAATGATGTTGATTAAAATTGGTTTCTGCCTATTCCTTTATTTCTTATTCTTTTCTGCAATATTTTGGATTTAATAGGTATCCCAATGACCAATTTGATCGGTTTTGGCAACCATTTGGAAGTGACAGTTGGAACGCAACCAATAGAACTGTGTCTGCCTCTGGTATATGGAATCTCCCCCCATTAAAGATATTTGAAACAGAGCTGAAGACTGATAAGCTGGAACCATTGGAGTTAAACTGGCCTCTTATTTCTCTTCCAGAACCAGAAAGAAATTTCACATATTACATTGCTCTGTACTTTGCTAATGATCATGCTTCATCATCAGATAACTCGAGGGTGTTTAACATAAGTGTGAATGGTATAACATATTACCGTGATCTAAATGCAACATCAGTAGGCCATGTTGTTTTTGCTAGTCGATGGCCTCTTCATGGTCCAACGAAGATAACCTTGACTCCCTCTCCTCAGTCAAATCTTGGCCCATTGATCAATGGTGGAGAACTTTTTCACATTGTGCCCCTTGGAGCAAGAACTCTTGCAAGAGATGGTATGTAACTTTTTTGTTTATTTTTTTTATGTATGATATGTGCCAACCATCTTTTATGGAAGCATATGGGTATACATCTAATTGCAGTTCATAGCTTTTTCTTGATGTTAGTAAAAGGGGAGATCAACTTGAACTTGATCATATATCCCGTTTCTTGTCATTTTTTGGTTCCATCATGTAATTAGAATGAAGTTATTTTAGATGTCTTGTGGGTGCTCATGCAGTTTGTCAATGCCAAAGGAAATAGATCTTGAATTATTAAAGCACGGGGGAATGATGGAAAAACGTTGACATTTATTTTGCTAACCAATCTCTGTTGGTGGTCCATTTCATTCATGATTTGTCACATGCAATTTTAAGTGTATTTAGCAATATGCCTGATTGTTTTTCCATTGCTATTATTATGTTGCAAATAATTTTCTGTTCTCCTGATGTTTATTTTGGTTAGTTGTAACCATCATAGCATTGACTAATTTTCTGATCATAGTTATCAATATGGAGAGAGTAAAAATGAGTCTGAAAAATCCCCCACCTGATTGGAATGGCGATCCATGCTTCCCCGATGAATATCGCTGGACAGGCATTACATGTTCTAATGGCTCTCGAATTCGTGTGGTTACCTTGTGAGTTTGTGCTCTTCGTGGCTTTTAAATTTGATATTTCATATTTACTTCATGTTAACAATCTTCTTCTGTTTTCCTGATTTCAGAAACCTTACAAGTATGGACCTTTCAGGATCCTTATCACCTAGCGTTGCCAACCTTACTGCATTGTCTGGAATGTTAGTATTACGCTAGAACTTTAAGTTAATTGAATTGAATAATGAATTTTTCTAATTTCCAGTTCTTTCTTTTTGCAGCTGGCTTGGAAACAACAGTTTGTCTGGACATATTCCCGATCTCAGTCCCCTGAAGTTGTTGGAAATAGTGTATGTTCTGGACTTCTCCGTTTTATTCCATTTTTTATTGGGCGCTTGCAGGGGATTGAATAATTGCATATGAAAATATATCATGAGCAATAGCATTGAAGTGTTGTCGTGGTTTCACATATGTAAAAAAGTTTTTCTTTTTCTTCCTTTTCTTTTGCCGGTGGTTTGACAAGGCGGCTATAATATTCTGTTTTATCACTTGGCATACATTAACTGCCCTGAAGATCTTGACAGAGTTGGCTCCCTGAATATAGTGTTTGACATTTATCAATTTTGTTTGTGGATTCATCTTGTTGACCTTATTTTAACTTTTTCTTTTCAACTTGTCACAATTATTGAATTTGTGTTTTTTCCTGTGAAGGCATTTGCAAGATAATAATTTCAGTGGAGAGATTCCATCGTCACTTGGAAATATGCCTCGCTTGCGGGAACTGTAAGTTTACTTGTATTATTTTATTGCTTAAAGATTCAGTGTTATTCCTTGGTTCAAGAAAATCTAATATAGAAGTTGGGTGCATTTAACGAATTATTTATCCTAAAATGATTCATCGCTGTGGGAGTTTGCTGCTCTGCTGCAAACTTCTTGATGTATAATTCTCATGCTTCTGACTGCATTGCCTTTACATAGTAGTTTGAAACGTAGAAATTTTTTAGCCCAATGCTCATGGTTTGATTCATAAGTTAGGTCATATAATGACTTAAGTAGTAGCCACCTTCTTTGGGGTTGATAAGAAATATATATCCGAAGAGTAGGGACATTTTTCTCTCACGTGTTTCAGATTATTTGGATCATTGTTAACTGTGCCATGTTTGGTTACGGGTTCCCACATGTTGATGAAAATATGTAAATGATGCTCGTGACTTCTTAGATGCAAAGTTGAGTTTGAGAGGGAAAACGATAGGCTTCTAAAGTAACAATTTCTTGTAAAGATAAAAATGATTGCAAAAACCACAATCCATAACCATAGCGCTGTACATTACTTCTTAAAATCTTCATTTATCCATATTGTTCTTCCTGGAGGACCAGCTATCCTCTGATGTAATTGTTGTCCTCGCCTTGTTTGGATCTTAGAAATATAACATATAGTTGGATCAACACTCTCATCTCTATTAGTTTTGTAGGATTTTCCCCTTTTTCTGTTCTTCTGTTTCATCTTATGTGTTTATCCTACTTATTCCTGAATAACTTTTCTTTGTATTTGTAACTTTTACAGTATCTTTGGTGACTTCATGACTTGTTTGAACATTTTGTAAATTTTTTATTGAATGGTAAATTTAACAGCAACTAATTGATTTGTTGTTCATTTGGCTCAATTTCCTCTTCTTCTAGGTTCCTGTACAATAATAATTTGACCGGTGAAGTTCCTCCAAGTCTTATTAATAAAGGACTGGATCTTAGGTACTTGCTAACTGCCCATTAACTTGTACATCAAATTTTCTCAGGTGCACAATTTTTTCTAACTTTTGTAATTTGGTTGATCAGGATTTTTCCAGGAAACCATCTATTGGCGCCACCACCTCCTTCTTAGCAATTTTGTTTTTTGTATTTTTTTTCTTATCCTAAAAGGTAAATGTAAAGCTAATTGTTTGTTCGTGTATAGTAGAGTTCGGGAAAGAACAGTTAAACATTTTGCCCTGTAAGTTCTTCAAGGAACTGGCCTACCCATTAGCCTCCAATTGTGGAATAGAAATTTGTGCGATAGCCTTCTTTGTTGTAAACTGTACAAGTTTCCATACCCGGATGGTCCAAGCGACTTTATTCTTTGATTTATTGTCCACGTTCAATCAGCCCATATGTACTCACAGACCGAGATTACTATTCTCCCATTCCCTAATTGTGTGCAAATTATTGCCCATGTATAATTGTTTCTTGTTAATAATATGATTTTAGGTTTGATAAAGAATTCTCAGCTTTGCGATGTTTCCTGTTTTATGATGTGGTTCTGTTCCCCCCAGTGAATTCCCTCCCCTTGGTCGTTTAATTTAGTGGGTGTTGTAGCTGATCCACTCTGTTTGCTGTTGCAGTCAACCGAGCTTAGCTGTATCAGTATGCTTCCTCTTCATTTGTCGCTTTCACTTGTTTCTTCTGTATTCATCTTTATTAAATCATTTGTCCTGCCCTTCTGGCAGACTCGTCTGTTAGATTACTCTAGCCACATCTCCTCTACACGAAATTAATTCGATTTTAAAACATGCATACTCTTTTGAATTAATGTCAGATGTGCAGATACAGGTTCTGCACCACTGCTTCGGAATTCATAAATGGTGGGGGTACCTTTGAGTGATGAAAGTTATGGAGTCTCAATGATCAATACATGGAGCCTTTAGGACCAAATAATGTCTTACAAAAAAGCAGTTCAGGTTCGGGTCGGATCTGTATACATATACTTATCCATCTATTTGAATCATTTAATGTTTAATATGAAAATCTGATGCATTTTTTTTTTAAGAATAACGAATGGTTTTAACAATTGAAGATAATTTTGGACCCAGGTTCGATTCTGAAAACTGCTATTGTATTGTACTGAAATGTGGGTGACCCACTGATCCGAGGCTGCTGCATCCGGCATGTGACATCAAACTGTTCACTACCAAATTTTGCTATTGAGGAGGACAAAAGATAAAGTGTACACCAAAAAGGTATGTGGAAGCAAAAAAGCATAATCTGATTAATCAAGGAATAGCAACAAACAAAAACTAGAGGTCAGCATTTACAATCGTAGATTATTAGATCCAACGCCATAATCAACATTAATCCATACACTCAGAAAGAAAGTTGAAAATTTTGTCAAGAAATGAGACAATAGAGAGAGACTGAGAGAGAGACAGAGAGAAGGGGGAAAAGAGAAGGGGGATTAACATGTTGGACTAGACTTGATGAGATCTCGAGCTGCTGACTTTAGCTACTAATTTCATCTTCTCATCTATCAAATCTTCCTTTCTTAAGTGGGAACAAGGGTGGCAAAACACTGCTCTTCACCTGTGTGCAGATTGGCACATTAATCATAGGCCTTATTCTTATACTGGCTGATCTTGTCCTTTCCAAACCCTTCTTTATCCTCTTTACGTTCTTCTCTTTGTTTCCTGTTGTCCCTTCCTTGCCTTCCTCTGTTGTGGCTGCATCAGCCATGGACCTGGAAGAAGACGACGACGAGGATGAAGAAGAAGATGGCGATAGCGCAGATGAAGCGCGTTGCTTCTTCAACCTCAACAATTCTTTCCATAGAACAGTGCATTTTGGCGGCCTCGGAGATGGGTCGTCGTCAAGGAACCAATTCACTTTGTTCTCTGCCTCCTTGTTTACCTCTATCTCCACCAAGTCGTCTTCATCTACATCTTTTGGAGATTTCAGGCTGATTTTGTTAAGCCTCTCTGCTTGCTGCATTTGCCAAAAGGGAAGAAGCTTCCCTTCAAAGAAAAGCTCGTCGGCCGTAATCATGGAGTGGCTGCTAACTTTATTAGAAAGAAACTCAAAATCAGCACTCCATGCCAGCTTCTCTGATCTCTCCTTCTTCTGTCTTTCACAAACTTCTTGATCTCTCTCTATCTGGGAATTAGGGGTGATAGAAATGAAGTTGCTTTCATCAAGAAACTCAGAAGAGAAAGATATCCGAGGACTGGAATTCGGCTCTATGGATGGTGGTGATGATGGTGGCGATGCTTGAACACTACTACTGTCTATTGAAACCATTTTTTTCTCTCTAGGTGGGGTGTTTGGATTCCGGGAAATGGGGAAAGAAAATGATTGTGTCAGAGATGGGAAAGTTGGGTAAATGAGCTGAGTTTGCAAATGGGGAGGATTTATAGATGGAAGTTTTTAACCTGTTGCAAAATTGTGAAAGAAAAGTAGATGTTTGAAGGGGGGAGAGATTAATAAAAAAGCAAAAGTGGTCTGGTGAAGCCGAAACAAGCAAGGTTGTAGGTTTAAAGAGTGGAGATTATGATATGAAAGCAAACAGCACATGGACACCTAGGGCTCTAGGGAGCTACCTGACAAAAAGGCCCTCTTTAGCAATATATAATTACAATTGTTTTGCATGGCAAACTTCTATAAACTCCCTGTTATCTTCCACTTGATTCTCTTTTATTAGAATAAACATCCAAATAATCCAATCCCACGTTCTTACATTATTACATATTATCCTTGTCCCTTGGCCTAGTAGTGAGAATCCATTGTGTGCTTCAAGTAAAGGATTTAAATCCTTAGCTTTCACCAATTAGAGATGGGTCAAATAATATATGTTGAGTTTATTTAAAGGTTTATATTCAAAACGAATTCCCTCACCTTCTAACTATTTACGGGTTGTTTTAGATGCTAAGTGACTTATAATAAGATGAGTTATAATAGTATATGAAATTATATAATATTATTTAAAAATTTGAGTTGTTTAGTTGGAGTTATAATAGTTTGTGTTTGGGGTGTAGAGTATCTCACAGACTATTATAATTCATGTTATTATAACTCACACCCCTAACAACCTCTTGGTAATAGATGTGGTAATGATGTTTGACTACTTTGAGCTTCGTTCAGGTAACCAACCGAAATCTTATAATAACCTTTAAACTTTATCATTTAATTCATTTTTTGTTTTTTTTTATCTTTGAAATGTTGTGTTCTAATATTTTTCTCAAATTAGCGGAAGGTATCTTGAACTTTTTCTTTTTCTTTTAGTTCAACTATCAGTGGAGTTGAGAGATATGAACCTCTGACTCATTAATCGAGGATATATATCTTAACCAATTGAGGTATACTTAAGTTGTCGAGAAGGACTTAAACTTACAATTCATAGAAGCGATATTAGTGTCTAACCACTTGAAGTTACTAGTCAGGACCCTTGCTAAGTTGCTAATTAAATATTTGAAGAGCATTTAACAAAAAGCTCAAGCCGCCCATTTCAAAGTTGATACGTAGTAGATATTTGTAATACAAGTTTTCATGATGCCACATCTAGAATTTTGCTAAATGCAATAAAATAGGTCCCGTTTAATAATCATTTGGTTTTGGGTTTTTGAAAATTAAGCCTAAAAATATTACTTCTACCAAAGGAGGTTCTATGTTTTCTTATCTACTTTATACTTATGTTTTAAAAAACCAAGCTAAGTTTTCAAAACTAAAAAAATGTAGTTTTCAAAAACTTGTTTTTGTTTTTGAAATTTGGCTAGAAACTTAAACAATACCTCAAGAAAGATAGAAGCATGGTAGAGAAGATAAAGAGAAATTGTGAAAAACAAGCATAATTTTCAAAAATAAAAAATAAAAAACTGATTGGTTATCAAACATAATCCTAATTTTTAGAATTTCAAGGTTTTAAAATAAAATAGAACTTTTTATTTTTTGAGACAAGAACTACTCTTCGGCTAGAAACAAAATTGAGATATAAAATTCTCACTATTGAAACATTCTTTAAGAAAAAAAAAAAACTTAGTAAAATGTACTAAACTTTACATTTTTGCAACGCTCCAAAAGTTTTATATATTTTGCTAAAAGCTATAAAACATGGAGGAAAAAGAGGAAGAAAAAGGTTGAAAGCTATAATTAAGTACTATGATTGATTGAAATTTGAAACCCCAATACTAAAATAAATATATAAAGATTTTTGCTTGGTTTGACTCAACATTCAACATGTAAATGGAAGGATTCTAAAGCATACATGTGGTCACATCACATGAGAGTAATTTTAATTTTTCAAGCCATGTGATTATGAGTTTTATATTAACCAAATTACTAATACTGCCCTTCCAAACAAACACCCACTGTTCCTATGGTATTCATGGGCTTTCTCGTCATTGTCCATAAAAATTTTATAAAACACTGAAAAAGGGGAGGTGGGGATGGAATTAATATTAAAAGCTTCAGTTAAGATTTGGAAGCCTTGATTAAAATCCAGACAGCTAATAAATATAGGGCTTAATTTTGGGTTATTTATTATTAAAGTAATATAAAAAATAAAATAGAGTTTTTGTTTTGATTATCTCTATGAGCACAGCACAATGTTCCAAGCTTTCTTTTATGTGCCCTCCCTTTTCTTTTGCTCCATTATTGAGAGGAGACACTAATATTACAGCTTTTCTTTGTCAGAATTAATTAATTAAATGCCCATAATTGTATTGGATTAAAGTGAAATCATCATTATAATGCAGAGGTCAGTGATTTAAAAGAATAAGAAATTTGAACCTTGGGTATTCTTCTTATAAAATACTTAGCACTCCTTATTGTCGTTATATGGTTAATATTTGAATGATTAAGACATTAGAAGTTTTTAAGGAAAAAAAAATCAATTTATACCTCTAAATTTTGAAGAGTTATATGAACTAAAACAGTAAATCTTTAAAAAAAAATCAAATTAATAATTGTATCAATTTAAACTTTTTTAAGTGAATCAATTTAGACAACGATTTATGGCTATTTTCTCTTGATTCTATTTAAAATTAGCTCAAAATCATCTACAAAAGATTATTCTTCTTCCAACATTTCTCTCTACTTAATCTCTGTATTTAAAGAGGTCTTATACACGTATAAAAGTTATATATATCAATGGTTTTAATATGAAATTTTAACGGATTGACTAAATTGATTCACTTATAAAAACTTAGAATTTTATTTGATATAATTATTAGGTTAGAGTTTTAAGTGATATACCCTCAAAGTTTAGGAATATAAATTGATTTTTTTTTCATGAATTCTTTTTTATAAATGAAAAGTTTTAGTCTCTTCACATCTTTTCAAATATATATAATCTTAGCTCTAAAAGAAATCAAAAGTACTTTTAATATTTTCACATCCTAATTCATTTAATAAATTTAATACATAAAAGATAAAAGATTGAAACTTTTAAAAAATTATAGACAAGGTTTAAGAAAATGAAAAATATACGATAAAGACAAAATTACATAAAGTTTGTGTATATAACTTTGTATGATTAATGAGCATGTGGCAAATGAATTGATGAGATATTTCTTTCCTCTAAAATTTAAAAAGGTTGTTCTTTTTAATTATTTGAATGATTTATTCGATAATTAAAGATTTTTAGATTACACAAAAAAATTCAAATAATGAGTATAATATCTTTTTATTATTAGGAATAAAAATCATAAAAGTTGATAAAATTTTAGAAAGTTGACATTGGTTTTATTGTACTCGAAAAGAGAAAAAAAACACTGGTTTTGTATCAACTAATCTTAAAAAAAAAAATGGAAGCGAATATAAAATTAATAATTAAATATTTTGGCTTCGAACTGTTGCAGTTGTACTAGCATTAGTTAGGGATGTATTTAATTTCCAATAGCCTTTTCGAATTTGAAGTATTAATTGCTTTTGGTCAAAGTCAACTCTTTCGGGCAACGTTTGCAAATTTGAAATATCTAAAGAACAGAAATTTGATTTTGTGGGCCTTATAGTGGACTTTGATGGTCCTTAGTGGGCCAGACCGGAAACCAATGGCCCAAAACGTAATTAGAAAAAGAGAAAAAAAAATCTGATTTGAACAGATTATGGCGTCGCCCGGACTTGAACCGGAGACCTTCAGTGTGTTAAACTGACGTGATAACCAACTACACCACGACACCTGATGATGTTCAAATTAATAATAATATAAAAAACAAAAAAGATTTTGAAACCTAAAATTTTAGACAGCTTCTATTTATCCTTTAAAAAGTTTCTAATGAATACCGACTCCAACAATAGTAGTCATATGAAAAAATTATAATAAAGCAGGTTACTACTAAATTGAAATTTGAGTGAAAATTTTAGGTTAAATTACATGTGCTTGAAATTTTTACGATAATGTTTACTTAATTAATCTCTATATAATAAAGTAGGATTTGAATCTCTAATCTCTTATAGTGTGTTTCAAATAACTTGTAAAAAAATATTTTTTTTTGAACAAAATCGATTTTTCTATAAACAATTTTGGAAAAATTAATAATTTAAAAGTGTGCATAACATAGATTATGGAGTGATTTTAGATGATTAAAAGTGATTTTTTTTTATATAAAGAAATCTTCATAAATAAAAATGCTTCCAAAAATTTGGATTAATTTAAAAGATTTTATTTGAAGAAACACTTGATATAGATAGATTATCCAAAATGACTTCAAAATATATAATAAAACAATAAAAATAAATTTATAGTTAAGAGAATCACTTTTGAATATATTGCAACCTGTTGAGGATCCCACATTCGAAAATTGGAGAGAAACCTCACAATATATAAGATATATGAGTCACTCCTCTAATTGCCAATTGGTTTTGAGATGGAACTTCATATAATAATCTAGTATGGTATCAGAGCCTATTAAACCCAAACGGGTATTCGGTCCAAAAATTGAATTTGGGATCACATCCAAGAATGGTGAACCTAAAGAGGCACCATCTTGAGGGGGCATGTAAAAATTTTGTCGTTTTAACATTTTATGCGATATACTGAGTACTGACGATATTTTTTAAGGATACGTGGCAGGCTAGCTCATTTCGAATAGATTTAGACATTTGGTGACATAAGAATTTGAAAATAATTAGTATCCAATAGGAGAGAATGTTGTGTGTATAAGCATATTTTCATCCATTTGTAATAAAAAAGCTTATAGTATCCAATAGAAAAGAATATCATAAAGGTGTAAGATTCATGAGAAAGGTAGTAAGTAGCAAAGACACACCAAATCTTTATATTAAAATATGTGTGACAAATCATATACATATACCAACAAGGTAATTATTTTGTGAAAAAAGTGATTTGGCTTGTGAGGAAAAACTCTCTTCACCCTATTTGTCACACAAGGGAGGAACATATGGGCATGTGAGATGTCCTATTTAAATAGAAAATTGGAGGGACACATACCCTAAATGAGTCTCCAATAATCACTTCAATTCTTTTCTATTTTTTCCCCTCACTTTATATCCTTAAAAAAAAAATAATAATAATAATAATAATGCAAAGAGGAAAATTAGAAAAATCATAGAGCCAAAATATTTAGGTCTTCCTTATAAAAACTTATTTTGCAAATAAGGTTGAGCCAAACACCCTAAAAAAAAAAAACAATTTCAACAAAAGGAATAATATGTAGGTTTTTTAACAACCAATATCCGTTTAAGGCTGAAAAGTTTATCATCTTTTGATAACTCATTTAGCTTTTAATTTTTAGTTTTTAAAAATTAAGGCTAAAAATACTACTTATATTCATGGATTTCTATGTTTTCTTATCTACTTTGTACCTAAAAACCAAGCTAAGTTTTGAAAACTAAAAAAAAAGTTTTAAAAGCTTGTTTTTGTTTTTAAAATTTAGCAAGAAACTTAAATAGTACTCCAAGAAAGATAGATATCATTGTAGAGAAGATGAAGAAAAATTATGAAAAAATAAGTATAATTTTCAAAAACTAAAAACTAAGTTCGCGTTTGATAACCATTTTGTTTTTTGTTTTTAGTTTTTGAAAGTTAAGCTTATTTTCACTTAATTTCTCTACAGTAGAAATCATCTCCCTTGAGTAAGAATTTGAACTCTTAGCCAAATTCTAAAAACAAAATCAAGTTTTTGAAAACTACTTAGTTTTCAATAGTTAGCTTGGTTTTTTAAAACATAGGTACAAAATAGATAAGAAAGCATATAAACCCATTAATAAAATTAGTATTTTTAGGCTTAAATTTCAAAAACTAAAAACCAAAAACAAAATGGTTATCAAACGAGACCTAAATGATTATCAAACGGGACCAAATAATTAGTTTTGATTTTGATGTGTTTCTCAACCCTTAACAAAGATCTCTATCAATGAAGCCCTTTGGCATCTTCTCACTGTCTTAATCCTCGAAGCATTTACCAACTTCATTCTATTATTCATTCTCTTTTCCTATTTCCTCATTATTGATATATTTTACTCCCCCTAAGTGTATATCAACCCTATTTCAATTTTTAAATCTACTCATATATATTCCTACTAATGTCTAGTCTTTTTCTAATATATTTGTCTGTCTAAGAAATCTTTGCCAACTACAAGTGATTATGATATATGACTTTTTAAAATAAGTTTGTATTTTAATACAAAAGATAAATATCTCACTCCTAATATAATGTTTGACCCATTAAGTTGGAGTTTGTATGGTTTAGAGTTAAAGAGAGAAGTCAAACTTACGTTTAATATGCAAGTTTGCTGGTCACAATCGACAAGTTTGCTAATTTAATAAATTACCTAAGTCGGTTTAGATATAAATATAAACTTATGAAACTTTCAAATCAAAGGCCTACAAGCTTAACACAAGTTACACAAACTCAAGTTTCTATAACTTGTGTTTTTTTTATACTATAAGTACACATTTGCTACATTAACTATAATTTTTTTACTTTGCTCAACAAACCTGAACTTATTAAAATCACAAGCTAAACATCTTTTACAATGTAAGTGTTCGAGTGTTTCTAAACTAAGTGCTATTAGCAAACATATTATAATTATAAGTACTTTAGTAGAAATGAAAATTCAAATTGATATTTAGTTCTACAAATCACTTTGCTAAAAGAACTTTATAATTATTTTCTAAACATACTTTTATATTAAATCTCTTAGACATAAAGTGATTTTGAAAAAGAAAAAAAAAAGGGCATGTACTTTTGGTTAAAAAAAAAACCCTTTTGGTAGTTAAACATTTAAGGAAGTAATATTTTAGTCTCTGAATTTTAGATTGTGACAATTTAGTTGATGTATTTTAAATTTCTTTAATAATTTAGTTTTTGAGATTTAACTCAATCCACCCTCAATTCTAGTGAGGTTCGATTGACAAAAAAAAAAAATTAAAACTCACTAGATCAACTAGAAAAAATTATGTGTAAGCAAAGAACTCGAGAGGTGGGATTTCAGGGAGATTAAACCCTTCAACCAAACCATATTAGTTAAGCATTGTTGGAGTATCATTATAAATTCAGAGAGCCACGAGTTAAGACTCTTTGGAGGAGATACTTCAAGTGTGGTAACTTTATAAAAGTTAGTCCCTATGAGTAGGGGTGAGTATCGATCGGTTGGTCGGGGTCGGTTTTTGACTCCAATCGATGTCGAACCGACCATGGGCGGTTTGGTCGGTCGTGACTCTTTTTTTTTTCCTCGCTTAAACGGACTGATGGTTTATTTAGGCGATTTGAGTTTTTTTTTTTTATAATTTGTTTATTTATTGATTTATTATTTATAAGATATAATATAAATATATAAAAAATTTATAGTTTTTGTATAATTATTATTATTATTATATATTTTAAAATAATTGTCGGTTCGGTAGTTTTATCGAGGGAAAAATCGACTCTGACGACCACCTCTCTATAACTGGTCGATCGATATCGGTTCGGTTGTGTCGGTTTTTTATTTTTTTTTCTCACCCCTACCTATGAGAGTATTTTTTAACCTATATTTTCAAGTTTTTAACAATTTAGTCTCTACAGATTAAAAATATAAGTTAATTTCATGAAGGTTAAGGGATAAGAATAAGTGTATTTTAACCCATATTTTTAATGATAACAAAAGTAAATTATGAAACCCAATTGGTTCAAAAAATTGTATCATATTTTCACAATTTAGTGAATGAAATCGCTATAATATGAGTGTCTACGTGGATTCAATAACTTTCCTATCTCTAATAACTACTTTATAAATTTGAGATATTTCTCTCTTCATATCCAATTTAAAAATTTTGGAGTTACATCGAATCATTTCTCCCCTTTTTTTTAGGTGTTTTTTTTTAAAAAAAAAAGAAAAAAGAAAAAATATGATTAAGAGAGCAGTGATTGCAAAGGCAGGGTGAGGACATTGATGGGAGCAGAGCAGACAACAGAGACGAATTTCGAATAACTCCAAAACGAACTCCCTTCTCTTCTTTTTTTTTCAATTCCAATTTTCTTTCATTTCAATTCCCAAATCAAATCATACAGAATGAATAATGGTCTCATCCAAATTCCCATTCCCATTTCTTTTCTTTTCAAACTCTTTATTCCCTTCCCCATTCCCCGATGGTCACGAGACTCAGTCATGTCCAAATATAACATATAACTCGTGGTGAGATAGAGGATCTTGTGAAGCTTGTACGAGTGTATAATCTATCTCCAATTACAAATCAACTAATTTATGAATGCTTAGGGATATTACCAAGTAATTAAGGTGTGTTTTAAGGTTATTATCTCTAAACCATAATGGTACCATAGTAGGAAGTTTTGGAAAAATTTATACTACTATAGGAGTATCATACTCCCTTTTGTTTAGATTATGTTATTGCCTATTGGGTTAATAAATAGTTTTTAAGTACACAACGCTAAATTAGCTAAATTTGTAATTCTTGGGGAAGAACGCAGCCTGCATAGTGTAGATCACACAAGCTTTGATGCTTAAGTATGTAAAAGTACATGCAAATTATTATTTTAAACTAAATAAAATATTTTATACATTTAGTTGTTTATAAATTTAAATGGTAAGTCACATTTGGTTTTTAAAAAAACTATCTATAAAATATTTTAAATATATAAATAGGTTAAATTATAAGTTTAATTTCTATTTATTTAGTCTCTCAACATTCAAAATGTGATTAAATGTCTCAATTTTGTAATTTGTAAAAAATTAATTGATCTATTAAATCTATTTTTAAAATTTATGTCTAATGTAATCCTAAAATTTAAAAAATTTGATACGAATAATAGAGTGTATCAAAGGAGAAAGTTCCAGTAACTCTAAAGAACCACAAAACTAACATCTAAAACCATCGAGCAACGAGAAATATGAACAAGCAAAGAATCCACCCAATCCCATCTCCTATAGAGAAGTACTTTGAACCGATTGCATGACCCAAAAATAAACCTAACAACACCATGGAGGACTTTAAACATGGTTTCACTTAAAAATTTTAATACATCAATATCATGTCTATATGATTATTATTTTAGTACAACAAATAAGTTATTAGAAACCAAAAAAAAAAAAAATATACTTGTCAATATAATAATAATTTTCACATTTGGATTTTTCTTACTACATATCTTATACTAATTCAGCTATGTTCTTGTTGGCAATAAACATAATTAACATGGTCTGAAATTCAATCTTAGACCTCCAAATAACTTGCATGACCACTTTGACCATTGAACTAATGGGTTTCTATAGAACTCACGAAAATAATAGACGGATTATTTAATAAATATATTATTGATATTTATAAAAGATGTGGCCATATTTTAAAAAGAATGTATGTATTGGATATATGGCATAATTATTCACAGAGGTAGATTTACCATGGGCCCAGAGCCCCCTTCAAATTTTTACTTTCTATAATATGTATAGGAAAAGTAAGATCAAATTATAAAAAAACTTTCTGACTTAGTGGTTAGTATGTTATCAATTCCCTTTAAGTTTCAGGTTTTTACAACTTTAAATATTTTTTTCAATGTCATATTTAAGCCCCCTCGATACAAATTCTGGATTCATTATTCATATAGTTTTGATGAGTGGAGCTTAAAACAATTTTGCATTTTGCATTTTAAAATTTTAAATTCATAATTAGGATACAATGAAAACATAAAAATGTTGTTTTCATAATTTTTACTATTTAGATCACAGAATCCGAAAACAGTTTTCGAAAACACATTTACCAAACACGTATTCACTAAATTTAGTAAATCTGAAAATATAAAACAGACCCTAAGTTAGCAAGTTGAATTTGAGTATAACGAACTAAAGTTTGGAGAATTAAGGTTAAGTTGAATTTCCTGTCTTTGAGCTCATAACCTATTTATATGATGTTTGACTTTGTAGATTCCTTTTTCAGTTAAATAAATTTCTCTTTCTATTTACGAATGAGATTTAAAAATGTTATTTTTATCTTACAAGATTTTGTTGAATTTATCTTTTCGGTCAAATTTCACATCCAACAAATTTAAATTAGAAAATAGTGGAAAAAGAAGGGATAGTTAGAAGGTATTAAAGAATAGAGGGAAAAAAATAGAAGAATGAGAAAGTGTGGGTTATGGATCAAAGCAAACGGGGCAGAGAAGAGAGTTTCCCATCCACCTACTTTAACGGTAAGAATTGAAATTTTTTTAAAGAAAAAAAATATATTAATGCAACCTTTTTAAGTTAAGGATATTATTGAGATGCAAAATTTAGAGATATTTTTTTATAAATAAATAAATAAGTAAAAGTTTCAATTCAACCTCTCCTTGTACAATAATGTATCATTATTCTTTTCTTACATAGTCACTTGTTACCAAAGTAGTAATTATTTTTTCCCTTTTCAAATAAGCATTTATTATTATTATTATTATAGATAATATATCATGTGATATTTAAAACAATTAAATGATATATTTAAATCACAACAACTTTACAATAATTATTTTTCCCTTTTCAAACAAGCATTTGATATATATTATAATGATGATAATAATAATAGATATATAATTTGATATATAAAACAATTAGATGATATATTTAAATCACTAACAACTTTAGAAATGCAAATAAATAAATGAGATCTCCAAGTCGAAATCAAATCTTCTAAACATCTTATCATTAATTATTGGATTACTAATTCAGGGAATGAAATTAAAGAGAGTGGGTGTTGGCCAAAATAATTGAGGATAAGCTTGAATTGCCGTGTAAATTAAAATGGACGAATTCTTTTTTTTTTCTTTTTTTTTTTTTAAAAAAAAGCATTATTTGGGCTATGTGATTGCTACTTTTCATAGATTTTCTTTCCATTAACAACTTAATAATTTTCAATCTACATAACTAAACAATAATTAAATCTTAAAGCAATACATTTCATCTTACATTAATTACATCATTTCATATCAAGTGAAGTGAACGTCCAATAACAAAGTGAGAGAAATATTTTAGCATGTATACATATGTTTCAATTTACAGACATTATCTCAATTTAATCCTAGATCAACTAACATAAATCGTATACTCTCAACTAAAATGTTAGAGGTTCAAAAATTTCACCCACATATATTGTCAAATATTAAAAAAAAAATGTTTAACCCACAAGATTGGTTTTGGCTAATTCTCGTATTTTATTAGTTTAGTGGCGGTTGTTTGGTTATTAGAATAATTAATAACACAATTTCATATATATTTTTTTTAGTACATCAACAATTGTGAGTGCGGAATTCGAACTCACGATTTCTTGGTCATGAGTCATATTTGATGTCAATTGAGTTATACTCTTGTTGACACACAATTTCAGATATTGGTTTATAGAAAGTTGAAAAGATAAATACATAAACAAATATTTATATCCATTTTATTGGTTTTTTTAATAGAGGGTTATGTTCTATAATAATAATAAATCTTTTTTTCTCCGTGTTTAAGGCAAAGTTCGTGCTTGAGAGAATTTAAATACTCCTATAATAATAAATTAAACGGATTGGTGATCATGTGCATGGCTAACTAAGCAAAATGCTTCGTGTTACATTATTTGTCCAATAAAATTGACAAATATACTTGTTTATCTATGTTAAATAATTTAAAAGTTTAAAACTCATTATTCAACAAAAATATTTATTTTTTATTTTTTAATTTTTAGCTTTTAAAAATTAAGTTTATAACTACTCTTTCCACTACGAATTTTTTTATCTACTTTTTACTTGTGATTTAAAAAAACTACCAAAGTTTTCAAAAACTAAAAAAAAAATCAAATTAAAAAAAAATGAAATCTAAACCATGGTAAAGAAATTGTGAGAAAACAAACACAATTTTTAAAAATTAAATAATTATCAAACAGGACTTATAAAAATTATCCATTTTAGTCTCTAAAATTTTAAATTTGTTCGGTATTGATCAGAAAACCTTTGAAATGTATATTTTAGTTTATGGTTTTTTTTCTCGAAAGAATAGCCATTTTGATATTTACATTCTTTTTACAAATGGGAAGTCATTGTGAATCTTTACGTACTAACATGAGCATGTATTCAAACTATATATGTCCCTGATGAGTATTCAGTAAGCAAATATTATGCAAAAAAATAATTCAACAAAGTCTAAAATGATTACTTTTTGAACGTTTGAAAACTAAAATAGACCAAAATGTTTATTGTGTTTTCCTTTTTATTAATAAAGAACAAGATAGCGGTTAGTAAATCTTTATTGTTTCTTCTTCTTTCTTTTTATTTTAAAAACAAGGCATAAACATATGCTTGATAGTTTTTCTTGTTTCTTCCTCTATATAATCTTAAATTAAAAAAGGTAAAAGTTTTATATAAATATGAGTGTTGGAATAGAAATTTCGGCGAATCCAAAATTGTCACATCATCACCCGATATTGATAACAAAATTATTTAATTAAGGACTAATTAATCTGCAAGCATCCTTAAATTAAATTGGTGGCTATAGAATTGAGTTACTTAAAATTTGATAGAAAGTTTAAATTAAAGGCCCAATTAACAAAAGTTCAAGCCCGGTCCAAAGACGTAAGCCCAAAATCAATCAAGCTCAGTCCAGGACAGAAGGCCCAAATCCGCCAAGCCCAAAAAGGTTGGCTCAACCTAAAATGGTTGGCCCGAAGCCAACCTGGCCCAACCCAAAGGATTTGGCCCAACAAAGAGCAGACTCAGTCCAACGAGCCCAAGCCCATCTGGAGGCCTAGAGGAACTCTATAAATAGAGACCTCCCTCCTTCATTTTCAAGGTTCAGAAAATTGAAGACTCTAGAGAGAATTCACAAATCAGAAAACTCTTTGTATTCTTAAAGATCAAACACTCCCTGAACGAAAAACACTGCGTCGAAGATCAAGAACGCTTCTTCGAATATGAAGAACACTTCTTCGAATTTGAAGAACACCTCTTCGAGTGTAAAGAACCCATTACAACTTCAATCTCGAGAACAAGCTTTGTAGCTCTCGAGTAGGTTCAGAAATTTGAGACTCCAGAGAGAATTCGGAAACAAAGCTGTGAAATCTCCAGAAACTCTTGAAGATCAAACACTATCTGAACGAAGAACGCTTTAAGGGAATCGTCAAGAACACACCACGAATCCATTGAAGTTTTTAACATCGAGAACAAGTTGTTTCAGACCTCGAGAAAAGCTACAAGCCGAAGATCTTCAACAAGGTGCAAGCCGAAGACCTTCAACAAGCTACAAGCCGAAGACCTTCAACAAGCTACAAGCCGAAAACCTTCAACACGCTACAAGCCGAGGATTTTCAACAAGCTACAAACTACAAGTCGAAGATCTTCAACATGCTACAAGCTATAAGCTGAAGACCTTCAACACGCTACAAGCCGAAGATCTTAAACAAGCTACAAGCTATAAGCTGAAAACCTTCAACAAGCTGCAAGCCGAAAACCTTCAACAAGCTACGAGCAAAGACCTTCAGCTTTCTACAGTTGAGAATAAGCTGAAAAGCCCTAAAGACAAATCTACCTTCGAGAACAAGTTGTTTCAACCCTCGATCCAAGCACATAAGTAGGAGAGAGAATCAGAGGATTAAATACTAGAAATTGTACTCACAATTACCTGAAATCAATACAACACAAGTTCATTTACACGTGTCTCATTTCCATTCGTTGGTTGAAATCTCGTGTGAACAATGAGTTCTTAAAATTTAATGTCCAAAATTTTTATGTTATATTTGTGATTAGATATTTGTTAGGAATATTTTGAGTCAGGAAAAAAAAAACAAAAAACATCATACTTATTTATGTTTTAGAAAAAAATAGAACAATAAACTTAGAGTTTGTTATTTCTAAAATTTATACCCAACAAAAAAAAATCTAAAAAATTAGAAACAAAAAATATAAACAGTTATCAATCGTCTTTCTTCCTTAAATAACAAAAAATATATATATATAAAAACAAGAAAAAAAATCAACAACAAAAACGTTAGAGACCCAAGCCCTTAATTTATTTTTTATATGCAACAACATATAGAAATGGAAGATTCAAACTTGTGACTCTTCTTTTGATTAATAGTAGTTTAAACCAATTGAACTAAACTCAAACTTATACTTTAAAAATGAAAATAACACAAACTAATAAAATTTCACAAAAAAAAATCATATTTATACCATGGTACAAAAATGACATTTGTAGGCTTCGATTTTACAACCATTTGTTTTAAGTTTTTAAAAATTAAGCTTATTTTCTTCAAATTTCTCTACAATGATTTTCATCTCCCTTAATAAAGCATTTAGATTCTAAACAAAATTCCAACAACAAAAATAAGTTTTTGAAAACTATTTTTTTAAGCCTTATATCATCTGATTTTTGGTTTTTTGGTTTTTGAAAATTATACTTGTTTTTCTTTCATTTCTCTTCATATTATTTATAATGATTTCTATCTTTCTTGAGATAGCATTTAAGTTTGTAGACAAATTTCAAAATCAAAAACAAGTTTTTGAAAACTACTTTTTTTAGTTTTCAAATTTTAACATGATTTTTGAAAACATAGGTATCAAGTAGATAATAAAACATAGGAATCAATTAGTTGAAATAGTATTTTTAGGCTTAATTTTCAAAAACCAAATAGTTATCAAAGGAGGTCTTAATTTTTAAAATATGTTTTGATTTTTAAAAAATGCAGGTGAAATCCCATAACAAAATAAATAAATATTTAAAAGGTTGTTCGAGACGTGAGTGACAATGTGTTATAATAATTTGTGAGTTATTATAATTTGTGAATCATATAATATTATTTAACGTGCAGAGGTAATATAATCTAGATTATAATAATAATTGTTTGCAGTGCAGTATTACATATATTATTATAACCTATATTCCAAACATAGTCTATATGGATACTATTTATAAGCTTGATTTTTTAATTTAAAAAAATTAAAACTAAAAATTAAATGAGTATATTTTTTTTTTTTTTGGGCGAAAGGGTATTGGAGGAGAAAGTGATTTTTATGGAGACTGGACAGATGGAGTCATGAGAACAGGCTTTAACATATTCCGAGGAAAAAAAAAGCCTGAGCCCTTTTAAATAATATGCCCCAACTCATTACTAATGAATCTTCATGCATCATATTCATATGCACTCCATTGCTTCTCATTTATTAATTACCTCCTTTCCTCATATCCACATCCATTTTCCAATTTTTCCCTTTTCCAATTTTTCAATTTTTCCACATCCAATGTTTAAGTAGTATAGAACCAATCAAGTTGGAGAAATTATTCGAGAACTGAGAAGGATGTCTACGCCGATGGTTTTGAATTGTTAGATGTATGAGAGGGTAATTGTAAAAGTATTTCGATTATTAGGAGACAACTATATTTTAGTGGCTTAATTCTTTATAGTAGGGGAAGAAAAAATTGGCATTCTTCCACTAAATATGAATTAATAGTTAACTTTAATCAAGTGGTCTTTTGTATGAAACTAATTTATTTGTATATTTATTGTTTTTTATTTATCATTTTATTCAAAATCTTAGTTTTATTTTGATTGGCTGAATTATCAGTGATCTATATCTCGCACAATCTTTAACGATGTGAATTCATATATTTTCTTCAATTTCATTATTTGTCTTCAATTAACTTCCATTGATCTTATAAATAAAAATGGCTGTCTTCTCTAAATTCCTAAGTCATGGTCAATCTCCAAAAAAAAAATACAAAGGATATTTTGATATAAAGGTTTGAGCTCTACTTATTTAGATGACAAATATTAACATTGACCAGAAAAGAAAAATATCTACGATAATTTTTTTTTAAAAAAATCCATTCAAGCTTTTGAAGGAAGTCCACCACCACCTTGACAATTAAAAAAGAAAAAAAAATCTTTAATACTTTTACGAAAAAGGGAAAATGAAGAATGTAAAAAGGTAGAGGTCAAAGCTTTTGTTCTGTATATTTACAATTTTCAAGGCTGTATTAAAAAAAAAAACAGTTTTTTTTAATTTTTTACCGGGAATTCAAAATGGAGTGCGTTGACCGCGTGATAAGTTTGGATTGTCGTCACAGAAGAATCGTAACATTAAAATAGATTAAAGTTAAAACGTTCAAATCAATCAAAAACTTAAAAGTTGATTACAGTTTCCAAGGCTACTACAGTAACAAGACTTGATTAGATTCTAATGTCAAATAAAAACAACAGAACATGACATGAGAAAATAAATTAACAAAAAAAAAAAAGAGAGAGAGAGAGATAAAGAAAGAAAATTACAAGAATTTCAAACGAGGAGTTCCTCCTAAAAGCAAGCAAAGATGTGACACTACAGTACAGAGTCTCTCTAATTAATTAACATTTAATTAGTGAAACAAAAAGTTAATTCATTATTTCATTAATCAAATCTCGTTACTAATCGTCGTCGTCGTTCTCTTGCTTTCTACCATGGAGTTTTTGCAGTGAGCGATTGCACCTTGAATTGCGCTCTGCAACTCCTCCATTGATGACGTGTTGTTGTTGACGTAGTTCGTCGTCGCTCCGATTCTACTAGTTGGATACATGTTCGACAATACGGTTCGAGATGATAGAATGCCGGAATGGCTCGGCGATGACCTAATCGACGACGGACAACTGGAGGCCAAATTTCTTCTTCTCGGATATCTCAAATTACCGGAAAATGAATGCGATAGCGCTCCCGATCCGGTTTCTTTTCCGGAGTTGTTGCTTGAAAACTCCATATCTGATGATTTATCCTCTTTACCAGATCTATCCGTCTTCGTCTTCCATTCCTGCTGCTGTTGCTGTTTCTGCGAAATTTTTCCGTATAACGGCTTGACTTTGTTCAAATACTTCCTGAAAACTTCCTTCGCAGAGGAACTGATTTTCTTGACGTGCGATCCGGATACAGTTTCAGGCTCCGGATTATTCTTCGTCGATTCTTTTCTGAAAACCGAGGAAAATCTCGATAGCGAGAAGTATTTGCTCTTCTTAATCGGATTCTGCAAATTAGGATTGGAGTTGCTACTGTTGTGATTCTTCGCCGTATTGGCACCGAATCGCGCTCTGAACTCATCGTCCTCAGTGACGGAGCTAGGTCTGGAGGAATCGCAATCGGCGAGGAGCACGATGTCGCTGTTGAACGAGGAGTGAGACTCGGTGGAGCTTCCGGTAGAATCTCGCGACGCGGTGGTGCTGTTCGTGTCGGAAGATGACGACGTACTGGAGGAGGCGAGAATGAGAGTTCTGACCATGGAGAGGCGCGGGGAGAGATGGAGAGGAAGCAACTGACCTTTGTAGAAGAGCTCATCGGCGGGACAGAGCCTGGTGGAGGCTTGACGAGGCGAAACGGAGACGGTGAATTCGAAATCGGAGGATGAAGATGAAGAGAAAGAATGCGATGGCGATGAAGGTAACGTTTGTGATCTCGAAGTTTTCGCCGTTCGTTTCCCCATCTTCTCTGCTACATGATGGACCAGAGAGAGAGAAGAAGAAGAATAAGAAGAAGAGAGAGAAACACACGCCCACACACACAACCAGAGTGAAACAGGGAGGAAGAAGAGAGAGGGTTGATATAGTGTGAACAGAGAAGTGGTAGCCAGACGCGCGAGGACGGAGAGTAAATCACACGCGCCGCCGTGGAAATGAGTCGTTGCTTTCACATGGGGGTTGGGAATTGTTTAAGACAGGTGTCAGCGGCGAATGGTGGGATTGGAGAGTCACGTGGCGAAAACGTGAAAGGTGGGGAAAGAGCATGATGGGAGTTGTAACTTTGTAACTTTGTAAAGTCTTATTCCAAATTTAATGTGTAATTTTTTTTTAAAAAAAAGATTATTATTTTTTTTTTGAAATTGCAGAAATCAGGAGTTGTTACCATCACACGCTGAAATTTTCAATTTGATAAACTAGTACTTAAACTTATAAAAATATTGTTGCAATTGCAATTAAGTAGGACTTTAAATACATAAACCACTTCTTAATTATAAAGATGGTTCTAAATTCTAATCAAACTCTTCCATTATAAAATAGTTATAACAAAATTTAGTTTGATAACCATTTAATTTTTTATTTGTTATGCTTGAAAATTGAAAATTGTGTTTGTTTTCTCACCTTTTGTCTGTAATGATTTTCCATATGTATTAAGGACATTTGAGTTTCTAATCAATTTTTAAAAATAAAAAATATTTTTTTTAAAAAAAATACTTTTTTTACTTTTTAAATTGTGATTTGATTATTAAAAACGTGTATAAAAAGTAGATAAAAAAACATGAAAACTCATCAGTGTAAATAATATTTATAGACTTAATTTTCAAAAACAATAAATTAAGACTTCGTTTGATAACTATTTGGTTTTTAGTTTTTTGTTTTTAAAAATTAAGCCTAAAAATAGTACTATCACCTAGAGTTTTCTTGCCTTGTTATTTAATTTTTACCTATATTTTTAAGAACTAAGTCAAGGTTTGAAAACTAAAAAAAGTAGTTTTTGATAACTTGTTTTCGTTTTTTAAATTTGACTAAGAATTGATTTGTTTTTTTTAAATAAAGATGAAATTCATGATAGAGAAATAAAAATGAAAGAAGTATAATTTTCAAAAACTAAAAACGAAAAATGAAAGGGTTATCAAAGTCTATTGTATATCAAATAATACCTATTTTTTAATTAATTTTTTGTTTTTTAAAAGTAGGATGTCAACTTTGATTTAAAAACAATTTTTTATGTTTAATATTATAATTTTTAAATTTGATAAAGTAAAAGAAAATCGTAGCATTACTCAAAATCGAGTGTTTGATTTGAGGAAAATTTGTACGGAATACTCATTTTTACGTGCCTTAATATTATTTGACTCATGATTTGAAATTAATGACATAGAACTCTTTTTGTCCTCTACATTTTGTCCCGATTACCGTAAAAGTATCATACTCTCACTTTTACTCTAATTCTTTAGTTCTCGTTCTCGTTCTCGTTCTAGCTCATAATAACAATGAGGAGTCGAAATTCTGGAAAAAATAAAAAGACAAGGAAAACTGCTCTCTAGTTCTCGCCCTACCTCTTCTCTGGCTTAATTTTTTCTTGTCTTTTTTTTTACCAGATTTTCGACCATTCATTTGAATGAGAGAGCTAGAGCAACAATGTTTTAATGTAAGAGAGCGTGAGCAAGCAAGACCACCTTATACTGTGTTCATGGATAATTTTGTGTGCATTGACACGTCAAAATGAACCATATTCATTATTTTTACAATATAGGTCATCAATCATTATTAAAGAACGTAGAAATAGGTCATTTGAACAAAAAAAAAAAAAACTCCTTAATTTAATTAAACTACCTTTATAATTTAGAGATGGTTGGTTTATGCATTTTTCAGTATTCAAGAGTAATTATAAAATTTTATAAGTTTAAAAAGTGATTCATCAAATGAAAATTTAAGGGCGAGGTGGATTTAATTGGAAAATTGAAAGTTTCAAATTTTTAAATAAATCACATGCCTAGGCGAGGTTGGGTGTAGTAATTAATGCACACTTGTTTCGCCATCAAAATAATTAATTCTCTTATCTTATTTTTAGATTTTTCTCACAGCTGCCATAGACTTTTGTCACTTTCCACGGCCTATAAAAGCCTCTTCCTTTAATTGTTCTTTTAAATTATATGGATTAAAATTATTCAACCCCTCCCACGTTGTAAAAGTCATTGGGTCTAGTGTGTACATTAATTAAAAAGATCCAATCGAGTGTGGCTTTTTATTAGAGTGGTCATTTTCTATTTATTAATTTTTATTAGAGAAAATATAGAAATGTGAATAATATACTTTTTTTTTTTTTAATCCTTGTCAACCATTAAATAGTGGAGAACAACTATTTTTCTTAGAGACTTTACCATATAATTTAAAGAAAACGGTTTTTTTAGTTCAACAATATGTGAGGTGGAGGTTGATTCAAGCACAATTCGGTGGACAAAAATACTAATTATCATTTGAAAGATTGTTAATCCATTGCTCTACCACCGTAATTGATAAACTAAAAAAATACATGTGAGGTAAAGAAATTCGAACTTGTTTAACTCTTATGGAGTACTGAAAAGTTTGAGCATTTAACCTCTTGTAATTATGATAAATAGATAAATGTTTTAATCATTGAGTTATACTCATTTTAAACATTCAAAGTGGTCTTTTACGACATAATAGTTATTATATGGTGTTTTTTTTTTTCTTTCTTTGAATTTGAACTCATGTATAGTTATGCTTTTAAACATTTTTCAAAAGATTTTGAAAGATTTAAGATATTTTCATTACTTATGTACTTGATTAAAATCTTAAGATGGTAGATTTTATTGGGACACTTTTGATTCAACTTTTCGTATCTAAGGTCTTTTTCCTTTCTTTCATTTTTTTTTCGGTGGAAGAAGGTAAAATGACTATTAACAAATAAACATTTCTTTGCATAAGTGAATTTTCTTTCATTATCGTTTATGATAGTCTAGTTTCAAGAGGACTTATGGGTGGACTCGAACGACATTACACTATATTTTCGGGACACTAGATAGTTGAGAAAAAAATATTGGCAATTGTCTTTTCACTAACAACATCCAGGATAAATGGTACTCATTTCATATAATTATAAGTAGAAGTCTAAATAAGTAAGTTAATTGGATTTAGATTGTTTTTTATTGTGATAATTATACATATATTGATTTATTTTAACTAAAGTCACTGGATATTGTGTGTTGCGGACGTACATGAGAATACAACTTATCTTTTGGACTCCCTACATCCTAACATGACATATGACCTCAAGCATATTATAAATATTTAAGTCTGTTTAATATGGAGGTTAATTTAGTATATGATTTTTTAAAGTTTTGTTAAATATTATGAATTGCTTTTTATATACTTTTCGATTTTATTTAGGCCAACAATGATGTATATGACTCAAAGTATCAATTGAATAGACTGCAAGACTAATACTACAAATTGAATACCCATATAAAGATAAAGTAAATGACTTATAATAAATTGCTATTACATGTTGGAACAATTTTAAATATGGTTACTTATTTCTAGTTTTGTAGTATATCATTGCCAACAACGTAGCGTGGAATGTGGATGTTATATCATGAAGTTCATAGAGAGATTTTGTATAATTCTATCTTCTAACTAATGTGAGTTTACATTTTATAGTCTTTATATTTTCTTCTTTTTCTTTTTAATTTTATTTGAGTTGTTTAGTTTTTTTTGCTAGTTTAGTTGAAATTGTTTTTTATAAGTTGTTATGATGTTACTTAGTACCTTTTTAGTTCTCTATTATTATGTATATATTTTCAAAGAGAAGTGACAAGTATCATTTCAGCTATCTTACTCCTACTATAGTATAGAAGTAATTTTTTTCTCTCTTCCATCGCTATCAAGTTTTTTTTTTTCCTTATCCTCATAACTCTGGAAGCTTCTCAAACTATATATTCTTCTTTACAAGATCGAGATTTTCGTATTTCCTTTATCATAATGATACTTCGAGTCTTGTCCTTGTTTATGATCCTCTCACCAATGATAACTATAATACTTGGAGTTAATCAATGCATTTAGTTATCTTACACTTAATTATTATAAGTTTTTAGTGTCATTTAGCTTGTGATGTTTTTTTTTTTTAAGATTCTAGCTTTCATCCATCAGCTATGCATAACAATGTTAATCAAGATGATTTTATGTAAAGATGAACGTTCGAATGAATTTTATCACAACCCTTTGTGAGAAATTTATTTATTATTTATTTTTTAAGTAAATAAAATTACAAATTTAAAAATATCATGATTCAAATGTCTATCAAAGAGGCCATTATAATCCAGTGGGAACTAGATGAGACCTATAAGTTGAAAGATTGGAACACATAATATGTGATAACAAGCTATAGTGCTCGAGATATGAGTCTCGCATCGCTTACTACAAGCCAAAAACAGGACTTTTCTATGCGAGGTAAGAAAATGATGGTCAATAGCAAACCAACTATTATAAGGGACTGTTTATAGAGTACTAATTGAATTATAATAGTTTGAATTATAATAATATGTGAGTTTTAATAATTGTTTGGGATATAAAATTATTTAGTCTCGATTATAATACAATAGCGTGTATTTGGAGTGCATACATCCCTCTAAAGTACAGAAATTCTGAGTGTGAATCTTTGGCCCTATAGTGGAATCATTTTCTTTTGTCACGTTGGGCGAAGAAGCAAGATTTCAAGCCTTTGTCTTTGGTCTCAAATAATTGCAATGTGAAGAAGCCTATCACGTGACACACAATGCAATTCAATATACACTAATTTAATTTATTTGAAAAAAATATATATATGGGAAAAGAAAAGGAAGTTAACGTTTATTGCAGTGCTGTTTTTATTGAATATTATTCACTGTAAAGTACTGGAATTTTCAGCGAGATCATGAGATGGAAAGATATTAAAAAGAAAAATAAAAAGAAATCCAAATAATTTCCTAAGGAAGAAATATGGGAAAGTTCTCAGTTCAATTACTGTGCCTGACACTTCCGAGCAGGTCTATAAAATACAAATTTCTCAATTTTTTTTTTAATTGTAAGATTTAATTTACCTTAATTAAGTCGAAAAAGAAAAAACTAATAAGATTCCTAGCAGATTGCTCACCGGCAGCTTTTCGACTCATCAAAAGCCAAAATTTAATATAGTCTTCCAAATGATTTTAAAAATATTGATTTTAGTGTATGTTTGAGTATGGTTGTAGAAATATTAATTTTAGTACCATTAATTTATTTATAATTAATTTATTAAAAGTAATTTTCATATAATCATTTTTCATGTTTGGTTCTATACTTTTAATAGTGATTTTCATACAATAAAGTGATTTTCAAAATGCATGTTTGAGAGTAACTTTAAACTACGTGGTTTAAGCTAATGATTTAATTATAATTATTTTTTTAAAAAAAATTATTTAGTTATAAATTATTTTAATATTGAATTCAAACGTTGTAAAAGTGGATTAAATTTAATTAAAAATATTTTTTTAAAAAAAATGATTAATGTTTGTTTTCAAAAGGAATTTTATAATCATCAAGTCAGAGATATGGAAGAATTAAAATATTAGAGAAATAAAGATAGAGAGATAAACAAAAAAATTGGTAAGATGATAAAAATTTTAGGAAGAAAATTTATAATGAGGATTGAGGAGAAAAAAATAAGAGTTATGGACAAAAAAATTCCAGAACAAAAAAGGTAGAGCAAGTGATAAAAAAAATTTAGTGAGATAAAATTTAAAATATACGAAAATGATAGGGATGAACCAAAAAAATCAAAAAAAGTTAAAACCATTATAGAGGAAAATGAATGAAAAGATAAAAATATAATAGAGTAAGAGATACATTGTAAAAACTTTAGAGAGAAAAAACTTGTCATTTTGTAAAAAATGACGGATAAACTTAATGGTGACGATTTTGAGAAAATTCATTTTTTGATGGAAGTTTATGATTTTTTACAAAATATGACAGTTTTTACCCGTCACCAAAAGTATACATTTTTCAAAAATGAAATAATAGTCATTTTAAATCACAACCACTTGATAAAAATCACTTGGGAATCACCTCCCAAGTGATTGATAGTAAATCACTTCAAGTGATTTTAGATGATTCCAAAATTACTTGCTCAATATTGTCAAACATCACACTTTTGAAAGAAAAGTGATTTTAGACATGTTAAAAGTGATTTTAGTCATTCCAAAATCACTCCCAAACACATTCCCGTAGTTTTTAAGTTAAAAATCACTTTTCATTTCTGACTTTAACGAATATAACAATCTAGTCTATGAATTTTGATATATATATATATATATATATATATATATATATAGTTTATTTCACATCCTTTTAGGTTTATAATAATTTAGTTCATGAACTTTAATACGTAATAATTTAGTATTTATATTTTAAAATTTGTAATAATATAATTTCGTTGTAAAAAAATTCATCAAGATTAAATATCGATTTTTATTATTTAATGATGTAGACTTTGTAGCTTATAAGTATATTGGGTCAATTATTGATCCACTTTTGTAAGAAAATTTATTAAATCTCAACAATAATTTTCATGTTAGAGATTAAATCATTATGAATTTTAAAGTACAAAAACTAAATCATCATAGTTTAAAATTCATAAATTAAATTTTAACAAGTCAACATTCATAAACGAGATGATTACATCCTATGAAAGTTCAAGGACCAAAATTAATTTTTAACCTAGTTTTAGTTAGTATTTAAATATAGAAACGAAGAATTAAAAAAAAAATCAAATACAAGATTGAGAATTTGAACCTTCGAACTTGAAATAAGGTAATAGTATTTTAACTTGTGAAATAATACTTTGTTCAAGTATATTTATACATACACATATATCTTAGAGACTTAGAGTTACATCAAGTGTTAAGAATAATTTTGACATGACAAAAACAATCATGTTTTTAGTGATGAAAACTTTATAAGATTTCGTTTGATAATCATTTTATTTTTTATTTTTAATTTTTGAGAAGTGTATTTGTTTTCTCATCTTTTCTCTACGATAGGTTTCTTATTTCTTAAGAACACATTTGAATTTTTGGTCAATTTCCAAAAAGAATAAAAAAGTTTTTTAAAACTACTTTTTAATGTTCAAAACTTAGTTTGATTTTCAAAAACATGTGTAAAAAGTAGATAACAAAACAAAAATATGAGTGAACGTAATATTTATAGGCTTAATTTTTAAAATTCATGGTTGTGAGAGTTTAAATTTTTTATATTACTACCCACACGAGGCTATTTTTATGGTCTTGTGAAGAGACTTGAAATTGTCATTCAATACTAAATACTAATGTGACGAATTCATTAATTAAGATTAGTGTTTAACTAAATTAAAATATATATAATAATAAAAGAATTATAGTGCAAATTACTTGTTTTAAAAAACACTTTCAACCGTACCTATAGCATTAAACACCTTATGTATGATTTATGGAATATAAATAGAGAGTGTGAATTTTGTTATGGCTAAAATCCAACCTAAATTATATGTCGATCGTGAGAGAGACTCGAAACGATGGGATTCGAGATTAGGCTCATGAGAGTTCAGGACTCGACATGAGTGAGGAAGCTAAGTTTAACTCATTACGTTGAGGACGACCACTTGGGTTGACCCCTTAGTGCGTCTTGTTGGGTCGTGCCTCTCAAGTTCATTCTACCCCATAAGCAAGTTGCATCTCCTAATCCAAAGGCAACCAAAGCTTGAGAGAAATAGGTTTAGATAGTGAGTAGACGAACAAGCCAAATAAAAAAACTCTAGATCAACTCCTATAAAGAAAAAGAGAGATTGTCTAACAAATACTTCACACAAATCCCATACCAATTAATTTAAGCATTAGAGTATATTCGATGAACCGCATGCACTTTGATTATTTTGCATGTGTCTCGACCTATTATTTAATTCAACCTTAGTCGATTTGATGATCACCCTTTTTCTAGGCCAAATCTACCCATGGAACAAATTTTTTTTTTCTCTTCCTCCATTAAGGAAAACATAATTGTTTATTCCGTTTTTTTAAAAAACAATTTGAATTAATTAACTAAAATATATTTTAAAGCTTATCCCGTTAATAATATTGAGCATCTTAACTTAAAAAAAAAAATGTTAACTGAGCTTTTCCTAAATGTGAGATTATTAAAATTTAAAGGGGCAATTGAACTGGTAGCAAAAAGGCCCAATATAATTGCCCATATAACAAATGTCTCAATCTATTTGAAAAATAGCAAAAATTTGAAAAGAGAAATTGAAATTACTAAAACACCCCACGTTATATCAGTGATATCATTCATAGGATGATATCAGTGATATCACGGATAGGATTCTATCAGTGATATCACTGATAGAAGTCTGTTTATTTAATAACTACTTTTTTTGTCTGTTTATTTAATAACTAATTTTTTCTTATAATTTTAGTTTTCCATCACCCCCATTGATAACAAACGAAGAAGAAATCATTGATAGGATGCTATTAGTGATATCACTGATAGAAGTTTGTTTATTTAATAACTATTTCTTTTGTCGTTTGGGAATGGTTACACGATAGTCAATGTGTTATAGTGTTAGACTTATATCATCTTATATCGATGATGTAAGTCTATCGATGATAGAACCGATATGAGTGATGAAGTCTATAACGATTGTCAATGTGTTACTGATGTTAGACTTCTATCATTTGATACCGTGATAAAGTCTATTAGGTGATAAACCGATATAAGTGATAAAAGTCTATAACTCTATTAGACTTCTTGTTCTTCATGAATATTATTCTATCGGGCTTGTGATAAATGTCTATCACCGATAGTTGTTTATCAATCATTAATTTCTTTCTAGTGATAGCTATCGCTGATAGATATCTAATGTAAGTGATAGATTACTTATTGTGATATCTATCACCGATGAAGTGATATCTATCGATTAATAGTTGTGCGATGAACTTCACCATAGTTGTCTATCTATTACCTATTACTCATAACTTTTCTATTATCTATTAGGCTTATTGTTCCTATCCGACTTCTATCATTGTCTATCACTAATAAAAGTGATAATAACTACCATCACTATTAATGATTGATAGAAATTAAAGAAAAAGAAGTGATAAACTAAAGAAGTGATAAACTACTATCACCGATAGAAGTGATGAACTTCATCGGTGATAGTTGTCCTGATAGACTTCTACCTATCTATTACCTATTACTCATAACTTTTCTATTAGACTTCTTGTTATTCATGATTATTAACTTTTTCTTCTATCCGACTTCTATCGGTGATAGATGTCTATCACCGATAATTCTTTATCAATCATTAACTTCTTTCCAAAGAATAGACTTTTTTCGGTGATAGATGTCATCACGGATAAAAGTGATGAACAACAAATGACTTTCATCGATGGTAGTTGTCTATCACTATCACCGATAGTTGTTTATCCATTAAGTACTTATTGTTTGTTGTGTGGTCTTCAAATTTTCTCATCGATGCCAAAGTCCTTGTGTTCATAGTATTGATATTAAACTTTTGAAACAATCACAAACCTTGTATTGATAGTATGAATAGTATGATAACAACAATATTGAGTTCTATCTTGAAAAAATATATCTAAAACTAATTGTCAAAAATTACATCATGGTAAAAATGGTGGAAAATTACATGTCTTACGATTGTGACCAACACGATGACAATGACTACATTTTATGTGACTTCTTGCTTCAAAGAATCGACGAAATCCTTTGCTTTCACGGTCTTCTTCCCGCTGACGTTTAACAATTGGAGGTAATGCATTCATGTCAACATCTATCGAACTCCATTCGAATGATTCCCAATCAAGGCGGATTACACCTCCGTAAGTTGTCACTCCCATCACTAATCGCACAAGAGGAGCCATCAAAACAAACATCATTAATATGAGCAACTAAAGGATATCTTGTATTTTGATCTTCCACTAAAGTTAAAAACCAAGCAACATCAAAACAACGACATGGTGTTAGTTAATAACATCCCTCATTGCTATGTTTTTTTTTTCTTTTAATATTACCTAATTTTATAAAGTATTAATATTAATATCAATATTAATATTAACATTTTCCCAAGAAAATGAAAAGAAAAATGCTACCGATAGGGAGAAAGGAGAGGGGGGTAGTGTTTAGATTCCGAGAAAATTCTTGTAATGTAAACTAAAAAAAAAAGATGAAGAAAAAATTGATTAATATTTTCTTAATTTTGGGGTGTGTGAAAGCGGAAGTTTGGTGAAGTGCCAACTTGTTATAGTGTCATTACTCTCTCAAATTAACAAACTAGATGAGCCCCACTTTTATATTTACTAATTTGTTTTCTTGAAAAACGGAAGAAGAAGAAAATACTGAGGAAGAAAAAAAAATAGATTTAAGCGAAGGGTATAATAGGAATTATGAAAACAATTTAAAGATTTTTGCCATATTTGCAATTATTTTAAAATGTTGCTATATCTACAAATAGTAAAATCATCCTTGCTACCCATTACAAATTCTCAAATTTAAAACTACATTTTATGAGATGGGCTTTTTACGAATATCGTTCATATCGGCCCAATTTGTTACACACAATCTTGGCCCAGCCCACTTCGTGGACGCTCCAATTTGTAGTTGGGTGGAAAAGTGGACCTCACCGTCACCGCATCACAAGGAAAAAAAAAAAAAAAGAAAAAGAAAAAAGAAAAAGTAAAAGAAAAAAGAAGCCTCTGAGTCCCCCACCAAGAATATTTGGATGAAATTGAAACAGCCTCCGATTCCCTCACAATTCATTTTCTTCTTTGCTTCCAATTCACCGTTGAAGAACTCTTCAACCTTTCTTTCAATTTTCTTCTCTCTCGTTCTTCCTTCTCCTAAATCGCTTCTGCAACAAGATCACGGATAAGTTTCCAGGATTCCCCTTTTCTGATTCGGTAAAAAATTGGTGTTAATTTTGTTTTTTTGTTGTTGTTGTTTCCTTGATTTCTTGATTTTTGGCCTGGATTTTCTTGTGCGTTTACCGGAGCTCATTGATGATCGTTTTAGCGGTACTATGTGATTTATGATCTGTTGTTTCCTAGATTTCATGATTTAGACAAGATCTTGTATCCTGTAGATTGCCAGATGCATGCATATGTATTTATCCCACAACGCAAATTTCTATGGGCATTACGAGAAAATATTCCTAGTCAATTGACATATCTTGAGACCTTCATAATCACCAAAATATGTATTTGATAGGCGACTCTTAGCTGGCAAGGGCGGAGCAGAGAAGGAAGGAGGGTAGCTCCTTAAAAGTTATATAAAAACATTAGGAATTTTAAGTTCTCTCTTTTTTGCTTTTGCCCCCTGAATTTTCAAAATTGATAGATTGTCAGATTGTGTGTGCGAAAAATTAAATTGTAAAATCTTGCCTGCCCCTAAGAAAATTTCTGACTCTGATCCTTTTAGCAGGGAATTCTTTTTAGAATAAATGTTAATTTAATTTTCTCCTCTATCAAAAGGATCATTTTTATTGATTCCTGATCTTATGCGAACTCCCAGACAACTGAATAGACTGTCGTGTAATGAACTTATGAATTAAGCAGTTGTTAACGAAACTTTGGTTTCTGGAGGTGTTGGCAATATTATATTAATGAGCACATACAAATGATAAAATATGTCCGAGTGGAATAACTGGAAAATACTGCATAATGATGTGTTTTTCACCTTTTCTGGTCGTTTTAAGAAATTTTTTTGGTAAAACAATCTAATCCAAAAGAAAGAAAATAAATTTCGAATGGCGATGCTCATTTGTTATTTAACTTTTATTAATAGAAACTCTTTAGAAGTTTTTGTGTTCTCCTCTCCTTTTCATCTATAACCTATTGTTTTTCCTTAAAGGATCTATACATTAAACTTTGAATAGTATGCAGAATTTAAGCGTTTTTAGTTTGGGTGTTTTCTGTGAAATTTGATGTTCCCAATATATGTTGAAGCTGAAGTCTGATTTTCCTTTATCTCATGTTTTTCCTTACCTTTTTTTTTGTCTTGGGGTGGGCTGTTATTTTGTTCAGGAAGAATGTCTCGTGTTCGGTATTTCAGTGCTCAAGGAGGGATGACTAATGATGAGTACTGGGCCACCTTGAATAGATATAATTTCAGAAACCACCATCAGAAGACAAGTAGGAGCAATTATTATGATTATGGTTATTGCAACCATTCTGAATTCTCAGGGCAGTATAAAGAGCAGGTTGATAGGTCTATTTATGCGAGGCCTGGTACTTTGAACTCCATCAAGCCTCATAACTCTCAGCCTTTTAAGAGGAGGAAGTTTTCTGCTTCACGCTGGGAGGATAGTGGGAGATACCATTGGCAGTCAAGGGCATGTGATAATGGACCTTCAAACTATAGCAATTTGGTCCATCCTCCCCCAAGATCCAACAATGACGTCTCTACATCTGCCAGCTGTAAACGCGATCGCTCAATAATGGAAGATGATGAGCCTTTCTTTATGTCCAGGGATGAGATTGAGAGATGTTCACCTTCAAGAAAAGATGGTATTGATACAGTACGTGAAACGTATCTGCGGTACACTTATTGTGCCTTCATTCAGAGTCTTGGCTTGCAGCTTGAGTTGTACGTAATCTAATCTCTGATATCTATTTCTTCTTAGTTCAGTGAATGCTTTATTTATTAATTTTTATATAAAACAATATTTGAAGTTTTCTCCCTTTTGTGGGTCTTGTGGAGTTATTAACACAAGTCATTGTTTCGTGCAGACCGCAGACTACCATTGGCACCGCAATGATTCTATGCCATCGTTTTTTTGTTCGAAGGTCACATGCTTGTCATGATAGATTTGTAAGTGCTTTTCCTTAAACGCCTTCATGGTTTCTGGAAGAGTAATGTCCACATTCATTATTTTTGAAATATCGTTTAGTTTTAGATTCTATATTTTGATGATCATTGAGATATTAGAAGCATTTAAGTCTAATTTTATTTCTCTATCACCGAAATTCCTTTGAGGAGAGTTATACTTTATGCTGCCTAAATTTGTTGCTGTTGTTAATTATTTAGATTTGAGAATTTTGCTACTCTTTTCTCTTCTCTTCTCATTCCCTTCTGTTCTATCTATACCACTTTGTGGAATCGGAACATAAGTGCATATTTGATAACTGTTTTCTTTTCTTATATCGTTCTAGCAGTAGTGATAGAATACACTAATCTAGTCGTCATATTGATTGTATCAATTATTTTGCATCCTTATTGCATGAGGTGATTATGTTGCATTAATTGGTTCATCTTGTTTGCTCACCCCTGTTACAGTTGATTGCCACATCTGCACTCTTCCTTGCTGCAAAATCTGAGGAGACACCACGGCCTTTGAATAATGTCTTGCGAGCTTCATGTGAAATTCTACACAAACAGGATTTTAATCTCTTATCTTACATGCTCCCTGTTGTGAGTATCCTCAGAAATCTTTCTTGTCTATTATATTTGCTTGCTTACCCTTTACGTAGCATGTTCTTTGTGAAGATTTTTTTTTTCAAAGATGTGTTAGAATATAGTCGCATGATTTTGGAGGATAAAATATCTACAAAATCTTCATGTCCTCTCTTCACCAGTGTCCTTATGTTTTTGTTCATCTGATTGGGTTTCAATATGACAAATTGTCGAATTATAATCAACAGTCCTGATAAATTAATAAGAGTGTAATAACCACTCAATTATAATTATTGTCAAAATCACTATATTATATAACTAAGAGAGAATATCAATTCTTCTAAATTTCAACTTTGAAGTTGCCGATCATTAATATTCCATGATTCTTTTCTTTTTGCAAATTATAAGTACTATAGATAATGACATCTTAGTATGTATCTTGAACAGGATTGGTTTGAGCAATATCGTGAAAGAGTAACTGAGGCTGAGCAATTGATACTGACTACTCTGAACTTTGAACTCAACGTACAACATCCCTATGATCCTCTTTTGTCTGTTCTCAACAAGATAGGTCTTTCACAGTCGATCTTGGTGAATCTTGCACTGAACTTGATCAGTGAAGGGTAAGTTCATTACTTCATTATTCCACCCGTTCATTTGATTTATTGATGTTAAGAGAATTAACATGCAATACGTTTGTATCTGCAAGATAGAGATCTTGCAATCTGTTTCTTGTCTCTGCGATTATTCTGTCCTTGCTATTGCTTCAGGAATCTTTATGGCTTGTCTAGTCTATTTAGTAAGCATGTCCTTGCAATTGTGAAAAAGTAGGTCAATGATGTAACGTTAAGAGAATTAGATTTGGGATGTGTGGGTGCAAGAACCTCAATGGAATGACAGATTTATTGAATTTTGGCGTTGATTGTGGCATGAAAGAGGATGCACTGGTGATCTTTCCCTCTAGGGATCAAAATGGTGTGTTACTTGTGTCACTTGTTTTCTTGTTAGAGTGAGCTACCCTTGCACATTTATCCTACTATGAATTATTGATTCTTCTGGCATGCGTATAATTTGCAGGATCTATGCACGATTAGCATGCTCGCCTGTTTGATATACTTAGCTGGCGGATTGATATGCTGTCATGGAAACTTTTGTTTTACAAGTGAAGTTATTTTAACCATGAATATACCCTATCGACTTGGTACTTGGTGCTAATGATTGCCAATGAGCCTACTGCATCACTTTCTATCTTTTTCTTAACAAAAATATCTATTTCTCATCCTCCCTCTGGAGCGTCCTCTCTAGGCCATTCTTTTACCTATACCTTGAAAGATACGGAATCTTTTCCTTATGGACTTTTTGACTTAGAAGGGCCTCCACATGGGATTGAATCTGCAATCCATTGTCTTTATAGCCTAGAGGACCGCTGCCAATGATTTTGCTTTTGTTCGTATTTCCCAAGGATGGATGGTCAAGTGAGTCGAGTCTAATAGAGAATTTTTGCCGATCAGCTTTTTTGGATGAGTTTCTATTTAGCACAGAATAAGTCACAATATGGATTTAGATCTAAGATAAAATTGTCTTTGATCTTTTCTTTCAAGATTTAAGTGTACATATGACTTAAATAACATGTCAAATCACCGGGTTCTTGATGTGCCATTAGCATGTATACACAAATAGGCAGCCCTTCAGTTAAAAACCTTAACTTTGCGTCAACTCATATATGTAAGCCATGTATTTGCTGACTGCTGTCTATACTTGGAAAATTATCATGCGGTATTACCTTTTAATCATTTTGAGTCAGAGAGAGTGGAACTCTCAAATGTGGCATTACTATGGCTGGTTGAGGATGGTCGGATTCTGAATAGGAATATGGGTTTTCTTGATAGACACGGAATGTAAATTGAGGAAGATCGTCAAAGAAATAAAATAAAATAATTTTGGATCTCCACCCCCACCCCAAACCCCCACCCACACACACAACACACACACAAAGAGAATATAAAATGCAAGCATTCTTATATAGCTGCCAGCATGCTTTTGTCTATTCGCATATGCCTCAATTTTCCAGTTTCTCCCATCTTGATTGACGTAAAATATATAACACAAGCTTTTTTTACTGTATTTTCTTGAAGATGATGCCTTTTTCTCTGTCGTTTGTGTTTTCATCACAATGAAACCTGAAGTTTAGCTGTTTCACATAAATGGTATTATATTTAAATTATTTTATATATAAAATATATATTACCATGGGATGGTTTGCTTTTGAAATTTATTTGCTGGCCTGTAAAATTTTTATTGGTTTTCCTTATCTAAATAATTTTTTATTGTTTTTTCTTCTTACTGACCAAAAGAGTTCTATTCATTCTTGTCCTTGCACTTTCACATATTGCTTTTGGTGTAATCTTGCCCCTTCTGCTTTCGGTTATTCATCTTTTATGTATGGAGTGAGAAAGTATGTACATATGTGGGGTTGTTTCGGACGTGAGTTATAATAACTTGTGTTATAATAACCTGTGGAGTACTATGCGCCTCAAACACAAACTCTGCATTTTAAATAATATTATATCATTCCACAGACTATTATAAACCACAAAATATTATAACCCACTCAGTACCCCAAACAACCCCTTTAGTGATTATGGAGTGTTTAAGAAACTATGGTTTTTTGAAATTCTCTTAACAATCATCCTGGGAATGAACTTCTAACTGATCTGTCTTTTCTTTGTTGCTCTTGTTATCAAATTAATACTGTTCTCATGGCAACAACACTTCCAAGTGTCTTGACTTTTGACATCTAATTTGCTTATTATCTGCTCTTTTGGATTTTCTAGGCTATTAAAAATTTGAAACTATTGTGAAATTGTTTTATTTTCCCCCTTTTCTCTTCCTATTGGAAAAAAAGTTCTTTCTCTCTCTATTTGGCTTTTATTTTTAAAATGTTTTATTCATGACTTTTGAAACTTCTTAATTTATGTTGTAAAAGTTCAGCACTGTCCTATGGAAGGATGCATGCCTTGCCTATTTCATCTCGCCCTAACGAGTCTGCATCATTATTTGAATGAAGTTATAAACTTTTTTTTGTTATGATGTATATATATTGACCAGTCATTTTATATGTTGTGATTATAGGAAATCCTGAAGGTGTAAACTTTTGAAATATTCAGTGACATCAAGGTTTTGCATTCAATTTATTGGACATAGAAATTGTAAATTTAGTTCCATTCAGGTGATGTTTGTTCCAATCTATCGTCATTAGAATCACGATCATCAATTAAACAACTTGTGATCTGCATGCACGTGTGAAGGTAGTTTTGTCCATAGAAATTCCACCCGCTCCTGCCTGCCCGTTTACGAAAAGAGATCAATAACCATGCCCTGCCCAAAAAACTGATCTGCATGCATGTTTTAAGGTAGTTTTGTCCACAGAAACTCCACCCTCTCCTGCCTGCCCGTCCACCAAAAGAGATCAATAACCATGTCCTGCCCTAAAGACTGCAATTACCTTCAAGGTACAAACTTTACAATAGATGCAACTTTCCATGTAAGGGAAGTTTTGTCCATAGAAACTACCCAACCCTTCCCCACTCGCCCATGTGCCCAACCAAAAGAGAAGAATGAAAACCATGTCCCGTCCTAAAGATTCTGAGAAAAATTACCTTAGATTAAGGTACAATCTTTACAATAGATTCAACATTCCATAAACCCGAGTTCTTACCTGAAGAGTATAAACAAATCAATTCATGCTGATAACAAGAAAATGTAAAGACCAATCAACTATAATATTTATATGTATATGCAGCATGTATATGTGTAGAAAATTTATCTTTTCATCTCATTTGTATTTGTACAACGGTGGGAATTTGGGTTGGATCTGTAAGTGGGGTTAACTTGCATGCTTTCAAGCACGATGAGATGAGAGTGCTTGATGACAATCCAGTCCAGATCAACATTTACGTCGTTTAGAGCTGAAGATGGTGGGTTGCTTTGAGAAGTTTGATTGTTTGCAATATGCCACAACCTCCTGTCTTTTAGTTTGGGTTGCATTAGTCTCTGGAGTCAAAAGCCCCTGCTGCCAAATTTACCTGGGAGTTTGATGTATTCTGTATATGGGGTATAACATATATCATATGATAGTGATACTATCGGCAATCTTCCAGAGATTCTTGGAAATATTCTACCTGAGTTGCTGCTTTTTAGTTGGTAAGAAGAAACGACTTGCTTTTATTCATTTGAAGCGAATGCTTGATATTTACTTTGCTCTTGCTCTTAGTTTTTATTGTTATATACAGTTGTATATTTGGAGCTGATGTATTTTCTTGCCTTGAAGTACTGTTAGACATTGCCATCCTATTTAATAATGGACCCAGATGGTTTGTTCAACTGTTTGATGCGTTCTTCAACAAGTGATGGTGGTAGTGGTAGTTGTATACGAGACTGATATGTGGTTTTTTTTAGGCTAAGGAGTTCACTCTGGCTTCAGTTTAAGGCCCATCAGATAGCCGCTGGAGCTGCATATCTGTCTGCCAAGCTATTGAATTTGGATTTTGCTCCTTATCAAAATATTTTGCAAGAGCTCCAAGCAACGCCAGCTATTGTCCAAGGTATCTCAAAGAACCTTTCTCACGTCCTATTATTTAAGCAATTTATGGAGTTATTGCTTTAAAAATTAAGCTTACATTAACCATTTCTTCGTTTTATTTTCACTTTTATAAAACAGTTTTGAAATCTTAGCTACATTTATTAAAAAGCTGGGGCTTGTTTGAGATTTTTTTTTTCACAAAAAAAAATTCTGTTTTTATTATTCAAAGCTGTTTTTAGAAGTTATGATCAGAGTTGGAGATTATTTTGTGGTTGACAATAATAATTTACAAGTCTTAGTTTAGTAGAGAACAAATTAAATATTATAATAATCATATCAACCATGAAAATGAGCTACTGAAAAGTAGGAGAAAATAACTTAGAAAAAGAAGTTACCTATATTTGTTAAAACTATAAACAAATTGATTATCAACTTGATCCTTAATAATCATGGATATTGTATTATATGAACAGAGTTCTGTAATTGTACTAGATGTGTTGTTTTTAACACAAATTGGGGTGGGTTTTACTTGTAATACTTGGGCTTGTTCTTAACATTTGTCCGTAAAAAAGAATGAACCAAGTTTTGACGTGGTTGTTTTGCATTCATGCAAAAATGCAGATGTGGCCCAGCAGTTAATGGAGCTGTTCTAAAGTGAAAGCTCGATTGGATGATGCCTACATTTGGTGAAGTGATTGGGAAAACGTAACATATTTGTTATTTTACGTCATCTTAAATAGTTAAATCCTGACAGTTCCTTAGGTTATAGTGTGACTATGTTGGAAGGCTTAACATGAATGGTTCTCAATCCCTTTCCATGTGCAAGACATTGCTCTAGAAGTACAGTAGGAAGACATGTATTGAATTGGCGAACGGATGGTTATACGAAAAAGCTCACTTCTGGTCTTCTCTGTCTCTTCTTTATAAGTCATTGGCATCTGATTCCTTCATTTTCTTTGAAGTCATTCAATCATACTCCTACTCAACGATGCTGATGAAGTCGAAAATTTCTTCAGCCGACATAGTAGAACAAATCGACATACACATTTTATCTATAAAAAGGTAAAATATCAATACATCAGTTGCCAATAACTCTACAACTTGTTGCAGCAGTGATCTCTGTTGATACAAAAAAAAGTGATCAGAGTACCAGCGAATCTGTCGCAATATTTCCTAGCAAGTCACAAACCGAGGCCTTGCTTTGAGTCAGGGATTGTGCAAGACCTTCATTAGAAAGCCATATTGAGAGCCCTTTGGTAGAGTGAGAATGTAACCAGGTTGGTTTATGGTTATTAACTATCCCCTTGTCATTGGGCATGATCAAAGCATCGATGGCCATCGAATTTCTATGCGTCTTCAAATTCAAGGTGAAAGTATGGAGCAATTTGTGCAATATGTTCATTAGACATCTCAAGATATCCTAACATCTATACATTGTCAATCACTCCTTACCCTTTTCTTCCCACATTTGTTCGAGGAATGTGATGGGGAAGGCGTTGTTGGAGCTTCACTTGCGAGGTCGACCCATCAACCTCTTCCCTCCATCCCTCTTGCACATCAGCATTGGTGTGATCTCCTTCAAGACTAACATCAAGGTTTTGTTCATCGACTTTAGCCATATCTATTCATTCGATAATCAATAATCAAAACCTTCCCTTGAATGTTGTATTTACTAACATGCCTAATCCTCTTATAAGTTTGTATGCAAATGAATGTACCGAGTAAGATTTTGGGAATTATCTGCATCACGTAATTTTAACAGAAGAGAAACTACTAATGTTAGAAAAACAAACATCACATTAAGCTTAATATTCTTATAATTGCGACAATGTTCATAAATAGCTTGAAGTGAAAGAAAATGGTGGTTGCATTACAAAATTCTCAACAAGAATTGTCAAGTTCAACAGGGTCTCTTATGAAGTGTCCAATAATCCGGATCTTCTGAAAAAGGGCAAAAGGCAAGACTTGGGTCTTTGACTATTGCATTAGAGGTTCTTCTTGTTGAATTGTTTTTCCATATTATTATTATATTTTGATGGCTCTAGTAGAGATTTGGCATTTATTGAAAACTATTAATTATACTACTGACGTAGAAATCAGCATATATAAATTGTTTTTTATTTCAGTAAATACATTCAAACAACCCCATCCTTTAACATAGGCCCCGTTTGATAACCATTTCGTTTTTAGTATTTTATTTTTGAAAATTATATTATTTATGAATTTTCTTGTTTTGTTATTTACTTCTTACCTAATATTTAAAAACCAAGTTATGGTTTGGAAACTAAGAATAAGTAGTTTTTAAAATCTTGTTTTTTTTTTAGAATTCAAATGATTCCTTGTGAGATATGAAAACCATTAGAGAGAAATTTAGAGAAAATAAGTTTAATTTTTAAAAACAAAAAACCAAACGGTTATCAAATGAGGTTTTAGTTTTCGACTTTTCGGAAATATATTAGCTGATGAATTAGTAGTTGTTGTTCTTGTTTCTTTAGTACCTTTAGTAGTTCCTATACCTGTTATGTTCCTTGGATTATTTACAAGTGGTATTCAAGCTCTTATTTTTGCAACTTTAGCTGCGGCTTATATAGGCGAATCCATGGAGGGTCATCATTGATTAGTTTTCGAAATAGTCTTTTTTTGGGAAATATTCTAATACTACTCTTATTTATTGCCTGCTATATAAACATTCTTTTAAAAATTATTATGTGGGACCACCAAAAACTATGTGATGTCTGCTAGCATTAAAAAACTATTTATAAACTCAAAAACATAGTGTAAACAAAACTCTATTTATAAACTCAAAAACATAGTGGAAACAAAATGAGTATGATATTAAAAAAAAAAATTGATATCTTCCTCCACACCTAGGGAATTATCTTATTTTCGTTGAATTAGAATTTCTATGATAATGAGTTGCATTTAAAAAACGAGTTGTTACCTGATAATTCGTTAATGCCATGGTCCATGGGCATTTACTTTTTCTATACTTAAAAAATGGGCATTTACTTTTTTCCAAAATAAAGTCGTAGTGGGACTTTAATAAAATGATAGGAACTTATCTAACTTACACTTTGACGAATTAATTTGAATGAATATGTAATTTTGTCCATATCGTTTATTTATTTATTTTTTTCATCAAAGTTGGATAACATTATTATTGTAGGATGAAAATTCATACTTATATTTTTTTAACCATCGATGTAGGTGGCTAAGTATGTTTAGAATTGTTGGTAAGAAGAACTCTATGTCCAAGTCCTCCCTTCTAGCAATCTTTAATTTTATTTTTTATTTTTTTATTTTAATTTCGTCTTTAAACTTTCAGTTTTGTTGCAATTTAGTTTTGAACTTAAATGTCTATTTTAGTCATTGAACTTTAAATAACATCAAATTTATCCTTAAACTTTTAAAATATATTTTGTTAATATGTATTCTTAAAAAAATTAAACATTTAAGCCTCGCTTGATAACCATTTGGTTTTATGTTTTTAGTTTTTGAAAACTGTACTTGTTTTCTCACAACCTCTCTACAATAACTTTCATCTTCATCTATAATAGTTCTCATCTTTCTTAAGACAACACTTGAATTCTTAGCTAAATTTCAAAAATAAATATAAATGTTTTAGAAACTATTTTTTTTAGTTTTCAAAACTTGGCTTGGTTTTTAAAAACAAATCTAAAAAGTAGATAATAAAACATGGAAAGACATAAATAAAAATAGTATTTATAGGCTTAATTTTCAAAAACTAAATATTTATCAAACGGAGCTTTAGGTATTTGCTTGTTTTCCTTCCTAATCTTCACTTACCCAAAACTTATTTCAACCAATCTATTTTTTTTTTCTTTTTACAAACTAACTTATATAGTTTCAATATATATATATTTTAGTACATCAACATTTGGGGTGGGGGAATTCAAACTCATAACCTTTTAGTCATAAGTCTTATTTGATATCAGTTGAGTTATGCTCTTGTTGTCAGTTTCAATATATATAATTGAAAGAACTTTATCCATAGGTTAAAAGTAACATAAAGATAATGGACCAAAATGATTATTTTTTAGAAGTTCATAAATTAAAACATACATTTTGACTAGAAATAGAACAAATTTGAAAATTTTAGGTCTAAATAGACCATTTGAAATTGAGGGATGAGAGATTTGAACTTTTGACCCATAGGCCTATACACCGTACATGTCAATTACTGACAACTTTTAAAAAACATTTAACTTACAACTTTTGAAAAACATTTATTTTTATTGAAGTTAAATTACAAATTTAAGTTACTAGATTTGAGTGTGCAATAGTTATCAGAGTCTTTTTAGAAATACTTTATATTTCACCACTACACAAAATTAATTTTTCTTTTTTTAACAACAAAATCGAAATTCTTTTTAAAGCTTGTTATTCTATTCACACATATTGGAAGTTTTTTTCAATTAAAAATGAGAAACTTCTAGAATTATTATTGAGTTATACTCCCCCATAATTAAAAGTCGAGGCACCGCACTTTTAATTTAACATTATGAAAAAATAAAATAAAATTTAACATTTTGAAAAAACATTAAAATCCTTTATTATAATTTGTACTTTCTAAGTGGAATTCTTTATCGATGCCGATAGTACGTTGTGCATCATCCCAGTGAAGTCGTCTGTCAGAGTTGATTTACAGTTGATAGACAAATCTTAATTCTCAATCTTACTTTCTAATTTTTACTTCTTCTTCATCTTGAGTCGATTGAACGCAAGGACTGTGAAATCTACAGAAACAGTTCCAAGTTCAACTTCAATCTCGTTTATTAGGATCTTGATTCGCGATTATCAGGGATTCTAGTCTCGGTTCCGACCCATTGTTTTGCGGCTGTCCCAGATTTCCAATCCGCAGCTAATTTTTAGTTTCTGGGTTTGATTGTAATCAAAATTAGGGTTCATTTTAGCTGTTCTTGGATTGGATCAGAATTGATCGACCATGCTTTCGAATCAACTCCAAAATGGGATGGACAGAGCAAAGAACATGTGGTCCCGCCTTCCGAACACCGAGCAAGATGAAGATGACCATGTTAGTTTCTTGAAGAAGAATGATGGGGGTGGCGTTGAGAGCCTTGATTACGAGGTTATCGAGAATTATGCTTACTGGGATGAGCAGGTACTTTCATTTTGTTAAGTTTCTGGTCTGCGAGTTTTAATTTTGAGGTTGAGCCTGGATTTATCTTGGAAAATTGAGATGTTCCATGATTTTGCTTACTTCAATTTTCTTGTGTTCGGTTGAAAAATAACTTTCTTTATTATGAAATAGATGGTGCTTGAGCGGATGCTGTTTTTATGCTTCTCACGAAGTGTGTTTGGTGTTTTGTAGGCGCAAAGAGGGAAATTATTTATTGGCTATAGTGTGGCAGTTAAGTGGCTGTATGCCTTGCTCATTGGCATTGGTATGATCACAGCTTCCTTTTACCTCAGGCAAAATCTACATAATACTATTTGCTATTTCTCACATTTACAAAGTGAAATAGACTGTTTGTCTTATCGTCTATCGTATGAGGGACTTCTTCCCACATAGCTATCAGAATGGGAACATTTTCACACTGCAACTGTCTCTTCCCTCAGCAGCCCTTCTGTTGCTTGTAGTTTAGTTGGGAATGAATCTAACAGCAGCACTCCTGCCGAGTAAATTTTTGTTGAAATAAGTCAAATTTATTTTGGGTTGTCGTCTGATTTATGTGGGTAATATGATACTTCGTTTAGTGGTGAGATCTTTATCTAAGTTATAATGTAGTATTGTAAGTAGTTGTCAATAAATGGAGCGAAATAAAAGTGGGGACAGGAAAACATTGCTGCATCAGATTGTAAGCAGGAGACTTGTGACGATATTTAATTTTGTAAGCTGTTTAGGTTCATAGCCAAGTAAGGGTTTCTTTGACTGTGTTTGAACTGAAAGCATTGGATGTTTCATGGTTTTCCTTTTGCAGAATCATGGGGTTTTTTTTCTCATGTCAAGTTAATGATTTGTCTTGGCTGCTGTCTTTCAGGCACAGGATTGGCTGCAGTTTTCATAAATATGGCCGTTGAGAACTTTGCTGGCTGGAAATTTTCATTGACATTTTCCATAATTCAAAAGTCATATGTGGCTGGTTTTATAGTATACTTAGCAATCAACTTGGTTCTAGTATTGTCATCTGTATATATAGTCACACACTTTGCTCCCGCAGCAGCTGGATCTGGGATACCTGAAATCAAGGGTTACTTGAATGGTAAGTCATAGTATTGGTGGCTCTTCATTTCCCTTCTCCCCCTATAAAATAAAAACACATTTTTTGGGCGTTTGAAAGTATTTCTTTTGTTTAAATGAACAGGAATTGACATTCATGGTGTTCTTTTCTTCAGAACCCTAATTGGAAAGGTACAATTTCTATCCCTGTTGTCCTTGTAGTTGGAACGTTTTGCATATATGCTTTTCAAGTTTTCTCATTTTTTCTTTTCACAATCTTGGTATATGTCAGATATTTGGAAGCATTGGTTCAGTAGGAGGGGGGTTGGCTTTAGGCAAGGAAGGGCCTCTTGTACATACTGGCGCTTGTATTGCTTCTTTGTTAGGACAAGTAAGCCACACAAATTTCTTGGAGTAATAATCTTGTAACAGTAGATATTTTCAGAATCTATGGGGAAAGTAGATTTTATTAATCCATGTTTGGTTTAACTTTGTCCGTAATTTCATTTGTCTATTCATGTGTATGTCCTATTTACAGCCATTTGAGACATGAGATAGTTTTATTGTTATTCCTTACTTATATCAAACTTTGATGCTGCTGATGTTTGGTATCCATTTGAAATTAAGAGTCATTGTTCAATATTTTATTCATGATGTTCAATGGCCCTGAGATCCAACTATGAAATGAAATACGCGCTCGTGCACGTACCATCAGTTTTCTTATTTCAAAGCTCTGAAATCATCAGTGTGCTTTTGCAGAATTTAGGATGGAAGTGTTTGTTATCAATAGGCAGATTCCTGAGTTGAATGGAAGTACATGAAGAAGTTTGGCTTCTTAACATTTAATAATTTTTATGTGGAATTCCTGTGTTCACCTGAATATATATTAATTCCTGCCTTTCATGTTCATTCAAAACTCACACATGTGTGCACACGTAGTAGGGATTGACATTTTGCTCTGCTAAAATCTGTGTGAATATCCAACATAGGTCATGTCAAGTGGTTTTGACTGCATGACAGCCTTCCACCACCATATCCGAGAGTTAGATGAATTATAAGTGTGGTTAGTGAAAATAATGATTTTTTTCTCTTTAATTTTGAAATCAGGGTGGATCTGGTAAATATCATCTCAATTCCAGGTGGTTACAAGTGTTTAAGAGTGACCGGGATCGTCGTGATCTTGTAAGTTATTTTTAGCATTTTGATTGAACAGTCTAGCTGTCCGCCTTTCCAAAACAGGCATGATTTAATATTACTTTTTGCATGATTTAATACACCCATTGCCTAATTGTTTTTTGTATTAATTTTATAGTTTGGACTTTGGAGAACTTAATAACCTTTACTGGGTTTATTCTATTCTCAGTTGTTTACTATTTTATACTAAGCTCACATCCTAATAGTATTAGTGGCCATAGAGGCAAACAACCTAATTGTTCTCCTGCTTTTTGGTTAACATTTTGAAAGGTGACCTGTGGGTGTGCAGCAGGAGTTGCTGCAGCTTTTAGAGCTCCAGTTGGTGGTGTATTATTTGCACTGGAAGAAGTAACATCTTGGTAAACACATTTCTTCCTCATAACATGCTTGAAGCCTGACTTATGTGGTGAATGGTGATAGAGTGTTTTTCCTCTCTCTTTGTTAATTTCTGAGCAAGATAATCTTTTGATCCGTGTAGTTTGGGTTGGAGACAAAGCATTTCCAGCACTAAAACCAAGTATTTATTAATCTACAGGGTTTAAGTTGTTCTGGAACTATAGGGATCAAGTGAAAAAGAAAAACAATCTAACTTGCCCTTAATTTACCTTCACATATTATGAGTTGTACTTTTTTGTTTATGTGGTTAAGTGTGTAGAGCCCTTGCGGTCTGATGAGTACAACATTATTGACTTGAGAAATTTGCATATTTGAATTTTGTATATGACAATGAAGGTGGAAGAGTCAACTTTTGTGGCGTGTGTTTTTTACTTCTGCTGTGGTGGCTGTTGTGGTGCGTGCAGCTATGGGATGGTGTAAGAGTGGGAAATGTGGACATTTTGGTTCTGGAGGTTTCATAATATGGGACATATCAGAGTAAGGTTTATAATCTATTCATGCCTTCCATGCCTATTTCTCCTTCAGATTTTTATTTGCTGATTGGTTATAATTTTAGTGGCCAAGAGGACTACTCTTTTGGGGAGTTGTTGCCCATGACGGTGATTGGGGTTATTGGAGGCTTATTAGGTTGGTAATTCTAGTCATTCCTTTTTAGTTGGCTTATCTAAATTCCATTTCCACGGATTAGGTTTTTTATGTTCAATCTTTTGGTTATTCTTTTAGGAGCACTATTCAACCAGCTTACTCTTTACATGACTTATTGGCGACGAAACCACTTGCACAAGAAGGGGAACCGAGTCAAGGTACACGAAAGTTTAACGATGATTGATGTCTATTGTTTCTTCATCATGCAATTCTTTTTCCCCATTTACTTCAATTTCAGGCTCAGACCTTTTTTTTCTCCCATGAAAATTTTCAGATCATTGAGGCTTGTCTCATATCAGTAATAACATCAATTATTTCCTTCGGACTACCACTTCTAAGGCAATGTACTCCATGCCCCAAACCTGATCCTGAATTGGGCAATGAATGTCCAAGGCCTCCAGGGATGTATGGGAATTATGTTAATGTAAGAATCAGTATTGCTTGTATTTTCTTGTTCTTTCCCCATCCTTGTTATTTTCCTGCATGTGATGCAATACTTGTCCCATGTCTTCTCAATCAGTTTAAAGAGGCAGATATATCATCCTTCATTAAACAGGAGCTATGCACACTTGGAGTTGCGTGACTGAAAATTTGCCTGTTTAGTGTTTATTACTATTTTTTTTTTTCAGTTTTACTGCAGTAAGGACAATGAATATAATGACCTTGCAACCATCTTCTTCAACACCCAGGTTTTTCTTTTTTACTTTTTTCAAACTTCAGCCGACCTTTTCCATTTCTCTGTATAGTATTTTTTTACCATCTTGGTTTTGCTATACATTTATTCCAGGATGATGCCATAAGGAATTTGTTCAGTGCAAAAACAATGCATGAATTCAGTGCGCGGAGTTTATTGACCTTTCTGGTAACTTATTCACTTTGTTTAAGACATAATTTTCTTTGTTGACATGCTCTTCTATTGTCCTGACTCATATTTACACTCTTAATTGAAAACATCCTTCTTCTTAGAATTGATAAAGATAGTTACCCTAACGTGTGCTATGTTTTGAAGAACTTAATTATATTATTTTTTATGATGTTCTCTCCACTCTTCTTATTTTTCAGGTTATGTTTTATACCTTAGCTGTCGTGACATTTGGTACTGCAGTTCCTGCTGGTCAATTTGTTCCTGGTATAATGATTGGATCTACATATGGACGTTTGGTTGGCAAGTTTGTGGTTAATTTCTACAAGAAACCCAACATTGAAGAGGGAACGTGAGTCATATTCTGTGAATGCTCTATTTTAATTTATATGTTGTTGAAAGAATATGATAGGACTAGCCTTGGCAATTTTATTTATCAGCAGAAACCAAGTGTCAAGGGAAGTTTTGAGAGCTTCCCACCTCTCCCATTTCTTTCTAAGAAAGAAATAAAAACAACAGATAGCCAAAAGATGCTCACTACAGCCTAACCAACCCTTTAAATACCCCAACACTCAGGCCCCTCAACTAACAAAACAAATGGGCCCCACACTCGAACAAACTCAATTTGTACCCATCCCCTTCCTCCCTCTCTTACGGGTATACACTTTCAAAATAGGGGGCCTATCAGAATACTGGAAAACATGCTGGGTATGACGATTTTGGCTTTCCATTTTTTCTGCCAGATAAGTAAACTTTGTGGGCTCATTTGCTTGTCAATGGAATTCATGGGAAATAAAAATAAAAAATTTAATAAATAAGAAAAATACAACCAACCTAAGCATACCCTCAACCAAAGCCAAAGGGTTAGAGGCACGAATTCCCACACCCACATGTTGTATTAGAAGAGATTTGAAAACAAAATTTAGTTTAGGGTAACATGAATCAAAAGTTAATCGTTTGCAAATGAAATCATGGAAGATCCAGTCCATTGGCAATTGTTGGTGCTTGTTTTGTACTAAGAGAAGAAGATTTTATATTATTTTTGTAGAATAAAAAGCTTTAACATTCTTCCAAATCTTACTGGTTTTCTAGATATGCTTTGTTGGGTGCTGCATCTTTTCTAGGAGGTTCTATGCGAATGACAGTGTCTCTGTGTGTCATCATGGTTGAAATTTCAAACAATTTGAAATTTTTACCTCTCATCATGCTTGTCCTTCTGATTTCCAAGGTAAGTCAACATATATATATTTTCCCATTCAATGGATGCACGTGAAAGTTTCTTATTCATATAAACACTTCAGGCGGTTGGCGATGCCTTCAATGAAGGCCTATATGAAGAGCAGGCTCAATTGAAGGGTATTCCATTACTGGAATCAAGACCAAAATACCAGATGCGGAAAATTACAGCAAAGGAGGCCTGTGGAAAAAGGGTGATCCTCACTTATTCTTGAAATTCCTATCGTTGTATAATTTAGTACCGAGTATTTTCCAGGCAAAGATGTTTCATTGGAACCCATGAGAAAAAGAAATATGCTATATCAAGCAAAGAAAATATAGAGCTATACGTAAAGTATGTGCGTGGAGGACAATTTGTGTGGTTCAAAATAATTGAAATTAGTGACTTGCATATAATTTTTCGATAATATGTATAGTATCTAGATTCTTCCTTACAAATATGTTGTTTTCTCTATTTGAAGGTTGTCTCCTTCCCCCGCGTTGTTAAGGTTGCTGATGTTGTTAGTATTTTGCGGAGCAACAGTCATAATGGCTTTCCTGTGAGCATAGCTACATTCTTCTTTTTCTCCTCATATATTCACCTATTCTTAAGGTTGTGCTTCTTTGCCTCGTAGGTCATTGATTACTCTAGAAATGGAGAAATGCGTGTCATTGGACTGATGCTTAGAAGGTATAGGTTGAAGGACTACCCACCTTTTTTGGGGGATTGGGTGGGATGATATATGATTCAAGCATCCCATAAATCCTGACTATATGATTGTTACTGCAGTTACTTGTTAGGACTTCTGCAGTCTAGAGTAGATTTTCAGCACAGTCCTTTGCCTTCTGATCCAAGAGGATCCATACCAACCAGGTGAATGAATACGTGATTTAAGATTATAATGAATGGGTTATCCTCACGTTTCCGTTAAGTTCTGACTTATCCTTGGAACTCCAGGCACAATTTCAGTGAATTTGTGAAGCCTGCTTCCAGTAAAGGCATTTCTATTGATGATATACATCTTAGTTCCGAAGACTTGGAAATGTACATCGATCTACTTCCATATCTGAATCCATCTCCATATATTGTCCCAGAAGATATGTCTTTGACAAAGGTGATAAATTTATCTTCTTGATAGTTTTGTTATTTATCATTTTGAGGTAATTGTGGTTTGTTTCCATAATCTTAGAATTCTAATGTTCTATCTTGCAATGGTATAGGTATATAATCTTTTCCGGCAACTAGGTCTAAGACATGCATTTGTTGTGCCCCGTCCATCAAATGTGGTCGGTTTGATCACTCGAAAGGATTTGTTGATAGAGGTAGTGTAGCTGCCTTAACCACGTTTAATATTTCAAATACACAAATCGTCTGGGCATTAATAAGATGCGATCATTTCCTTGCAGGATAGCGAAGATTCGGATGCAATGGAACTACAATCGACTAGTGTAAGGTCTCTGACTCTCTATGATGCTTTATTTGTCTACCAAAACAGATATTTACAACAGGAATATTTTGCTCATTGAGAAGTCTGTGATATAGATACTCCAAAAGCTTCTAGTTCTATCTTTGCCTAAAACAGATATTGGGTTTGAACTGAAACTCATAAAAGGATGGATCTACTCTGACCCAGATGTCTATTATTCTGTGAGACTTCCTAGAATGTGATGAGAAATGCTTAAAAATGGCCATGTTTGGAATAGAAGCCTCAATGCTTCTCTTCAGATTGATTCTTACAATTTAGTCGCTTTAGTCGTTGGCGAAACGAGTTTGTCTAACGTGCCAAAAGAAGTAATGTAGAAAAATCATACCAACCGTATAATCTCTCCAAACTTAACTTATTAATCTTCTACATTGTACGATGACAGAGCTCGACGTCCAGATAGAAGAATACATACAAGGAATGAGGATGTGGAGAGCCCACTTCTCAATGGACTTTTGGTGAATAACACAGACAACTGATAAAAATCATAAAGCAGCTCTGCTAAGTTTAAGACGGTTAGATTACTACTCTAAGCTTTATTCATATTCCCATTAGGATATATAATTCTTTATTGTTTGCCTGCTGGGATTCCAAGTCCAAGCCAGGTACCTGCAGCAGCATTGTATTGTATCATATAGAATGTAAAAATATAAAAATTGCTGAGGTAACTTTTTGGAATGTTGTAAAGTTGGCCTAGATTATTTTTGTTATAACATGATTATAATACCTTAGTACCACACTATGAAAATGTGCTGGATTGATGTGACTGAACTTTATAGGGACATTTGGGAATGGGAAAAAAAGCAGATATGTTAGGCTTAGGGGATGGAGATGGAGACAGGGATGGATGTGGCCAAATTTTTTGGGAAGCTCTGAGTGAAATTTGTGGTGGGGATGAGCCTGAAAAAGGGCTTGTTCTTCAAGGTTTAGGGAATGGGGAATCTTTGTTTGGAATTGGGATAAAGTCATCATACTTGGGAAAAGTTTTCCCTTTTATTTCAGAAACAAGAAAAAGAAACACTTGAGAATGAGAATTAAAGGGTTTTTTTTTTTTTTTCCTTTCTTCAAATTAATTTTAGGTATGAAATTGGGAGAAATAGAATATATCCTCTACCTCAGCCCTACCCTATCCTGTCCTGTCTCCATCTATATAATATAAGGGGTGAAGGAGATTTTGGTGTGAAACCTAATATTGTCCTTTATGAACTTTTTCTAAAAGAGAATTTGAATGGATTATTTCTGTTTTATAAATACATTAGGGATCATTTCATTGTCAATTTTCTAAATAAATATGCATTTTTTTAATTAATAAAAGCAGTCATAGGTTTTTTCATATAATTGATAATCGACAGAAAATGGGGGTGACTAATTGTAATATTTATCTATTTATTATTATTAATTACGTTATCGATGAAATGTTTGACTCGACATATCCATTTGTTTGTCTGAAAAAAATTTCAATAATGTTGAGTAAAAAATATTAGCATCTCAATAATATTAATGGCCGACTAAATGGGAAAATAATTCAAGGTTCACGACTGTATTTAAATTTTTTTTAAACTCCACTGTCTTTCTATCTTTTTCTTCTTATAATTATTATTGAGTTCTACATATGAGGTTCAATGACCTAGTGTAAAGGCTCTTTTGGTTATTATTACATTCAACAGTTATGTATAATCTTAAGAAAAACATATAAAAATTTTTACAAATAGAGACCAAATTGGTATGTTTTGATAGTACAGGGACTAAATGAATAAAAGTTGAAAGTGCATGCATTAAAATAAATGATTTTAAAAGTAGGACAAAATGAAATAAGCCACAAACACAAGGAACAAGATAATATTGGTTAAATTATAAGTTTAGTCTCTAAACTTTTATGTTTGTGTCTAATAGGTACTTGAACTTTAAAAAGTTCCAATATATCCTAGAACTTTCAATTTTATATCTAATAAGTCCTTAAACTTTAAAAATGTCAAATAGGTGTTCAAAGTTTCAATTTTGTTTCTAATAAGTCCTTGATATATTCAATTTTTTTAAGTGAATGAATCAATTAAACATAGAATTGAATTTCTAGTCTAAACTTTTAATTTCGTGTCCAACAGGTTCATGAAAGTTGAAGGACTTACAAGATATAAAATAGAAAGTTTAGAGTTATTCGCCACTTTTTAAAGTTCAGGACTTATTAGACACAAAATTGAAAGTTTAGAAACTTATTAGAATTTTTTCAAAGTTTAGAGACTTATATGATACTAAGTTGAAAGTTCATAGACAACCCTTGTAATTTAAACCAATAATATTTAAACCTAATATCTTTCTATCTAATCAACCATAAGCTAGTTGAGATACAATGACGATTTTCGTTATTTCCAAAGTACAAGTCTTCAAAAAAACACATAACAAAAAGGTGACTTCATTAACAAATCGACAAACAATGCACCCAAAAAAAAAACAAAAAAACAAAAGACTTTGGTACTTATTGAAAATTCTGCAAAAAAAAAAAAAAAAAAAACGGCAACGACGTAAAATTGGCTCTGTACCCTAAACAACAAAACCAAAAAAAAAAAAACTGCCTCCTCAACCAAGAGCAGGAACCCCAATCCCTAAAACAGAGAGGGCCAAAATCAACAGCGAAAGGGCAGCGGCGAGGCGGGGGGCGGTGGTGGCGGCGGCGCTGGGAGCCGGTGCGGCAGGGGTGTGTGCAAGGGGGACGGAGGGCGAGGCGAAGACGGAGGGAGAGGGAGCGGCGGCGGCGGAAGTGAGGCGTTGGACATTAATGTCGACCTTCTGGCCGGCCTGGCAGTGACCGGGAACGCCGCAGAGGAAAAAATGATGGCCTCTGGTTTTAATGGTGATGGAATCGTTGCCGGAAGTGAGGGTCTCGAAAGGATTGGAGACATTACATGATTTGAACATGGCATGCGTTACTCTCATTACATTGTGGAATTGAGCGTTGTAATTGAATACTGCAAACAATCAAACAAACCATCATTTCAAATCCCTATATTTTATTGTTCATTCTCTTCTCTTCTTTCTTCTTCAATAATATGTAATGATAAGTGATTAATATTTCAATGCCAAAAACTGAGACATAACATTATTGGATCTATTTTCCAAATGGTAGTCCATTTTGGTTATACCAAAAAAAAAAAAAAAAAAACAAAACCCTTTTCGGGATAGAATTGATAACGCTCGTTTAATAAATGTTTGGTTTTTTAAATTCACTTTTTTGTTTTTGTTACCCACTCTCTTACGAATGTTTTTAAAAACAAAGGGCAAGTTTTGAAAGGAAAAAAAATTTAGAATTTGCTTTTTATTTAGAATTTAGCTAAAAATTCAACGTTTCTTTAAAATAAATTGGAAATGTGATAAATATAGTAAAGAAATGATGAGGAAATAAAATAAATTTTAAATACTAAAAAGGAAGTCATTATTAAATGAAGTCTAATTTTTTATGCCGTGTTTTTTAGTCGGAACCATGGGAATTTTAACGCATGTTTTCAATATATTAAAAAGAAAGAATTTAAAACCGATATTAGTCTAAAACTTTCATGTTTGCATATATTCTTTTGACCTTTTATATTTTCATTTTTTTTTTTGCATTATTCTAAATTTTATGTAAAAAATTGTTTCTATAGAGTATATTTGGTGCTATAAGCCACAAGTAAGCGTCTAACATCAAATAAAAAAATAGATGACCTAAAATTTTGTACAAGGACTAGATATTCAAAAGCATACACATTAAACATTTGTACAAATTCAATAATCAAATTAAAAAAAAAACATTTGGTGAAAAATTATGGATAAGAGGTAAAAATGAGAATTTTAGAAAGTTATAAGTGAAAATAGAATATATAAAAGTATTAAAAAGTGGGATAAGTGAGAATGATAATAAATATAGGTCAAAAGAGAAAATATATTTTCAAACAATACTATTCTATTCTAAAGGTAAAAGAAGAAAATAGTTATGAAATTGTCTCCAATATTTTTTACCTGTGATATAAACATAAAGAATGGAAATTGCCTATAATAAAAGGACACTTATTAATGGAATTTGAAAAAGAAAAAGAGTGGTTTTTTTTTAAAAAAAAAATAGGAAATGGGAATTAGATTCTCTTCGACTTGGGAAGAGGGTCATAATGAAGGCGTGAGTGAGTGGGTGGAAAAACCACAAACAAATGGGCCCTACAAGGCCCATTATTTGTGGCCCACTATCACATGCTTACAGCCCACCTAATTGCTGTTGCTGTTCCCCCTTCCCTTTTTTTTATTTATTTATTTTTGGAACTTTCTTTAAAGCCTATTTTCAATCTCAATAACCTATGACAATTTTTGTCGGAATAGGCAGCAAAAAAGTACATTCTCTCACCTCCCAATAGCAACAAAAACCTAATAGTGATGAAAAAAAAAAACTAAAAACCCCCAAATTCAACATTTTTTATCACATTTCTAAAATTATTAGAGACCGTCACAATGCAAGTACGCTATCGATTTTGACACAGACATCGTGTCATAAACACATTCGAACTAGAGTCATATGTCATTTAAGTTGAATTATGTTCTTTTTGACAAACATAGGTTAATTAATTAAAGTATATATCTTCTATAGAAGGTTAGAGGTGTTAATCTTTATACTCTCACAAATTGTATTGAATTAGAAGAAAAAAGAATTTAGGTTAAAAATTTTATTTATTTAATGGTGAAGAGAAAAACAATCTCATTAATAATTTTTTTTTAATGACGCATAAAAAGATATACTTCTCCAAAAAAGACTACAAAGAAAAATTGGACAAAAAAAGATATGAGGATGAGAATTTCGAGAAATAGGTTTTGATTTTGAATAAAAAAAATAAATTAGGAAAAATAAAGGAAAATTTTAAAAAATATATATATATAATCTTGATCAGAAACTTACTGATAACATCGCCGGGCTGGAAAGTTTTAGTAGCAGCCCACTGCTTGTAGTCGACAGAGCCGATGATGGTCCATCCGGCGGCGTCTCCGACCTTATAAACCGCCGCCGCCGCCAGCTCCGGCCCCATCGTCATCACCACCAACACCGCCGCCATCACCGCCGCTGCTCTCTCCGCCGCAAAACCCATTTTCCGGCGGTTATCGTCTCTCAAATTTCACTTCGCTCAATAGGGGTTTTGAATTGGAGATGGATAACTTAAAAAAGGCAGTGCCTTTCTATTTCAATTTATATAATCTCTTTTGATCTGTTGTGGGTTTTTTAGGAAACTTTTAATTTACTTTCCTTTTTCAAAAAAAATATATACTTTTCTGTTTGAGGTGACCCCATTTTGGACATTCGATCTTTGAATCTAAGAAACAACAATTATTTGTCTTTTTTTTTCTATTTAATTTTAAAGGAAAAAATCAATCTACATCCTTAAAATTTGGTTTGTATCAATTAAAATTCTAAATTAATTATAATTATATCTATTAAAATTCAATTTCCATAAGTGGATTAAAGTTGAACTAAAAAAAAAAAGATTAATCTAGACCCTCACGGAATATATAATTTTTATATGTGTATAAGACTTCCCTAAATGGAGATTAACATAAACCAATAAAAATTTTATTAATATGAATTATTTTTTATTATATTATTTTATTATTTTGTTCTCTATTTTTTTAAAAAAAATATATTTTATTCTCTACTTATTTGGAAAGAATTACGTAATAATCTTTCTTGTCTATTTTAATAAGATTTAGAGGAAGACTAAATTTATTTAGATGACTCTAAGTTGATTTTAAATGTAATTGGTGGAAGTAGTAATAAATTTATATTATTAATTTATTTATGAAAATTTAAGGTTTATATAGAAAATATTAATTTTAGATTTTAATTGATTCAATTACTAAAGTTTAAAGGGGTATAAATTGATTGTCAATATAAGAGTAAAGTTTAACTAACCTAAAGTATGAGTTTATGACTAAGAAGTCATAGATTTAAATCTATCATCTCTTAATGTTGTTGAACTAGAAAAAAGTATAAAATAATTTTTTTTCTTATTTTAATTTGTGAAAAAAAAAAGAAAAATGTTTAGAATTTAAGACATTGGGAAAATGATAGTTGACTAGAAAAAATCATTATGAAGAGAATAGGTGGCATGTCATTCATCAAAAGATTTTGAAACTGTTCAGATTATCAGCCAATGAAAGTTCAGTACATGAAAATGAAAGGGCTCCAATATTAATTAGCCTTAATTAATAGTCATTTAATTTTCAACCATATTTTTAATCACCTAATCACAATTTATTTACAGTAAAAGAACCGTTTTTAATTCGGCCATTGGATCTTTCACAATAAATTAAAAGGAAAATATTGATGGGTGCAATGATTCTTACTTTAGGGAATATGAATATAATATGATATATATGAGTTATTATTACCTTTTTTCTTTTTTCCAAACTTTTTGTTGGGCCAATAATGGTTGGAATTGAAGAACTTCAAAGGAAAGAATAGAATGTTTAAATCGGTAAGTAGTTAAAGAATGGGTACCCTACAAATTAAAAATAAAATCGTCTCTTCAAAAGAAGATCAAATTATTTATAACCATCTGATAAGAGACGAATAACTACTATGAATATTATTGTCTCATAAGTTCCTTAAAGGGACAAGAAATATATACCATATAATTTTTTTTCACCCCATTTGAATTTGACCCTTTGGATATTTGGTGTTGTGTTGTGTTTTTTTTTTTTTTTTTTTTTAAAAAAATTCAATTGATTGGAATGTCTTTTTGGCTCTTATCTCTGATGCATATTTGGAGCCAGATAAGATGTTGTCTTTAAGTTAGAGCAACAATTAATTAGACTTTAGAGGCTGCTTTTTGCTTAGTGTTTTTTGTTTTTTTTTTAAAAAAAAGAATTATGTTGTGTTGATATGATTCACCAACTTAATTCTTTGTACCTTTTTCCAAATTGATTTGTCTGCAATGAGATTTGGACTTTGGTCCAAACAACCTTGATTTGATCAATATTTCTCATCACCATCACCATGAGAGTCACATATCAAACAGTGAAACATAGGGAATTGATAGTTTGGTGAACAGCCATTGGGTCGGTTGTGAGATGATTGTAAACAAGGTAGATACAACAATATTACTTGCAACGGTAGAAGACCAACCATCTATATTGATTAAAAGTATGGTCAAAGATTAGAGATTTATAAGTAAGGATAACATCTCAATTTTTATGAGATTTTAAGTGAAGTGGAAGCCAAATTTATATGTTAACTTAAACATAATTCAACTGGTTAAGATATAAAACCCTAAACGAAGAGATCAGAAGTTTGAATCCCCTTACCTCTACATACTGTTGAACTAAAAAAATTATTCATACAGACTTGAACCTAATGTAGACAATATCTACCCAATATAGAAATAAAGATAGTTATTCAATGTCGTTAAAATTAGTGGAATTAAAACCATTCTAAGATACCTAGTTATTATGTGGATGATCATCTTTCAATGTTCTAAATTTTGAAAGGACAAAATTTATGGTAAGGCTAGATCAAATATTTCATTTGCTAATTATATAGAAAGATTGTTTGAGAGGAAACAATAAACATAGTGGTCTTGGTAATAATAGAAGGATTGTTAAAAGTATAATTATCAAATGTGATTAATGATGGTATGTTCACAATGTAATCAATTTTAATTTGGGTAAAATCTAAGAATAGACAACGCTTAGATAAAAGAAATACTCTGAAATAGACCATTATTCGAGAAAAGATCTAATGGCTTTTTTTCCGAGCGAGAATTGTTAATGTTACATTTGTAACTATTTGGTTTTTAGTTTTTGGGTTTGAAAATTAAGTCTAAAATACTACTTCTACTAATGAGTTTTTATGTTTTATTATTTACTTTTTTTTTACTTTTGTTTTAAAAAACCAAATTAAGTTTTGAAAACTATTAAAATAGTTTTCAAAAACTTATTTTTGTTTTTGACATTTGGCTAGAAACTTAAATGGTTTTTTAAGAAACATGGAAATCATTGTAGAGATCCAGATGAAGAGAAATTGCAAAAAATAAGTATAATTTTCAAAAATAAAAAATCAAATAGTTATCAAATGGGTCTAAAAGTCAATTAAAGTGTTTTATTACCTAGAAATAAATTAGATTATTAATTTAGAAAGGAAGACTACACCTTAGAAAGTAAATTAGAAAAGGAAGAAATTGTTAATGCTCAAAGCTCAATTTTTAAGAAAAAAATTGTTAAATTACAGGTTTGATCTTTGAAACTTTTAAATTGATGTCAATTTTGGTCCCTACACTTAAAAAGAAAAAAAAAGTGTATAATAGATTTTTAAACTTTTAATTTTATATCTGGTAGGTTCCCAAATTTTCTATTTTAAGTCTAATAGATCATTGATCTGGATTCTTAATAAAATTCACGAAACTTTTAGACAAAAGAAAAAAAATCAAGTTTAAGGACTATTATACTATAAAAAAAATCATTTTTATGTCTAATGGATTGATTAATTTTAAAAAATTTCATATATGTTAAGGATTTATATATTCGACAAAAAAAATAGAAATCTTCAATGACCTATCATAAGTTTTAAAGTTCAAGAACCTATTAACAAGCTTGAAAGTTCACTCATTAAACTTGTAATTTAACCCTATGGCAGTGAAATTGTTTTTATGGGAAAGAAGAATCGGAATTTGTTCGTTTTAAAAACAAAAAATTCTCAATTTGGTATTTTGCCCAACAATTAAGCAATGAGACCAGTGCGGTCTTTAATGAAAAAAGTTATGACAAAATATATCATTGTTTTCATACACATAATTATGTATATTATCATTTTTAATCATGTATTGAAATAATAAACCAAAATACAAATCTATTACTTCTTTTTAATCTTGTTCTTCACTACACTACATATTTGATGGTTATTTGAGATCTATAACTAACATCTTCCTTCCTAGTTAAAAAAAGAAAAAAAAAGAAAAAAAAACGAAATTTTGGTGAGATAACCCCATAACATTATTGATTTATTTGGCCACAAAATTTATTACAAATTTTAAATTTATGTTTTAGGCCTAATGTTATTTAGTGTTTTTTTAGCCCCTATTGTTTTTAAAATTTTCGGTTCAGTCTTTTACATTTTAATATTTTTTAATTATACCCTTTATATGTTGGTGGATGCAAGTTAAATAGGCTTATTAATAACTCGTGAAATATGAGTTATTTTTGCCTAAAATAGCAACTCATTCTCTCCGTAAATAATTGCTTTAATGAGTTGTATCAATAGTGTTAACAGAATAACACACTCAATTTTATTCATATACTATGACCTTTTAGGTTATTTTTTGAATATGAATGTCAATTATATATTGTTTAAGATTACACTAAAAACTTTAAAAATTTCATATAATGGATAATATTATATTGTAAATAAAATAATCAAAATTATTTATTAACTATTAAATAAATCATTAATTACAATCTTTAGAGCATAAATCTCAACAAACATATATTTAAGAAGGATTGTAGTCCTCATGAAACCAGCTTGATAGAGTGTAGTACTCTACTTGAACGAAACCTATCTCTTCTCTACTAATTCTCAATTGAGGGTAAAGAACTATTTTAGCATAAAAGAATGGGCAGTAATTGAGTGTTGTCCACTTATCAACCACAAATTAAAAAAGAAAAATTGTATGGTTACCAATGAAGTTGCATTATATTTAGTTGTGAGTTGAGTTTGTTTCTTCCTTGTTATTGTGTGTTCTTGAAATTTCTTTTGGTAATTTTTCGCTAGCTTTATATTTATTTTTTGTCATTTACATTTCTTGCATTTACATCTACATTTATCTTTAGGTTTACCATTATTCTTTTGTTTTATTTGTGTACCATCATATTTTCCCATCAAATGATCGCTATTATCATGTAGAGTTGGCCATATATCGCTAGAGGTATATACCTATCCCACGGGTAAATATTTGAGATGTGATAATTTGTCGCAAAAATATGACACAAATAGATTTGATGTCATAGTACTCAATAGCAAATCTAGAATTTTTTATTTGGGGTTTATATTTTAATCTTAGTTTTTTCAATCGAAAATATGATTGATATTCTTTAAGTCCTTGTATTTTAAGTTTCAAACGGGAGATTTCTTGCCCCATTCGAAATGGGGTGATAGGCTCAAACTCATGTACGCCAGGGGTTACACGAGGCTAATTATGCAAGTGCCATTAAGACAGAAATACAAATTTATTAATATTATTGTTCCAAAGTTGAGGGGGGACTCGAGTCGTCTAGGCTTAATGTAGCACAATTGGTGATTCTAAACTCCAATAAAATACAATCTCTGTCATTGAATTTAATGCCTTTCGAAATAACATAAAAATGAAAAATCAAAACAGTTAATTAATTAACAAACACCATTTCCAACTCTGTTTTCTGTTTCCCATAACTAACAAAGGAAAACGAACAGTTACATTACACCTAAACTAAATAATCCCAATTTACAACTGATACGAAACAGAATCAAAGCCATTACCATTAGCATGGCCATTCTTCAGCGGCGGGCCACCATTAATTCCGACCGGCTTGACAGTCCGTCGATCCTCAGCGTCGTCGTCCATGAACCTCTTCCAGAGCCAGTGCTGCTTCCAGACACGATCGGTCATCTCTTCGATGGGAATGTTCTTGGTCTCCGGGAGGAGGAAGAGAACGAAGACGGACATGACGAGAACCCAGGCGGAGAAGAAGAGGAAAATGCCGAATTTGAAGTGGCAGAGCATGGAGAGGAAGGCTTGAGCGATGACGAAAGTGAAGAGAAGATTGACGCAGACGGTGATGCTCTGTCCCGCCGATCGGGTCTCCAATGGGAAAGTCTCGCTCGGAATTAGCCATCCGAGAGGACCCCATGACCAAGCGAACGACGATACGAATGTGCACACCATTACCACTACCACTATCGCCAAGCCATTGTGAAGATTGTTCACGTCGTCTTTTACTTTCATTCCCAGAATTACTGCGATCACTACCTGTTATTCAAATTAGGAATTACTCGTTTAATTACAGTGGCTAACGATTATAAAATATTCAATATCCAATTCCAAGTTTACATCCCTATCAAACTTTTAAATTTGTATTTCAACTATTCTTTCTTAAAAAATTTGAGGTTTCAATGTACTCGTCCCCCTTCTTGTTGAGCTAAAAATTGTTATTTTAAGTCTCGTTTGATAATTATTCGATTTTTTGTTTTCCTCAAAAAGATAGGAACTAAGAACTATTATGGAGAAACGGTGAAAAAAACAAACAATTTCTAAACACAAAAAAAAACTAAAAAACAAATGGTTATCAAACAAACCTTAGTTTTTGGTTTTTAGTTTTCCAAAATCATGCCTATAAATACTACTCAATACTCATGCCTACAGAGTTCCAGTTTTTTTTCCTACTTGTTTTCAAAAGTTTTGAAAACTAAAACTCGTTTGTTAATTATCTTGTTTTTAGTTTTTGAAAATTAAGTTTGTTCTCTCCAAATTTTTCTTGAGATTTATCCTTAGAACCATTTGAATTCTTAGCCAAATTTTAAAAGCAAAAACAGATTTTTGAAAACTATTTTTTTAGTTTTCAAAACACATCTTGTATTCAAAACATTTTTTTAGTTTTTGGTTTTTCTTAGAGTTTATCCCTAAACCATTTGAATTCTTAGCTAAATTCTAAAAACAAAAACAAGTTTTTGAAAATTATTTTTTTTAGTTTTCAAAACACGTCTTGGTTTTTAACAAGTAGATAGCAAAATAAAGTAAATCCATAGGTATGAGTAATATTTATAGGTTTAATTTTTAAAAACCAAGAACTAAAATCAAATGGTTATCAAATAGAGCTTAAAAAATAATTTTTGAAAACTTTTTTTTTAATGGTTAAGAATTCAAATATTTTTTTAAGAAAAATGAAACTCGTTTGTTAAAAGAAAATATGAGAAAAAAAATATAAGTAAACAAATCTGTAAAATACAAAATTAAAAATTTCATGGCCAAATATAAAATTAAAAGTTTAAAGATTGTTCTCAATTAGGGGCGGATTTAAGAAGGGCCGAAATGGAGCCCCTCTTTCCCTCAACTTTTGTAAAGTTTAGTTTATGTATATAAAATAATATATGTATAATTTTATCTTGGTCTAGTGACAAGTTCCCTTGTTTATCCTTCTTTTTCTACACATCTAAGTTAAATTCCCAGCTTGTCAATAAAAATAAAAGTTCTTAATCTTCTTTTTATCAAAATTAATGTGAATCATTAATCTAAATTTGTAATTTAATCTATAAATTAACTCGCCGTTAGATTCACAGCGAAATTCAACAAATACCTGAGAAATGAACATCTGAACACCGGCTTCAAGCAAGAGAATACGGCGGCCAAGTTTATCAACAGAGTAAATCGACACAACAGTAGAAACAACGTTAACAGCTCCGGTGATGACGGCGGAGTAAAGCGCGGCGTCGTTCTTAAAACCCAAAGTGTTAAACAACACCGGCGCGTAGAACATAATCGCGTTGATTCCGGTGAGCTGCTGGAAGATCTGGAGTGCGACGGCGATGACGAGCTGCGGCTGGTTCCGCCGCTTGAGCAAGTTTCTAAAGGGGTGCTTCACTTCTTTGGCGATCCGGCTCGCCTCGACCAGCTCCAGAAACTCCGGTTCGACATTTTCGGTTCCTCTGATCTTTTTCAGAGTGGCTTTTCCTTCCTCAAAACGACCCCGTTCGATCAAACTGTTTGGGGTTTCGACCACTAGAAGAGCTCCGATCGTCAGTAGACCGGCCGGAACTCCGGCCAATCCTAGAGAAAGTCTCCACCCCCATCCGTCTTTGATTCTGAAATCAATGTTAATTGGTTTGTTAGTTTTTTTTTTTTTAATAATTGGTTTATTTGTGATATTAACAAATTTTGAAATGGACCATATCAAACGTGTATATATCAAATGTGTTCACGATTAATAGATTTGTGATTTTAATTTTTCAACTCCTATTATACTAAAAAAAACTTAAGAATGTGTAATGAAGAGTTTTTTTTTAAAAAAAAATCTTTTAGAAGAAAAAGAAATAAATTATTTTAATGATTTAATTCATTAAATTAGACTTTTACACTTGGATAAGTTTCTTTCCCAATCACCCATTAATTTTAACAAAGTGCAAGGTAAGGAATTTCTCAATACTATGAATTTCAACCAACATTAAACTCATTATTTAAAAAGATCAACAATATACGTGATAATTCACCCATCTATATAAAACATAAGTTAACTAATTATTAAGACACTTTATCCTTAACCTAAACATAAAAAATTCAAATACCCACCCCGACATGTTGTACAACTAAAACTATGATCGAAGGTCGATTGAATAAATTTTTAAAATAAAAACTAATTTTAGGGGAAAAAAATGGTCTAAATATTATATTTCTTATTAAAAAAAATAATGTTCAAAGTTTTTTAATGAAACAATTTTCCATACTCACCTCTCCAAGAAAGTTAGAATGTAAAAGTTAAAATTTAGTTTTTACCGTTTTAAAGGTTAAAAATAGTCTTATGGACACGTTTGATGAAACTACGGGTGTACATGGGTTAGATTGGGTTGAAGAGTTTTTTTGGAACCAACTCGAAAATTCGGGTTGGTCAGGTTGACAACTCGAATTACCCGATTAAGGGTTGCAACCCAACCCTATATTTTCGGGTTGGGTTGGATTGGGTTCGGGTTGATTTTTTTATTTTTAATAATTTTTTAATTATTTAAAATAACTTTTTTTGAATTTATAACTAAATTCACATAAAATTCAATTATCAAACTTCAAATTTCATAACATTTTAATATTTGTTAGAATCTTAGAAGAAAAATATTAAAATTGACAAATAATTCGTTTATAAATATATATAAAAATAATAAATAAATAAATTTTGGGTTGAATTGGGTCAACCCGAGCCTAAAAGGGTCAACCCGAGAACCGACCCAAAAATTCGATTCTCTAAAATTTTAACCCCACCTAAACCTTAGTTTGGATTGGGTAGTCCAGGTTACTCGAGTTATCCAGTTATTTATACACCCCTAGATGAAACCCTAAAAAAGATAGTCCTTATCACTAGGACCATTTATATTTTAACAAATTTGAAACTATTTACGAGGTAATTTTGTCCAACTATAATGAGGAACCCATAATAACTAAATTTTAACTTTCTCTAAAAATTAGATATATATTTCTTTTGAAAAAAAATAAACACTATCTATCAATCGAAAAATTTTCCTACCAAACAAAGACCTAAGGAGTAAAAATTGGATTATCTTTTTCCTAATATTTATCAAAGGATGACCAAAGCCTTGGAAAAGGTTGTGTCCAACGACGAATCTTAAGGATGACACGTGTACTTTGACTATAAAAATAATAATAAAAAAAGAGTTTGAAAGGAATATATAAGGAAAAAGAAGCTGACTTGGCAGTTCCGTAGTTGATGAGACTGGCGAAAAGGATTCCAATAGTGACGTTTAATTGAAATAATATGTTAAGTCCTCCACGTATTCTGGTTGGTGCAATTTCCGATAGAAACAGTGGCACTGCCTGTAATAAACAAATAAAATAAAATAAATCAAAATTTCATATCATATCATTAATATTTTATTTAGAACTCATTGAATTTGAAAATAAATTATCATTTAATTTCGTATTTGTTGCCTTGGGTTTTTTAATTTTTACGCAACTTCCCTAGGTGGTACCTTCCCTAATCCTTGCTCCGCCAGCTAGTTGGGAGTTTTGAATTTTCTTTTATTATTTTTAATCTACAATTATTTATTTTTTCGTTCATGCATGGTGATTAAAAAACTCAGTATAAATATCTTGTGTTTCGTTCTTGGATAAATTTTTTTAATTCATTCATGTTAAAAAAAACTATGTTACGTATTTAAGTTCAAAAGTATCTGTTTAAATAAATGATTTTATAAATGCAATTATTTTAAAATAAGTTTAAATTTTAATATATTATAAGGTAATTATACATTGACCCATAATTTTGAAGTATTATATACATAAGATTGAAAAAACTTTAAGAGAGCTTTTGAACCACAATTTCAAAATTAGAATCTTTAGATTTGGAATACTTAGAGTTTGTTTTGGGAGTTTGAAATTATGAGAAACAGAAAACGTGCAGTGTTTTGAAGCCTAGAAATCATAAAATGGTGATTGAAATACTATGTTTAAAACTGATTTTTCAAATTCATTAGGTTTTGAAAACAGTGATCCAAACAACGTTTTGGGTTTGTATTCCAAACATGATGCTTCAAACACCCCCAATCTATTTCTTTGCCTTTTGATTGTTTCTGAAAATCGTATTTATTTTCTAACCATTTTTTACAATGTTTCATTTTTCAAAATCAACTAGTTATCAAACATAATTAAATAATTTCTATGATTAACATGTATAAAAAAAGTTACAAAAGTGGGAGTTTCAAATTTTATATTTGTATATATAGTCTATGGGATTAATAAAATCATAAATTTCAAATAATTGACATCAAATGTAAGTCTAGTTTAACTTTACGACTAAAAAATATGGCTTTACGACTCAAAATTATCTAGACTAAATTCAATAGTCAAAAAACACACCAAAGATGCAGAAAACACTATGGGAATCTAAACAATTTGGAAGAGTTGAAATTAATTAACCAATTAGAAGCTTGCTAAACTTTGATAGAAAAATCTAGGATTAATTTAAAAAAAAAAATCATACACCTCCACACAAGGACAACGATGAAAAAGAATTAAAAAATAAAACAAATAAAATGATAATTAAAATATTATATATGGGGAATCCAAAAGGTGGCCAGTTATTCAACTCGAGACAAACGACTTTCAAGAGTGAAAATGATTTGGAAAGCAAAAGGGAAAAAAAGAAGAAGATTCAGACAAATTTGGTTGGTTCTCTCTTCTGGAAAATTTAAAGTTATACATCTTTTTCATCCATAATTTCAAATAAAATATTTTTACCCTTTTTATAAAAAAAAATTGTCAAATATATGATGCAATAAGAAGAGAGAGAAACAAAAAAAAAACGAGTGAGTTTGAAAAAATAATTGTTGATATAATATGGACTTGTATTCAACGGATGAACACAATTTTTGGAGTTTTATTATAATTTTCATGCGTCAAGTTTATTTTATTTGTTCTTCTTTTGTTTTTCGAATACTTTAAAGTCACATGGTTCACTAAGATAGTGGATCGGACTCTTATTTTGAAACGATTCTCTTGATAATATTAGTTTTAGTTTTCAAAAACATTTATTTAATAAGCAAGTGTATTAGATGTCAAAGAAAACGTTTTATTATATGTTCATGATGATTGAGAAAGAAAATCAAAACGCGGACAATGAAGAAAAATGCTAAAGTGAACCCGACTTAGTGATAATTAGCACGCATTCTCAACCATGAGAGAGAATAAAGAGAGAAGTTTAACCTGATTGGCGAAACCGACCCCACAACCGAGCAAGATTCTACCAATGATGAGCATTTCGATGTTTTGAGCAGCGGCGTTGAGGACGGTACCGAGTATGAAAAACACACCGGCAATCAACATGGTCGGGCGCCGCCCGAGCCGCCGTGTCGTGTAGGAGGCGAAGAAGGTGGCGGTTAATCCGGCGAGGTACAAAGAAGAGGTAAATAGTTGAAGGCCTTGGTTATCATATTTGCAATAGTTACTATCACCACCCTCTTCGATCCTCCGGTGAACCACCGGGAAGAATTTTTTCAAAAATGACGGCATCGACGTTACCCCACCTGAGAAAAAAAAATTGTTTGTTAAATTAAAATGACAAAAAAAAAAGAAATAAATAAAGAAAATCATATATATTTTTTTAATTCAATTTTTGTAGGGTTTTCTAACGGAAAACAACCCCTTTTTCAAAAATTTCCTTTTTAAGGGTAGTTTTAGAGTCTCACAAAATAAACACACTTTTCAAAAAAAAAAAAAAAACTAAAATACCACGTCAACAAAGAAGATCATGCGTATATAAATGATGGACACAATCTACTCATATTAAAACTAGAGTATATATGTCTAAAGTGAAAAAATATCATGCTAATGTAGAGATACATGGAAGGTGGTTGTCCCTAATACTATTATAATATGTATATTAAATATTTTTAGAAGGATTATTTATTTTACCAGAAACACCGACATCGTAGCCGAACATGAGCCCTCCCGTGGCGGCCATTATACAAGAAATGATGACGATGGGAGTGATCTTGGCCTCGAACTCGACGCCGCCGGGGGCCGTGGAGAATCCTCCGGCAGGCATGGTGGCGAAATAACACTAGGGAAGTTTGAAGGAAAGAAGACCAAATTGTTGAAGAAGAGATTTGTGAAGAGACTGAAATTTTTGGTTGCAATTTAATGGGTGTGGGCTGGGGGTTTTATAGGCGACGATGAGAGAGAAAGTTGGGGGAGGAGAGAGAAAGAAGCAGGCTGGAGCCCTCATTAGGATCTTTCCACGTGGCGATTTGGACGGCTGATGTTTATCGTGGACGGCTAGTCAAACCTAAATGTTTTTCGGTTTAGATAAACCGTGTGTGTGACTTGAAAATTCAACTCAAATCATTTTTTAATATCAACTCTAATTATTATCTACTAAAATAGAATTTCCAATGTATTTTGGGTTTACTTTTTTATTAAATAATACAAAATTATTTTAGTATAAGCTCGTATTTATTAGAATCCGAACTTATTTTGTAGCCAACATGAACCTAATTCAACGATAAATATGTACTTATTCTCTTAAAATCGGAACTTCAAATCTACAGGCCTCACATTCATTATACTAAAAAAAAATTATAGATAAGATATTTATTATACATCTTTTTTAAGATTAATATTCAACTTTACATTTATTGAGTTCAAAAAGAAATCTAGTTATTCTTAAATGAGTAAACGATAGTAGTTACGACATTTCTATTCATTTAAAAAGTTGGTAAAATTTATAGTACTATAGGAGTATCATATTTCTTTTGTTCACACTATATGTTTTAGTTTTTTAATACTAACAGACTCTACCTAAATTTTAAAAAGGTGCTATAAGACAAAAGAGTAGTATGAAAAATTATATATACTCGAATAATATTTAGAAAATTCTCCTAAAACGTTGCAGTTTTTCAATCTCACTTTGTATTTGTGATGAATATTTTAAAAGAAAAACTTCTATTTATTAGTGAGAATGTAAGTTTTTTCGTATTAATAATTAATAAATAAAAATACTTTTTTTCCAATGGGGCGAGTCCACGTAAGTCAATTTCAACAACTCCCCTTGAAACAGCAGAGGTCATTTTCTTGAAATTCACTTCTTATATATATATATATATTTCAGTAAATTATTATAATTAATAACATACGGGAGTTTTAAATTTGAGAAAAGAAAATATATAATGTGAAAGGGAATTTGTATGTCGTTTCATAGAATAGAAAGTCTTCAGGATACACAGGAAACGACACGTCGGTGGAAGTAGCCAAACCAAATTTTCATCTTATTATTCTTAAATTTTTTGATTAATTTGGTCAAATAGAAAACCAAAAATACGTAGGACTCTTATTATTTAATATTATTCTGTAAAAATTCCTTTGATTCTCAAAATTTTGCGAAAATGACGTCGACAGCTGAGGAATTTCTGAATTTTCATGTCGATATGATATAAATACAAAATATATAAATAGTGTGAATGCAAATTATTGTTTATTTTTTCTTTTTTTTAAATCGGGCAAAATGATCCAAGAGCGGCCCAATTATTTTATTAATTTGATTGTTCGAATCATTTCAACATACATATAACGATTTTAATTAAAAATATTTAAATAATTTTTTAATATTTTATTGGCCGCCAAGGCTTGGTATTATAATTTTTCCATTACTTATATTATCTTATAAATAATAAATTTTGAATGATTTTTCCTATTAAAAAAATGTTACATGCGCTAATTGCCTATATTCCCCGAAAATACAAATTTTAAGTTTTCATCCCATATTTCTTTATCTAAGAGATGTCGTTATTTAGTACTAAAAAAAAAAAAATTAGAGAATAATAACCTTTTAAGTTACGTGAGATAACTAAGTTTCCTTTAAAACATAAACCTCGATTTATTTCTTACCAAAAATCTCGCTAATTATTTTTAATTTATGAATAACTTCAAATCGAACGTAATGTAATTAAATAAATTGTTATAATTAAAAGCAACAAAGAAAATAATGGCAAATATAAAAAGAAAAAATAGAATACACACATATATTCTATTTTTGTATAGTTTTTTTATATATGAATCCATTTTATATTTATATTTTAAAAATTTTAGGTTTACTTTGATTTATTGAGCATGGTGGTCCCTCAACTTCCTCATAAAATAGTTTAAATATAATAGAAAATTTTACGTGACATTTCTTAAATTTAAGGATTGGAAGAGTGAGAATAGAATTATCAACTTTTAGAATAATAATTAATATCTTATAGTTAAAATACTATTTTGGTCGATGTACCTTGAGCTTTATTCTATTTTGTTCCTTGTATTTTCAAATGTTTAATTTTAGTTCTTATACTTTCAATAAAGCTTAAAATTGGTCTCTATGATAAGTTTGAATTTAATTTTGTATCTAAATTGATTAAATAATAATAATAATAATACAAGAAAAGGTACCATGTGAATATACTTTCAAAATTTGTAAAATAAAAAATTAATAGAGACTAATTTTTTTTTAAAAAAAAATTAGCAAGAACCCATTTTAAGATTTATTAGAAGTACATGACTAAAATTAGACATTTAAAAATACAAAATTTTTAATATACAAAGAACCAAATTTTACAAAGATGATCCGAACTCATATATAGTTTTAGGACAATAATAACTAGATTGAGTTGGAGAAACAAAATATCATATTTATGTTTATCCCTTGTAAAATCCACAAAGTCAGAATAGAAGAACTATTATAATTAATAATAATAATTAAGGTTTGGAAGCAATTAATTGTAGTATTAGAGAATTAGCATTAGCTAAGTTAGCAATATCCAAAAGGAGGAAAATAAAATGTTGACTTTCAAATTTGACGTTCTCAAAATATCCAATTAGCCGCAGCCGTCTGATTTTGTTTCCTGATTGTACATATTACCATTTAAATTGGCGAAAGTCGTTTGCATATTGTTTTTTAGGAGAAATTAAAATTTTTATATAAAAAGAAGCTTCCATGTAAAGCATAAAGGAAAGAATGTGCCTAATTCTCCCTCTTTTTGTGATTTTTTGTATCAAAAAAGAATTACAAAATTCGAATTATTATTATAAAATAAAAGCTGCATATTCCCCACTTATGAATATGATAGGATTTTTTATTTTTTTAAAAAAATAAGAAATTTAAGAACCACTTGATGCACGTGCGCATTTAGGTCCTTGAAAGACAAGACCATCTTTTTGAACATCTCTTTCTTCAAAAAAATAAATAAATAAAAATAAAATAAAAACTTTTGAGTATCTCTTCTAAGTTCTACACTTCTACTAGGAGAAACGGTCTATATTCAATTTTGAGGCATGAACTTCTAAAATTATTTCACTTTAATATTTGAATGTTTAAAGTATTTTGGTAATATGAATTTTTAATTAAATGATTTTATTTTAATGTTTGATCCTTCAAAATATCTATTTTTATCTTAATTTATTTTTAAAATAGTTTTTTCTTTTAATTATACTTATACACATGGAGATGAATATTCTACTGAGGTGTTAACTTGGTTGGAATTTCACACCAATGTAGTGATCGATGTCATACACTTTGAAACTTAAGTTAGTACTTAATTAGAATTAGTGTTGAATCAAACTAGTTTAGTATTGAATATCTTTGGAAAAAATGGTCTTTGTCTTTTATAGAGAAGCAACTAACCAGTGTTGTTGAGAATCCTACATTAGAAAAGTGGAGAGAAACCTCACAATATATAACGTATATGGGTTACTCCTCTCATTGTCAATTGGTTTTGAGATGGAACCTCATATAATCTAATATAGTATCAGAACCCATTAAACCCAAACGGGTATTGGATCCAAAAATTGAAATTGGGATCCGATCCAAGAATGGTGAACCCAAAAAAGGCACAATCTTGAGGGGACATGTTGAGGTTCCTACATTGGAAAAGTGGAGAGAAACCTCACAATATATAACGTATATGGGTTACTCCTCTCATTGCCAATTGATTTTGAGATGTAACCCCATATAATCTAATAAGTGTTACCTTGCCATTTTTTACGTCCGTACCTAGTGAGAATGAATCACACGCTCATTGGAATCCATACACTTAGGTTAGTCATCTGGTCGAGCTTGGGTATGGTCAACAAGTGTCTTGACGCATACAAAGGTTCACCCCACTATGTTCAAGTAGGAGCCCATATACATTTCCTTCAATGATTGGTCCACGTGTCAAATCCTAATTTGTCACGTAACAAACATGATTATTTTTTTAATAAAAAATCAGAATTAAAGTAAAAAAAATTTAAAGTCCAAAGACCAAAACGATTAATTTTTTGAAGTTCTATTGTAAAAAAAAAAAAAGACAAACAAAATTAAATATTAAAGTAGACATTTTGAAGAGTCAAGAACCAAGATTAAACAAATTTCAAATTTAAATACTAAAATAAGATTTAACCCTTAATTTTATCTATAGTATCATTAACTCGAAAGTAAAAAATTTATTTTGAACTTACTATCCATAAGAAGAGATTAATGATTGTTGGGGGCGTTGAGTGGATTATAATATCATGAATTATAATAGCATGTTGATTATAAATAGTATATAAAATCATGTAATTTGTGTTTATGATGCACAATAATTTAGTCTAAGTTATACTAGTCTATAATTGAGATACAAAATATTTCAATTTCAATACAAATTATTATAACTCACGTCTCAAATATTTTTCAATATTTTAACAGTTTCTAATGGATCGAGATAGACGTCAAAATTGACAAAAAGGGCATTTAACAAAAGCGATGTGGAGAAAGGAATTTGAAAGGATAAGATTGGGATAAAGATTGGTTGGTATCACAACTCACGAGAGTTAGAAACCAGAAAGGCAAATGGCAGCGCATCCCCCCAAAGTACTTGACTTGTTTTTCTTTGAATTCAATGGTTGAAATTGAAGCGTTTACACCAAACGCCATCCATTCCCACAACCATATTTCAAAGTTCTTGACTTTTTTTTTTCTTGAAATTTGAGTTGTATTCTTCTTCTCTTTATATGTAATATGATACGTCGATTTTGTAAGCTTATCTTGTTTGATATGAGACGAGATAATGTTAGAAGTGTGACCATTGTTTGATTAATATCAATTTGAATTTAGAAACGAGGAAAATTCTAACTTTTGTGTATGATGAATGGTGTTAAGCTAACTATGCTTTGAATATATAGTTGTGTAGATTAAAACCATAGCGCAAATTTGATAAGTTTGAACTACTTGGAGTTTGTTTGGATTGCATTTTAATTTAAGTGTTTTTCATAAAAGCATTTTCTTTTAAGCATTCTTTATAAACTCCTATGTTTTTTTACGTTTTCTTAAAAGTATTTTTAACGCAAGTTTGTTTGATTTGCTCTATATTCCAAATGTTTCTACTAATTTCAAATTATTATGAACGATGATTATTAAACACTATGAACCAATAAGTTCAAATTTTTATTTAAAACATTATGACCGACTGACTAACATCGACCACTGCCAGAGTGGTAGTCGGAGTGGTGAGAAGGGTAATATGAGAATATTTTGGTCATTTTAATATATCATGAAAATTTAGGAGGAATACCAAGTTAAACACCTAACCAATCTTTTTTTTTTCCTATAAATTATTTTTACATGTTTTATCCCAAATAACTTCTTTCTTAAACTCATTTTTTAAAAGTCATTTTGAGTGGGTGTCAAATACTTCAAATTTTGTTAAAATGACTTAATTAAAAAAAAAAAAACAAACACTTGAAAAGACAATCCAAATATATTCTTAGTCATGTGGACGAAATGCTCAAATATCGAGTTCCAATGGAGTTGTATTAAATAAGTGACATGTTTTAATAGAAAAAAATTATTAGAGGAAGCCAACATAGATCTTTGATTTATGAAAGAACTCTGTAAGAATGTAACAATGTATATTCATAGTATCTATTATTCTTTGATTCTTTTATTGAATTGTCTATTAAAGTTGTTGTGAATTGATATTATATATATATTCTTTTTAGTTCAATAAATGTGAAGATAAAGATTTGAACTTCCAACCTCAACGAAAGATATCAATATTTTAACTACTAATTAAAGTGATGCTCCTATTAATTAAAAATGTAAATATAATTTTGTGTAAATATATTTTAACTACTAGTTCTTATCAAAGTAAAATTATATGCTAACTATAGGTCATGATTTTGAGAAGTTGATTTGATTGAAGCTCTAACTTCAAATATGTTACAGCTCTATTGAAAAGTAAAGAATTTGCCCATTGAGTTGACTTCCCACTAAATCTTGTTTCTTATATGGATGGATAAGAATACATAACAGAATTATAAAGACTACCAACAACAATTACAAATACCCAACATGTGTCAAGGTTATTCAATCCAACACACTTTGCCTATAAATGCAAACATCATTAACTGATCTATTTGGACAACATTATTGATGACTCCAAAACACAAAGTTTTCCTAAGTTTGAGGTCCAAAATTTTCTATATCCATCCCATCACTAAACTTGATGTCATGAAAGCGTCACGCTATTGTCAAGTCGAATTACCCATATAACGTAGGGTATCGAAAATTGATGATGTTAATGATTATGATTTGAATGTTATATTAGCTATGTTTAAATTATGATTCAAATAAGTCTATTTTATTGAAAATTTAGTAAGACTTTTCAATCCGACATCAGAAATATCCCTTTTACAGGGTACAGTCGATTACAGTTAAACTAGAACAATAAAAGAGAGACAAAGACACGAATAATAGAAAAAATAACACGAGAGTTAATATAACAATTCATTCTAAACTAAGGTCTTATGTCCAGTCTTTTGCAACTTTATTGGAAATATTACAATAAAATTCTTGCAAAGCTTTAGAATGATTATCACTTTTTCCACATGCTTGTAACAATGAGAATACTCACAAATCACTATACAGAATTAGTGTATTTACGAGAGCCCTAGGACTCTAAGGCTCTTCTAAATGATGCCTATGTACGTAAACTAGTGCGACAACTCTCTAAAGGTTGTTTTGGGCGTTGAGTGAGTTATAATAACAGGGGTTATAATAATTATTATTTAAAATGCAGAGTAATATAGTCTGGGGTTATAATAGTGTATGTTTGGGGTGCAGAGTATTACACAGATTATAATATAACACAAGTAATTATAACATGTGCCTAAACATGCCCTAAGAGTGTAACTATACTTTATTCTAAGAAACTCTTTAGCCTCACTCTAATGCCATGTCGCTGTGAGGTTAGCATAATGACATTTTTTTCTCGAATGGTTTGACTACATCTTCTCCTTTAGCATTATTTTGCATTTTCTTCTCTTCATTTCTTGAAGTTTAGTGACCTTCCATGAGTTTTCTTTATAATTTGAGATCCACATAATCAAACATATTTTGTATTCGAATTATGATTTGGGTTTTATCTCTTCTTAGGATATATTAATATCTTAACTATATTTTATTAATATAATATGTTATTAGGTTTTTATCTATTCAATGAAACCACAATCGTTTTTTTGTATTCTCTTCTCATATTTCCTTTCTCCTAAATTTACAATTATGATTATCTATCTAACATATGTTAGTCACTACTATTTTCTAACTATTTTTTTAAAATATTATATCACATGCAATGGTAAAATTTAAAATGACAAACTCTTAAATAAACTAAAGATGTCTTAACTATTCAGTTATGTTTATGTTAACACTTTTTTTATTCTATTCAATTTGATGTTACAACAACAATATTTCACAAATTTAAGATCGATTATTTACTCACTTATCTCAAATTGAGGAAGAAATTAGATGGATGCTACCTTTATTAAACCTTTCGTTTGACTTAAATCCAAATTTATCACAATTTAAAGAATCAATCAATCAATTAATGAGATTAGAAACCAAAAAAAAAAAAACTATAATTATTGGAATGGAAAAGCACAGTGGTAGAGGTAGAAACATATAGTTAATTTTCAGAATTTTGATGAAGCAAATATGAAAAAAGAAAGTGACAGAGAAATTTGATGTCGGCAAAGTGAGGATGGTGAAAGAAAATGCTAAAAAATTAAAAACTTAATAATTACGAAATGATTGTTTTCTTTATTTAGCACTCATTTTTCATGTTTGGTCTTTCATAATTTGACTAAAAAACAATAACCTTAATTAAATTAAAGTAATTGTTTTTTTATGTGTCGGTGTTGTCTCACTTTCGGCTAATTTTAGAAATATCAAAAGTTATTTTTAATATATTCAATCGACATGTCGGCTTTGAACAAACAGTGGAGGGCCAAAAAGAAATATTGAAATTGATTTGTGGCCCATATGGCTCTGACAATCTTGCCCTAAGCCCAAATTGAATGGTGATAAGATGAATTGCCTTTTAGTCTTGGTAGAGATATCAGTGGTGAAATTCCCATCTTACCCCTTTCACACAATCTTATAAAGAGTTTAGTACTAGATAAAATTTAGGGTGGTTCCTTTTCCCAGTGAATATTACTAAGGTCTTGTTTGATAACTATTTGGTTTCTACAATTATTTCTATTTTTTTTGAGGTACCATTTAAACTTCTAGCTAAATTTCAAAAACAAGAACAAGTTTTTAAAAACTATTTTTTTAGTTTTCAAAATTTAGCTTGGTTTTTTAAAAGATAGGGACAAGATACATAGATAAGAAAACATAAAAACTTATTGATATAAGTAGTATTTTTAGGCTTAATTATCAAAAATCAAAACTCAAATAGTTATCAAATGGGGTTTTAACTACATATCAATCCTATTCTCTTTTAGCTACACACCAGTACATATTACCATTAAAATTTTGTTGACAACTAAGACAGAGAAAACAAGAAGATACCTACGCACTAATATGTAGCCGAGTATTATTATTATTATTATTGACAGAAAATAAAAGTGGAGTGGAAGAAAAAAAACTATGTATGACCTAATCAAGGACGAGAATAGAGAATATATTCTTCAATCCTATATCGTTTGTTTTTTTAATGCATATATATTATTTAGTTTATTTAAACTAAAATGAAATATTAATTTGTTCTTATCAGGAGGTTTAAATTTTCGCTTCGAATAGAAATTTTTCATGGGAATTTAACTATTTAAATGAGAATTCTTCGTGAGGAATTAAAAATTTCCTAAAAAAAATTATTTAATTTATTTATTTTAAAAACCACTAAATAGAGAATAACTCGAAACTCGATCTCCATGATTTTTTTCTTAAAATTTAATAGAGAATTTCGCAAGAATAGAAAATCAAATGTAGAATGGGGATGGAAACATGGCAGCCTTCAATTCCCTTCTCCAAAAACATCATTAATAGAATCTTCGAACTTAGATAAGGTAATCTGATTATTTCTTTCACTTTCTACTGATTTGAGAAATTAAAATAACGGATTTTTTTTTTCTTGTAAGGGTGAGGGATGATCTGATTATGAACTAGATTTTTATAACCAATACCACGTTTGATAACTATTTAATTTTTTATTTTCAAAAATTATCTTTGTTTTCTCATCAATTCTCTACAATAAATTTCATATTTCTTAATGAAACATTTGAATTTTTAGCCAAATTTTAAAAACAAAAAAAAAAAATTGAAAACATACCGAAAAAAAAGATAACAAAACAATGAAATCCATAGTAGAAATAGTATTTATAGGCTTAATTTTAAAAAAAAATAAAAACTAAATAGTAATTAAACTGAGTCTAAAAAATCAAGTTGATGTGCGTTTGCTTGTTCTATATTGTATATTTGCTCAGTCAATCACATATATCTATATTAGTATGATATTGTCCACTTTGGGCATAAATCCTCATGGTTTTGCTTTTGGTTTCACCCAAAAGGTCTCATACCAATGGAAATACTATCAATCACTTATATACCCATGATCTTCCTCTTTTACACATCGATGTGGGACTTTGGTCGTAGTTGCAACAATGCTCCCCTCGAACAAAGTACCAACCGAGCCTCCCCTCAATAGTCATTCATCCGTGTAGCTCTTATCCTGGCCAACTCCTTTACCCGGAGCACACCGCCAGCCCAGGCCAACTCCTTTTACCCGGAGCACACCGCCTATCCCAACACAAAATTGGAGTCCATGACCTTATTGTACATTTTCGACGTGGGACAATTACTCTTCTTATATATTGCCAAAAACTTCTTATATACTAAATATTAAACATTGTTACACACCAAAGTCACAAAATTAATGGATCTCATCAACTTTTTTAAGCTACTTCAAATTAAAGTAACACGTTTTATGAACTTTTGTCATTTTTGGTAGACTAATTTGTAACGTGCACTTTTTTTAATCTCACAAGACAGATATTAGATTCTACCACATTTAGTTGTTGAATAATTCGTGGGATTTTAGTTTATTAGATAGATGACCATTCTAAGATAGGGACTAAAAGAAAGCATTATAGAAACTTTAGAAGTAAAAATATATGACTTTGAAGTTTAGAGATGAAATAAAAACTTGATCAAAAAGTTTTTTTTCTTTTCTATTAGTAGAATCTATAACACCAAAATCTCCTTAATTACTATTTCAACACACACGTGGTTTATAAGAATATATTTCTAGAACTATATGCTATATAATTTATCAAGATAAAAGGAAAAAGAAAATTGATTTACATAGAGTTGACAATGAAATTTACCAATTCTTTGTATTAGGGCATAGGGTTGTCCTTTATGGTTGCTTGCCTAAAGTCTAAAGTTTTGTCATTAATTTTGATTCCTCTTGTTAAAATACAATAATATTCTTGTGTACCTAACATTGAATTTTCTCTATAGGTGCCATCTTTATTTATTTATTTATTTATTTATTTATTTATTTATTTATATATATATATATATATATATATATATATATATATATATTTCTAATTCAAAAGACTCTTATAATCTTTCGACCCAAAAATAGTTGAAATTTCTTTACTTATTTCTTATAGATATTGAACCTAATGGGATATATCACAAAAAAAAAAAAAAGAAAAAAGGTGAAGGAGAATTTAAAATATCGGTTTAAATCTTGTCTTGGTTCTTTAAATTTTCGTCATACTTCTTATTCTATTTTAGACTTTATGTTTTTTAAAAAATTTGTTTTTGACCCTTGCCATTAAATATAATATTTTTACTAGAGTGACTTGCATGTGTATTGAGTTTTCAAATTTTAAAAATATGTGATCTAAAATTTCTAATAAATACTATAAATAAATTAATGCTAATGAAAAAATTAGTAGTGATGGAAATTTAGGTACTAAAAAAATCATTTGAGAGTATATTTAAAAAAAAAACAACAAGAAGAAGAAGAATGAGTGAGCAAGTTTTGGGGCTAAAACAAATTTAAATATAAAAAGTGCAACATAGGCAAAGTACTATAGTATGCATCATAAGACAAAGATTTGTAATTTATAATTTATTAAGCTGGCATTCAACTTGAATATGTAAATGAAATTTGTGGTTACTCACATAGCCATTCCTACTTTTTCTTTTTCTTTTTTTCATAAAACATAACTACTCCTATTTGGTGGTTTCTTTTATGATTTATGTATTAATTGTATGACATTTTGATTTAGATTTAGCTGGTCAAATTTTTAGGTGTAAATTTTAATATATCTTTTTTTAGTCTAACAATATGTGAGGGTGAAAAAAGATTTGAAATTCTAACCTCTTTGTTGATAGTATATGACTTAACCAATAGATGCCAACATATTATTATATAAATATTTTATGGGTGTTTAAGTTTTATATTACTTTTTTAATAATAAAATTTGTTTGTTATTTCTAATAAATGGTTTTCATTTGATAGGACGGAATTAATGATAAAGTGGGGGTAGGTTTTGGAGTGAAATGGAAAATATATTATAGTTGAAAATTACAATGAATTGTATTTCATCACAATGAGATGCAAAAAAAGAGATTTATCTTTTTTGTAGACAGTTTGATGACACGTGAGGATGGAGTGATTCAAACCTCTAATTTATTGATTGAGAGTATATATGACGTCCGAAAAAGAGGAGTACTGAACCGAGTCTACATCCGAATGAGAGGGATCTTGAAGATAAGAAGGTATGTATGAGAAAATGAGAAAATGACAAAGTATGCTGAAAGAATCCATGTTGGTTTGTGAGAAAAATCTCCACTCTCGCAAGTGACTCAAAGATGGTATGGAGATGTTGTCAGGTGTCATGGGATGCGAGGAATGTTGGAGCCAATAACTACAAGGGCCGAATTTGGATTACAAATCTTGATTCGAATCATGAATATTGAGTGTTAAAGTATATGTCTTAATCAGTTGAATTATATTTATATTATTTGATTTTAAATACTTTCATATGAGAAGGAGTATGCTTTAAAAATTATATAAGAATGGTATTTCTAAAATATAGTTTGAATTTATATTTATTTATTAACTAATATTAATAATTTTTCTTTTGTTTTTTTCTACAAATTATTAATTAGGTATAAGTTGAAATAAAATTGTTGATAACATCTGTAACCCATAATAGGATAATTGTGTCTAAACGTCATTCAAAATGATCAATAACTTACAATCATAGCTAATCAATTCATTTGACTTCATTTTTTAAGGAATTAAAATCTGATTAAAATATCAGTTTTTTCCATATATAAAACTGCAATTGCCTCTTAATTTTAAATTTCCAACTCTCTTCATTAGTGGTCAAGTTTTTTCTCACACTAAAATTTACTTTAATTTTATAATAATAATAGTTCAAATAAGTATAATTATATGACAAATATACAAAGATTAATAAAAGAAACATTTCTCTATCCGTCAAAGTGAACTTTGTTCAACAACATTTTCCTATCGATTAGAGTGAACTTAGTTCAACAATAATTGACATATACCAAACTATGAGATGAGTGGTTGATCCAAAACTTTTTGTCAGGAAGATTTGAATTCACATAAAAATTATTTTGAACACGTTGATATATTACTTTGGTTGTATCCCATGTTTTATGGACTTGCAAATGAGTTTCGAAAGTGTGGTTTTGTTATTTTCCTTGTTCTTCTGAAACGGGAGAGAACACAAACGGCGACTAGGGTTTACATTGTAAATTGATATTGCGTTATGTTGTAATACAAAGCTAAAGGTCCTATTTATAGGACAATATAAAATAATATCAAATCAAATATAATGCAATAAAAACTAAGATTTAATGCAATAAAAACTAAGATAATCTAACATCCCCTCTCAAACTCACAATCTATGTGAGTTTTCTAGGATGAGACAAGCATATCGAGAAGCATAACTGAAGAAATAGTGTATCTAATATTTCTTATTGATTGGATCAGAATTAGGGTTCTTATAAAGAGATACCCATTTACATATATGGAATATACAAATAAGGGAACAAATCAAATAATATAATATAATACAATATAAAATAATATAATACAATAAATGGTAATTATCTAGATAAAGAAATAGATAAACCAACACTCCCCTCAAGTCGGTGTGAAGATGTCTTCCATTGCCACTTTGCGATCATCTTGTCAAACCGTGTCTTTTTGGAAGCCCTTTCGTTAATACATCCGCACTTTGCTCATCTGCTGGCGAGATATGGAATGCATATAACACCGTGCATCAATCTTTTCTTTTATAAAATGTTTATCAATTTCAATATGTTTTGTCCTGTCATGGAGAATCGATTGTGAGCAATTGAGATCGCCGCCTTGTTATCACAAAAATACGTATGGGTTGTTCTCGACAAAATTTCAACTCTTCCAATAGTCTCTTTATCCATATACCTCACAAATACCCCGAGCTAGGGCCCTATACTCACCCTCTCAGACCGCTTCTTGCCACCACACTTTGTTTTTTTTACTCCGCCATGTAACTAAATTTCCTCCAACAAAGGAACAAAGAACTGCAGGTGGATCGTCTATCTATCGTCTTCGCTCCCAATCCGGCATCGGTGTAAACTTCAACCTGTAGGTTACCATACCTTTTAAACAATACACCTTTGTCCGAGTACCTTTCAAGTACCTTAGGATTCTATAGATCGCTTTCAAAGGAGTTGGTCCCGAGCGTGCATAAATTGGCTTACCATACTTCGATCGCAAAGGAGATGTCCGGGCGTGTGTGAGACAAGTAGATCAATCTCCCACAAGTCTTTGATATCTTGCTTTGTTTTTTACTTCATTTTCTCATTTGCACTCTGCAATTTTAAATTTGGTTCAATGGGAGTTTCATGCGTTCTACAACCAAGTAATCCTGCTCTCTTTAAGTAAGTCCGTAATATACTTCCTTTGATTAACAAGGATACCATCTTTTGATCTAGCAAATTCCATTCCCGTGAAATATTTCAAGACTCAGAGATCCTTAACTGGAATTCATTAGCTAGGTTTTTTTAAGGTCGGTCAACTCTGTCTCATCACTACACCGTATGATATAATGTCATCAACATAAACTATTAAAACAACAATTTTGTTATTTGCGGTATGTTTATAGAAGATGGTATGATCTGCTTGGCTTTGAAGAAATCCATGACTGGTGATTGCTTTTTCCAAACCTTTCAACCACGCTCTTGGGGATTGTTTAAGGTCGTATAGAGATTTATTTAGCTTGCATACTTTGTCAACCCCAAGATTTTTCTCAAAACCAGTGGTAAATCCATAAATACTTCTTCTTCAAGTTCCCATTGAGAAAAGCATTCTTGACATCAAGTCGATAAAGTGACCAATCTGCATTCACAAAGAATAGATAGTAGTACTCTAATGGAATTAATTTTAGCAACCGGGCAAAAGTTTCTTGATAATCAATCCCATAGGTCCGAGTGAAGCCTTTCGCAACAAGTCCGGCTTTATACCTTTCAACACTCCCATCGCCTTTGCATTTGATAAGTAAATACCCATTTGCACCCTACTGGTTTCTTATTTTTTGGTAATTCTACAATGTCCCATGTGTGATTCTGTTGAAGGGCATTCATTTCCTCCATAATCGCTAATTTCCAATTCGAGTCATCTAGAGCCTCCTCAGTATATTTCTGGGACAAACAGTTGTTGTTATCCTAGAGGTAAAAGTTCTATGGCTTTCAGACAATCTATGGTAAGAAATATGGTTTGCAATGGAATATTTAGGGTTAGGACAGTTCCGAGTACCTTTCCTATGAGCTATTGGAATTTCAAGATCGGATATTTCAGGTAAGTGATTGATGGGATTAATGAAGGAATGGGATTAAAGGGTGTATTACTCGAACCTTCGAATCATTCAACGGAGTATCGATCGGTTTCGTGATAAATCCACCGTATCTGTCCCTATTCTTCTGATTCACCATCCTTCTAGTATAAACCTGAAGTTCAGTATTTCGATTATTTTGTAGTGTTTCTTCCCCTGAACAAGAATTTCCCATATTTGGCAGCGAAAAACTAGGACGGGTAGTTTCTGGACTAATGATGTTAGGAAGGGGAGAGGTATCCCAAAAATTATCTTCTAAATTAGGTAGTATCTCCCAAAGAGAATTTTTAAAAAGGAGTGATTTTCCCAAAAAGAGACATCTAGGGGTTTCATAGTATTTTTGTTCACAAGATCAAAACATTTATAGACCTTTTGTGGGATACATACCCTAAGAAAATGCATTTAATGACTCGAGGGTCTAATTTAGACCGAAAGAAGCTAGGTACATGAACATAAGAAGTACACCCAAACACTTTGATCGGTAGATCAGAAAACAAGCGGACATTGGGAAAGAAATTTTTGAAATGATCTAGAGGAGTTTTAAAATCCAAAACTTTCGTGAGGCATGCGATTTATAAGATATCGCAATGTTAGAATAATAGCTTCACCCCACAAATAAGAAGGAACATTCATAGAGAACATAAGGGGCACGAGCAACATCAAGTAAGTGACGATTTTTGCGCTCTGCAATACCATTTTGTTGGGGGGTATCACGACACGTGGATTGATGAAAAATTCCCTTAACTTGCAAAAAATCAGTTAGGTGTTCATTGAAATACTCAGTACCATTATCATAGTGAAGAATGTTAATTTTAGTCTGAAAATTGAGTTTCAATCATGTTGTAAAAACGAATGAAAATCTCCTTCACTTCGATTTTTCGTTAACAAATAAATCCAAGTTAAACGAGTGTGATCATCAATAAAGGTAACAAACCAAACCATCGCTTTCCACTATGAGTTAAAACTTTAGAAGGACCCCAGACATCACTATGAATTAAGTAAAAAGGTGCATAAAATATGAACGGGTGCCCCAAAGATTCTTGGCTTGCAGCAGTAAGGTTACCAAAAAAGTTGATCTATGATTTTTTGCAAAAATACAAATCTCTCGCATAATGAAAAACAGAACAATCCATTCCTTTGAATAAATTTGAAACAAATATTTTAAGTAAAAAAAAAGCTCGGGTGTCCTAATCTACGGTGCCAAAGCATGATAGTTTCTTGAGCGTAAGGAGAACTAACACTACTCAAGCCCCGAACTTTTTATTGCTAGTTGGAGATTCATCAAAATAGAGAGGCCATCGAGCATCCTAGCACGCCTAATCATCTCCCAATCCACGATCCCGAAAGATGCGGTGAGAGTCAAAAAAAAGTAACACGACAGTTAGCATCCTTAGAGATTTTACTAACAGATAACAAGTTACTGGTGTTAATTTAGGGACATGAAGGACGAGAATGCAAAGTAATCTGTGAGGTTAATTTAATGATTCCTTTTCCTGCAATAGAATTGAAACTACCATCTCAGCAATTCGAATTTTTTCATTGCAATACATTGGAAGATATGATTCGAATAATTGGGATGAACTAGTCATATGGTCGAGGCTCCTAATCTATAATCCACGGAGAGGAATGAAGACAAGATAGGGCTTGAGAATAATTACTGCTTGTGCCAAGGAAACACTAGGATTACCGGATGATGAAGTGGTCTTTAGTAGCTTCCGAAGTTGATCAATAGGGTTGTAGCCACGGTACCGCCGATGAGTTTTTATGGTGGACAAAACCTTGTTTTCTCGACATTGTTTGATCAACAAACAAGAATAATAATATTGGAATAAAAAAACACCCAAATGAACACGCCGTAGTAAATCCAGAGAGAGAGATTAGCGAGCCCCCAAGAACAAAACTGAAACAAAAAATATCAGTAGTATATAATACCCAGAAAAAAGGTGTAGGAAAAACAAACTGGTCTGGTCTTGTAGATGGGTCGGATCGCAGGCGCGGGTCGCAGAGCGCGGTCGCGCGTAGAGGCACGCTGCGCGGTGCGGTCGCGGGTCGTCGGGCGTATCGCAGCGTAGGCGCGAGAGCTCGCTGCAACGACGACTCTAATCGCAAAGCTTGTCTTCAACGGCGACTCTAAGCGCAGCAGATCGAGGAAGCAGCAACTAGGTCGCGCGGCTGAAGATCTCTTCCCTGTCTTTTGCAGAATGCGGTCGGTAAGTTGACCGGAGAGTTAGCTAAAAGACAGTGGCGGCTAGGATTTTTTTTCCTTTCTTTTGCTCTGATACCATGAAGAAATAGTGTATCTAATATTTCTTATTGATTGGATCAGAATTATGGTTCTTATAAAGAGATACCCATTTACATATATGGAATATACAAATAAGGGAACAAATCAAATAAAATAATATAATACAATAAATGGTAATTATCTAGATAAGGAAATAGATAAACCAACAATAACAGAGGCGGCGGCGGGCAGGTGCCGAAACACAATAGAGGCGGCGAGGTGCCGAAGCACAATCAGAGGCCCACAATCAGGGGCGACGGGGTGCCAAAGCACAATCAGAGGCCCACAATCAGAGGCGGTGGGGTGCCGAAGCACAATTAGAGGCCCACAATCAGGGGCGGCGGGGTGCCGAAGCACAATTAGAGGCAGCGGGCCAGGGTGTCGAAACACAAGCAAAGACAGACAGGTGATGTAGCATATCACTTTTTTCCATAATAAAAGGACCAAACTAAACAAAGTAATAAAACTAGACCAAGGGAGAAAACCAAACCAAACCAGTCTGAGAAAATCGAATCGGACTGAATAAATGAATCGGACCAAATTAAATCCACCGAGAATAGATCTGATAACCACAAAGACCAAATCTGAGGGCGCAAGTCACGAGCGGCTGGATCTAGGCAGTGGATCTGAAGATGCTGAGTTGAAGATGAACGGGCGTCGGATCTGATCGAGCCTAGTTGAGCGGGCGTCGGATCAGAACTGTCAGATAAGGATCCGAATCCGATGACGAAGGTCTGAAGCAGTGAAGGAGAAATCCTAACTTAGGGCTCTGATACTATGTTGTTTATTTAGAAGATGGAAACTAGGGTTTACATTGTGAATTGATATTGTGTTATGTTGTGATACAAAGCTAAAGGTCCTATTTATAGGACAATATCAAATCAAATCAAATCTAATGCAATAAAAACTAAGATAATCTAACATTCCTATTATGGATGAGCTTTTTTCTACGTGCAAGGACCATTGGACTCCTCTTGACTATTGGGTTGGATGTCAAAGAATTTCCATGGAGAAGATTTTCCAAAGGCTATCACTATATTGTGGAGTCTTTGGAATTTTAGAAATTTCATCGCCCTTACTACGTGTCTTTCTTGTGCAGATTCTCCCATGGAGTTGGACCTCCTCTTTAAGTTTATAGCCAAGAGTCTCGATGCTGTCAAAATTGGAGATCATTGTGGAACTTTCGTGACAAGGTCCTAGAGTCTCTCGAGTCCGAATGGGTGGAACCCCCTACCGATGGAACGCTTAAGCTGAACGTCGATGCTACCTGGTGCGAAGCTTTGGGATGAGGCGACCTTGGATGGATTATTTGGGACTCTGGAGGATCTCCCATCTGCACCGATTTTCAACATTGGAATAGGTGATGGTCGATCAAATCCTTGGAAACGACAGCTATTCGTGTTTGTTTGAAAGCTCTTAAGAGTATGGATTTGTACTCTTCCCGCCCCTATCACTGGAATCAGATTATTGGGACGTTGTGTCAGCTCTAAACTCCCCAGGTTTGGATTGTTTGGGAACAAACTCTATTTTGGAGGACATTCATTCCTTGGCAGCCTGTTGGGCTTCTGTTTCTTTCTCCTATTGTGCTAGTTCTTGTAATGTTATCGTCCATCTTCTTGGTATGGTTGTTTTTTTGGATCCCTCTGTTTGGCCGCTTTCCTCCACTTCAGAGGAAGGCCCTATTTTTTGGACTTCGAATTTTCCCGATTTGATTTGGTGCATTATTTATGGAGACTCTCGTTCTCCGTCTGGTTGATATATTCACGTTTTCTTAAAAAAAATATATATAGTCTTTGCACTTTTAAATGTTCAAATTTAGTATTTGTAGTTTTTTAAAAAAAAAATTAAAATGAGTTGTTATTGTTAGTTTGGGAGATAATTTTTATTGAACGTGATAAAATAATAATAATAACTTCATTTAAGGAAAAAAATACAATGGGAATAAGTTTCCAAAATTTATAAACAGAAAGCTAATAACAAAATTGTTGAAAATTTAATAATAAACTAACAATGTGAACTGATTTTATGATTTATTGAAAGCACAAACACTAAATTAGGACACTTGAAAATATAGAGACTAAAATATAACAAGACCTAAAGTATATGAACTAAAAAATTGATAATTTAACTTTTTTTACATATTTTGATATTAATAGTATGAATATTTTATTTTTATATGTGTACAAGAAGAAGAGAAAAAAATGATTTATACGCTTTTTGTTAAAAAAAAAAAAAAGAAAGAAAGAAAAGGAACTTATGTTATTTAACTAACAAGACTGAGTTGGTAGGCCATATATGTATAAAAGATAATAGAAAATATTTTTTATATGTACAAGTATACCAGAATATGACTTTCAAACATTTAAATATACTACATCCACATATGACTTTCAAACATTTAAATATAAAAATTAAGGGATTGTTTGGAGGGCAGGTTCAGAATTAGAATCCTTAGAATCAGAAGCCTGAGGGGTTCTGAAGCATGAGAATCATAAAACTATGTTTGAGGTGTAGTATTCTGAAGTCTGAGAATTAAAAAGTTGTGTTTGGGTTGCAGTGTTCTGAAGCCTGGACATCAGAAAGTTGTGTTAACAGTGCAACTTTCTAAACTATGGATTTGGTACAATTTTGTTTCACCTTTTTTCTTTGAATTATTTTATTTCTTTCAAATTTTGTAGTGGATCGTATGTAAATGGTAGAAGCTACCATGTAACATAATTCAATTTTTAAAGTAACTTTTCAATGAAGCTTTCAATTTATGTTATAGTTGAAGACTAAAAAAATAGTTTTAAACCTTTAGAACAATTTTTAGCATTCGGGGAGAATAAATCATAGCATGCCACGAGTTAGAGGTGTTCGTAGCTTAGGTTGGGTCGGGTTGAGGTACTTTTTAGACCCAATCCAACTATTCGAGTTGCAATTATCTTCAATCAAACAACATTTATTAAGTGATGAACCTCACCCCACCCAACTATGAAACATTTTGGTTGAGTTGGTTCAGATTGGTCGAGTTGTATACTTAAAATTTTATTTTTTTACAAAAGTTAAGTGTTGATAGGTAAATTTAGGGGTGATATTGGTTCGGTTTTCATTGGTTTTAGGCCAAACCGAGAATCGAACCGATCCGATCGGTTTCATCAAAAGAGGAACCAAACCAAAGTCCAATAAACGACAAAACCATTAGTTCGGTTGTCCATTGGTTTGATTCTTCTTTGGTTCGGTTTTTGGGTTTTTTTTTTTTTTTTTACAAATCTTTTGCTATTTTATTTCTTAGTTTCATCCCCTTTTAATATTTTTTGCCCCTAAATTTCTCAATACCTCAATAAGAATTCATAGAGCTAACAATCTCATTTTGTTACTTTAAAATTAATTGAAAGAAAACGGATGAAATGCGTGCAATAATGGATAGGGATTCAATTTGGGTTTTTTGAGATACATATATATATATACTTCGGTTTGGTTCGGTTTTTAATAATTTTTCTAAACGAAAACCAAACCAAACCAATATTTTTCGGTTTTTCTAAAATAAAAATCGAGATGTCCAATTTTCTTCTAAAAAACCAAACCAAACCATTGGATCGGTTTGGTTTGGTTCGGTTTGGTTCGGTTTGATCGATTTTTGGTTAAAACTATCACCCCTAGGTAAATTTTATATATATATATATATATATATATATATATATATATATATATATATATATTAATATTGAATTAAGATTAGCAACTCCATTTTAATTTATATTATGAATTTTTACCTTTCAAAATACTTAAAAACTTATTTTAAAAAGTTATTGAAGAATAAATAATCTAAAAATAAATATGATTTTAAAATAAATATATGTACATATAGTTGTAATATAAGTAAAAAATATTTTTCTAAAATTAATATGAACTTCGAGGTGGTTCGGTTCTACGTTGAACTCAAACTAATTTTCGTGAACCCACTAACCAACCCAACCCAAAGTTTTTTTTTTTTTTTGAACCCAACCCAACCTAAACCATAGAATTGGGTTGAGTTGATTATGGTACTTCGGGTTATCAAATTTTTTGAATACCCCTACCACGAGTTCACACATATCGATGCACAGTCCAAAAGCATTGCAACTAACATGAAACAAAAGAACATAACACGCTTTTGTGCAAAAGAAAAAAATCATTTTTTCTAACTTTTAAAAATTACATTACAAAATTGAGCCATTTGAGTGTTATTTAAAAAATATATATATCAAGTTGTTTTTCTCGTCTTTTTGTAAACATTTCACAAAGTTCAAAGGTTTTTAAAGTATATTTTCATGTTATTATGCAAAGAAAATGGTTTAGTAGCCATTTTTTAGTTTTATTTTAACATTTTAAAAAATTGATTAGATTCTCGGGTTGTTGAGGTGGTCGAGTGATGAGCTAGTTAGATTGTCGAGGTGGTCATCAGAGTTGTCGTTGTCGGTGGTAATTGAGTGGTCGTCGAAGAGTTATTGTTGAGGAGGTCGCTAGAAATAAAAAATCAAGTGTTCGCTTGAGGCAGTCATCAGTGATGGTGAGGCACCAGTGTGATCGTCGGAGTTGTCGTTGTCGATAATCGTCGGAGTTGTCGCTGGAGTTATTATGGAAGTGGTGGCCGAAAATGGGAACGAAAAATGGAAGAGAAAATGGAAAACCAAGTGGTTGGAAGAGGCAACCGTCAACGGTGGTTGAGTTCCCGTGTGGTGGTCGAAGTTGTTATGGTCGATGGTCGTCTGAGTTGTCATTGGAGTTATTGTCGAAGTGATCACTGAAAATGGAAAACAAAAAATTGAAGAGGTAATGGAAAATCAAGTATTCGTCAGAGGCAGATGCTAGTGGTGGTTGAGTCGCCGATGTGGTCGTCGGAGTTTTCGTTGTCGGTGGTTGTCGGGTAGTCGCCGAAGTTGTCACTGGAGTTGTTGTCGAAGTGGAAATGAAAAACTAAGTGGTCGTCGGAGGCAATCGTATCGAGTCGCTAGTGTGGTGGTCGAAGTTGTCGTTATCGGTGGTTGTCGTATGATCGCTGGAGTTGTCACCAGAGTTGTTGTCGAAGTGGTCACCGGAAAGAAAAAATGAAATGGTCGCCGGAGGCAACCGTTAGCGGTGGTCGAGTCGCCGGTGTGGTCGTCGAAGTTGTCGTTGTCGGTGGTCGTCGGAGTTTTTACTGAAGTTGTTGAAATAGTCGACAAATGAAAGAGAAAAACATAGAAAAATTCATGAGTTGCACTGTTGAAACTCATGGATTGGGTTGTTATGTTTTAACCCATGAGGTTGGATTCCCAAACGAGGAGTTTTGAATACCTCGTTCTAAACATAGGTTTAGATTTAGAACCCATCTAAATCCAAACTCATGTCCCAAACACACCAAATTTATAAAGATGAATGGTCTTCCAAAATTCGCCCCTGCACCCACTTCAAATGTTGCAGATTTTTTTTTTCTTTTTAAAATTGCAAATGTTGTAGAATTAAAAAAGTAAAAAGAAAAAAATATTTTACTATCTATATTGTACCATTTTAGATCTATTTCAAAAATAAATAAATAAATATGTGGTACATTGAAAAAGATTGAATGAATGCTTTCATCAAAGTAAAATTTTCTAATTGTTCAATGTCCGTACTTTAAGCAAGTCTTGATTATTGTTTTCTTCCATTTATAACTGATCTAACGGTATTTTTCTTCATTAATTAAAGTATTGTATTATAAGTAAATTTAAATCTACTTTTTACTTATTTACATTTTTTTAAAAAGTGTTTGTTGCTTGTTTACATTTAAAGTATACAACTTTTTCCCCCGAAAGATTTAAAGTATACAACTTTAATCACGTTAAAGTAAATAGTATTTAATTATATAAATATAAAAAAACAAAAGGTAAATGACAATTTTGAGATTTATGTCTATTTAGTTCTTGAATTTTCAAAATTATAAATTTAGTCATTAAAAGCCCCGTTTGATAATCTTTGGTTTTTAAATATTGTGCTTGTTTTCTCACTATTTATCTCAAAATGATTTTCATTTTTTTTATAATAGTTTTCATGTTTCTTAAGAACGCACTTCAATTATTGACTCAATTCTAAAAACAAAAATAATTTTTTAAAAGTTTTTTTTTTAGTTTTCAAAACCTGGATTGGTTTTTAAAAACACATAGATAAGTAAACATGGAAAGTCATATGTGGATGTAGTATTTTTAGGATTAATTTTCAAAAACCAAAAACAAAAAACTAATACCCCGTTTGATAACCATTATGTTTTTGGTTTTCAGTTTTGTAAATTTAAACCTAAAAATACTATTTCTACCAATGAGTTTATATGTCTTCTTGTTTACTTTGTACCTATATTTTCAAAAACCAAGCTAGCTTTTGAAAACTAAAAAAAGTAGTTTTAAAAAACTTGACTTTGTTTTTAGAATTTGGCTAAGAATTCAAATGCTTACTTAAGGAAGATGATCTCTATGGTAGAGAAATTAGGTGAAAATAAGCTTAACTTTCAAAAACTAAAAACAAAAAACGAAATGGTTATCAAACGGGGCCTAAATTGTTATCAAAAGAGACTTAAATTTTTTATTTTTTAAAAATTCATAGATTTACTAGACACAAAATGTAAATTTTAGGGTTTCATTAAACATAAAATTCAAATTTATATTTAATATACCAATTAATTTTAAAATTTTTGAATTTGTCAATGACTGATTAAACAAAAAAAATTAAAATTTGGAGATTTATTAGACACAAAATTAAAAGTTTAAAGACATAACAACCCTTTTAAAAGTTGAAGAATCAAATATACACAAAGTTTAAAGTTTATGGACTAAATTTATCATTTATCTAAAGAAAAAATCACAATTTTTTTTATAACAAATCAAATATATATAAAGAGACAACTATCTCCGATGTGGCGAAAGATGGTTCCACCTATCTAATTTTTTAAAAAAATTCACATGGTTGACCAAGTTTTAAAAAGATGACTATTTATCGCGTATAGTCAAAGAGACGACCATAGTTAAAAACAACAATATTCTTACAATAAATTTGAAAAATGATATATTTTAAAAAAAACTTTCAAACTCCACAATAATAATATTAAAAGAAATCTCCAAATTATCTTTATATATAGATATATAGATATATATAATCTCCAAATTGTCACCTAACTGATAATATATTTTCAGAACTTTTTTTTTGTTTAGATTTACAATATGATATTTTATTGGAATTAGAATGAAGTAAAAAGTGAGGATTGAAAAGTAAAATGGCACATTCCAAAAAGTTGAAAAACACAACATCAAAGGAGTGATGTAATGAAAAGACCGTCCACTGATTAAATGACACGTGTCACCATAAGTAACGGAGGACCTTTAATAAAAAAGTCTTCAGTAGATAACACCCAACTACCCCACGCTTTCCCTCCCTTAGTCGCACGTGGGTAATACCCACGTGGCACATCTCACACGCGCGAAAATTTATCATAAGGGTTTATTTTATAGAAAAAGAAAAAGGAAAATTCCTTTTTTGAATTTTCTATTTTATTTGCTTTGATGGAGATCGTGAATGGGGCTTTGTCGCGTGCCACCATCCATTTCAAACTGAATATATATATATATATTTTTTATTTTATATTCATAAAAGAATTCACTAATCCTGGCAAAGTTAGGTTTTAAAAAATATCCATATTCCAAATATTCCAAACTAGTATAATTTAATAATTCCTATATTATTCATCCAAATTTGTTAGCTAGCGATGGGATAAATCGTTTTTTTTTCTTTCGACGTGGAATATAGATTGAAGTGGAATAAACCATTGTATTCTTGTTTTAAAAATTACAAGTTGAATTAATGAGTAAATTTCAATATTATATTTTATAAAAAAATCAATGATATATAAATGTGTTGTCACTTTTAGGTTGCAATTTATTAAAATGGTGTATAATAACAAAAAAAAAAAAAAAGATTTATCCTCCTCCATTTGTATCGTTTGTATTTACCATAAAACTACTTACTTGTAGTCCACAGAAGGACCATTTGCTTTAAGATTTTATTGGATGAGAATGGGTAATAGATATCTGGGAATAAGAGATCTAGAAATAATAAATGTCTGAAAATAAGATAGTTGTGTTTGGTTCTACATGGGAATGTTATCCATTTTTTATGTAAAAAAAAATGATATTTTTTATTTATTGACAAAATTAATATATAAATCTTCTGTAATATATACTTACGATCTAATAAATAATGTGTAAATTTATTTTATGATATTTATCTTATAAATTTTATATATTGTTATCTATTGTTAATAAAATAATAAAAATTTATTTAAAACATAATAATTAATTAATATTTTTAATAAAAAAAATTAATTATTAAATGATATAAATAACTCGTGAATAATTAATTATAATGATTATTCTTACCATAAATTAATAGTATTTATAATTAATTGATTAATATAATATTAATTAGTGATTTAATCTTTTTATAATGAATTTTATAATAAATGTTGATGCTTGTTTGATGAAATTAATGTTAAAAACATTATTTTATTAACTAATCAAAATTAATGTCAACTAATAAAAATAAATAAATAAATTATAAATATTTTAATTAAATAATTAATTATGATTATTGAAAATAAATAAAAATATATAAATATTAATAAAGAAGATAGAGATATTAAGAAAGAAAAGAGAGAAAGAGAGAGATTGATAAGTATAAAGAAAACTCATCATTCTTGAAGGGCTCATCCACCATAGAAAAGAGTGATGCATGGAATAAGTGATACACATGCCCATACTTACAAATCTTGTTTCAAACAAGTAGATTTAAAACCCTTACCCATTCTCATCCACAAAACCTTGCACCAAGCGACCCCAAAAAGGTAAAAAAAATTAAGTTATTATTATTTTTTTCTCCTAGAAAGAAAAACGTTCATGAATTTCATTATTTGTGGATCATGCCCTTGTTTTTTTTTTTTTTAGGTTAAAAAACTTTTATCCTTTCACTCTCATAAAAGTAACGATTTAGGTTCTATTGGATAATTATTTAGACTCAATTTAATAGTCATTTATGTCTCGTTTGATAACCATTTAATTTTTTATTTTTAAATTTAAGCTTGTTTTTTTCTTATTTTTCTACAATGGTTGTCATTTTTCGCATTTGAATTTTTAGCCACAAAAACAAGTTTTTAAACTGTTTTTTTTTTTTTAGTTTTCAAAACATGACTTAGTTTTTTAGAACATATGTAAAAATTAGATAACAAAACAAAACAAGTAAATCCATAAGTGAGAGTAGTATTTATAAGTTTACTTTTAAAAAACCAAATGGTTATCAAACGTGGCTTAGCATTTGGTTTTTTGGTTTTTTGTTTTTAAAAATTGTACTTGTTTTTATACCATTTCTCTATAATGGTTTCATCTTCCCTATAATGATTCTCATCTTTCTTAATAAAACACTTAATTATTAGCTAAATTCGATTCTCATTTTCTTAATAAAACACTTGAACTCTTAGCTAAATTCTAAATAAAAAAAAAAATGGAAACTACTTTTAACTTGACTTAGTTTTTTAAAACACATCTACAAAATATATAAAAAAACATAGAAAACCATGAGTAGAAGTAGTACTTGTAGACTTAATTTTTAGAAACCCAAGACATAAAAAACCAAATGACTATCAAACATGATCTTAATTTTTAGTTTTAGTTTTTGAAAATTCTTTCTCTAAAATTTTCTACTATGAGTTTGATATTTCTTAAGGAAACATGTGAAGTCTTAACCAAATTTAAAAAAAATAAAAACAAGTTTTCCTTTTTTTTTTTTAGTTTTCAAAATATGGCTTGATTTTGGAAAATACATGTAAAAAAATTGACACCAAAGCAAGTAGGTGAAATGAGTATTTATATGCTTGATTTTTAAAAACAAAAAAATCTACAACAAAATGGCTATCAAACAAGATCTTAGATTTAAAAAATTAAGCTTGTTTTCTCTTAATTTCTTTACAATTAGTGTCATTTTTCTAAGACAAATATATGGATTCTTAACTAAATTTCAAAAAACAAAAACAACGTTTTTAGGCCTCCGTTTGATAATAATGTATTTTTTGAAAATTAGCCTATAAATACTACTTATATTCTGCATATGGGTTGCCTTATTTTGTTATCTACTTTTAACTCATGTTTAGAAAACCAAGCCAATTTCGAAAACGGAAGAAAAAACTGTTTTTCAAAAATTTTTATTTTTATTTGACTAATAATTCAAATGTTAAGATGAAACTCGTTTGTAGAGAAATTTGAAGAAAACAAACTTAATTTTAAAAAATCAATAACAAAAAATTAAATGGTTATCAAATGAGGCCTTAGTTTTCAAATTTTGGTCCGGTGTTTAAAAACATAGGTAAAAAGTAGATAACAAAACAATGAAACTCGTAGGTGAAAGAAATATTTATATGTTTGTTTTTTAAAACTCAAAAACTAAAAAGCAAATCATCATTAAAAGGGCATTAGTCTTTAAAGTTTAATTTGTAACCATTCAGTTCCCTTATTTTTAAATTTGTAACAGTTTAGTGTTTATGAAGTTTAGTAGGTAACGATTTAAGTTATTTTTAACAATCATTTTTTTAAAAAAAAATAAGCCTATAAACACTACTTTCACATATAAGTTTTATTGCTTGTTTATCCACTTTCTTTAAAAATTAAAAAAAAAATAGTTTCCAAAATCTTCTCGTTGTTTTTTAAATTTAGGTAAGAATTCAAATGTTTTCTTAAAAAAAAAAAAATAAAAGTCACGATAGAAAAAGGTAGAAAAATGATTAAAAAAAAGCATAGTTTTCAAAATCAAATGGTTAGTCAAGTCTTTGTAATTTACAATTGATAATAATTTAATCTCTACCATGAAAAATCTCAATAAATATGAATGTCAATTTTTATTATTTAAGACTTACTTTTTTTTTTTTTACTATTTAACGACTTATTTTTTTTTTTCCGTATAGTATATAAACACATTTGGTCCCTAATGAATTTTTATCATTGTTTTATTACTGAATAATAAATAAGGATATAGTTAAAAGAAAAAAAGTATATAGATTAATACACAATATAGATACATACATTTTTATGATTGTAGACTTAATGCAGTTCACTTCTCTTGATAGAATGATCACTCCACCTAAACAAACCTAGTCGATTAAATGACAATCTAATCATAGCTCTCGACCAAAAAGTTAAATGTTCAAATTCATTCACTATCTTTTGTTGTTGTTGAACTCAATAAAAAAAAATAGCTGATTAAATTTAAATACAACTTGTTCAACTCTATCTTAGCTTGATCCATAAAAAAATATAAATACGGGTAGAACTCTCTCATGGTAAAAACACTTGATTTAAGATAACCCCACATAGGAGCGTAGAAAACAAATTTCATTGAAATTTTTTAATGGATGAGAATTTATCGTATAAAAAGCCCTAACCTATAATCCAACAATCAAAACTTACTTTTTCTTCGTAAAGCTATCAATCAATGATAAAAATTACATATGTAAATGCTACACCCAAGATTTATTTTATAAAGTTTTACACATGCATTGGTGGATCTATACATAAATAGATTAGGGGCCATGGCAAAAAATATATGAATATGTATAAATAATAGTATTAGGCATGTTGTGAGAATTGGTGAGATAAATTTTTATATTAAAAAATATGTGGAAGTGGTCTTAAGCAATTAATGCCTAGATGGAAATTTAAAATTTAAAATTTTATTTTTTAAATAGTTATTTAATCAAGTATTATATTACACATGATTTATTGTCACCACCACTTAAACCAATTTACACATACACTTCTTAAAAAAAAACATAAATAAATATATACACATACACTAATATTATTTATATTTTATATTACAATAAATGTGTTCTCTAAATTCATACTTGTAGTGCAAAAATTTTACTATTTCATATTGGATCCATTTTTTCATATTTCATATCAAGGTAGTTAGCTATTCACAAATAATATAATTAAAAATGGATAATTGGTAGTGGCAATCAACCTTCAATACAAAATGAAATATTGTCTTTTTACAAATTATTTGAATATTTACATTAAAGGATTAAATTTCTAAAATTTTTAATTCAAAATTAGTTTGGGATGATTTTGAATAGATAAAAGAACGTTTTTATTTGCAGTATATTATAATTTTTCAAATAATATATTACATGTGTTCGTTGAAATATGTAAAGTTATGGTAGATTTTTTGAACCTAACCACTTTGATAGATGTGCCTATTATATTGATATCATATAGGATGTTATTTTATTTTATTTTTTCCAAATTCAGGTGAGATTTTTAATGAAAGGCTTGAATAATATAAATGGCACATGAAAAGAAAAAAAACATAGATTTATAATAAAAATGTAATAAATGAAATTTCATTATCTTTTATTTTTATCATACAATACAAATTGTGAGCGCAACCATATTAAACAATCAAAATTTTCAACAAAATATTACCAAAATTTTGATCTTGTGGACCCTTTCTAACACGTTGCAGATTTACATCCACGCAATCCCCTGTTTGCCACCCCACCATACTCTGCTCCATTCACTACTATTAATATTTGTAAATATGTGGATATAAATTTCAATTTAATTTATTTATTTTTATTCAATATCATGATATAACACATAATTTACTTTTAATTGCTAAATATATATATATAATTATTTTTTGTTATTTTTTTTAAAGAAATGTTTTTAGTTTTTTTCTTGAATGATAGTCAAAAGCTATATAGATTGATATAATAACAATTAAATTATGATTATATCGATTCTTAAGGATATGTTTGGTAAGTAATTTGTAATAAAAATTTGAAAACAATGGATTCAATGAAAACAAAATTATATTTCATGTTTTCAGATGTGTGTAATAACAGATTCAAAAAATTGATTTCATTATAAACAGTTATTTAAAGTATGTCCTACAACATATTTATAGTTCATGAAATTAGATGTATTTGCAAAACTATTATTAGATTGAAAAAAGTCATTATTAATTAATTTATGAATGTGATTTTATAATTTTTATAGACTTATTATTTTTAATATAATATTATATAATTGATAATATATTATATTATACATATTTTAGTTTAACAAAAGTAAATTGAGTATATAACTTGAAATATTGTATTTATTAAGATTTTTATATTCGTTTAATATAATTATGCATTTTAAAATTTTAAATTCAGAATCTGGATACAATGAAAATATCAAAATGTTGTTTTCATAATTTTCTACTATTTGGATCCAGAATCCGAAAATAGTTTTTAAAAACACACATGCGAAACACACATTAACTGAATTTAGTGAATCTGAAAACATAAAAAAGAATCTGGATTGCATAGAGATCTGTTTCCAATTTATTGCCATTAAGTATTTTTTTCTTCCACCAAAGAAAATAGTTGAGTTACCAACAAGGTTTTGTTTTTCTTTTTTCAAAACGAAAAATTATTCAGGTTACCACAATATGGTAGGTAACTTTTCACCATTAGATAGAAAGAAATGTACTTCGATTTTGTATTCAAGAATTATTAGGGGCATGAAATTATTAGATCTATAATCATATTGTGGTGGCTTAATTAAATAATTTGTCGTTGAAAACGATTTTTTTTTAATTTTTTGTTTTTAAAATAAGTTTTATTAATGTTTATTTGTCTAAAGAAAATCTTATTTTGATATGTATACTTCTATAATGTTTGTTATTAATTTTTTTAACAAATTTATTGTAGCCAACACAAAAAATTTAAATATTTATTTAAGTTCCTAAAATGTATATATAGTGTATATAAATTTTAACAGACTATCTTATCTTTCGCATTTTAAAAATTTTATTAAGTTGTTTTACTTTTAGGGTATATTCGTGGGGGTTATTATTATTTTTCTGGGTATATAAATAGGTTGTAGTTAATATTAATAATAGTTTGAGTGACTGTTTTTATTTCCAATGACATAACATGATAAATGTATAAAATTAATTTCTTGCAATTTATATGAATAATTAATATTAAATAATAGAATAGTTTATTTAAAATAGTGAACCAAACATCTTATTTTATTTGTTAAACAATATATTTATTTATGATTTTTTTGTAATTTGCTATTGCTTATTCTTTTATTAGAATATAAATTTCTTAGTTGTAGATGAATTATTCTAAATGCATTGTCCATACTTACTCGACCATAACAATATTAATTATTAAAAACATGAGAATGGATGTTAATATCTACCCTGGAATTTGCTTAAAAAAATTGATCCTCTAAATATATTTACCATATTAAGAAAAAGAAAATTAAGTGCATTTACTAATAATGTATTCAGTTCGTTTCTATCATTCAAACATTTCAGAATTCCAACTTAAAATTTAAATATATAAATGTTTCAAAATAATTCCATTTGTTGAATGATCCAATGAATATATTTTATTCATTTAAATTTTATACAATGACATTTATATAAAATATAATCACACCTTATTTATTAATCTAACCATAATTCAAGCTAAAAATTATTGAGCCATGTATTTGAATATTGATTAGTTATATTTAAATGGTAAAATGCGAAAGAAAAATAAAGCATATTCTTTCATTTTTTTAATTAAGAAAGATAATTAAAAATTAAATGGAGCGTGTCAATTATTATAATAATGCATTGGACAATACTATTTAAAAAAAAAAGAAAAAAGAACATGAAACAAATAAAATAATAAATTGTCAGAGTCTTTCTCTAATTTTTTTTTTTAATTTTTTTGGCCTTAAGAAGCCAAAAATTGGATACAATTTTTAGAGTTTGGTGGTGACGGCTAGGGTTACACATACGGTTATAAAGATTGCCACGGAGGTGCCATCATTTCTAACATTTTGTTTCCACGTGGCATTTTTTTAATTCCTAAACCTTCCATAAAATGTAAAAAATTAAAAACATTTCTCTCTCTACTAACCGACAAATTGGAGATGAAAAAAAAGATAATGGTGGGCCCATCTTACCCTTTTCCGGTGGGGTCTATTATTTCCTACGTGGCTACTTTCTTCATACACACAAATATTATTTTTTTATTAAGCAATGTTAACTTCACCGAGCGTTGTTGTATAAAAATCTTGGAGAAGGTCACGGATGTCGAGGATGTGTCCACGTTGCGAAATAGTACAGGGCTGTGGGAGTGGGTTTGCGTGACAGGCGGTGTGGTTATCGTGGCCGTGATATTGTATTAGATATTTAGTTATTTACCCGCATGTGAGCACGGGAAATGGATGAAGATCCGAGGTGGGTGCTTATGCAGTAAGCGGATAGAATGTATCCAATCAAAAAACGACACGTGGCTAGAGTAATTGCTCAGACTCTCTCGCTTGTAGACTTGTTTTTTTTTTTTTTTTGTTTAGAGTTTAAATATTCTAATTATTATTAGACTGGAGAAGTGAATACCGAAATTTGACCGCGAGATGAGAGAGATAATTAAAAAAAAAAGAAAAGGTGGGACCGGGAGACACGTCAGCATATGGTGCCACATAAGGCGAACGTGACAATAGGCCAAGAGAGGGGGGAAGAAAATTATTAATTATTAACTATTAATTATTAATATAATACGGAGCATAGAAGTGGGGCCCATGCGTTCTCGGAAATTCCGCGACCGTGACTCGAGTTTAGTTCCCCACGGCCGTGCGATGGGAAGGATCGGACGGTCAAAACACGGCGCGCTGATCGACACGGAGGGGCCTGTTTGGTTCGGTGCCAGCTCGGCGTTATTTTATTATTATTTAAAAAAGGGAGAAGGTGGCTACGTCAGACAGTGATCCAACGATGGAAACAGTGGGTGATTCGGGAGATAAATGAGATCGGGACGGTTGATTTTCACCAACAGGGAAGTGCTTTTCACGTGGTCCCCACTCATCAATTCTCGAAATATCGACAATTTAATCTCATCCGTCGTATAAATTCAAAAATAATAAAAAAAAAAAATCAAAACGTGGAAACCGAATAATGAAACTTGACCGGTTGGAACGATATTTTCTGCGGCCACCTAGATTCCTTGCGATCGTCGTGTTGCTTTTACCAACGTCTTCGCTACCGGCTATTGCCAGTCATCACTCATCACCATCTTTTGGAAAAATTCAAGGACCCCTAAAAAAACTACGATCGTGCCCAACATCTCTCTCTCTCTCTCATCACTATATCTGAGTTCTTGAGGGAACGATTTTTTTTTTTTAAGAAAAGGAATTAAATTTTATTTCCTTTTTGTAATTTTTAGATACAGAAATAATAAATAAAAATAAAAAAAGGAAGGCGGTAGCGAGAGAGTAAATACGAAAGCTTGGAAGGGAAGAAAAGACTGTGACACGTGGCTGATTCATGATAAAGTAAGGGTCCCATCGGTGGCCAACGTCTAGGATTTTGCCATGTTGGCTTTTGGTGAAATGGTGGCCGTTGGATCTGTCGGGAACGGACGGTTTGGATATGTTGGCGTTTGGGGAGGGTTAATCGTAGCCGTCCAGATGAGCCTTGGTGTGGGTTTCGCTTTAGTGAAATAGAGCAAGGGGAAAGGATGATGCAGTACAGAGTTAAGGGGTGAGGGAGAGAAAAAAGAGAAGAGAGAGAGAGAGAGAGAGAGAAGAGGACTAACAAGCTCCAGATAAAAGAGATTAGATAAGCGAAAAGCTACGATTTTTCTTCATCTCCATCTTCTTCTTCTTCTTCTTCTTCTACAGATAGATAAGCTTCTTTACTGGAGGAATCTTCTCTTCTTAGATTTCTCTACCGGTTTCAGCCGGGGGAGGGAGGGAGGTTACGAATCTGCAATTTCTGGAGTTTTTATTTATTTATTTATTTCTTTCTTTCCGGCGATCTTTCTGTTAGGGTTTTTTGTTTGTTTGTTTGTTCTTGTGGTGAGAGATGAGATTAGTTTTTGGGTATAGTTGATTTGGTGGAAGGGAAAAGGAAACGTATCGAATCAGATATGGATAGAAACAGAGAAGCAAGAAGGACGACGACGACGAACATGGCGGCATCCAACGGCCTCTCTAGACGGAGATACAGGACTAGTAGTCTTCGTGATTCTCCAGGTCTCAATTTTCTCAGATCTAACGCTTTTCGATGACGACGAGCTATAACCACCATTCTTTTTTTCTTTGATTTTGAATCGTGCTCTTTCTGTTTTTTTTGTAGAGGACGATGGACCGCTGGAGTTACAGGATACGGTGAGATTGAGGGATCGAGGAAGCGGGAAGAAAGATCGAGATCGAGATAGGGATAGAGACAGAGATCGAGACAGGGATAGAGATCGGCTTAGCAGGAACAAGAGGAGGAGAGCTGATAGATTGATTCATGGAGGTAGCAATAGAGAAGATGGAGGTGAAGATAGTTCTGAGGAGAGTGTAAATGACGAAGAGGACGATGAAGACGACGATGGCGGTGGTGGTGGAGCTTCCGTCAGAATGCTTCCTCCAAATCCGGCGACGATTTTGAATCATCGGAAGAGTTTTCCACCGGCGAAGAGTTTTAGAGCAGCACCGTCGTGGAAAGCCGCCGATGAAATGATTGGTGTGTCGGTGCCAAGAAAAGCCCGGTCAGGTACAAAATCGACTGGATGGATTTCTCTGCCCTAGGTCAAGATGAATCTGATGATTCTGATGATTTGTTTCTGGTTTTTTTTGTTTGGTTTTCAGCGTGCACGAAACGGTCTCATGAATGTTGGCCAGCAGCGGCGGGCGGCGGAATGGTTACAGAGGCCGTTCACCAGCAGGCTTCGACATCGCCAGTGAGGCCGCCAAGTCTTACAGCAATGGTGACGCTTCAGCCTCCCGCGTCGCCTTCTTCTTCCAATGCTTCGGTGAGGAAGAAGCTGGTCGGTCTTTGGTCTTACTTCTACATCTACTACTACTCCGTTTATATCTTTTCTGATTCTTTTTTGGGGGATAAAGTTGGGTATCTGACGAGACGTCTGCTGTTGTAGAAGCAAACCGGACCTAAACTTCGGCCGCCCAAATCCTCCTCAAAACCATCATCCATGGCTCAAGACGAGATCGAGATCGAGATTGCTGAAGTCTTGTACGGTATGATGAGACAGCCTCAAGCTCCTCCAAAACAAGAAGCCTCTACTACTGATTCCATGAAGTTCGATCCCAAATCATCAACCACCGATGCTAAATCCAGAGTTTCATCGCCGATTTCTAACTCTTCTTCTGCTTTGCCTACCCCTTCCATTTTGCCTCAGAATTCCAGCTCTTCTGTCACTCCGATATCCGCCACCGGTGAGTATTTCTTATTTTTTTAAGGTTATTTTTGGGTGGTGGAGCGCTCTGAAATCACTCGTCAGATTATGTTCTTTTTCCTTTTGCAGTAACCTCAAGTTTTTTAGAAACTGACGCAATTGTTTTTTCTTCTTTTTATGTTTCCGATGTGAAATTTGCAGCGCCCAAGAGGAAAAGACCGCGTCCTGTGAAGTACGACGACGAGAACGCCGCGACTTTCAGCCTTCGGAATAGCCCCATTTCGTCAACACTCAAAGTTGAGGCGGCCGATCAACCTACCATCGCCGAGATCCCTTCATCAAATGTGGAAAAAGTTTCAGGATCTGCCGGTGAAAATGGAGGAGTTTCAAACGAATCTGGTAATTCTCAGGCCTTACCGCCAACTTCTGAGTCCCATCCAGAATCCATGAAGGTGGAAACAGCCAGTGCCATGTCCAATTCTAAGCCATTGACTGAAGAATCAGAAGGCAAAGATTTGGGTACAAGTAAGGAAGAACCCCAATCGCCGCCCTTGAAGGAATCAAATGGCCCTAGATTGGAAGATAAGCGAGAGGATATGACAGCGACCAAATCGTAAGCTTCATCACCAAAAAGAAAAACTTGATTTCTTTTCAGATTTGCCAAATTAATTCAATTTTCCCTTTTTGGTATGCCTACAGAAATTCATCAACCTTCGATGTTGAAAACCAGCGGGATGATAAGTACAAGATAGATCTGATGGTGAAGATAATCTTTCTTCTTCTTCTTCTGAAAAAAAAAATGTCTCCAGTCAATTTTTTTTTAATATATATTTTAAAATGGAAATTAGACTTTTCTTCCTTGTGTTGTACAGGCTCCTCCTCCATTACGAGCTTCACCAGAAAGAGATGTAGAGATTGATTTTGTGGCCGTAGATACTAAACCTATGGTCATAGATGCGGACACGGTAAGCGGGCCACCCCTACCTTCTCCTCCCCACTTGCTTTAAAGCTATGGCCCATGTTGGAATTAATTGTATATAATCGAGTTTGGCTTTCATTTATATGCAGGAAATGAAGCCTCTGATAAAGGAAGAAGACAAAGGAACGACCAGACTTGGGGCTAAAGATGTGGTGAACGTGGAGTCCAAAGGAACTGCTGCAGCTGAGGAAGCTGCTGATTCAAAGAAGCCCATTGTTTGCAAAGATAGAAATATTGACCTTCAGCTTGACTTAGAGAGGACAACTGATAAAGAGGGTGCCACTGCAAGTGTAGGCGCCAACAAGATCCCCCAATATGTTCTGAAACAGCCACCGCAACCCGGCTCCGAGAAGGCTGGATCTGCTGCTGGTAGGTTCCTATTTTCAAATCCCACCTCCCTCCCTCAATCACTCTCTATCTGGTTTTTGTTCTAAAGGGGTTGCTGATTCAATGTTGTTTTTAACTACCTTGTTTTTAGCACAAGCGAGCTCTCTTCCTTTGCCCATGTCTCTACCTGGTTGGCCAAGTGGGTTGCCTCCTATGGGGTACGTCGCCACAATCTGTGTTATTTGGATCTTCGCAATACTTTTTATCAGTATGTATTGGTGCTTTTTTTGTTCTACTCCATTGGAATGACGCTGTCTTGTTTTAGCAGATATGTGGCACCTTTACCAGGAGTTGTGTCTGTGGATGGAAGCACTTTACCAACTGCAGCTATGCAGGTTGGCGTTTCTGCATTATTCTGAACTTTCTTCTTTCTACTTTTTCTACTGTTTTGTTTTCCCTCCTATACAACTCCTTAATAGCCTTGTTTGGCTTTCGACAGCCGCCAAATTTGCTTTTCCCTCAACCTCGGCCGAAGAGGTGTGCAACACATTTCTACGTTGCTCGGAATATATTGTATCATCAGCAAATTGCGAGGATGAATCCATTCTGGCCAGCGGCAGCAGGGTCTGCTTCCTTGTTTGGGCCGCCCAAGCATGGTAATCTCAGCATTGTGCCCTCTGCAGATTTGCAAGGAAATCTCCCCAAAAGCGGAGTAAATGCAATGCAGGATAAGGGTCAGAGCCTCGGAATGTTTTCGGGTCATGCTGGGAAGGATAGGGGCTCTCAAGCTGTTAATGTTGTGGATGCTGCTCAGAGAAAGCAAATTTTGCTTCAGCAAGCTCTACCTCCAGGAGCGCCTAGTAATATCCTGGTATAACTTTCTCTCTCTCCAGTTACTTCTGTTGGCTCTATCGGTGTGAGCCATTTTCTTTTCTCTGCTTCTTTCCTCTCCCTCACTTCTGTTTTATATGTTGAATTTGGCTTTTGTGTTGAATTTCAGCATGGCCCTGCTTTCATTTTGCCTTTGAGTCAGCAACAGGCAGCTGTAGCCACTTCTGTTCGACCTGTTTCTGTGAAGTCTCCTCCTCCTAGTGGGAATGCCAATGGCAGTGTGGCTTCAAATGCTTCAAATTCTGCCTCTGTTAGTACCTCAGCGGCTGCAGCAATTGCTGCACCAGCAATGAGTTTCAACTATTCGGGTGTGCCTGGCAATGAACCACAGTATTTAGCCATTTTGCAGAACAATGGATATACATACCCAATTCCAGCCCACGTTGGGGCACCGCCGGCATATAGAGGAACTCACACTCATTCAATGCCTTTCTTCAATGGGTCATTTTATTCTTCACAGATGCTTCATCCTTCTCAGCTTCAGCAGCAGCAACCGCCACCGCAGTCTCACCCTAATCAACAGGGACTTCAGAATGCTAATACTGCTGCCAATGGTTCCTCTTCGTCTCAAAAGAACCTATCTAATCAGCAGCAGAGGCCACATGGGAGCACTGTCAGTGGGAACTTTCAAGGCTTCCCTGCCTCCAGAAATCAGCCGTCTCAATCACAGCCGCCACAGCAGCAGCAGAACCATGCCTCTCATCAAACGAGGCAACTTGAGTCTGAGATTGGTGGTGAAGATAGCCCGTCGACTGCTGATAGTCGAATGAATCTTGCTAATCTGAGTGTCTATGGTCCAAATTTTCCAATGCCAATGCATACTCCTAATTTTGCTTTGATGACTCCTGCATCAATGGCGGCTGCAGGTGGGGCACCTAATGATAAAAAACAGCAGCCACAACATCAGCCGCAGGGTTCAAAAGGTCTGGAACCATCTCAAACTATTGCTTTGTCCTTTGCTCCTCCCAATGGGGCGCCATCTGCTCCTGGACTTGACCTTTCATCCATATCACCAAATCATCCTATATTTCAAAGTCTTCCTGAGATCACCAGGCAAGGGTATCATCACATTATGGCTGCAGCTGCAGCTGTACAGGTTGCTCAGCAGAAAAAGAGTTACCGTGTAGCCGAAGAAGGAAAAACTGCACATTCTTCTGTTGCAGAGGATGAGAGAAAAAACATGTCGGTAAAGGCTCCTCCAACTGTTGGACAGTCCATTGCCTTCTCCAGAACTGATTTATCTGAGACATCACTTTCCACAATTCCAGCTGGGGCTTCTGTTGTTGACAGCTCTGCAAGAACTCTTAACCTTGGTTCTACTGCTAGAACTTCAGGTTCTGTTATGCCCTCGGGGATGGCAGCTGTAAATATGTGTGGTTCTCAGCATTCATTGCAGCGAAATCAGCAGCAGCAACAACAACAACAGATAATTCAACTTCAAAAGCAACAGCAATATGCAGCTGCAGCTGCAGTAGCAAGGACTAAAACATCAGCAACAAGTAATGGCAATGTTTATGCTGAACACCCTCCTGCATCATCCATGGCGGCAAAGTTTCCTAATGCATTGTCTTCTTTTTCTCAAAATCTTGTCCAAAGTAACAACAACAGTCCTGCTCAATCTCCTCAGTGGAAAAATTCTGTAAGAACCACCACCTCTTCTCAACTTCCAACCCCCTCTCTGTCTTCATCAAACACATCATCAATAAAAAATCTTCCCCAGCAACAGGGCCGTCCACAGCAAAACCACTCTCAGATCTCTTTTGCAGCTAACCAAAAATCTACCACACAATCACAAGGGCAGCAACCTGCTAGCAGTAGTCAGTCGCCATCTCCTGGAATGATTGGTTCGCCAACTAATTCTTCAATCTCAAAGGGTGCTGGGGGAAGCCCGCGGACGGCTACTTCCGGTTCCATGGGCCACAAAGTTGGTCAATCATCATCGTTATCATCACAGCAGACGAAGAATCCTACATCTATGCCCCCCCAGAAGTCATCTCCTGTTGGTGGGAGAAATGTTACGTCAATTCTAGGCAATAACCAAGTGACCTCTTCAAGTTCTGGATCTAAATTATCTCAACAGCCGCAGCCGCAACAGCAGCAACAACATTTGGCAAAGCAAACATTGCAGCAAGCCCAGCTGCTCTTCCCTTACATGCAGGCCCAAGTTCCCCATTCAAGTAGCAGTGCGACTGCTTCGCCTTCGAGTGGTTATTATCTTCCAAGACGTCGCCCTGAGCAGCAATCACAGGGCTCGGGAGGAACATCCTCCAATGGAATGCTATCCCTTGTCCACCCTGTTACAATCGGAGGCACCACCACTACTGATCCTGCCAAGGCTGTTGCTGCTGCAGCAGCAGCAGCGGCGGCAGCCAATGCAGCTAATATGAAAGCGGTTGGTGGCTTACCCACACAAGCTATTCTCCATCCTGCTCAGTTTGCTGCTGCACAGTCCTCCGGTAATCCTCATCAACTTGTACCTGCAGGTTTTCCCTACGTGCATACGGCTGCAGTGCAAGTAAAATCAACGGAGCAAAAACAACCTGCGGGTGGGTAGGTTGGATTATGGCCCTTGTTCTTAACCAACCCATCCAGCTATTATTTCGAATCGGGACTGTAGATTTACGAGTCGCGTCTCTTGGCCGGGAAAATAGCAATGGGCATATATATCTTATGGCAGCCTGAGAAGAAATGAAAGTTCAAGTAGAGCTAGCTAAGAAGCAGCGGCAGTCTGAATGCTTGTCAGACTTGAACCCCACAATTTTGGGAAAGCTGTGAGAGAGGAAGTGGGAAAATTGTCCTCCATCTGAGAAATGCTTCAGATGTGGGCTGTTCAGTTATCTGTCTGGGTTGATGTTAAAACATGGTTGGTCTGGATGGGGGAGGAAAGGCAATGCAGTGAAGAATCATCAATCATCTTGGATTGGATGAAAGAAAGGGGCAACACAACACAGCACTTTGCACAGTGCTTACAGTGATGGAATGGAGGAGAGAAAAAGCACAAGGATTTCCTTTCCTTTCCTTTCCTTTCCTTCCCTTTGGGGTGGGTGTGGTGGGTTGTAATGGAGGTTCATTTTCTTCTTAAATATTTGATTTCATTACCTTTTTGAGGTTTATTTCTCTCTTTATAAGAGCCTTAGAACAGTATCATCTTTAACATATATGTGCAGTGAAGGAAGGAGGGTGTAGTTGTATATGTTTGGCACATATAAAATGGGTAGCCCTCAAATTTTTTTGATTTAAGAAAGAAAAAAAGGAAAAAGCTTTTGCCTCCTTTAATTTCCATGTTTTGTTTTCACTGATCTTTCTGCCATGGCTTGTGAAATAGTAGTAGACAAAGAAGCTATAACACATTGATTTTCTTTCTAGTTAGACAAAAGTTATAGTTTCTTATCTGAATTTGGTAGAGATTAAAAAAGATGATGATGGTGGAAGAAGCAGAGCTGGAAAGCAGGAGGCATCGTCTTGTTTCTTTTTTGATAAGATGATAGTGGGAAAGTGCTTTGAGAGGAAACAGTTAAAAAAAAGTCAGAAAAATGGTAGTGACAGAAGAAGGTAGGTTAGTGTGGAAAAGGGCGGCCCTCTTTTGTTGTCAATATCTCACTCGTGGCTCAGCTAGAGTGCAGAGATATAAATTGAACAGAAGAACAACTTTATGAGTTGTTTATATAATGTGTGTGTTTTGTGTATGTGGAAAGAAATTAAATGGTTTGATTTTGAAGTTTGAAGATTGAAGAATAAGAAGTTGTATTTATAAGGAAGAAAAATGGGCGATTAGGAAGGAAAAGGAAGTGGTCCGTGGCAATTGGGATTGTGTTTGTTTGTTTGTTTGTGTGTTGGGAGATGGAGAGAAGTGGGGCTTTCACAACAATCAAGTCAAGTGTGGGACATACACTTTCTGACATGTTCCCTCTATTACATAAGATACTCTTGCACGTGTCTCCCAATTTTTTCTTTTTTTTAAATAAGTGAAAACAATCACCACTAACATTCATTTGTATAGATAATTATTTGATTTTTTGTTTTGTATTTTTTAAAATATAAAGTAAATAGGAAAACATAGACTTAATTTTTAAAGCTCAAAAATTAAAAATCAAATGAAACCTACTCCTCAACTATAGAGTTGTATTTTTTAAAGCTCAAAAATTAAAAATCAAATGAAACTTACTCCTCAACTATAGAGTTGTATTTAAGTACAACTCAAGAGGCAAAAATACTTATTATCATTCTCAAAATCAATAGAGTTGTATTTAAGTACAACTCAAGCGACAAAAATACTTATTATCAGTCTCTATTAAGTACAACTCAAGCGACAAAAATACTTATTATCATTCTCAAAATCAATAGATTTGATCTTTCATCTTGTACTAGTTGAACCAAAAAGTAATAGCAGGTTAGTTAAGTTAGCTCTTATCCTATCCTCATAAAGAAGTCGAGGTTCAAATTTCTACTACCATGTAGGGTTGAACTAAAAAGACAGAAAGATAATCATTCAAATGGAAAATTTGAGAGTGCTAACCATTTTTTATTAGTTAACGAATATACAAATCCTAGTTTTGCGTGAATTATAATAAATTATTATAGGGTTAACAAATTTTCTTTCTAAGAAAAATAGTTAAAATATTGTTTTGGTCACTATATTTTGAAACTTCTCTCATTTTACATATTAGTCTTTGTACTTTTAATAAATCCTAGAATCTCATTTTTAATTTGGAGTTAATTTTCTTCAACTTGGCAAAAAGAAAGATAATTTCAATTCAAGAAAATGCATTAATGATGTGAACTAATTTAAGTTATTGAAATTATTGGATTAAATTTAGACACTTTAAAAGTACATGGACTAATGGGTGAGATCTAGGGGTGAGCAAAACAAGACCGAAAACCGACTCGACCGATCGAAACCGACCGAACCGAGGGCGGTCGGTCAGTTTTTAGTCTTCTTCGATCGGGGTCGATCAGTCGGTTTGGGGCAAGCCCCAAACCGACCGAACCGATCGATATTTAAAAAAAATATATAATAATAATAATAATTAAAAAAATAAAAAACTAAAAAGATTTTCTCAAATATATTAAATAATAATAAAATAATAATTATAAATTATTAAATAATTAATTAAATAAATATTTAAAAATATATATAAAAACCGACCAAACCGACTGGTCGGTCGGTCGGTTTTGTAAGTTTAAAAAAAAAATAAGTCCGACTGAACCGACCGACCTTAGTCGGTTTGGGAGTCGGTTGGAGTCGAAAACCGACCCTGACCGATCGATGCTCACCCCAGTAAGATTTACCTCTCACACTAGAAAAAGGAAATAGGGGATTTTTTTTATAAAAAAAAAAAAAAGAAGAAGAAGAAGAAAGAAAAGGCAAAGAGATTCTATAGTACTGAACATTGCAACAAAGTTGAAGATCTGTGTGTTACATGAATGCTCCTTTTCTCTCTACCCTTTGGTGATCTTCAAAGGGAAAATAAATAAACAATTCCCTAAATATGACCATTTTGTCCTCTACTACTCTCTTTGGTTATTGCTGAAATTTATAACTTTTCTGACATCCAAATATACCCTTTTTACCCACTACTTTTTATTTTAAACATTACTGCTCCATAATATCCAACAATGTACTAGTAAATTTAATGTGTATCACATCTTCATTATCTCATTTAACAATTGTGTAGTGACACATCTAGAAAGTTGAAAGTTTGGTACTTGAAATAATATGCTATTTTTTTTTTTTTTTTTTGAGAACAATATGCTATATAAACCATTTATAAATCTTAGATGCCGATAAATTAATAGACGTCTATATGTGTCTCAGTAAAAACATCTATAAGTCTATCAATCTATCACTAATACATATAAGTTGGTAATAGATATATCTGTCAAAGCGAACATAACTCAACGATTGACATGTATCATTGACAAAGAGGTCAGAGGTTCAAATCTTCCTACATCAGATGTTGTTGAACTAAAATTTAGTTTTATAATTGCAGGGAACAAGCTTAAACCATCGACTTATGAGATAATTTATGTTTTATCTAATAAGCTATGCTTCAATTGGCGTCAAGTTGAACATTGTACGGGGAAAAAACTACTCAAATTTTAAAAATTAATTTTATCTGTTTAGTGAGTGTTTTTTTTTACAGAATATTATTGTTATATATTTGGAATTAATTAGAGGTTTTTTTTTTTTGTCATGTATGTAAACACCCCTTAAAAAAGTCATAAGAAACTTAGTCAACATGCATTTTCTTAAATTTTTAATGTTGTATGCTCTTTTTTTTTTTGGATGATAAGTGTATCCTAAAGAAAGGGCATTGAATAAATTATTGAACATTAAGAGAAACCTGCATACAAGGGAACTTGACACCATACTTGGTGGGACTATTGTCATAAACTAGTCAAATAATTCATAACAATCAATGATGGGACATTTTCTTCTCAAAATGAAAAGCAATGTTTCTTTCCAATTTAATTTTAATTTTTTAGTTTCTAATCTTCCGAAGATTAAATTAATCTTCATTTCCTTCTTAATGTTGATTACAGTCTATCACATTGTTAAAATTAAAATTTAGATCATAACCAACATAATTTGTGATCTTCTTATCCTATCGTAATCAATGGTATATGTATGTATGATTAAACTAAGGATTGAAATTATAGATTTTTTTTTTACTTTAATTAATGAACTTTATTTTTTGTTTTTTAACATAAAATTTGATCATGTGGTAAAGGCCCACCAAAGTCCGTACGGATAAAGTCATTCTCCACAATTAATCATACAACATGGATGGTTTGGTAATATAATAGGGAGTAGGGGTTTAGAATATTCATGAGAGTTTTGTCCATTAACTCATTTCTCTTTCTTTTCCACTCCAAGTAATTTAGATACCGTTTGATAATCATTTTATTTTTTATTTTTAGTTTTTGAAATTTAAGCTTATTTTCATTTAATTTCTCTACAATAGAGATCATCTGTCTTAAGTAAGTATTTGAACTCTTAGCCAAATTCTAAAAACAAAGCAAGTTTTTGAAAGCTATTTTTTTAGTTTTCAAAAACTGGCTTGATTTTAGAAAACATAGGTACAAAGTAGATAAGAAGACATATAAATTCATTGGTAGAAGTTGTATTTTTAGGTTTAAATTTCAAAAACTAAAAACAAAAAACAAAATGGTTATCAAACAACGTGCCCTTAGCTTTTGCTTTCCTTTTTAAGGTTTTACATTAGTATAGCCATAATCTTGAAAAGGAGATTCTTCACCTCAGCTCGGCGAGCTATCTTCCTTTTTAGATAGTCGTTTGTCTTTCTGTGGTGGGTTTAGGCTTATGAGACTTGGTATAGTTTTCTCCATAACATAATCATATTTCGAATAATTGAGTTATATTCAAGTCAGTACTTTTGGTTTACGATTCTATTGCCTAATTGTTGTATAATATTTGAATAAATGGAATTGAATTAGATAAGTAAGATAAAATATAACTAATAATTAGTTAAAATATAAATTCTCTATCGAAAGACTAGTGGTTCAAATTTATACATGTTGTTGAACTAACACCAACTAGAAAAGAGGGTTGAATAAAATGGCCCACCTATTATTTTGGTACTTTTGTACTCATTCTATTTAAAATTTTCTTAATTTGTAAATTTCAACTTTTTTAGTCCCTATATATTGAAACTTAGTGTTAGATTGATCTCAACAAACTCATACTAATTTCTTCTTCTTTTTTTTTTTCCTTTTATATTTTCAAGTATTCTTAATTTGTTTGCCCCTAAACTTTATTTAAAATTAATTTTGGTTAATATAGCAAAACTTTTTTATTAGATTTAATAGAATTATAACGTGACATCATATGGACTTATATTTTATTCAGTGTCATGTATTTGTATTAGATTTTGGAATAGGTGGCTTATGTTTTTTTTTAATCAAATTCAATATGAAAATTGAATTAAAGACCAAAGCTGATTTATATAAATATTTAATGATGAAAATTAAGAAAAAAAAAGTAAATATAAAAAACTATAGAATAAAATAATACTTTTAAACAATATTGAATATATATAAAGCTTCTTTAAGTTGTGTACATTATTTAAAGCAATTTTCTTCCACTAATTTTGAAAAACTAGCTTGGAAGATTTGCCCAACTTTAAGTCAAAGTTTTCGTCTATGAATTAGGAAATTAATGTCTATTAAAATATGAACTAAAAAAAAAAGTCTATTAAAATATATATATAAAAAAAGAAAGGCTCCACTTCAAAACAACATAAGAATCTTGCAAAGGTCAATTAAAGAAACTTTACTCTAAAACAAACAAACAAAAAAAGACAGATTTTAATTTAAGCTTTATAATTCTTTTGCCAATCATGTATGCTACTTGGCTAACATTTAACAAGGTATATTTCATCAACCTAAAGCTTTAAAGAATTTCATTTTCCCCTCTCAAAAAAAAAAAAAAATGATGAAAGTTAATTCTAATTCTAAGTTTACATTCTTATATTCTATATTTTAGTAACTTTTAATTGTTTTTGCTTCAATACATTCAACTTTGTATTATTAGTTATTTTATTTCTTATCGTTAATTTTTCCTAAATTAACTTGATATAAAATTTTCTTTGTTCATTTACATGACAAATTATATATTTTCATGGACAAGTATATAAAATCACACGAAACGACCTTAAATTTCACTTAATTTCACTAGTTTCTTGATTATAGACTTTATGACATTTAGGATTGCCTTGATTTTAAAATGGAAATCAGCATTGACAAGATAGACTTCAAACCATTTTTTTTTACATAAGATTGCTTTAGACAAAAGAATAAATCTTATTACTTTATACAATGGTAAAAAATTGTGTTAAATATAGGATAAAATTACAATGATTAATATAGTTCTTATGTTAAGTTTAGGAACTATTTAAAAGAAACAAAAAAAAAAGTTTAGAAATTAAAATAAAATATTGAAGACAAAAAGTAATCTAAAAAAACAAAACTCTAGACAATGAAAGCATATTTGGGGGAATAGCCTTCTAGATAGGCTTCCACAGCCATGTGGAAATCAAAGATTTGTTGTATATTTTTCAAGTCCAAGCTGAAAGTCATTATTGGTTGTTATGTATATACTTTTTGTGCTAAAATATTAATTAATGTGTGACCCTAATTGAGGGCATTTGGAATGTAGCCTTACCATTCAAATATTAAGGGAGGTCCCCATTTTGGATAGACTTCTTGTTAATTTGCTAGTGGGACAACCATCATAAATTAGTCACACATCACCAAACAACCAAAAGACCATATATATCTTCATAACATCAACATTATTTATGAAATATACATATTCAAAAGAAAAAAAGAAATAGAGAAAAAAAGAGCTTCATATTGTTAAAGGGTAAAATTATAACTCATCCATCATATTATTTGTTTTGAAGCCTGATCATTAATGGAGATGTTATCCTTATTTATAGTATTCTCGTGATTTTCTCCATTATCTTTTCAAACATATTTTTCAATGTTTGGACTTTAATTGTATATTTGATAATCAATGTCATTCTCTTGAATAAAATGTCATCAAACGTCTCTTCAAGTAGTTATTCATCATTTCATTCTCTACCGTATTGAAAGTATACACTTGTCTAAGTCAATTGGGCACATCATCTATTTCAGATAAAACATATTCACACATCAAATTGTAGTATATATTATTTGTTACTAACCACCTCTTAATTACACCCTTAACAACCCTCACTCGAACAAAATACCATTTTTTTTTAGTTCAGTAGAGATTGAGGGGATTCGAACCACAGATTTTGTGGTCGTTAATGCATTCAATATGCTAGTTAAGCTATACTCTCTTTAGCATAGATTGCTTAATCAACTTAAAAGGTTTGAATTCATAAAAATAACATGTTTAGCTTATTATAACTCCATGACTTTACCTACACCTGCCCAATGTGTAATTTTATTATCAATTTATTACATCATTGTGTTACAAATAGTAATTTATTTTATCACTAAAGGTATAATTTTTGTTCCATCCATAAAAATGTGACTCCTAAATTAATAGTGATTCACAAATTCTTTTATTTAATTTATCTATAACTAGAATTAGTTTCAACTTTCATTTACTACCAAAAAAAAAAAAAAAACTAACTAAATTATAATTTTAATCCCTAAATTTTAATTATTATAGATTTGATTATAATTTAAAACAAATTATTATCTTTAATATTGTCGATTGAATTAACCAATGATAATTTGACGTAACATAAATCAATTAGATAAAATAAAAGATCTACACCCCCAAAAAATTCAATCCCCCATTCAAGTTTAACGACAAGAATTCTAATTTAATTTAGATAAACTTAGCCAACTTAGATTTATTTACGTAATTAAGAATTTTGATTAAAAAGAAAGGAGATTTGGAAGAAAGAATTAGCTTTAATTAGCACAACATTTATTATGACTATGATGAGAGAGAGATGGAGAGATCGGACGGTGGAGATGAGTTGAGGAGGCTAGATAGACTTTGTTAAATGACCATCCAAAATGTTGGGATACCAAAAAATATATATAATTTAATTTCTTTATATAAATAAAATAAAATTTTTAAAAAGTGTAAAAAGTGGGTCCTACAAATACTTTTTTTTAAAGGGAAGTGGGCCCGGGAAAGAAGACAAAGGATGTGGCAAAATCAAAATGAAAGACAAAGACAGCGTTTTGTCAGCCTCTCTCTCTTAAAAAAAAAAATGCGCAGAATCTTTTGCAAACTTATTACTTTATAATTTTTTTAATTTATATTTCATTTTACATTATTTTTTCTTTTACAATTACATACATATATACAAAAAGTAAAAATATCCACCCTACCAATTCTTTTTTTTTTTTTTCTTTTTAAATATCATTACATTAATTTTTAAATAATTAATCAAATGGCCCAAAATCAATAAATACCTACCCCACCATTTCTTTAGGTGGCCCCCACGACCACTCAATTAACCTTTTTTCATTTTTCATAACACTTTTTGCTTTTCTTCCTTTCAATTTTTTTTTCCGAGTGAAAATTTGAAACTTTAAATTAAAAAGAGTACATATTTTAATTTTGGAATTATATTCATGTTGAAATAGATTAATAATTTTAAACTATCAATATAAAAAAGAGAATTTAAAAATTACAATTTTAACTTATATTATTATTGTTATTTTAGTTAAAAAAAAGTAAATTTAAAAATTTGAAAATCTCATTATTTTGATTCGCTTTTATGTTATACTAAATGTTATTAGGAAATATATAAATTTTGAATTGTATTTGTGATTATTAGCCGCAATTTTATTATGGCGACTTTATGGAATGAGATGTGTCTACACCGTAATAATTAATAATAATAATAATAATAATTTTAATTTGGTGTGATAGAATAATGCAGGGGTGTTTTTGTAATTATTGGAATTTGGAGGGGTGAAGATATGTCCCACTCAGTTTCATAGACATTAGACAGCCAAAATTGTCGCTCCTATTGCCATGCCAACTTTCCAGGGTGTTCTTTTGTACCTTTTTTTTCTGTCTTTTTACTTACTATTAGAAATAAATTCTCTAAATATTGTAATTTGTAGCTAGGTTAAATTATAAAGGTTTCAAACCTAAACTTACAAGTTTTTTCTATTTCGATTTAGTCCAAACTTTTTAGAAAATTAACCGATTTGGTTCAATGGTTCTTACTATTATTATGTCGTCAATGGTTTATCGTAAATAGATGACGTGACTTAAAATATGTGTATTATTATGGAGGTGATAAAAAAGTCCATTAGCTTAAGCATAATTTAGATCCATAGGCCCAACAAAGGAACAACTACGACAGTTGAGCAAAGGAGTAATACCGATCACGCATGAATGATATATGATCTAATTGAGTTGAAGTACGTAACCATCCTTCTCTTACTTCCCACTAACTCCCCACAGAGTTCTAATAATGGGTTAGTGTGGAAAAGTATTAAAAAAAATTGGATTTAGATCGCTAATGACATACACAAACTATCCTAGCTCAACTTGACTCTCCTACGATTCGAGTATTAACTTTGGCATTGACATTGGAGTATGTTACGTACAACCCTATTGGTGTGAGCTTCTCTCTTGCAAGTCAAGTCAGCCTTTCGAATCTTCATACACCACGTTACTGAGCTAATGCGTCAACATTAATTATTAATGTGGTATGCCACTATGTGGATATGTATTAATGTCACATAAGACACTCGAGTGTGAAATTTTTTAGTACTTTTGGTAGTACTTACTCCCTGTGTGTTACATTAGTGATTTTTCTTTCATTAATAATGATTTAATATTAGTGAACCCTATATCATTTTCAAAGATTGGCTAACGTGTCAAATCCATTAATGAAAATAATATCTATACTATTAAAATATAGAAAATTCTCCCATTGAAAAAATTGATAACTTGATAATAATTAGAACTAAAATATTTTTTCTTTTTGTAAAGTTTGAATACTAAAACAAATAAAATCTATGAATAGTTTGCACAATAATCATTACAAGTCAATCAATAATAATTCAATTCTTGAAAATATTGTATATAACAAGTCTGATTTGAGAGAGAGAAAGCAACATTGCTTTAAAAATAGTAACAGAGAATGGTGACCTCATCCTTTAAAAAGAAAAAGAAAGAAAAAAGAAAAAGAAAAAGAATGATTTGAAATAGTTTTGATGTGTGATGGCACTATTTTAGAATGTTGATGTGCTAATAATAGTTAGCATTATGTGGCAGCAAGAGAGACATTTGTTAACTAAGTAGTTGGAAGGAAATAATTTTTTTTTTTTTTTATATATATATATATATAAAAGATATTATTATGTCATTAGATTGTATAATTTTGTTGCTAAGATTATTAGTGCTTCTTGACAATGAAATCACCAAAGCTTTCTCCACTTTGGGTAATTGGAAAAATTCAATACTCATTCATATTACTCTTTCATTAAATACTTTATTACATCTTATATGCCTAATCCATACGTCACATGATGATGCAATTTAAAAATCAGTTTTGCAAGTTGCCCCAAGAAGTTGTAAGTTTTTATTGATTTATGTTTAATATGAACTCGTAGGTTAAAATATCATTTTTATTCCTATATTTTGGATTGAGTTACTATACTTTTAAATGTTTAATTTTAGCACATTTACTTCTAATAAAATTTAAAATTGGTTGTTAGTTTGTCATAAAAATAAATTATTTTCTATTAGTTTTCTCTATAAATTTTACGATAAAAATTAATTAACTTGAATCTTGGGGTTTTTATACGAAATACCTTTTTTCATGTGCTTTATAACGATCTAACTTGTCATCTAAAAATAATGAAATATGACTCATTTTGATATGACAATATGCATAAAATTACCTAGGGGGTAGTATGCGGCCGTCCCGCTTGGTTACGCTTTTAGATAGATAGCACTCTCGTTACTAGCTCTCGTTCTTGCTTGCCATGTCAATAAAATTGTTTGGATCTTTAAAGATGTTCAGATGCTCGCTCTTGCTCATAATCATGAGGACCGAGAGTGAGATTGAAGAAGAAAGGATCGAAAAAAGAAAGAGAAAAAATAGGTCAAAGACGGGCGAGAATGAAGAAGAAAAGATTGAAAATAATATAAAAATTAAGTTTGAGAAAAGCAAGAGCAGCAAGAGCGAGATTGGAAAAGAAAATATTGAAAAAATAAAGAAGATAAAATTAAGTCAGATAAGAGCGAGAACGGAAGCAAGAATGAGAGCACGAGAGTTGCACGTTACTCTCACAATAATTTAGATGAGTTGCAAAGTAAATGAAAAGTCATATGTCATTAATTTCATAATATTGCTCTCACAATAATTTAAATGAATTACAGAGTACAAAAAAGTCCTATGTCATTAACTTTAGAATGCAGAGTACAAAAAAGTCATATGGCATTAACTTTAGAATGTAGGTCAAATGACATCAAAATACGTGAAAAGAAGTCATCTGTACAAATTCCCTTGAGACAAATTTTAAGCGTTATTGAAAGTATAGGGACTAAAATTTTATTTTAAAACAAAGTCCAAAATTATATGATAAATAAGAGTCAATTTCATAACAATTTTATTTTAAAAATTTTCAATTTGTTTAGCTTTTCACTCTCCTATTTTGAAATCTTAGCATACATTTTTGTTTTACCCTCCAAGGTTAATGAAGATTCATTCTGAACTTTTAATTTTGCTAAGTTGAATTTGAAACCCAAACAAAACTGAACACAAAGTTAAATAAGTGTTACAATTCTCAACTTCTATTCAAATTTTGTTCGATCATTACAATAAAAATCAAGCCTTCTACAAAATTAAATGAGGTCAATGCATAAATACTATTGAATAGATAGCTTGTTTTTTATGATGGGTCTATCAAAAGGTTGAAATTTCAGTTATTTTCGAGTTTGAAATAAAAATTGTAAAATTTATTTAAATAGGATGAAATTTAGATTAAAATAAGAGCCAGAGGATGTTTGAAAATTACGTGTCTATTTGACAGCCGTTTAGGGACATATATTAATCTATATTATCTTGTTTTACGTGCAAAAACAGCATCTAGTTTAGGTCATCAGAGCCCATGATTAGTGGGAGCCAATTGATTATAATATACCAATATATAAAATCCAAATATCCTTCATCGTGCTCTGATAGCTCCAAATCCATTTTAACTTTTGTGTTGTTTAAAATAATAAAAACAATAATGTCTCTGTCACGTAACCAAATATTTAAATCAAACTAAATCTTCTGTAACTGTTATCCAACGCCATATCATATTCATAACCTGATTAATAAATAATTAATTAAATAGGACAAAGTTTCAAAGTAAATAAAAACCTCTTGATCTTTCCCACGTGAAATAACCTGGAATCACGTTGCTGTTAGAACTGCACAAAGTTTCAAAGCAAGTGGGAATTTCAAGATAATGGATTTTTCCCAGATAAGATGAATCATCACAACATTATTTCAATTAAAATATATATAATAAGGTCAGCCTAGTGATTTGTCTACCAAACATCAAAAATATTAGATGCCCACTTCATAGCCACTACTAAATTTCTTAATTGGAGAATTCTTGACTTACTGTTTTGAGAATCCAACAGCAACCAAATAATGTGATGCATAAGTTATCTAGTGAGAGAGAGAGAAATTAGAATGAGTGATAGATAAAGCCATCATAATTCCAAGTAATGAGTCATAATATGTCTAGGATTAAGAAAGAATAATAATGATGTATCTTTCCAATGGTTAAGAGTGGGTAAATTAATATAATTACCCAAAATAATGCTTTTCCTTCCCCCCCAATCAGAAATGGGTTTATGAGCCTACATACCATATCATATATAGCTTGTACCTTTGCTGTTCTCCAAAATGCCTTCCTATTCTATACAGCTTTCTAAAAGGTTCTCCAGACATATTCTCAATTACTCAAATGGATAGGACTAATGCTAAATCTTGGTAAATTATATAGGTGAAAAAAGAGAGGGCATTAGGACCCGGTTGTTAATTCGAGCATGTCGATGCAGGAACCTTGTTCGTCAAGGCAGCCAGCTCCTCGTCTTGCTGTTTCTTCAAGTACCTTTGGGCAGTTGAAGTCATAATCTTGATAGAGAAGTTCATGATCATGAGCCATACTATAGTGTTCCAGATGGAAGAAACCGAGAAGTCCCATTTCTTGACCTGAAGTTTAGAGGTGGAAGGAAAAGAAGCATAAAATGAGTTTTTCATCAGACAAGCTCAGGCAAACATATTAATAGAATTTTCAGATGAATGCATTATTATAGCAGAGTACCTTGGCATTAGTGGCGACTTGAGATGGTGCTTTCAGATACTTAGCTTTGACTGCGTTGAGCTTGGCAACCAGCCCGGGCAAGATGGATGAAAAACCAGGCACAAAGCTGAGTATCCATATCAATTCGTTTTCTATCCAATCAAGAAGTTGATTGTTGCAAACAGCAATGATGAAAATGGTCTGCACAGGAGATAATGAACACCAAGTTACCAGAAGATACACGGCACTTTAACAGGTAGAAGGGATCGAGTGGCGTTCAGAAAGAGTAGAAGTTTCTAAGATTGGTTTTCCACCTTCGTAGTGTAGATACAACCATAAATTGCGTGTTGATATCTGTTTCATATGTCTGATAATTTAGATCTGGTTTGATAACCTAGTTTCTGATTTTTGGTTTTTGAAAATTAAGTCTATAAATAACAACTACTTACACCTATGAGTTTGCTTGTTATGTTATCCACTTCTTACCCATGTTTTCAAAAACTAACCCTAGTTTTGAAAACTATAAAAAGTAGTTTTCAAATTTTTATTTTTATTTTTATTTTTTTAAAAAAAGGTTAAAAATTCAAATATTTTCTTAAAAAAGATGAAAGTCAATGTAAAGAATTATAGAGAAATGATGAGAAAACAAACATAATTTTCAAAAACCAAATGGTTATCAAACGGGGTCTTAACTCCTCCTTGCAAACAAAGTCAAATAATATTAAACAACAAAATACAGAACCTTCACAAACCTGAATGTGAGTTTTAATAATTGCTTTTCCAACCAGCGTAGCAAAGAAAAATTCCCAGAAAGGAATTCCAAATTGTCCACACATAATGCCAGCTAAGTCGAACAGAGGATTCGGAATCTGAAAGATAATCAGTGAAGGTCAGATGCTATCATACTAAAGATTTTAATGACGCTGGTAAGTATCATATGCGTCAAAAGACACATTATGAAGTAACAAGCATAAAATCAGAAATTAGCATATTTTCTTCTTCTCTCTTTACTTTTTTGCTTATTCAGATGGATGACTCTCAAAAGATCTCTAGAAGAGAACATTGATATCTGACTCTGCTCACTTGAGAACTTTAGTAAATTCAATAAAAAAAAAAATCAATTTTCCTATTGCTATCTACCCAAGAAGGAAGAATCTCATCACCAATTACCCTATTAAGTTCTTACATTCTGCCGGAAGTTGTCTAAAAATGTGCACAGATCAAAACTAAACTTGCTGACAAGAATCTTCATGAAAAATCATTGGCAATATTTGTGCTCTATATAGATATGCATGTGCACTGGAGAAAAACGCACATGTAAAAATGTAATTATCTTGTCTTTAAGATCCATCTAATGTTTTTTGTCTGTCATAGTGGGTCTTTTTTTCTGAATAACACTACAGCAACAAGGCCAAAACCAAAAGATACAAAATCAATTGGAAAACTACCTATTTAGGTTTTTATCCCGTACAACTCTAGGCATTAAGACTAGCTTACATAAAATTTTATTCCATGAGACCACTGTCAAAACTAATAAGATATTTAATACCCTAGGGAGGTGGTTGCCACTAAAAGGTATCTGATTTACAATGTATCCTTTTGACCACTAAGTTTGCAATGAATATAACTTGAAGAGATAAAAAATCACATGAAATTAGCAAACCAGTAATGTTGTACTCTCATCCCCCAATGGAAGGCTGGGAAAAAAGCATGAAAGAAAGAAAAATAAAATATCAGTAATTGAATAAAGTCATAACTAACCGAAGCAAGCAGTAAGATACTAAGGAAATTCAAATGTTGAGCACGTGAAAGGAACCATCGCTTGATTTTATTTAAATATGTTGAAATGAGTCCATTAGTTTCCCTTGAAGAGGCATCTAGTTCTTCCATTACTTCTGATCTGCCACCAGAGAGGCGTGCTGCACAATGGAAGAAATAGAATTGAACATAAAATATGAGAGCTTGGATGTGAAAAGCATAGCAGCAATGGTAAAAAAAAAAAAGTACAATAGCAAAGCAAAAAACAACCTAGAACATGTTACTTTTTTTTTTGGAATAAGAAACAATTTCATTGATAAATGAAATGGAGAAAACTCCAATCGCCAAGGCGAATTACAAGAACGATTGCCAGTTTGACATAAAAAACGACAAACTAGACAATTTCAGATTGGACAATTTACGATTGGACAATTTCAGTTTGACATGTTACTTTTCAATTGGACAATTTCAGATTATAGACTAGTATTGTTGGTTTTAAACATAGCACTAATTGCCAAGTTCAAAAGTAAAAACTAGAGCAAGCTCCCATTTGCCGATACATTCTGCTCTATCATAATTTTATATCATCATTATGACAAGAGGAAGGGTTTCGAAAAGAAGAGCAACATTATCCATAGGCAATCAATACTAAGCAAAACTACCTACACTACGACCTCAAAGCCAAATATCTTGCCCAATAGTTTCTACCCATGAAAGCATATCATTAAATTATCAAGAATTTTGTATCTCCCATTGGGAAAAGATCACATAATCTTTTTATCCATTTAAGATCACGATAAACATTCGACTAAAGCATTTAATATGTTTTCAGTGCATTTTTTCATAATCGTGCTTCTGTACCATCATCTAACACCATTCAAGAGGAATGAATAATATTACCCCCATTATCAAGAATTATGTAAACATCACTAGAAAAATAATATATTACAAAATATTGACTATTTAGGATCACACAAAATTCTATTAAAACATTTTTATAAAACGTTCTCTTTCAGTATTACAAACAGTTTTTACATAGACAAGTTTCACCACCGAAAAAAGTTGGATAAGAGAAGATGAAATATAAAAAATGCTCAATTGGTTGTCATATCACCAAAAGAATTGAATTGACATTATAACTTTTAACGAATACAAGTAAACACACAGTTTCTCATACCAGCCCTAGAGATGAAGTATGGAGGAAGCTCTCCTAAGGCAGTACCAATACCCCAGAGAATTGCCTCTATCTGAACCATTGGCAATATGCTACTGAGTGGGACTCGTGATGTGAAAACTGGAGGTCCAAACTCTGAGCAATCCTTTTCAAGCCATGATGGACCTCTTTTCAATTGTATTGTGTCATAAACGGCACCCTTCAAGTCCACTCGACCACACTGCACCGCCTTTATCGTGAAAAACCCAATATGAGGCCCCAGATAAAGGACAAAAGTATGCAGGCCAGACCCTGAAAGTAAACGATAGGGACTGAAATCAAATAACAATTTCAGTACTGATTCAGATGCTCGATCACATCCTATCGATACAGATTAACACAAAAAATACAATCTTGATAATAACAGCAAGTTGCAACCTAAATGTCATAGAAAAATATTGCCTTTTCCAAAAAGAAGCAACAATAATTAGCACTGAACTCGAATCAAACAACATTAATTACCAAGACCAATTGATGATGCAACTCCAAGGATCACCCACCACAATCCATAGTCAAAATATTTCATAATCTCTTCAACATGCTGCAAAAACCGAGAATATTTATTTGATAAAACGATTGCCTGAAAACTAGAAGGAAATGGACAAATTAAAAGGAAAAAGGCAACAATTTCAATAACAAAAATAAATTCACTTCCTGAATATAAAAGTGCAACAAGGTAATTTATGAAGAGATACATCCCCACTTCAATCAAACAACATTTATTAGGACATTCTCCATTTCTTCTCTATTTACCATCTTAACAGTTCCTCTAAATACTTCCAAGTTCCAACCTATTCCGTAGCATGGCATTTCTACTGGATCAATTCATTATATATATATGGTGTATAAACTTCGTTTGCAGCGCTTTCAAGGGTATAAGTATAACAGCAGGAATTTAAATACACAACTTTTTTTCACAGAACATCATTCTTAGAAACCCATGATAAAACAATGCCATAAGGCGGGCAATCATTTGCTTAGAACTTATCATATTTAGGATGGTACAGTGTAAAATTACAAATAGTGCTGGTGTAAAATGTATTGCCTCGAGAATAGCAAACCTAGAGAAATTTTGATAAAATATAGAATATCCATTCAGAAAGCTACCAATAGAGCATATCAAATCACCAAATGCACAAAGAGACGATCACAAAGATACTTCAAAATTTCATCATGAAAAATCTATCATAGTTCATCCTAAATGAAGCAGTACTTGCAGATGCAGTTGTTGAAATGAATAAATATGTGATGCAAATATGCACACACATATTGTTGAATGAGTGAATATGTGAAGCTAACATGAATTCAAGATGGCAGAGATACCTTCTCATGTGGCCCTTCAATAGTCAAAATCAGAATTCCAGCTACCCCAATAATCAAGTTTAAAAGCAAAAGCCAACCACCTTTCGCTAAAATGTAAGCGATCGAGCGTTTACTATATTGAAGAACACCCAAAATGAAAAGCTTCAATGTTTTGAATGGTTGATTCACCAATGTCAAATTTTCAAGATCTTGTTTGTGCTTCCTACGTAGTTCTGCAAATTACAGCAACTTCATCAGGTAATAAAACGCAATGTGAACGACCCCAAGTTAAGATAAATATGACAGAATAGTTTTTCTCATTAGTTCCAAAAAAAGTCAAGTGAAACCAACAACTAAAATGTTAAATCTTCAGACATAATTCAAACTGAAGAAGCAAGACCCAAACGCATTTCATTTTACTTTGGGGACTCCAACAGATCCGGGACTAATATTCATGTTTCCGCGTTTGTTTGAAAACACCCAATCAATCAAGGCCCCTTATTTTGCCCGTGAAGGATCACTCCATTAACACACTTCAGCCAATCACCAGCCTCAAGTCTCTCTTAAAATACATAAAAAAGGGTAATAATAATAATAACAACAATATTAAGAATCCAACGCTCGAATTACAACAGCAAGTTCCCTTCTCGCGGATACAAGCTTTACCAACAAAACCCAATCGGGCAATTAAATAGTAAATGATTAAAACAAGCTTCCCAATTTCCTTCAACTATTCTTACATCAATGCTTCGCCGAACAAAAGAGAAATAAGGAAAGATAGAAATACTTGCCTGAGATGGATAGTTCCGAATCATGAGAAGCAATAGAAGCTGCTTCTTCACCAGTCCCCATTTCGCTAACTGCAATTACGAGACAGTATCGAAAGGGAGAGGAAAGAGCAAAAGAAAAACAAAAATTGTTCTAATTCCAATCTTATTCTCTTGTATGGAGAACAAAGAAATCAGAGATCGAGGAGAATCATGACAAAAATCAAGAGGAAAAAAGGGATAGAGAAAATTTGAAAGTTAGCATCTGTTCTTGCAGATCGGAAATCAAAACGCGGTCGAAAGAGAAAAATCGAAAGCGTACTGGAACCAAGATCCGCTCTGCAGAGTTTATCGCTGTTTCTCTCTCCCCTTCAAAATCGAACCCTTGGTTCTTTCTTTTACCTTAATATTCATTTTCCCCCAATTTTTTAAAAATAATTGATTGAGATTGTTCCTTGTAATTGTAATGTATTTATTTCTAAATATTAAATTAAATGATGGCGGGACAAATACGTCCATAGCAAAAATTATTGGATAAACAAATATATTAGGTTAAATTACAAAAAAAATTTAAAACCTAAACTTTAAAATTATAAAAATTGTATCTGACACATTCTTGATATATTCGAAATTTTAAAAATTAATCGATATAATAGATTTAAATTTAAATTTTATGAATAATAAGACTTCAAATTTTCTATTTTGTATTTAGTCAATAACTTAGTAGATATAAAATTAAAAGTTTAATGATATATTGGACAAAAAAGATGGGTTGAAAACTTATTTTAGGCATTTTTTATAGTTTAGAGACTTATTAGATATGAAATTAAACACTCAAAAAGGTGTTTTATCTTAATTGTATTATTCTCTAAAATAACAGAGTGAATTTTTTCTTAATGATAAACAAAACAAAAACAAAATAAAAGTGTCACATTAATGGTTAGGAATATAGGACAAAGAAAAAAGTACCACATTAATTGTTAGGAATTTAGGGATATAAAGGTTACTAGCTGATTTTCATATTTTAAAATGGTCAACGTCAACTTAATATTTAAGAAAAAAAAAGGTTGTGTCTTTATAATTCTTGTAAATATTTTTATGGGTCAATCTATTTAAAGGGTTAATAATGAAATATTTAGAACGAAAATCTTTAAAGTGAAATTGAAACAAAATTGATAGCTTATTTGACGACCATTTAATTTATAGTTTTTAATTCTTAAAAATTAAGTTTATAAACCTATTCTAAACTTTACTTTTTAAAAAAAAAACTTTAATCATTATTATTACTCATTATTTTTTATAAAACATTTAACAAAAATTTAACATATATTTATCTTTTGTTCATTTATTGATGAATAGATATTATATATTTATCTTTTGTTCATTTATTGATGAATAGATATTAATCACATAAGTGATATGCTTATTTTTATTTGTGAAATCTAACTCCTAAAATTACTATATAAAAACCACGCGTCATGTTTATAAAATTTTGATTTTTATGTATATAACATTATAAATTAGGGTAGTACGATTTAAGCTTTTGACCAATAAAAAGATTTTTTTTTTTTTCAAACTAAAGAAAGTTATTGATATTATAACTATTTGACCAAGTTGACATCTTGTTTATAATTTTATTTTTTTTAAAAAAAAAACAAAATAAATGAGATGAGGGAGAGGGGAAAGTATTGTAGTTTGCTTGTACGTTTCTGCTTGCAATATCCAACCCAAAAGGAAGCCCAAAGTACTGGAAATATAAATCAAAACTTTATTCTAAAAAAAAGGAACCCTATTGATCTTGCCCGACAAATAAATAAACAAGTTTAAATATTAAGTTTAGTCATTTTTTTGGAAGTTTTAAAAGTATTTAATAAGTTCTCAATGTGACGTTTGAGGAAGAGGGGTACATGAATGAACCGAGTCCATATCTAAATGAGAGAGATCCTGAGGATATGAAAGTATGATGCACGAGGAAGAAGTCATGGTACATACGAGTGACCATGAGGACATGAAAGTAGAGTTGAGAAAGAGTTAAAAGAATTGATAGCTACTACCTATGCCAACAAAGTGCACCTTATTTTCGGTGACCCAATCATAAGAACTCCACAGTTAAGCGTGCTTAGCTTGAAGCAATCGTATGTTAGGTGACCTCCTGGTAATTTTCCTTATCGGGCGTTACACTCAAACTTTTAGTTTTATGTCTAATAGATTCTTAAAACTTTTAAAATGTCTAATACGTGTCTAGACTTTCAATTCAATGTTTAATAAATCCCTAATATATTAAAAAAAATTTAAAAAAATTTGATCTGTTGATATAAATTTGAATTTTATGTCTAATAGGATCATAAATTTTCAATTTTGTGTCGAGTGAATCTATGAAAGAAAATATTGAATATGTAAAAGACCTATTAAACATAAAGTTAAAAATTCATAAAACTATTAAACATTTTAAAAGATCAGGGACTCATTGGACAAAAGAATTAAAAGTTCAGGAATCTATTAGACATTTTTAAAGTTAAAAAACCTATTAAACACAAAATTACAAATTTAATGATCTCCTAGATACATTTTAGAGTGGAGAGACTAAATAGACATAAATATGAAAATTCAAGAATAAACTCGTAATTTAACCAGTAAATAAATAAAAGAACCCTAATGATAATATCAAGGTATCATCGAGGACTTAAAAAAAAAAAATAGTAAAAGCCAGAAGGATTATGGATGCTTATGCTCACACCATGACATTGACATTATTTATATATATACTTTTTTTTCATTCTTATGCTTTGTTTAACTTGATTATCTTTTTTAATTGTATATTTAACTAAAAAATCTATTCTATCTAATTCTAGAAAAAAGTAAGGTAAATTAAATTTGTTTGACCTAGCTATTTAATATCAAATATCGTTCTATATTCACTCGTATAGTCATTAAATGAATATAAAACGTGTAGACAAAGCATAGACAAATAAGTTGTTTAAAAGTAGTACATGTATTTATTCAATCGTGTCAAACTTAATATCTTACTAGTTGGACTTGTCAACGTACCCTTTCATAATAACTATCTCGACATAATTGTCTTTAAAACATGAATAGTCAATTTAGCTTGTACTAAGAAATTTCATTGAACTATAGTAGATATTCATCACACTTCTCTTCTATCACAATTATATATTTGTAAGCTGATCTAATTAATTTCAAACTCTTTTATAAATATTTTTATGTCCATGATTCATTATTATACTAATAAATTTCTATAGAGACTTGAGGCGAGTTTGACATGCCTAGAACCTTTTTTTCTTAAATTTTTTTCATTAAAGTGAGTGCCCTTTGTTACATTTTCTTAAATTGATTTTAATCAAAATTTTGTTTGGTTGCCCATAATGAAAAACTTTAAAATTGAGGGCAACTTTGTAATTTCAGTATTTTTTAATAAAAAAAATCATATGAATTTTGGATTTTTCTCAATATGAAAGCCATTCGAGATTGTGATTGCAGGAGCAATTAGGAAAGAATCTTTGACCATTTAGATTGTTGGATAAATTTGATTATTTTTTAAATATATCTAAAATCTATTTTCAATTTATTCGTATGCTCATATTAGCTTTTGAATTGGCTTTCTTAAAATTCTACTGCTTTTATAGCTAATTTTTAAAATTTTAAATATATCCTTTCATATTTTGTTTAACGTTTACTATCTTATATGTACGAAATTTGGATTGATTCAATTTTTATAACAATTTTTTTCTAGATTTTTATCAAATAATTTAGATTAAATAAAGTTACTTGTAATATCAATTATATATATTCTTAAATAATTATTTTATTCTAAATTTGATATTCAATAACAATATAAAAATAATTAAAATAATATGTCTAGTTTGGTCATTATAGCTAAACCGCAACAATTTTGTTTGAATTTATCAAAAGTTAGGACATGCTTTTCTATGTTTAAAATTGAAATCTACTAAACACTAATTTGCTTCATATGCCAACTCATTTTCTTAAAAGTACAATTACCAACCATCATTTTAGAAATTATAATAATTCCAAGTAGAGCTGAAGAGTTTTTAAAAGTGATTGAGTGGCAATCACTCTAGAATCATTGGTTTTAGTTTATAATCACCTCTAATATTGATTATTAAAAAATGATTATCGACGGCTCTAATTATTTTTTGTTTCTAAAAACTCTAAATTTTGTTTTAAAAAACTGTTTTTGTACTTCACAAATCAATCAAACACACTTTTAAGTATTAACCAAATATTTCATTATAGCCATTATAATTTAGGGTTGCCCTGACCAGAGGAGCAGAAATTATTTAGAACAAAAACTGTGAACCCTCGAACTTCTGGGCCGACCAAAACCAAGCCCAAATGGATTTCAGAAACATCCGAATCATGGGCAGATGCAATCTACTTGGGCCTACGCCCATCCAAATCAGGACACAAATATCTAGGGGTGTACATAAGTCAAGTTGGATTGGATTGAGGGAGATTTTTAGACCAACCCGAAAATTCAGGTTGGTAATTTCTTCAACCCAATCAACCCTATTCATGAGAGTAACCCAACCCAACCCAACCCAATATTTTCGGGTTGGGTTCGGTTGGGTCACCGGGTTAGTTTTTTTTTTTTTATTTTTATAATATTTTAAATTATTTAAAATATTTTTTTCTTGAATTAATAACTAAAATCACATAAAATTCAAATATCAAACTTCAAAATTCATAATATCTTAACATTTGTTAGAAGTCTAGAAGAAAAACATAAGAAATTAACAAATAATTCATTTATAAGTATATATTTAATTAAATAAAATTAAAAAATATAAACTTTGGGTTGGGTCAACCCGAGCCTAAAAACCCCAACTCGAGAACCGACCCAAACTTTTCGGCTCTCCAAATTTCTAACCCAACACAAATCGAAAAAAAACCTAACCCTACCCAACCCTTACGGTTTGGGTTGGGTAGTCTGGGTTGCTCGGGTTACCGGGTTAGTTGTACACCCCTACAAATATCTTCCACAAACATTTACAAAACTATATTGAGCAACTAAAATATTACAAAAGTATAGTAGCCCTCACGTCGATTAGAATATATATCTATATCTATCTATATATATTATAATGACACACGAGACATACCCAAAAAAAAAAAAAAAAAAAAAATTAGGGATTTTTATAGAATTTAAATATTGAGGAAAAGAGGATTAAAAATCAAATATAGATTCCTCTCTCTCCTCTCTCCACATACAAATTGCACTAGAGACCCACGCTCCTTTAGTTTTTTATTCTCTTTATTTTATAATATTATATCAATTACAATTAGGACAAATATTTTTGGACTTTGAATTTAAGGCATATTTAGAGTGCATGTTATTATAACATGTGTTATACTAGTATGTGGAACATATTACATCCTAAACACAGACTATTATAACTAAAACTAAATAACTCTGTATCTTAAATACAAATTACATAATTCTACAGACTATTATAACCTATATTATTATACTTAACACCTCAAACAACTCCTTAGAGTTAGTCTCTATTCAATCTTTGAGGTTTAAAAAAAAGAACACCTTAATCCCTGAAGATTGGAAGATAGTTTTAAATGGTTTCTAGAGTTAAGTTGACTGTTAGTTGACTAACGGAAAAATAATGTGATATATTGAAGTGACAACTCCAAACTGCAAGGACCAGAACTTAAAAATTATTTGTAAAGTTTCTTAATCATTTCTAGAATATAATACATGATTATTCTAATTATTTAAAAGATAAATCTTTTATCTATAATCTAATAATTATTTCATACGATTTAAATGATGCTAAGTTGTAGTGTATATCGAATATTTATACAACTGGAGACAGATATATTGGCTATAAATCAATTATTTATACACTTAAAAAGATGTTAATATATAGAGTATATCGTACTCAAAATATATATACAGGAAGAGAGAATTTGTATATCTACGGTTTAGGGTATATTATTGAAAGAATATTTTAGTTTTTTAAACTTATTTTTTTAAAAAATGAGGGGCCTAAGTTCAAGGTTTTGATATATTTTTTTTTATAGTATGTTGCATATTTATAGGTATATCGATTATTTGTGGTACAATGTTTTGTAATTTTTTTTTAAAAAAATTATAAGGTATGTGAGTTGTTCTTAGTGAAAAAGGTTGTTTTACTGGGGATTTGTATTGCTATGTTGTATTGAACTTGGAAGTATAAAGGAGTATATATACAAGTGTTGAAACCCTAGTAGACAGGTATAATGGGCTTAACTAAATACATACAAACAAGGCCACCAATTATTTAAAGCACATCAATAAAGCTGAGTTGCTGGGCCATGAGTTAATGGGCTGATTATTACAACATGTTTCAACACCCCCTCTCAAACTTGGGGTTTGGGCCTTACACCAAGTTTGTTTTTCAAGTAGGTAAATTGCATGTGCGGCAATGCCTTGGTTAAACCATCGGCCAGTTGTTCACAACTTGGAATGTATTGAATCTTCAATTTCTCTTCAGCAATCCTATCGCGTACGAAGTGCAGATCTACTTCTACATGCTTAGTTCTAGCGTGATATACAGGATTTGAAGCCATAGTTGAGGCACTGAGACTGTCACACCAAATCACAGAGGGATTTGCATTGGGAAATGAGATTTCTTTCAGCAAACTTTCAATCCAAATCAATTCCGATGTTGCAATAGCCAAAGATCTATATTCTGATTCAGCCGGCGATCTCGAGACCACACCTTGTTTCTTTGAAGACCAAGAAATTAAGCTATCACCAAGGAAGACAAAGTATCTCCCGACGGATTTTCGATCATCAACATCGCATGCCCAATCGGCATCGGTGAAGACAGTAAGTTTGATTTCTTTTGTTGCCTTCATTGTTATGTCGTTGTCTAAAGTCCCTTTAACATATCTTAACAACCTTTTTAAAGCTTGCCAGTGGGAAGTTCGTGGGTCTTGGAAGAATTGACTTAGTCGATTTACAGCATACACTATATCCGGCCTCGTGAGGGTAAGGTACTGCAATGCTCCTAGAATGCTTCTGTATTCAGTTTGGTTCTTCAATTTTTCCCCCTCTTTAGCTGATAATTTACTGTATGTTGACATAGGTGTGTTGCTTGGTTTCAAATTCTCAAGGTTGAGTCTTTTTAAAAGATTTGCTGAATAATTTCTTTGTGATAGATGTAATCCTTCTTTGTCTTTTCTTACTTCTATACCGAGGAAGTGATGCAACTCTCTCATGTCTTTTAGAGAAAACTTAGAATTGAGTTCACAAATGAATTTTTCTAGCAAGGTTTTGCAATTCCCTGACACAACAATATCATCGACGTAGATAAGGACAAAAAGTATTTTCTGCCCTTCTTTTAAATAGAATAGAGATGTGTCAGACTTAGTATTGATAAAACCCCAATTCATCAAAGTTGACCTCAACTTTTCATACCAAGCCCTTGGTGCCTGTTTTAGATTATATAACGCTTTCACCAGTTTGCAAACATGCTTGGGTTTGTTTGCATCCACAAAACCTTCCGGTTGGTTCATATATACATCTTCTTTAAGATCTCCATTTAAAAAGGCATTATTAACATCAAGCTGTCGAATATTCCATCCTTGTGAAATTGCTATTGTCAGTATTATTCTTATAGTAGGAGCCTTAACAACAGGACTAAACGTTTCTGAAAAATCAATTCATGGGTTTTGATGAAAACCTTGGCAACCAATCTAGCTTTGCATCTCTGAAAAGACCCATCAGAATTATTTTTCACTTTGAACACCCATTTGTTCCCTACTATATTCAATTTTGCAGAGAAGGGAACTAACCTCCATGTGTTGTTTTCCATCAAGGCATTAAACTCTTCATCCATGGCCTTCTTCCAGTGCTCACAAGTTAGAGCTTCAGAAACAGACGTCGGTTCACTAATTTTTAACTCATGGCTGATTTTGTGTGGTTGACATTCAACCTTGTAAGCTTTGTACTTTGGTTTGAAGATCCCTGCTTTCCCCCTTGTAATCATAGGATGATTGTTCCCTTGTGTGGCTATAGGAGTCACAACTGATGGTTCTTGATGTGTGCTTTCTACATAGTCAAACTCACTTAATAGTGATCTTTGAACTTCTCTTGGAGTATTTGTGATCTGAATTGATTCTTCTAACATGTTGCCAGTTTCTTGTCCCAGGTTCTCTCCTTCATTATCATCATTCAAATCACGATTTTCCTCATTTTCATTTCACGAAAGTTGTTTGATTAGAACTTGATAAGTCTTGTACAACATCATCAAGGAAAGCAAGAGAGTGGCTATACTTCTGAGTAAGATGAAATAGGTGAGGTGACAATCTGCCTGACTCGAGCAACCAAGAAATAACTATTTCATTCTTTGTTTGGTGTTTTTATGTTGGAGGAAGGTACTTTGAAATGGGAACTCAAGTTCATTGAATTTTACATGTCTAGTGAGATAGGTTTTTCCATTAGAACTCATGCATTTGTAACCTTTGTGGATGTCACTTGTATACCTATAAAAACACAGCTTAGTAGTATGAAATTGGAATTTGTGTTGTTGATAAGGTCTAAGGCAAGGAAAAAAGCACAACCAAAGGTTTTTAGAAAGTCATAATTTGGTTTCTTTCACATCAATTGTTCTAGTGGTGATTTGCCATCTAAAATTGGCGTAGGGAAGCGGTTAATTAGGTAAACGAGTGTCTCAAAAGCTTCCCACCAATATTTTAAAGGCATAGATGCTTGAGCTAGGAGAGAGTTAGACCGGTTTCAACAATATGTCTATGTTTTCTCTCTGCACGACCATTTTGAGCTGAAGTATAAGGACAAGAATGTCTAAACTCAATCCCGCTCTCTTTTAGACTTTCAGTGAAAACTCTATATTCTCCTCCCCAATCTGACTGAAGGGTTTTGATTTTTGAATCAAACTGGTTTTCCACTAGGCTTTTAAAGTGTTTAAAGGCTGCCAATGAATCTGATTTGTTTTTTAAAGGGTAAATCCAAGTGTAGCGACTAAAATCATCTACGAAATGAATATAATAATGGAATCCAGTGATGGAATTTATAGGGGCAGGTCCCCAAAGGTCTGTATGAATGAGTTCTAATGGTTTCTTTGCATGCGAATTTGAAATTTGGAAAGGAAGGGCATGACTCTTACCAAATTGGCATGCATCACAAAAATCACATTTTTCATTGAGAGTAAACTTTCGATTACAATCTTTTAGAACTGAACTAAGGAATCTTTCAGAGGGGTGGCCTAATCTCCTATGTCACACCTCTTTTTTGGAATTGAAATTGGAAACATAGGCCTTGAAATTTGATTGTAAAGGTTGCCTTTGAGAGGAACAACCATATTGACTCTTAAAACTAGACTTAGCTGCAGAACTTTGACTTTTCTGACACAAAAACAAGTTTGGTGACTTCTTTCTTGACTCTAGTTGATATAGCCCTTCCTTAAGCTTCCCTTGATGCAGAACTCGACCCGTGATTTTGTCCTTCACAACACAAAAATCAGAGTGAAACTCCATGTAAGCATTATTATCATTAGTCAACTTAGATACACTCAACAAGTTTTTGGTAATGGTAGGAACATGTAAAATATTATTCAGCTTCAACTTTTGGTTATCTAATGAAGGTAAGAAGTTATTACCAACATGTGATATTTCAAGTTGAGTTCCATCACCCACTGTAATTGTTTCCTTACCAGTATATTCAGTTTTCTGATTCAGCATGTTTGGATCTGATGTAATGTGGTTGCTAGCTCCGCTGTCAGCATACCAGCTGGAATCATTGACAATTTATGGGCTTGCAATAAATGCAGAGGTAGTTTGATTTTTTCCATGATTTGGCGATGCTCCCATGTAATTTCCATCATATCTGTTGTAACAAATTGCTGCTGTATGACCCACTTTTCCACATACCTGGCAGACAGGTCTATTTCCATTCTGTCGACCTCCACGACCTAAGTGCCTTCCTCCTCGGTATGTACCACGATTTTTATCTCTCCCACCATTTTGACTGGATTGATTTCTGCTATTGTGACTATTATTTTGGCCTTGTGTGTTGTAACTATTGTTAGAGTACATACCTGTTTTTTGTAAGGCTAAGTGTGCTGTGGCATTTGATAGGTCATTAACATCGAAGATTACATTAAGATGAACCAATGTTTTTTCAAATGCTATTAGAGTAGCATGTAGTTCCTCCCACGTCAAAACGGCTTTTCCATTCAACATACATGTGATAGGGAGATATTGGGCATCTAATCCAACAATGACACTCGAAATAAGGTAAGGTTCACTTACCTCTTCACCAGCTAAGCTAAGTCCATCAGCTGTTTGCTTCATTTTTGCAAGATACTCTACCATCTTCATGTTGTTCTTCTTTGTGTTTTGCAAGGCTGATCTTAATAGGCTGATTCTTGCCTTGTTGTGAGACCCATATCTTCCTTCTAATGTTGTCCATACAGTCCTTGATGTTTTGTGGTTTATAACCTCTGAGGCAATGGATTGTTCCATTGAGCCATAAAGCTACCCTAAGAGGGCTTGATCCATTGTTATCCATTCTTCATACTCTGGGTTTGGAATGGTTTCAGATGAAGAGTTGTCTTTGTTGATAACAACAATAAACTCACATTCTTTGGAGCTTTGGTTCCCAATATGAAGCCATCCAACCTTTGTCCTCTCAAAACGGCTAGAGCCATTGACTTCCATAGTATATAGTTGTTTTCATTCAACTTGAATGAGAGTCCTGAGTTTAACCCATTTCCAGATGATGAAGTATTAATAACATTACTTCCTATGAGTGCAGGAACCTTTGTTGAACTTGCTATGGTTGAAGATGTGGGAGTTGAGACCATTGGTTCTTTTTCTGGATCCATGATTGGAAGAGGTTGAAGGAGCGTTGGCTTGTAAGCTCTGATACCAAGTGAAAAAGGTTGTTTTACTGGGAATTTGTATTGCTATGTTGTATTGAACTTGGAAGTATAAAGGAGTATATATACAAGTGTTGAAACCCTAGTAGACAGGTATAATGGGCTTAACTAAATACATACAAACAAGGCCACCAATTATTTAAAGCACATCAATAAAGCTGAGTTGCTGGGCCATGAGTTAATGGGCTGATTATTACAACATGTTTCAACATGAATTAATTATAGCATTGATTTCTACTATTTACATTGTGTACACATTTTTTTTATTATAAAAAAAATGTTTTAACAAATTGAAAAAGAGAAATTTAGCAACAATAAAACAAAAGAAAAACCAAGAAAGATGCGAAAAGGGGAAAAAAGGAAAAAAGGACAAGAATATGAGAATGACAATTCATGACGGCAAACAAAAAGATAGGGGAAAAAAAATTAGAGGGAGGCCATATCTCAACTCAAGAGAGAGAGAGATTGATTTAAATAAATAGTAAGGAAGAGGGAGAGGGAGATTTATTATTATTATCGTTGTTATTATTGGAAATAAGAGAAAGTGTGAAGGATTGATTTAAACAAATAGATAATAAAATAATTTAAAATATCTTAAATCTTGCAAATCATCTTCAAATTTAATTAGGGACAAATTAGAGTAGGAAAATATGAAAAATAAACAAAATAATTAGCCCGTTTGATTACTATTTAGTTTTTGAAAATTAGGCTTGTTTTCAACCATTAAGATCTTCTCTATAATGATTTCTATCTTTCTTGAGCTATCATTTAAGTTTCTAGCTAAATATAAGAAACAAAAAAGTTTTTGAAAATTACTTTTTTTAGTTTTTAAATAGTTTGGTTTTTGAAAATATAAGTACAAAGTAGATGAGAAAACACAAAAACTCATTAGTAGAAGTAGTATTTTTAGGTTAATTTTTAAAAACTAAAAAACTAAAAACAAATGGTTATCAAAGGGCCGAATGATATAGAATTGTAAAATGTTTGATTCTAACAAATAGTTTCATAAACATCTTCCTTCCACCGTGTATATTATAGTTCGAAATATTACTTATTTTTAGAGAGTATATTTTGAATGAATAATCTCCCATTTAAAATGATTTCACACTCTTTTTATCTGAGAGTTAGAGAGAATTTCATACATTAATGTCTGGTTAAGGGTGAATCTGCCATCTAATTTATAGTACACTTTTTAAAAAATATATTTGTTAAAAACACTTTTTTATAAAAATTATTTTAATTAAAATGCTCATGTGTTCGTTATAGTTTTGCAAAGGTGATATCAGTCATATAAGTTTATTGAATTGTACAAAGCCTATAAGTAATTATACAAATGTCAGGTTACTATAAAGTGATTTCAGCTAATGACTTCAAAATCATTTTAAGCAAAATCAACTATAAAACGATTTTCAAATAATTATAAACCATACTGATTATTTTAAAAATGTCATTTATATATAAAAGAAAACATTGTTTGCTCCCCAAAATTATTTAGGGTGAATCCAAGCCCCATTAAGGAGCCGTTTGTTTTTTCTGAGAATCTAGGATCTTTAGATGTTTGAAATCATATACACTTAGAAATATAAATGTCTGACATTTTAGATAATTGTGTTTGTTTTGAAGTAATAATTTTTAAGAATATTTAGATAATTATGTGTTGTTTTTTTTAGGATTTGTGTATAGAAATGTCTTATGAATATGATTATGTGTTATACTAATATATGCTTTGGTTAATAATCTCCATGTAATTTACGAATTAGTTTAATATAATTGAATTTATATCACATGCATTTTAGTTTTTATTAATTTAATGTTATATTTGTATATCAATTTAGTTTATACTAACGTCTATTTGTTATTTTGTAGAACAAATTAATTTATACTAATTCAAGATTTTTTTTTATCAAATATTTAATATTGGATATTAATTCAATTATAACTAAACTTATTTTATATTGAAATGTAAAATATAAATATAGTTAATTACCTATAATCGTTTATTAGTGTATAAATACATTAATTTATTTTTAAATAAAAAATAAAAATATAAAATAAAGAAAATTGATGAAGGGTAAGAATGGATACTTTCAACTCTAAAGGGAATTCAAAATAGGCGAGATGCTCTCCATATGGGCATCCTAACATCAGGGATGGACCTATTAAGGGGCTAAAGAGGCGGCCCCCAACTTTTGAATTTAATTTTAAAGTTAAAACATAATATATTAATGTATACTATAAATCACCATAGTTATTGGAAAATAAGGTTTGTCCTAGTGGTCTTATTATCTCTAAACAATCCCACGTGCTTGGGTTCAAATCTTCTTTATAGTGCTTATGTACTTTTAAATTTTTAATTTTATTCTAATAAATTTTAAAACTAGTCTCTACCTTAATTTGAAGTTAGTTTTTATTTAATATCAAAATTAGTTAAAACTATCGAGATTAAAATGTAAAGAAATCAAAGTGAGACAAAAATGATATTTTCACTAAAAAAAAATGATAAGAAACAAACAAAACAAAGATGGGGCATAGTTGGAAAAAGAGGAAAAATGTGACTTTATCCTATTGGTTTACCATTTGTGAAGCAAAAGGAGGATTTTATTTTATTTTATTTTATTTTTTTTGAGGGGACCATTACTTTGCAGAGTTGTTCCTATTTCAGACGTACCACTCTGCACACTCCCATGTTACTTTAGACTCCCATGCAATTCGCAGATCATTCAATCACCAAAAAAAAAAAAAAAAAAAAAAAAAAAAAAGAAAAAAAAAAGAAAAATGAAAAAAGAAATCTATTTCTATGTATATTAAAAAAAAAACTTTTGTTTAGTTCAATATGAAAGTAGGAATTGCAACCTTGAATTTTAGTCCAACTTCAAATGTTTTAACAAGTTGATTTATGCTTATATTAACCAAAGTAAATAAGTAAATAAAATAAAAGATTAAAATATTATTTTAGTCTATGTATTTTGGTCGTATACTTTTCACACATCTTAATTTAGTTTTTATACCTTTATTAAGTCTTAAGATCAATCCATAGTGTGTGTACATATGTATATATAGTCTCTACAATTTGTTTATGGTTAATTTTTCCGTGAAAAGTAGTTTAGTCAATATTATTCTTCCTTCCATAGGTTTCAAAAATATATTCACATAGCGTCTTTTAAGAAATTATTAGTACTTTTTTTTTTTATCAAATTCGATCAAGTTTACTAAATTTAAGACTTATTTGAAAGTATAGGGACTTAATTTGACTATTAAAAGCACATGGATTATTAAAATGGGATGAGTTCTAAAGTACGAAATCAACCCAATATTCTAACAAAAAAAAATGAAATTGTATTGTTGGCTTGGTTTTGTTTTGTTGCTAGGATCAGGTATTTGTTTAGACTTTTTTTTTTTTTTGACTTGGTTCAAAGTGATTTATTGGTTTCATTTTTTTAAAACAAATTTCAAAGTTTAAGAATAAAAATAAAACTAAAATATTGGATATAACCTAATTAAAACTTATTCCAAAATTTAAGTGTATTTTTTATAATTTAACCTAGAAGGAAATTTCCATTTCCATATGTTATATACATATCCACTATTGATTGTTTCGGTTAAGAAAAATGCAATATTATATTATACCTACTTTTATAATAATTTAGTTTTGTAATATAATTTAAACTCTATTAAAGTCCTTTGGATTGAAACTTGAAAATGTTATTGATTCAATAGAATAATCTAATTAGATGCCTCATAACTTATTTTAGTTTTCTAAATTCACTCACTCCATTAAGCACTCTCTTGTTATTCTTTCAAAGTTTAAGAATAAAAATAAAACTAAAATATTGGATATAACATTTTAAATTATCCAAATTTCAAAGTTTTCTAAATTCACTCACTCCATTAAGCACTCTCTTGTTATTCTTTAATGATCGATTCACAAATCTCATTTATGTTAGATCTTGTAACTACTGAATAATGTTCTTGATTTTATTCCTACTTTGCCCCTAGTTTATAACAGAAAGTACAGTATATTTTCAAAGAAAAAAAAAAACTTGAAAGTAAAGAGGGACATTAACGTAATGATTTGCCAGATCTTTGTTTTTTGGATATATTATTTGGAAATAAATTTTATAAGTGTTAGAAAACAAACTTGAATACGTAAAATAACTTAGTTAATATTTGTTAGTTATATATATGTTGAATATCGACCCATCATAGTAACTGAGAGTGAATAATTAAGTTCACTCAAAGGCAATTAATTTTATGGTTGAAAATTAGAAAAAAAAAAGAATAATAGATGAAAATAATGAGAAAAAAGAAAATAAAATGAACATATACAATTTCATGTCTCCTATTTTTTTACTGCCATAACTAACTCACAATTTTTTTTTTCCTTTTACAGAAATCAGCTCCAATGTCGTCATTATTAGTTTTATATCATACATTTATTTTTTATAATTTATTAAACACACTTAAAAATACCTTTTTAATGATATTTGAACAAAAATTTATTCGGAGATGAAATTTTAAAAATTTATTTTTAAGTAAATGTTGTAAGTACACTCATCTAGATTTAAAGTGTAATTTAATGAAATTGAAAGTTTAGAATAAACGTTGTCCTTGTTGGCTATTTCAAGACAAAAGTTTAGAGCTTATTTAGGAGGTAATTTGAAAACAAGGATTCAATGAAAACGTAGTTGTATTTCATGTTTTTATATATGTGTTTGGTAGCAAATTCAGAAATTGAATTCTAATTTAAACCATTGTTAAAAATATATTTTATAATATATTTATAAATCATGAAATTAGTCTATAATATATTTATAAATCATGAAATTAGTTGTAGTTGTAAAACTAAATATTAGATTGAATATAAATTATTAATTAATTTATTTATGTGTATTTTTTTTGTTATAAAATTTTGTACCATTATCAATATCATATAATTTATAATATATATTATATGTATTTTAATTTAACAAAAATAAATTGTGAAATATTATATTTATTAAAAATTTTATTTTATTTAATATAATCTGTACTTTAAAATTTCAACAACATAAAAAAATATTGTTTTTAAAATTTCAGATCACAATAATCTGAGAATAGTTTTAAAAATTCATTTGCCAAATACATACTTACTAAATTTAGGAAATCTGAAAATTCATTATATTTTGCATAAATTTTATTAATTGAAAAAAAAAAGGGTGATTGTGAAATGTGTAAACATTGTGGACAAATGTAATCCTTAAGCATATTTTTTAAAAAAAAGTTGCTTAATGTTCTTTCCATGGCCGACAAGAAAAAAATTGCTTACTCCTTTTTTTAAAAAAAAAAAAAAGAAGAAGAAACTAAAATCAATTAAAAGGTTTCAAATGTGATCCACGTGGTTTTATCTTTACATCATTCCTTACTCCCCTTCAATTATTCTTCTCATCCAAGCTCGATTTTAATTTTGTCATTTTCAACTTTAAAGCTTTTAATTATGTTTATGATATATCTTCTCCATATTCAATTTTTTGTTTTTAAATTTGTTCAACCCAAACGAATAAAGTAAATTTCTATTTGTTGGATTTGTTTCGAAAAAACACCATTACTTAGAAAATTAAGATTTTGAAGACAACATTTGCATGGTTTTGGACTTTCTTTTTTAAAAAAAGAAAAAAAAAATCTAAACATACTACCTACATAGGTAATGAAAAACAATCAACATATAAAATTTGACCTTATTTTTTAAGTTAAAATTTCATTTTAGTCCTATATTTTAGAATTATCTACTCTCAAAATGTCCAATTTTGATCCTATAATTTGAAGTTCATTTTTATCTGACTCAATAAAAGAATGACAATAATTATCATTCAAGAAAAGATATCACATGTGAATATGTTTACCAAATTTTTAAGCAAAAAAGCTTATGAGAACTACATATTTTTCTAGAAAAATGTAACGATAAATGAATTCTAGGGAGTAATATATTTTGAGATAGATTGAAACTAATTGCTACGGGAACGAGAATGAAACAAGTACCAATTAAACCTTCACAACCTAACACACCATAAAATCTCTAAAAAAATTTCCAATTAACCAATTGTTAGCTGCTTCTGAGACGCTAACTCTCTACTTTCTTGACCTTTGAAGAAAACTATCAACATTTGATATAATTAGGAATGTTTAGAAAAATCTAATAGAACGCTAGACATCAAGTTAAAACATTAAGAATTAATTATAGCAACAAAATTAGGATCCAAATTCATAACATAGGGACTAAAATAATTGTCAAAGTTTATTTTTTTAAAAAAAAATATTTTATTGGGGGGTCGATGGTCATCGGCATGGCCCGTCCAATCCTCTTGATGTATTATTATATGCAAAGGACATTAATGTCTCGTGAATCGTGATCGTGGCTTGGTTGCAGACCAATAATAAGATTTCTTTTTCATACTAAATTATAAAAAATACTTGTGAATTTTCTTTCTATAATATTACTTTTCATTTTTCATAAACGTTTCAAAACTATTATTAAAATAGAAAATTTATTAAAATATTAGATGGAAATTTTACGTTACGAAATACCATTATTTTAAACTTAATCAAGACAAGCGATGTGACGCCCGGTAAATTCAAGTAAGTTCTTGGTCCTTTTCAGAGTTAATTTTGGACTTGTTTTAGTTTTAAATGTGTTGGGCCAAGAAAATTAACTTTTGGATCTTGCAGGAGCCCAAATAATTCTAAATCTCGCTTTAAATTGGGGGTAGACACTCTTGAGCTTCCTATCGAGCGTTTTGGGAGAAAAGAGTCAAGGTAAGTTTACTCTTTTCTTTCCTTTAAGTTTAGGGTTTAAAAAAAAAAAAAAAAAAAAAAAAAAAGGATTCGCGAGGAGGCGCCTCCCGCCGTCTCCTTCATGGCAGCCGGGTACGCAGCGCCGCGCGTGGGCGAAGCCGGCCGGCCGCGGCTCCTCCCTCTCTCTCTCCTCCGTTTAGTTCGTCACGGCTCGATCTTCCCTCCCCGTCGGTCTCTCTCTCTCTCTCTCCTCTCGCGATTTCACTTCCCCTTTCCGCTTCGCTTCTCTCATTCGATCGCCCTTCTTCGTCCGCCTCCTTCTCCTCCTCCGTCGCTGCTTGCCAACCGAAAACCTCGTCGATCCGTCTCCACTGCTCCGTCGACTCAGGTCTCTCTCCTCGATCGATTCCTTTCTCCACGCTCCGTTCGGCCCTCTCTCTCTCTCTCTCTCTCTCTCCCCTCCTTTCGGTTCATTCTCTCTCTCTCCTCCTCGAGATCCGGCCTCCCTTCGGATCATGTCTCTCTCTCTCTCGGATCCAGGCAGATTTGTCCCTAATCGAATCTTTCTCTCATTGATTTGTGTTGGTTTTGTTGGACGGGACCAGATCCGTCGCGCTCTGAGTAGATCTTTGAAGGAATCTTGTGGCTAAGGGGCGAGCGGCGGGGATCGTTTCACTTCAATGCAGTGGTAAGACTCATTCTCGAATCTTTTTGGTTCGAATTTTGAGTTTAGAACTTGTTGTTTTGGTTGTGTTTACCGATTAGATGCACAATAGGTGTCTGTTAGCTCGATTAAGTTCGTTCGGAGTTGTACCTTAAAGGTAGAGCCAAAAGGTTGATTCCTGGCCAAACACATGCATCGTTTGTGTGTTCTTTAGGTGCTTAGAAATTTTGCTAGCGAGAGTAAGACGACCTCCTTTTACGCACTCTATTCGAGGTAAGTAGTTTGTTTTGGTTAAATATCAAGCTCATAAGTGAATGAGCTTGAGTGCGGGTCGTTGTGGTAGACTTTATAAGCATTATGTGGACCGTTAAGCTTGTTGTTTGGTGCATGAGACTCTGATTATCCTATTCTAGTAGTGAATGCCTGTGTACACCTTGTAAGTTTTATGGTTGAATCACTTGTGTGCCCCGAATGTATTGCTTAATTCATGTTTGTGGTCTTATGACTCGGGATTGGTTCTTGAGTGAAATTCGAGTCAGTATAGTAGGGGGCGAGTTGGGTGGTTGACCCACTGGAGCGGAACATGATGAGTGTGGGGTGGTTTTGACCGCCAAGAGTTTCTTTGTGTGTTTGGTGGTCAGTGTTGGTTAGTGGACTCGGTTTCAAGACGACCTTGGAGCGGTTTAGGGAAACCTAGGAGAAAAACGTTGGAGCTTAACCTCCTAGGCTAGCGTTACCAAACCCACCGAGTGACCCCGAGCGAGACAAAACCTTTAGGTGGGCATCTCTGTGTGGGCATTAGGGTCGAGTGCGCCTTTATGCGAGTGTGTGTGGGCATTAGGGTCGAGTGCACCCTTTTTGCGAGCCGTGTGGACATGGGGTCGAGCACCCTATGTGATCTCTCGTGTGGGCACTTGGGTGGGCCGCCTTTGTGCGATCTGTGTGGGCTTTAGAGTCGAGGCTCTATTGCGTTACGTGTGGGCGTTAGAGTGATTACTCTTTTCGCATTGGGGCGCGTCCGCCTATGGCCGCCTAGGTTTCTGGATCGTCGGTGAGTCTCGGGGTGAGGTAGACACGTGAGCGCTTAGTCTTGAGTCCCTAAGATACTTTGGTTACGAATCTGTTTTACCCTATGTGTGCACATGTGAATGTTAGTAGCTTGGGCGTGAGTGGGCTACTTCACTTGAGTATTCTCATACTCACCCGTCTACTTTATTGTTTTGGTTGCAGGTAAGGGCAAACAGTGAGCTGGAGGGCGCGGTGGCGACATGACGGGGCTATGAGACCTTACTTGCTTTAAAGAGATTTTTATGTTGGAACTTAGGGAGTTCGTGTAGTTTTAAGTTGTTACATGACTCCTGTTTTTCACTTGTTGATTTTTCCGAACTTTTGTCTTGTTGAGCATGTCATTTATTCCTTTAGTTTCCGTGTTCGGTATGCTCGTTTATATTTCGCTCAAGTGCTTTCGTTGCCCTCATTGTGTGTTCTGCTGGAGCCCGACCTGTTTTGTTGTAGTATGGGAGGAGGTCGGGCGTTGAGAAAGACTTTTAGAAGTGTTTCTTGCTTAAACAGGTTAAGGAAATTTTTGGTTTCGTCCAGATAAGCGCCAGTTATCTTTGTCACAAAATTTGGTGCGAGAGGTCTTATCTAGTGACGCCCCTAGTTGGATTTGTGTAGAAAATTAGGGGCGTTACGGTTGATATCGAGCAAAGTTTTTAGGTCCTCGTATACTTGCCTACATCGTAGGTACAGGTTCTCATAGCCTCTCATGCAATGTCGCCTCGTCACCTCCGGGTTTGCTTGTTTTATTCTTGTAAAGTAAGTCGGGTTTAGTAAGTTGTTTGCCTCTGGATGCTTGAAATCGTGCTTGTTTAAGACCTTGGTCTTTGTGTTTTAAAGTTTGTTGTGGTTAACTTTCAGTAGTATGGCGCGTGGACGTGGGCGTGGTAGAGGCGTGGTGGTGGGCGTGGTCGTGGAGGCCGAAGAGGCCGAGGTCGTGGAGCCCGTGGCGTGGCCCGGTGGACCCACCAATGGATGAGCACTCCGAACATCGGGAGGAGCTTAATCGGGCGCCCCACCGTGTCGGGGCCGTCGAACATGTTGATGAAAACCTCGGGAGCGAGGGAACGACCGAGCCGCATGCGGCCGGCTCCATGACTATAAGCGAGACTCGGGAGATCCTGCAGCAACTTTGGCTAGTCGACGCGGCGGCTAACTTGCAGTGTCACCCAAGTTACGGGGTGATGGCTAATCAAAATCGGGAGCGCGCAGAACCGAACCGAGCGGCTCAAACGAACGAAAGAGATCGCGCCAGACACGCGGAGCCACTACTGAGAGGAGGCTAGATACCTTCGGGACTTGAGAAAATACGAGCCGCCTCTCGATGATGGGCAAGAGTTGACCATGTGGCTGCAGAGGCATGGTTCGGGATGGTGGAAGACATATTTGAGCGCATGTCTTTGCCCGATCGACGAGAGAGTCCAGTCTGCGCGATTACACACTCGGAGGACGGGCCTATGTATGGTGGAAGTGCGCCTCGCGGTCCATTGGCGTGAGTGAAGGGCCTATAACCCGGCGCAGCCTCGAGAAGCATTCTATGAGAAGTACTACCCGGTACGCGATGAGAATCGAAAGCAGTGAAGCCGCGCACTGAAGCAAGGACCGAATCGATCGGTCGAAGAGTATGAACACGAGTTCACAATGTTGTCCCGGTTTCTTTGCGCAAATTGGTGGACACAGCAAAGAAAGAAGATTGAACGGTTCCTCGCAGTGTCTGCGTGGAGGTTTACGTGGTTCTCGTAGTGCCCATGACCCAAAGACGTATCGCGCGTGGTTCGAGTGGCCACCTTGATCGATCGCGGTTCGAAACAACAGGGAATAGTGTTGGCGACGTCGAGGCGGGCGCACTTCTGGGTCGGTCGAGAAGAGAGACACGATCGAGCCTTCCCTAGAGCCAACCCGACTGGAGCGCGAGGGCAACAGTGGGTGGGCCCAGGAGGCGGCGGCGCGCGCCACTAACGTGGAGGCAACATAACAGAGAGCTTGCCCACGACCACCAAAGTTTGCTTCCATTGTGGCAAGGTGGGCCATATGGCGTCGGTGTGCGAGCGAAGAAGAGAGACCGACTTGAGAGTGTGTTATATATCTGGAAGGAAGGCCATGTGGCCTCAGCGTGCCGGATAATGAAAAATCTGGGAACCGGGAAGGTCGCGAGAGGAGGAGCGTATGCTTGTCTTTGGCCGAGCCGCGTGGTCTCTTAAGTAAAGTCGTCCACGTAGTACCTTACCTATTCTCGGTCATTTGGCTTTTGTACTTTTGATTACTGGGCGCACGCACTCCTTTATTTCTCAGACTGTTTGTGGGACAAGCCCAGTAGAAGTAGAGCCACTTAGGTTTTAACTTTGTCGATTTGCAACCCCAGCAGGGCGAGTTAGTGACACGGGAAAAGGTGAAGACCGGTCGGTCTTGGTGGAGGAGTCGCTTCGTTGGAAGTGACCACGATTGTCCTGAGATGAGTGACTTTGATGTAATCCACAGGCATGGATTGGTTAGCAGCAAATCATGCCAACATCGATTGTCACCGCAGGGAGGTTGTGTTCAAGCCTCCGTCAGAACCGAGTTTCAAATTTAAAGGGAGCGAGTCAAAATCGGTTTCCCAAGGTGATCTCAGCACTTAAGGCGAGTAAGTTGGTTGGTCAAGGGGCTTGGGCCATCTTAGCAAGTGTGACGGACTTGAGAAGTGAGAAAGAAGACGTGTCGTCAGTGCCAGTAGTCAGGGAGTTCGCTGATGTATTCCCTGAGGATTTGCCAGGTTTGCCTCCGGTCAGGGAGGTGGATTTCGATGATCGAGTTGGGCCGAGCCTTCGCACCATTATCGAAAGCTCCGTACAGAATGGCCCCAGCCGAGTTAAAGGAGCTTAAGACGCAATTGCAGGAGTTGTTAGACAAGGGCTTCATTCGCCCTAGTGTCTCTCCTTGAGAGGTGCGCGCTTTTTTGTGAAAAAGAAGGATGGGTCGATGCGCTTTGCATTGACTATCGAGAGTTAAATAAGGTGACGGTAAAGAATAAGTACCGCTCCCCCGAATTGATGATCTGTTTGACCACCGCGCGAGGAGCCACTTTGTTCTCTAAGATTGATTTGCGTTCGGGCTACCACGATTCGAATAAAAGAAGAAGATATCCCAAAGACGACCTTCGGATCCGGTATGGACATTACGAGTTTTATTGTGATGTCGTTCGGTTTTGACAAATGCCCCTACCGTGTTCATGGGCACGATGAATCGGGTGTTCAAGGAGTTTCGGACACCTTTGTAATTGTGTTCATAGACGACATCCTAGTTTACTCAAAGTCGAGCGAAGAAACACGAGAGCCACCTCGAGAAAAGTCTTGACCGCTTTAAGAGAGAATCGGTTATGCGCCAAGTTCTCCAAATGCGAGTTCGTTTGTCGCAGTGTCCTTCTTAGGGCACGTAGTATCTAAGGAGGTGTCTCTGTAGATCCGTCGAAGGTGGAAGCGAGCTTTGAGTTGGCCTCGACCCAAGATCATCCACCGGTTCGTAGTTTCTTGGGTTTGGTAAGCTACTACCGTCGCTTTGTGAAAGACTTTTCCAAGATTGCCACACCTTACTCGATTAACACGGAAGGGAATGCCTTCGTGTGGAGTGAGGCGTGCGAGGCAAGCTTTCGGGATTTGAAGCGAGAGGTTGATTTCACTCAAGTCACTACAGTGCGGATGGATCGGGAAACTTTGTGGTTTCTGATGATGCTTCCAGAAGGGCTTGGTCAATGTGTTTTGATGCGAGCGGGAAGGTAATTGCTTATGCCTCCCGGCGGTTGAAAGACTATGAGAAAAACTACCCACCCACGACTTAGAGTTAGCGGCGGTGGTGGTCTTTGCCTTAAAAATGGGAGACACTATTTGTGCGGTGAGAAAGATCCGGATGTATCTGACCACAAGAGCTTGAAATACTTGTTCACGCAGAAAAGAATTGAACATGAGACAACGTAGGTGGTTGGAGTTGGTAAAGGATTACGAGATTGAGATCTTGTATCACCCGGTAAGGCAAATGTGGTTCTTGATGCCCTCGATGAGAAAAGGTAGCTCACACGTCGGCCTTGAGTTACGAAAGAGTTCCATTTGCGAGTCGATATGGAGCGTCTTGCGATATTCCGTGATGGTAGGGGCGTGTCATGGCTCGGTTTAACTGGATTGTCGGTCTGCAGCAAACTACTCGAGACAACGGGTTCTAGTTTCCCAACAGGGAACCCCCGGTCTTGTGGATTGGTGGGAAACAGCCGTGTCGGGCAAGAGAGCGAGTTCACAGTGTCGTCAGATGGGGGCTTGTTGTTTAGAGGACGGTTATGCGTTCCAGATGTAAGTGGCCTCAAGGAGGAAGTTCTAGCCGAGGCTCACGGTTCCCCATTCTCAGTGCATCCCGGCGATCTTTCAAGATGTATCGGGACTCAAAAGCTTGATTCTGCGGTGGAGTGGAATGAAGAAAGACGTAGCGGAGTTTGTCGCCAGATGTTTAGTCGCCAACAAGTTAAAGCCCCGAGGCAAAAGCCGGCAGGGCTACTGCAACCCTTAGAGGTTCCTCAGTGGAAATGGGAAGAAGTTTCGATGGATTTCATTTCAGGTCTACCCCGAACCGTTAGAGGATTCACGGTGGTTTGGGTGATCGTTGATAGGCTGACAAAGTCGGCACATTTCCTTCCTGGAAAACCGACTTATACGGTGGAGAAGTGGGCGAAGCTGTTTATGGAGGAAATTGTCAGGCTACACGGAGTCCCGGTGAAGATTGTCTCGGATAGGGACCCTCGTTTCACATCTAACTTCTGGATGAGTTTTCAGAAGGCTTTAGGAGCGGAATGTAATTTCGATCTGACATTTCACCCTCGAGACGGATGGTCGATCGAGAGGTTGAATCGAATCTTGGAAGATATGCTCCGAGCTTGTGCCCTTGATTTCACAGAGGGAGTTGGGATACGCACCTTCACTTGACTGGAGTTCGCTATAATAACAACAGCTTATCGTGCCACGATCGGGATGGCGCCTTTCGAGGCCTTGTATGGGAAGAGAGTGCGAGTCCCCGGGTTTATTGGGAGAAGTTGGTGGCGTAAGCTTTTGGGACCCGAGTCGGTCCAAGTTACTAATGACGCTGCATGCGAGAAGATTAGAGCGAGAATGTTAACGCTCAGGCGAGAGAAGAAGAGTTACGCCGATGTGAGGCGTAGGGACTTGAGTTCGCGATTGGAGAGCACGCGCTCACGAAAGTTGCACCTATGAAAGGTGTGCTCGATTTGGCAAGAAAGGGAAAGTCGAGCCCCAGGTTCATTGGACCATTCGAGATTTTGGGCGTATTGGCGGTGGCATATCGTTTAGCTTTACCACCGTCGCTAGCAAATTGCTCACGCACGGCGTGTTTCACGTGTCGATCTTTGAGAGGCTACGTGCGGCACGCATCCCACGTGATTGACTACAAGCCACCGCAAGTTGATGAGAATCTGCTACGAGGAGAAGCGGTGGAAATCTTGGCTCGAGAGAAGAAGGTGTTGAGAAAGAGAAATCGACCTTGTTAAGGTCTTATGGAAAAATCAGCAGACTTAAAGAGGCTACTTGGGAGCGTGAGGATGAGATGAGAGCGAAACTATCCGGAGTCGTTCGAGAACCAACCACTTTCGAGGACGAAAGTTCTTAAGGTGGGGAGGATGTGGCGCCCAGTAAATTCAAGTAAGTTCTTGGTCCTTTTCGTGAGTTAATTTTGGACTTGTTTTAGTTTTAAATGTGTTGGCCAAGAAAATTAACTTTTTGGATCTTGCGAGGAGCCCAAATAATTCTAAATCTCGCTTTAAATTGGGGGTAGACACTCTTGAGCTTCCTATCGAGCGTTTTGGGAGAAAAGAGTCAAGGTAAGTTTACTCTTTTTTCTTTCCTTTAAGTTTAGGGTTTAAAAAAAAAAAAAAAAAAAAAAAAAAAAAAAAAAAAAGAAACGCTGAAGGGATTCGCGAGAGAGGCGCCTCCCGCCGTCTCTTCATGGCGGCAATGAGTGCGCGCGCGCCGAGGCTGAACCGGCGGCGGCGGCTCCCTCCTCTCTCCTCCTTCGTTTCGTTCGCGCCGCTCGATCTTCCCTCCCCGTCCCGCTCTCTCTCTCTCTCTCTCTCTCTCGCGATTTCACTTCCCTTTCCGTTCTCGCTTCTCTCATTCATTGCCTCTCTTCGTCCGCCTCCTTCTCCTCCTCCGTCGCTGGTTTGCCAACCGAAAACCTCGTCGATCCGTCTCCCCTCGCTCCGTCGACTCAGCCTCTCTCCCCTCGATCGATTCCTTTCTCCCCTCCGTTCGGCCCTCTCTCTCTCTCTCTCTCTCTCTCCCTCCTTTCGGTTCATTCTCTCTCTCTCTCTCCTCGATCCGACCTCCTCCCCGGATCTGTGTCTCTCTCTCTCGGATCTCAACCGATTTGTCCCTAATCGAATCTTTCTCTCGCTGATTTGTGTTGGTTTTGTTGGACGGACCGGATCCGCTTACGGCTCACGAGTAGATCTTTGAAGGAATCTTGTGGCTAAGGGCGACGAGGATCGATCGTTTCACCAGAATCGTGTGTAAGACTCATTCTCAATCTTTTTGGTTCGAATTTTGAGTTTAGAACTTGTTGTTTCGATTGTGTTTACAGTTAGATGCACAATAGGTGTCCTGTTAGCTCGATTAAGTTCGTTCGGAGTTGTACTCTTAAGGGTAGAGCCAAAGGTTGATTCACAACCCAACACGTGCATCGTTTGTGTGTTCTTTAGGTGCTTGAGATTTCGCTAGCTGCGAGAGTAAGGACCTCCTTTTTACGCACTCTATTCGAGGTAAGTAGTTTGTTTGTTAAGTATCAAGCTCATAAGTGAATGAGCTTGAGTGCGAAGGTCGTTGTAGTAGACTTTATAATCATTATGTGGACCGTTAAGCTGTTGTTTGGTGCATGAGACTCGATTATCCTATTCTAGTAGTGAATGCCCCGTACACCTTGTAAGTTTTATGGTTGAATCACTTGTGTGCCCCGAATGTATTGCTTAATTCATGTTTGTGGTCTTATGACTCGGGATTGGTTCTTTGAGTGAAATTCGAGTCCAGTATAGTAGGCGCGAGTTGGGTGGTTGACCACAGAACGGAACATGATGAGTGTGGGGGTGGTTTTGATCGCCAAGAGTTTGGCCGTGTGTTTGGTGGTCAGTGTTGGTTAGGGGACTCGGTTTCAAGACGACCTTGGAGCGGTTTAGGGGAAACCTAGGAGAAACGTTGGAGCTTAACCTCCTAGGCTAGCGTTACAAAACCCAATCGAGTGACCCCGGCGAGACAAAACCTTTAGGCCGGCATCTCTGTGTGGGCATTAGGGTCGAGTGCGCCTTATGCGAGTGTGTGGGGGCATTAGGGTCGAGTGCACCCTTTGCGCGGTGTGTGGACATGGGGGGGTCGAGCACCCTATGTGATCTCTCGTGTGGGCACTTGGGTGGGCGCCACTTGTGCGATCTGTGTGGGCTTTAGAGTCGAGGCTCTATTGCGTTACGTGTGGGCGTTAGAGTGATTACTCTTTCGCATTGGGCGCGCGTCCGCTCTATGGCCGCCTGGGTTTTCTCGGATCGTCGGTGAGTCTCGGGGTGAGGTAGACACGTGAGCGCCTAGTCTTGAGTCCCTAAGATACTTTGGTTACGAATCTGCTTTTACCCTATGTGTGCACATGTGAATGTTAGTAGCTTGGGCGTGAGTGGGCTACTTATCGAGTATTCTCATACTCACCCGTCTACTTTTTGTTTTGGTTGCGGTGGGGCAAGCAGAGTGAGCTTGAGAGAGCGCGGTGGCGACATGACGGAGCTATGAGACCTTACTTGCTTTAAAGAGATTTTTATGTTGGAACTTAGGGAGTTCGTGTAGTTTTAAGTTGTTACATGACTCTGCTTTTTCACTTGTTGATTTTTCCGAACTTTTGTCTTGTTGAGCATGTCATTTATTCCTTTAGTTTCCGTGTTCGGTATGCTCGTTTATATTTACTCGCTCAAGTGCTTTCGTTGCCCACAGTTGTGTTTCTGCTGGAGCCCGACTGCTTTTGTTGTAGTATGGGAGGAGGTCGGGCGTTGAGAAAGACTTTTAGAAGTGTTTCTTGCTTAAACAGTTAAGGAAATTTTTGGTTTCGTCCAGATAAGCGTAGTTATCTTTCGCCGAAATTTGTGCACAGAGGGTGTCTTATCTAGTGACGCCCCTAGTTGGATTTGTGTAGAAAATTAGGGGCGTTACAATCTCAATCATGATCTCTTCATTCCAGGTCATTGCCATGTAGATTTTTCGTCCAATATTCTAACGAGTTTCTATTGTAAGGATAATTTTGAAATATTTATGAAAGGCGAAGGTACTATTGCAACTTTTGAAAGAATATAGATATATTTTTGAAACAAAGATCAAAGTCTAGGAGTATTTTTTTTTTATAAATTTAGCCTTAAAATAATTTATAAACTTAGAGATTTTTTTTTTATAAAAAAATACTTTTAGGTGCATGAACACTAGTAGAAGTAACAATTTAGTCATAAACTTTAATTTGTAACTATTTGCATGGTAGGTTAGTCTTGTTGGATTTTATATAACAAAAAGTGTGAAAGGAAGTGTTGATTTGAAACATCCAAATCAATTGTCAATTGATGTTGATGTTATTTAACTTTAAATTCAAAAGTTCTAAAATGGTTTGAAACATCCAAATGTGTTGATATTTCTTATACAAATTTAACTTAAAAAAATTAATTTTGTGAGTTTTGTTTGAATTTCAACAACTACACACTGAGTTACTTTTATTTTCATATTATTCATATTAATTTGATTTTAGAGAGTTACTAAGTTGCTAGTCTATAAATAGCAACTTGTTTCTTCATTTGGAGTATCTCATTCCAATTGAAAAGTTTTCTCTCTTTTCTTTCTTCTCTTTAATCTTAAGTCAAGTTGAGAGTAATTATCCAAGAGTTCTGCCAAATCCGAGTAGTTCGAGGTGTTGTTCTATCGAAGTTAGTCATTGTCCTATTGAGACGATCGATGTAGTCTGCTTGCAACCCGTGCAGAGCGAATAATTGTCTTCACGACAACGCTTAGTAAGCGTGTTTCGACTATTTATAATCTTTTGTTCAAGAGTTTTGAGTTGTTATATATATACAAATTATTTACATTGTAATTATTTGTAGTCAGTTAAGTTGTAATCAATTTGCTAATGTTACTCAACTCTTATACACAACAAAGTAGCAATATTTTTTAACAAGTTCATGAACTTTAACATATAATAATTTAGTCCATGTACTTTAAAAATTGTAGCGGTTTAGTTTTTATAGTGAAAAATATTATCAATTAGATTTAATGAGATATTTCTTACATATGTAGATTGATAATTCGATTAAGAACCATATGTGTTTATAAACTACAACACAAAATTTTGTTATCATTATTATTATTATTATTATTATTTTTTGAAGAAAACAAAATCTAAGTTTTTTTAGTATCAAAACAAAAATTAAGTTGTTATATATATATAAATGGGCACTTACATGTTGATAACGTTTGATAAGAATTAAATTGTTACAAAATTTAAAGTACAAATACAAAGACTAGTTTGTTACATTTTAAAGGTTGGCAGATTAAATTGTTTCAAAATTAAAATTACATAGACTACATTATTACTTTTTATAAAAGTTTTAGAATAAAAAGTCTGTGTTTTTTATAATTATTATTTTTATGTAAGATTAAGAAGGAAAAAAAACTCGTTTAAATATATTCATCTGAGTGGAAAGAGCACTAGTACAATTTCGAGATTTTATGATATTGAAAAATTGTCATAAACACATTTTTTATGACTTTTTTTTTAGTCGTAGAAGCCACTGTCACACGAGATTTCAACCAACGAATGGAAATGAGACACGTGTAAATGAATTTGTGTTGTATTGATTTTAGGTAATTGTGAGTATAATCTCTAGTATTTAATCCTCTGATTCTCTCTGCTACTTATGTGCTTGGATCGAGGGTTGAAACAACTTGTTCTCGAATGTAGATTTGTCTTGAGGGCTTTTCAGCTTGTTCTCAAGTGTAGAAAGTTGAAGGTTTTTGCTCGTAGCTTGTTAGAAGGTCTTCGGCTTGCAGTTTGTTGAAGGTGTTCGACTTATAGCTTTTCTCGAGGGTTGAAACAACTTGTTTTCGATGTTGAAAACTTCAATGGATTCGTGGTGTGTTCTTGGCGATTACCTTGAAGCGTTCTTCGTTCAGATGGTATTTGATCTTCAGGAGCTTCTGGAGATTTCACAGTTTTGTTTCTGAATTCTCTCAAGAGTCTCAAATTTCTAAACCTTGAAAATGAGGAGGGTCTCTATTTATAGAGTTTCTCTGGGCCTCTAGGTGGGCTTGAGCCTGTTGGACTAGGCCCGATTGAAGTTGGGCCAACCATTTGGCTTGAGCCTGATCGGCTTTGAGCCAGTCATTTAGGACTAGGCTTAGCTGGTTTGAGCCTTCGCCTCTGGACCAGACTTGGTTGATGTTGGACCTTGGGCTAGGCTTGGATGATTTGAGTCTTCACTTCTAGACTTGGCTTGTTGATTTCTTGGGCCTCGTCTCTGAATTGGGCTTAGACTTTGGGCCAACTTTCTTGGCTAGGCTTGGCTAGTTTGGGCCTTCAATTTGAGTTTTATCCTTCCAAATTTTTAAAAGCCCAAATGTGAACCTCGATTGATCATAATTTAAATTAGGAATTTTTACAAATTTAATTAATCCCTAATTAAATATAAATTCGCCATCAATGTTGGGTGATGACGTGACAAGTTTGGATTTGTCAAAATTTCTATTCTAATAGCCACCATCAGGAAAACTCTATACATGACACATCCAAAAATCTGTCATAATTAATTCTTTTATGACAATTAATGGTTGTAAAAAAAAAACGTATTCAATACCTTTGTTAAAAGTCATGGAAACTTTTTATAACAATTAAATATTGTCGATAAATACCTCCGAAAAATCGACGTTTTCGTCAAGATATATATATTAACGACAATTTTTAAACGTCATAGAAACTATGTTAATGACAGAAATTCAGTGTCAAACATGTTGTTTCTATGACATCAAAAAAATGTTATGACAGTATTCTTGAGTCAAGTATTTGCTTTCTAGAATAGTTTGTAGTTGCCAACAAAAAAATTTACTCAAGACCTAGTTTACTTAAACTAAACAAACCCAGTAACAAGCTCATGTTAAGTTGATGCTAAAATGAAGGAGGGAGTGACATTTTATAGGAGAAGATTGGATGTCCAAAACACAATTTTTTCGCTATGGGATAAATATAGTTTTTTTTACGTTGGAAAACAGTCATAAATTTGTGATGTTGACTGTCATAAATTTTTAAAAACCCAAAAATCTCTGGGGTTTCCTGCAAAAAACGTGCCTCCAACCATCTATGACAGTTTTCTATCTATGAATTTATGATGTTGAAAAACTGTCATAAATTTTTAAAAATACGAAAATCTCCATTTTTTTCTCGCAAAAAATGCAATTTATGACATTTTTTTCTCTCTCCCTCTTATTTGGCTTAGTATGGTATCATAGAATGCCAAAATTGTAGTAGTGGAGCCAAATCAAAATTTCCCAAATGGAAGCATGGACAAACAACCTTTAGGACATGATAATGATTTTAGAAATATTGATTTTAACACAATTAATTAATTAATTAATGATTCACTTATTAAGTGATTTTTATATAATCCTTTTAATGTTTGATCTATACACTCAAAAGTGAGATTTTGATACAAATTGAAAGTAATTTTTCGAAAAGCATATATGAAGCACTTTTAAAATAATGTTTTAAGCTAAGTAATTTAATTATAATTAATTTTTTAAAATTATTTAGTTATAAATCATTCTAATATCCGATTCAACACTGGTAAAAGAAATTTAAATTTAATTAAAAATATTTTTTAAATGATTAATGTTTGTTTTCAAAAAGGTAATTTTCGAACCATCAAATTACTAAAAAAAGGTATTGCATTTGAGATTTTTTTGCAAACGATGACAACTTTTATCTGTAACCAAAAGTATATATATTATAAAAGATGAAATAATAGTTATTTTAAATCACAATCAGTTGGAATCCTCCCAAGTGATTGATCGGGATTCAGTATGTTATTTTGGATACTTTCAGAATCACTAATTTGTCATTGTTAAAAACATTATAATTTTTTTTAAAAAGAAGTGATTTTAGACATGTCAAAAATGATTTTGACTATTTCAAAATAACTCCTAGACATACTCTTAATCAGTAAGACCATAGTAATAAAATTATTGATTCTTATAAAAAAAAATGCAATGGTGTTTGATAAACTAAAAAATTGTTCTAGAAGTAGTTAGAGGCCATGATTTTTTTAGTCTATAGACAAAATATTACAAGGGTAAATAAAAAAGTTAAGGGTTTGTTTGGTAAGTAATTTGAAAACAGAAATTAAAAAAAAATATTCAATGAAAACAAATTTGTATTTTATGTTTTCAGATATGTGTTTGGTAGCAGATTTAGAAATTTGTTTCCATTTTAAACAGTTATTTAAAGTGTGTCCTATAACATATTTATAGATCATGAAATTAGTTGTAGTTGTAAAATAATTATTAGATTGAATATAAGTTATTTTTAATTAATTTATGAACATGATTTTTATAAAATTTATAGAATTATCATTTTACAATATAATATTATATAATTTATAATATATTATATTATGCCTATTTTAATTTTACAAAATAAATGAAGTTTATGACATGAAATATTGTATTTATTAAGATTTCTATCTTTGTTTAATATACTTTTGCATTTTAAAATTTTAAATTCTGAATTTGGATACAATGAAAATATAAAAATGTTATTTTCAGAATTTCTATTATTTGGATCACATAATCCAAAAACAGTTTTCGAAAACACATCTACCAAACACATATTCACTGAATTCAGTGAATCTGAAAACATAAAACAAAATTTGGATTGCATACCAAATAGGCCCTAAAAGTTCAAAACTCAATTATGTTTTGTGTCAAATTGGAGAGAATTTACTTCTTAAACAAAAAACGTAAAAAAATCAAGGGTATAGCTTCAACACCAACATGAATTTTTTTTTTCGAGTACAACAATGAGAGGAAAAAAGATTCGAACTTTCGACCTCAAAAGAAAGTAATCCATGTCAATTACGGTGAGTTATCCCTAATTATCATATAAAAAATATTTTGATTTTTAAGAGACGAAATAATCTAAAACTTAGGAATAACTTGTATATCTCACACCTAATTAATATTATGTATAGTAAAAAGAGGCTCGACATATTACCTTGCAATGAAGTTCCAAATTATTGGATACCCTAAATAGATATAATATTGCATATCCTACGATCCCCACACAAACCAATATTCTAAAAATAGATCGTGTATATTAATCGGGTGAACTTAGCTTCGTGAGTTAAAAATAAAAGAAAGAATTCAGCTCAATGCAAGTATACAATGTTGATACAAGTAATAAAATTAGAAGTACTCCAAAGTATCGATCCCACATGAAATAGAGATTTTAACCAAAATTTAAGATAATTGTATCAATTATGTGCAGACTAATAATTGTATCAATTAAACTCTTGAACTTCCCTAAATGAATCAAATTAGGCCTTCACTTCAATGCATGGACAATTTTCAAATAAATAGTCTAAATTTTTTAGAAGCCTACACGAATCGTGAGAATTGATACATGGACAATTTTCAAATTTGAGGGTCTAAATTGATTCATTTATGAACATTCGGAAATTTAACTGATACAATCATAAATTCACACACATGTATGAACTTAACGTTTTTCAAACGTAGTCTGACGAAGCGCGTAAATTGATACACTTATACAGAGTTTAAATTGATACAATTAGTAATTTTGAGTTTTAATTGATACACCCCCTAAATTGATTTTTTTTTTTTTTGAGAAATGAAATAAAGTTAAAATATATATTTACAATTTTAATTGGGGTCAGAAAAAAAAAGAGGCTAATATAAGTTTTTAGACACACGCATACATACAAGCAAGGACAAGGCAAGGATGGGGATCATGGTTCCTTTCAATTTTTCCCACCCCTATAGGAAAAATTGATATCTTTAACTAATTGACATGGAATGTTAGGATGCAAATAAAAGTCTCACATTGGCTAGGGAATAGATTGATCATGGGTATATAAGTGAGGACAATTATCTCCATTGGTATGAGGCCTTTTGGTGGGAACAAAAAACAAAGCTATGAGGGCTTATGCCCAAAGTGGACAATATCATACCATTGTGGAGATATGTGGAGGTATGTTGTCCTTAACAATTGGTATTAGAGTCATGATAAAACCTACCTATGTGCCGGAGGAATCCTCAAAGTGGATCAAAGATTAATGAGTCTCACCAGGAATATCACACAATATGGTGATCCGTTGGTCTGAATCTTAGACGGCTTATTGATTTCTTTAACCTTTTTTTCTGGCTCTTGGAACTTCTGTCTGACTTTTTTTAATTTGAGTATGAATCTACTAAATTTTTGGAGTTTCTAACTTCTTTGACTGAATATTCTAGACAACCTCAAAATGAAGGGTAACTTCCTCTATTTATAGAATTTTATGACCTTGTATGAGATTGAATGTTGGGAATGACTATGGGCCCATTTGGCCCATTACAATTTTACAAGAATTGCACAACTAATTGTCCCACATGGAAAGATTATGAAGTGGGTAGGTGGTTTGTATATGTGAGCACATTGAGAGGCTTACAAGGTGTGCATGGAGTGGTAATAAGATTTCTCGTGCATTGTCGCCGTCCGTCAGGTGGATGGACGGGCAAGTGTACACTTGCGCGAAAAAAATCAAACTTTTTATTACTACCTCACTCACGATTTTATTGGAAAAAACGTTTTGATTTTTTCAAAATAGTTTTAGGTCTAGATCATATATTGAGAACGTTTTTTAAAGTGAGGTATCTGTTTTTTGAGTTTTTCATCATCTTCTCATCATCTTCTTCTTCGATTCTGAGCAAAGAATATATTTTGATTTGATTCCAATCCTCCTCTAACGAGTGCACGTTCGAGGTGGATGTTGTGTTAACCTTGGGGAGCAACCGGTAAAACGATTCGCACAGAGGTCGTGTCGAAATTGCTTTCAAGGTAGTGGTTTCCGCGGCACAACAATCACAAATTTCAGATTTTTCAAGCATCAGAACTTGGTTAAATTTGGGCTCAACTTTTGTGTTTGAGCTTGTTTGAGTTTAATATAATATTTCTTTAATAGATTTGAATTAATTAAATTTAATCCAATTCATTCTTAATGTTCTCAAAGTAGCTTCGTGTCCAATTACCATATGACATAATTTGATTGAAATATCTTTAAATAGGTCAATATTGGAAAGGTCATATTACTTGATTTGTCAAATTTTCATATATTTTAATTTAATTTCAAGACACATGTAAATTTGTAATTGATCTCAAATTCATTTTATCATTAATTTAAATGAATGATGTGATAATTTGTGACAAAAGTTTATTAGTTATTTACTTAAATTTTTTAACAAACCACCGTTTATTCTTTGTTTGCCCCCAAATTTCCTTTGCAAATATGAAATCTTTTTACATTGAAAAACCTAGAGTATATTTTTCTAAAAAAAAAAAGAAAAAAGAAAAACAGAGACACTATACTTCACGTGCTTTTGTGACATTGTTTCAAACACAACTGAACTTTGAAAGAGGATTTTCTTTGTTTGTATTTAATAAAGAAGGACCTTTTTGTTTGTCAATATAATTGAAACTATGATTGTCTTTCTTTTGTGATGAAAAGGTTTACCAAAAGGAAATTAAAGAAGAAGAAAAAATGTGCTAAGAGATGTATCTTAATTACAACATGTTTGGAATGCCTTAAAAATATATTTGGAATAAAATCAATTTTTTTTATTTATTTTAAAGTGCGTTGAGTATAACTTCTCGAATAAGGTTAGATGATTAAAAGTATTTTTAAATTTTAATAAATAAAGAGTACATTAAAAATTGGATTAATTTAAAATTTATATAAAAAAATGCCCTTTTGGTCCATGAGGTATATGATTAGTTGCATTTGAGTTATTGAATTTTAAACTCAACAATTTTATCCCTAGATTTTTATTTGGTTCTATTTTGGTTCTTCCGTCAGTTTTTTTTTGCTAATACTGACAGAGTTACATTTGTTTTTTTTATTAAACAATTTTTTTTTAATTTTTAAAATAAGTTTTTTTTTCTTTTTTTTATCTCTCCTCTTTCTTCTTCCTTCTACCCTCTTCTCCCTTTTTTTTTTCTTTTTCTCTTCTCTTTTTCCTTCTCCTTCTTTCTCTCTTTATTCTTAATGTTTTCAAAAAAAAAAAAGTTGTAAAACAAAGAGAATTTATCCTTCGATTCAGTTTATTAGGATGCAAACAAAAGTCCCACATTAGCTAGGGAATAGATTGATCATGGGTATATAAGTGAGTGTTAGACTATATGATATAATTAAATTTACCCCAAACTCTCAGCTTAAACTTTTAATTTGATTGGTGATTTAAGATGATATCAGAGCAGGTGAGTTCAGTAGGTCCTGTGTTCAAACCCCCCACAAGTGAGGGGGAGTGTTAGACTATACGATATAATTAAATTTACCCCAAACTCTCGATTGGTGATTTAAGAGATGACTGATGCCAAAGTGAACAATATCATACCATTGAGGGGAGACTCGAAGGGGAGGATCAAGTTGTGGTGTGGTACTTTGTTCAATGAAGATGAGGGTTTTTGGGGGAACCAAAAGCAACCATGAGAGTTGATGCTCAAAGTGGACAATATCATACCATTGTGGAGATATGTGAAGGTCCGAAAGCAAAACCATGAGGGTTGATGCTCTGTTTGATAATCATTTGATTTTTTATTTTTTATTTTTAAAAATTAAGCCTAAAAATACTACTTCTACACTACTGGGTTCTATGTTTTCTTATTTACTTTGTATCTATGTTTTCAAAAACCAAACTAAGTTTTAAAAATTAAAAAAAAAAGTAGTTTTCAAAAACTTGTTCTTGTTTTTGAAAGTTGGTTAGAAACTTAAATGATACCTCAAGAAAGATGAAAATTATTGTAGAGAAAACGAGAGAAATTGTGAAAAAATAAGCATAATTTTCAAAAATAAAAAACAAAAGACGAAATAGTTATCAAATGGGCCTTCCAAATGCAACCAAACCCAAACTTTAGGGATCAAATGTTTATTCTTTCTAATTTTTTTTTTTATGAAACACTTAAATAGAAGTAGATTGTAGAAATTAAAATTAGATTGACTAAAAATCTTTAAAAATATGTAATTATATATATATATATACACGTGTGTGTGTAGAGATTAGAAAGTATATATTTAACATATTAATAGGAAAGTATATGTATAGAAATGGGCTGCAAGACAAATTAATAGGAAAATATATATGTATATACATATATATTACTGGCAAAAAAATAGATGAAATGTAAAACTATAAAACAATGTGAAATATACTAGTTTTTTATTTTTCTTGTAGAAAACATAACAAACTAATATAATAGTTATGCCAAAATTTATCCAAAAATGTTTAATCAACTTATTTGATAAGCATCTCCCTATGATCCCATAACATCACCCTTTTTATCTTTTAATAAAAATTAACAAAGCAAAAAATAATATCCCTAAAAAGGAGTTTCATTTGTACACATTCCCCCTCTCCCCCCAAAGAAAAGGATTCTTATCCCTATGTGGAAGAAATTAATCTAACCTACTCCATTGACAATTTTTTCTATGATGGGAAAGAAAAAAGTTACTTAAAAAAAAAGTAACAAAAAAAAAAAAGCTTTCATATCTTTTAAATTATTAATTCTATTAAATAGAGCAGTACCATTTTTTTTAGGAGTGGGGTTGAAGAATCAACCTTTAGAATAATATAATGGGTGTATTTTCTTTTTTAACTAATAATTGATATCTTATCTATTAAGCTATGTTTAATTTAATGGACAATTAAAATATGAACTAAGGTAATAAATTAATAGTACAAGCATATGAAAGATATTGTCAACTATTGTTGCCAAATTTTAGACAGGAGAATACACCTGACCTCCACGTGACAACCACGATGAATTTGTATTTCAGTGGAGAAGAACGTGACCTACAAGACAAGTGAAAACCTAGGCATCGGTATGACTCCTATCACACTGACTTTGATGCTTAAGTCAGGAAATGAAGAAAAGTGTAGCAAGCTATAATTAATAGAATAAGGATTAAATTGAATTCGATGTTTTTGAATCATAATGACCTATTTACCAGAGGTTTGACTTTCATATTCTTTTTTAGATAAAGATTTCAATAGATCTCCCTTCTAATTCAAATTTATCTTCTTGATCTAATTTCACCTACAACATAATAATTTTGGTCGTACCCAATATTTTAATAAATATTAGAACAACAGATCTTTCCATTTGTTTGCAAGGTGATTTCACATGAATTTGAATACTTCTGAGTTTGAGCCAAATGTAATGGTAGTTCATGCCATTTCCTAATTTCATTTCTAGGCTTTATATTTGTTTATAGTAGACTATATATAATGCTAATTTTAAAAGATTGTGAATCTTCTCGCTAACATGAACATAATTCAGCTAGCGTAAAACGTGTATTCTTAACGAATATGCCAGAAGTTCGAATTCTTCACTTAACATGTTGTCAAAAATTCATGGTTACAGAAATTGAGCAATACCCTTTATAATATATGACTAATAATTTTTATCATAAATAATTATTTTTCTTCCTCAAGAATTGGAGGTTTAAATTCTCATACTCTACATTAATTTTTTTTTAAAAAGAATAACTATTTTGAAAAAAGTGTAGAACAATGACATAAAATCTTTTGGAAGATAAAAAAATATTAAACTTAATCAATCGGGATTAATTACTGTATATGAATACTTATTTTTAAATTATGTCTAAATGTGAAAAAAAAGGGAAAAAAACATTTTTGACCTCTGAACTTTGCAGGTTATATCAATTTTAACCATAAACTTTCAATTTATCAATTTAGACTTCAAACTTGACATATTGTATCAATTTTAACCATGAACTTTCAATTTAATCAATTTAAACCTCAAACTTGATATATTGTATCAATTTTAACCATAAACTTTCAATTTCATTATTTAAACATCAATCTTCAATAAGTGTACGTATCTTACACCTTCGGTTAAAACTTATATGCACCAAATTTCTTCTCAATTGAGTACTTTCATTCTTGAATGGGTCGCCAATATTTATTTATTTTTAATTTCTTATCAGTCTCGAGTTTGATTTGTCCTCCATCTACCACAATAGAGGTAAGGATTTCGAAATCTCTCTCATTAGAATCTTTGTTTCCTTTCTCTCCAGCATCAATGTCACTTTAATCCTTTTATAAGACTATTGATAAGATTAACAAGCTAAGGTCAGTTATGAGTGCCACTATGTTCACCACCGCTTTCCTGTTCTCTTCCACATTTTAATTAGTCGAGCTGAAATCTCTCATCATCAAAATCAACGAAATCACCATGGTCATTGTTGCCTTCAATGACATCGCCACCTGAATTTTTCTTCATACTTGTCGTCGTTGGTATCAATACCAAATGCGAGAGAAACATAAAAGTTCATTTGCTTGTGTAGGGGCCCTACTTTCAAGAGTCGAGTTCATGTTTTCATGATGGTTGTAACCCAATATGAAATATTTTAATAATTTGTTAGGTGATTTTTTTGTTTAAAAAAATAACAAACAAGTACATATCATTAAGGAAGACGTGTCTTTTGGCATGTGTGGAGAACCTTTTTAACGGTGATGGAAACGAAAACTTAATTGATGATGTAAATTGATACACTTATTCAAGTTTAAGATTTAAATTGATTAAATATGCACAGAAAAAAATTGATTATATACTAATAGTAACTCAACACGTTCCGATTTAATCATTCTTAAATAATTGATATTAATACCACAAATGTCCATTATTGAATGCCAGATTAAAAATATATATATGAAATGTTATACTTATAATTCCATTTTTTAGAACAAAAAACAATCTTTTCTTTTAGAAAAATAAATAGATATATTCTGAAAAGATCAACCCTTGCAATCGAATTTCTGACATTATCGGTGTGGGATACCGGATACGTAGGTTGGATGCTGTACTTTCAATAATTGAGTGAATAAAATAATTTTGTTTTCTATTTTTTGAAATCAGAGTGAAAAAAAAATAATATCCTCAAGAAGAAGAAAAAAAGAATAATAAATTAATTCTACAAGGATTAATTCCATTTGTTCTTAATGCATTACAAAAGACCTTAAGATCAATCCAGAATCTACAAATCTTCCTTTATCTGTAATTTTTTTCTTCTTTCTCACCCTATTTTTTGTTCTTCTTCTTCCTGAAGAAAGCAGAGCTGTAATAGACTCCCATTTTTGCGGGCTCTTTCTTCTTCCTTTTTGTTGCTTTGTTCTCTTGGTTTTGGTCAAAAATGGGGATCTGTCCTGGCGTCGAGATGCTTCAGAAGCTCTTGGAATCCTTTTTCTCCGGCAATCTGATGAAGTTTGGTGGCGGCAGCCGCGGCGGCAGCGAAAAGAGAATTAGAGGCACGGTGGTTCTTATGAAAAAGTGTGTCCTTGACTTCAAAGATGTTAAGGCTTCGGTTCTCGATCGAATTCACGAATTCCTTGGAAATGGCGTCACCATTCAACTCATCAGCTCCGATCCTCCCACTTCAGGTATTTGTTTTAGATTTTGAGTTGAAAGATAATTTAACGTGATATCAGAATAACTCTGGTCTAGAGCTAGTAATTTTCTTAACCTCACATATTTTCTGCTTTTCTGTTTTGTAATTTGACAGCTTAGATTTTTTACTATAATTATCTGCTTAAGCTTTCGAATCTTCGACGTTGCTATGTAACTTTGATATTCGAGTGATATTCGAGCTAATAATTTTCTTAACACAATATCTGCTCGAAGTTTTGAGTTTAAACTTTTGAGTTGGTGATAATTTTTTGGTTGTTATTAAACTGTCATCTTAAACTTTTTGATTCAGTAGTAATTTCTTAACTATTGTTACGTTGAATGATGATTTATCACAGGAGATAGATTGGGAGCGGCAAAGGTGGAGCAATGGATCTCGACGGTGAAGCCATCGTTAACGGCCGACGAGATAGAATTCACAGTGTTCTTTGAATGGGAGGAGAGAATGGGAGTACCAGGAGCTTTCATCATCAGAAACCATCACTCGAGCCAGTTCTACTTGAAGACAGTCACTTTGCACGATGTTCCTGGTCATGGCTCTGTACATTTCGTCTGCAATTCTTGGGTTTATCCTGCTCATCGCTATACCTATGACCGTGTCTTTTTCTCAAACAAGGTATCATCTTATGAAATATATACATTTTTTTTAACCTCTTAATCGAATATATATGTCTTACGATTGTGGTTTCGAGATAAGTTATTGATGCCTTAATGATGAGTTGACTTTTCCTTTTAATAGGTTGCAATTTTTTTAATCTTTTTGCCGTTACCTTCCATGTGAAGTCAATTAATCATTCCTGCAAAAGAATAACCAATGGGATCATTAAAGTATCAAATGGAATAACCAATAGGAAAAAGAAAAAAAGAAAAAAGCTGAAGCATAAAGAACCTGTCAATTCTTTCCTTCATTGAGCTGCCTAGAGATTCTCCATTTTGGGTTTTCAATTTTTTGGTTCTTTGCCAGTGAAGGAATTTGCAATTATTATTAATTGTTTTGTTTGATCATTTGTTAGAGTTATCTTCCGAGTGAAACACCCGAAGCACTACGGAAGTACAGAGAAGAAGAACTTGTTAACCTCCGTGGAAATGGCATCGGTGAACTCAAGGAATGGGATAGAGTTTATGACTATGCTCACTACAATGATCTCGGAATGCCAGACACGAGCAAAAAGTACGTTCGCAATGTTCTTGGTGGTTCGAAGGAGTTTCCCTATCCCCGAAGAGGACGAACCGGTCGAAAACCAGCAAAAGCAGGTTAAGAATATGAACTTTTAATCAAATTCTTTCATGTTCATGTTTTTTATGGTAGCAGATTCGTTTCTAGAAAAGAAGCCTGGACATTGAGTAATTCTAATTATCAACCTGATTATGTTGTTACAGATCCAAGCTGTGAATGCCGGTTGCCATTGCTGAGTTTAGACATTTACGTGCCGAGAGACGAGCGGTTTCGACACCTGAAATTATCAGATTTTCTAGCTTATGCTGTGAAGTCAATAGTTCAGACATTGCTCCCAGAGATCAAATCTTTATGTGACAAAACTATTAATGAGTTTGACTGCTTTCAAGATGTTCTGGATCTTTATGAAGGAGGAATGAGGCTACCAAATGAAATACTAGGCAGCCTGAGGGAGCTGGTTCCTTGGCAGCTGTTTAGGGAACTGATGCGTTCCGATGGCCACCAATTCCTCAAGTTTCCGGTGCCCGATGTGATCAAAGGTATGCAAGTATAATCCAATCGAACTCTAGGACGTCAAGCTTTTGGAAAACTCTACTAGAATGCTAAATTACTACTCAACATTGCAATTCCAGAGAGCAAAACAGCTTGGAGGACAGACGAAGAGTTTGGACGAGAAATGCTTGCAGGAGTGAACCCGGTCATCATTCGTCGACTCCAAGTACGACACACTTCAAATCCATAACTTCATTTACTAAATTCCCAAGATTCCTTTCACCCATAATTCACTTTAAAATGTTGCTTTGTAGGAGTTCCCTCCAGCCAGCAAGTTGGATCCTAAAGCATATGGAAAGCAGGACAGTTCCATAACAGAAGAGCACATAGCAAAGCACTTGAATGGGCTCACTGTTGATCAGGTGCTGGACATACTTCATTCATCTCTCCTTAAACTGCAACCATAAGGACTTCTTATTAGTATCTTGATCTCATGTTTCTTGATGGTCAGGCTTTGAAAATGAACAAGCTGTTCATTCTGGATCATCATGATTCACTGATGCCATACATCAGTAGAATAAACTCAACATCCACGAAGACATACGCTACCCGAACACTCCTCCTTCTACAGGATAACGGGATCTTGAAGCCATTAGCAATTGAACTAAGCCTACCACACCCACAAGGAGATCATCATGGAGCTGTAAGCAAAGTTTTCACTCCAGCAGAACGTGGCATCGAGGGATCCGTTTGGCAGTTGGCTAAAGCTTATGTGGCAGTGAACGATTCTGGTTATCACCAGCTGATCAGCCATTGGTATAACCTAAAATGCTAGAACAATCAAATCAATATACAGGATTGATCATCTTCCTCAACTAAAATGAAAATAACTCAAATTTACTGCACTTGCAGGCTGAACACTCATGCTGTGATAGAGCCATTCATTATAGCAACAAACAGACAATTAAGTGTCATGCACCCAATTTACAAGCTTCTTCACCCACACTTCAGGGACACAATGAACATAAACGCCATGGCAAGACAGGTTCTCATCAATGCTGGTGGAATTCTCGAAATCACTGTCTTCCCTGGAAAATACGCCTTGGAAATGTCAGCTGTTCTTTACAAGAACTGGGTTTTCACAGACCAGGCGCTCCCAGCTGATCTAATCAAGAGGTGGGTTGTGTTCATTTCAGTCAAAATCAATTTCCCCTGTTCCTAAATTATGAATCCATGACTACAAAATTAAAATTTCCTTAACCCATTTACAGAGGAGTGGCAATTCCTGATCCAAGTAGCCCCCATGGCCTCAAGCTTCTGATAGAGGATTACCCTTATGCCGTCGATGGGCTCGAGATCTGGTCCGCAATTGAGTCATGGGTAAGAGAATATTCTTGTTTCTACTACAAATCAGATGAAATGGTTGAGCAGGACACGGAAGTTCAATCATGGTGGACAGAGCTTCGAAATGTCGGGCATGGGGATTTGAAAGACGAACCATGGTGGCCCAAAATGAACACAAGAGAAGACCTAATCCAATCATGCACCATCATTATTTGGATAGCTTCAGCTCTCCACGCCGCTGTGAACTTCGGACAATACCCCTACGCCGGCTACCTCCCGAACCGCCCAACGGTGAGCCGCCGGTTCATGCCAGAACCGGGAACGCCGGAGTTCAGAGAGCTGGAGACGGACCCGGATTTGGCCTACTTGAAGACGATTACAGCACAACTTCAAACGATCCTCGGCGTGTCGCTAATTGAGAGCTTATCTCGACATTCGGTGGACGAGATTTATCTAGGGCAGAGAGATACACCGGATTGGACGACGGATGGAGAACCGATGGCAGCTTTTGAGAGATTTGGGGATCGGTTGAGGGAGATTGAAGAGAAGATTATGAGAATGAACAATGATGAGAGATGGAGGAATCGAGTTGGGCCAGTGAAAATGCCCTACACATTGTTGTTCCCTAATACCTCGAATTACTATGAAGAAGAAGGGCTCAACGCTAGAGGGATCCCAAATAGCATTTCGATCTGAAAAGCCCTAGATTTCATCTTGAAATTGTGTGTGTTTTCCGAGATTCTGTGTGGTGAAATTGAAGAATAAATCTCTCTGCTTTCTTTCATAATGAATGATTAGGTTTGAAGGTATGATAAAAAGATGGCCATGGGACGAGACGGGGAGGATCTTGTCCTGTCGCCTCCATTTCAATCTTCATCTCTACAAAATTCTTTTAAATTTTGCAAGATTGAGGTAGAATTCTCTGCAAAGAATTTGCATTCATCGAATTCCACCATTATTTATTGTTTAGTTTTTTTTTTTTTTTAATTTTTAAAAAATTCAATAATTTTTTAAATAGTTAACTTTCATACACTTACTCATTTTCAATTACACTGATAATTATTCATGAAATATTAAACTATATAATTCAACATATCTAATTATCTTAAAATGTTAAAATAGCATGTTGGTCCAATGTTTAATTTTAGTCCATGTACTTTCAATTAAGCTTAAAATTAGTCTATACTATTAATTTATTGTTAATTTTGCTTTAAAATAATTAGTATCTATTAAATTTTTCTCCATAAATTTTGGAAATATGTTCACATTATGTCTTTCTTTGATAAAAATTCACTTCAAACTTATTCTAAGGATTAATTTTAAACTTTATTGGGAGTACAAAAGCTAAAATGGGAAGAATCAAAATATAACAAATTTCAAAATATTTGGTACAAAATGATAGTTTAACCTTGTAAAAAATACCCATAAATTTTATTCTTTATTTTAAAATACTTTTATACTTTCAACCGTTGCGAATATTACCTATGACCTTTCATAAATGTCTCAAATCAAGTCATCATCATGTCGGTTTTTCTTATGACATTTTAACGAATTTCTACCCCGATGGTAGTTTTAAAATGTTTATGAAAAGTCAAGGACAATATTGCAAATTTTGAAAGAATAAGAGTATTTTTGAAACAATAGGTGATGTTCAGTTTTTTTTTCTTTTCTTTTTTTTAAGGCTAAATTACAGGTTAGGTCATATTCTCTTCAAATCTGAATTCTCTTCATTAAAGAAGTGTCTAATAGTCAAACTGAGTTCAACAACATAAAACATGAACCTTCGATTAAGATGTCAAAGGTTCGAAAATCTCCTCACCCCACTTATTGTTGGAAAAAACAATGTAATAGGGAAACGCTTTCAAAGGACTCGACCCATACAGACGACTTAGCAAGAAAATCAGTAAAACAAAGAAATTTTTTTGTAAACATGAATAATTAAACTCACATAGATTACAAAGTAAAACAGTTAACTCCTTTTATAATTTAGTAGGAAAGGTTTTAACTCCTTTTATAATTTAGTAGGAAAGTTTTTTTTTAGACAAACATAAATAAGAACGACCAACCCAACCATTACAATCAAGGATCCCTCTCAAGAATGAGGGAAAACACATCAGGAGGAAAACTATCATTCCAAACTGAGGAAGTCCCTAAGGAGGATGCCAAAGCGGCTAGCGAATGGGCGGCTTTGTTCTCTTCTCTAGGGATATTGCAAAAAAGAATAGGGGAGTGACAACTGGTAAGAGCGAGAATATCCTCGACAACAAAAAGAATTTCAGACAAGTCAGAATCAAGGAGGTTAAGTAAATTAATAACCTCCCTAGAGTCCAACTCAACAAAAATAGAAGAGATGTCGTTCGGTCTTTTGGGGAGGGCATCCTTAAGACCTTCAAGAATGGCAAGCGCCTCAAGTAGCTTAACTGGTCTCTCGCAAGTCACATCGATACAGCCTCCAAACAAGGGTCGATCTCTCCAATCACGAACAATCCAACCTAACCCACCGCGATTGAGTTTGGGAGACCAAGAAGCGTCAATATTGATCTTCGAAGCCCCCTCACAAGGAGACTTCCACTAAAATGTACGCAGAGAAGGGGAGGGAGATGATAAGGGCCCACCCAAATAAAACTTAATCTTGTTAGGAACATCACCAATAGAAGCTAAGGTCTCGTTTGATAATCTTTTAGGCTCCATTTGACAACTATTTGATAACCATTTAGTTTTTAGTTCTTGGTTTTTAAAAACTTAACCTAAAAATACTAGTTCTACCTATGAGTTTCTATGTTTTCTTATCTACTTTGTACATATGTCTTCAAAACCCAAGCTAAATTTTGAAAACTAAAAAACAAAATGAGTTTATATTAATGAGTTTGATAACTATTTTGTTTTTATTAAAAATTGTACGACCCCGTTTGATAACCATTTTATTTTTTATTTTTAGTTTTTGAAATTTAAGCCTAAAAATATTATTTCTATTAATGAGTTTATATGTTTTCTTATCTAATTTGTACCTATGTTTTTGGTTTCTTGAAATACACACGGTAAATTAACAAGAAGATAAAAGAAGAAAAAAAATATTTATAAAAAAATGAAGTTACGACAAATTAAGGATTAATGTTTATACGACATTGAGCTAGTTAAATGTGTGGTATAATCAATCATAGATATGTATAATAACTTTGATTTGTTCAATAGTTTTTTTTAATAAAAGATCGATGAAAGATTCACTTTGTAAATAGAAGTGAGTTTTTAGATTTTGGAAAATTAAAAACAAACCTTGTCACGTTTGATTTATTGTTTGATAGTATTTTCGTGATTTATTGTTTGATAGTATTTTTTTAAAGAGTGTATCCTTGTTTTTCCTAATTTTTTAAAACAAAATTTTAAAACAAAGAAAACATTAATAATAATTTATTTATTTTTGTTTTTCAGTTATTTCAGGATGTGTTTAAAAAAAATAGTTTTTAATCTAAGTATACCAAACTATTTTCATCTTTTTTTATTATATTTTTATTTAAAAAAAACGTAAAAATAAAAACAAATCACGAACCAAATGGGATAACTATTGAACTCAATTAATTAATTAAACAATTTAGTAAATATGAAATAAAATTATCCTTCAATAATTGACTTTGAATAATTTTAACAATAAAACATTAGATCCCCTCTTTGAAAACCATAAATTTTAATGTCTACTTACTATTTTATTGTTTGGATTGTTACGCACAAAAGTTTATTTTATTTTATTTTATTAAAAAAAAAACAAAACAATGCTCAAAATTATGTATAAAACAAACACATTTTTATTTGATTTTCAAACGTTTGACTTCTCAAATATTTGAGACATCATCAAACAGAGCTGATGTAGAAAAAAAAAAACGACATCAACTTAAATTTCTTTCAAACAAACACCACATAGATATTTTCTCTAGAAAAAAAAATGTCCCAATTAAAACAATAGCATCTATATTATATTTGAGAATAACAATAACATCTACTTGAAATTGAAACAATTAATATATTGTTTGATAATCATTTAATTTTTAAAAATTAACCCTATAAATATCATTTCAACATCTATGAGTTTGCCTGTTTATTTATTTACTTTTTATATATATTTTTAAAAATTAAACTAAGTTTTGAAAATTAAAAAAAAAAAAAAATTCCAAAAGTAATTTTTGTTTTTAGAATTCAGCTAAAAACTCAAATATTTTTATAGGAAAGATTAAATCATTATAGAGAAGATAAAAACAAATATAGAGAAATTGTGAAAAAAAATAAGAACAAATAATAAACCAAATAGTTATCCAACAAGCCTAAAATAATAATATAGAGTTTTTTTTTATTTATTTTTTGAGCTAAGGCAAAAGTTTTTAATATTCACATTATATATATATATATATAACACCCTCGAACTTGGGTTGGTTTCAAAGTGGCGGATTCAACACTTTTTCTACACATATTATATAAAGTAAAAAAAAAAAAAATAGGAGAGGAGGACTCGAACCTCTACTGGGTCTTAACTAAATTCGACCATGGTTTCAATTATACTCCAACTTTTGAAAAGTTTCATTTTAACTCATTAACTTTGAAGTTTGTTTTAAAACACTTTAGGAAGATTTTATTTCGTTAAATTCATGATTAAAAAATGTTATGTTTGCATTTGTATTGTTACTTACCTAAACATATTTGAACATGTAAGTTGAAAAAAAAAATCAAAACATATACAAATACATCATTATTCATCTATAAATTTAACAAAAATAAGCCTGAAATGTTTAGCAACAAAAAATGGAAATTGAAGGGTATTTTTATTTATATATGCCACTATTTGGAGGGAGAAGGGATAATTTACCTTGATTAACATTTAACACCAGTTAATCATTTATAATATTTGATTACAAAGTTACCAGAGATAGATTTGATCAGATAATGTACAAAACAGGGTCCCACCCAGCACCATTGTTATTATTATTATTGAACTAATAATTTAAGCACCGACAGCTGTCGCCATGAGAATGGAATCAACTTCGCTTCGGCTCCGTTTGATCCTTTCATCTTCACCGTCTGATTCGCCACTCACCCATATCTCTGGTATTACTTGCGCCAAATTATGCACCGTCTCCACTGAATAATCCGCCTCCTTGCTCTTCACTGCCTTCCCCACCTTCATTAATTTTAAATCACATCATATAAATTACTTTCCATAAAAAATATATATATATATATATATATTTTTTATTACCACTTCAATCTTCTTGTAACCTTTGATTTAAACCATAAATTTTATAGTTATTAACACATTCGAGAGGTTAGTTAAATTAAGCTCTTTTTAACATCTAATGTTGTTTTGATTTTAAGAAAATCATCAGTCAGACTCATATAAAGTTAATTAGCGTTCAGTAAATAATACTATATTGTTTTGAAATAGCTATAATGATTCAAATAAATATATATTTCAATTAAGTATGAGACATACAAATTTATATAATTTAAATTATAAATTATATTTTGTTACTCTAAATAATTTGATAAAAATATCGAAAAAAATAATTGTTATAAAAATGGTTCAAAAATAGAATGATGAGAGGAGATGAATGGTAAAGAATAATATTTGGAAAAATTTGTTACAGATAAGATATAAAATGATAAAAAACAATTTAAAGATTTATCAGTTGCAATCATATTTTTATAAAAGCAAAATAAAAGGCTAGTTAAGTGATTTTATTTAAACAATCAATTTTACCGAACACAAAAAAAAAATGGATAAGATTTCCTCACAGTCACTTTCACGCTATTAATTAAAGGCAATTCCAAATGTGACCTTATTCTTTTAGGCTAGTTACGCAAATACCTTATAATTAAAAAAAAAACAATATGTAATTTATATTTGATTTTTGGATATTGATGACGTGGCTCCACTATTTTGAGGACATCCGTTAAAAATAATTAGGATAGGATGATGATCCCTTGTTCCGAACCAATTGGTTTGGGTACTTTTGGGATAACAAACGAGAAGATGCCACGTGTCATTTCAAATTAATTTTCTTCCCAATAATTGGAATAAATTCACTTTCCAATATAACAAAGGAAGGGAAGTTGTTAGACAACTTCTTGATCACTTATAATATTAAGATTATCTACATGTGATTATCAAAGTAATAATTAATCAACCTTCATTAGAAAATAAATAAATCGAACATATTCTTATTGTTATTTTTTATTTTAAAAAAGACATAGTGGTTAATAACTGCTATAAAATAGCTTTCAAACTAGGAAAAGAAAAGATATTCTTAGATTTTACTTATTAAAAAATAAATTTCATTTTCTTCCCTCAATTATCAGCCTTAAATATTTAAAATGTCTGATGTTTGATCCTTATTTTTCTTTTTAATTTTTTTTTTAAGTTGATATTCTAATTAAGTCGTCCATCACATGTCCATATTTAAACACAATTGATTTTCTTTTTCATTTATAAAAATCAAGCACTATGAATTTGTTTGGTTATCTACTTTAAAATTCAAACTAATTTTTGAAAACTAAATAAAATGGGTTTTTTAAAAAAATTTTGACTAAAAATTCAAATATTTATTTTCTTTAAAATGTGGTAAATAAATTGAGAAGTAAAAAAATAAATATTTAATAATATAAAACTAAAGAAAATGTCCTATATATAAATTATTTAGTTTTTGTGTGTCGTCTGATCATTTCTCTAGGATCCTTCTTTCTTAAGAAAAATTTTGAATTCTTAGCCATTAAAAAAAATTTTTAGAAAACTATTTTCTAGTTTTAAAATTTTTTTAAAAATATATATAGAAAATAGATAAATCAAGTATTATTTAAATACTTAATTTTAAAAAAAAACTAAAACTAATAATTATTATCAAATTGGGTCCAAAAACTAAACTATATCTTTTAAAATTAAAAAAAAAAACGGTTTAAAAAGAATTTAAAGAGATAAAATAGAGATTTGAAGAATTTTAAACATCAAAACAAAGTAATGCAGAAGGTACCAAAACAGAATTTGAACACGTTTAAAACGGGGTTGAAGTAAATTTCTTACCAGAACGGTACGGAGGCCGAGGGCTTTTCCGGCGGCGATGTTGCGGACATTGTCGTCAAGAAACAACTGCAAACAACGACCAAAATAATCAACAAACAAACAAACAAACGACTGGGGCTGACTTTAATTTTGTTTGTAAAAAAAACATCACAATTAATCAAATTTGGTGACGCGTACCGTACGCCGGGGGTCAACGTCGGCGACATCAAGAGCAATTCTCATGGCGTCCATCGACGGCTTCAAAATGACCGGAAACTCATTCGGCCGAGTCGCCTTCGGGAGGTTTGGGTTCATCGTCTCGAAACATATGATCTTCTCAAAACAATCCTCTAGACCGAGTCGACCGAGAACCTCGGTCGCATGATTCATATCGGAATTTGTGAATATCTGTTACATCACAAAGTCCAACAAGTGATCACCCGCACATTATAAGAATTTAAACACGATTTTCCTTGGTTTGTAAATCGGATCTAAAACATACGATTTTTCTTTGAGGAATAGTCAGCAAGAGATGTCGGAGCTGAAAGTCTTGTTTGATCCGGTCGTACGGCAACCTTCCGTGCACGAAACTGATAAACCAAAAACAAAAAACAAACAACGTTAACTTTTTTATTGGAAAATCGCTTGTCTTTTTCTAAGCTTTTTTTTTTGGGCTTACCCATGGTAATCATCTTCGTGGATATCATAACCCAATGCCTGAAAAAGAAAAAGGAAAAAAAAAATTAGCTCATAGTTTAATTAGGACAGTGATTATTGTAATGAAGGTTTAAAATTGTTAATGAGGAGATTACTCGTAGACCAGCAAGGGTACTGCCGTAGGTTTTGAAAAGCTCAGTCCGAAGAATCGGAGCTTGGGTTTTTGGGAATCCACATTTCTCGATAAGGAAATCTGTGAAAAGTGGTCAAAATCTTGGAGCTTAAATCCCATGGATTATAACAAATTTTATATTTTGAACGTTCTTTAGTTAAATCTAAACAATTAAGCGGAGGTAAATTTAGTGTTGAGAAATGAAAACAGAGGTCTGCGAAGACCTTCGATGTTTTTCTTGCAAGCAGCAGCAATTCCAGTGTTGAAGGGGTACAGAGTGTCATCCAAGTCTGTAGGAAAAAACAGAGTAAGAATTTAAAACCTTGGGAATGAAGAAGAAGAAGAAGAAGAAGAAAAGGAAGTTTGTAGTTACCGAAAATGAGGCAGTCTAAAGAAGAAGCCATGGGTGAAAAATGGAGAGGAAATTGAAGGGTAAAAACAGAGAGAAACAGAGAAAAACAGAGAGTTGAGTGAAGAAGCAACAGAAAAGCAGAGGGAGCGAAGAAGGGAGAGACGAGTAGTCGCATATATAGATTATAGGGAAAGGCGTAAGGCGTACGCTCATGGATAAAGATGTGTGAACATGCTGAGTCAGACTCCTAATTTTTATTATTTTTAAATTCTCCAAAAAAATTATTGGAGGTAACCGTCTTAATTTAGCTGTCGTTTAGTCCCGTCTTCAATCCAAATTCCAAACAATATGATTGTAGCTCATCTGGTTAAAGTATGTATATATATAAATTTTCTTGAAATGCATTTCTTTAAAGTAGATATTTTAAACTAAAAGATCAAAAGTTTAGAGTCTCAACTCGAAGAAAAACAGAATCAAGAATCAAGACTGTTTGGTAGGGGTACCTAACATTTGAATATCTCTTAAGGATGTTTATAAACGCCAAATTTTTGAAAACTATGTATAACTAATTCAATCCATACGATTTGAGTGTGAGTTCAAAATATAGTTAGATTAGATGTAGAAATGAGCTTGAAGTAGAAACATAGATTTAAATTTAAAAACAATTTTAGTGTTAAACTTTGATGAAAGTAATAATTTAGTCTATATAGTTTGAAATTTTATAATAACTTAGTCCTTGAATTTTAGTCGGTAACAATTTAGGGGTTGTTTGAAGCGAGTCAGCTATAATAACATGAGTTATAATAATCCGTGGTTATATGATATGTGTTTAAGATGCAAAGTTATTGAATGTAGGATATAATAGTTTGTGTGTTGGAATGTAAAGTATTTCATAGATTATTATAAAACGTGTTATTATAAAATGCATCTCAAACAGGTACTTAGTTCCTATATTTTTAAATCTCTAATAATTACCAAACAATAGAAAATGATATCAAAATTAAATGTTAATTTTTATTATTTAATTATTTAGACTTTTTAGTTTATAAACATATTGAGATCTTAATTAGTTTATTGAACTGTTTACGTAACAAATTTTATTGAATCTTAACAATAATTTATATGAAAGTTTAGAATGGAAAGATTATATATAATCAATTTTCAACCCTACCGAACTCACGTGGTATGAAATTTATTGGATAATTTTCTATTTGGAAAAGGAATTGGGGAAGTAGAAGGGAGATGAATTTTTAAAGATTGGTGTGCCGAGTTGGAATGGGGCCCACTCCAGCCACGCGGTTTGATTAGGGTTAAGACGAGAAGAACCTACGTCGTTTTGAAGCACGTGTCCAACTCGGAGTTTTGGACACAACACAACCACCACCCACGTGCGACTCTTCACCCTTCCTTCATAAACAATTCAATTTCAGAATACGCGTGTTTGGTTTTAATTTCATTTTTGTCATGTTTAAACTAATTAAGTTTTAAGTCCTCCTTACTTTTTTTTTTCTCCTTATATTATAAAATTTCATGTCTCCCATTTTTCTATTTTGTTGTGCACTTTATATAAACAAATGATGATGTTAAGTTGAAGAAAAGAATTGAATGGATTATTCGATGAATTTGAATAACTTTAGTTGGTTTGGACTATTTTTAATAGTTAAATTAAATTTTTTAGTATGATTAAATTATTTGTAGCAAAATTTGTTTATCACGAGTGCACGAGTCAAATTTTAATAAAATAATATGAGTTGAATTTAGTATCGACGATTGATTTTTTAGGTTAATCATGTACTATGGATATAATTGATAATTTCTATTCAAAGAAATCAATTGAAAGATGGAATCTAAGACTAAATTAAAATAACATAAAATAAATGTACGATACATCATAGGTTAATCAATAAGAAAAATTAATTAATTAAATGACCAAGATTAATGGATAAACATTCCATAAATCAAGAAGACATAAGTAAAAATTGTCTCTCATGAATATAATTAATTCTTTTTACTAAAACACAAAAACTAATATCTCTTTCGAGTTTTAATAACATGCAAAGATCTAGTCTAGTTTTTTTAACAACCTCTAAAAGAATCCTAAAACACTTTGATCTTAAAACCACTTTAATCATGCAATTAATTTGTAATCTAAACCATTTCTTCCAAATGTAAAATTTGGAACCAACCATAATTAATCCGTGATCAAGAGATTAAAAATATTAAGCAACCAATCAACACATTCAAGTAATGAATTCATAAATTATAACTACTCTATCAACTCTAAGATAAAAGAGTTTAGTCAACTCATATTTAACAATCCTAAACACACAAAACTCAATAAAAATCGAATAAGAAAAATAAAAGATTTAAGGGATAATGAAAGAAAAAAATTGTTGTATGAGTGTCAATCGTTCATTCTTGTCACGATGTCCACAATTTTGAGCTCGAAAATCTCTCTCCTTACTCCAATAATCTCATTTTTCACTCAAAATCAAGTGAGTTTTGAAACGAGGAAGAATTTTCCATAAAAAATGGCTAAAAAAGATGCATAGATGGGAAAACAAAGCAACGTTGAGATGTTGCTCTAAAACTGCAACTATAGATGAAAAATGACATAGCCTCAAGATGTTGGTCATAGTATCTCAACGCTACGGGATGGAAATGAATAAGGCGTGGGCAGAGCATTGATCTTCACCTTGGACATATTCGTAGTGTTAAGATACTACGGTGCATCGTCTCAATGCTACATGTGTGACTTTCTTGGCTTGTTTGTACTACAGTTGTGATGTTGCTCAATGCTGTCTTTCAAGTTTTCTGGCCTGATTTAAACATGATTTCAATTTAGTCTACATAGTTTTGAAAGTTTTAATTTAGTTTCAATTTAATATTTACTATTTGGTTAAATCTCACAAATCATTCCTAAATTATTTATTTCCTACCGATTTGAAGAGCCATGGTAGAAAAAAATGTGTCCAACATCTATACAAAACTCAAGAACTTCTAAAATTAAAGCATCAAATTAAAAGTTATACTCAAACTATAGACATCAAATTTGTAATTTAACCCTTTATAATTTTCCAATTCAATTGAATAAAGTCCAAACGTGAAAATTAGTTAATTTATTTGATTTGCATAGTTTTGATACGTTTTTGTAGGATGATCAATTCAATCTTTAAACTGTGAAATCAATGTCAAATTTTTTTTAATCAATACCCACAATTTGGCCAAAGGTTAAATGTGATGAAAAATTAACATAACATTACAAAGTGTAAGAAAGCAAAACCCTAGAGACTTATTAGACACAAAAATTCTATTTCTTCATTAATTTTCACTATTAATAATAGATGTGGTTGATGCACAAATTCGAGCAAAGGGAATACGCCTTATCTACACCATGATTCAACAGTGAATTTATTTGACGGAAGAAAGAGGTGGTCTGCAAACGATGAAAATAAGACACCGGTGTGGTGCTTGCCACACATATTCTATTTTTAGAGAGTCACGACGAAGTTTACTATTTTTAAAAATTATAACAAGCTATTTGTAAAACAACTTGACTTGGGAGTTAGGTTTCTTGGTTCTTTTTAGAGTTAGGATTGAGAGAGGGGATCAAATTAGATATATAAGAGCCTATTTGGTTGTGACCTACCCCATGTGGACCTAAACCAAGGGCTTGGATCACCTCGACCTCGACTCATGCTGAGGTGGGCTATTGGGCCTTTTCACCCAATAACTTTTCTCTTTGGGCTCATCTCGATCTAAGCTAGTTCTGGTCCAAACCTGCTTCCCTTCTTTGTTCTTAGAGACGTCCATTTAACCCGTGAGGTCGGGACCTCGTGGGGAATCACCCTGAACAGTGCGAGGAATCCCCAATTTCATGAGGATTAGAGGGAAAGAGTGGGGAGAGTTTTCTCTCCATTCCAAATGGGGACAGAGATGAGGAATATATTCTCCGTCCTCGTCTCCGACCTCGACCTCGACCACGACCCTGTCTCGATTAGTTAGTGTGTCTACATATATATATATATATATGTGTGTGTGTGTATATATATATGTATATATATATTATAATAGAAATTAAAAAAAAACTATAGCAGGAATTCGTCGAAGTACCATAAAAAAACGATGACCCAATAAATTTGATCCAATTCTACGATTTGGGTTGGGCTATCAACTTGTTTGAGTTGGGTTGAGTTCAAACAAATGAAAACTTTATGAGCTGGGTTGGTCCGTAGGTTCATTAAAAATTAGTTTTGGTTGAACCGAACCAACCTGAATTTCATATTAATTTAAAAAGATTTTTTTTACTTATATTACAACTATATATTAATTTTATAATTATTTTTAGTTTATTTATTTTCAACCACTTTTTAGAATAAGTTTTTATGAAAATTTGTAATATAAATTGAAATCGATTTGCTAATCTTAATTCAATATTTAAAAATAAATAAATATATATTTTACATATCAAATTATCAATACTTAATATCTTCTTAAATTAAAATTTTGAATATATAACCAGACCAACCCATCAACCCAACCCAAATGTTTCAGGTTGAGTTGGGTTCATTATTTAATAAGAGTTGTTTTGGATTGAAGAAATTTTAAATCCAAATAATTAGGTTGGGTCTAAAAAATATCTGAACTCGACCCAACATAACCCACGAACACCTTAACATTATAATATTTTTACTTAAGATATATTATTATTTTTATTAAAAAATTTATAACATTTTCTTTAAATAGAAATTATATTGGAAATTATTCGTTTTGAGGAGGTTGGAAAGAATTGTTATTGTTGTTGAGAATAAATTAAAAAATTTAAAAACAAAAAAAGAATGGTGAAAAATTTCTAGCGGGAAACACGATTTCTTGCCTCGGTCCTCACAAAAATGAATGAAAATTTTCGCGGGATGGAGATTGAAATAGGTGGTGGGATAGGGACAAAGACAAGGACAAGGATTAGAAAGTCTTCTCATCCCCGTTCCGTGGACATCTCTACATGTTTTATGTATTTGAACCCTCGTTTAGTCTCGAAATAATCTATTAGTCTAAATTTAGACATATAATGTATATAAGTTTATATATATTTGTCTTTTTCATTAGCTATTTATCACTAATTATAATATAACTTTACTTGATATGTCTATACAAGAGGGTGCTATATAACGTTGATAATAAAACAAATATAAAAGTTAATGAGTAAAAACAAATCCAAACCCGTCGTTTTCAAAATATGAAATTTTAAAAATGATAACGTTAAATTAACCCTATTATATATTTGCATAAAAATACATCTCAATTCTCAAGCATCAGCTATTGCTTCACTTATCGATAACCACTAGCTCTTGCTTTGGAGAAGGGGGAAAACGAAAGCCCTCGTTGTCTTCATACAATCACATTTGGCAATGACGTATTCCTAAATAATTGCAATTATTAAAGTAAAAATATTATTAATTAAACGAGAACTTTGTGTTTTCAATAATTAATAGGCGATGTCACGATGCAGTACTTATGACTTTGTTTGTATCATCGTCTATCATGCAACTCCATTACTAATCTAATGACTTTTTATGTTCGATGTCCAAAAGTAAAATTGATTTGAAACAAAATAGTTGAAAGGAAGATTATGAGATATAAAAAAAAATTAGCCTAGCTAGTATAGAAAATGTCCCTAAACTAGGGGTGAACATCAGTCGGTCGGGGTCGGTTTTCGACCCCAACGGATGAAGGTCGGTCGGTTCGGCCGACCTTTTTTTTTTTATTAAAAAAAGACCAAAATCGACCGGTCGGTTTGGTCGGTTTTTATATATTTTTTAAATATTTATTTAATTAATTATTTAATAATTTATAATTATTATTTTATTATTATTTAATATATTTTGAGAAAATTTTTGTAGTTTTGTAGTTTTTTAATTATTATATATACATATATATATATATACATATATATTTTTTAAATATCGGCACAAAACCGACCCCGATCGAAAAAGCCACAAGACCGACCGACCGCCCTCGGTTCGGTCGGTTGAGTCGGTTTTCGGTCTTTTTTTTGCTCACCCCTACCCTAAACTATGAGGTTTGTGTCAATAATACCAAGCTTTAAAAAGTTTCAAAAATATCCTAGAATTTTCAAAAAAAATTAAAAATACTCTTGTCGTTAAGTTTTGGATGGAAACCACTAAAGTTTTGTTTCAAAAATACCCTAAGTTTAAAAAAGTTTAAAAAATACCACTGGTTTTAAAAACTTTAAAAAATATTTATTTAATTTTGTTCGTAGTTTTTACTTTCGTCTTCTTGGCTTATGGATTATTTGCATGTCAATTTTGATTGTTTAATTAATTGAATCATTGGCCTTATTGATGAAAAATTAATTCCTTAACACTAATTGTTTTCTTCATAATTTATTTTATGTCTTTTATTTTGTTTTGCTATTATTCATCTTTCTATTTCTTTCTTTAAGTTAAATTGAATGATTATATTCATGGTAATTAAGTGAACTAGAATACCAATCATATGGACGATACTCTTACATTCTTATACACTATATTAAAACTTGATTCATACACTTGCAACATTGTATTAAATAATTTTACGAATACCAACACATAAAAGTTATTGCACACTAACTCCACCTAACTAGTATTTTTCAGTAGCTCTAGTTGTATTGTTAATTGTAGCTCGCCTTAAATTTTCAAGTTTAATGTTATATTAACGATTGCTTCAGAAAAACCTAGAAGTTTAAAGTAAATACAAAATCACAAATGAACTTTAAATTCAAGAATTAATCTGGATGAAATGAAAAACAAAAAGTCTGGAGATGAAAGTGATATATAGGTGAATCATTGAGAATTCATTTTTCATCCCCACAGTTTGATGTCAAACTCAAGTATTTGGGTGATTGAATTATTTAAACAAAATTGGTCCCACAAAACAAGACTACAATAAATTATCTTTCAACTTCGAAGAGTTGGATAAATCTCTACCTGAATATGCCCATTTACGTTTCTAAACCTATCCCAACAAAAATTTAGTCTTTTTTTTTTTTTTGTCTTTGGAGGTTACGAGGGAAGGTTATGGTTATGGTTATGGATTTTGAGTTTTTGGAGCTTATTTGGTCAAATTGTTACTATGACTTTTCAAATGCTAATAATCTGTTCATTCTCATTAATTTTCATGGAGTAAGAATCTATATAGAGATGAAGAACAATAGTCATTTTCAAGTAAGAGTATTTTTCAAATTTTCTGAAAGTATTATTAAAACGAAATTTTAACCTTTTCTATCCAAAACTTTATGGTAAGTATATTATTTAAAGTTTTTTTTAAAGCTAGGGGCATTTTGAAACTTTTTTAAAGTTCAAAGGTATTTTTGAAACAAAACTTTAACGATTTCTATCCAAAACTTAACGATAATGATATTTTTGAAAGTTCAGAAGTATGAAACTTTTTAAAGTTTAGGGATATTATTGACACAAACCCCATAGTTTATGGGTGTTTTCTATAATTTAACCAACAAATTATTATGTTTGGTTATGCAACATTATTAAAATTTTGCCACTATGAGTTTAACTCAATGGTAAGAGTAATTGACATGTACTTTTTTATTTGAGGTTGGAAGTTCAAATTTCCATACCCGTTATACTAAAAAAACATTACTAAAATTTTATATAAATAAATGATGTTGACATGAAAGACAACCAATGACAACAATATCTATATACTGTTAGACCCTAGTTTTTTTTCAATTATTATCATGTCCAACTTCATAAACTTTGTACCAAAAAGAGTTAGAAATTATTATCCATTCTCATCCTTCTTAAATCCTTTGTACCTAGTGGTCCCTAAATTTCTTGTATTTTGTTAGATATTTTAATGTCAACTATTGGTTTCTATCACATTATGTATTATGATATAGTGGCTAGTGTTTTTACACTAAGGATGCACTGAAGAAATATAATAAAGTGATTTTAATATCATAAAGTTGTTTACATTTGTATTTTTACCATTGTGGGATGACGTATATAGGTAACAACTTCATAATTTTAAATTAACTCTTTTAATAAGTGGACTTTTTGAGCTCATTTTTAAGTTTCATGTTTGTGATTTTATTTGCATTTTTTTTATCCTACCATTGGGTTATTAGTTGGCTGAAAATAACATTTTTTTTAAAAAATTATATAATCCGTTTAGAAAAAGTTAAGAGAGCTCTCTTGATAATCACATTTTTGTTTTATAATTTTAATAACATTTGTGCGACTTGGTTTTGATTTTTGAAAATTAAGCTTAAAAATATTATACCGGTCGTTCTTAAAGAATGGAAGGAAAAAGAGAGATAAAAGCGGCTAAGATTTACATTATGTAGGAATGTTTTAATAAGATACAAACCTAAATAACCTATTTATAGGAGTGATACAAGATAAAATAAAATAAAATGTAATACAATAAATATAATCTAACAATATCTATAAGTTTCATGTTTTCTCATGAAAACTAAAAAAAAGAACGTTTTTGAAAATTTATTTTTTTTAAAGAAAAATTGGCTAAAAACTCAAATAATTGTAAAAAAAAGAGATAGAAATCATTATAGAAAATATGAAGAAAAATGGTGAAAAAGCAAACATAATTTTCAAAAACTAAAAACAAAAAATTAAATAGACTCACTAAAAAAAATAGGCTCTACTATACTTTTTAAAACAGTACTCTCTCAAAATCAAGTAAATAAATATTTATTATAGTAACTAAAAGAAACAGCATATTAATATTTTAAAATATTGTGCAAGTGTGTTCAAGAATACACTAAATTGCCTTGAAATTGATTATCTTTTGAATTACACAACTATAATCAATATTCTTACTTCATAAGCTTTTGTAAGAATTAGAAAATTAGATAATTTTGAAATGAAATTAACATCTTATTGTTGCTAAACCATATCTAAGAGTAATTCTGTTTGGAGAACATTATAGTTTAAATTCTATTTTTATCTTATAAACTATTGCACTTGTTTCCTTTAATTTTTGTCTCTACAATTTTCAAATTCTGAATGTTTCATTTTGGACTCCCAATTTTCAAATTTCATATTATGTCTTTATTTTTCTTTTTTCTTTTAAAAAAAGACTATTTTAGTCTATGTTTAATTTTTCATTAAATATTTGACAAAAAGACATAGTATATTTTGAATTCTGATACCTTACTATTCCTAACAGAGGGTTCAAATACTTATTTACATTAATATTTGCCCTTCATTAATTAAAAAAAGTGTAAATCATGTCGATATTTAAACTATCAGAATTTTTTCAATTTAGTCTTTGAAATTTTAGGAATATTTAATATTACTGTCTAAGTTTTCGCTACACTTCAAACTTTCTACATAGTCAATCATAATTTATCAACATAATAATTTTATTTTTTGTATTTAGATATAAAATTCAAGAATTTAATAAAATATTTAAAAATCTGAGAGAGAGTTGGGTGGGCAAGTCAGCAACAGCATTGAACATTATCCTTATTCACCATTATTAAAGTATATTCCTCCAACTTTGAGTTCTCCTATATTATTTTTGTATCAGAAATCTTAAAGAATATGTATTAAAAAAACTTGTAATGATAAGTCGAGTTTGTTATTTGTAAATATAGCAACTTCTCAAAAGATTTATAAATATGATAATTATTTTAAATAAAATTTAATGATTTTTTTTTTTACCTTTATGGTTACATAAGGAGTGAAGGCCATGGAAGAATCATGATGTTTAATTTGTTAGGCATAATTGGAGCCAAACGGTGTTAATAAAAAAAAAGAGGCCCACGACCCATTAACCTTTGTTAACCTAATTATATATATATATATATCTGTGTTTGCGGCAGTGTTATGAAGGAGGGAGATTGGAATTAGTTTTTGCGGCTGTTTTTTTCGAGAGAGAAAAAAAAGATCTTGTTTGGTGTTCATTGTGAGAGCGTTTTTCTCCATTGAAGAGTTTTGTGAGCTAGAGTGATTCGTGAGCCTTTTCCTTGAGAGAAAAGTGAGAGAAATCACCATTGAGCGTTGTAAACTCTTGTAACTTACTCCCTGACGATTATAGTGGAACCTGCATCGGTGGCAGAGAACTGGACGTAGCCATCATTGGGTGAACCAATATAAATTTGGTGTCAATTCCTCTATCCCTTAAACTTTTTTATTTATCGTTCTTGTAGCTTAAAGGTTTAGGTTGGTTTATATACTCTTTTAGGCTTACTAATTCCAAATTGATTTTTCCGCAAAATATTTGGAATTATAACCTGATCTGGGATTTGGGATAAAATATATATTGTCCGAATCGTAGAATTTAGATTGATTGTATTTCGTCTCATTCACATCCCAACAAGTGGTATCGAGCATTGGGTTGTAGAACGATGTCAGGAGGAGATGAGAAATTGGTTACTTTTAATGGATCTGATTTTTCGTTTTGGAAGTGTCAGATATTAGATTATTTGCATTCCAAGGAATTGGACTTGCCATTAGAAGGAAAGGTCAAGACATGGGAGAAAGTTGAATGGAAAAAGTTAGACGTAGAAGGTCTTTGGGACTGCTCGCTTAACTCGACAAAAATGTGCAAAGCAGCAGAAGCGAAGGCAACAACCACAAAGAGAGCTAATGGAAGCTTTGTCTAACATGTATGAAAAACCCTCTGTAAACAACAAGGTATATCTCGCAACCAAATTCTTTAATTTGAAGATGGCTTAAGGTGCATCTGTTACTGCCCATATTAATGAATTTGATTTGTTGATAAACAAATTGGCTGCTGTTGAGTTAGAATTTACTGATGAACTAAATGCGATTTTGTTGTTGAGATCTTTACCGATAGTTGGAAACCATGAAAGCCGCACTTTCTAATTCATGTGGGAAAGAGAAATTACGCTTTTCACAGTTAGATTCCGCAATTGCGAGAAGAGATTCGTAGAAAAAGACTCGTGTGTTACTTCTACTTCGGGTTCAACATTGAATGTGGATAGAGGGAGGAGTAATAACAGAAGTCACGGGAATCGAGGTAAATCGAAAAACAACAGAAGTAAGTCTAGAAACAGCAGATTGGAATGTTGGAATTGTGGTAAGACTGGACATCTGAAAAGGAACTGCAAGGCTCCAAAGAAAACTGAGGGGAATGAACCTGGTGCAAATATGGTTGCAAATGAGACACAAGATGCTCTGGTTCTGGCAGTGGAAAGTTGTTGGTTTAACAAAGCTAGAGGTCCTTCTAGGATCTTTGCAAACGTCACGAACAAGGCTAACTTAACGAATTGATTCCAACTAAGAGTTTAGTTAGAAGATGAATCACTCTTAGATCAAACTTAGAATAAGGATGGTCACTCCTAGATCCTAAGACGACTCACCCGCAATTAGCTTGATCGGGGCTAATCCAATGAATCGGTTAAACATCAAACCTAAAGCAAGATTTGAAAGAAAGTTAACACCAAATGGGGCTAAACAAAACTCAAGTTTTTTTCATAAAGGTTCTGCCTTTTCCATGCCAATACAAGCCTTTAAATAGGCCAAAATGGTCGTGCAAAGCACCAAAGACCAAAAGTCTTTAAAAAGCATTAAATGTGAAATGAAGAAAAAATTGACCTAGGAATTTAAAACTTGATTGCACAACGTTTGAGAGCTCTAAATATGGAACAAAAAACATAGAAATGCTTTAAATGGTCTTAATTATCTACTGTAGGATCCGCCATGCATGACTATTTCGTTTGACGAGGTTTGACATCACGAAATCCCAAGAGGTGCAATCTAGACAGCCACCTGCTCACATTTTCTCACATACACTTTTTGTCCTCCGTGCCATCTTTCAAACTAGACAACTTTTCCCGTGCCATCTTCACTCCATTCTCATCTTGACTTGTTGTACTAACATTATAAAGAATTTTGGGCTCAAAAATCTTGGTCTCTCCTTGTGCATTCACGAGCTTTTGGAGATGCAATGTGAAAGCCTCTTGAATCTTCTTGGCCTTGCTCCTTGTTATTGCTCCTTCAGGTACATGCAATGGATCAATGGTTTGATTCACATCACCATGGGTGATAGATTCAGGTGCGTCATTTCATACTACAGGACAACGTGATATTCTTGAATATTATGTTGCGCAGAAATCATGGAAAGGTGTATCTAGGCGATGGAGAGGTTTTGGACATCATTGGGATCGGTGATGTGAAATTGAAAATGGCGAATGGTTCACCGAAAATTCTCAAGGTACGCCACGCTCGTAATATGATGAAAAATTTGATTTACAGAGGAGCGCTTAGACAGATGAAGGATGTGAGGTCTGTTTTGGCCAAGGAATTTGGAAGGTTACTAAAGGTGCCATGGTAGTTGCTCGAGGAAGCAAACTAGGGACTCAGTATGTCAACAAAGAATGATAAAGATATGTAGTAGTTGTTGTGGATAATTCGAGTCGACCGATTTATGGCATAACAGTGCCGGGACATATGAGTGAAAAAGGTATGAAAATTCTTCACTCTGCAGAAAGTTACAGGACTAAAGCGCTTGAACACAAATTGTGTGAGGGTTGTATATTTGGGAAACGAAGCGTGTCGATTTCTCAAAGACAGGAGCAAAGCTAAAGTCCATGAAATTGGAGTTAGTTCACACCGATGTGTGGGGGCCTTCTCAAGTATCTTGAATTGGTGGTTCCAGATACTATGTGACCTTCATTGATGACTCAGCGGGGAAGGTATGGGCTTATTTTCTCAAACATAAATCGATGTATTTTATGTTTTCAAAACTTGGAAGGCTATGGTTGAGAATGAGACAGTCCGAAAGTTAAAAACTTGAGATCGGATAAAGCGGTGGTGAATATGTTGATGGGGATTTCAAAAGATATCGTGCGCATAATGGGATTGTGATGGTTAAGACCATTCCGGGGACACCGCAATGAGAATGGTGTGGTGAGAGAATGAACAGACGCGTTGAATGAACGTGCGGAGCATGAGATTACATGCGGGATTGCCTAAGATGTTCGGGGCGGGCAATCAAAGACGACGACCTATCTCGATCAATAGGAGCCCGACCACATCACTAGACTTCAAGTTGCTGAAGAAGTCCGAGCGGTAAAATGTAAAACCTTTCTCATCTAAAGGTTTTGGTTGTTTGTCTTATATTCACATTGATGTCGCAGATAGAGTAAACTAGATGCCAAATCCAAGAAGTGTTACTTTATTGGGTATGGTGGAGTGAGATTGGCTATAAATTTTGGGATGACCAAAATAAAAAGATGCTCGTAAGCAAGGATGTGATCTTGATGAAGAAGTTACGTATAAAGACAGAACAATAGTTAATACTGAGTCGATGAAAGCACGTAAGAGAAGACTCAGATATAAGTACTCCTAAAGTTGAGACTAGGGCAAAGGAGAATTGAAGATCGAGAATCTGATTATACTTACATTGAAACAGTTTGTGGAATCGAGGAACCAGGTTGTAGGACCAAATGAGCGGATCAGAGCTTGATGAAGTTCGAGAGAACGCCACCTACAACATCGTGAAGTCTATCGTGACTATCGGACCACCACGAGGTATTCCCTACTTTGAATTATATATTATTGATCGATAGAGGTGAACTCAATGTTATGATGAGGCGGTTCAACCGAAAGATTCTCACAAGTGGGAGTTGGCCATGAAGGATGAGATGGATTCTCTTATAACGAATCAAACATGGCAATCGTTGAGTTACAAGAGGTAAGAAAGCTTTGCGAGAACAAATGGATTTATAGAATCAAGCAAGAGCCTCGATGGCGAAAAAAAGATATAAAGCAAGGCTTGTAGTCAAAGGCTTTCAACGTAAGAAAGGTATTGACTTCAATGAAATATTTTCTCCTCGTAGTTAAATTAACTACTATTAGAACTGTGTTGTCAATAGTGGCGAAAGATGATCTGCTTCGGAATGTAGATGGATGTAAAGACAACTTTTCTTCATGGTGACTTGGAGGAAGAAATTTACATGGTACAAAACCACGAGTTTTACATTCAGGGACATGAGAAAATGGTTTGCAAACTTGAGAGAGCTTGTATGGTCTCAAACAAGCTCCTGCATACGATGTAGTACAAGAAGTTTGATAGTTTTATGTGTAACAAAGGATTTCGTGAGATGTCGAGCGAGATCATTTGTTGCTACATAAGATCTCAAGGAAACTCATGCATTATTCTACTTTGTTATATGTTGATGATATGTTGATAGCAGTGTAAACAAACAGAAATTCTAAAGATAAAGGTTGAATTATCTAAAGAATTTGATATGAAAGATTTGGGAGCCGCCAAACAAATCTTAGGAATGAGGATTGAAAGAAAAGATGGTACATTGACTTTGTCACGGGAAGAATATGTGAAAAGGTTTTGAAACAGTTTTTCACATGGAAGATGCAAAACCCAGTGAGTACTCCTTTAGCTTGTCATTTTAAATTATCTAAGGAGCACTCACCCACTACTGAAAGAGAAAAGAGATCACATGGCCGAGTGCCATATGCTTCACTATAGGAAGCCTAATGTACGCCATGGTTGCACACAAGACCGGACATTGCACATGCAAAGTGGGAGTTGTTAGTAGGTACATGACTAATCCAGTGAAGCAAAGACTCGAGGGCTGTGAAGTGGATTTTCGAGATATCCGAGAGGGACAACCGATTATGCTCTACATTTTAAGAAGTCGATTTTTAAACTGCAGGTTATGTAGATGCAGATATGGCGGTGATGATGATGGCGAAAAAGTACTACTGGGTATGTCTTTACTTTGGGTGATACTGCTATTAGTTGGGTTTCTGGATCTGCGAGAAGATAGTAGCTCATGGTCTACTACAGAGGGCCGAGTATGTCATTGCGATCGAGGCAAGTAAAGATATGATATGGCTTCATCTTTTTAGAAGAACTTGGCTTGAAATCGGGAAAGGGGACCTTGCATTGTGACGATCAGTCTTATTCATTTAGCAAAGAATCCAGTGTTTCATTCGAGAACGAAACACATACAGTGTGAGGTATCATTTTATCGATCGCTTTTGGAAGATGGAGCGCCACTGGTACTTGAAAAGATTCCGTGAAGTCGAAATCCAAAGATATGTTTACCAAGACCGCTCTCACTGACAAATCGAAGTTGTGTGCAACTTCACTGACTTCTCCACGAGTAGGGAGGAGTCGCTACCGTTGCAGGGGAGACATGTTGATTTGATTTTTTGTCTCCAAGTGGGAGATTGTTAGGCATAATTGGAGCCAAACGGTGTTAATAAAAAAAAAGAGGCCCACGGCCCATTAACCTTTGTTAACCTAATTATATATATATATATACGTGTTTCATGGCGGTGTTATGAAGGAGGAGATTGGAATTAGTTTTTGATCGCTTTTTTTTTGAGAAAAAAAAAGATCTTGTTTGGTGTTCATTGTGAGAGCGTTTTTTCTCCATTGAAGAGTTTTGTGAGCTAGAGTGATTCGTGAGCCTTTTCCTTGAGAGAAAAAAGTGAGAGAAATCACCATTGAGCGTTGTAAACTCTTGTAACTTACTCCCGACGATTATAGTGGAACTCGCATCGGCAAGTGGCAGAAACTGGGCGTAGCCATCATTGGGTGAACCAAAGATAAATTTGGTGTCAATTCCTCTATCCCTTAAACTTTTTATTTATCGTTCTTGTAGCTTAAAGGTTTAGGTTGGTTTATCTACTTTTTAGGCTTACTAATTCCAAATTGATTTTTCCGCAAAATATTTGGAATTATAACCTGATCTGGGATTTGGGATAAAATATATATTGTCTGAATCTGGTAGAATTTAGATTGATTGTATTTCGTCTCATTCACATCCTAACATAATTGTGATTTTTTAATGCCTTAAAAAATTCTCAGAGTCACGGGGGACTTTTTTTTTTCATTTTATTTCCTTCCCACTTCAATTTTCTTGAAAATTACAATTAACAAAAAAAAAAAAAAAAAAAAAAAAGCTACGTTAGATGTTATAGCGCAAGAGACAAAAACCTACACCAATCTCATACTTGATATATTAATTAGATATCACTCAAAGGCGAGAAAGAAGAGAACAAAATAAAAAAATGAGATATTAATTGAAAAATAACATCTTGGTAGAATGCCTATTTCAAAAAACGCTTTTACATTCGAACCAAGATTAGTATATCTCATTCTCACTAGTCCTATCTCATATTTCGTAATTCTAATAGTCTACTCTAACAAGTAATGTATCAAAATTTTAATGCAAAAAATATTCTCATGACAAATTACTCTAACTATATGTCTTTCATTCTCAAACATTATTAATATATACATTCTTCTACTAACATAAGTATAATTCAATAGTAATTGACATGTTACTCATTTTTTCCATTTTCAATATAACAAATATTAAAAATTACTATAATAATTATCTTCAAAATTACTAGCTTAATATAAAAGGTTTACCATACATAGAAAAACAAGTTAACGGTTATGTTTGATTTAGTCCATATGTATTTGATTTAGAAGCTAAGTTGAGCAAAAATAGATTCTAACATTTTGCTTTTATTTTCTGGTTGAGTTCCTTGTAACAGTTCTTACTTTTTTTGTTTGCTAAACTCATTTTAGGGTATATATCACTTAGATGTAGTGTTGGGTTTGATCTTTTTAATATGTATATTCTTTAACGATAAATTGGCATTTCTCTCTAATATTAGAGAGAAAAATCGGTCTATCATTGACAAATTTCAATATGTGATTGAAGTCTATCGTTGATAGACTGACATTCCTTTTTAATATTAATCTATCACATCGATAGACTAATATTCCTTGATATCAGTTTATCATTGATAGTCTCCAATCATTGAAGTCTATCATTGATAAATAAATATTTCTCTATATTACATGGTGATATCAAAGTGGAACATCTGTCTATCAGTCACAAACTTTAATATGAGATTGAAATTGGGAAAAGTTTATGATAGATTAAAAGTATATGACTCTTAATCATATACTTTTAATTTCAATCTTATATTAGGGAGACTTTTTCCTGAAAAAAAAAGAAACTATGAGTTAATCATTTTGAAATATTTCTTGAAATGATACTTAAAAAAAAAAATGTCTATAGTTTAAAACAATAAAGCTTTTTTAGGTGGAGACAAAGAAGAATAGAGAAATGAGGCCGAAGATTGAGATTCAAAATCATAACTGGAAACAGAGAAAAATGAAGTAATGGAAACAGAGAAGAATCGTGAAATGAAAAAAAAAAGGAATTTGGAAAATAAAGAAATGATAAAATAATGAAATTGATAGAGATATAATTATAGAATTTGAAATAAAATCAAATATTAAAAAATTCCATCTTAGAATATGTTTATACATAAGATATATAAAGGAAACATAAAATGAATAGGAGAGAAAAATGAAAATTAAAAGGGTATAATAGTCCCAAATAATCCAACTTGTTTAGATTTGAAAATATTCAAATCTTTCTACATTTATGTGAATATGTATTTTAAATATAATTATGTATGTAAATTTTCCTAAAAATTTCTGTTTCTAGCTCTGTTTGGGCCGTGGGGTGATCTATGAGATGGGTTAGAGATTCAGTTAAAAAGCTCAAAAAGCCCGTCCATCATGCAAAAGAATGGGCTAGATATTCACTTTAAAGGCCCAAAATTCGGTTCACCAAGTTTTTTGAGAAATTGTAAGTAATATCTAAAACTAAGTATTTATAATAAAAAAAGGGCTATACATAAAAAAAAATATTTAGAATTATGATGATCATGATTCAAAGAAAAGAGAGTGAATAGTTTCGGTTCCATTTATATCTTTAGTATATATCCGTATTTACCGTCAACTCTCACCAATCGCAAATAGTTTTTTTATATACAAAAATAATATCCTTAGTACTCTGTTGCGATATCTAACTCACCCCATTGATTTATGTATTTTTAGATTCTCCCTTATTTTTTGAATTTCTACATTTTCACACTTCAACTTTTTTTTAAAGTACACAAACACTTCATCTACTTCATCTAAATCATAGATATCAATTTCCTTTATTTATTGTCATTTTTTTAAATAACAAAATCACCCCATAATTTTCTTTGGTTAAATATCAACATATTATTTTTCGTTATTTTTGCAATTTTGTAAAGATGCAACATTCACAAAGGAAGTTTGATTGTGCTGGGTAAAACAAATGCAGAGAGGAAAAATTCAAATACATTTGATTTTCAGAAGAAGAAACGATAGTATGTAGAAATACATATCTCGAGAATACGATTGGTCTACTTTGCCTAAATGGAGTATAGGAAGTTGAGGGGAGACAAAATAGAGTTAAAGATTGAAAGAATTCAAACAGATAAGAGGGTTTCAAACAAAATGAGATTGTGTAAGTTGCTTAGGAAGATGGAGAGTTTCATACTGGTTCATTAAATAGTGGCAGGTAATTATACTCTCGATTTGTAACGCCCGGTGAAGCAGACCCCATTTTTTGGCGATTCTTCTTCTTCATCGCAGAAGGGAAACCGGAGCAACGAACCAAGCAACCTTCTCTCCGTCACCCAACAACCCGAGTGTGCAACAAAGTCAGTCGCTGGAATCTTCTTCTTCTCTTCCTTCTCCGACGAAATGCAAAACGACCTCTCTCTTTTTTTTTTCTTTTTTTTCGCGAAGTCGACCGACCAGCAAGCCATCGACGCCTTATTCCCTTTTTGTCAGCAACTCGTGCGCATAGCCATATCAACCGCCGCTCGTTGTAGCCCTTCGCCGGTAAGTTTCTAAAAAATTCCTTGAGTTTTGGTTCAGTTTTTAATTCGGTTCTCTTAAAATGGATGTTGATTTTTAATAGATCGGCCAACGGGCATCCCGGAGCTATGCTCCACTTGCCATTTTCGCCGCCGTCACTGTTGGATACGTACAGTTGTCCGCCTTCGTTTTCTCGATCTCGTTTTAAGCCTCCATGCATTAGTTGTTGCTTTCAAGCGAATTAAATTGGTTTCGGTGTTGGAAATTGACTTTTAGGTTCTTTGTTGTCTATTAGGGGCTTGAAACGTATTAAGGAAGTGCGTGGAACTCGAGATCGGATTTTCAGATCTTTGGATATCGGTAAGTAGTCAGTTGGATTAAACCCCTAAAGTTATCCGTTGTTTGTTGAATTATGGTAATTCGTGAAAATTCATTTAATGTGCTGAAATGGTGTTTTGATGCTTACGGTTGATATTGAGTTTGTGCTAGTGTTGTATAGATTATGAATGGACTAAGGAAGTAGTTGTTATGGAGATAGAGGCTTAAGGCTTCAAGTCAAGGGTGAGACTTAAAGCTTTTGATCGTAATAAACTGAGAACGAACATTGAGAGGTTGAGACCGATGTGGTTGAAAGGTGGTACAAGGCTCAAGTTCCATCTCGAGGTTTGTATTCGGAGTTTTTGAGTCACAAGTAAACTCTAGCTGGACAGGTGCCCAAGGTTTTGGACTGACATCAACGTTTGGGGTTCAGAAAGGTTTGGTGAATCGCCGAGCTCAAAGTAGTCACACGTCTGAAGGGTTAGGTGAGGTTTAGTTCTCTTGGCAGCGTGTTTGTGGGCAGGGTTGCCTCTAGTTAGAAAAAGAAGGTTGAGCTAGTGGGACTCCGACCCGAGGTAAGTAGTCATTTCGACTATACTACCCCTAAGTGTAGGGCTTAGCGGCACCATTGCATGCAATTAACTGATTAGAAACAGAATGATTTGGAACTTGGTAGCGAACCGCCAAGATCGTAGAATTAGTTAGTTTTGAACTTGTAGTAGCATTTTAGGATATGATGTTCGCTGTTGTGCTTGGGTTTAATTTCACTTGATCATGTTTGATATTTATATGTGCTGAAATACCGAGCATGTTAGGTCAGAGTCTGGATTGTTTGTTATTCCTTCGTGCTTGGATGTGATTTTATCCAGTAGAATCGATGTAAGCTTGTGATGAGGATTCAGAGCGTGCTAGTGTGAGCCTGTATGTTTGTTCCCTCAAGGAGGGGTTTGATAGTTTTGTACCTATTATTGTGGTAATCCGGGGATGGATGTTTGTTCCCTCAAGTAGGAGCTTGATAGGTTCGTGCCTAATGTTGAAGTAACCCGAAAAAGTGTTGTGTGACCTTAGGATCGTAGCTAGCACAACCAGTCCTAGGGTAGGCTTAAGTCTCTGTGTAACCCTTAGTTGGTTGAGACTCGAGGTTGGCGAGATGATGATGATGTTATGGGATGTGGTGGTCTGTCCCCCATCCAGATGTGCGACTCGGGAAATGATTCTCAAAGTCAGAGGGGTTGGATACATTCCTTCGCCCTAGTGCAGGCCCGAGAACGAGTACGTGGTCGATTGTGTGCGGTAGTACCGCATTTGATGTTGATATGGGATGTGGTGGTTCGTTTTCCATCCAGTTGTCCGACTCGGGAAATGATTCTCAAAATCAGAGGGGTTGGATGCAGTCCTTCACCCTAGTGCAGGCCTGGGAACGAGCCCGTGGTCGATGGTGCGCGGTAGTACCGCATTTGATGTTGATATGGGATGTGGTGGTCCGTCCTCCATCCAGTTGTGCGACTCGGAAAATGATTTTCAGAGTCAAAGGGGTTGGATACAGTCCTTTGCCCTAGTGTAAACCCGAGAATGAGTCTCGTGGTCGGTTGTGCCAACCAAGTTCAGAAGCTAAGGGTAGGACAAGACTGAGAATCTGAGCGAGATTAGGTTCGAGATGCTTGTGGAAGTTGTGTGGCGGGCTAGGTGTCGTGTCTGGCTAGGTCTAAGGCTTGTTCTTTTGTGCTATTTTGTTCTTGGATGAAATGGGCTGCTTATTGAGTATTTTATACTTACCCGTCTACTTTGATGTTTTTGGGTGCAAGTAAGAAACCCCGAGGCAATTGACGACGACGACGACCCGACGAGGCTGTGGACACATCCTGCTTATTATCTTTAGGCTTAATTTACTTTTCTTGAGTTTATCCTTGTCATTGCTTGTTTCAATTAGTTGCTCGACAATCCTGTTCTCTTTTCTATGTTGTTTCATAGATGTTGGTTCTCTTTGTCTTAGATAGAATTCTGCTGCTTGTTTCTCTACCTGAGAAGTTGTGTTGGAACTCTGGTTTTGCCCAACCCATTTTCTAATTGAAGTTTGGTGGGGGTTGGGCATTTCTTGAAACTCTTTGAAGTGTCTTCTGTTTGATAGGTTTTAAGAAAATTTTTAGTTTTCTCCTTGTTATGTCGTTATGCTATCGAAATTTCGGCGCGAACAGTGTGGTAGAGTAACTTTCCTAACATAAGTTCGTCTCGAATTTTAGGGTCGTTACACGATTAGACCATTTTTCATTGTGAATATAATATAGGTGGTTTAATGAGTAGTTTAGAAATTTTACTATTTTCATGTTCAACACACACACATTATTGATCCTTTAGAGACTTGCTTTCATAAGTCTCGTCCACATTGTTGATGTTACAATTCCATTAGTAACAATTAATTTGAATTAATGTCATATATTTTCATTTATTTTTGTAAATGTATATATTCTAATAAACTCATATTAGACACTTTTAAAAGTTTAAACATCTATTACAGACAAAATTAAAAGTTTAGGAGACCTATTCGACACAACCATGAAAGTTCAAGAATTAGACTTTTAATTTAAACTAAATCTATCATAAGTCAGTTTTAACATTCACCAACGATAAATATACAATTGAAAAATATTAGAATACAATATTAGTGACTAAAACATGTATTTAGTCTAATTCTTCATCCGTTTAAATTTAAAAATTTAAACATCGATTATACACAAAATATTTAGGGGACCTATTTGACACAAATCTGAAAGTTCAATAACTAAACTTCTAATTTAAACTAAATTTATCCTAAGTCAGTTTTAACATTCACTAACGGTAAATATACAATTGAAAATGTTAAAATACAATATTAGTAACTAAAATATGTATTTAATCTAATTCTTCATCCGTTTCTAATCAATGTGAGACTAGATTGGCAACTCGGTGTTCGGAGTTGCTTTACTACATTAGTGGGTGCTACAATAAGTGGGAAGAGATTCCTTAAGATCACTGTTCTTCACAAAAGTGGCTGCAAAAGCCAGCCTTCCCACGTTGAATTTATTAGGAGAAAGTGAAGAAAAAGTGGAAGGAATCCAGACCATGTCCCTTTGAAACCAAACACTTTCAAGACCATTTTGTTCATCTTTATCATTTCTCAACCACACTCACTCAAATATTATATACCTTATAGAACCCCAAAAAAAAAAAAACAAAAAGTAGGCCACAATATTCCCAAGATTCACCTCAAGTTTAATGCACAAATCAACTTAATAGTTAATTCCATGTTTCTATTTACTTTGTTTCATATTTGATTTTCAATTCACTAATATGTTTCTAGAAGAGGATAAATTTTAGATTAGGTTTGTGATTGATATGGTAAGTATGGTCAATAATACTAACTAGATGATAATATAACGTGTGATAAATATTGATTGATTTGACATGATGTGACAGACAAATAATAGAAAGAAGTTGATATTCAAACAAAATAAATGAACATGTGTAACATACCATCTTAGATTGAATTGTCTTTTCTTTATTGCTAGCCTATGCACTTGCCTAAAAATTAGGCTTTTGAAAAAAAAATCTTTGGTCCTTTTAGTGGTTCACGGTCGATGCTTCGTAAATTAAAAGATGAAATATCTTAATTAGGAGGCTGAGTGATTAAACCTACATGTCTATGGCTAATCTAACTCAGATATTTTGGCACACAACTCTAATAGTTTTGGAGTCTCACCTTATGTTTAGGGTTGAAGTTTCAGGACCTATGTTTAAGTCTTTTCCTCCATTACTTTTGTAATATCTACTTCCCTTAGCTCGACAAGGAACACTAATTGGGCGACTAGGGTTTATCCAATATTGAACTCACCAACAACATACTAAATTCAAGTGTTAGCTAGATTGTTTTTGTTATCGAGTCTTTCATTTTTCCTTCCGGACATTCACAAACTTGAATCTCTAAGGAAATTTAGATCCTTACGATGAAATTAACCAAATCAAATGAGATTAAGTTGAAGGAAACAATTGCAACCAAGAAGAAACGATAAAATTCAACGTCGCTTCCAAAAATATATATTGCTTAATTATCTTCTCAATATTGGTTTTGGATTCGGCTAAGAAGAAAAATTAAACAATGAATTAAATTTTGAAGTATAAGAAATGGGGAAATAAATTAAACAACACGTAAAATTAATATCACAAAACTAAATTGAAGATTCAATAATAATCCTTTGCCGAAATTAGAAAGACAGAACAACATATACTTATACACGAATTCAAATAATAACCCTAACAACTACTTGCTGAAATACTTAGATTTAGCGTTTAATTTCCATCTCGAATCCCTTTGCATAATTCATGTGATATCTAATCTGCCGAAAATGCAATTGCATAGCTTAGGCTCGAGTCTAATATGTTTTTGATTTCACCCAAAAGGCCTCATACCAATAAAGATAATGTCTACACCACTTATCCGATGTCTCTACATTGATATGATATTATTGTTCACTTTGAACATAAACGCTCATGGCTTTGCTTTTGATTTCACCCAAAAGACATCATACCAATGAAGATAATATCTCTCACTTATATACTCATGATCTTCCCCTTATCTAACCGATGTGAGACTTTGGTCGCACTCCCAACAATATTTTATTAGCCAGTAATTTTGGTTTCCATGCACATTAAAATTGACTACCATGTTGCTCTTGAAAAGGCTGTGGGAAAGGACATTTCAGTTTGTTTTGTGTCCTCCACAGACCAACTCGATGATCTCTTCCCAAGTCTTTATCTTTCTATGTGAAAAACTCAAGTCTCCAACTCCGTTTTGAGTTTGAGTTTGAGTTTGAGGGGATGTATTATACATACAAAATCTTGTTAGATTTTTTCATTAAAATTTTACCTTTAATTGTAAAATTCTTCCTTGTAATTTTGCCTTTAATGGTATTGTATTTTTTGTGAAATTAGCTATACAAAAAGTCCCTATCTAAATGGATTCATATTTTCCTTCAAAATAAGAAAAATACAAAACCCCTCTCTCTACTTTTGGCATTTTACATATAATAATTTTCTAAAATAGTGGTCCCATGTTTATCATTATCGTTTTCAAAGGTCTCTCCATTATAAACCACATGTACTCTATTTTTTCATGATATTTTTTTATCACCCTTTTTCTTTATTATTACTATTTTTTGTGGTGAAGATATAGAGAAATTGTAATAGTGAAGTTGGGGTTGATATATAAGGATATTTTTGGAAGCTTCTTCCAAAAAAAATATAAATATTTTACATATAATTTTGACCCACATAAAAATGTCGATAGAAATGTCAATGTCGCAATTTTATGAATATATTGATGAAAATATCGACGTCAATGAATATTTCTAAAAAAATCTTTAAAAATAATGTTTAAACTAATAAACAAACATTTTACCCGTTTTAAATAAGTTAAAATACTTGTTATGATATTATATTCTCATTATATTACAAATAATACACATTATTATCAAAGATACACAGAAAATCCAACACTCCCCCTCAAGCTCGTTTGTAGATATCTTCCATAGCCAGCTTGTTGATAAGTTTATTGAATTGTCCTTTTGAAAGTCCTTTGGTTAGCATATCACCGCTTGTTACATGCCGTTGGAAGGTGCGATATGCATATCACACTGCATCAATCTTCTCCTTTATAAAATGTTTGTCAACTTCTATATGCTTTGTTCACATGTAGAAATCGGATTACGAGATATGGCAATGGCGACTTTGTTATCACAATATACTCTTATAGGTGTCTTTTGAGACACTTTCATTTCGTCGAGTATCCTGTCAATCCATATACCTTCACAAATTCCATGTGCTAGGGCTCTAAATTCAAATTTTCATCGCTACTTACTCGCTACTACATTTTGTTTTACTACTACGCCATGTAACTAAATTTCCTCCAACAAATGAACAAGAGCTTTGATGTAGATCTTCTATCGATAGGACTTCCACCAATCGCATCGATATACACTTCCAACTTGAAGATGGTCATGTTTTTGAAACAATATACCTTTACCTGAGTTCCTTTCAAATATCTCAAGATTCTATACACACTTGAAATGAGTAGGTCCAAAGTGAGTGCATAAATTGACTTACCATACTTATCGCAAATGCTATATCCGGACGTGTGTGAGATAAATAGATCGATCTACCCACAAGTCTTTGATATCCGTTTTTGTCCTTTACCTCTTGACTTTTGCGACTTGTAACTTTACATTTGGCTCGATAGGAGTTTCGTAGCTCGACAACCAAGTAAACCTGTCTCTTGAAGTAGGTCAATAACATATTTCCTTTGATTAACAAAGATACCTTTCTTGGATCTTGCGAATTCCATCCCCAAAAATACTTTAGGGCTCCCAAATCTTTGATCCAAAACTCCTTGCAAGTTTTTCCTTAAGATCACTGCCTTCTTCATCATTTCCTGTGAGAATAATATCATCAACATAAACAATTAAAATAGCAATTTTACTATTTTCAGCCGTGTTTGTAGAAAATGGTATGGTCTCGCTTGACTTTGAAGGTATCCATAACTAGTGATTGTCTTTCCAAACCGCTCAAACCAAGCTCTTGAGACTGTTTGAGACCATATAGAGATTTTCTCACTACAAACTTTATTATTTCCAAGTTCTATTTCAAAACCTGGTGGTAGACTCATGAATACCTCCTCCTCTAAATCACCATTGAGAAAAGCATTCTTAACATCTAGTTGATGAAGTGACCAATCTAAATTAGCCGCAAGAGGCAAAAGAATTCGATAGAGTTGATTTTTGCAACCGGAGAAAAAGTCTCCCGATAATCAATTCCATAGGTTTGAGTGAAACCTTTTGCTACTAATCTAGCCTTGTATCTCTCAACAGAACCATCAAGATTACACTTTACAAAGAAACACCCATTTGCATCCCATCGTCTTCTTATCTTTTGGCAAATCTGTTATTTCCCAAGTACTTTGTTTCAGAGCATTCATCTCTTCCATGACTGCTAATTTCCAATTTGGATCATCTAGGGCTTCTTGTATGTTTTTTGGAACAAATAAGTTGTCTATCCTAGAGGTAAAGACTTTATGACTATTTGACAATTTCTCATAAGAAATATAGTTTGCAATGGGATATTTAGTACAAGTTCGAGTACCTTTCCTAATAAAGAATAGGAACATCAAGATCGAAATGATAGGTAAGGTATTTTGAACATTTGACAAATTAGGGATAGGAGCGGGATTACTAGACCTTTCATCATTGACAATAGGAGATGAATTTTCAAAGATCATTTTCCGTAACTTCAAATTGGATTTGTGTCGGGTCAACTCTTTGGTCTTGGTTCTTTTGATTGATCGCCTTCTAGTATAAAACTTTAACTCGTGAATTTGACGTGAGAGAGTCATTTTGTGGTATTTCTCCCCACAGAATGAGAAGTTTCTATGTTTGACATCGAAGGGCTAGTGGCACATAAGTCACGATGGATGACACAAGGAAGGGATTCGGATGTTTCCCAAAATTATCTTCTAACTCGATTTCTCCCAGAAGAGAATTTTGGATAAAATATGGTTGTTTTTCTAAAAAGAAACATCCATACTCACATAAAACTTCTTTTCTCGAGGATCAAAACATTTATACCCCTTTTGGTTTGAAGCATAGCCCAAAAAATGCATTTAATAGCCCTATGATCAAGTTTTGATCGAAAAACATTGGGTATGTGAACGTATGCAACGCAACCAAATATTTTTATGGGTAAATCAAAATGTATACGATTAGTTGGAAAAAAAGGTTTAAGGCAATCAAGGGGGGTTCTAAAAGTCAAGACTTTACTAGGCATCCTATTTATCAAATAGGAGCCGTAAGTACAGCCTTCCCCATAAATACTTAGGGACATGCATAGAAAACATTATGGCACGTGCAACTTCAAGTAAATGTCTATTTTCCCGTTCAGCAATTCCATTTTGTTGAGGAGTATCTCGACACGTAGATTGGTGTAAAATGCCTTTATCCTTTAAAAAATCTTTCAGGTATTCATTGAAATATTCAGTCCCATTGTCAGAGTGTAAAATACTGATTTTAGTTTGAAATTGAGTTTCAATCATATTATAAAAGTGTATGAAAAGATCTTTCACCTCAGATTTTTTTTTTGCATTAAATAGACCCAAGATAGACGTGTGTGGTCATCAATGAAAGTGACAAACCATTTCTTACCACTATGAGTCATAATCTTAGAAGGACCCCAAACATCGCTATGTATTACGTAAAACGGTTTAGAGGCTTTGTAAGATTTTGGTAAATATGTGGATCAATGGTTTTTTGCGAAGATACAACTTTCACAATGAAAAGAAGAGCAATCAACATTTTTAAATAAATTTGGAAATAAATATTTCAGATAGAAGAAATTGGGGTGTCCTAACCTACGATGCCAAAGTAAGACTTGCTCATGAATAGAGAGAGAACTAATACTACTAAGACCCTGAGTTACTTTATTACTAAAAGGACCTTCATCAAAGTAGTAGAGACCATCAAGCATCCTTGCACACCCAATTTTCTTTCCCGAGTCTTGATCTTTGAAAAATACAATGAGATTCAAAGAAAGTGACATGACAGCTTAGAATCTCTACAAAGTTTACTAACAGATAAGAGGTTACATGCTAGTTTAGGAACATGGAGGACAGACTGTAGGGACAGGTTATCATTTAATTTAATGGTTCCTTTTCCTGCAATAGAAGAGTAACTACCATCTGCAATTCTAATTTTTTCATTTTTATAGGAAAGAGAATAAGAATCAAACAATTGAGAGGAACTAGTCATGTGATCGATGTCTGAGAATCAATAATCCATGGAGATGAATTACTACAAGAAAAGGCTTGAGGATGATTACCTATTTGTGCCAAAGAAACACAAAGATTACCAGGATGATAAATTGGTGTGCAACATTTTCAAAGATTGATCAACTTGCTCTTTCCAAATGGCCTCGAGGTAATGGTTGTATTATCGAACAACCCATACTCACTTGTGCTATATTTCTCGAGTCATTTCAACAATCAATTTAGACATTAGTAAAAACAACTCAATTAAGAAGTTTGAAAATAAACCAATACCAAACCAATTTTCACTGTTGTACTGCCCAAATAAATGCCAAAAATAAACCGGACCAAACTGAGGAAGACGGCGGAGTCGTGAACTTTAGCGTGACAGAGAAGTGTGGGCTTTAGCATGAATGGTAGAAGACCCACACTGCAGAACCCACGAATCGGCAGAATCTGAGGAGGCTTCCCTTTTTTTTTTCTTTTTTTTTTTCTCGAACAGAGACGACGACGTGCGCCAGATCAGTTGGCGAAGACGAAGGCCCACGGCCTGTTGCGCGAAAACTCACAGCCTACCGGTGCGCGACCCGATCCGGAGTCAGCCGCGACGCTTCTCTGCCGGACTGCGCGCGCGAAAACCCACGACCTGTTCGTTTTCTTCTTTTGCAGCTGACCGTAACCTTGATACTCCGACCGGAAGTAAGGTGCCTCGTTTGAAGACGATGGCTAGGATTCCGACGGTTTAGCGACTAGGGTTACTATAGCGGCGGCGGCTAGGGTTTTTTTCCTTTTTTTTTTTTTTTTTTTTTTTTTTTTTTTTTTCCTGCTCTGATACCAACTTGAATTTAGAAGAGAAATAGATATATTGTATTTCTTCTTACTTAATCAAGATACAAGGTCTTCTTATATAGGAAAGAGACCATCTACTAATATCTACTAATAAGGAAAATATCTATCAATAAGGAAAAAGAATATTACAGGTATAAATAATAAAGATACAAATAATACACATTATTATCAAAGATACACAGAAAATCCAACAAAAATATTTAACCTCGCTTTAAAAGTGAGTAGTCATGAGTTGCTTGCTTGCTGACTTGAAATTCAGGTTATGAGCTCGTGGAAAAGAGTCGTGGAAGAGATGCCGCCAAGAAAGTGGTGGCGGTGTGTTCGTGAGGACGTGTTTAAACCCCCCATCAGAACCGAGCTCCAAGTTCAAGAGGACCGAGTCAGGAACGGTTCTGAAGGTGTTTTCAACCCTAAGGGGGCAAACAGGTTGGTTGGCCAAGGAGCTTTGGTCTTCATGGCAAGTGTGACGGGCTAGAAGAATGAGAAAGGAGATATGTCGACAATCTAAGTAATCAGAAAGTGTGTGGATGTGTTCTCAAGGATTTACCTCGTGTACCTCCAGTTAGGGAGGTGGATTTTAGTATTAAGCTGGAGTTGGGCACCGCACATCTATCAAGAGCCCTGTACCGTAAGACCCCAACCGAGATGAAATGACTCAAGATCCAGTTACATGAGCTGCTAGTTAGGGGTTCCTTTGCCCCTGTGTTTCATCGTGGGGTGTGTCGGTACCCCTAGTGAAAATGAGAGATGGGGTGATGCACTTATGCATTGGTTACCAAGAGTTGGGCAAAGTAACTATAAAGGACAAGTACCCGCTTCCCATGATCAACGATTTGTTCGACCAATTACTTGAAGCAACAGTGTGCTCCAAGATTAAGTTGTGTTTGGGCTACCACCAGTTGAGAATAAGAGAGGTCATTCTGAAGACAACTTTGAGATCCAGGTTGGGACACTACGAATTTACTATGATGTCGTTCGGTTTGACGGACACCCCGACGATGTTTATGGACCTGATGAAAAGGGTGTTCAAGGAGAGGTTGGGTACCTTCGTTATCGTTCTTATTGACGACGTCTCGATTTACTCGAAGTTGAGTGATGATCACGAGGGCCATTTGAGGAGATTCTTGACTTCTTTGAGGAAGGAGTTTCAGTAAACTCGGCAATAGTGGAAGTAGCTTCGAAATAGCCTCGATCCAAGACTGTTACAGAGGTTTGCAGTTTTTGGACCTAGTCGGCTAATACCGTCAGTTTGTGAAAGACTTTTCCACAATTGTTACACCTCTCACCTAGTTGGCACGGAAAGAGAATGCTTTCATGTGAAGTGACGCGGGTGAGACAGTGTCCAGGATTTAAAGCGGAGGTTGATCTCAACACTGGTACTCATAGTGCTTTATGGTTCATAAGGTTTGTGGTGTACAATGATGAATCCAAGAAATGCTTGGGTTGAGTTTTAATGCAGATTGGGAGGGTGGTTGCCAATGCTTCCTGTCTGTCGAAAGAGTATGAAAGGAACTACCTGACCCATAGCTTGGAGGTTGTTATTGTAGTCTTTGCTTTGGAGATCTAGGGGTACTATCTTTTGGACGAGGAAATACGGATGTTTGCAGACCACTAGAGCTTGAAGTACTTGGTCACTCGGAAGGGACTGAGTATGAGACAACACAAATGACTAGAGTTAACGAAAGATTGCATCTCGAGGGTTGTAATCCTTAGAAGTACCGCAGTGGAAATGGAAAGAGATTTCAATGGATTTCTTTTCAACCTCCCCCAAACCGTTAAAGGGTTCTCAGAGATTTGGATAACCGTGGATAGATTGACTAAGTCGGCACATCTCCTTCTGGGGAAATCGACTTATACGGTGGAAAAGTGGGCGAAGTTGTTGTTGGAAGAGATTGTCTGGTTGCACGGGGTTCCAGTTCAGATAGTCTCTGACAGAGAGTCCCGACCCGCATCTAGCTTCTGGTTGAGCTTTCAGGAAGCCTTAAGGGCTGAGTGTAATTTCAACATGATGTTCCATCTTCAGTTTGACGGTTATACTGAGAGGTCGATTAGATCGTGAAACATATGCTTCGGGCTTGTGTTTTGGAGTTTGTAGTCAGTTTGATTACACATACCTCCATCTAGTGGAGTTTGCCTATAACAACAGTTATTCGGCAACGATCGGTTTAACGCCCTATGAGGCTTTGCATGATAAGAGATGCAGGTCCCTAGTGTATTGGGGCGAGGTTGGTGAACATAAGCCCTTGAAATCAAGCTGGTCCAAGTTACAAATGAGGTCGTGCAGGAGATTATAGCAACGATGTTGACGGCTCAGAGCAGGCAGAAGAGTTACGCTATTGTGAGGCGCAAAGATCTGGATTTTTTTGCGGTTGAGGATTACGCTTTTTCTGAAGGTTGCACCTATGAAAGGCATGAAAGGGAAGTTGAAACCTAGGTTCATCGGGCCATTCGAGTTATTGGAGCGGATTGGCTCGGTGGCGTACCGTTTAGCCTTGTCTATAGTGGTAAGGCTATGTGCCAGTTGCATCCTACGTGATAGATTTCGAGCCACTTTAGGTTGATTAGGACTTGAGCGTTGAGGTTTGCCCAATGGAGATCTTAGCTTGCGAGAAGGAAGTGTTGAGGAACCGAGAAATCGACCTTGTCAAGGTCTTGTGGCAAAAACCTTTCGGCTCAAAGAAATTACCTGTGAGTGTGAGGATGAGATGAAATCGAACTACCCTAAGTTATTCGACAACTAGCCACTTTCGAGGATGAAAGTTCTTAAGGTGAGGAGGATGTAACGTCCGGTGAAAAAGAAGAAAAAAAAAAGTAGGTTAAAAAAAAAAAACGTAGACTGCGTTCGCGCGCCCCCTTCACTTTCTTCTTCTTCTTCTTCTTCCTTATTTTCTTCTTTTCCTTCTTCTTCTTCGACGACAGCTTACCCACAGGCCACCCCCGGATCAGTGCACAGTCGGCCTTTCGTTCGTCTGCCTCTCACGTTGTAGCTCGCCGTCGCTCGCCTCGCCTCCTCACCTTCAACCTCGTCGTCGATCTCGTGCCACGGAAAGTCCTTACGCACGCTGTCGTGCACCAACACTTGCTGGAGAATTTCATGCTACAAAATAGCCGATTGGACCCTTGAAGTCGTGAGGAGTGGTTCGACCGGTTCAGCTTGTTTCGTGTCGGTTCCTGAGGGTTGAAGGTTGGTTCCTAATAGATCAGGCTGCAGGCATTCCGGATCAGGCTGCGTGGGACTTGGGATAACAGTTTCAGACTTTGTTATCGAGGTAAGTAGGTATTTGGATTAAAGCCCCTTAAAGTTATTATGTGATTTGTTTGAATGTTGTAACCCGTGAACTGTGTTTATTGCGCGAAAACTGTATTGTGATGCATATGTTTTAGTTTGGATTTGTGCTAGTGTTGCTTATACTGCTATTGGACTAAGAAAGTAGTTAATGTGGGAATAGGGGGTTAAGGTTTTAAGTTAAGAGTGAGACTTAAAGCCTGTGGTCGTGATAAGCTGAGAACGCATAATGTGGGTCTGAGACTGATGTAGTTGAAAGGTGGTTCTACGCTCGGGTTCTACCTCAGGGTTGTAGTCAGAACTTATGAGTCACGAGTAAACCTTAGATGGGCAAGTGCGGCAAAGTGTAGTTGACCAAACCCATTAGAGGATTACTGTGTTGGGCTTAAGGTTGCCTAAGTGTGAGACTGTTCTTGAAAAGGGTTCGAGGTTGAGAACTAATGTTTTGCCATCGTGGTTTGGGGCAAATGTGATCGCTGGGTGCAATGCCTTAAGCTTCGGTTCGTGTTTAAGTTGTTTGAATTACTTTAAATAACTTGTTAGGTGTTAAAGGTGAGACCTAGGCCACGCTAGTAACCAACTATTTCCTTGGAAATGTTTTAGACGGGCTCGTGTTTGACTTTTGAAGGAAGTGGTTCTTTCTTGAATTCTCGAACCGATGTTTGTAGCCAACTTGATCTAGTAAACGAGTTCATAAGTAGGAGGGTTTGCTTGCACAGCTGGTGGGTTGAAACCTTGTGTTGTGGTGTATGTTAAAGGGGTTGGTTCCGACCAGAATTGAGTTCGGGCTCGTGTGGTTGAGGATCATAATTAATATGCAGCTCGTATTGCTCGCAGGGTTGTTTGTATGCATCTTCGATTATGGTTTTAGTACCAAGTCAAGAGATTTGTATCATGGAACCCCCGGGCTAGTAGTCCCTACCTTACTCCTTATTAGGTGACGTTATCCTATAACTTTGCGTGGCGAGAAACTAGCATGGAGTTTGTGCATTGATGATGCCTCGTGGTGAGTCACAGTGCGTGTGGCAATGACATCAGGGCGGTGATGTGTCTTGTGGTGAGCCATGGTAGTCATGGCAATGCACCAAAGACGGAATGCTTCGAGGTGAGTCATTATGAGTGTGGCAACAGACTTCGGAGTGAGACATAGCTTACGAAATGTCCCCCGGGCGCGTCCGCTATGTCAGAATGCTAGTTAGGGAGGCGTGTACCGACGTGAAGCTAGGAGTTGAGCAATTCTGTGTGGGCTTGGGGTAAGGCTAAGTCAGACATCTAGCGGAGTGTGGTTTGAAAGTGGAATTTGAGTACTCTAAGGGGTTGGCTAAAAGTGAAAATCGGGTTGAATTTGGGACTCTTGAGAATGGGTCGGGGATTTTTGGAATGTCTTGTTAGAATCCTAAATAACCTTATGAAGCGCAAAACCCAAAGCACTTACTAAACCCTGAGTTACGCCCGAGTCAGTCTGAATCTCCGGTTGACGATATATGATAGGCTCGTGAGACTGGGGTGCGTCCCCGATGAGATCCAGGAGTGGTTGCTTTCCATTATCCCGTGCTAGCTTAGGGGCGATTCCCCATAGGGCGTGTTGGTTACGTACCTCATTGCACTATGCTAGCGTATTGCGTTGTGAGAGCTTGGGGGGCACGCCCCCGCTGTGGAGTGGTTGTTTTCCATTATCCCGTCTTTGGCTTAGGGTGATTCCCATCAGGCGTGTGATACGTGCACCGCTCCGCCTCTATGCCAGTGTGTAATGGCGTGAGAGTTGCTTTCTCTCATTGCATCGTCAATTAAAGTTCCAACACCGAAGGTAGAGCTCGAGTTATTACCGCAGGAGAGCTTAGGGTGAAGTGTGCTAAGTGTGAGACCTGTGTTGGGGTTAAGTGAGTGTAGAAGACGAGTCTGGTTGGTTGCATGTTGGTTTGTTTGGACGTGAGTGGGCTGCTTACTGAGTATTTTTATACTCACCCATCTACTTTGTTGTTTTTGGTTGCAGGTAAGAAACCATGAGGCGGTTGACGATGATGACGACCCGATGAGGCTGTGGGACCCTATTCCTTCTTGTTTTCCTTTAGATTAGAGTTTCGTTTGAAATTGTCATGTTTTAGTTTCGCTTTTATTTGTTTGGTCGCGCAACACTATGTTGTCTCCTGTACTTCTTAGTTAGTAATTTTCATTCTGGTTGAGTTGTCTCTCTGCTGCATGTTCGTTTGTCAAGATATTGTGCTTTGTAACTTTGGTTGTAGCCCAACCCATTCTCTGATTGTAGTTTGGTGGGGGTTGGGCATTATTTGAAACTCTTTGAAGTGTTTTCTGCTTGTTAGGTTCCAGGAAAAATTTCGGTTTTTTCTTGTTATGTTATTATGTCACTAAATTTCTACAAGCAAAGCAGTGACGATGAGTAACTTCCTAACGTAGGTTCGCCTCTAATTTTAGGTCAATTCATGATTTGATATTTTTTTCAAATAGATATGTTCAAATATGTTTACATAAGAAACAATATAAATGCAAATACAATATTTTCCTTCCATGAATTTTACGAAAAAAAACCTTCAAGGATTATTTTGAAACAAACTTTAAAGTTAAAGGGTTAAAATTAAACTTTTCAAAATTTAGGGGTATAATTGAAATCAACCACATAGTTCAAGGATATTTTTGATAATTTAACCTTAATTATTTGGGGAAAAAGTAAAAAATTACCTCTTAACTTGACAAAGCATGAGATTTTGGAGTAAACTTTCAATTTCGTCAAATTCAACTTAAACTTCCATAAACATGTTTTACTTTATAATAGACTTTCATTTTTTAAAAAATGGATAAAAACATATTTTTATATGATTTTATTAAATTAAAAAAATAGACACATGTCCAGTATGAATAGGGAAAAAATTAATAAATATGGACTTTTTAATTGAAATTAGTGAGTTTTGAGAAATTTCGGTTAAGTCATCAAAAATATCCGAACTCTGGAGTTAATTTCAATTATACCTCTAAACTTGGAAAAACGTTTCATTTTAACCCTTAAACTTTGAATTTTGTTTCAAAATAACCTTTGGAGGCTTTTTTTATAAACAAAAAATGTTATGTATTGTTACTTATATGAACATATTTGAATATATACCTTGAAAAAAGAATCAAAACATTTGAAACAAAAAAAAAAAAAAAAACCCTTCAAGGAATCGATCCAAGTCTTTTTCACAAAGCTTATCTTAAAAACAAAGGTTTTTTAAAAAAATAAAATAGTCATATCAATCAAAATTATTAAAACTAAAAACAAAACTTCAATCAATTTATTAAAGGAAAACAAAACTCAATCAAAAGCATGATATTAAATTTCCATCGACATTCGACATTTCTATTGATATTTACACATGTTCATGGATTCGACATCGACACCAAGAGTGAATTGACATTTCCATTATGTTGTACAAAATTGATGAAATATTAAAGAAAATTACAACAAAATGTTACATAATGTGAATATAATATTATAAAATAAGTATTTTAACTCATTTAAAAAGTGTAGAAAATTTATTTTCTAAATGAAATATATTTTTAAAATTTGTTGTTTTTAATTTTTTTTTCTCAGAAATATCTATCGATATTTTTTTGATATTTACATTTTCATGAAATTTAGAACTCGATATTTCCATAGACATCGACATTTTAAAGTTTGAGCCAAAATTGCAAAATCAAAATAATGTTGAATGTATGAATTATGAGACTGTGTTCTGTGTTGTTCGTGACATAGGTGAGTTTAACAGGAATCATGGAAGTAAAAACGACACCGTACAAACATACAAGCGAGATACAGGAGGAAATCTATGTGTCATTAACAGCTCAAAACACAATCGGCATAAACCACGACCATTTTCTCACATATTATATTGATCTCGACATCGACGGCCAGCAAAATTCTTTTGTTAAGGCCAAATTGAAGACCTTCAAAACCGACGGCTCCACGCCGAGGAAGAGCTACTGGTCGGTGGTGAAAGAGGAGGCGGAGAAGGAGTTCGATGCCAGACTCCGGCCGTCAAAGACGGCGGAGCTGTACACCGTGAACCCAAACAAAAAGACAGCCATAGCGAACAAAGTCGAGTACCATTCCATCAAAAAAAAACTTTAGGCTAAAATAAAAGTTTAGTCCCTAAACATTGAGGTTTGTCTCTATTTCATTTCTAAACTTTAATAAGCAATTTCTCTTTTGAGCTCCAAAATTTGAAGATGACTTTATCTTTTACGTGATGATTAGGGTTGACACCCTAGAAAGACACATTTTTCTCCCTTTAAACAAATTCACAGTTTGTCACGTGAGTTATCATGTCCAGATTTTGACAACAACTCTACCAAATTTCAATACCAACAAATTTAATCAACTACCATTTTTCTAATAAACTTATATGGCTTATTTGATACATGACACCCACATTGAGACTCTAATATATACATACTCGAAAAGTCGAAGCTAGCAAATCTATCCATTTGTTCAAAGAAAAATAAAAATAATGATCCACATTTTTTTTTTTTGAAAGTTTCGAGAGACTTGAATAAACATTTTAAAAGTTTTTAGAGATGGAAAATAAAATAAATCTAAAAACTCATATGTTTGAATAGTGGATTAGAGACCAAGATGAAGTCATAAGTCTTCAAATAAAAAAATCTAAAAAGTAAAAGATTATTGTAGAAGGTTATCCCTAATAACTATTACGTATATTCAAGTTCAAAATTTAAATATGCACGATAACTACACCTAATAACCATTAAATTCAAGACGTTCAGAATCTATTACAATATGACTTCTCCTTAATAAACCATCGGATAGGATTGAAATTCAAAATTTCTTTAAACCTCAATGACTATCTGATGCATATTTGAAATGCATTTTTTTAAAATTTTCTCTTAAATCTAACTACTTAAAATTAGGTGTGTCACAATTAGGGGTGTGCAAGAAACCGAAAAAACTGAAGGACCGGATCCGAACCGATCCAAACCGACTGGTTTGGTTCGGTTATTTAAAAATATATATTTTTTCGATTTAAAATAATAGAAAACCGCAACATTTGGTTTGGTTCACGGTTTGAAAAATTTCAAAACCAGTAAAACCGAATCGAATATAATAAAATAAAAAATCTTTAACATCTAATAAAGCTCTACACATTTTTGTAAGAATCCCTCTTCCCAACCACCAATTTCTCTCTCCATTACTTTCTTTTCAACTTTCTTTCTCTCTCTCAATCTTTTCATCTTCTTTTCACTCTCTCAAATCATTTTCATATTTTCTTCTTCTCTTCCCTTTCCTCTTCCTCGTTCCAGTCTCCTTCTTTCTCCTACAGTTTTCACCATTGTTTCTCTATTCTCACTTGCTTTCTTCTCTCACACATTGCAACTAAAATATTTGAGCATAGCTTAAGCAGTTGAATACCTCATTATAACTTATCATCCATCTCTTTCTCGCTCTATTTTGCTTCTCTTGCCGAGTGACACAACCCACCATTTTCGACAATCGTCTTCTTCTCAAGCATTGCTCGATCTGCAACCATGTACAATTTTTTTTCTTTAGCACGGTTAAAAACCGAAACCGAATCGAATAAATCGAAATGAGTTTGTTCGATTTTGAACCGTAATTGAGGAGTGCTTCGACCTACTCGGTTTTACTCCTCCAAAAACTGAAGAGTTCGGTTTGGTTTGTGGGTTCGGCCAAAACCGGACCGAACCGAATCGTGCACACCCCTAGTCACAATTAGGGGTGTACATAAGCCGGGTTGGGTTGGGTTGATGAAGTATTTTTGACCAACCTAAAAATTTGGGTTGGTCATTCCTTCAACCCAACCAACCTTATTCATGAGAGTAACCAATCCAACCCAACTCAATATTTTCGGCTTAGGTTGGATTAGGTCATCGGGTTAATTTTTTATTTTTTATAATTTTTTAATTATTTAAAATATATTTTTCTTGAATTAATAACTAAAATCACATAAAATTCAAATATCGAACTCCAAAATTCATAACATCTTAACGTTTGTTAAAAGTTTAGAAGAAAAACATAAAAAATTAACAAATAATTCATTTATAAGTATATATGTAATTAAAATAAAATAAAATAAATATAAACTTTGGGTTGGGTTGGGTCAACTTGAGCCTAAAAAACCCAACCCGAGAACCGTCCCGAATTTTTCGGTCCTCCAAACTTCTAATCGAACCCAAATTGAAAAAAAACTTAACCCAACCAACCCTTACGGTTTGGATTGGATAGTTCGGAATACTCGATTTATGGAGTTAATTATACACCCCTAGTCACAATATTGGAGGGTCAAATAATTTATCTTAATGTGTGTGAGACTACCTCAATATGCTCTCCCAATACAATGGCATGTGGCTAAAATTACATGGTTATAATTTCCATCATTTTTTTCAATTCTTGTGTTGAGAAGACTGACTTGATGAACATTTTTCTCTCCTCTCACATTGAGGAAAATGTGGAAATTGTTAAACTAAGTCAATTCTAATGATCAAATTCGTTTGATAAGGCCCGTTCGAAAACCATTTTGTTGATTGTTTTTAGTTTTTTAAAGTTAATTTTATTTTCACCTAATTTCTCTATAATATAGATCATCTCCCTTAAATAAGCATTTGAACTCTTAGCTAAATTCTAAAAACAAATTCAAATTTTTGAAAGCTACTTTTTTTAGTTTCCAAAAGTTGGGCTTGATTTTTGAAAACATAAGTACAAAATAGATAAGAAAACATATAAACTCATTGGTAGAAATAGTATTTTGAGGTTTAAATTTCAAAAACTAAAAACAAAAAACAAAATGGTTATCAAACGGGGTCTAAGTGTTGAATTTTTAGTTTTTGGTTTTTAAAAATTAAACCTTCTATCAATGAATTTCTATATTTTCTTATCTACTTTGTACCTATGTTTTCAAAAACAATGCTAAGTTTTGAAAACTAAAAAATAGTTTTCGAACCTTTGTGTTTTTTTTTTTTTTTGAAATTTGACTAAAAACTTAATTAAATAGTACCTCAAGAGAGATGAATATGAAAATCATTATAAAGATGATGAAAATAAATTAAAAAACAAGCATAATTTTAAAAATAAAAAACTAAATGGTTATCAAACGAGACCCAAATTAACGTGACAACTTTGTTCTCAAGCTTCAAATTTCCCTAACAACCTTTTTTTGTTGTCGTCATTCTAGCTAATTGTAATGCTTAATTTTTTTTAGTTATCAACTAAATAATATATTAAATATTCTTTTTGGTAGAGACATTGCAATTTTTATTCATTAAATTTGGACTTGATGAACAAATTTATTAAGAAAAAATGAAAGGGTGGTGTATTTTAACACACATCAATTACAAAAGAAAAATAGAAGAAAAAACAATAGATTAAAAAAGAAGTGAATACTTGAAAATTTTCATTAACTAATATATTTTATTTGATCATTTTCATTAGTGAAGGTTGATTAAAGTTAATAACAATTTGATTCAGTTTGATTTAACTTCAATTAGGAGTGATTTGAAAAACTCTCCCAACCTTATCATAGTTTAACAACCTCCACAAATTTTTTCCATGTTCGAGCATAGAGAAATGGTCGTTTTTAACTAGCACATGTCATGTCACTTTCTTGGAGAAGAGTTATACAATTTGTACACATTGACTAGACATTGGTGTGTCAGTGTTTTTTTTCTCGTAGAAAATGACTTTCTTTTCTATTTGTTTCTGCATAGTAGAAAATAGGGGCAATCATCCATCCCCACAGCACAATTTTTTAATTTTTTTTGGCCTTAAATTGACTAAAACCGATCGAGTCAACCGATCGATCGTCCGTCGGTTTGGTCGGTTTATTTATTTTTGAAAAAAAAATAATTACTTATTTTAAATTATTTACTGGTTTTTGTTATTTAATTATTTAACAAAAAAAAATATGCAAAAATAATTACAACTTTTACTTCTTTTACTATTTTCTATTATTAATATTAATATTATTATTATTTACATATTTCTTTTATTGTTTCCGTTGTTGTTATTATTATTATATTTTTTATTTTTTTTTAAATCTCGGTCGGAGAAATCGACCTGTCGGGTAAAACCGACCCCGACCAACACATTCAATAACCAACCAATCGAGGTCGATTTTGGTCGGTCAGATCGGTTTTTTGTCTTTTTTGCTCACCCCTAGTTCTAGGAAATGACTTTTTTTTCCCGGTGGTGTATAGTTAAGTAACTAGAAAGATTAATTTCTTCTTAACTTTATAGCTCCCCAAGTCCTATAGAGCCATGGTAAAGGACCATTGGACATATATGGCTTTTAAATACCACACTTTCAAACCACACCCAACATACAAAAACCTCAAAGGAATTTAATTCCCATGGCTCTCTCAATTAGAATCCCAATCCTCTTCCTCTTTCTCTTCTCATCCCTTCCTCCAATCTTCTCTCATCCATTTGATCCGCTATCTCCGCTCGAGATTCAAATCGTCACCTCCACAATCAAACCAGAATTCAACCTCACCTCGAAACTCACCTTTCACTACATCGGCGTCGACGAGCCCAACAAACCCGACGTCCTCTCCTGGTTGGCAAACCCTCGATCCCCATCCCCGCCACGCCAAGCCTTCGTCATCGTACGCGCGAACGGGCAAACTCACGAGTTCGTCGTGAGGCTAGCTAATGATCGTGGCTCGATTATATCGGAGCATGTGTACCAAGGCACCGGTTTTCCAACGCTAACGATTGAGGAACAATCGGAAGCGATTGAGTTGGCTCTCAAACACCCACCTTTTATATCCTCCATTGAGAAGAGAAGGCTTAATGTTTCAGATGTTGTTGGCTCGGTTTTTACAATGGGGTGGTACGGGCAGGCCCAAAGTGAGACGAAACGAATGGTGAAGGTTTTGTTTTTTTATAAGGAATCTACGGTGAATGTTTGGTTGAGGCCGATTGAAGGAATTGAAACGGTGGTGGATCTTGATGAAATGGTGGTGGCAGAATTTAAAGACATTCAAATTTGTGTTATGCCGAAGAGTGAAGGAACGGAGTACCAAGCTTCCAGTATGCAGCCGCCGTTTGTGGCGGAGACTAAGCCGATTATTGTTCACCAGCCGCTTGGTCCGAGCTTTGTGGTCAGGGGCCACATGGTCAGGTTTGTTTCCACGAAAAAAAGAGATGGAAGAAACTAGGCTGAAAAAGATGTTTTCAAATGAAACTTTTTAGTGTTTTTTTTAAACAAAAACAAAAAGGAAATTCATAGTTTTTTTCTATTTCAAAAAAAAAATCAAAAATTTTTAAGTGCTAGATGTCGATGTTATTATTTTGGCTAAATTATAAAAAAACAAAATGTCTCTAAACTTTGTACTTTGTCTCAAAAATACCTTTGAACATTCAAAAGTTTTATTAATACTCTTGAACTTTCAAAAAAGTTTTAAATATTCATACTATTAGTTTTAGATGGAAACCATTAGTATTTTATTTAAAAAATACCACATGAACTTTCAAAAGTTTCATTAATATCCTTAAACTTTAAAAAAAAATTAAAAAAATATCATTACCATTAGTATATGGACATAAATCTTTAATACATCGTTTTAAAATATTCTTAAACTTTCAACAGTTGTATTAATATATTTAATCTTAAAAAAAAGTTTTTTTTAAAAAAAGTATATGGATGAAAAACATTTATCGATAGTTCATTACCTCCATAAGACTTATCTATTTTTCTTCTTTTTTCTTTCTTTCTTTTTCAATATCCTCTTTACTTTTTTCTTCCATTTTCAAACATTAAAACTACCACATTCAATCAAGCTATATTGACTATAACAAGAAAAGAGAAGAATAATGGAATCACCAAATGACCTTAAGACTTTATATTTAACAAAGATTTTATAATTTGAGTTAGTACATTTGGTTTAATACACAAAAAGAGAGACATGTTGAGGATTAGGTCATAATTTTGAAGATATCTAGTGAGGGGGGAAAAGAAAGAAAACATATTTATAACTAAATTTATAGCCGATGAAGATTTTATTAATCATTTTTTCAGTTTAAATTAGTTTATTTGTTGTAGTCACAAGTTAAGAAGATTCTCCATGATTGAAATTGGATAAATGGAGGAAAAATGAGAGTATCTATATGAGAAAAAAAAATGAGGGTATCTAAATGAGTTATTTTTAAATTTGTTCTTTTTCAACTCAAGATAACTTCAAAAACATTAGTTATTTAGGTGTTGAAGTTTCTTATATTTATGTTTGGTCATGCTTAGAAATTAGAGAGTTCCTCCTATTTATTTAAAATTCTAATATTTATGAATATATAGGAGAAATATAATGAGGGAAGTTTTAGAGACTAAAAAATGGAAGAACAGAGTCAGATGATATTGAAAAAGAAAGGAAAAATAAAGAAGTGTTAGACTATAGATTGAAGCAAGCAAATGAGGAGAGAGCAAAAATAGAAGATAACGGTAATGTGAGATGTAGATAAAATGTTCTCGTCCATATACTAATAGTAAGGATATTTTTTAACTTTTTTTTTTAAACGAAAAAAAAAAAACGGGAATGATATTTTTGTTTTTTAAAGGTCAATGATATTAATACAATTGTTGAAAGTTCAGAGCTATTTTAAAATGAAGAACCAACGATTTTTGCCCATAACTAACGGGAATGATATTTTTGAACTTTTTTTAAAAGTTCGGGTAGTAATGAAACTTTTGAAAGTTTATGGGTATTTTTGAAACAAATTACTAATGGTTTCTATCCAAAACTAACGGTAGGGTAACTTTTTTAAAATTTCAAGAGTATTAATGAAACTTTTGAAAGTTTAAGGGTATTTTTTTAGACAAAGTATAAAGTTTAGGGGTATTTTCTATAATTAACTTTATTATAAATAACCCTACAACTAAAGAAAAGTACTTTTAAGGTTAATTACAAGTTTAGTCTCTGAACTTTGAAGTTTGTGTTTATTTGGTCCCTAAACTTTAAAAAGTGTCAAATAACTCTCTAAACTTTCAATTTTGTATCTATTTGGTCCCTAAACTTTGAAATGTGTCTAATAAGTCCTTAAATTTTCAATTTTGTATCCAATAGTTCCCTGAATTTTCAATTTTGTGTCTAATACGTCCTTGACCAAGTTAACGTTTTTTAAAATTCATGAACATACTCGGCACAAAATTGAAAGTTTAAGCTTCTATTGTATAAAAAAATCAATTTTATATATAATAGATCGATTAATTTTAAAAAATTGTGAATATGTTAGGGATCTATTAGATACAAAATTAGAAGTTCAAGGACTAATTAGACATTTTTAAAGTTTAAGAGACCTATTTGACACTATTTTTAAAGTTCATAGACCAAATAGACACAAATCTCAAAGTTCAGAGACTAAACATGTCATTTAACCTACTTTTAAATATTTTTATTTTATTTTGTGTGTTTTAGAATTTGTATCAAATGATTAGTGAAAAATTTAAAATAGTGCTATTAATTTATAATCTTGTTTAAAAAATTATGACTCTAGTTACAAAGGCTCAATTTGGTATTGTTGTATCTTCTTGTTGTCAACTGTGTTTTTTTAAAAAAAAAAAATAGTTATAATACGAAGTAAATAAGTGTTTGGTAAGTTTTAGCTTTAAAGATTGAAAAGTAGGTTAAAGGGTTTGGTTCAATGACTTTGGAGTTATACTCTTGTTGGATAAATTTAATTGAATACAAATAAAAAAAATAAAAATAAAAACTAAAGATGGATAGTGAATCAAGTTAAAACAACCTGTAAATATGTTGAATAAGTGGTTAATTAGGAAATCAGCAATTCTTAAGGAAGTTAATTGGAGAAGCTATTATTGATTAGATTTTGCAAATCAATGTAGTTGAAAAGTACTTTTATTAAAATTAATCTATAATCCATTTTACCAAATACTAAAAACGGTTAGGATTTTTTTTATAATCACTGTTTTACCCTTCAAAAAAATCTCAAACGCACTCAAAGTGATTTAGTTTAAAACATTTTTAACGTGGTTTAGAACTCCAATATTAAAGACTATAAATTATTTTCTTGACAAAAATTAAAGCCATGATTTTTAAAAGTTTCAACTTTACCTTTAAATTTTAAATTATTTCTCTCACGAAGTTTTCTCTCATATTCTTCTCTCTCTTTGGATTTTTTCATTATTTGAATTTTTCATATACTCACAGAGGTGATTTAATTTTTATCCATACATGACTTTTCTTTCCCATTTGTGGCTTCCTCCACAATTTTAACTCAAATTCTATCTCCTAAAAAACCTTTTTTTTTTTTTTGTCCCACATGCCAAAACACACTCTTTGTCTTTGAAAATAGTAGAAATGCATCTATTTTTAGACTCTTTAATAATTAAAATTGATCTAGGTTAAAATATGTGGTTAAGATTCAATTTATATTTCATACTCTTAAATCACCAATCAAACTAAAAACTAAAACTGAGAGTTTGGGGTAAATTTAATTATATCATATACTATATCATATAGCTCACTTGTGGGCTTGGAAATTTGGTGGAATCAATATTAAATGGGGAGGAAATCAACTTTGCAGGGGCTTGAACACAGGACTGGGCCACCTGCTCTGATACCATCTTAAATCACCAATCAAACTAAAAGCTTATGCTGAGAGTTTGGGATAAATTTAATTATATCATATAGTCTAACACATACTACTCTCATTTATTACTTGTCACGTCTGCATCCCTTTGTAAATGATGTGGCATCCATCATAAATGATATGAAGTCCACTAGTATTAAAACATAATGTGAACATAGAGAGTATGATACTACCGTAGTAATAGAAATTTTTCTGTATTGTAATTTGTTCCCAACTTTACAGCTGGACGAACTGGGATTTTCATCTAAGCTTCGACATGCGAGTCGGAATTGTAATATCAACGGCGTCCATATACGACGTCGACCAACGTAAAAAGCGGCAAGTTCTTTATCAAGGTATTATCTCCGAGTTGTTTGTACCATATCAAGATCCGACCGAGGAGTGGTATTACCGGACGTTTTTGGACGCCGGAGAATTTGGCATGGGGTCGTCGGCGGTGGCGCTCGAGCCCCACCACGACTGTCCGCCTAACGCCATCTTCTTCGACGCCTTCTACGGCGGCCAAGACGGCAATCCGGTGAAGTTGTCCAATGCCTATTGTATGTTTGAGAAGTATGCCGGAAATATTGCTTGGCGCCACACTGAGAGTGCAATTCCCGGAGAATTGGTAATTTTTTATTTCCGACTAAATTATAAAAAACTGGTAGTATTCTTTCAATGATTGCAATATCACCTTCGACCTCTTACAAGCGTTTCAAAACTATTTTTGAATTAAAAATCTATTAGATTGCTGGAAGGAAAATTAACGTGAAACTGTGCTAAGACATTTATTTGGATTAAGTTTGAAAAGAAACACATTAATTTTTCATTCAATTTTCTTAATATTTTTTAAACTTTTATAAAAAGTCAAGAATAATATTGTAATTTTTAAAATAATGTGAATATTTGTGAGACAAAAGACAATGTTTAAGGATATTTTTTTTTATAATTTAGCCTTTAATTTTTTAGAAGATTTTAATGGTAATTAATTTGATTTAGGTTAAAATATTATTTTTCGTCCTTGTATTTTGGGTTTTATTCCATTTTGATTTATGTACCTTCAAATGTTTAATTATAGTCCTTATATTTTTAATAAAATTTAAAATCTGTCTCTACTACTAATTTATTGTTATTTTTTAAAAAAAATAATTTGTTAACTTTCTCTATGTAAATTTTAAAAGTATATTCATATTGTATTTTAAAATTATTATTATTATTATTTAATCAATTTTGATCAAAATCAATTTTAAATTTATCATAGAAATTAATTTAAAGTTTTTTAGAAGTATATAGACTAAGATTTGATATTTTAAAATGCACGAATTAAAATAGAATAGAATATAAACTACATTAACCAAAATAATATTTTAACATTTGATTTATTTATTTGAGTATATATTTATTTTCTTTGAATTGAAGGTAAGAGAAGTGCGGCCGGAGGTGAGCTTGGTGATAAGGACGATAACGGTGATTGGGAACTATGATTACATCTTGGATTGGGAGTTCAAGAAAAGTGGCTCTATCAAATTTGCGGTAATATTCAAACTAAAAAAAAATATTGTAATATTAATACTAATATATTTCGGATTTCTTAGACAAAAAAAAATTATTGATTAAATTATCCTTTTCTCTATTTTTAATTTTGTATCTAATAAATTATATGACTTAGGAAACATTAAAAAATTATTAGATAATTTATAAAATTTATAAAAACTTATATAATTTGAAAGTTGTCGTGAAAACTTATAATTAACAAGATTTACTTTGTTAAAACACAATTTAATTTGAGATAATTTGGTTTGTTTTCTGCTTTCTAAAATGTTGTTGAAATCTTAATCCACTTTTAACAAATAATAGAAGGAGTTTTTTAGAGCCTGACAAGGCCATACTTCAAAAGATATTTTATTTTTACAATTGATAATTATATAAATATTTTTAACAAATATAGCTAATTATTTGGAAAAGAATTAAATCAATCTAAATTTAACTCATCAGAAATTTGAATTTTCAATCCACATATCATTAAACTTATTAAAAAAAAGATCATTTCATTTAAGAAATATTATTTTTAAATTCAACACGTTTATAGTTGTCTATTTTGAAAAGTTAAATAAAATGAACTTGAAAACAAAAACACCAATGACAAAGTTTGAAAAGAAAAAAAGTGAGACATGTATCATTGACAAATCAGTATATTTAACCAAAAGAAAAAACATGTTTATTGTTTGCATATAGTTAATTATTTGGGGAAAAAATAAAAATAAACTTGACAAAGCGTGAGATTTTAGGGTAAACTTTCAATTTCGTCAAATTGAACTTAAACTTCAATACAAATAACAATCTTTATTTTAAACTTCAACATGTTTTACTTTATAATAGACTTTCATTTTAAAAGAATGGATAAAAACTAATTTTATATGATTTTATTAAATCTAAAATATACATAGGAAAAAAAATATTAAAGATGGACTTGAAATTCGTGAATTTTGAGAAATTTTGATTAAGTTATCAAAAAATACCTTAAGTTTCAATTATACCCCTAAACTTTGAAAAATGTTTCATTTTAATCTTTAAACTTTAAAATAATTTGTATAACAGAAAATATTGTGTAATTTGTGTATTGTTGCTTATATGAACAGATAGATTGAAAAAAGAATCAAAACATATTGAAATTTTTCGTCCTCCAAAAAAAACATTCAAGGAATCGATCCAACTCTTTTTTCACAAAGCTTATCTTAAAAAAAAAGTCTTTTAAAAAATAAAATAGACATATCAATCAAAATTATTAAAACTAAAAACAAAACTTCAATCAAATTATTAAACGAAAACAAAACTCAATCAAAAGATAATGAATCTTAAGACAAAATTCCAAAATTAAAATAATGTTGAATGCATGAATTATGAGAAACTCTGTTCTTTGTTCTTCGTGACATAGGTGAGTTTAACAGGAATCATGGCCGTGAAAACGACATCGTACCAGCACACAAGCGAGATAAAGGAAGAAATCTATGGTTCATTAACAGCTCAAAACACAATCGGGATAAACCACGACCATTTCCTCACATATTATCTTGATCTCGACGTCGACGGCCACGAAAATTCTTTTGTGAAAGCCAAATTGAAGAGCTTCAAAACCGACGGCTCCACGCCGAGGAAGAGCTACTGGTCGGTGGTGGAGGAGACGGCGGAGAAGGAGCTCGATGCCAGACTCCGACCGACGAAGCCGGCGGAGCTCTACATCGTGAACCCAAACAAAGAGACTGCCATAGGGAACAAAGTCGGGTACGATTCAATCCAAAAACTTTATTGGTTAAAATATTATTTTAGTCTGCATTTTTTTACCATCATTCTATTTTGGTTCATGTACTTTCAAATGTTCAATTTTAATCCTTGCACTTTCAATAAAGCTTAAAATTGATCATTAGAGATAAATTTAAAGTTACTTTGATCAAAATTGGTTAAATAATAGTAATAATTTCAAGAAAAATACTTAGATATTGTCTGAGCAGCACCCAAATATGATGCAACCCCTTTGGTAGCCACACAAATTTTTTGTGGGTGTATTTTTTAAAAAAAGAAATAGAAAAAAAAAATGTGTGGTGAATAAGTGGGAAGCATAGACTTAGGTGTTGTCTAGACAGCACCCAAGTACCGCCCTAATTTCAATACAACAAAAGGCACAATATAAACCCACTCTCAAAATTTGTAGAGGAAAAACTAATAGAAATTACATTTTTTAAGAAAATAACAATAAATTAATAGTTGAGACCAAATTTAAGTTTCATTAAAAGTAAGATTAAATTTGGGCATTTAAAAGTATAGGGACTAAAATAGAACAATGCTCAAAATACAGGGACCAAAATAGAACAATACTCAAAATATAGGGACCAAAATAGTATTTTAACCAACTTTATTTCGTTTAATAATTTTTTTAGTTTTAAAGTGGAAGAAGCTTTATGTTATAAGAAATTAGAAAAATTGTAAAAAAAACACATTTAAACTATGAGATTTGTTACAACTCACAATCATACTTAAAAATTTTGAATTTGATCCATTAGCTTCATGAATATTGGTAAGTATTGTAATCAAATCTTTAAATTTTTAATTTGATCAATAAACTTTGTTAAATGTTGCAATATAATTAACCTCTAGATTTAATAAGGAAATAGGAAGTGGATTGCAATACTTAATAAAGTACATGAGACTAACTACAACTACAACATCTAACAAGGAAAAGGGGTGATTGATTAAATTTAAATGTTTAAGGATGTAATTGCAACACTTAACATTGAAGGTTAGATAGATCAAATAACAAAATTGAAGAGGGTGATCATTGTGTAACAAATCTCATAGTTTAAGGAAAAATTCTTCTTCATTATCATTAAATTGTCAACAAATGATGTTAAAAAAATGGTTATTTTTTTGGTTTATATTTTTCACCATTCTTAAAATCATATTATTTTTTTAATATAATTTTTTTTTTAGTTTTAAAAATTAGTTTTAGATTTTGAAAAGTATTTTAAAAGATAGATAAGAAAAAACCCACTAGTATTTATAAACATAATTTTAGATAATAAAAAATCAAATGATTATGCAACGAAATCCAACTGGATGATTTACAGTAAACTTTTTTTTTTTTTTTACCAGGTATCGTTTAATTCCAGGACCAATGGCCCCTTCACTTCTTTCAGAGGAGGATTATCCACAAATTCGAGGAGCGTTTTGTGATTATAATGTATGGGTAACACCTTATAATCGGTCGGAGAAATGGGCCGGCGGTACCTACGTTGATCGTGGCCATGGTGATAATACCCTCCACATTTTAACACAGAGGTACGTAATCGACTTTTAAAAGACGGTTTGGAATATTGAGTAAGTTATAATAATATGGATTATAAAATGTATATGTTATAATTGGTTCAAACGTTGTTATAATTCCTATAACTTCTAAATAAATGGATATCAATTTAATTCTACTCACTTCATAATATATTTTATAGTTTTTTAAAGGGTTATGAAAAAGAAATGGTTTCATGGACTTCAATAAAAAGAAATTTCAAACAAACACTTACTTATAAGATATTCTTAGGTTAATTTATTGAAAGAATCAAACATGTGAGAGCGAGACTTGTCCAATAAAAAATTGAAAATTTAGTCCGCGTTTGATAACTATTTGATTTTTTATTTTTGAACATTATGTTTGTTTTCTTATAATTTCTCTTTTCATCTTCTCTATAATGATTTCAATCTTTCTTAAGAAAGTATTTTGAGTTTCTAGCCAAATTTTAAAAACAAAAATAAATTTTTGAAAACTATTTTTTTTAGTTTTCAAAATTTAGCTTAATTTTTTAAAACATCAGTAAAAAGTAGATAAGAAAACATAGAAATCATAGGTAAAAACAGTATTTTGTAGGCTTAATTTTTAAAACCAAAAATCAAAAACAAAAAACTAAGGCACCTTTGATAACCATTTGGTTTTTTTTTTTAGTTTTTGAAATTTAAGCCCAAAAATACTACTTTTAACCATGGGTTTCTTATCTATTTTGTACCTATGTTTTCAAAAACTAATTCAAGTTAACTTTTGAAAACTAAAAAAATAGTTTTCAAAAACTTGATTTTGTTTTCAAAATTTGGCTAAGAATTTAAATGCTTCCTTAAGGGAGATGATTCTTATTGTAGAGAAATTAGGTCAAAATAAGCTTAACTTTCAAAAAAACAAAATGGTTATTAAACGCGGCCTAAGGCGGTTTATAATTATTTCTTTTTTAAAAAAAAAAATTAAGCCTATAAGGTTGTCTTGCTTTTTTATCTATTTTTAGCCTATGTTTTCAAAAACTAAACCAAGTTTTGAAAACTAAAAAAATAGTTTTTGAAAACTTATTTTTGTTTTTAGAATTTGGCTAGGAATAATCCAAATGTTTCCTTAAGAAAGATGAACCCTATTGTAGAGAGATCGGAAGAAACCCAATTTAATTTTCAAAAACCAAAATTCAAAAATCGAACCGTTACCAAACGGCGCCTTAGTAATCACACACAAACCCTACAAAGTTTGTAGATTAATTGTAATTTAACCCTATTTTTATTGAGATTGTTGTCATTGAAATTGTTGTACCTTCCAATTTTGTTGTTTTTTGTTTTTTAAACAACATTGTTATATAACCAAGTTGTGTACAATAATTGTTTGGGAGAACAGGAACAGAGACATCAACAACAAGGATATTGTATTATGGCATACAATAGGGTTCCACCACCATCCAAGTCAAGATGAATTTCCAATAATGCCCACCCTCAGTGGAGGCTTCGAACTTCGACCTACAAATTTCTTTGAAAGAAATCCAATCCTCAAAATGAAGGCTCCATAATAATAAACCTTTCTCATTAAAGTACTCAAAAATGACAATCCAATTATTCATACTGTCGCATTTTGAGGGATTATTCCATCTAGCTTTTTCTTTTTCTATGTTATAATAACTTCTCTATTTGATGGGGAAAATGAACCTCAAATCCATTGACGGATTTTACTATTAATTAAAACTTAAAAGTGGTATTATATTTTAGAAAGTATTACAATATAACTAGGAGAAGTAATTTGAATTTGTAATCTACTTAAATGATTTACAAGTTGTATTTAACAATGATGGTCAAATAAATAGTTTAATTAATCAATGAGGTGGTGTGTGCATTGAAAAAATATAAAATGATTTCACAATTTATAAGATACGCAATGAGTTATTTTTGCCTCTCTATTTAATACAGATGTTGTGCTAATTTCTGGTGGGGTTCATCTGCGCAATAGGTTGTGTCAAATTAAGGAAGTGTGGAGGGTTGGGGTTCTGTGTCCTATCCTTGTTCAACCAATCCATGTTAGCAAAACATAGTTGGCACATTCTTAGGAACTCCAATAGCCTTCTTGCAACCATCCTCAAAGGGAGATTCTTCAAAGACGGAGATTTTCTAGGAGCAAAACTTGGTCAAAATCCATCTCTGACTGTTTGAAGCATTATGTGGGGGAAAGAGTTGTTTGATGAGGATCCCTGATTAGATAGGAATGGAACCAAAAGGTCGGCCTGGATCAAGGAGGAAATTAGAAACAAAAGAGTCAAATGCTTATTTGATGAGCAAAGTAATTGAGGAGAAACTCTTATAAAGACCAATTTCATGGAGTTTGACATTGAAGATATCATCAAAATTCTAAGCACAAGCAACTCAAAAGACGAGATTATATGGAATGAGGATAAGAGAGGTTATTTCACCTTAAAATGCTTGATCATTTTGATTTCAGCTAGGTTTAAAATGGTCTTTTGTTTTCATATAGTATTGAGTCCATGAACACATGTTTTCTATTTCTCTTGCTATGTTAAGAGATCATTGTATTAGGGTTTGAGTAAAATATATATATATATATATATAAAAAAAAACTGATAAAATACAATTTATGAACCATTTATAGGGTTTAACAAAACTACAGGAATCAAAAATTGAAACTTTGAAATCATATAAATAAAATTGATTCTCATTTCAGAGGGTAAAGATTAATTAAATTGAAACTTTTGAAATTGTATGGACAAAATTCAAATTAAATTATCCTAAAAAAAAGAAATTTGATCCATGCAAACTGTTATTTTTAGAGAATGGAAGGAGAAATAGAGAACACAAAATACAGCTAGGGTTTAAATTAATTAATAATTTGTTTTTTTGGTGTTGTTTGGGAACAGGAATAGGGATATCTACAAGAAGGACGGTTTTATGGCTCACCATTGGATTTCACCACAACTCTGTTCAAGAGAAATTTCCAATAATGCCGACGCTTAGCGGCGGCTTCGAACTCCGACCGGCAAAATTCTTCGACCGGAGCATGTCAAGGTTCCACCGCCGTGCAACGCCACCGTTCTGTGAATGTGAATTGTAAATCTCTAAAATACCCTCCCAAATAAATTGCCAATATTCCTCTTTAAATTGGGTTTTTGTTATTAATTATTAAAAATTAGTAGTTAATACTAATTTTGTGGCGGTAGAGACCTAGACTTTCAACAATCGCTTTTTTTTTGTTTGGTTAATTTTACATTTATTTTAGTCTTTATACTGATAGAAAATTTGCCTCTATTTTTAGAAAATATTTGTATTCTAAATCCAAAATTTTTTTATTGTAGGTAGAAAATGTCTCCTTTGTTAACTTTCGTATTTATATTATTCATTGTTGAATTTTATTGACGTGTAGTGGCTGTAGTTTAGTGGTGAGAATTCCACGTTGTGGCCGTGGAGACCTGGGCTCGAATCCCAGCAGCCACAATATATTTTTGACCTCCAAAAAAGAAATGCTTTTTAACTTTTTTATTTATATTTTTTATTGTTGTTTTTTTTTAATATATTGTGGTTGTAGTTTAGTGGTGAGAATTCAACGTTGTGTCAGTGGAGACTTGGGCCCCAATCCCAGCCCAACCATAACTAACAACTTTTGTTAAGTAATTTTAACTTTTTAAAAAAAATACTTTTATGCTCTTTTGAACTTTTGATTTTGGGTGAAAAATGTTTTTGGCATAAAAATATCATAGGTCAATAATGGTTTTAGTTTAGGGATGAGAATTCATCTTGGATACTAGGGTTTAAATCTCAACAACGATATATTTATTACTTTTGTTTATGTCTAAAAGTTACTATTTTTGCCCCTATTTGCACATATCTAACATAAAATTGTCATTGACAACTTTTTTTTTTTTTTTATTTTTAGTATATTGATAACTTAGGTTGATAAACTAATAATAAACCACAAAACATTACCTCGTATATCCTTATTTTAATAAAGATACTATATTAATTTACTTGTCTTCAATAGAACTATTTTAATTATAGGCATTATTAAGGTAAGAAGTACATAAAAAATTGAACTCAAAAGAAAAAAAATAAGTATATAAAAATTAATTTGATGTTTCATTCTACATTGTTTAAAGTATTTTTCTAGTATGTTTCTATAAAACGCTTGAATCAAAAGCACTCTACAACACTTTTGATAGAACACTGAGAACCACAAAATCAGCATAGTATTGTAAAAAATGGAGGTAAAACCAGACACCAAAACTTTACCAAAACATATAATAATAATAATAATAATAAAAGGAAAGTGGAAATGAAAATGGAAAGTGATATATATATATATATAAAATGAAGAAAATATGAAAGTGGAGAGTGTTGGAGAGATCGAATTGGTCAAGATTTTACCCAATTGTATGTATTTCATGATCCACCAAATGTCACTATTTATAGGCAATTTGACAAAAATGAATTGGTACATTTGGATACTAAGCATTGGTAAATATTAGACACATGGAAAACATATGGGCAGATGAGCGATGTGTCACTTGGCAATGGTAAATTTCAAAACATGGACAACACATGGCATGAGCATCTATTTCCTAATTTCCATAATACATAGAGCAATTTTAACTTTTTTGGAATATTTTTATAGTTTTAAAATACTTTTTTGCTTCTCCTATACTTTTGATTTGGAAAAGAATATAAACCTATTTTTATTTTAGTAAACTAAAGGGGGAATAAACTTAAAAAATATTTTATTTATATATTTTTTTAGTACATATATTTATTAAATAATGGTTGTAATAGTAGAAAGTTATTCAATTATTCTTTACAAGGCTCCAAAAGAACCCTAAAATGGTATTTAAATTGAGTTTCATAAGTTAATTCGATCCCCCATAAAAACAATACAATTTGAATCGGTCATTTAAGCAATGGGTTTCTATCAAAATAATTAGCTGGTCGGAGCTCGAAGCCGCCGTGGAGGGCGGCCATCGCCGGAAACTCTTCTTGGCAAGGGCTGTGATGGAACCCAACCGTGTACCATAAAACAATATCTCTATTCTCAATTCCTCTGTTCCTGAAAAAAAAAACAAAAAAAAAAACAAAAGAAATCAATTTTAATCACTTTAAACAAACAATAAAATCCCACGGCAAAAATTCAACTAAGAATTGAGTTAAATTATAAATTTGGTCCAACTTCTAAAATTGTATCCACTTAATCCCTGGATTATTAAAAGGTTTTAATAGATTCATTATCTAATCTCCCTACTTGAAACAATATTATAACAAGTTTCTAAACTTTAATTTCCTATTTAATACATCCTTTAGTACATCCTAATTAACTACTTTAGTTTAACATTTATGATAACGAATGTCTGAACTCGTATGAAATCAACATACAAGTATTAACTTGTTACACCAAGAACTTATTAGATATAATATAACATTAAAAACTCCCATCAATCTAAGTACAACTCAATTGATATCAGTCAAAAGGTTAGAAGTTCGAGGAGCATTTTTTATTAATATTGTAATTTTTTAAATTTATTATAAAAATATTGTCTTGAGGAGACGACCAAAATGCTATCTGTCGCACAATTTAAAAAAATTTGTGGATGGTCGTCTCTTGAATAGACGACCATCTCCCAGCTAATGGCATAGTGGTTTACGGTAGTCTATATAAATTTGTGTATATGGGTTCGAGTCCAGGCCAACGTAGATTTTTAACATTTTTATTTTCATTTTTTCTCTTTCTTTCATTCTTCATTTTTTTATATATTCTCTATTTTTCTTTCTTTTATTTATTTTACATTTTTTCTCTTTCTTTCCTTCTTCATTTTATCTATAGTAAATAATAAATATAATATTCAATTTACTTTAAAAATAAAAATATAATAAATTACTCAAACTATTCAATTTACTTAAATCTTGTGCATGATGGAAAATGATTGTCTCTTCAAGAGACGATCATTTGTCAAAAAATTTAAAAAATTTTGTGAATGGTCTCGACGACCATTTGATATTCAATTTTCTTTCCGTTTGATATTCAATTTAGTTGTTATTGTTAAAAATTGGGAGATGGTCGTCTCTTCACCATCCACAAATTTTTTTAAATTGTACGAGAGATGGCATTTTTGTCGTCTTTTCAAGAAACGACTAATATCCACGGACGAGATGGTCGTGAAGAGACGACCATCTCCAACTCATTAAAACAACAATTTTATTATAAATAGTTTGAAAAATACAATATTTTTATAATAAGTTTAAAAAATTACAATATTAATAAAAAAATGCCAAGTTCGAGTCCCCACATTCCTATGTCTTTTTAACTAAAAAAAGATTGAAAATTTAGATTCCGTTTGATAACTATTTGATTTTTGAAAGTTGGGCTTATTTTCTTATTATTTTTCTACGATAGGTTTCATATTTTTGAAAACATAAGTAAAAGAATAGATAACGAGATAAATAAATTCATAAGAAGAAGAAGCATTTATAAGTTTAATTTTTAAAAATTAAATGGTTATTGTGCTTTTCTGAACCATTTTTGAAATATATGGACTTATAACGAAAACAAGGGATTGGAAATATTTAATCTAAAATTATTTACCTTTTGGCCCAAACGGCTAAGCCATCATCTCCGCGGCTGCGATCGGCGTAAAATCCCGCCGGCCATCTCTCCGACTTGTTATAGGGAGTCACCCACAACGGGTACTTAGTGTAAGCCGCTCTAATCTGAGGGTAATCATCATCGGCCAGTAGAGAATTAGCCGGTTGTCCGGTGATCAGCCGGTAACCAACCGGATTCCCAATCTTTGTCTTCTTAGTGGGATTCACAAACAAGAGCTCAGCCGGGCAAGAGCCGAGCTGAAGTTTGGCTTCAGATTCGGTTTTGATGGTTTCTTTGACAACTTTCCAGTAACTCTTTCTGGGTGACGTGGCGTTGACTTCCGTTGTCGTTGCCGTTACCAACTTGGCTTTGACGAAGGAATTGGCGGCGCCGTCAACGTCGAGGTCGAGGTAGTAGGTTAGATAGTGGTCGTGGTTGACGGCCACTGTGTTGTCGGCGATAAGAGTTCCGTATGTTTCTTCGGTTATATCGACGTTATTTGTGTACGGTGTGGCTTTAACCTCCAAAAGCCCCGTTAAAGCAACCTGCCGCCAAACAAAGCCCCGAGCACATTAAGATTATAAAAAAGATTTACTTTGCTTCCTATATTGTCCCTCGAACAAACTTCGGAATTAGATATTTATTAAGTTTAATTGTTCAACTTCTTATATGTAGATTCAAAATTACTAATTTTAGGTTGAATTCATCCATACTTATAAATTTACGGAGTTAAAAAAGATTTTTTTTTTAAAAAAAAAGTAAACTTTCAGGATAATGTTATTTAGTGTTCATGCTTTAATAAGTCTAATTGATCTATTAGTATTGATGAGAATTACATGGCAAGCTAACTTCAGGCATATTCAAAGTTCAAACATTTGGTAGCATAAATATTAAAATAAGGAAGGTAACAAAATGTACTAGACACAAAATTAAAAATTCAAATAGGACCTATTAGCATCTTTTTAAAGTACATGTACTTGTTTTTTAGGTCAATATGGAAGGAAGAGTTTCAAACCTCCAACTTTTTTAAATATGTAAGTAATGTCTTGATGAATTGAATTATACTCGTATTAGTTTTTCAAGTATAAATGCTAAATAAGCAAAACTTTAAGGGCCTGTTTGACCCACCGGTTATTATAACCCGTATTATAATAACCTGTGAAATACTCTACACTCCAAACATAGACTATTATAACCCAGACTATACTACTCTGCATTTTAAATAATATTATATGTTTCATAGACTATAATAACCCACAGATTATTATAACCTTTTGTTATTATAACCCACTCAGTATACCAAACAAACACTTAAGGGGTTATTTGGGGCATTGAGTGTGTTATAATAACATGAGTTATTATAGTATGTGGAGTTATATAACTTATGTTTGGAATGCAGAGTTATTTAATTTGGGTTATAATAGTCTGTATTTAGGATGCAAAATATTCCATAAACTATTATAATTTGCGCCCTAAACAAGTTTTAAAAGTTTATGGACATAAGAAACTTACCTTAGACCCAACTCTAAAACTTTAAGACAAACCTAGAATTTAACTATTATTAAAATTATTGAAATAATTTTAGACCATAACAATATATTTCATACTTTTAACCAACCTAAACATGATACATAAATAACCTTTATAAGTTCAAGGTTCAAATTCTCATCAATTATATTTTGTTTAAATAGTAATTAATGCTCTTAATTATTAATAGTAATTTAGACGAAGAAATGAAGATGAAAGGAAATACCCCAACTTTAATAGAGCCACTCCTTTTGAATTCCCAGTCAAGAACATAGTCATAATTCCCAACAGTAGCCACCATCCTAACCACCAAACTACTTTCCGGTTCCCCACGTCTAATCTGCCAAAAATAAGAACAAAAACCATTACATAAACTGCAATAGAAAACGAAAAAAAAAAAAAAAACAGAGGAGAATTCTATCAAGAAATCAACGGAATAATTATCATACCACTTTTCCAGGAATATTTATCTCAGTATGTCTCCATAAGATATCTCCCGAATGGCGTTCGAAGATGCAAATCGCTCTCGATACCTTCTGTGGTCGCCCGTCCGCACCGGCCATGTAGCCGTCGATATACATGGCGGTTTCCGGGCAGTCAATTATTGGCTGCAGGGAGTCCGCCGCCCGCCCAAATCCAAACTCTCCGATATCCATGAAAGTTCTGAAGTACCATTCGTTTGTTGGATCCATATACGGCACGAAAGTCTCTGAAATGTGTCCTCTGTATAGCACTTGTCTGAATTTCTTCTTCTCGTCGTCGAAAATGGAAGCTGTTGAGATAATAACTCCAGCTCTGGCGTTGAAACCGACGTGGAAGACCCAGTTTTCCCATTTCACTTGATGGCCTTCAATGGTGAATCTTCTTTTTGGGGCGTTGCAGTTGGAGGATTTGGGCTCTGTTTTCTTTGATTGGTAATCGGTTCCTTCTGATTTTGGTAAAGGGGCTGTGAATCTGTCGGAGTAATTGATGATTTTCATCGAATCGACATCGACTAGTGTGATGATTCCTTCGATTGGCCTGGAGAAGACATTGCTGGTTCCTTCTCTGTAAAAGCACGCAACTTTTAGAAGCCTTTTGGTTGTTTTTTCACCGTACCACCCTACTGTGAATGGGATGCAAGAAACATGAGACAAATTCAAGCCTCTCCTCTGAATGGAAGCCTTGAATTTGGGGAAATTGAGAGGGAGCTTGCTGGCTTGAAAGAGCTCAACAAAAGTGAGAGGAGGATAGCCATGGCCGTTGTAGACATGGTGGGATTTGACCGAGCAAGTGGCCAGGTCTACAAGTAGCTCATGGGTGGAATCTGCTGCCCGGACCACAACGTTGGCGCGGCGGGGCGAGCGGTGGAGAGGGTTGTTTTGTTCACTGGAAGAGAGCCAGGAAAGAACATCTTTCTTCTCTGGTTCTTCCAAGTCGACGAAGTGAAATGTGAGATTTGGGAGCTTTCCCAGGTGGGATTTATGAACCGCGAGCCTTATTTGGTCAAGCTCCACCGGGCTTAGAGGATCGAGCGGATGGAAAACGGATGGCACCGCCGCACAGAAGTGAAGGTGAAGGACTACAAGAAGAAACAGAGGAAGAGTCATGGAGGGAGGAGGGAAAATTCAAACGGGTTTGGGAGTTTACTGATCTTTCTCTTTATGATGCTCCAACAAAGAAACCGCCATGTTTCTTCATTAGATAATAGAGACGAAAATTCAACTTAAAAAAAGTAAAAAGAAGAGTTCTCGTCTGGAAGTCAAATGATTAATAAGCTGCCCCTTATATAAATGTTTTTTTTATTGGAATAGCAGAAAGATGGATGAGGAAGTCCAATCGCTTTGTTTAATCCCCTCCTTTTCAAATGATGGAAAGTTGGAACTTCTTTCCAAAGCATGATGTTTGCAGAGGCTTTTTTGTTTTACTATTCCTTTACTTTTCTTGCATTGAGAGCAAGTGTCATTTGACTACCTCAAGGGAAAAGAAAGACATCTCATCTTCACAAATTTTTTTTTTAAATTCTCAACTCACCTGTCCACTTAATCCCAAACAATGAAGTCAACTAAACAAAGGATGGCCAGGGTAGAATTTTATTGGACACTTCAGAAACTTCATAAGCACATAGCATTTGACCAAAAATCACTTTTTCCATCCCTTTTAGGCATGAGAAGATGACAAAAGTGATTTTGGTCATTTCAAAATCACTTTCAAATATGTCTTAATAGTGGTTGGAGACGTGAAGTAAAACCATTTGATTAAGACACATCTCATGTAACGTGTTGTTCAAACAAGTGTACTCATATTATCCTATGGCAATTGCCTTGAATGTGAATGAGTGTTGCTGATGAAGTGTATTCTTAAAGTACAATCCAAGGAGGTAATTATTGTTTCAGAGAGAGCAATTAGACCATTCGACTACCTGGGGTGGGGCGACTTTAAGCACAGGATTGCTCTCAAAGAAATTGGTTGGTCTCAGCTCAAACCCACTGCTAAGAGTTGGCATCAATGGGAAATCCTCTTGACAAGGTACATGATGAAAACCCATGGTGTACCACATCACTATGTCCTTATTCTCTATCTCCCTGTCCCTGCATTCATCATCCCATCCACATATGTTATTGGTTATAGAACATCACACTTTGTTGTACTTTTAACTAATATAAATTACGAACCAAGATGTGGGCCTATAGCTTCAACTTAGTTTTAGTTTGATCCTTATCGTTTTTAAATTTTCAAGTTAACTCCTATAGTTTAAACTTAGTTTTAATTTGGTTAAACCCACAAATTGTTCATAAACTATCTTGTACTCTAAGAAGCACGAACACTTAAGGATGAGAACGAGGTCAGGGATGTATTCCTCATTCCCGTCCCCGTGGAGAATTTCCATCTTCGTCCTCACCCCATTCACCGTTTCGGAGAATCGAGGTCGAGGTCGGAGATTCCGTAATCGGGGACCTGGGAAAAAATCTTTGTTTTCTTTTTTTTAATTAAAAATAATATATATTAATTATTAGTAACATAAAATTACATATCAATAATAATATTTTACAAATAATTATAATATACATCATATATATTTCTAAAAAAATTATAAAATAATATTCGGGGCGACTTCAGGGATGGGGCGGAGATACCATCCCCATGCTCACCCCGTCTCCAACCGGGTACCCAAAAAAAATCCTCAATTTGATCCCCATACCCAGTCAAACCTGGGATTCCCCGTCCCGTTCGAGATGGAGACCCGACCCCGCGGATGTTTTTGCCATCCCTACAAACACTTTAGTTTGGCTAGGATGTTCGTGTCCGACACTTGGACACTCCAACATTTGTTGAATATGTATTGGACATTGTTAGCACAATAAATCTATTCGACACTAGTTGTACAAAGTCAATATAAATCTAACATTTGTTAAACACATTGAACACTTGTTAAGTATACTAGATAGGCACATAACAATAAGTTTTGAGAGCAAAATGCAAGAAGCTCATTTCTTTAAGCATATAAATGCATAAACATATAGATTTTGAATTTTCTTCTTGTATAAAAATGTTATATACTTTTTAAAATGAATATTTTAATAAATGTGTCATTGCTATGTCCGTACCCTAGATTTTTAAAAATGGCGTGCCTTAGTATTTGTGTCTCGTCTCGTATCCATATCCGTGCTTCTTAGCTTATACTTATACAAAAGTCCACCGACTTTCTCCTCTTTTATACTAATCTTAAACTATAATTGAATCAAAAAATTTGAAAAATACTATTTCAGCCCAATAGAAACTTCTAAAATCCATAAGAACCAAATCGAAACTAAGCTAAATTTATATAGACCAAAATTAAACTATGCCCAAATTATTAGATCAAGTTCGTAATTTAAACCTTTCTTTTTAGAAAAACAACAATTAAAGCGTTTAGACAGAAGGTACATTTGTACAACTTGAAATTAACAAGTTGATTCTATTATTTGGTAGGAGAGTTTGTTTATTTTACAAATAAGCTTTTTTATCCCACTAACTCTACATATCACATGCTTAAGTAACCAAACCTACTTGTTTATATTATATTTGAATCATTATAAATCATAAATCTACCCGCAAAATACAGGCTAAATGATGATTCACTTTACCTAATCACATGCATAAATCTTTTTCTTAAGCTAAGTATAACATACAAGCATTAAATTGATTGATTAGCAATTAATTAATTTGGATTTCAATCAATCAAAGGGTTTACCTGTGACTCCAAGTAGCCAAAGTATCGTCTCCACGGCTCTGATCAGTGAAGAGTCCAGAAGCCCATTTCTCGGAGCTATTATACGGTGTAATCCACACATTGAAATTCGAAAACGCTCCCCTAATTTGGGGGTAATCATCCAAACTCAAAAGAGGACCCGCCGCCGACTTCGGAATCAGACGGTAGCCAACGGGATTCCCCATTCTGGTCCTCCGATTGGGATTCACGATTGCGAACTCGGCCTGTTGGAGGCCGAATTTGATCCTCGCATCGGACTCTGTTTTTGCGGTCTCGGCGACGACCGTCCAATAGCTCCGCCTGGGGAAATCGGGGTCCGGCGATCGGACTGTGCGGAGGTTGGATTTGACGAAGGAGTTGGCGCCGCCGTCGACGTCGAGATCGAGGTGGTAGATGAGGAAATGGTCATGGCGGACGCCGATCGTATTCTCGGCTAACAGAGGGCCGTAGACTTCCTCCTTTATTTGGTCACTGTGAGTGTATTTTGATGCCCTAACTTCTAGCAACCCGGTTAGCCCAACCTGTAACAAAGGGCAAAAGCGGAAATTCACATAGCATTATAGGAAAATTTTCCCTCTAAAATTGAAAGGACCAAATATATGTTTTCGTCCTAACATAGTTTAAAAATTTTTAGTTTAATATATCATCATTAGTAAATGTTAAAATTAAAATTAGTTTATAATAGAATTACATATAATAATAGGAAGTGTTTAAACTTCACTCAAAAGTGATAAAGCTAGTTTCTTATTTCAAAAAGTGATAAACTAGTTTGCAATTTTGGGTTTAAATTAAATAGTTACTTTTTTAAGGGTTAATTTTAGATTTTGCTTTTTATTGTTATATATATATTTAGTACAACAAATATGGGTCCAGAAGTTTGAACTTCCATTTAAGGGAGTAAATATCAATTACTAATGAATTATGCTCACTTTGACAATATATATTATTTCGACTAAAATTGGAAATTTTTACAATAATTTTTTATAGGTATCAAATTCTGTTTTTATAATACATTTTCAATATTTATTTGCCTCACAATGTTTACAAATATATGTTGTTGAAAATGCAATCAAAGTCTCGTATTGGCGGAAATCATGGATATATAAATAAAGGACAATATATTCATTTGTATGAGATATTTTGAGTAAAACTAAAAATAAAGTTATAAGAATTTATGGCAATGGACAATATCATACAATTATGTAGATACACGATAGGTCTCTAACAAAAAAAAAAGACTCATTGTGACTAAAGAGAGCATAGTTCAACTGGCGGATCGAATGTATTAACGACTACGAGGTCTGTGGTTTGAATTCCTCTAATTACCATTGTACTAAAACAATAGACTTCTATGTAAAATAATAGATGTTGTGTGCTTCAAACCACAAATCTCATGGTTATTAACACATTTTATATGTTAGTTCAACTATGCTTTATTTGACATAATTAGTTACTTATTGATTATTATAATCAATTATTTATTTATTGTTATTAATTTAGCCCATTCATTATTATCATAGTTAACATTTTTAAAATATTTCTTATATTAAAACATAATTTTTAACTAATTAAATGGATGCAATTAAGGCTATTAATGGAATAATTAGCTAGTTTAAATTAAATCATCTTAATTAAATAATTATTCCATTAAAGTTATTCATTGATTACTAATTAATTAATTTTTATCAATGCTTTGAATTAATTTAAATTTTTTATTATTTAATCTATTAAAATTAAGTAAAATTTTTAGGATTAATTTCATTAAACAAATACAAATATTATTTGTTTTCATCCAATTTTATAATATTTTTCGTGCATAATCAAATACAATCATCTTTGATGGATTAATTTTCAACAATTATAAATTTAAGCATATTATTTTGAGACATCCTTCACTCTCAACATATATAAATTCTTTAACTAAATTGATTTTGCCAAAAAGAACATAGTTCAATTGACATCAAGTATGACTCATGACCAAGAGACGATTTTAATTAATGGTGCGATACATATTTTTATTTTTATTTTTCAAAAATATCAAAAGAGAGAAAAAAAATGATTAAAAGCAGATTAACAAAAAATAAACTTACATTAGCAATAATGGAGCCACTCTGTTTGAATTCCCAATCAACAATATAGTCATAGTTGCCCACAGCTGCCACCATTCTCACCACCAAGCTCACTTCCGCCCTCGATTCTCTAATCTGCAAATGCCACCCACAATAATTATATCACAAAAAAAAAAAAAAACATCTCTTCCTATTTTCAACCATCAAAAAAAATATATATATATATATATAAGTTTGATCAGTTGTCTTGATCATAATGAACGGGACAATACAATAGATTCGACATTAAAGTCAGAAGATGAATCTCACATCCACAATTAGCCAACATTTTCCATACAGATTACAATGGGCTTTTCGACTAAGTCCAAACTTATAAATCAAAATATTTATGGTTTAATTGGTTAAAATATGTATATATTTTTATCAAGAAGTCTAAGGTTTAAATCTTGTCTACATATATAAAGGGAAATTTGTATAGAAGACTTTTTTTTACGTGCATTGATATCGTTTGACCTGTGTTTTGTGTATTCAATCCAAATTACCACGAGAGCATCGTATTCTCACGTACTCTTGCTCTAACTTTCTCACTCTCGCTCTCGTTCAAGTTATCGTTATCGCTCATGATAGTTAATGAGTGGTCGAAATTCCGAAGAAAAGAAAGAGATAGGGAAAATCGCGCTCTCGTTCTTGCTCTCGTTCTTGCTCTCTCACTCTCACTCCTAGTTCAGTTACTCTTGCTCTTTCTCTGACTTATTTTTTCTTGTCTCTTTTTTCCTCCAGATTTTTTCGACCACTCATTTGAGCGAGAGCTAGAAAACTAGAGCAATAGTGTTTTCACGCGTGAATAAGCAATATCAACTCATATTGTTCTTATGAGTAATTTTGTGTGCATTACATGTCAGTCATATTTCGTTATTTTTAAGAATCTAATCTATCAGTATGTGAGCATAGGTTATTCGTACGAAACCCATATATAAAAGAAGATTCAACACCCAAACAAAAAAGAGTAAAAAGTGAACTTACTAATCTATTTGGAATAGTGCCCTCCGTGTGGCGCCACATGATATCACCGTCAAGGCGTTCAAATATACAGAAAGTATTTGCCATCTTCACCGGCCTCCCATCTCCGGCCGCCATGTACGTATCCATAAACACCGCATTCTCCGGGCAATCTCTGAGCGGCTCTAAGGACACAGCGCACTGCCCGAACCCGTACTCGCCGGCGTCGAAAAACGTTCGGTAGTACCATTCTTCGTTCAAGTCCATGTATGGCACGAACAACTCCGATATGAAGGCTCTGTATAATACTTGTCGGTGCTTTTTCTTTTCCATGTCGTAGATTGATGCTACCGATATGATTGGCCCCGCTCGCTCGTCGAAGCTCAGGTGGAAGTTCCAGTTCGCCCAACTGCTCCATTTTCATAACACATTAAAACTTTTAATTTTGTAGGGTTAAATTATAAATTTGGCTTTATATGATTTTAATTTGCTAATTAATTTGTAGGGTTAAATTACCAATCTTTTTTTCTTTTTGGGTTCAGTATCTACCACCACGAAACTCTAACGGCTATTTATTTATTTTAATTTGGAAAAGAAAAAATAACAAAACAAAAATAAGGTCCCACCGAGATTTGAACTGGATTCAGAGTCCAATGTCCTAACCACTAGACCATGGGACCTTTTTGTTTACTTTCCCAATATTTATTTACACGTTTGTTAAATTTAACAATACAAGTAAGTATTTTTACATAATACCTGCGGCTAGCTTATACAGACAATGTGACACATTTTTAACAATGAACTATATATATTGAATTGACAATAAACTATTTTCTATTTTGCTAGCTGTATTGGTAATGTTAAAGTGAATAATAAGTATGTACTATCGATCAAGGTGCTAAATATTTGAATCTCTCGTTGTTGAGCTCAAAGAAAAACAAAACTATATATATTGATTTTTTATATGTTAATATTTATAACTAAAGTTAATAATAAAAAATTGTCATGGGGTAAAAAAAAAAATAATACTGACCTCATAAGACTAAATTTAAAAAACAAGAAAACAAAATCATGTGAACCAAAAAAACAAGTCCACGTCATAGACAGAATATAAAATTTAAAACGGAAGCATTCATAAAAAGCATCGTAATTTAAATTAAAAAAAATTGCTAAAACAAAATTGATCATTCTTACGTAATGGAGTGACCGTTGACTTTGAAGCTGGGGCCTTCCGGCTGGACCAGCTTGATTCCATTCAAACGCGGCAAAAACGGCGGCCTGAGCATTGATTCTCTGTACTCAGTCCCACCGGCCTTCGGCATCGGAACCACATATCTATCTCGAAATCCAATAATCTTCATCTCATCAAGATCGACGGTCACCGTCACGCCTTCCACCGGCCTCATGTACAAATTCACACTCCCATCCAAATAGTAGCATTGAACCTTCACGATCCTCTTTTCTTTCTTCTTTTCCCCGAACCATCCAACGCTGAAACAAGCGCAAACCACTTCTTCCATTTTCAGGCCTCTCTTTTTCACCGCCGCCTCGAACGGCCGGTGGGATAGAGGTAGCGCGGCGGCGGCGAACTGCTCCTCGAATGTGTATGGCGCGTAGGCCGGACCGGAGTAGACGCGGTTCGAGAGGATGGAGTTTTGGGTTATGTCTATGAGGATCTCGTGGGTGGCTTTGTTGAACCGGACGGTGGCGATGGCGCGACGGGGCGGCGGTGGAGTTTTGGGATTTGAGAGCCATGAGAGGAGGGATTGCTTGTCGGGGTCGGCGACGGCGACGTATTGGAAGGTGATGTTGGTGCCGGTGGTGTTGGTGATGAGTGATCGGATGAGTTCGAACTCCGCCGGGGAGAGCGAGTCGAGAGGGTGGCGGTGGACGGCGACGGAAGAGAAGAGAAGGGAAGTGAGGAGGAAGAAGAAGATGAGTTTGGAGGGTTTAAGTTTTACCATTATTTGATATTTTAGCGACAGAAAAATGATTTCAATTAGTTGATATTTTAACGACAGAAAAATGACTGTAACAGTTGTATAGTTGAATTTTTTAGTACTAATATTTTCAATGACCATTGTTAGCTTTATATCAATGTTATTTAAAAATGATATAGAGTCTAATTGCATTAAAAAAATCATTTATATAGAAAAATGAGTATAGACAAAAGGTAGGTATTTTAAAAAATATTTACCTATTAACCAACTTCGTTTATCTTACGTCATGAGAAAAAACGACTGCCACACTAAAAATTTGATGATGGCTATTTATTTTTTTCACTAGTACAAATTCGAGTTTTAATGACGGGTATTGCATCCTAACGAAGAATGATACTTACATCCTAATTGATCAACGTCGTTTATTTTTTGTTACTAGTACAAATTCGAGTTTTAATGTTGCCACTAAAATCGTTGGATACTTACATCCTAATTCCATCCTAACCATGCTTGTCAGATCTCGAAATTTGCAAGAAATCATTCGATACTTATGTCAGATCTCCAATTCCTGCCGGCTCAACTTCTTTCTCGCAAAGAACGATTTTAGGAGTCGTAATGAGGGTTTGAGAGACCGATGTTCTTAGGATTTGTGAGAGAAGGAGTGAGAGACCGATGTTTTTAGGAGGCATTTTATTTCGTCTGTTTATGTTTAATGACGGGCAACTTCCTTAAAATTAATGTCACCAACGCAGTTTTCTCCGTCCGTCATTGTTTGTAAGCATGAATTTTTAAAGTCTGTCATTAAAACTCAAGTTTTTTGTTGTAGTGTTTTCATATATGTTCTCTTTCGCAATTTTTATCTTTCTCTATTTTCTAGTTGTCATAAATAAAATGGCGATCGGTACAAGATATGAGTAGATAACTTTGGTAGTAGTACTAGAAATTTTCTCAATCCTTTCTTGCTCGCTGGTCGCTGGTCAACTTCATTTTCAGATCTGGAACTAATCGTTTTTAGGTTAATTCTTACTCTGTGTCAACTTTTCTCCAATGTGTAAATTTTCCAACAATTCGGTTTGGATTTTTATGGACAAATGGGTCTTCTCTTTTTGTTGGGTTATGTATAAGACGTCCTATTGAAGATAAATAAAGCATGAGTTATGATATTTTATCTCATATATATATATATATATATATATATATATATATATATATATATATATATTAATATCTAATATTTAGATTTTTTTAATTCAGTTTCTGCTGTTTAAAAAAAAAAAAACAATTGGGTCTTTCACGTTTTTTAAATTTACAATTATACAGTATTAAAATTGGTTAATGATAGGCTTCATTACATGACATGATATGTACAATATTAAAATTTGAGCATTTTCTCTTTTTAAGTGATCTATTTTTTTCACCTAAATTTTTGCCAACTTATTAAATATCATGTAAAATAAATTTATCTAGATCAATTTTAACATTTAGTGTCAGGAAGCATATAATTGAACATTTTTAAAATATTAGGAGCTAAATAAAGAGTTTTTAAAATATTAGGAGCTAAATTGAAAAAAATAAAAAAAAAATATTAAGGATTTTTTTTTTTTTAAGAAGCAAACATTGAGGACTAAAACGTACATTTAGTTTTTCTTTTAGATTAAAATACTTTGATTTTTTTCTTTTAGATTAAAATACTTTGATTAAGGGCATGTTTAGAATAAGTGATTAAAAACATTTTTTAAGACCTTTTTTGACAATATGTAAAGTGGGGAATTCGAATCTTTAAGAGTTGTTTGGGGCATTGAGTGACTTATAATAACATAAGTTATTATAATATTTGAAAGCATATATAATATTATTTAAAATACAGAGTAGTATAGTCGAAGGTTATAATTGAAGGATTTAATGTTAAGAATGCAGAAACAATTTAGGATCTTGAACACTCTAATTTGATCAATTTTACAAAATAAAAAGCATGCTCAAAACTGGAAAAACAGAGAGTTAGGAAACTCAACTTTGAAGATCAAATTCACTTCACCTGGTAGACGATTTGCAATATGAACACTTCGTGGGCCACCTCTAATGTCTTCTATACTATCTTCAGGCCTTGGAACCAGATTGTGAGATCCTAGATTGAATTTGAAAGAAGAGTGCTCAAGTGTAAAAACCGAGAATCGTAAGAGTTTTCTACAAAATTCTATCAAATCTCCTTTAAATAAAACTTCATTAAGCTTTGTTCATTAAGCTTTGTTAAAGTGCCAACACATGAGTGATGAGGATGATTGAAGAATGAGGTGGCCAATTTTGGCTAATTTTGAGATTGAATCATCTTGGTCAAGTTGACAAGTTGATTTCAAGATTAATCTTGAAATCATCTTTTAATTTTAATTCCAAAATCAATATAAAATTGATTTAAAACTAAAATCAGTTTAATTAAATAATTTAATTTTTAATTTAATTTAATATCAAATATTAAATTAAACATTTTGTCCAATCTCGATCTCAATATCGATTTCTCAAACATGAATCCTTATTCATGCCATAAATCGATCCAATATTTAAAACATATTTAAATATGTTCACCTCTTCTTAATCATAATTTAATTCATAATTAAGTTATGACACGTTAAATATATCGCATATAATTAACGTTTTCTCCCAAAACCGAATTTGAACAATTCAAATTCTTTTATCTCAATTTGTTACAATGCTTAGTCCGAGCTAGTAAGGGGGACCTAATGGACCTACAGATCATGAACTCCAATGATACGAGATTAATCGGTACCATTTGTTCAAAACCAGGAGTCAGCACTTAAGGGAACAACCTCTCTACTAATCGCCCTTAAGCGGGTAAGAGTAATTTCTATCTTGCAAAACTATGTTTCCAGCTATGTACCCGGTCTTATCCCTGAAATGAGAGGTTCATTGAGTCGGCGATCTCGAGCCACTCTCACCCATGCAAATCTTAGAATAATCCGAATAAACATTGTAAATACCATATTTGTCCGGTAATTTTTATTTTTATTTTTATTTCATTTATTTATTTTATTTTATTTCTTTATCCCATATATATATTTATTTATTTTAAATAAAGTTTTGCCTTAAAAAAACTATTTTATTTTATTTATTTTATTTTATTTATTTTTATTTTGATTTATTTTACTTTCTTTTAATATATCACTTAACCACCCACTTGCCACTTGCCACTTGCCACGTATCTCCTCTACGATCTCTCCCACTTAGTTTCCCTCTCTCCGTCATTATCTCTCCCTCACAATACGTATTGGTATTTTTGCCTATAGAAAGATGGATGAATTGATACAAAAGGGGGTTTCTAGATAAGGGAGGAAACTTTTTTCGTTTTTGTATTATATAGAGAAGACAAGCTTTCCTCACTTCATTTCCAAGTAAGTTTTTTTTCCTTCTTTAATTGATATTTTTGCCATGTGAGATTTGTATATAGAAGTTTGACCAATTTGGCCACTGTATTTTCCTCTCATTCCTCTCTCTATTTTGACCATTGGTTTATTTGGATTCTGTATTTAGTCTCATTCCTCTCTCTATTTTGACCATTTGTTTATTTGGATTATGTATTTAGATGGGGCCAATTTGTGATATTGTATCTAGATTTGACCAATTTGGCAAGTTTTTTATTTGATTTGTTTTAGCCTCTCTAAATTTCGATTTGACCACTGTATTTTGATTTGGCATTTAATTTGGTCCCATGTCTTCATAATTGCTCTTGCATATATTGAGAATTAGATTAAGACTTCCCATTACATATTGAGATTTGGTCAATGTATTTTGATTTGTACTTTGATTTGTTCTTTGTATGTTCTATTTGTGAATATTTTAATGGTAAATCATTGAGGTTTTAGTTTGGCATTGTATATTATGATTTGACCATTGTACATTTGAATCACTGTACAGTTAAATTTTGTCAATCATTTGATCATTATTTATTTGGTGAATCACTGCATATTTATTTGGTCAAGTATATATTTGTTTGGCCAAGTTATGTATGTATTATTTTGTCAATCGCTCTATTTGTTTACACTGCATTCTTCTTTTAAAATAATGTATTTTGGTCAGTTTTGTTTATCCGGTTAATTATATGTTTCAATAACTCAAGACATTTGTAAATTTATTTATGCCTTTTTATTTGAGTTGAAAAATTGAAAAATACTTAATTTGTTTGCACTTTAGCAACAAAGTTTGAAATAAAACGAGTTTGTCTTAGGTTTAAATTAGATTTCTGAAATAAGAACCCTCTAATTTTTTCAAAATTGCATTTTGGCATCATAGTTTGAAATAAAACAAATTTGCCCCCTTTTACAATTGGATTTTTGAAAGAAAAATTCTCTAACTTTTCAAAATTGCATTTTGGCATCAAAGTTTGAAATAAAACATCCACTTTTAAAATTAGATTTCTAAAATAAGAACCCTCCAATTTTTCAAAATTGTATTTTGGCATCAAAATTTGCAATAAAACAAATTTGCCAATTTAAAATTAGATTTCTGAAATAAGAACCCTCCAGTTTTTTAAAATCGTATATTGACAATGAAGTTTGAAATAAAACAAATTGTCTCCTTTTAAAAATGGATTTCTAAAATAAGAACTATCTATTTTTTTTAAGTTCTTTTCATAAGTATTTTTTTAAATAAGGGACAAGTTCCCAATTTTTCTAATGACCTTGAGCCACTCATAGTTGTTAATTCATATTTAAAATGTGGATTAATAAATTTTGGGGCATTCAAAATAAAATACAAAAATATTTTTCTTCCAACCAATAATAAACAAAAGGATAATTTTAAAATAAGATGTGGTAACCGTTTTTCTAAAACGTGTGTTATAGGGGTGCTAACACTTTCCCTACACTCAATCGACTCCCGAGCCTAATTTCTGGTTTCATAGACCAACATTTTTCTTTTAAATGGGTGACCAATCACACTCCATGATGATTGGTGGTGACTCCAAACCTTTACCTCGAAAGAGACCCTTGGGAGAGGACGTCGGCCGCTCCGCGTCGCGATGACGTTGCGACAAACAAGAGTTCATAGCACATTCAGGATTAAGATCAAGTTACCTAGGTCATCGTATGAATATAGTCAGTTAAGACAGTAAACGAAGTTATAAAGTCAAAGTGACTATTTCGCACAAACTCATTACATAGGAGGTCTCCACTCGCAAGTCTCCACATGAACGATTTAGGATCACATCGTTTGTACTTTACAAAATAGGCCGCGTCCATAGTGTGTCCCTAGGATAAGGTACCCAACCCTATCTCTATACTATAGACCGTTCTGGTTATAACTTGAATTTGATCCACTTTTATGTCATACATAAAATTCAAGTATACATCCTATAGCCAAGGGTTCTTTATTGGATTACGGTTACAAAATACACAATTCACTTTATTCAATAACACATTTACTGAATAAACCTCAATAATATCTTTATTGCAAAATAGAATGTACATTCAGTTTACAAACCACGAGTTTTAGGACTTAAACCCCAACAATAATAGTCTGTATTTTGAGTGTAGAGTATTTCACAGGTTATAATAACACAAGTTATTATAACATGTGCCCCAAACATGCCCTAACATTTTAGTTGAGGGCACAAGCTTTATGTAGGCTATGATCATGTTGGCACTTTTTTAAGACTTAAATATATTTATATTTTTTTAGTTTTTTAATACAATAAACATAAAGTATGGAGATTTAAACATCTACATTTTAGTCGATTGATATATACCTTATTCAGATGAGCTAGGCCCAGGTTGACAATTATCCAAAAATATCAACTATAAATATCAAATCATCATAACGTACTATCACAGAACCAATTAGCTCTTAAAAAAAATCAAGGGTAAATTATAAAAAATACTCATGAACTTTGTATTTTATTACAAAAATACCTCTAAATTTTCAAAAGTTTCATTAATATCCTTGAACTTTAAAAAAAAAAACTAAAAAATACCTCTACCGTTAGTTTTGGAATGGAAACCATGAGTACTTTGTTTCAAAAATTTCATTACTACTATCCTTAAATTAAAAAAAATATATATATATCCTTACCGTTAGTATATGAACAAAAATCATTAGTACCTCGTTTTAAAATAACGCCCTGAACTTTTAAGAGGTTTATTAATACTCTTAACGTTAAAAAAATGCTCTTACCATTAGTATAAGGACAAAAATTATTTATCTACACCTTATTACCTCGTTCTTCTATTTATTTTTCTATATTGATTTGCTTCAATTTAGGGTATAACACTTCTCTATTTTTTTCTTTTTTTTTTTTCATTTTTTCAATACCCTCTTTACTCTCTTTTTCCATTTTTCAATATCTAAAACTACTCCATTCGATCAGTCTATATAAACTATAACAAGAAAAAAAAAAGAGAATAATGGAATCATTAAAGAACCTTAGGACTTTGAGTTTAAAAAGGTTGTACATTAGTAATTTGAGTTAGTACATTTGAATTTAATACATACAAAAAAAACATGTTGAGAATTTTGGTCATAATTTTAAGGAAGTGGGTGGGAAAAGAAAGAAAACATATGCATTACTAAATTTGTACAAATGAAGATTTTATTAATCATTTTTTCAATTCAAATTAGTCTATTTATTATGGTCAATTAAAAAAGTTCCCATGATTGAGAATCGAGATAAATAGAGGAAAAATTAAAGTATTTGTATTAAAAAATGGGTTGTATATGAGTTGTTTTCAAATTACTTCTTTTTCAACCCAAGATAACTTCAAAAATATTGACTATTTTAGTGTTGAAATTTCTTATATTTACATTTAGAATTACTTAGAAACAAGAGAGAACTACTATTATTTATTTAAAGTTATAATATTTAAGGAAATATGAGAAATGAGAGAAGTTTTAGAGATTGAAAAATGGAAGAAGAGAATAAGAGTGTATTGAAAAAGATAGGAAAAAAGAGGAAAAATAAAGAAGTCTTAGGCTATATAGATTGAAACAAATCAGGAGAGAGAAAATAGAAGATAGAGGTAATGAAGGATAAATAAATGGTTTTCGTCCATATACTAATGGTAAATAAATTTTTTGAACTTTTTTTTTACAAGGTTAATGATATTGATACAACTTTTAAAAGTTAGGGGATAATTTTAAAACGAGGTACTAATGATTTCTTTTCATATACTAACAATAAGGGTATTTTTTAACTTTTTTTTTAAAGTTTAGGGGCGTTAATAAAACTTTTGAAAGTTCATGGATATTTTTTAAACAAAGTACTAATGGTTTTCATCCATCGATTCTGTAATTCTTCTGCCTTTCTAACTTCTTCTTTTTTATTTGATTTCTACATTTTTTGTTTCTTCCTTTATCGTTTTACGAACAATATCTTTATTTTCTGTTCTTGCTTGGCGATTAGTTCCGTAATTTCTATCTCGTGTTGTTACTTCATATTTTCAGGTTTGTTTTTCATTTTTCACTGTTTTATATTCATATTTTGTCTTCTTTTCACTATTTTTCATTTTGTAGATTGTAACTTTTTTTTAATAGGTTCCAATGCTTTTACTATCTCTAAGTATATTGCATGATGGGATATGGAATGAATCCAACCTATACAACAATTTTAAAGTTTCGTGTGTGCTCGTTCTTTTGGATTCTAATTTTACCCAGTTTTTCGATTTCATTCGTAGCAAACTCCACTTTTCGAATAATCAAATTATTACTTGGTTGACTCTTTACTGGGATTGTTCTAATAAATCAAGTGTAATTAGAATTACCGATGATAGGGATGTTATGTGGGTTCTCTCTACCATATCCGATGGTGCTTTAATAATGTCCATGTTGTCGTTGATTATTTAGAAGGTGCTGAATTTGATTGTTCCACGACTATTACCTTTATTAGAGACACAGATATGGTAGTAAGACGAGCACACACGAAACTTTAAAATTGTTGTATCGATTGGATTCATTCCATATCTCATCATGCAATATACTTAGAGATAGCAAAAGCATTGAAACCTATATAAAAAAAAGTTACAACCTACAAAATGAAAAACTGTGAATAGAAGACAAAATATGAGTAGAAAATAATGAAAAACAAACTTGGAAATATGAAGTAACAACACAAGATAGGAATTACGGCAAACAATAACATAAAATAAAGATATTGTTCGTAAAACAATTAAGGAAGAGGTCGAAAATATAAAAATCAAATAAAAAAAGGAATAAGGTAGAAGAGCAGATGAATTACGGACCTAATCGACAGATGCCAACATGAAATAAAAATATTGTTCATGAAACCATGAATGAAGGGACCGAAAGTGTAGAAATCAAATCAAAAGTGAAGAAGGTAAAAAAGCACAATAATATTAGGTATATAACCGGATAAATAGTAAAGAATAATTCAAAAAATAGAATGAGAATTTAAATTATTTTAAATATGTTAAAAGAAAATAACTTAAATGTAAATCTTTTAAAAAGATATTAGATACAATTTTGAAAATGCAAGAGAGAATCATATTATTTACAAAAATGAAAAATTAAAAAAGGAAAATCGAAAATAAAAGTGAGCGCTAAACATGTGCATATCACTTTTAACCATAATTTAAAACCCACCAAAGATGACTATTTGTGAAAATTATGAATTGTTTTAATCATTCCTAGCATTCTCCCAAAAATCTTCCCTTTCTTTTCTTTTCATGTGAAAGCTAAGTGGGCTGTTTGGGCTGTGTATGTTGAAAGCATCTGGGCTATTTGGAGCCCAATTAGCTTTTTCAGTTAGTTAGCCTTTTATTTTATTTTATTTTATTTTATTTTTTATCAATGGGACCAAAATAACAACAACGATAATTATATCAAATTTCTTGTTGACATGAATGTTGCTAAAATAGTTGGGTATCTATGATTTTCTTAGATTTAAGTGATAGTTTTTTTTTTACAAGACATTTTATTCTGATCTACTATATTAATTTAGGACTAAATTCAAAAGAAAAAGTTTTTAAGTTAGGGGTCAAGATAAGCATAACTCTACAAGTCTATACATAATATTCTCAACTAATAGATTAGAGGTTCAAATCTCCTTACGTGAATCGAACTAAAAAGAAATATCTAAATTATAGTGTATTCAAGTTAAATTATATATTTAATCTTTGAACTTTTAAGTTTTATATTTAAAAGGTTATTGAACTTTAAAAGTATTTAATAAGTCCTTAAATTTTAAAAATACCCAGTAAATTCTCGAACTTTCAATTATTTTATCTAATAAATTCTAGATATATTCAATAATTTTAAAAGTTAATTGGTAAATTGAATTTTGGGTTTAATAGGATACTAAACTTGTAATTTTGTGTCGATAAATCTGTAAAAATTTTAAAATATTGAAGGCCAAAATCCTATTAGACACAAAATAAAAAATTCAAGACATATTAAACATAAAATTAAAAATTTCAAAACCTATTAAACACTTTTTAAAATTCAAAGATCTCAAAATTAAAAGTTTAAATTCTTAGATATTTTTAAAGTTCAAAGACCAACTAAACATAAACTTAAAATTTAAAAACAACCTATTCCAAAAAGTATTCCTGGGTTATTTAAAGGTAATTTTTGCACAAAATTTAGAAACTCAATAAGAATATTTGGAAATATTAAAATCAACGTTATACAAAAATCAAAATTTATAAAGGAAACGAGCGTTCAATCAATTCTTAAAAGAAAAGCGTTCAATCATTAATGAAATAAGTTAATGTCGTTTCTTATTAAAAAATATATATATATTAATATCGTAAATGAAATAAGAAGATTTTTATTCCGAAATTACACGAGTTTTTTTTTTTTTTTCCACTCTAGAAACTGTCATAAAACAGGATGAAAAAAAGCAACATGAAGAATAATCAAACTCTATAAGTTCAAATTATGTATGCGTTGAATTCAAAATTGTGACCGTGGAAAATGTTTATTTAATTTTTTTTCCGAAAAATGAAAATTGTTTGTTAATTAATAAATATTGCAGCATTTGTCCTCTTTTTGCCTAAAAAGCCTTAAATTTTGTTTTGATTGGTGGGTGCAGTGCACGCGCCTAGCTCCTGACATTATTTTTAAATACTTATCCAACCACGTGCGTATGATGTACGATAATTTAAAATACTCATGATATTGCTAAAATATAAGAAAATATTATATTTTATTTTTTCCTGATTAAAATACAGTAATAATATTAATAATACACACGATATGTAATTATAGTTTTTTTTAGAGAATAATATGTAATTGTACCGAGGTGGTATATAATATTAAATGATGTATTGTATGCATGGCTAATGTGTTTCATATACTTTGTATTATATAATTAAATTATCATTTTTAAAGAAAATATAGAAAGTTAAGAGTCAGTAATAAAAGTTGTTGCCATATTTATAAATTTGTCGTGAAAAAAACGTAAATATGACATTTTTTCCCCATGTATCACTAATTAACATTTTATATTGTTCATAAAATAAACCACGAGTTCTTATGTGATGCCTAAGGAAGAGGGATACATGAATGAACCGAGTCCACATCTGAATGAGAGGGATGTTGATGATATGAAAGAATGGTATCCAAGAAAGAGGGGTATATGAGAGTGACAATTAGGATATGAAAGTATAGTTGAGATATGCTTAAAAGAATCAATAGCTACTACCTATATTAACAAGGTGCACTTTTTCGGTGGCTCAATCATAAAAACTCCAAAGTTAAGCGTGATTGGCTTGGAGCAATTCTATGTTGGGTGACCTCTTAGGAATTTTCCTAGGGAGCATGTGAGTGATGACAAAACATCCTGAAATGACCCTGTGTTGGTTTTGTGAGGATAGTGTATTCACTAACGGTTATCATGAAGTAATCACATTGCCATGACATTATTTAATAATTTGTCAAAAAATAAATCTTTATGTCTAATTTTCATTCTTTATTATTTTTTAATTAAATCCCAACCTAAAATTTGGAAATCACAATTGTAACTAAATATATAATCGATTTAAGAAGCGTAACTTTGAAAAGTTTATTTTTTTCTGAATTATAAATTGAATTTACACTTTATAGACTTCTAAGATAGAAAAATATAACTTCTTTTAAGTCATATAATTTTGTAAGTTAAGCCAACTCTTCTGTGGTTTGAATCAATTCAAAGGCCAAAATCAGAAGAAACTTAGAAGTTGATTGTAACTTAAAAAAAAAAAAAAAAAAACTCCCATTATCCAAAAGTAATCATGAATTGAAAGGTCTAAATCCTTGATGATTCAATTTTTAAAAAAAAAATAATAAAAAATAAGAAAGACCTTGAGGATTCATAGTTGACTTGGATAAAACATGCAAAGCTGAAAAAAATAGAAAAAGAAAAAAGCCTTTGGGTATTCAAATAATGGATGGCCCAAAAATTTTCAAGTGGAGATTAGATTCCTTTATTAGTTTATTTAGATTGATTTTGATTCTATGGTTGATTCATAGGTTTAGTTAAATCAAATCAATTTGATTTTATAGAATTTAAAATATGTATATAACTTTCTTTTCTTTATGATAGTTACTTTTTTTTTTTTTTTAGTACATCAATGATAGTGGGGTAGGGGATTTGAACATATCATATTCTGATCATAAAAATCATCTTGATGTCGAGTGAATTTATACTTTCTTTTAGGGCATGATAGTTATTCATACACACTTATTTCTCATATTTGAAATATTATTCTCTATAATATAAAATATAACCTAGTAGATTAGATTTATTATCTTAACTATACAATAATTTTTGTGTTTGACAAATTTGCAATTTGAACCTTTGATTTGAATCTAAAATATTAGATATTTTAATTAATGTGTTTAGCTATGATTTTTTGTGGAGGGTTTGATTCGTTTGAATTTATCAGTTAACAATTTTTTTTTCTTTTTAGATTTATCTCCTCTAATTTTAGAGAAATCATTAGTATTCAAGATTATTATCCTTGTAATATTTTAATATTTGCTTAATTTTAAATATGAGTTTCTTTTGGAGTTTAACTTTGGAGGGTGTTTTCACCTTCTTAAAAAGGAGAGAAAATGTATTTAAGTTTTGAGTTTAGATTTTAGTTTCTTATTTTTGTAATAAATTCTTAAAGTTCTCCTATAAATACCTCTCTTATCACATTCTCAAACACACCACATTTCAAGCTTCTTTTCTCTCTAATTTTTCATATCCTCTATTTTGCTCTTTTAAGAGCAATGAGCCAAAAAAGGTGTATTTTTTGTTGTTGAGCTTTTGGCTCAATCTCTTAATATAAGGTGGTTTGAGTCATACAACGTTTCAGTTTGGTTGTTATATCTTGGAGGGGACAAGTCAGAGAACAACGTTACACTAATGTTGACAAATAAATATACATTGCAAAGAGCTTGAATCTCCTTAAAAAGAGTGACATACCCGCATCTCAACTTGATTGCTTACGTGTTTGTTTCTCGAAGTTTACTCTATTTTCATATGTTATTTGTAATTATGCAGCACTTCTTTTTAAAAAAAAAAAAAAAAAATTGTCCCCAAATTATATATACCATTAAAGATTTTGATTTATTGTTTCTAATTTTCTAAAAAGTGCTATTGAGATAACCCTTTAATTCATACCCTTAAATTGAATTGTTTTTAGATATGAAGTTAGGCATATTGGATGCACCTAACTATTTGAAGTGCCACTTTGCACATGAATTTTTTTACTGTCAAAGGTGATGCATCCTAACCTCCATACAACCCACCCTATTTGGTTTGTCATTTTGGTATACATGACCTTGACATATTAACATGGTTTCCCATTCTTTCATGTTTCCTTTCATATTTTTATTTTCTTTCTCATGTGTATTTTCTTTTAAGGTAAAATGCACTTTCGATTTCTTAAATTTAATTTTTATTTGGTCTTAAATTCTCAAAACTAACACACTTTTGATTAATTTGATATGTATTTTAAAAATGACAGGTTTGGTTTCTAAAGTTTGGAATGTATTTCTAATTAGTTCATGAAGTTTTAAGTTGGTTGTTAATAGATTTTTTATTATAAAAAAATAAAATATAGAAATAAAAAAAGTATAGCTTAGTTAAAAAAAAAAATACATATTAGTCAAGTCTAGACAAGATATGCTAATTATTATCAACTTACATCCACTCTACTTTGAGACCAGTTAGAAACTAGTTTCAAACTTTAGGGGCAAGTTAAATATTAGTGTTGGATAATAATGCTACTTTGATGTGTATAAAACTGAGTAACACTAGCAAATAAATTACAACTTAACTGGCTACAAACTATTACAATGGTAAGTAATGGTACAAATATTGTATATAGCAACAACTCAAAACTCAAGAACAAAAAATTGTAAATAGTCGTGGCACGCTTACTAAGCGTTGTCCTGAAGACAATTATTCACTCTGCACGAGTTGCAAGCAGACTACATAGATCGTCTCAGCAAGATACAAGGACTGACTCCGATAGAATAACAACCTTGAACTACTCGGATCTGGCAGAACTCTTGGGTACTTGCTCTCAACTTGACTCAAGATTAAAGAGAATTAAAAAAAAGAGGAACTCTTCAATTGGAATGAGATACTCCAAAATGGAATGAGATTCTCCAAATGAAGAAACAAGTTGCTATTTATAGGCTAGCAACTTAGTAACTCTCTAAAATCAAATAAATATGAAGAATATAAAACATACATCAAAAGTAACTCAATTGTGTAGTTACTTGTTAAAATTAAAACAAAACTCACAAACTTAACTTTTTAAGTTAAATTTGTATAAAAAACATCAACACATTTGGATGTTTCAAACCATTTTGAAACTTTTGAATTTAAAGTTAAATAACATCAACATCAATTGGATTTTTATGTTTCAAAACAACGTAACATTTTCTTTCACATTTTTTCCTATAAAATCCAACAATGAGATCTAACTCTGAAGGATCCAACATGTCACTTTTGAATTCTCAAGGCTGAAATATAAATTAAATTAAATTTTAAAATATAAAAGACGTTAATTTTGTAAATTTAGAGACCAATAGAAACTAAGTTCAAATATGATGAATAATCTCATAAAGATCAAAGAATCTCAAAGGCTTATAAACAAGAATATTCTTTTAAACCAACTTTCGACTAACGATTTAAAAATTACTTTATAAAGCTTGAGAACATATCAAAATATTTAACCCTTATGAGCATATGGACAAGAAAGACATTAATGAGAGAGAAAAGCTCCCTACCACATATCCCTAAAATTGCCCTTTGTCCTTTGTCCATTTAATATATCAAAACTGTGCATTACTATTCTATCTTTCTAAGTACCTTAAAACTTGGTTTAGATACCATTTTCGTCGCCCTACTTTTAAATGTGTAATTTAAATCTTTTTACTTTTACTAAAGTTTAAAAGTAATCCTCATTATTAATTTATTGTTAATTTTTCTTTTTTAAAAATTCGGTCTCTATTACTTCTCTCCATAAATTTTAGAAATACGTTCATAATCTGTCTTTTTTTTTTTTATAAAAAAATATTATTATTTTAAACAATTTTGATAAAAAAATCAACTTTAAACTTATCAAATAGACCATTTTTAAGCTTTATTGAAAGTATATGGACTAAAATTGGACATTTGAAAGTAGAACTAAAATGGAACAAAAACCAAAGTACATAGACCAAAATGATATTTTAACAAAACTAAATTAATTTATTTGAATCAAATAACCCAACAAAAAAAATCTTTGGAGAAAAGAGAAGCATAAAGATCTCTCTTCAATATAAGGAGAAGAACAAACATGCATGAGAATATTAACTTATCTTGTAATGAGCTTGGCAAATTACAATCCATGAAAATACTTGTCCTCTAAATCCCAAGCTAATTGTCCTACCACAACTTATATGTTTTCATCTTATTTTATTCTAGTTTTTGTATTATTTCCTAAATATAATCTCATCTATCAAGTTAATCAATAATTAAAATTTTAACGATGATATCGAATACACACGGACATCCACGTGACACCTCTCTCTCTTTCCCCCTCTCTATAGTATATTGTTATCATCCACATTTAATAATTGTACTATCTTTTAATTATTACGTAACTTAGATATTAACGTTGAAAGTTCAAGTAAATTTACATTTAATTATAAATAAAACAGGTCAACAAGAACATAACTCAACTGATATCAAATACGAATCCCCCTACTCTCAATTATTGATGTACTCAAAAAAATTATAAATAAAACAGATAAAATAAACAAGAATTTGAATTAGACTTCAACCTTTCTCCTTTTCCACATTCCAATCCTATCAATTTGGCAGGAAAAAGTAGAAACCCCCCAGAAATCTTGAAATTAAAAGTTTCTTTTTATTATATTTTAATCTCCTTTCCATGGATAACCAAACCTTTCTAACCAATGGGAGGATTCAATGAAGCAAAGAGAGGAATAATAATTGAAAAACTAAATACAAGTTGTTTAGGTCTCGTTTGATAATCATTTGGGTTTTTATTTTTAGTTGTTTAAAATTAAGTTTACAAATACTATATCTACCTATGTGTTTAAAAAAAACCAAGCTAGATTATTTATTTATTTATTTATTTTGAAAATTGGTTTGAAACTAAAATAGTTCATGATGAGAGATGGAAATCATTATAAAGAATATAGAAAAGAAGTGTGGAAAAACAAGCATAGTTTTTAAAAATAAAACAAAAAACAAAAATAAAATGATTATCATATGAGATTTAGAGTTTTCTATTTGAAAAACAAAAGAAAATTCACTATTAAAACTTTTAACCGACCAAAGAAAAGGCTGCAGCACTGAAAAAGTTATTTTTTTCTAGGAAAAAAAAACTCATTTCATTCATGAATTATGAGGCTTCCTTTTATTATTTTCTTTTTATGTGTCACTTCAATTACTTTAGGTAGATATAAACCTTTAATTTTGATATCCTTTATTAAACTAGGTCATAGACCATCGCTCAAAGTCATTGTATACATTAATAAATAATTAAATTTACGTGCTAGAATTTCCACTTTCACCGCATTTTTCGTCTTTAATCAACTTGCTATTAAATTAAAACTTATAAAGATCCTACATATATCCACCAAACAACCTAAGTGGGAGCTAACATTTTTACTACATTTGTGGTTGGATAAAGTTTTGTTTTGTTTAATGACTAATGTGAAGATGAAAATGAGAATGAGAAAAATATTGGGCTTGTTTGGTAGGCAATTTGGATTCTGTTTTATGTTTTCGAATTCACTAAATTCAGTGAATACGTGTTTGGCAGACGTATTTTCGAAAACTTTTTTGGATTATGTGAGCCATATAGTAGAAATTCTGAAAACAACAATTTTATGTTTTTATTTTATCCAGATTCTGAATTTAAAATTTTAAAATGCAGAATTATATTAAACAAAGATAAAAATCTTAATAAATATAATATTTCATATTTATAAACTTAATTTGCTTTTGTTAAATTAAAATAGGTATAATATAATAAAATATAAAATATTATATTATATTATAAAATTTAATAAAAAACATATTAATAAATTAATTAATAATGTCTTATATTCAACCTAATATTTAGTTTTGCAACTACAACTAATTTTATGATATATATAAATATATTGTAGAGTACACTTTAAACTACGGTTTAAAATGAAATCAAATTTCTAAATCTGTTACCAAACACATATCTGAAAACATGAAATACAACTATATTTTTATTGAATCTCTAGTTTTCAAATTTCTGTTTTCGAATTGCCTACCAAACATACCAAACAGACCATAATCTAATCCATTTTTTTCTTAATATAAGATTATTTCAAGTTCAAATAGGGGGAAAATGTTTTGTTTTATTTTATTTTATTTTTTTTATTGAGGAAGGGGAAATGTTTTATTGACATATAAGAAATTTTGATATAAATAAAGTACTCCTACTTTAGATATTTTTAGCATTGGATTAACAAATCCCTAAAAACAAAAATAATTTATAGCATTAAATGGGTGGGGTGAAGAGTTTGGAAATATCAACCCAAAAGACAGAACATGTTATCATAATGAATGAAAAAAAAAAAGATCTTTGAGTTTCACAAAAATGAACAAAAAAAAAAAGACCCTTAACAAATTATCTCCTTTTGGATTTTTTTTTGTGCACAAAAAAACTCTATCCTTTTTTTTTCACACTTTAAAAGGAAAAAGTAAGCCAAACCAACCAGAGTTGAGATTGATTTGTTGTTTCTTTCTTCTAGCACTTCCAATGTAGAAAGTTTTCAGAAGATTTTCGTGATGGGAAAGAAGAAAAATCTTGAAAAAAAAAAAAACCAAACAAAAAACCAACAAATACTTGTTTTTTTTTTCAACTTTCACCCTCACTCTCATATATTATACCACATAATTTAATTTTGGTTAAAATATCATTTTTGGTTCATTTACTTTGAGTTTTGTTTTATTTTAGTCAAACTTTCAATAAAACTTAAAATTGACCTCTATTATTATTTATTGTTAATTTTTCTTAAAGAAAATTAGTCTCTATTAACTTTTTCTCTACAAATTTTAAATTATGTTTATATTGTGTCTTTTCTTATATTAAAAGTATTATTATTATTATTTAGTCAATTTTGATAAAAATTTACTTCAAACTTATGATAGAGACAAATTTTAAATTTTATTAAATGTAGGGAGATTAAAATTACATTAAAAATATATAAACCAAAATAGAACCAAACTCGAAATACAATATTTTGGTCCGTAATTTTATTCACTTCAAGAAAAAAAATTCATTAATTAATTTTTATAACTTCTATGGTCCCTAAAAAGATATTTTTTTTTTTTTTTTTTTTTTGGGTTTGGTTTTACAGCTCGTGACGAAACAGAGAAAGAGCAGAGTGAAAAAGAGAGGCTTTTTTGTCAGATTATTTAGTGCGGTTAGCTTGTTTCTGAAATCCTCTGCTTCGTTGGCTCTGAGTAGTTGGCAATTAAGCCTTGTCCTCTTGGTGAACTTTCCTAAGCTTCTCTCTTTCTCTCTCTTCTTCTCATCCAATCAATAGCCAAAAAGAAAAAGACCCATTTGAAAATTTCTGTTTTTTCTCTGTATTTTTTCTTCTTTTGAGATTCCACAATCCTCTGCTTTGAAGAAGAACAGAGGAAGAAACATCATAGGCTGAGAAACCTTGTTAAGGAATGAATGGTGATACAACAACAAACTCTGAACCAGACAGCTCTGAATATGTCGAAGTTGATCCCACAGGAAGATATGGAAGAGTATGTTTTTGTTTGAACCCCAAATCTCGTGTTCTGTGTAATAAGTTTTGATTTTTACTAAAACCCTTTTTGTTTTTTGTTCTTCAGTACAATGAAGTTCTTGGCAAAGGAGCATCGAAGACAGTGTAAGAAGAACAAACTAAGAACAAGAACCTCCTCTGTTTTTTTTTCCCCCCACATTTTTGTTCTTTCGATGTCTTTCTCTAATGGGGTTTTTTGAAAAAACAGTTACAGAGCCTTCGATGAATACGATGGCATTGAAGTGGCGTGGAATCAAGTGAAGCTTTGTGATTTTCTTCAAACTCCAGAAGATCTCGAGCGGCTGTACAGAGAAATCCATTTGTTGAAGACTCTAAAACACAACAACATAATGAAATTCTATTCTTCTTGGGTTGACACTGCAAATAGAAACATTAACTTTGTGACAGAGATGTTCACTTCTGGGACTCTTCGACAGTGAGTTTCGTTTTTCGTTTTCATGGCGTTTTCCTCAAATGGGTTTTTTCAAAAACCTGTTTTTTGACCAAATTTGTCTGTGCAGATATAGGCTGAAGCACAAGAGAGTCAACATCAGAGCTGTGAAGCATTGGTGCAGACAGATTTTAAGAGGTCTTCTTTATCTTCATAGCCATGACCCGCCTGTAATCCACAGAGATCTTAAATGTGACAATATTTTTGTCAATGGGAATCAAGGGGAAGTCAAAATTGGTGATCTTGGCCTTGCTGCTATTCTTCGCAAATCCTATGTTGCTCGATGTGTTGGTAAGTCATTGAATCAGATGGGATTGAAATGAACAGATTGAACCAAAATCTTCACTTATTGGCTTTGGTTTTTTTCATTGTTTTCTCCACTTCAGGAACGCCGGAGTTTATGGCTCCAGAGATTTACGAAGAGGAGTATAATGAATTAGTTGATATCTATTCTTTTGGAATGTGCATTTTGGAGATGGTTACTTTTGAATATCCATACAGTGAATGCAACCACCCTGCTCAGATTTACAAGAAAGTTATCTCTGTAAGACTTCGTTTTTCTTCAAGTTTTGTTCTTTGTACCAATTGTTTACAATTCTTCTTTTATCCTTTTAGGGGAGGAAACCAGATGCTTTGTATAAGGTAAAGGATCTCGAGGTGCGGTATTTCGTCGAGAAATGCTTGGCTACTGTATCGACTAGGCTTTCTGCTAGGGAGCTTTTGAATGATCCTTTTCTTCAAATTGATGGTTGTGATTCCTTGCTGAGGCCAATAGACTACTATTCAGAATATGATGAAGTGAACAATTCCCTTATTAGAGGACCTCTTTATGGAGTTTCTCATGGTTCTTTGGCTAATGGGTATGTGAATTATTTTGGGCATGAGGCTGGGAATGGTTTTGATTACTGTCCGATCCAAACCGAAGTGAGCGAGATTGATCTTTTCTCCTGTCAAGAGGATGAGCATTTGGCAGATGTTGATATCACTATTAAAGGGAGAAGAAGAGGCGACGATGATATATTTCTACGGCTTCGAATTGCAGATAAAGAAGGTAAGAAGAATGGATCCCAATGTAGCAGAGAAATGGTTTGTTTTGTTGTTTTGAGGCTGTTGAGTTTCAATATGATTTTGGCATTCGAAGTGTCAATAATGTTCGCTCGTCTTGCAGGTCGGATTCGAAACATCTACTTCCCCTTTGATTTGGAGAATGACAGTGCTTTGAGTGTTGCAAATGAGATGGTTTCTGAGCTTGACATTACTGATCAAGATGTGAAGAAAATTGCTGATATGATAGATGGGGAAATTGCTACATTGGTGCCAGAATGGAAGAAGGGAACATGCTTAGAGGAAACTCGTTATTGCACTGATTCTAATGTTTGTCACAATTGTGCCTTAAATAGTAATCTTTTGGATTACGTTTCGCCGCATAATCCCGGGACGAAGAACCTGCACATTCTTCAGTGTTCTGAAGAGCATGGTTGTGCTTCCATCCATGGCCGTTTTGAAGAGATCACATATCAAGTTGAAGGGTCAGAACAAGAAAACTTGCATAGAACATCAGAGAATTTGAGCGACATCCATTACGCCGATATTTGGGCGCAACGAGATGGACCAGAGATTGTTTCACATGAATCAGGAGAAGTCAGTTGCAACGAATCACATGGAACATCGGAGCAGCCGAAACTCGAGAAGGAAGGAAGAACTGTAAATATGGACAATCATCAAACAGAATTCCAAACAAGACTCTCTACCTCATCGAGTCCTTTGGTGTCCTTCGCTGATGACCACGAGAACGAAATTCGACAAGAACTCAGATGGCTCAAGGCTAAATATCAAATGCAGTTGAGGGAGCTAAGGGATCAACAATTAGGAGTCAAAACCAAAACCCTCAGCTTGCACTCGAATCCCAACCTCGCTGAGACCGATATCGGAGCTTCGGTATATTTGCTCTCACCAAACTTCAATGAAGCAAAAAATAAGAATCTCCTAGCATCTCTCTCCTTTGGCAAGAACATCACTTCACATTCCCCCCATGTCGCTGATAACATTTCAGAAAACCAAACGTTCCAAGACGAAAACATCGTCGACGAGTCAAGTAGTCCCGAGCTGATGATCACAGCCAAGAGTTTCTATACAGGAGCATTGTTTCCACATTCTCTGCAAAGAGCAACCTCCCTTCCTGTTGATGCCATAGATTTTTAGAATCCATTGAAACTCACTAACACTGATCTCCACATGTTCAAATCACATTAGCCTGTGAGCTTCCACTCTTCACCAACAGGACAACCAACAACAAAATTGATAAAACAGATACAATTTAGTCTTAAAAACAAGGGAAATTACAGTAAAAAAACTCTCTGTTATCCTTAAAGCTTCCATAAAAGACAGCCCATTTGTTTGAATTTGAAGATACACTGTGAGATTATGAGCTGTTTGGCCTTATTTGCTTGTCAATTGGCAAGCTGAGATGCCATTTTAAACCCACTACAAATGGCACAGAGTCAAAGTGGAAAGGTCCATTGGCTCTTTGAAGGCTCATATTGAATATGCCATGAGCCTGAAAGTCCCAAGTTGGCCAAGTTGGTTGGATATTGAAACAAGGCCAAAACTTTTTAATGTGAGGCTGTTGTAGCTCTTTACCAACCTTTGAAAACAAACAAGAAAGAAAATACACCTCTTTTTTGCTATTCTAATATTAGATTCTTACTGAGTTTAATAGAACTAAATGGTAAAATGAAGTGTATGTCATTCATTGGCTTTACCTACTATTTGTAGCTTTATGATCTTGTGAATAAGAATAAGCCGCTCTTTGAATAATGATTAATTTATGTACATTTTAGTTGATAGGGATTGGACTTTTTTATAATGATGCCTACTTTAGACTTTAAAAGAGAAGTTCTTGTACTTGTTTACTTGAAATTTAAGCTAAATATGTGTTTTAGTTTAGTGTGGTTAAAGTGTTTTTACCGATTTAAGTTGGATTGTTTGAAAAGTTTCAATTTAGTTACTTGTAGTGAATGTTTTAGCTCACGATCAACTTAGCAAATCAATGAGAATTTAGAGCTGAAAATAAACATCTCACAAAATAAATAGCGAAGTTTTTGCCACATATATAGAAATTTGGAGGAGGAATTAGGAATTTTTCTTTCTTCGTGTCCTAGTTCATTCTCTAAAATTTATGTCAACTCGTTACGTATCATATCAGATAAATTTATGATTAAATTAAATTTTCATGTCTATGTGGAGTAGGTTCTTGAACCTGAGAAAAGTAAATATGATAACTGGTTAATGAATTTAAACTTTCAATTTTGTGTCTAATAAATCTGTAAATTTAATGAATATTTTGTACATAAAATTGAAAGATTAAGGACTTATTGGACATAAAATCAAAAGTTTAGAAGCTTATGAGTCATAAAATTAAAAGTTTATGGTCTATTTGATAACTAATTTTTGAAAACTAAGTTTATAAATACTAATTCTACCTATGATTTTTTTTTAATCTACTTTTTACATATGCTTTAAAAAATAAAGCCAAGTTTTGATAGTGGCCCCGTCGATAACCATTTGGTTTTAAAAAATTAAACCTATAAATACTATTTCTCCCTATGAGCTTCTATGTTTTCTTAAAAATTAAGTTTATAAATATTGTTTCCCCGTCGATAACTATTTGATATTTAATTTAATGAATTTATAAGAAATAAAACTAAATCCCGTTTCTAATGAAAGATTACTTTCAATTTTGTGTTTAATAATTTTGCGAATTTCAAAAAATATTGAATAAGTCAAGAACCTATTAGACGAAAAATTGAAAATTTAAGAACTTATTAGACACAAAAACAAAAGTGTAAAGACTTATTAGACACTTCTAAAAATTTAAACATCGATTATACACAAAATATTTAGGGGACCTATTTGACACAAATCTGAAAGTTCAATAACTAAACTTCTAATTTAAACTAAATTTATCCTAAGTCAGTTTTAACATTCACTAACGGTAAATATATAATTGAAAATGTTAAAATACAATATTAGTAACTAAAATATGTCTTTAATCTAATTCTGCATCCGTTTCTAATCAATGTGAGACTAGATTGGCAACTCGGCGTTCGGAGTTGCTTTACTACATTAGTGGGTGCTACAATAAGTGGGAAGAGATTCCTTAAGATCACTGTTCTTCACAAAAGTGGCTGCAAAAGCCAGCCTTCCCACGTTGAATTTATTGGGAGAAAGTGAAGAAAAAGTGGAAGGAATCCAGACCATGTCCCTTTGAAACCAAACACTTTGAAGACCATTTTGTTCATCTTTATCATTTCTCAACCACACTCACTCAAATATTATATACCTTATAGAACCCCCCCCAAAAAAAACACAAAAGTAGGCCACAATATTCCCAAGATTCACCTCAAGTTTAATGCACAAATCAACTTAATAGTTAATTCCATGTTTCTATTTACTTTGTTTCATATTTGATTTTCAATTCACTAATATGTTTCGAGAAGAGGGTAGATTTTAGATTAGGTTTGTGATTGATATGGTAAGTATGGTCAATAATACTAACTAGATGATAATATAACATGTGATAAATATTGATTGATTTGACATGATGTGACAGACAAATAATAGAAAGAAGTTGATATTCAAACAAAATAAACGAATAAGTGTAACATACCATCTTAGTTTGAATTGCCTTTTCTTTATTGCCAACCTATGCACTAGCCTAAAAATTAGGCTTTTGCAAAAAAAAAAACTTTGGTCCTTTTAATGGTTCACGGTTGATGCTTCGTAAATTAAAAGATGAAAATATTGATACGATTAAATTATCTATAGTTTTGAGAAAGTTAGAATTTAGTTCATATGGTTTTAAAGGTTAAAAATAGTATTTGGATTGATAAAACTCTCATAAATAATTTATATTTTAGATACTATTTATGAGAATTTTATCAAACTATAAAGACTATTTATGAGATTTTATCAAACCATAAGGATAAAATTCTAACTTTTAAACTGTAGGATCTACATTTTAATTTTCTTTAAACGATAAGACTAAATTTATAATTTAATCTATTTATGTTGTTACCAATGTGGTTTGTAGTCCAAGATTTTCTTCTCCCATTTCTTGAAAATTTAGACTCAAAATTATGATTTGAAAAAAAAAATATATATATATTATCTAGTTGTTGGGTCAATGTCTGAATTGCTCTTTGAATATTGCCAAACCAATTCTGAATGTCAAATTTCTTTCAACGACAATGTAAAAGAACTGACATAACTCTTCTTCAAAAAAAAAAAAAAGAAAAAAAAGAACTGACATAACAGACTGGGGACTAAAAATTGAAATGGACTAATCTACCCTCAAAGCCCATAAACAGCCTCAAGCCCACAAATAAAATGCTCAACAACAGAACAATTATAAAAAAGTTAAATAAAATTGTTGAAAATAAAATATATCCAATAGTTTCTGATATTTAAAAAGTGGCTATTTCCAAAAACTATTGTATAAACATCTTTATCCCATTTCGCCAACTTGAACATAATACTCAAATGGTTATCTTGTTTCTGTTATGAATGTTTCAAAAACTACCGTACTATCTAAGTTTATAGTTTTTGAAAACCACTCTCTTTTAGTTTACAAAAATTAGTTTGGTTTTCAAAATATCACGAAGTAGATAAAAAAAAACATAAAAATCAGTTGGTAGAATATTTTGAAGCTTAATTTTCAAAAACTAAAAATAAAAAATCAAATGGTTATCAAACAGGGCTTTAGGCAAACGTAAACCCAGTTTGATAACCACTTGATTTTTGTTTTTAGTTTTGAAAATTAAGCTTCCTCTCTCGAATTTTCCAATAATAGGTTCCATCTTTCTTAAAGAAACCTTTGAATTATTAGGAACATTTAAAAAACAAAAACAAGTTTTTGAAAATTACTTTTTTTATGCCCCGTTTGATAACTATTTAGTTTTTGAAAATTAAGCCCAGAAACAACACTTCTATCTATGGACTTCTATGTTTTCCTATCTACTTTGTACCTATGTTTCCAAAAACCAACATAAGTTTTGAATACTAACAAAAGTAGTTTTAAGAAACTTGTTTTTGTGTTTTGAAATTTGGCTAGAAACTTAAATGATTCATCAATAAAGATGAAGATCATTCTAGAGAAGATGAAGAGAAATTGTGAACAAACAAACCTAATTTAAAAAAAAAAAACAAAAAAAGAAATGATTATCAAACGGACAATAGTTCTCAAAACATGGTTTGATTTTTTAAAATATAGGTAGAAAGTAGATTGAAAAACACCAAAACTCAATATTTATAAACTTAATTTCAGTGAAAAATCAAATGGAATTGAAAGGGTTATTGTGACTCTAATAATTAGTTATTGCTTTTAAATTTAAAACGAGATGTTTTTTTTTTTTTTGGAATGAATATTGAATTAGTAAGATATTAATAATTTAGTCGACAAGAGCATAGCCCACAAATATGACATATGACTAAGAGATCATTCTTAAATGTTGTTGTACTAAAAAAAAATATTAATAATTTATACCTACGTTATTTTCTAGAATAGTATTGAAAGAAATTAGTTGATAGACAGGGACAACATTGGCAAATACACACACGAAAAGGGTATCAGTGAAAATTTCCCAATTATTTTCTGAAATGTTGGGCCCAGTTAGTGAGCCCGATCCAAAACCAGCCCACGTAATCCCTAACATAGATACTAAAACGGCCCAAATTGGAGCCCATCATTACACTTCCTCTCACGTCCACGAAATATCCCACTGTAATTTTAGCATCCTCACGCGCTCTGCACCGCGCGTGTATCTCAATTTCCTCGTCAATACTTTAATCAGCACGACCACAACAAAAACCAAATATTACCCCTATGAGCTATGCAAACGCAAAAATTAAAAATTCCAAAAAAGAAAAAAGAAAAAAGAAAAAGGAAATAGAAACATACTCATAGAAATTAAGTACAGTCAGAACTGTAAAAACAGCTAGCAATCTTCTGCTCCCACTGAGATCTCGCCACGTCATAATACAATCCACCGTAGCTCAGTTGCCGTCCCACGTGGCAAGATCGTCACCGTTATCTGGTCACTGCTCCACCTAGGAAAACGAGATTTGGAGGGAAAAAAAGAAAAGAAAAAAAAAGGAAAAGAAAAATAATAATATGAGAATTATTATGCTTGAAAAATAAATGTAAGGGAGGGGAAAAGAAAAAGAGAGAGAGAAGGAAAAAAAAAAAAGACTGCAAGTTTTTATAATTTGCTTTGGTTTTTAATAAAGTGGCGATGGCGATGACGATGTGACGATGACGATCCTAACTAAGAGAAGTTGTCTGATCAGTTTTCGTACGTCGGGGCATTGAGCGCCAATTGAAGCCAATTCCCAGCCACGGAATTCTAGAGCTTTATGTTGAGGTAAGATTCTTGATATCTTGTCCGCGGTGGGGTTGGTGGTTTTCGGTTTTGGTATTGGAAAAATCTTGCGGAATCGGATCTGTTTGCTTCAGATCTGATAGGTTTCCCGTTGAGGGAGTTCGGGGATAATCGAATTAGGGTTTGTGGTAGCTGGATTGTTTTGGGTTTGCTGGCGAGCTCTATATGATTATGGAGGAAAATTTTGTAATTTAGGGTTCTTGTTTTGGAGGTTGATTCACATGGAGGACGGTGTGAGATCTGGGGGTTCGTCGGGGGTTTTGGTGAAGACTAGGAACTCCTCCGGTTGCTTAATTGTTAGAAAGAAAGAGGATGGATTAGGAGGCGCTGGCTCTTCGAGCTCACGCTTGCTTAATGCCAAAAAGGAGAAGAAGAGGCCTAGGTTGGTTTTGAGTGATTCTGGGTCAAGTGATGAGGTATTGCTGCCACATCGTAGACGGGTTGGTCCTGAAACCATTCGGGTTTGTAATGGTTTGAATTCTTTTGAAAAGGATGGTATGGACGAGAGTGGAAGTATCAGAAAGAAGGAGAGGTTGCAGTATGTTAAGCGGAATGATGATGTTCTGCTCAACAGGATGGATGGGGATGGTTTACGGAGAAATATGGACACCTTAGATGTCTTTGAATTCAATGAGTACGATGAAATCGATGGTGAGACTGGGCGGAGGAAGCATTTTAATGGCAGTGGAGAAAGACGGTTTCTTGGTTCCATGAACATGCCTCAAAGTGGCATCGAGAGGGAATTTGGAACCACGTCTAGCAGGCATGCTTTGGTGGACAAGAGAAAGAATTTGTATGTAGACAAAACCAATAGCTTTGATCGGGACAGGCCTCCCAGAAAGACTAATTTCGACACAGATAATGATGGAGCTCATCTCCCGACATCCTTATTGAGAGATAAGTTTAGGGGTCATTCCGATGAAGCAATCAGGGTTCAGGGGAAAAATGGAGTTTTAAAGGTCATGGTAAACAAGAAGAAGAATGTGAGTGGAGCTCCCGATATGTATGATCATCGCAAATTAGAAGAAAGTAGAAAGAGTCTAAGGACTGAAGATACTCCGAAGAGGAAAGTGTTAGTTGCACCTTCAGTTTACCCAGAAACCAAGCCTCATGTGAAACAGGATCCTTTTCCTAAGCCAGAGAAGGACCATGCAGATTTTCAAACATCAGCATCAACAAAAAATGGTAAGGGTTGCAGTTGGGATTCAGGTGATAGCAGTGTATCATTGAAGCCCAGAAAAAAGGTTGTTGAAGCTCAGAAATCTACCAAGAGGGCAAGCTCTGAAGTTGAAAAAATACCATGTGAAGAGACTCCTCCAAGTACAGCAAAGGAAGGAAAAGTAAAACGAGGCAGTGGAACAGAGAAACAAAAGCTACGTGAACGGATCAGGGGAATGCTCCTTAGTGCTGGCTGGAAAATTGATTACAGACCAAGAAGGAATAGAGATTATTTAGATGCTGTCTATGTTAATCCCACTGGAACAGCGTATTGGTCAATTATTAAGGCTTATGATGCCCTTCAAAAGCAATTAAATGAAGAAGGAGCAGAGGCTAAACCCAGTGCTGATGCTTCATTTACGCCAATATCAGATGATATTCTCAGTCAATTAACCAGGAAAACTCGAAAGAAAATTGAGAAAGAATGGAAAAGTAAGCAGAGAGATGACAGTGACAGTGAAAATGCCAAAGAAGCAAGTGCACTGAGATCTGCTGGTACCAAAAATGACATGGAGAGCATGGATAGTGATAGCAATGAAGAAAAATTAAGCTCTTTCATAAAGCAGGGTGGAAAATCTTTTAAAAATAAATTGAACGAGAATGGGTTTCCCAGTGTCAACTCTAAAGGTCAAAGTTCTAGCAAGTATTCACGTGATGCCACTGCAAAACCCTCTTCTGGATTCAATTCACGTATTTTACATGGAAGAAAAGGTAGAAAGCTTGGATTGTTAGTTCGTGGGTCTAGTAGGGGATTAGATTCAGAGAATGATGGTTTTGTTCCATATACTGGTAAAAGGACTCTGCTTTCCTGGCTTATCGATTCTGGAACAGTGCAGTTGAGCCAAAAGGTCCGTTACATGAACCGCAGACAGACCCGAGTGATGCTGGAGGGGTGGATTACCAGAGACGGCATTCATTGCGGTTGCTGCAGCAAAATCCTCACTGTTTCGAAGTTTGAGATACATGCTGGAAGCAAACTACGCCAACCTTTTCAAAACATCTTTTTGGAGTCTGGGGTTTCTCTTCTGCAATGCCAGATAGATGCATGGAATAGACAGGAGGAATCTAAACGTCTCAGTTTCCACTCAGTTGAAATTGACGGTGATGATCCGAATGATGATACTTGTGGCATCTGTGGAGATGGTGGAGATTTGATCTGTTGTGATGGGTGTCCATCAACTTTTCATCAGAGTTGTTTAGAAATTCAGGTATGTATCTAGTTTCTCGTTCATGCTCCTTGGTGGGTATCCCTATTGTGTTTACGGTATATCGTATCTTTTTCCCTCGTTAATACCCACTCTCTCTTGTCACATGCCACGTGTTCAATTTTAGTTTTTGATCACAATTTATGATTTAAATCGCTTTGTAGGCTGGAAATATTTTCTAGCTGGATTTAGGGAGTTGTGTATAGATGAGGATGGGATTTTCTGTTTGAACACACGCTGACTTTCTCACTCGCTCGCACGCACATGCACAAAATTTTGAAAAGCCTTGGAAACTGACATACGCTGGTTTTGGTGATTTAAAAGTTTTATTTGTCTATGAGTTATCTTCCCTTCTCTTTGTATGAGCTTTTTTTCAGCCCATTTTTTGTTTTCTATCCTCAAATAAATTACTTTGGTATCAAACCGGAATTAGTTGAGGGTAGAGTAGTTGAGTCATTTATTTTCGCCCGTGTTGCTTAGTATCTCAATTTAAAAAAAAAATTCAGATTTGACCCCCTTGATTGCTTATACCACCTTTGGTACAGATTCCTCCAGGTGATTGGCACTGCCCAAATTGTACCTGCAAGTACTGTGGAGTTGCCAGTGTTGATATTTCTCAGGGAGACAGTACCAATGTTCCTGAGATATCTAGTTGCACGCTATGCGAGAAGAAATGTATGACTTCAATTTGTTCCCTTTTATTTCTTCTCTCTTCCTTGTTCATCAACTGTTATTTTAGAATTTTTATTTGGTTAACTGCAGTTCATGAATCCTGCATTCCGGAGATGGATGCTCATTCCAATGGTTCAGTCACTTCCTTTTGTGGCAAGAATTGCAGAGAGGTAGCGTAATTTTCTATTTATTTTTGCTTTCAATCTTCTTTTAGCGTGACTTTAAAATTTTTTCAGTTATTTGTTCTTGTGGACGTTATGAATAAATTGGTTGAGGAATTGTTGAGATCATTCACTTTTTAAGTAGTTTTTCAAACACGTTACAAGTGAATCTCTTTTAGTATAAAAGTATTTTTTTTCTTTGTACTATTCTTGGTGTGAAGTGATGGGCTTCAAAAATTTAATTCTTCCAGTTATGTTCACTTTCAATATGTCTAGCTTGCCATTGATAAAAATCATCAAAAGATTTATTAAACCCAAATCCAAACGTCCTTTTCTTTCTTAGTTTCTTGTTCCTTCGGTGACTGCTCCAGCAATTGCTATGTAGACCGGCACTATATATCTTTGGTTGTTAATTAAGTTTTCATGCAACTTGAAGCTGTACTTTCAGTAACCAAAAGGTGGACTTAATTTAATATCACCAAGTAACATTTGAACTTGCAATCTGTCTGTGAGATGGAGTAGAATTTGAAAATTTTAATATGATCCCAGTTGTCTTTGATAATATAGTTATGATGTATGTACCAGTGCTTGTTAATGTGTTGGCCAATAATTCCTCCTTGGATTAAAACCTTTTATTTTCAAGAAAATGTTCTGTCTTCATTCTAATCTTTGTTGGTCTTAGTTATGTAGATTTTTTGTTCTTTTATCGTAGATTTTTCCTCTTTATTGCTCTTGTACCTCGGAGCTACTTGTTGTTATGTTTCAATCACCTGGTTTTGGTAGTGAATACGGGCTTCCATTATTGTGCTTTTTGTCTGTGCATGTTGGTGTTCATGTCATGTTGTGGTATAAGATTCCTTAATTCTGCATTACCCCGGTTGATGTTTTCTACTTTTAAGTAGTTCTAAGAACTTCTATTTCTTCCCACTGAGAATTTTGACCTGCAGACTAATTATTGTGTTTTACAGCTTTTTGAGAATTTGCAGAAGTTTCTTGGGGTGAAACATGAATTAGATGCAGGATTCTCATGGTCTCTTGTCCGTAGAACAAGTGAAGATTCGGATGCATCTCTTCGGGGGCATTCTCAAAGGATTGAATGCAACTCTAAACTGGCTGTTGCATTAACAGTTATGGATGAATGCTTTTTGCCTATTGTTGACAGGAGGAGTGGGATAAATCTAATTCATAATGTTCTTTATAACTGCGGGTAAGAACTTTTTTCTTGACGTAAGTAATACTGATGTAGTTTGTTCGCATCATCATAACTTTAATACTTTGGGAGTGCTCATTTTACTTTTACTATATCTACTTAATTTTGATTGCTCTAACATGGATAAAACTGCTTGAACACAATCTACTGCAAAATTTTATTTTAAAAATTATTTTCTCACCATGGTATCTGAATGTTTATCTGATGAGTTTCATGTTTAACCTTCCAGATCAAACTTTTATAGGCTGAATTATAGTGGCTTCTACACTGCTATTTTGGAAAGGGGTGATGAAATCATCTCTGCAGCAACAATCAGGTATCATGCATCACACTTCATCGTTTTGTGTGTACATACTCACTTGGTATTGGCAGAAAGAAAAAAAATTCAAGTAGACTAGACTACATAGTTTTGCATGTGCTAGAAGGAAAAATTCAAGTAGACCGTGCTCTGGATAAAAATATGTGCTATGTTTCTAAATGTAAATGTGATTGATCAATGATTTAGGAGAGTTCATGTTCTGCCTTTTTTATGGCTTGTGTTTACTGTTTGGTCAATTATACTGTTCTTGCCAGTTGATAGGTTGTAGATTGGTTCTAATTGTATTATTGTGTGACTTTGCAAGTAAGGGACTTCATTAGTAGAAGTTGGCTTTTAGACTGTGTTAGTAATGAACCAGTCATTAAGAGAGCTAGCATTGGGTAGAAAAGCAGCAAGAATTTCACAAGTTTCTGACTGAAAATTGATGTATCAGAAAAGAAACAATCAGCAAACAAACCATTAGAGAAGAAACAATCAGCCCAGCAACCACCACGGTGAAGAAGGCAAAATCAATATCCCCCACCTTGTTTCCTGAATTTATTTGCCAAATTGATGTAGTGTTGTCAAGACTGATGTTGATATGTGGAAATCAATTTATGATGAAAAATGAATTCCAATCTAATCTGGTTGGTATAATTTTCGTGTCCATTCAAATGAAAGAACTGAAGGGGTCTGAATTTGGCAGAGCCCTGTTGGCTGAAAAGGGTTGAATTTAGAATGGATGCGGGAGTCCAGTAATGAAGCTAGGTTACTGATACTAACTAGTGTTTTTAAAGGTTGCTTCCCAATTTATTGGTGGTGCTGATCAAGACCTTAGCATGAAAAAAAACACTCAAGAAAGGATCGGACCTTTTACAAGAAATGTAAAAGTTGAGTAAATTGTTGCATCTTTTCTATTTAAATGGTTGTCCTGTTAGGATACTTGAATCCCAAAAGGAAGGTGGTTTCTCATATGGTTGTCCTGTTAGATTGCTTTTATGTGATTTAATCTTATGCTGTAAAGTTTTCATGCTGTTATATTGGAGCTTTATTGTGCTAAAAACTGAATTCTCCTTTTGGATTTATTTGCTCCGTTGGAAGAAAATGAACATTCATCGTCAGGTAGGATTTATCTGTTGGCCCCTGAACTCGTGGTCAAGTTTACATTGGTTCTTGCTCTGTTAGTAAAGGTTGCAGACTTCATTTGAAAAAAGTTGAACTTTTAGACATAATTGATTACTTATCTTCTAATCATATTAGTTTATGGAGAAAGAGATACCTAACTATAAAATGGTTCTCTGATGAAAAAAGCTTTTGGTCGAATGTTGCAGTTTTGATGCTTGCTTGGGTAGTAAGGTTTTGTTGATATGTGCTATCTTTTATATGGTTAGGTTTCATGGAACTAAGTTAGCTGAGATGCCATTCATTGGAACCCGCCATATATATAGACGTCAAGGAATGTGCCGTCGTCTTTTTTGTGCAATTGAATCAGTAAGTTACACAAAAGATGTTACTTAGTCGCTTCCAATTAGTTGATAGTTGACGGTTATGGGTTTGCAAATTTTAATTTTTAATGCAACTTTTCTTCAATGACTGCAACGTTTATTATGTTTTCCTTCTATTAGGCTCTCCGCATGCTTAAGGTTGAAAAACTGATTATACCAGCAATCGCTGAGCTCATGCATACATGGAATGTGATTTTTGGCTTTAGCCCTTTGGAGCAATCACTCAAGCAAGAAATGAGATTGATGAATATGTTGGTGTTCCCTGGAACAGATATGTTACAGAAGTTGTTAATCGAAGAGACAATTGTTGAAGAAAATGCTACTACTGGCTCAGGTTTTTATATAGTTCTCATCGTTTTTTCTTTTCAAATAAAATTAGTTTACCTGCCAATGTAATTATTCGCTCTATGTTTTTGCTTAAAAGGTGCAAAGCAAGCGAATTGTAGAAGTACAGAATTTAGTAGTCCTAAGGTGGATACAGAGACCTCATCTGGACATGAACCTCAAAGTTGTGATGACACTGAACAGCATCACTCCAAGGAGACAACAAATGAAGCAGCTGCCACTAACCCAGATCCTGAATCCATGCCTGGTTCTCCAAACGATGCTTCTGTGGTTAATAGTTCTCTGGATGCATCTTGTGAAGTTAAAACTTCTCGTTTTCCAACAGAAACCGTAAATTCAGATTCTGATTCCGGTGATAAATTAGCTAAATGTTCCTCCGACAGGAAACACCCATCTCCATCTGATGCAGGGTGTGACTCCCTACCAATCAAAAATCGGCCTGGAATTCAGCATGGTATAGAAGACCATTCGCAGTCCACTTCCCAATGCATGGCCGCTGATACCTCTTCAGACAGTTTTCCTGAACCTCAGGTTAAAGTTTCAGATGGAATCATTTGTTCCCGTGCTGGGCACAAGTTGGCTGAATCTGATTCAGAGAAGAAATCTTTTCCTTCTACTTTAGGTAATTGCACCTATGAGTTTGAAAACATACCCGTAATGGATTCTCCAGAAGATGATAAGTCTTTGAATAAGATTAATGGTCATGATTTTGGTGAAGACGATGCCCATGCTAATGCTCTTAAACCTGCTCATTCGGTTGAAAATTTTGCCAATGGCATTGTTAGTGAAAATCCACTTGTCTCAGCTGGTTTGCGTGGCTCTAATGGACGCCCCCCCTTTGAAATTATATCTGATGGAATTTGTGGCAGTGCAAACTCTCCACAGTCCTGTGGGGCAAAAGTCAGAGGTGATTCACAGGAAGAGAGAGCTGAATCTGGTTCGGTTTGATAAATTGAGACTCCATGTTGATATTTCATCTCCAAATTAACTGGGTTATTTCTCATGCGACCACTTTGCTGGTTTGTGCGGGGCTCTGTTGCTAAATGACTAGTGCTAAAATTGAGATGAGTTGCAATAATTGATATTGCTATTTGGCAGAATTTGTTCAACTTTATGCTGTTCAGAGTTTGGCAATTTAGATCATAATCCAATTTCGGTGATAGTTAACACGATTTTTTCAGCCCTGGAGTTCACAGAGGTGCCCTTGATGGAAGTAGGCGTAGCATGGTTCAATTCACTGCCTATCTCTTCTGAAATCGCTGCTCTGAAACATGAACTCGTTCATTATACTGGCTGGCTTGGAAGCTCAGACTTCACATTATGGCCAGAACCCGCTTCGGTTAATAGGTTCAAGATCTCTCCAAACCAGCATATTTTCTAGAAATGGAGCATTTCCATTCTTGATCAGGGTCAGCTAATCTCTTGGAGCAAAATCTTCTTGTAAGTATCTGTTAATCTGCTGCTCAGCCTTACCACAACCGCAAAAGAGAGGTAGAGAATTTAAAATTCCATGGCGTTTTCCAATTGTCAAGGTTTTGTGGTGGGCTCTTTGACAGAAATATATTGATGATATTCATTCATATTACTCCCAAGAATGATATGAGCACCCTTTCTGTATAGGCTGTTTTGATGGAATCTCCAAGCTTGTCTCCTCATTTTGCTTTGAATTTTTGCTGCTGTGACTGTCTGTCATGAGCATCATCTAATTTTCAGAAATTTCAGCATTTTCTTGGAAGCTACTTCTCTGCCAACCATGAGAGTTTAGGGTTGGTTAACATGTGTGGAAAGCAAAGGGGTCAACAAATATATAGTTTTTAGTGAGAGTTAGAAATGGAGAGTCCATTGTTTGCTAACTAACTGTTGTTATGGAATTACTTTTTTTTTTTTATATATATGAAGGTGAAATTGTAATTATCTGGTGCACATGTATTTAGTTTGAACTACTTCCTGAAGCTAGGTTTTGCTCCCCACCATTTTTTTCTCAAGCCTCAACTATATAATATATGCTTCTCTTCAATCAAAATTCTAAGAACTTTCTAGTTTTGATTTTTGGGCAAATTATGTAGGCTTCTATAATTAATCAGAAAAAAGTCTAATTGAAAAATATTAAGAGTGTCTATGAGAATTGTGTAATTTAAGTTATAAAACTACTCCATTAAAAAACAAAAACAAAACAATATGTTTGATTATGAATATTTATCAGAGATTCTTTGTTTTCCTTTTTATTTTATTCCTTCCTATCACAATTTTAACACAACACTACACCGGTAAAGGGCTTTTAACTTGTTAAAATTTTATATAAGAATGTTACAAATACTGATTGTGACAATCACTCCTAAAAATACTAGGACCAACATTGATATTTTAAAGGACAAAAACTACAAATAAAATGGATGTTGAAAAGAAGTTACCAAACTCAGATTTTAAAGAAATGAATTATTTTGATTAAATTACAAGCTTAGCTTAAACTTCTACATTTGTATTCAATAAATTTGTGAACTTTAAAAAGTGTTAAATTGTTCTCTATACTTTTAATTTTGTGTCTAATAGTTCCTAAACTTTAAGAAGTCTCTAAATTTTTTATTTTGTGTCAATTAAGTCTCTGAAATTTCAATTTTGTGTCAAATGGATCCTTAACCTATTTTAGATTTTTAAAAATTTACAAACCTATTGGATACAAAACAACAAGGTTAATGTCCTCTTAGACACAAAATTCAATTGTATGCCTAATAGATTCATTAATTTTTAAAAATATTGAATAATGTCTAAGACATATTAGACACAAAATTGAAAATTTGAGAAGGTTTTGACATTTTTAAAATTTAAAGATTTTATTAAAACAAAAATTAGAAATTAGAAACTAGACCTATTAGATACCTTTTAAATACACATATTCGACACATAAATAAAAGTTTTTAAAACAAATTTAAAAAGAAATCTAATTTTACCCCGTATTTTCATCTCGTGTATTTGGTTCCAAGCCCAAAAGTACGGCCTCAGTTTGACTTTGGGAGCCCACCCTCCTTCGTCTCCATGCTATTTTTGTTTACAGTTACTCCAAGAATCCATTCCAATGGAGCTTTCTGCATCTCCCCGCCTCCTCAGTTCTCCCACTTCGTTGATGCTACTGAAACCCAAAGTTGGGATTAGGGTTCCTCAGATTTTTTCCTCGCCATTCCATCTTCACCGCTCTGTTTTATCTCTTAAACTCAATGATAGAATGGAGTTTAATAGGACAATATGTTGTGCTTCTTCATCTGAAGGAAACGGGTCACCGGTAATTGCTTCTTCAAATGCTTCAGGTCGATTCTGAACCCAATTTTAGATAGATACTAATTGATTTTTGGTCATGAGCTTTCTGATATCGCTGGTGCTCGTAGTGAATTTTTTGTTCTGTTTGAAATTTCAGGGCCTCGAGTGGGCGAAGTGAAAAGGGTCACTAAGGAAACAAATGTATTGGTTAAGATAAACCTGGATGGTTCTGGGATTGCGGATAGTAGTACTGGGATTCCATTTCTTGATCATATGTTAGATGTATGTGGTTCCCCAATTTTGAACTCCTTTCCGGAATTTTCTGTTTTTTTTAAGAAACTATGAAGTGAATGCTCTGTGTTCTATATAGAATATGCTAAGTCTTTCATCTTTGGTCCAAAATTCTATTCTGATGTACGCTCAATGGTGGTGGTGTTGTTTGGTTGGGAAATAACACTTCCTAGTTGAGAGGAAGTGGTGGTTTCAGCTTTTTCTATCTGAAATTTAGATGGAGTATTTTAAGTTTGTTAACCATTTGGATTTCACATGATTTCCTTACAATGGTTTTTATCTTTCTTAAGAAAATATTTGAATTCCTAGCCAAATTCAAAAACAAAAACAAGTTTTTTAAAACTACTCTTTTTAGTTTTTAAAACCTGACTTGGATTTTGAAGATATTTGTAAAAAGTAGATAACAAAACAAAAAGAAACCAATAAGTGGAAGTAGTGTTTATAAGCTTAATTTTCAAAAAACCAAAAACTAAAATCAAATGGTGCCTTAGCGGTTGAAAATTCAAAATAATGTTTTATATAGCAGTTCTTTTGATTGTATTGGTGAGTAATTTTGAATTTTGTTTTTTCTTATTTGATCATGTTAGCAACTTGCTTCACATGGGGTTTTCGATGTGCACGTAAGGGCGACGGGAGATATCCACATTGACGATCACCACACTAATGAAGATGTTGCCCTTGCAATTGGATCGGTAATGCATAACCTATTGTACAAGTTTGGTTCTTAATTTTCCAGATTGTTGTACTGTATAACCGGAGACATTTTCTCTATTGATGCATGCCAACTAGAGTTTAAAAATGTTTTCTATCGCTTATGAACTGGTTCAGTTTCAAAATTTCAGGAAAAACTCAATTCTCAGTTTCTTCATTTATTTTCTGTTGCAAGTTAATGCGTTAGATCTTCTTGCTCTGTAGGCTTTACTGAATGCACTTGGTGATCGGAAAGGAATTTACCGGTTTGGAGATTTCTCAGCTCCTCTTGATGAAGCACTTATACATGTCTCACTAGTATGGTCCATGTGATATTCTTCTTCATGCTTCCACATTTTTGGTGTCTGTTAGATCATTTATCAATGCAAATTACAGTTATCTTCAGCTGGGAACTAATTTCAATTAACTTAGATGTCTCACTTGTTAGAGAGCAAATCCCATAGTTTCAGAGCATAAACTAATGGTGTGGGTGCAGTAATGTTATTGTTAGAGCTACACAGTTTACAATTAAGCTAGATAGGCTTACTGATTGTTTTTCTTTTTTCTTTCTTTTTCATATGATGAACTTCCATTGAGGAAAAAAAAAAGAAAGAATACAAGAGTGTACAAAAATGAAGCCTACTAAAAGGAGTTAAACCATAAAAAAGGGAGTTTCAATCAAGTAAAATAAGACCTAAAAAATAATTACGAAATAACTTCATCACTAAAGTCCAAAGAGAAACATGAAATCTAACCAGGGACTAAACGTCTCTGGAAGATCTCTCCAACCCTCTAAAGATTCTAGATAGCCTTACAATTTGAGCGGTCAGTAAATCAATTAGAGCAGGGAAGTAGCAGGATTAGGAAATGGCAAGGAGGTCGCTCAGATGTCCTAAAGATAAAAATCTTCATTTCGTACTTATTCTGATTTAGCAAGTATTCTTTATGCCTTTGCTTAATTTTATTCCTTCTGCATTCTAGTAACTTAGGTTAGAGTTGATATACAGGATTTATCTGGCCGGCCACATTTGAGTTATGATCTAGAGATACCTACTCAGAGAGTTGGAACATATGACACCCAGGTGTTTTACACATTTCATTTATGCTTCCATGCCATCATCTCGGTTATATCAGAATAGTTTCTTACTTGTATTTTCTGTTAAATGTAATCTCATAGTTGGTGGAGCATTTCTTCCAGTCTCTGGTGAATACTTCTGGTATGACCCTTCACATTCGACAGGTAAAAAAAAACTTCGAGCAGTTTTTTAACATGATGGAATAGAGCCTGAAACAAATTAAACAATGAATTATGTAACTTTTCAATGCTTGTTGTATTTACCTGATTTGCAATAATCTGTTTTTATAGTCCTAGTTGCATATTACAATAATGTTTCTTCGAAGATTTTCAAAACATGGTGTTTCTGCATGAGTCAAGTTTGTTATCTTATCTATCAGGATTATGATTTTCTGCTTACTACAGTAGCTACACTGGACGTCTAGATTTTGTTCTAAATTCATTTTCATCCAAAAACAATCTGTTGATGAACAGCTTGCCGGAAAGAATTCACATCATATTATTGAAGCCACGTTCAAAGCATTTGCCAGAGCCCTTAGACAAGCAACAGAGTATGACCCACGCCGACTCGGCACCGTGCCCAGGTATGATATCTATCTCTTTTCTTTCTTGTATTTGGAGAATCAACTGGGTAAACTTTGACATGCCATGACAATGTTTGTATTCTTTGGTCTACAGTTCAAAAGGTGTTCTAACACGCACTTGATTGTTGGCATCGTCATGCCAAAACAAATTTGTGCCTGAATACAGTAAGGTATATTTGCACGCACTTATTATGTTGTGACCATGACGATTATGTCGAGTAACATCTTTTTGTTTACTTAGTGATCATTGATTGGAGCTCTGCTTCATACATGTGCGATCAACACTTGCTTCAGTCCTGTTTGAAGATGGATGTTTGAGTAGAGAGATGGTGGTGGCAGAAGGATTCTTGTATGGTTGATGATAGAACAATATTGTATATGAAAAAGAAACTTATTCCTCAGCCTTAGTCATTTTTCGTCGTATGCCACCATTGTAATAATATTTATGCATTTGACATCTAATTCCATCATCTATTGAATTATTGTTGGCCAATAAGGCTCAAATTGCAGTAGCTGGGAATGGAATTGATATGTTTTATGTATCCCTGTTTTATCTTTTTATTTATTTCTCATTGGTGAGAGGGGATAAGAACAGAAATGGCTAGGCAGTTCCAAAATTTTGTAGTACTTCTATTGGAAAATTTTGACTCTCTTCGTAGTTCAAAGGCTGATTTACAACATTCAATGCCCTCATGTTACACAGTTACCAGTTTCTGAAGATATGAACTGGAATGCTAGGTCTTAAGTGAAGTGAAGGACAAGAGCTCATCATCGATATCGGTTTTACAACATTCGATTCTTTTCTACTCTACTTTGCTTGCATGCCAATTTCAGAGATGAGAAAGTATAGAATATGAACACTTTGTATGATCAATAAGGTGGAGCATAGCAACAAAAGTAGCTGCATACCTCACAAATCTAAGAGCTGAAATGTTATGTTAACAAAACTATGAATCTAGAGCTCAAAGGCTCATCAATTACAAGAATTCTTCGGCCTTATTCAAATCATCTAGTATATCAGATTTAACATCTTCTGGCAGTGGCGCAGATGGCCCAGCCTTTGCATAAAAGCCGGCCAATGACCTTATTGCTTTCTCCAGCACAACGTAAGATTCCTGCATGTGAGTGAATGAGAATGTTATTATAACTTCATTATGATTTGATCATCGTGAACTAAACTAGATGATTTGTTTTTCACTTGTATACCTCTTGAACAACTGTTTGTTGCCCCAGCCAATTGCTTAAATAGTCTCTAATGGACTCTTTTGCAGCATCTGCAGTTCGTCTAAATTTAGCACCATCCTTGGGATCTTCCTGTAATGACTCACGCAGTGTCTTCACCACCTCCCTTGCAGACTTCAGGTAAGCCTTTGGCAATACTTTCCCGGATTTTGTTCTCTCATTTGGATCAAATATTGATTTGATCGACCCGATAACTCCATCGCCCTCTTCCTCTTTGTCATTTGGTGTTTCTTCGGCCCGGGCCATCAATGGTGTCAATCCATTGTTGCTAAATGTGAGACATGCAACCAATGACATGCCATTACTCAAAAAATGACGTCTACAAACTTCTTGAGATGGAAGCACAACTTGAGACCTGGGTCGCAGTCGATCTGTTTTGTTGCATAAGACAGTCAAGAAAGAAAGAGTACATGAAATGAAGCTTATGCCATTGCTCAATACATTTTGAATATTACAACCATCAAAAGAATCTTCATTTTTCCAAGTGTTATAAATGGCAACAACTGGGAAAAAGAAAGTGCAATTATATTTGACAAAGTTGCAGATCCAACACAGAAGCTTAAATTATGGCTACAGGTGATATTCCTTACCCCTATTTTCACTTCTTGAGATTCTATCCAATGTTGAAATAGTTGTAGGACAGATCTTTGCTTGAATAAATGCAGCCATCTTCGTCCTTGTTTATTACTTCATCCCCTGCAAGAAATACGGCATTATTCTGTTCAATTGCGAGTTCCTCTTGAAACAAATTTCCCCATTACAAACTGTGATGCGAACAAATTACAAAACCAAACCATGGAAATCTTTTCTAACTTAAGTGCCATTGAGCTTGCTGTAGAAATTCATCAATTGAATGCGGAATTTGCGATAGAAACATTCGCATCAATTCAACCATAAATTAAACGGAAGTGAGAGGCATCGATCGACCTCAAGCCATGTGTGTGTGTGCATAAAATGGAGTATGTTGGAGATGCAAACAGAGAAGAAGCTGGCATCGTAACAATACCTAATCTTTAACTTTGTGCCGGCATTGGACGAACCAGCGAAGAATTAGCGGAAGCAAAATCCTCGGAAGAAGATGAACATTTAAATAGGATAAGTTCGCGTATGAAAATGAGTCTACTTCGATAACCCTTGGATTTTTTTGTTTATAAACACTACTTGGTTTTTTTAATCAAAATATAAAGTTAATTGTTTAAAACTATAAAATAGTCTAAACCTTAAATACTATTTGGTTATTTATTTTTAATTTTAACAAATTAAGCTTATAAATACTGTTTTACCTATAGTTTTCTTTGTTTTATAAATAATTTTTATAATTTAACTGAGAATTCAATTTTTCTTAAGAAATATGATACTCATGGTAAAGAACAATGAGAAAATAAGTACAATTTTTAAAGATACAAAATTAAATGGTTATAAAATTGGATCATTGTTTTTAAAAACTTATTTTTGTGTTTTGAAATTCTAATTTGCGGCTAATATATCCATGAATGTTAATAGGAAATTAAAAAGACTATTAGATACAAAATTGAAAGATCGAAATAAATCAAACAAAAAAAATTGAAAATTCGTGATTCATTGGACACAAAAGTTAAATTAACTTCTTAGGCTCGTAAGAGTTCAATAAAACTTAAAGTTTAGATATCTATTAGATACAAAATTAATAAAACTAAAAGTTTAGAGATCTATTAGATACAAAATTAAGTTTAAAAATCCATTATATACTTTTTAAAATTCAAAAATCTATTAAACTCCATCCTAAAAATTTGAGGCACTAAGCTTATAATTGAATCAGTCTTTGGCTTATGAGTTTGTGAGTAAAATAATACCAAAATTAAAAAAATATATAAATTATGAAAGTTATTATACAGTAAATAAATAAGCACATCGTGTTTCATTTCATCCCTTGTCAGTCAAGTTAATGTAGTAACAAATTGTCAATTTGGCACAATTACGTATAATTTAACTGTAATTGATTGATAGGTACTCATTATTTTGAGGTTGAAACTTTAAATCTATACATATATATCTCATATGTGTTGTATGTTTACAAATTTTAATACTAGGACATTGTATCTTATTTTTTTTTTTAAATACTACAACATTTGGGGTGAGAGAATTCAAACCCATAACTTTTTGGTCATAAGTCTTATTTGATGTCAGTTGAATGATGACAACATTATATCTTAATTAAAAGTATTTAAAGTTTGTATTTAATAATTTTTTTGAGTACATGTATTTAATAAGTTGAACTTTGAAAACGTGATCTATAACGTCTTTTTTTAATTAAAGAATCTATTAAAAATAACGTTGAATTTTATGTACTCTAGTAAAATCCTAAAATTTCAGGTTAAAAGGTTGAATACTTAAAACTTGTTAGATGCAAAATAAAAAATTTAAAAACTAATTAAACATTTGGGTTATTAAACACAAACTAAAATTTAAATTTATAATTCAATATTTAATTGAAAACTAAATATACGCAGCTAACTTATAATTCAACCAGCAGCAAAGATATGTTAGAATAAAAGATAATGCAGAAAAATTGGGTAAAATGGATTCAAAGGGACAAAAGAAAAAAAAATGATTAAATTACAAGTTTAGTCCATGAGTAGGTTTGTGTCTATTTGATATATGAACTTTAAAAAGTATCAAATAGAACCCTAAACTTTCAATTTTGAATCTATTTGGTTCATAACTTTTGAAATGTGTCTAATAAATCATCAAAATTTCAATTTTGTATAAAATATGTCTTTGAATTTTCAATTTTGTGTCTAATAGATATTTGACCTAATTGACGTATTTTAAAATTCATGAACTTACTATACACAAAATTAAAAACTTAAGTTTCTATTAGACAAAAATTAAATTTGATATATAATAGATCGATTAATTTCAAATAGTTGTAAATATGTTAGGGACATATTAGATACAAATTAAAAGTTCAATAACTAATTAGTTATATTTAAAGTTGAGAGATTTATTAGATACAAAATTAAAAGTTTAGAAATCTATTGGATATTTTTTTTTTTAGAGTTGATGCTTTAAATAAACACAAACATTAAAGTTGAGGTAATAAATTCGTAATTTAACCCAAAAAAAAAGCTTTTTTCTTATCGAAATATCATATGAAGTATGAAGTTATGAACATATAATATTTTTTTGAGGAAGGATTTATTGTTTGGTTGTGGGGCCGGGAAGGGAATCGAGAAGCAATCGTCAATTATCGACAGAATAAAACCCCCCAATTCACCGACCCGTCAGCCCGAAGCGAAAACGGCGATTTTCTGATTTCTCATTCGTAAACCCTAGGCGGCTTCGCCGCTTCTGCAGCAGGCATGGCCGGCGGTAACAATACAAGCAAGTCGTCTCAGAAGCCTTCTTCTTCTTCCGCCGCCCCTTCTAGCCGGAAATCCCGATGGGAGTCCTCCACCAGCAATCCTCCTTCCGACCCCAAATCCGATTCTAAATCTTCAAAACCCCATAATCCTTCCTCCAAATCTGCAATAAGTCCCAAATCGACCCACCCCAAGCATCCCGCCGACAAGGCTGTTAATCCGACTCCGGCCTCCGCTCCACTCCCTTCACCTGGTGTTCCACTTCCCTTTCCCGACCCGTCAGCTCTTGGCCCACCGCCTCCGCCATCGTATGGATTCCACATGCTTGAGCGCCGTACAATTGTTCTCGCGGATGGTAGTGTACGGTCGTACTTCGCTCTCCCTCTCGACTATCAAGATTTTCCTCCGCCTGCAAGGTCCATGGATCTTGCTGCTCGGTTTTTACCAATCGGCTCCGGTGGTCCTGGTCGTGAATATGGTGGATTTGACCATCGGTTTCCCTCAGGTGGCCCCATGAGTCCAGATGAGTTTCGTGGTGTTCGGGAAGAACAATTTTTGCGTTCCAGGCCTCAAGATCACTGGAATTCTCGAGGGACTGATGAACGTGGTGGTCCTGCAGATTTGTCGATGAAAAGGAAATTCAATGACGACAATGAGAAGGACAGGAAGGATGAGAAAGAGGAATTGTCGAGGCGACAACAGCAACTCTTGCATAATGGGAATGCAAATGGGTTTCTTACTGGTTCCGGCGAACGACGGGGTGATTTTTTGGCGGGAACCAGTGACCCATATGGTCGAACAGAGGATGCGAGGTTCTCGAAGTACATGCGAGTTGGTGGTAGTTTTGAAAACGAAGGCTTAAGGCTAGGTAGCGGTAACAATATAGCTCCTAAATATTTAGAAGTTGACCAGAATGCATTGAAAAAAGCTTTTCTTCACTTTGTGAAGACTATCAATGAAAACGCGAATCAGAAGAAGAATTATTTGGAGGATGGGAAGCATGGGCGTCTTCAATGTCTTGCTTGTGCAAGGTTTGATGCAATTGGACTCTTTGTTTGTTCTCTCTTTCTGACTTGCATTATTTTTATATATTGCTTATAAAGAATGCTTCTCTTCACTGCATCCGGGATAATTTGTGGTGGATGCTGTTAGCTAATATATTTGTTTGTTTGCACTGTCTGTTGTTGTGATTGAGAAATGAATGCGTAGAGCATATGGGTTCTTGATTTGTTTCCCTTTCACGTAAAGATGTTTTTCTGCTGCTGCCTTTTCTTCAAGTCTGGTATAAAGCATTTGAGGAGAGTACGAATGCTGACTTAATGTTGAGTGTCCGAGCCTGTGGTTTTTTCTGCTCTTCCTCGTTTTCTTTTCTCCCACTAAGCATGATGCAAATAGGGGGTCAAATATTATGCGTTCACTGTACTTTTTGTAATTTTGGATTTGGATTAGTTTAATTGAATTGACAAGAAGAAGAGGAGAGGTAAAATGGAAGGGAAAGGAGAACTAGACTCCCTTCTAAAATATTTTCCTTGCGTCTATTTCTAGTGGTGGCTGTTAGCATATACATCTGACTGTTTGTTTGCACTTGCTGTTGTTGTGACCGAGAAGGAAATTAATACATGAAATAGATGCTTCCTGATACCTTCCCTTTCCTCAAAAGTTGTTTCTGTGCTGTTACTTTTCCTTATGAGTATTGTATAAAAACATTTGAGAAAGTATGGATGCTGGCTACTGTTGAGTGTTTGGGTCAATGGTTTTGTTGTGCTTTTACTCCTGTACTTTTCTCCTTCATATTACGTAATATAGGGTAGTGGTGTAAGAAGTTTGGTTTGTGTAAGAGGTGTGGTAATGATATGAACCAAGACATCTCATGAAGTCACATTAAATGAAGTCAAATTCAAGGAAGTTTAACATAAGTTGCATTTAATGAACTCAAGTGCAACTCATCATTTATTTTGAACATTCAAGCTTCATTTATGGAACAAGGGCTTCAAGACAATTCAAGAGGAGGTTCATTTACTCTTAGATGGTTACAAAGAGTTACAAAGTCAACAAAGAGACTTCATTCTCGGATTTATGGCTAATTTGATGTAAATTTCAGTTTTAAAGTCTTGTTTTCAATGTTTTAGGTTACAAAATAGTTAGTGGACATTATGGTATTAATGGGGATGTAAGTTACAACCCTTAAATTGCCATAGGTTATCTTTAGGGTTCAATTTTGAAGGCTATAAATAGCCACATGTAATCCATGAAAAAAAAGGGGGGAGAGATTGAAAAATGTAATCAAAAGAGGCCTTGAGCTTTTTTATAGCCTTTGAGCTATTTCTTTGCAATTCTATGTAGATTAGGTTGTATGCTTAGAATCATTCAAGCTTGACTTGATCAATCTTGCTTGTGGAGTGATTTGAATCTCATACAAGTTCTCTTGCCTTGAGATGCTTGATCGACAAGGTAATCCGATTTTACTTTCCTTGATTTTCAAAATTGGTTTTGGGGTTTTTGAAATTGAGTTCTAAAGGTCTTGTTTCTTTAAGCAAGATTGTTAGATCCAATTGTCAAGGGTTACTTAACATTTTGACATTAGAATCTTTGGCTTCTTTGATTTCATTTTGGTTTTGAGATTTTTTGGTGTTTAGATCTAATAGTCTTGTTTGTTGTTAACAAGGTAGATTAGATTTTTTCAAATTCCTCTTAAAATTTCCTATCATGTGGTATGTCCTCAAGTTCAATGCCTCTCTTTGGGCATTGATCTCAAAGGATTTTTTTTTAAAATTTTTTTCTTTAGGCGTAGTTATTTGAGATTGTACCTTTTTTTTTGTATAGTTAGTTAGTCTTGACTTTGTTTTGGCACCTTTTGTGGGTTGTCTTTTTTCTTTTATTGAGAGGTCATTTTTAAGAAAATTAAAAAGATGGCCTGTTCATTTATGGAACAAGGGCTTCAAGACAATTCAAGAGGAGGTTCATTTACTCTTAGATGGTTACAAAGAGTTACAAAGTCAACAAAGAGACTTCATTCTCGGATTTATGGCTAATTTGATGTAAATTTCAGTTTTAAAGTCTTGTTTTCAATGTTTTAGGTTACAAAATAGTTAGTGGACATTATGGTATTAATGGGGATGTAAGTTACAACCCTTAAATTGCCATAGGTTATCTTTAGGGTTCAATTTTGAAGGCTATAAATAGCCACATGTAATCCATGAAAAAAAAGGGGGGAGAGATTGAAAAATGTAATCAAAAGAGGCCTTGAGCTTTTTTATAGCTTTTGAGCTATTTCTTTGCAATTCTATGTAGATTAGGTTGTATGCTTAGAATCATTCAAGCTTGACTTGATCAATCTTGCTTGTGGAGTGATTTGAATCTCATACAAGTTCTCTTGCCTTGAGATGCTTGATCGACAAGGTAATCCGATTTTACTTTCCTTGAGTTGATTTTCAAAATTGGTTTTGGGGTTTTTGAAATTGAGTTCTAAAGGTCTTGTTTCTTTAAGCAAGATTGTTAGATCCAATTGTCAAGGGTTACTTAACATTTTGACATTAGAATCTTTGGCTTCTTTGATTTCATTTTGGTTTTGAGATTTTTTGGTGTTTAGATCTAATAGTCTTGTTTGTTGTTAACAAGGTAGATTAGATTTTTTCAAATTCCTCTTAAAATTTCCTATCATGTGGTATGTCCTCAAGTTCAATGCCTCTCTTTGGGCATTGATCTCAAAGGATTTTTTTTTAAAATTTTTTTCTTTAGGCGTAGTTATTTGAGATTGTACCTTTTTTTTTTGTATAGTTAGTTAGTCTTGACTTTGTTTTGGCACCTTTTGTGGGTTGTCTTTTTTCTTTTATTGAGAGGTCATTTTTAAGAAAATTAAAAAGATGGCCTGTTCGGGTTAGTTTTTGGCCAAAACTAACCCCGAACCGGCTTGTCAGTATAAGAAAGTCAATTTTCTTGAAAATCGAATGGATTTGGACCAACCATCGGATTATTTTTGGGCTTTATGCATTCGAAAACTGAACTAAAGGATGAATATTGTTCCTTGACTGTAGGGACTCGAGCATAATTTTGCTTTCTAACTGATATGAATGGCTTGGAGTGGCCACAAACATACTCTTGTGGCTTATGTTAATCGTTGGTCTTGTTGATATGCTTCAGACTTTGTCCTGTGTGTTGTTTTGCTTTATCTTTTTTCCTCAAATTTTTATAATTCCTTGATATGAATCCTGATGTGATGCTACTTTCCTTGGACAAGGGGAGGTTTAACTTTTAAGGGTCCCCCCCCTCCCTATTTTTTCTATTTCTCATTCCACTGTATTTGTATCTTTCTTTTATTTAGTTATGCGCTTAGATTGTTTTGGGAAAGTATGGTTGCATCACTGGGCAAGTGCCATGACCCTGTAACTTTAGCCATTTTTTGTTCACTTAATTGGTGATATTGGTTCACCTTTAATATTGTGTTTTGGTATAGGCTTGGTTTTCTTAAACCATGTGATACAGTTTGATGGGGTTTTTGGATGAAATTACTTCCTTTGTGTCCAATCTGGTGGTTTGAATGCATGACTTACCATCAAAACTTTTATCTAGAAATACTTGTTTGCCGTATGGAGTGAACCGGTAGGTGATAGTTGTCTCTCCCTTTATATATAGTGCCTATGGGAAGATTCCTTTTTTCCTTTTCTAAACGTGGAAACTAGTGGAATGCTACTAGTTCTGTCTTATACATATAGGTATGATGCATCCAATAATGTATCATTCGTCCATATTTCAAAAAGCAGGTTGTCTGGATTTCGTACCTTTAACTTCCAATGTTAATAGTGGTAAAAGATATTGCATTAGTAATCTCTTTCTTGGTAATTGTTTGGTTAGGCTCTAATCCCAGCCTGTAAATGGGGTATTTGCAGTTTGTAGTTGACTTGATGCCATAATCAAAATCAATGAGGGAGACCTGTTTTAGCATTTTTTTTTTTTTTAATGAAACTCCCTGTCCTGCATATACCAATTTGAAGTGGTTGTGGAATTAGGTTGCTAAGTGGGCTGCTTTGATGTGAATGAGGTGGAAAGTTTCTCATTTAACAAATAATTTCTTCAATTCTAGAGTGGCTATGTGACAATCCAGACCATTTATCTTCCAAATTTCCACTTTTTGAAGTTATCTAGAGAATGTGATAGATCCTAACTTTTTTATGCCTGTGTTCCTATGTTCTCCAAATGTTTATGGAGGACCATTCTAGTAGTTTTAGCTTATCCATCGTTATCCTGGAAACTTAAAAAGATTTGCTTAATCTTCCTTTTTGGTGATCTTCTAATAAACAAGGAAAACGGGAAATTGTTCCAAGTGTTTTAAGAAGTCTTGGAAGGCTATTTGGGAGCTTATCGTTTGTAAGGATCTGTTTCTTTTAAAGGATTGATTTCTTGATTTGTTCCAGTTGGAGAATTCTAATTACCTTGAGTAGCATAGCTCCTAGGGCTAATATATATATATATATATATTAGCCCAAGTAGAGAGCTTAGAGGAAAAAAAAAATTCAAGCCTTGGAATAACCACCTACCTAGGATTAAATATCCTACGAGTAGTTATGAGACTAGTCAAGCTGCTCGGAAACTCATAGATACCCCCCAAAAAAAAAAAAAAAAAAAATTGTTCAGTACGAACTTTTTTTTAGTTTTGTTTGGTATTCAAATGTTGCACCTGTTCTTTCATTGGTGAACCGTTCCTTATAAAGTGTACCTATGGGCTTTGAACCATGCAAATATATGAACCTTGTTGTCAATCGTTGATTCCCAAATATTGTACATGGTTGTTCGTTAACAAGCTGCTTCTCATCTCAAAAATATGTTTGAATTTCCAATAGTCATCAAATGGGCAGGAATAGTGTTGAAGAGTTCAAGCTTCGATGTTTTGATCAATGGATTTGGGCAGTCGAGGAACCCATATTATTGATTGTCTGAAGTTTTTTACTGTGATTGAAGGATAGATAGAAATCCTTGAAACACAGAGACCTTAAGTTTTAGGTAGTTTGTTATTAAAGTTCCTCTCAGAATGAAATTGAATGAATTCAAAGAATCTTTGTTATGGATGAAGAAATTCAAGATCATTCACCCATTGACATCGCAGATGCAAACATGGATAAATTTGGTGACAGGAGAACCTGGGGTGGAAAAACTTTGCGTCTTCTGCTTTTTGTCTGGACTGGATCTTCCATTTTTGTTTGGGATCACGAAATTCATTAAAAATTAAAAATACTTCCCAGGACTACTGCAGTTAAATAGAACTTTAATGATTGTTGGTTTGATGTTAACCTTTTTTTCTAAGAAGCAGTTTTGAGACGTAATTTGCAGTTGATTGAAGATTTTGTAGGAAGATGTGGAATCAATGATTGATTTCTGTGCTTGGTAATGCTTTTTGCAATTTTGGAGTCTTCATTTCCACCTACAACTTACCATTTTGAGCAGTGTACACCTTTATTCCTATTTTGGTTCAAATTTGTAGGCTTATATTATAGTTTGAACCTATTAAAAATCATAATTTGGACCCCTAAAGAATGTTGTCCCCTCCTTATATGCTTACTTTCAGGTCCTCTAGAGATTTTCCAGATATGCATGGCCTTATTATGCACACATACAACTCTGATAGTGCTGACTCGCAAGTGGATCATTTGGGTTTACACAAAGCTCTGTGTGTATTAATGGGGTGGAACTACTCAAAGTCTCCTGATAATTCAAGAGGGTACCAGTTTCTATCTGCTGATGAAGCAGCAGCTAACCAGGAGGATCTGATTATGTGGCCTCCTCTAGTTATCATCCATAATACAATTACTGGAAAGGGTAAAGATGGGCGCATGGAGGGTTTGGGAAACAAGGCAATGGATAGTAAAATTAGAGGTATAATGCACCTTTTTACAATTTTTCTTTCTTCTTTGCTGTTTGAGTCTATTTATCTCTTGCTGGGTAGAATAAGGTCTCTGATCAACTAGACCGTACTGCATCTACGACTTTACTGTCCAGAAGTTTCACTTAGAAGAAGCACATAAAATGTCCCTGGACTTTCTCATCTGTTACAGATGTGTTGGGTAATAGATTTCGAATGTGACTGCGTGCTTTAATGACTTTTTAGAGGCCGAGGAGAATCATGGTTATACTTGTCTGCACTTACTATTTTAGACAACAAACCTTAAGTTATATCTGAATCCTCCATGAAGGAGTTGATGGCACATGTGGTCCCTTATAGTCTTTCTGGTATAGTCTTGTTGTCGTGTTATTGGAACTGTTCCAAAGCCAATTGGAAGGAATTCTTTAATCGGTTTGCTCAAGGAGAATATCCTTATCCTCCCTGTTTTTCAGTCTTCTTTCTTGACGTAATCTCAGCTTCTTATTCTATGAATGTGAATGAAGCTGTTTCTCTTTTATCCATTTAGTTGATTCCGTTGGTAAGTGTTTACCCATTGTAAGGAGGGTAACAGTGTACAAGTCCATATGTGTTTTTTTTAGTTTTCTTTTAAGAATTTATTTATTAGGTCTCTTCTCTCTCTCTCTCTCTCTCTCTCTCTCTCTCTCAAGTCTGTCACAGATCATCCATCTGTTGGGCAAGCAGTTTAGAAAGTATAGCATAGCACTTTAATTATTTTTTAGTATAGTTTCTGAGGAATTATGGTTATAGTTATCTGCTTCATAATATACATATTATATGAAGTACCTTAAGTTTTTATTAGTATAGTTGCTGATTATACTTAGGTTATATTTACCTGCTTTATAACGTACTTATAATTAATGTACCTTAAGTTTTTATCTGAATCCCCCATGGATAAGTTGATGGCACGTTGGAATCTTGTAGGGTTTCAGTCCTGTTTTTGTGTTTGTGAAGCTGTTTCACAGCTCATTTGAAGGGCTTTTTGTAATCCCTTTTCTAATTAACATCCTTAAATCTCCGTAGTTGTTTTGAAGTCCTTGGTGAGTTTTTTTAATTGCCCTGCAATCTTGGTTGGCTAACATTCGTGAGATTTGAATAGCTATGCCGTCTCAAGAGAGTTTTATCTGAGAAATGTGCATTTCACTACAGGGATGTGCTTTGCGCATTAGATATTATTATCAGTATCTCTCACCTTCTCAAGTGTTGTGTCTAAGATAACTTTTATTTTCTTGTTTTTTTAAACCTATTTTCTTCAAATAGTTTGTTTGCTTTGTATATTATATTATATAGCTTTATGAGAAGTTAGCGGCAGGTTACAGGAGATGTTTAGAATTAGATGATCCATTCCATTGATGCATCTGCTTTTACGTGGTTTTTACTCTTATTTAACCCCTTAATGTCCTCGTGTATACATTTTCCTGCATTAATTAAGACTGTGAACTGGAAGAGATCGGGGTTGATTTTGATTATTTCAACAGACTTGTAACTTCAGTCTCTTATTTCAGCCGTATACTTTGGATCATATTCTTCATTTTTCTCTAGTGTGCGAGACAATGGAGGTAAAGATAGGCTCTGCAATTAAGTTACGTTGCAATCCCAAACAGAAGAGTTGGATTCAGATAAATGGGAGATGTTCTCATCATATTAAGCTATATGCTGAACATCGGGGCAACTTTTCTATTTGATACCACCTTAATAATATTTATCATGCTAGTTTCTAGTGGTGTTTTGTTAATTGGTAGACACGATAATAATTTTTGTTTTGATGGTCTTTTTAATTTATTATTGTTACTATATTTGATTTGGTTTTTCCTATATTCTCAAGCTTCCTGCATTGAGTGCTTGGATTTTTGTGCCCTAGCTATTTTTGTTTTATGATCATGCTATACACCATGTGGAAACTGTCTCTTTCTGTTTGTAGCTTCTGAAGCTTTTTAAGCTTTAGTAAACTCAATTTTCAAAATGTCTATTTAGTTTCTACACAGCCACCTCTGTTCCTAGTTGAAGGCCTTTACCTTTTATAATCTAATGTCTAGTTTGCTATCAATATATTGACATTAAGATGTCTTGACGAGTCATTTGGTCTTCCTTTTTCTTTTTCAGACCTTGGGTTTGGGGGTGGGAAGTCCAAGTCTTTGTATGGAAGGGATGGTCATTTGGGCACAACTTTGATCAAGTTTTCGGGTGATCAGTCTGGCCTCAATGAAGCCAAGAGACTGGCTGAATTTTTTGAGAAGGACAATCATGGGCGTACAGCTTGGGCTCGCCTGCGACCTGCAGCATTTAGTAGGGATGATGATAAGAATCCAAACCTTGTGAAGGTGGATGAAAAGACGGGAGAGAGGAAAAGGATTTTTTATGGTTATCTTGCAACTGCAGCTGATATGGACAAAGTTGATTTCGATACAAGGAAGAAGGTGGCCATAGAGAGCTGTAGGGATTTCAAATCTTCCAGGTAGAAAAACTTGATTAATATATAGTTCAACACATGTTCGATTTGCATCCTTGGTTGAACTACGATGCTCAGATCCACTTCATTTTCTAGCTCGATGGTTCATCACTGAAGTCTTTACCAAACAGCTTGTTGAATATTGTCCTTTGTTAAAAAGAGGTGGGTGGTTGTTTGGTCTACCAGTAACATTACTTCAGGAATTTCCCTGGATTTGTTGCGTAATTTTAATTCTACTGTAGGATGAATGTGTATGGTAGGATGTGGAACATGGATCTGGTTGTTTGTCAACCGTCTTAAATCCTAATGATTTAAAGAAGCTTGAATTATTAGTATGTTGTTGCATAAACAAACCTGCACAATCACACCATCATAACTCTAGAACTTGCTATTTGTTAGGAACAGGATATAAGCATAATTGACTATAATTGAGTCGCTGTATAAGCATCTTGGAAGGAAGCTAATTCTGAGTAAACAACCCTTCCGTTGCTCAGTAGTACTTTTCAGGACAAGCATACAATTTTAAATTAAAGTGCGGAATCAATCACTCTGGGCTGTCTCCAGTTACGTTTCTGCGTGTACTTAATGATACATGTGTATCAAAAGGGAAGTTAAATTGAGTAGGTGAGTTGCTTTGTTCCATAGTTTTCAAAACAGCAGGAACACTTGGGAGTTGGAGCCGACCGCGGGCTGGTGTGTGAATAGATGCTGTCTTTGCATCTTGCTGGAGATTCCAATTAATGAATAATAATTATTAAGGATGGATTATACTCTTAGTTTATATAATTTGAGTATAGCTCAATTAGTTTAGGAATACTCTATCTACATGGTCAGAGAAAAGACTCTTGCATGTATATTTTTGTTAATTTGAGCAAAAATCCGTGTAGCAGGTCGACCAAGCAAAAGTGGATCAGAAGGGAGTAAAATGCTGAATTTGATTATTTTCGATATGCCATGGATGCTGTGTATCATCTTTTAACTATACAATTGGGCAAGTTAATTTTGCGCATGGTAACCTAATTGAGTACTTATTGAAGGTAATGTAGCATATGCAGAGGGTGGGATGCCAGAGAATCCAACTTTTGTGACGTAGTTTTTGTTTGCTTTTCAGTGTCTCTAGTTTCTGTTTGATATGATTTGAAGAATTTTTTCTTTCAAAAGTAGAAATAGGATGGGGGAAGGATATTATCTCTGGGGTAGTGATGTTGGATGCTGAAAATTTTAGCCTTGGTTGTCGGTGGAAGGAAGATACTTTGACAATCTCGGTTAGGAATCTTATCCACAATATTGTATGGTGCCGCCCCATCTGGATGGTTTACATCATCCTACCTTTATATTTTGAATAAATTTTAATATAGTTCAAACACTTATATTATATATTGCCACAGGTGAAGAAGATACTACTCGGACATCTATTTTGATTCGTCTAACTTCAACATGTTTGTTGTATTAATCAGCACGAAATAATTAATGTCTGGACTAATTGAGCTTGGTTAAGCGAAAGTTTTTTCTTCGTTTTCTGTCTTGCAAGCTATGTGGTAAAGACTAGAGCCATAGAATTCTTCATTATGTTTGTTGTGTTGATTAATGTCTTGAGTAACTGAGCTTGTTAAGTGAAAGTGTTTCCTTCCTTTTCTGTCTTTCAAGCTATGGTAAGGATTTTAGCCATAGAATTCTTCAATTCTGACAGGTAATTATTGGCCATGGTGTGGTTTTGGTTCAACCCCATGGATCCAGCCACAGGAGAAAGAGAATGGAACCCTAGATTGTAAACGGGGTTGGGGGACAAATGGGAATAGGGTGTAAGCTTTACACGTGTGATGCGCATGCTTGGGTTAGTGTAGGGAGGGAGAGGCAGGAAGTGGCACTGTGTATAATTGCGTACCTTGTTTTGGCATCTGTCTGCACTTTAACTGACTGAACCCATGTGGTGGTCAGACTCTGTGGGCATGGCCCATCCCCCACCTATTCCTATTCCTTTCCCTCTTCTTTTTTACTTTGGTTCTCGTGAAAGCACTTTCTTCCCATACCCTAATTCCTTCTTTTTCTACACTACACTTGTGTTAATTAATATACACCATTATACCTTTGTATTCTACTGTATAGCTATGGCAGCCATGCAGCTATTTGGAATGGAGAGATTTGAACTTCTCAATACATGTCTTAATCAGTTGAGCTATATTTAAGTTGATTAGAATGGTTTCGTGACGGCTTTTTCTCTTTGAAAACTATATGTATGGATAGTTATTTATTATTGATTGTGTTTGTTCAATAAGATATATAATGTTTGATCACATCTCTATGTAGGTTGCCACCTAAGATTTGTTAGCTATGTCATTATGAGGACATTAATTTTAAATCTCAAGTGGGTTATGGTAATAATAGACTAGCGAATATGAGACTAGGGAGGTATCATGTTTAGGTGACTGATAGACTCACCAAAGGGAAACTTTAGGGATACTACTTATTGAGTCGAAATGCTTGGTTAGAGTCTAACACGATTAAGACGTTTTCTAGCTTAGGTGAGATGAGCTTGGTCGTCTAGTATAGGCGAGATTAAGAAATTGTTCTAGTCATAGGCTTGTAGAGTTACATCAAATGTTATTCAATCCTCTTGTAGCGAGTAGTAAGACCAAACACTAAATGTGATGTGCTATGTCGACTTAGCATGCCACATTTTAATAAGATGATGGTTAAGAAGGTTATAACATAAATCATCATCAAACCTTTAAGTTATTTACGGTTTGTGCCTTTGATATTCTAACAAATCTCATTACGAGTAATTATATGATTAATCACTTATTAGGTTTCTTGTGATGATAATTATAGCTTTTATCTCTTATATTTATGAAGTTAGGAATCAAGGTATGTATTTTATCCCAACTTTGTTAAACGCAATAATCATACTATTTAAAGTATTACCGTATTTGGCAGATATTGTACTTTAACTCTAGGTCTCTTGGTTCGCAAGTATCCTCCATTCATGCAAACTCGTTAAAATTGCTACTTTTAGCCTTGTTAACCTATATCAAATTAATTCAATCAACTATTCATGCAGTAATAAGTAACAAAAGTAGGATTTTTTTTAAAAAACAATGGATAAATAATACCTCGACAAATTTCTATAGTACATAGAACGGTAATTTTATGGATATATGTTGACATTTCTATAGAGAAAATTGTTGTCTTGTTCACCTTTCACAATCTTATCTTCAAAGAAAGCATTTTGCTTCAACTTTACCCCATTTCTTTCTTTTTTTTTTCTTACAATTTTGTCAATCTAACCAGCAATATATTATGTAAATATATTTTTTTAGAATAATAAGTTATAATTGATGGGATTCAGATATAAAATTCATAATGACCCACTTAGAATGGTTCTTAAGTTGACATTTCTTTTATAAATTGATATACACAAATTGATCAAATTCTTTTTAGGTTAAAAATTGCATTAATATTCCAATTGATAGTGTGTTAGTAAATTACTGTAACAATTTGATAATATTATGTTAAAATAATTACTTAATAAAATGATATTTAATAATGCTCAATCATTATGGAAATTTTAATTAATTTGCTAATTTAATTATGAAAAATAGTTATTATGTAATCTCTGTATAGACATTTTTATTTTCTAAATTAGTCCAGCATTAGGTCTTCAGAGTTCAAAATTTATTGTGTCATCAATTTGTCCTCTTGTTTGAAAGAAAAGAAAAACAAAATCTGACCTTTTTAAATTATAGATTGATTTTTTTATATATAAAAAATATTAGCCATTTGATTTTAAATTAAGTCGTGTGTCATTGTTTTGTCCATTCTAAACTAAATAAAATAAACGGCCTTTTGAAGAATTTTCAGAATAGACAGCAAAATGACACAAACAATATACTTTTGAAATGGACATATCATTGATCTTCCAAACTTAAAAGTATATTAAATGAAATAATTCCAAAATTAGTAGTATTAAAAATTTCAATGATTTTTTTTGTTTCGATAAAATTATTACAAAATCAATTTATGCTGCATCCATTTAATGTATGAATTCAAAATCTTTTAACAAACATAGCAAAAAGAGTAGGCCAACTTGATAAAAGAAGAATGAGGAGGTCGATAATTCTATTTAAAGTGTATTTTATGTATTTTAGCTAATTTACACGTTGTGCGATATTTTAAGAAATTACTATTCGTCGATCTAATCAATACATATCATATTTACATTCAACTGTTATTAGTATGAAATTATTTGAACAAACATAATTTAAATTGATGATAACTCTGCAATTCAAATTAAATTTTTAGTAATAATTTATAGATAAAAAAAGTATTAAAGATTCAAACCTTATATTACAAATTTAGTCATGGTAGATTTTATTTTACGTCCAATAAACTCAAATTATTACTATGAATATGAATGATTTTAGACCAACTTAAATAGAGTATTCTTTTTTTTTTCGAAATTCAAATTTAAGTAGAGTATTAAACTAACATATATCATAAAAAAGATATGCTAAATACAAAACGGATCGTTCAAAATATTTGAGTATAGTTCAACTTGTTACAATATGTGTTATTGACTAAAGTATTAGCGTTTTAAATCTCTCTACCCTTACATATTGTTAATTTTTTAAAAGAAAATTGACCATTAAAATATTAAAAACAAATCAATAAGTTTTTTAAAGTAAAGGATAGAGGAAGACAACTCTGAAAATTAAAAATCTATGAAACTTTTTTGAAGTTTGCGAGTATATAGACTTATAAAGTATTAAAAATCCAAACATGTAATTTAAGGAAATATAAATATATATGTATATATATATATATATTAAAAGAATATACTTAAAAATTCAGGGAAGAAATATAGTAGTATTTAAATTTAAATCCAAATCATTTGATTTCAAAAGCGGCAGGCATCGTCGGCGCATTCTAGAATTGCTTCACAAGTAACTTTTGGACGCCGGTTTCCGGTAATTATCCCTTACGTGTCAGTCTCTTATTCGTTCATGTAATTTCAGTGTCTTGTCCCTTTGATTTATCTCTTCCGTTTCAAGTTTCATTCCCTCTTCTCTTCTTTTTCACACGCCCTCTCTCTCCTCTCTCTTCTCTCTCTCCCTCCCTCCCTCCGCCGCTGAGCCGCCACCGCCGTTCGAGAGGCAAAAAGAAATGGGGTCGATCCCCGATCCCGGCGAGTTGAGCGAGTTGACTCACCCGAGTTTCGATGAGTTCCAAAGGCAGACGTCCCTGATGACGAGCTGTACTCTGCTCTGGAAGGAGCTCTCCGATCACTTCACTAATCTGGAACAAGATCTTCTTAAGAAATCGGAGGCACTGAGGCATAAAATTCAAACCCTAGACGATCAGACTAAGGAGTCTCTTGACGAGCTGGAGAAGCGCGAGGTTAGTATCCAGGGCAGTGTTCAGATCGCGCTTAGTAAGGTCGAGAAAAGTATGGAGGCGGCGCTTAAAGCTCTTGAGAAAGACACCGATGAGAATGGGGAAGTTGATGATGGCGATGGATTGTTGTTGAAGCTGAAATCGTTCTGTGTGGAAATGGATTCTGGTGGATTTTGGAGGTTTATCACTGGTAAGAAGAAGGAATTGGAGGCATTGAGGGCGAAAATTCATCTGGCTTTAGCTGAATGCATCGATCCACCGAGATTCGTGCTGGAGGCCATCTCGGAGGTGTTTCCACTGGATAAGAGAGTGGAAAAAAGTGATGGAGGGAACGATTTGGGTTGGGCTTGCGTTTTAGTGCTTGAATCGCTGATTCCAGTTGTTGTAGACCCTGTGATCGGGAAGTCAAGGATTTTGGTTACACCTAGCATGAAAGAGCACGCCAAGGAGATCGCTGAAACTTGGAAGGCGAGCTTGGAAGAGCGAGGTGGTATTGAGAATGTTAGGACACCAGACGTGCACACCTTTTTGCAGCACTTGGTTACTTTTGGGATTGTGAAGAGGGAAGATGTTGATTTGTACAGGAAGCTTGTGGTTGGATCGGCCTGGCGGAAGCAGATGCCCAAGCTGGCGGTATCACTTGGCCTTGGAGATATAATGCCTGGTATAATTCTTTGCATTTCGCTTTTCTTTCATATGGAAAAACGATATGAATTCTGATCTTGAGTTTATTTAGAAGCAAGAGCACATTCAGTCCTTTTTTCCTGTTTCCTTATCTGGAATGGGTTATTTTGTTCTTGTTTCATAAAGATCCATCCATGGAACCATATGAAAGGAGTGATTCATATAGACTCATCAATTCACATTTTAACTTGCCAATGAGAGTTTTTATGCAAATTTCATGGCGAATTTTATCTAAGAGAAGGATTATGATGATAGCACATCAACTTCTTTCACAACATTCCACGGATTTGAGGCCGAGTAATTTTTGATCGAACAAATTTGGTGTTAGCGGAGTGGTTTCGTACCAGTGACCACAGAGTAGTTGAATATATAGGGTGGGAGTTTAAAAAATAGCAACATATTGGATTAGCGATTGCATCCTCAGGCGGCCATTGGCGTTAAGTTTTAGTTTTATTTTAGGTATATTATGATGCCATAATTAGAAATATTTTGAAATTGATAGATAAACGTTTCGTTGTAACTTACTAATTACAATGTTCTAAATCTATCATCATTCTGTGAGTTTAAATATGTATGCATGCGGCCATTTTTCCTCCTATATGTTGCAATGTGATGTGGATTCATGTATGATCTGTAAATAAACTTTAATGGTGATGTAATTTTTTTTTGTTCAATTGGATAGTTTTTTTGGTGGGCAAAAGTATGTTTGAGTTTGTCTTCTGGCCATATGTATGTGTTGGATGGCCTTGTAAAATTCCCCTTCATTTTCTTTCTAAATTACTGTTCTGATTCATTATGGAAGACATTACTATAAGTTGTGGTGGGTTAATTTGTGACATATAATCAAATATGTAGTTGATGATGTGTGATTGTCTTCTGGCAATATGTATGCTCTTCCTTTTTTTTTTTTTAAAAAAAAAAATTCTTCTGTGGATCTTCCCATAGTTTTCGCATATGTATTGGTTGTTAGCTTGGTCATACTATAACTTCCCTATCTCATTTTCTTTCTCAATTACTTTCTTAGTTATTGTTATCAACTTATCATATTACTATATCATGGAAGACGTAACTGTAATGGGAGATCTGCCGATGTATTTTTTATGCTTCTAAGCTGCTATCATGTGTAGATATGATTGAAGAATTAATCAGCCGGGGACAGCAGCTTGATGCCGTGCATTTTACATATGAAGTTGATCTTGCGGATAAGTTCCCCCCTGTTCCACTGCTGAAAGCTTATCTGAAGGATGCAAAGAAAGCTGCAGCTGCTATTTCGGAGGACCCAAATAATGCTGGCAGAGCAATGGTATATTTTATCTTATTTCTTAGCTTTACTACTACTACTTGAAATCAGTTTTTGTATTCATGTTTATATCTTTCATGTGATGGTGAGGGGGATCATCAATGGCGTCCATAGGATTATCATCCATCAAATTTACCATTCATTTGTTATGCAAGCGTGTCTTCAGTGTGGGAATTTGATTTTTATACATCTGTCTGTCTGTTTGAAGGTGGAAGAACTTGTGTTATAGGCTTTGCGATGTGTGTCTAATTGGTCTATACTATATACGAATTGTCCTCGTTTATAATTTCCTCGTATTATTTGATCTTTGCAATGAACTTTACACAACATATTAGAGGCAGTTGTAATTTAGTATGATGTTTTCTTTTTTGTTTGTTGTAGCACCTTGCTGCACGGAAAGAGCAGTCTGCACTCCGAGCTGTCATCAAGTGCATTGAAGAATACAAGCTTCAGGCTGAGTTCCCTCCAGAAAACCTCAAGAAACGCCTTGAACAGCTGGAAAAGGTGAAGGTAGAGAAGAGAAAGCCTGCTCCAGTCCCTGCCAACAAGAGAACACGAGCAAACAATGGCGGTCCTATGCCTCCTGCCAAGGCTGGTCGTTTGACGAATGCATATGTATCTTCATACCCTGCAGCGCCCGCATTTGTCAGGTCTCCCTCGCACTCTCAATACCCTGCCGGTGTCCCACCTTACCATTCCCCACCCTCAATGTATGGCAGCAGAAGCCCACCTACAAATCCTTACACTTACTCACCGGAAGCTGCTCCACATGCTGGATCGTTTCCCTCACCTCCAATGTCCTATCCTGCATATGGTGGTTACGGCAATGCAATGGCCCCAGCATATCAACCAGCTTACTACCGATAAACATGACTGATCTCTGAAGATGGTAACTGCTGATTTGATGACTCCGATCTTGTTATTTACTTTCCCAATGGTTTGTCTGTAATACCTAACCATTAAACAGTAGCGATGTATGTGTGTTAATTGTGACTTGTTATGCTTCTTGCTTTTCGTGCTGAGAAGCCAAACTCTAATGTTGATCAAACTTTAGCTGTAGGTTGATCGTGTAAAGTTATTAGGATGACCACGACACAACATTATTAAGTAGATCCTAATGTCATTTGGTCTTTAGTTGTAGAAAGGCTTGTCCTATTGGTTCTATTAATCTCTTAGTCTCTTACTCGATCATGCCTATCATTCAAAACAAATGCAGGGCTATTTTCTTTCATCCAAATTCAAATGTTATCTCATCTTACAGATTACTTTTTGCCCCCGTGGCATTTGATTATTCGTCGTCATCAAGATGGGTATTCGACTTTAGAATCCCGTCTCCGATTTGCTGTCCGTGGCTATGAAGCAGGCAGGCATCATCAGTCAATCTGATGCTTGTTGATATGAAGCAGTAGTCAAATCCTGCCCTTTTCCTTCAACCCCATTTAATTAGCTTGTTTTTCTTGTGAATTCTGCTCGGATTTAACCTTTGAATTCTACTTGTTGCAATGTTACTCTTGAGCTATTGAACAGGCAGAGGTTTGAAGACAAGTTCTTCAATCTGGTTAAGATCAAATCAAAGCAGTGGATCGACATCAAATGGAGCCCAGTTATTGTATACATTGTTTCTCAGTTTATTGCCTAGCCGCCATAACTTGATGTTAAAGAAACATGAGAAGTTTGAAACAGGCATGGTCTAAAATTTGGATTTTCTTAGTTTGATCTTGCCATAATTTCTCATCATGACAAGCACAAGTGCCTAAGTTGTAGCTACTTTGTAGGTTTGATGTGTTCATCCTACCTAATTAGTCTACGAAGTATCTACCCTTACAGGACCTAATGAATTTGTCTCATGTAACCTTACTTACTTTTATAGATTCAACTATACTCATTCGACGCATTTTTGTCAACAACTTTCATCTTTATTTAGAAGGTTAATTGTTGGCATGTTCATATTTAAAATTTTGGGCAAAATATACTTTTGGTCTCTGAAATTTGAAGTTGATGTCTAATTGGTCCCTAAAGTTTTAAAATGAACATTTTAGTCCATGAGGTTTAGAAAATAGTTCTAAATGGTCTCTGAAGTTAGTAGACTAACGGAAAAATGAGTTTCCACACAATATTCACAAACAGTAATTTCAAATCAAATTCGTATCTTGCTGATTCCACATGGAAATAATTGGGTTTCCACATAATATTCAAAAATTGAATTTATAGTGGGCCAAGCCGAATCGTCCTAGCAAATCTCCATCGAAACTTTGATATGAAATAAGGTTAACCAAAAAAATAATTTATAAAAAAGTAATCTTCCTTGCAAATCTCTCTCTTTCTCTTACACACAAAGAGTTAAAACTAAAATAAGCAAAGCTAACTTAGAAATTGCTAAGGGAAAATAATAAAGCTCCTCTCTCAACTAAGAGAAATCTTTCAATCTAAGAAACATAGTATTCATAGTTAGACAATGCCACCAAATAGTCCATTTAAAAAAATAAAAAATTATTATTTTATAGGGAACAACTTGACTAATAAAGATTAATTGGTATAAAGAAAACTTATTAATTATTTGAAGACCCCACCACATTTGTCTTTGCTAAAAAACCAATCGAACCACCCTAACAAGTATAATAATGCAAAATATTAAATAGTAAGAAGAGGTTGTTTACTCAAAAAAAAAAAAAATTGTCATGTTCAGCTAGGCCTCCAATTCAAATTCTCAATAAAAATTATAATTTTTTTTTTTTTTTTTTGAAGAATGATAGAGGAAGAGATAACAACATTGATTCAAATGATTTAGTCCATGGTTGGAAGTGATGGTTGAGACATTTTTTTATTAATATTATTCTAAATTATCACGTATTTCTCCCCAAGTTTGGGAGAAGAATAACTTTATTTAGGTGATTAGGTAATTTTAAGTTGATTTTAAATTAAATCAAATGAAAGTATGCAAAAAAAAAATAATAAAAAATAAAAATAGTTGTACATTGATTCCCTCTCCCGCTAGATTTAACTATTTATAATTTTTTTTTGGAGTAATATTAATTTATTTTACTTTAGAAAAATATTTGAATAATTAATACTTAATTAAAATATTAAAAGATAGGTAAAAAATTAAAATATTAAAAAATTGTAGTTATGAATAAAAACAAACTATAGTTTTGTTATAGTTATGCATAATTTTAAAAGAAATAAAATAAAGAAAGAACAATAAAAGGAAAAAAAAAGGAAAAAAGAGAGAAAACGTAGAGAAAAAAAAAAGAAAAAAAATGCATAGTATATTAAATTTGAACCCATGACTTCGCCAACAAGAGCATATATAGCTCAACTGACATCAAATATGATAGTTCGAACCCCCCACCCCCAATTGTTGATGTACTCAAAAAAAAAAAACCATGACTTCAAGCATAATAGTGCAGTGCTTTTGAGATTCAAATCCATGAACCCTCTTGGTATCTTAAGAATATTCACTTTGAGATTCAAATCCATGAACCTCTTGGTATCTTAAGAATATTCACTTGAAGCATGTTTCCCTTAGCTAGAAGAGTTTGTTAAAAGAGCATCAATTCCTAATAAAATGGATGTAACAGTGGTCGGCATTGGAGTACCGATGTGTACATATAGCAATGTCATTTTCAAATGAAAGTGATTTTGGCATAACACATGTCAAAATCACTTCCAAAAATACCCTTAAGATATGTCTAGGAGTGCTTTTTTTTTTTTTTGAAAAGAAAACTTCTATTAAGTATGTGAGAAACATACGAAGGAGAGATCATTAAATAAAAGCTCTCCAATTTAGAGCAATGGAGCAGGTTTCATAATTACAAAATAACTTAGATTTAGAGCACCAAGAGGCCGCAGTGATGATGATATCCTCCCACAAAATAAGAACGGTCTTTGATGAGTCCTCGAAGATTCGGTTGTTACGCTCCAACGAAATATCCAATCATGTCTAGGAGTGCTTTAAGCAAAATGTCTTTTTAATTATAGTAAAAAGTGCTTGATTACATATATTTTGATGTTTGATTCTACCTTTTAAAGTTAGTTGAGTTTAAGTGTTTTCTCATAAATCATAATTAATAAACAATTTAGCAAAATTTGTTCAAGTATCATTTTGGTTTCTACATTTTTCAGATTTGTTAAATTTTAGTGTTTAAGCTTTTAAAAACATTTATTTTAGTCATTAAATTTATATGTATATATGAAATGATTCTTATGTTTTTACCGTGAATATTCATATCATTCTAATATTTAAGTCAACCAATCTATATATATCATTCAAATACATACATGTTAAGATATCAATACAAATTCTATCTTATATTAAATAACACATTAGTAAAAGAATGACAAGGAATAATTTTTTTTTTTTTATTGAAAGGTAAATCCACCAAATTTCATAAAAATAGAAGATTATTGGCATTAGGTCCAATATGATCTATGCATGGCCCAATAGAACTTGTCCTTATACTTGCAGACAATATATTGGTTAGCCCAGGTCAAGCCTCACATTAAACTAAATATTTGTTGTTTATATATATATATATATATATATATATATATGATATTATTGGATGTCATTTTTTCGTATAATCCAAAAATCTGATAAATTACAGATTCTGAAATAAATGGGTTGGTGATTAAATGGGCCACACCTATTTATTTTATTTACTAATATTAATAAAATATGTTTAAAACAGTAATAGAGATATTTGAAGGAAAAAATACAAATGCTTTTTCTAGCATTCAAAATGAAAATGTTATCCAAAATATAACCCATGATCTATGTAACGAGGGAAGAATTCGAATCTCTGATCTTATTGTTAATACGTTCGATAGGTAGCATGCTCTCTTTGACTCATACATTGATATAATTAAAATTAATAAACATGGGTTTAATAAATTCTCTCCCCTCCATGGTCGAGGCATAACTTCAATTTTTTATTTTATTTATTTATTTATATATATATATATCTTAATCAATTAACTATGTTATTGTGAAGGTAAAAAATTATTGGAGATCAGAACAATGTGGAGCTAACAATTTTAAACACATGTACAAAAAGAGAAATTATACCATATATTTCAATTAGTTTTTTAATGGTTATTAGGAGACCTACCAATTTCGAACCTACGCCATATATATATTACTAACCAACCCATTGGAACACCTTGCAAAATGAAAGCACTTTCAAATATGAACTTCCATATTTCTACTATGGTATAGTATTATTCATTATTTTAGGCATAAACTCTCACAACTTTACTTTTAATTTTACCTAAAAGAACTCATATCAATAAAGATGGTTATCTTCGTTTATATGCTAGGACATCTCTTTCCTAACCAATATCAAAACTTCAGTCGCATTTTCTACGACTTATTATCAAATTTTCTTTAACGACATTGCAAAGAATGTGAGTAACAAAGAATGTGAGTAAGGGTTCTAAGATATAACTCTTCCAATCTTGCAAGTGACCAAATGTAGACCATATATAGAAAATGATCAAGATTCAATCTTGTGATGGTTAGATAAATAAATATTGAGATTTAAATCTGACCCAAAAGGGCCAAACTGAAAACAAATTCAATATATATATATATATATAACAAAAACAAATTAAAATGGAAAAAGAAAAGGGAAAAGTTAAGTGAATAAAATGTTGGAGAACAGTATGAAACTGTTATCCATTTTGTAATGACTGGAGTAGCTAGGCTTTGGGCTTGATTCCCAAGACGAAAGAAAGAGACAGTGCAGGAAACTGGAAGAGAAAGAGTTTCAGTTTTTCAGAAACAACCTTTTGAATTTTAAAAATCAAAGAGAAGGAGATTCTGAAAAAATAATTGCATGTGGAGAATTAAGCTTTGGAGTTTGGGATATGAATGAATGATGTGGTGATGATAAGCTCCAAAGGACAAAGATTTTTGGGCCATTTTCTCAATCAGTTTTGAATTGATTGACATGATTTGTCCATGTAATTAATCTGACACTTCACAGTCCATACTTTATCTTTTTCTCTCACATTTGAAAAGACAAAAAAAAAAAAAAAAAACTTTTAATGTTACAGAACCTGGGTTGTGTTTTATATATTTGTTCCAAATTATTGAATGGAAGATGGTTGTTGATTTGAGGTTGTGGCTGCAAGTCTACATAAGCTATTGGTCGAAGTGATAAGTTAAGGGATTAGATTGATTTCTAAAAAAGATACTCATATTCATATTTAGTGTGGTGCTATATGCCCAACAAGTTTTGATATACTTTAAAGTTAGTATTTATGATGTTAAACTGAGTTAGAAGTAGTTAGTAGTGTATACTTCGATAATGGAATGTGTTTCGATATTTTATAGAGTTCTCTGTCATCTTTGAACTGGTTCGTGCCTAACATGACAATGAAGACGATTTTATCGATAGTGTCGTACACCTCAGCTTGGTTGGACCGAGTTTAGTAGGGCTTCCAATGTCCTTAGGCCTTGAAGTCGTGTCTTCTTGACTTTGGTAAACTTGATGAGCCGTTTTATGAGCGTTCTCATGTCAAGACATGACATGGTTTCTAAGTGCCTACGTGGCTTTGATGTGAAATCCCATGACATGTGTTGTTAATTTTAGAAAAAAGAAGAGAAAAGAGAAGGAGAGAACGAGAGGCGGCTATGGTTTACATTGTGTATAATATTTCTTTTTTTCAAGATATAAATCTAAACGTTTTATTTATAGGAGTACAAGATAAAATCTAAGGCAATAAAGTCTAATATAATCTAACAACATGAACTCACCATTAAATTTTTAGAGGTGAGAGAGGGAAGACACACGCAGAAGGAGAGAGAGAAAATAGACTTCTTCTAAATTCTAAAAAATAAATACTTGTAAAAAAAATTAGTGACGAACGGACTTGAGAGGGGGTTGGACACATACTAATTAACCACTAAGTAAGAAGACTTTTTGTGTTTTAATTTGATTTTTTCTATACATATTATGCAGTAAAAAATTTGAAGGGAGCTCGAGCCCCTCTGGATCTTAGCTAAATCCGCCCCTAGATATAATGATTCTAATTTTACATGCATTTTGATCCGATAAAAGCGCGTGAAAGAACAAGTTTAAAATGACTTCTTTTCCCCTCCCTACAAATACTTCACTTTCAAACTATAGTAGCCCAAACTATATAGCTTCAATATTCATCCTAACAACATAGTAATGACAATCTTGATTTCAAAGGCCTTTGAAAGGGTTGTATCATCCCTTTGTACATTTGGAATGTGAGAAATAAGACAATTCACAAACAGTCCCCATATAATAATACTTGTTCCATTTGCAATTTTGTATTGTCACTTTCTTGGACAAGTGACTGTTATTTAAAGATAGCTAGGCCCATCTTGGGGGCATGAATGCTCTTCTCTCATGCGACCATGTTGGAGCCCTGTTCTTGTGGTTACAATTGAAAGCGGACAAAAACAGATGCAACTGAGAGAATCATATGCAAATACGAAATGGATTTAGTTAAGACTCAGGACTCGAGCCCCCTTCAAATTTATCATTATATAATATTTATATAAAAATCAAATATAATTATAACTTAAAAAATGGTTGTGGCTCACCTTTTTGAAAATCTTTAACTTATGGCGAGATATTCAAATAATAATTCTAAACCTAATATTATTTTTTTAAAAAAAAATAAAGTGGTTCATATTTTCCTTTTTAGATGAGAACAATATCGTTTTTGTAATATTTACCAATTTTATTTTTGTAAAATTACTTTATATAAAAATGTCAATTAAGAAAAAATAAGAAAAAATGTAATAAAATATATTGATGAGATATTTAAACCATAATTCTCTAAACCTAATATTGTTTTTCACCACTTTCAAATTATGTAGTCATCGTCTATAAGGTTTTAAACCTAAAAGAAACCTTTTCAATTATACACATATATTTGTCATCTCTCAAATCTAATTGTTACTTGTAATTTCAAGAAGTCGAGAATTTGAAGAATAATTTTCTAAGATACACTTAGTTTACATGTTTTAATTACTCGTATATATTTAATTTTCATGTTGCAATTATTCGTATACATTTAATCTTCATGTTTCAATTACTTTTATAACTTATACGTTTAATTTTATCTTTCTTATTTTATGTTTTAGTTTTTTATTTTCTATATTTTATCAATTTATTGAGAAAGATTTATTTGATAAGATAGATAATGAAGTTATCATGCAACGATTTCATAATATGAAATCTCATCGAGGACAATTGTGATGTATAAAGTTAGTAATACAATTCATTTGTAATTTTTTATTAATTATTTGAATTATTTATTCATACATTAGTTTTATTAAATTTTATATTAAGCCCCTTCGATAAAATTTCTGGATCCGCCACTAGTCGTAAAGAAAGGAAGAATCGAATCGCTGTAGAAGCTAGGACATTATTTTAAGGGGCTTAATGTTTATACATGGTTGGTTAGAAAATAATAATGAGTGAGATAGATTGTCTCGTTGGTGATCAAGATGGAAAATACTTACCTATTCAGCAGAGATTTACTCACCACCGTTAAGTTTTTGACAAGTAGGGACAAAGAAAAAGCGAAAAATGAGAAAATTTTTAATGGTGGGCAACAAAAAGATTCCTATTGAGAGAAAATTAAGTATTTCTCAATTAAGAACGAATCAAAATGATCCTAGGTTATATGATTATATCCAAACAATTATTAATGGGCTCAACTATCAAATATATGCTTAGCTTCAACTTTTGTTCCTTTTAATTCCCTTTTGTTTGTGAAGTTACTTGGCCACATGTTTTACTCATAAATTACTAAAATACATCATCTGGTTGAGGAGATATTATTCGAGGAAGCTGCCATATTGGATGTAAGAGTGAGGAACTACAAAATTACTTCTATTTTATATTTAGTGATTATTAAAGAGCATGAATATTTTCAAATCCATATCCTATAGTTATTAAGAGGTGGAAATACTCTAGTGTCATTGTTTAATTTTTCACACATTGAAAATTGTTTTTGTTTCCTTATAAATAGTTGGAAAAAGCTTGTATGTGGGACTTTGGTTCATCTTTTAACATGAGATTCACTAGCATTTGAATTGAAATGGTTCATTATTTGTTAACTAGAAATGTGAATTTCTCTTTCTCTGTTTTTTTTTTCTTTGGGTACTAGAAGCTCCAAACAAACAATCTACACCGAAAGCTCTTTCTCCTCAACCAAGGAGAGAAAATCACTAAAAATCTATCTTTTCAAACCAAAGAGCATCCCGAAGAAGATGTCAAAGGTTGTAGATTGTGAACAACTTTGATCTCTTCTCTAAGGATTTTAAAAAAATAATGGAGCTAACTTTCAAAGACAAAGAAAGAATATCGTCTACAATGTGAGAAACTTCCGACAAATCAGACTCAAAGGTGATTAAGAAGAAAGATAACCTCCCTTGAATCTGACTGGATAATCAAATATGAATCTTGATTAGAAATTTGGGTGTCAATAATATTACCCATCGTGCTTCAAAAAAATTAATAATAATATTACCCATTCAAATTTAAAAAGTAGCCACCACGTGCATGGTTGCTGTCACCCTAAAACACTGCCCAACTCAAACACAATAAATTGCACCCGTCCTTGTATTTGTCAATAGCTACTCCAATCCACCATTATGGTACAAAAAAAAAGTTTTAAAAAAAAGAATTTTTTTAAATGAATATTACATCACAAATTTATAGTGGGTCGAATCTACCGATCAACCTAAACGTTTAAGCTGATAGATTATGATTAATTTAATCTCATATCAATACTTTAACACTTCTCTTCAATTAAGAGCTTGAAAATTTATAGAAGGTACAAGTAGAAGCCAATATTAATTGAGAAGAAAATGACAATGTAAGAGTTTTAACTCCTTCTCTAATATCATATAAAACCACCACCCAAAAATTTACATGGATAAGTTATAGTAAATTTAATTTTATATCAATATTTTAACAACTTTAAAGTTGATAGAAATATTTTAACTCAGTGGTTATGTTTAAGAGAGATGATATTACTAATATTTTAATGGTCAAGTATATATTTTAGTCTCTAAAATGTTTTAGTAATTTTTCAATTTAATCTTCAATTAGCGAGAAAAAGAAAAAAAAATCAATTAGTCTCTAATATTTTTAATTACACACTCTTATTATTGGTGAATTGGAGAAGTACTTCTATAATATAATAGACATTCCATTAGGAAAAATTTTAGAAGAGAAACTAGACCACCCAACAAGAAAAACTTTTAATTCCTTCTCCAAATTTAAAGAAGTTGGCATAAATTTTCACTTTAGAGATAGTTGGATTCCTTCTCAAAATTTTTACTAATTGACAAAATATCATATAATATAAATTTATTATCCATCAATTTTATTATTCTCTTTAGGGAAGGTATAATTAAAAATTCTTGAGACAACCAAATTTGAACCAAACACTCAAATATTATAGAATAATACAAATATTTAATAAATTTTTATGGACTAAATTAGGTTTATTACAAGAAAATACTTGGGTGCTACTATATAACGCTCATGTATTGTGCAACTTCTTTGATAATTACACAAAAAAATTATTTTTTTAAGAAAATGTGTAATTGATAAATGAGCGGTATAGACTTGAGTACTGTCATGTTTACACTGAAAAGGAAAAGAAATATTTAGAAGGAAAAAATCAGCTTTTTTTTTTTTTTTTTTTGAAAGGCAGTTGAATTGCCCAAACAACATTGAATCCAAAAAAAAACCATTAATTTTTTTTTTCCTTTTTTTTTTCTTGAGTTCGAGAACATGGATTTGAAAACTTTAAGGTGGAGGATTTATATTTTAACCATTACATCTTAGAAAAAAAATGAAAACAAAAAAGATCGAATTTACCGCAACATAAAAAACTTCCGGCGAGTGGTAGCCGGCGCCGGCGCCGGCGAGGAGGACGCGAGCAAGCAAAGGACAAGATCAGCAAAAGCTTTAACAATAAATTTATGGGTATTCTTGGGATTCAACCGGAGATAACACGACAAAAGCTCTCGCAAAAACTCCCAATCGCTTCTCACATTTTCCAATTCTCGAGCTTCGACCATCTCCTGCATCGACCGCCGGAAGTCGGCGTAAGGGTCCATTGAATATTTGGGGACTTTGAGACCTTCCGAAACGACGTCGTCGTCATCGTCGTGGGATCGGTGGCGGGCGGTGGAGGAATCAAAAATGGAGTTGGAGCGGCCGGGGGAGGAGAAGAAGAAGCGGTGGGAGGCGAGAACGGCGGCGAAGTCGTCGGAGATGGAGTCTTCGGCTTCGTCGGCGGAGGTGGAGGAAGGGGTGAGAGAAATGGGGTTGGAGGTGAAGTAGCAATCGGAGGATGGGGCTTCGGCCGGCGGTGACGGTGAGAATTTAAGTTTGGTGAAGAGGAAATGGAAGTTCTTGAGAAAAAGATTGGACATTTTTTTTTTAGATAAAACTTGCAGTTGAGTGAGGGGATAGAGTGGGAGAGATTTAAAGAAAGACGACTTCATGAACTAATACTTTTAAGTTTTGAGATTTAAATTTAATTTTTATTTGATTGTTTTCCGAAAGAAAATTAAAATTGACTAAAAAGAATGAGTTGTTTTTATTAATGGTTTCTTTAAAAAAAAAACCACATACGAGTGCACGTGTGACGTTTCTTTTTTCAAATGCCCATTTTGCTCACATACATTTACATTGCAGTTATTATTTTTATACTTATTTTTCTGATTATCTCAATCCTCTCTCTAAAAACTCTCTCCCCAAAACAATTCAAAATTCTCTATCTCCAAGTCAATTTCATGTTGTTGCCTTCTTCGCTCCTCGAAGTTCTCTCCTAAACAATCTTCTTCTCTCTGAATCTTAAGTCATCGATATTTTTTTGTTCTCTCTCCTCAAGACAATCCTCTTATCTTCTCTCTCCACTTTTCGAATCTCAAGTCATCGACACCATCGTTGTTGTACAAGCCAATTTCATGTGCGAAATTGTTCAGTCACTTCCTTCTCAATTTTCTAACGGTTAGAACAACAATTTAGAGCTTTTTAGAAGTGTTTAGAAGGTGTTTTGTTGAAATCTTTGAGACTTGGAGTTGAATTGTTGTGTGTGGTGAAAGCGGTTGTTGAAGAGGAGAGTGTTATTTGGGGACAAGGTGATACGTTCCATTGATTGAGAAGGCATAGAAGGGTTGCGAACTTGTCTTGGATTCTACTCACAGTCCACCTGCAACCTTCTATTCGTTTAGTCATGCTTGTTCTGTTGCTTTAATTTTATTGATAAAAATCTAGGTTCATAGTAGTGTTCATATTTTTATTTTTTTATGTATAGTGTATTTTATCTGTAAGTATTTTTTCTTTGATTTTTACAGTGTATTTATTTCAAGCATATACACAACTCAAGAGGCATAAACTCAAGAGGAGGCATATGAGTTCGTGGTATTGTTTGTATTTTTTTTTTTTAATCTCTATAGGTATTTTGTTGCGTTGATTTTTACTCTGTATTTATTTCAAGTATTTCAGGTATAGACACACAGACACAACTGAGGTAGATAACGATGGTAAGTTTATGTATAATAAAATATTGAATTTAAATAATTCAAATACAATGTAGAGTATTGAGTTTTTTAAAAAATTTTAATTAATTTTTTGTTTAGTTGGGTGGATATCGAATATAGGGTCATATGTCAATAATGTGCTTTTTCAAAATCTTTTAATTTTAGTACACTAGGTATAATACACTAGCTCTAAAATGTAGAATAAAAAAAATAGAATCTATTTATATTTTAATATATTTTTATCTTGTAGTTGTATCTTCTCTAAAGATCGTATAATATTTTTTATTTTATTTTTATTTTTTTGTAAATACCCTACTCTTTGGTCTCAAAAGTCTTTGTTCTCGCTTACTTTTCTTATTGAATTTTACGATTTCCCAATGGAAGTAATATTTTGAGTTTTAAAGGAATAAATAGTGTGTATTTCTTACCATTTTTGTCAGACAAGCTTAGTTATCATCTTATTGAACGAAATTTCTTGACAAAGAAGATGGGTTCAACGATCCGAGTTTTGAAATTTTGAAGCTTTAAAACTTAATTGAATTGGGTAAAGAAATGAAAAAAGCAAAAAAAAATCCTAGAATCACTCCTTCGATTTGGAGTAGGGACGCCCATTTTCCCGCCGGGAATCTCCGCTCCCGAGAAAATTTTTTTCGTTGACTAAATAGGGACGGAGAATCATTCCTCATCTCTGCCCCGTGGACATCTCTAATTTGAAATAAAATGTAAATTCCTCTCAAAATCTTGTTTTTCAATTTTAATTAGTATTTTTTAATCTTTTTTTATGTCATCATGTGTATTTTTTTATATTAGATTTTAAAAAAGACAAGTTCATGAATTAATACTTGTAGTTTTGATATTTAAATTTAATTCTTATTTGATTGTTTTCAAAAGGAAAATTTTTCGGGAATGGCTAAAAAGAATAATTTTTTTTTTCAAATCAAATAAATTCAGTCGATTTCTTTCTTTCTTTCTTTTTTTTTTTTTTTGAAAAAAGGCAAAACAAAAAATCCAAAAGGGCTACTGTGGGCTTATCTATCCACTGTTCGTCTCCCTGTAAACATTTTCCACGTTCCACCAGCTTATGTGGTGCTGCACACGTTCCACCCGCTTATGTGGTGTAAATTTCTATTTAGTAATGAATAACTCGTACATATTACCCAAATAAAGCATAGCTCAAACTGACATATTAATATGTCAACGACTATGAAGTTTGTAGTTCAAATCTCTCAACTCCAATGGTTAAAAAAAAAAAAAAAAAAAAAACTCATCTACTAATTCATTAAACAAGTTGAAGGATTAAATTAATTTAAGAGCCGTTTTTCCAACCTAAGGGGCTTAATCAAGCCGACAAGCACATGCCCCTCCTCTTCATAATCCCAATCGACTCTAATATGCAATCTTACTTTGACCACAATTAGTGAAAAAGAGTATAGATAAAAGTAGATCTCATAAACTATCTCCCTAATCAAGTATGCAAATAACTCTAACTCAGCCCAACACTATTTCGATAGTACTTACATATTTAGTGAGTTCTACTTAATCTTTTAGCCAAAATCTCACATAACAATTGCAATAATCTATCTACTTTGTAGGCTAAATTCATACAATTTTTTTTTTAGTATATCAACCATTGGGGATGGAAGATTCGAACACATGACCTCTTGGACATAAGGTCATACTTGACGCCAATGATCTTACGTTTTATCGACATTTATGTTCTCACTTATTAATCGCCAATGATGCTGGGTTGACATGTTTCTTATTGACATAGATCACTTATTAAATTTGTTACTGCCTAAATCTTATGGTTTATATTTTATATTCAAATTGCATTAGTCTTCCATGGAAAGCAACCATCCTTTTCATTTAATATTTTACAACTCATCTCTTCTTGAACTAAATAAATTAAAATTTGGAATATGATTAAAAAAAATTTGAATTACCCTCCATTACATCTTTAAATTTTAAATTGGTTTTTTTTTCTAATATAAAAATTCAACCATGGGCGAAAAATTATATGCATGTTTCGAAACTATGAATTTTTTAATAAAAGTTTAGAAATGATAACAAGCACCTCTTAGAAGGGCACTTATTGATCCTATCAATTGGTAGGTGTAATAATCAAAGGACAACATACCTATCAGATTGCTATTTAAAATAAACACAACCAACCAAATATGGTCAAAATTTATAATCAGTCTGTCCCATATTGAAAAACCACCTTGTTGTTGTTATTATTATTTTCCGTTTGCAAACTTATAGAATTGTACCTCAAACTTAAAATTCAGCTCCAACTAATAAATGAGCTATTGGACATATTCTATAAAATAGAAATGAATTATTAATCAAATTCAAGATCCACAAGTAATAAGTTGTAACAAGTGAATCTTTTTAAAACTTATTTTTAAGAAATATTAAATTTTGGAATTTTCCAATCATTTATAAATTCAAACACCGTCTTCGAAATTTGATTGCATAACAATTATGAATTACAATAGAGGAGGTTGAGAGATTCGATAGATTCTAACCAAACCACATCGTGATCGTCATTTGGTCATTTGATCTATTATGCTCTCTTTGGCAAATACGACCTTAACTCAAAACGGCTATTTCTTCAATTCTGTATTTAACATAACCACTCAGCTTTCAGAGGGCTATTTTTTAAGTTCTAAGAACGTGTCAGCCTATTGATGAAGGTGGTTAAGTATACAACTTTAGAGCGAAGGTGGTGGTTGGTCAAAGGTGCCTAACCAGTGGTTGGCTCATACAGACTCAACCTGATAATATGGTTTTCATACCTATAGTTAAGAGGGAGGGGGACAGTCAAAGAGGGATTTGGGTAAAAACTATAGAGATTAGAGATGACAAATTGAAGGGGTCCATTATTATTTGTTGTCCAATATTTGGAACTTTCAACTGAGGGATAGACAGTACTGAAAGTGACAGCAAAGAGGTTATCAAGAATTGAGAGAAGCCACATGTGGGTTCTTTTTTTTACCATTACTGTGTCATACAAAAAGTTCAAACAGTGTAACAAGACCCAAATTTTAGATGCATGTGGCTTTAGATAGTGACATTACCTAAGGCCATGTTTTCTTCACAGTGGGAAGAATCTGGTCTATTGCCATTGCTTTTCACTCAAACCAAAACTTCCCACATTTGAACGAACTCACTCATCATTTTTCAAAAAAATGAAAGGCAGTGACAAAAATACCTGCAAGAAACTGGAGATTTCTAAATTTGATGTGGGATAGTCATATGCATAATTTGATGTTTAAATTGAGTCAAAACAGAGGCGTACTGTTGGATTGTGATGGAGAAACAAAGCAGCTTTCATCTTTTTAAATGAACCTGCCCCAGCTGCAGCAACAGCTTTCGTATGGCAGCAGCCCTCCACAGGTGCAGGGCCAACCCCCATTTCCAAGTTTTGAAATTTAGTACAAACTGGACAAAACTGGACCGCCCATTGTTATATTCTATGCTTTGCATGTGAAGCTTGGTCAATTCAAGGAGTTTCATTTATTGGGCTAACAAAGTTGGATCACTGCAAAAACATAAACAACAAACTAACTTAAAGACGTATTATTATACAAACGAAACAACGCATCCATGGCTACTCCCACGCTCACTGTGGCGCATTTTTATCGGTCTCATTGAGCCTGGCGGCTTCTGTCATGGACTCCGCTACCCCGCCCGGATGGGCTGTTAGTCTCGCGTTGTTCCTCAGCTCTGCACTCATTACCCCCTCCGCGTCCTGCTTCGTCACCACTTTATCTGCCGGTAGCCTCATTGCAGCATCCTGTAATGTCGAAACATAATAGTTTAACATGATATCAGAGCGGATAGGGAGTCATTTTTCCTGTCTCACCCATCAGTTTTGGAGCTAGCTTTTGAATCATATGATATCAAAAACTCTTGAATGGACAAGTATATCAACTTTCACCCAAACTTTCAATTTCAACCTATTTTAAAATTTTAAAATAGATTGCGCAATCTTAACCATAAGTGATGTAATTTTTAGTTTTTAATTTTTAATACTAATAGACTTTCATTTAAAAACTGAAAATATTCTCTTATACATTTAATAGATATAACAAGTATGTTTGGTGAGGAATTAGTGAAACTTCAGTGAATATTGAAGCTAGAGCAAGATTGTTGTTGAACTAATTTGTGAGGTCTGAGAGATTTATTCAACCATAGATCTTGGTAGGGATGAGGTTTAATTTTGTGCCAAGCTTGTTTTCTAATTAGTGAGATTTTGAGAAATTTTTACTGTATTTTTTTATTAAATTTGGGGTGAATTTAGCTCAAATTGAAAATGAGGTAAAAAAGAAATTTAACATTCAATTTAATGTAATTGAAAGCTCCAGGTAGAAATTGAACTAGTTCAGGCCCATAACCATTTAGGTTTGAATAACCATTTAATTTTTTATTTTTGAAAACTAAACCTATAAATACTCCTCTTTATCTACTTTTTATTTTTAAAAATTAAACCTATAAATATTACTTCCACCGATTTTATTATCTACTTTATAAACATGTTTTAAAAAACCTAAGCCTAAATTTCGAAACTAAAAAAAGTTTTCAAAAACATATTTTTGTTTTTGAAATTTAACTCGAACTTCAATTAATTTTGTAGGAAGATGATATTCACTTGGGGTGGATTGGATCAAAAATTGTAAGATAGCAAAAAGAAATGTAACGTAGCAAGTTAGACAAATCTTTTTTTATGGACATCCTCAATCAATGAGATATTGATTAGTATCGTTAATGTAAAACTGTACTTTAGGCACCTGTGAATGAGATATTGATTAGTATAGTAACTTGAACCTGCACCTATCAATCTTGTTCGTCGCTCCACTCGAGTAAGAGAAACTCCTCATCACCTTCAAGATTATCATTGTTTTTCCATCATTATGTCATTAGTTGAATCGTCAACTTATCATGAAGCCAGTACTAACCCTCTTTAAGGGCAAATAATGAAGGAAGAACCACCGGCTTTAGAAAAGACTCATACTTCGGATTACGTGGATCTACCCCTATCAAATGACCTATTGATTGTAAGTGGATTAACAAAATCAAAACTAACGTTGACGGTGCTATTGAACGATATAAAGCTCGTCTTGTTTCAAAAGGTTATTCTCAAGAGTATGGTATTAACTATGAAGAAACATTTACTCCAGTTGCTCGAATGTCATCTGTTGGTAGCTTGTTAGATGTTGTAGCAGCCAAACAGTGGTCCCTTCTTCAAATGGATGTTAAAAATGCATTCCTCAATGGTACTCTTTATGAAGAAGTGTATATAAAACCCCCACCTGGTGCTTCTCATCCACCTCAAAAAGTTTGTCTCCTTCAGCGAGCTTTGTATGATTTGAAGCAAGCTCCACACGCTTGGTGGCAGTTTGCCACATTCAGTTCCACCATAACCCAACTTGGGTTTACTTATAGTTCCCCACTATTTACCCATTATACTTCTCAGGGTATGATTCTTCTCCTTCTGTATGTTGATGACATGATTATCACAAGTGATGATGGAATTCTTATCTCGTCGAGATTGCCCTGCGCTACTCCTATATCTCCAGGTGCGCAGGCTATCTCTGATCCTATATCTCCAAGTGCGCAGGCTATCTCTGATTTGAAACATTACTTGGGAGGATACTTTGAAATGAAAGACTTGGGATCCCTAAGTAGTATCTTTGGCCTTGAGATCTCATCCCGCTCTGATATCTCATCCCGCTCTGATGGGTACTATCTATCTCAAGCAAAATACGCCTCAGATCTTCTGGCTCTATCAGGTATTACTGATTACATCACGTCAGCAACACTTTTAGATCCAAATGTTCACTTGACCCCTTTTGATGGTGTGTCGCTTGAAAATGCAACATTATATATGCAACTTGTTGGCAGCCTTATTTATCAGACTGTGAGCCGCCCAGATATTGTATATTGTTAGTCAGTTTATTGTTGCTCCTCGGACCATACACTTTACTGTTGTTCACATTCTACTTTATGTCAAAGGCACTCTGGATCATAAAATTTAGTTTTCTTCCCAGTCTTCCAATCTTCCTTGGTGTTATCTGGTTACTCTGATGTTGATTGGACAACTGATCTCTCTAATCGACTTTCCACCGCAAGTTACTTTTTCTACTGAGGTGATTCTCTCATTTCCTAGCAAAATAAGAAACAAACAGTTGTTCCACGTTCCAGCTCAGAATCTAAATATCGTGCACTTGTTGATGCTACTTCTGAGTTACTATGGCTTCGTTGGCTTCTCACTGATATGGGGTTTCTCAACAATCAGCTACTATACTTCATTGTGACAATCGTAGTGTTATTCACATTGAGAGTGCATGTTTGTCATCATATCCAAAGCAACACTGTCTTATTACGTTCCATCTCCACTATAGAGCAACCCGTTGACTTAGTCGATTCACTCAGTTACTTTATAAATTCAAATTGGTTGCTACACTACCACCACCATGAGTTTGAGGGAGGGTGTTAATGTAAAGTTATATTTTAGGCACAAATTAGACTAAATTTCCTTATTGGTATTATTCCTGGTTGGTATTTCTATAATATGTATATACTCCTTACTCCATTGTAATGGAACAACAAGTACATCAATAAAATATATCAAATTACAAGTATGTAATCAGACAATCAATCAAATATTAATTAATTGATCGAATACCCTTACAAATGAAAATGGCTTTTCTCCTAAAAAATAAAATGGATTAAAAAAAGAAACCCAATTTCCAAAACCCAAAAACCAAATAATTAACAAACAAAACCTTAAGCCTTTTTTATAACCATTGGGTCTTTAAAAATTAACACTACTCCCAGCTACGACTTCCATATTTTCTTATCAACTTTTTACCTAATATTTTTGATCTACTTTTGTATGTTTTAAAAAGCAGTAAGTTTTGAAAACTAAAAATAAAAAATAAAAAAAGCTCCGTTCGATAATCTTTTAGTTTTCAAAAACTCATTTAGTTTTTAGTTTTTGAAAATCATGGTTGTTTTCTCTCAATTTCTCTACCATGGTTTTTATCCCTTAAGGAAGGGTTTGAATTCTTAGCAAAATTTTAAGAAAAAAATTGAAGATTATTTTTTTTAGTTTTCAAAATATGGCTTGTTTTTTTAAAACACAGGTAAGATATAGAGAACAAAATCAGTAAATCTTTAGATGGAATTGAAATTAGTATTTCTAGACTTAATTTTAAAAAACTAAAAAATAAATAATTATCACCTCAGATTTTGTTTTTGAATGGTTTTTATCCCTTAAGGAAGGGTTTGAATTCTTACCAAAATTAAAAAAAAAAAAAAAAATTGAAGATTATTTTTTTTAGTTTTCAAAATATGGCTTGTTTTTTTTAAACACAGGTAAGATATAGAGAACAAAACCAGTAAATCTTTAGATGGAATTGAATTAGTATTTCTAGGCTTAATTTTAAAAAACTAAAAAACAAATAATTATCACCTTAGTTTTTGTTTTTGAATGGTTTTTATCCCTTAAGGAAGGGTTTGAATTCTTAACAAAATTAAAAAAAAAAAAATTGAAGATTATTTTTTTTAGTTTTCAAAATATGGCTTGTTTTTTTAAAAGACAGGTAAGATATAGAGAACAAAACCAGTAAATCTTTAGATGGAATTGAAATTAGTATTTCTAGGCTTAATTTTAAAAAACTAAAAAACAAATAATTATCACCTTAGTTTTTGTTTTTGAATTTGGCTAAGAATCAAAGATAGAGATGAAAAAGAAAAGGGATTAGATAAAAACAAGTCCAATTTTAAAAAACCAAATAGTTACCAAACATGCCTACTTTATTTGGATTTCAAAACTTGACTCTGATTTTAAAACATTTGTAAAAAATAGTAGATAAAAACAAAGAAAATCACAAGTAGGATAAAATTTATATGCTTAATTTTCAAAAATCAAATCCTTAAGGTCCCGTTTGATAATTCATTTTGTTTTTAATTTTTAGTTTTTGAAATTTAAGCTTATTTTCACCTAATTTCTCTACAATAGAGGTCATCTCCCTCAAGGAAGCATTAGGGAGCATTTGAATTCTAAGCCAAATTCTAAAAACCAAGATTAAGTTTGTGCAAACTTACTTTTTTAGTTTTCAAAAAGTTTGGTTTTTGAAAACGTAGGTACAAAATACATATAAATCCACTCATAGAAGTAGTATTTTTAGACTTAAATTTCAAAAACTAAAAACAAAAAACAAAATAATTATCAAACGGAGCCTAAAAATAAAAATTGATTTTGTTCGGGGTTTAGTTGGCTCATACGTACCATCAGAATGTCACTCAGTTTAATCTTATCTTCAGCCTTGCTAACCCCAGCATTGAAAGAAGCAGCCGACTGAGCACTTGCTGCAAGTCCACCCGGTATCACGACGTTGCTCCCCGTTGCCCTCACCTCTGCTGCTTGAATGGCAGCAGCATCACTCTGGTCGACCGGTTTATCACCTGCAGTGTGAGCAGTCGCTTCTAGAGCTTGTCCAATGGTGATCGCGTTCTGCACAACAGCAGCAGCTCCAACAAAAGGCGTAGGCTCCATAAACTGCCCAACGATCTGCACTCAAAAAGAAACAAATCAAAATCGATTGTAATCAATGCAAAACAGAGTATGTCTGAAATTCAATGGACGTAAAATCAATACTTTCAAAATTAGGCTCAATCAAAAGATAAACAGAATTAAAATGTAGTTAGAAAGTCTTGAAAAGAGGACCTGTCCGGCAACTGTTTCGGTGATAATGCGACTTCCAGGGACATCGATTTCTTTGACTGCAACTCCTTGGTCTCTAGCAGCATCACTGACATCGTCATGACCGATGAAGCCAGAACGCTCGTTCCGGGAGGCGGCCGACTGCATGGTTGCGGCAGGGCCGCCCTTCTGGGTTTGACCGAACACCATGGCCTCCGCGGTTTGCATCATGTCAGCGTCCACCGGCGGTATAACCTTGGAGGCAAGGTCTCCAGAGACGTTGAAAACGTCGCCGTACTTGATAGGCTCTTGCTGTTCGTGGCGGCGCGGCTGTTCTTGACTCATTTGCTTTAAACAATAGTAAAAGGATATACCGAAACAACCTGAGTAGATGGAAGGAATGTTGCAGGTCGAGGAGAGGGATTAAAACGGTCGTTGTTGGAACATGGAGTAGAGGTTAATGACACGTCGACCAGACACGTGTTGAATTCTGTAACTATGTTACAGGTTCCATAGGTAGAGACGAACAGCTGTTTAGTGCCATAACAGATGGCAGCTTATAACTTACAAGTAATGTTCTTTCGTCTTTTTAGCCACAGCCTACTAGAAACACCATTGAAGCTAGAGCTCTTACTGGAAGTGGGATTACAGAGTTGCGCCACTTCGACAAAGAGAACAAGACAAACAGCTGGAAAATCTTCTTATTTCTCCTCTTCACATAGCAATAGAGGAGAACATATATTCTTAAGTTAAGAACAACAAAGAGTTCGAACACAATGTAGACGAAAATACAAATTAAAGAAGTAACCCGATAATCTTTCAAGAAAAAAGTTGAACAAATCCAGAAACTGATCTATAAGAAAAACACAACCCCCACAGTTAGAGATGGGCGATTCCAAATTTCCATGCTCAGACTCGGGAAGTTTCTACCGCAAATATTGGAAATGAAAAAGGAGAAGTTATAGTGACAGTAAAAGAAATGGTACCGGGTAAGTTTAAGACCATAACCCAACAATGACTTAGTTGGAGTGCGAAGGCAGAGAAAGCATGGTAAAATTGTTTTCTCTGGTACAGATGTTCTGAATTTTGTATTGGCTCATTCAAAATTCTCCCGAAATTCGTAATGGGGTGAAGTTCTAACCTCCATCTATTCTTTTCACACGGTTTATTCACATAAAATCTCTGTCCTCTGAAGTCTGAAGTACAGGAATGTTAACATCAACTAGTTACTAGCTTCCCAGCAATATTTAATTTTGAGTTGCTCAAAGCCACCACTGTCACTGAGGCTTGTGTAAATGTTCTTGCTCAATACTTAAGAACCCATTAACTATTTGGAAAGTTCGAACTATACCCCACATTTCAATTTTCTGAACAAAATTGCTTTGACATCCTCACCGTCTGACTGAAATTTACATTGTAATCACTTCCAAGATCACCATTCATTCACCACTCAAACATCTCCCTACTCAGCCATTATCCTGTAGTGAGAATTCTAATGATATTATTTTAACATGACTACGAATCTAGTTACAATTCCAAAGACTTCAGGCAAACAAGCACTATGGCACCCACCCATTTTATAGATTTTTTTATTATTAATTCCTTACATTCTCATTTTCAACACACAACACAAGTCTACCCATTTCAACAAATACTTTAAATAAGAAAAGGGAGGGGAAGGATGAACAGATTTGAGTAGTAAAATATATGGTTATGCACATTGATCATAAGTCGAACAAGACTCTACTATGAACCCTTTTTAAGCCTGTAAACAAGACTACATTCGATTCCAATATTTAATTTAAGCTAGATCTTACTCAATCTTCCCGACTTGCTATCTCCAATCCATTACCTGCATAGAGATGGATGGTTTACGAAGTGATTGAATATCAGAACGTCCAAACATACAAGTATTAATCATTACTTATCAGTAAGCAATCATACTCCAAAAAATTAAAATTTCTATATCAAGCATGCTGGAAGAACAGAGCATTATCAAAAGATGAAAGCTGATAACAGAAAGAAGTCCAGTAAAGGAAATGGGGATTTCAATCATATTTCTACACACACGAGGAAAAAAAAAAAGATTGGTTCAACAGAAACTTACCATCCGGATCAAAGAAGAAGACTTGCTTGACCTTCCCATTTGGTAGAGTCTTCTCAAAAGTCTGGATCCCCTTTTCCTGCAGGAAAATCAAAATTAGATATTTGGATTGTAAGGCATGTAAAAGGAAAGCGCAAACTTTTTATAAACTGTGAGAAGACGCTTCCAAAAAGAAGAAGTTTGAATTTCATAGTTTCTTCTTTACTCTGTACTCTGTAGATATTAATTCAACATGTCACTAAAATCATTCTCTCCAACATATTCAATTAAATTGAATTCTTGACTTACATTAATAATTTAGCACTCAATTACACTCTCGAAATACATTACAATAGAAATTAGTGAACTAATCTCCTTTAGTTTGTCAAATAAGATTTCTGAGAGCTGTAGTTATCACTTACTCTTTGACAGTTCGACACTCAAGTCTTAAATAAGGATTTGAACTAAAATTCCTCCCAATTAGCAAATTATAGAGCCAGACAATCAGAAATCAATTCTTCAAGTAAAATCCTACAGTTCATGCTAAGTAAAGATAAACCCTAACGTATGATCAAAAATCAAAATCAAAAGGATAATTTATAAATTTACCTTGAGAGCATGAACGACAGAGTCGAAGTTGGAACTGGAGACAGAGAAGCAGATGTGGTGACCTCGGGGAAGATGGCTAGGGTCGGCGACGGGTGACGTGGCGCTCCATGGACCTTCGGGAAGCTTGGAATTAGGGTCTCTCTCGATGAGGTGAAGTTGAAAGGCAGAGGGAAGGTTCAGCCAAATAACCTTGAGTTCGCCGAAATTTGGACTCTCAATTTCCTCGAATCCGAACATCTGCACCGCCAAATAACAAGTAACAACCGCCATGAACAAAAAACTGTTGTCAATGCAAGAAAAGAAAAGGGGAAGATATAATTTGTGGACCTCTTTGTAGAACTGTGAAAGGCGATGAATATCCGTAGATTCTCTAGCAATATGGGCGAGAGACACTGCTTTCGCTACTGGAACAGCCATCTTTCTCCTGAATCAGAACTGTACTGATTTCGATGAATCGTCGGAGATCCTCGTGTTTATATTTCTTAGAAACTCGTCAGCCATCCACAATGCCAAAACGAAAGGAATCAGCCAAGATTGGTTATATTTCAGGTTGTTAGACGGTGGCACATTTATAAATTTAATTTTATTCTAAACAATTATTTAAATGTTGTATTATAAAATATTTATAAATAGTAAGATTAGTTGTAGTCGTAAAACTAATTAACATATTTTTTAAAAAAAATTATAGAATTCTTATTTTATTATATAATATTACATAATTTATAATATATTATATTATATATATTTTAATTTAACAAAAGAAAATTAAGTTTATAATATAAAATATTGAATTTATTAAGATTTTTATCTTTATTTAATATATTTTTTATTTTAAAATTTTAAATTCGAATCTGATAAAAAAAACATAAAATGTTATTTTCGAATTTACATTATTTGGATTCTGAATTAAAAAGTTTTAAACACGCGTCATTTAAATACATATGGCTCTAAAAACATAAAATATAATTCGGATTGCATATCAAACAGTCCCTTATTTTCACGCGAGAGACTTGTGGTTCGCGTACGAGAGTATGAATAATGAAGATAGTCACATGCCCTCATTGATAATTTCGCACACATGACGTCAGAATGAATTATATTTCGTTATTCTGAAAATGCAGTTTATCAATCATTAAAGAGCTGGAAAACGGGTCATTCATATGAAAACTCCAACGTCGAAGTGATATTTGTAAGAATGGCCTCTTTTCGCGCTAGTCATTTGACATGCATTTTGAAATTAATGGCATCCTATCCTATACATTACAACTCGTCTAAATTATTGTCCGGGCAACATATACTTATTCTCGCTCCTATTTTTCGCCCTTCTCTAACTTAATTTTGTTTTCTTTCTTTCTTTTCAATCTTTTCTTCTTCAATCTCGTTCTCTCTGGTCCTTGCTCCCACTTTCATTCTCTCTGGTCCTTGCTCCCACATTCATTCTCTTCGTTCTTTCCGACGCCTCAAATCGCGTCGGCACAGTTAAGTTTTCCCGACGCGGTCATCATGGCGTCGAGAAAGTCGAAAGTCATGTTTTTTGCCGACGCGTAACCGATTGCGTGTCGGCATAGACGGTTTATGCCGACGCGGTCCAGGATGCGTCGGCAAAACCTCCTTTATGCCGACGCGTTTAATTACTGCGTCGGCATAGAGGGGGTTTTGTCGATGCCTCATGGTCTGCGTCAGCATAAACCCTTTTAAAACTTCATTCTCCTTCTCCATTTGCGAAATCGATAACGCAATTCACCCTAAAACGACAACTCGCCGTAAATCGATAACTCTCTGCACCTCGCCGTTCGCGTCCGTCGGCCGCCGCCTTCAACCTTCGTCGTTCGTGTCTGTCAGTCGTCTTCAACGTTCGCCCGCAACCGTTCATCCCTTCTTCCCTTCGTTTCCCTCTTACCGATTCATCGCTTCGTTTCCTCTTGCCGCTTATTCATCCGTTGCCACCCTAAACCAGCAGCACTTTGCTCGTCGCCATCCTTGCACATGTCTCATCTGCACTCTTCATAAAAATATCATGTCATCATAGTATATGTTCTGCAAAGATTTAGGGATGAATTCTCTCGAATTTACATGACACATTTAGGGATTGGGTGTTCTTGCACAAATGGAACCATTTATGTTTGTATTCTTGCACAAGTGAAATTTACAGAACAAAGATGATTTTCTCATGGGTTAAAAGATGAGGTTATGGAATATGTGGGTGATGCCATAGTTTTTCCACTCCTTTTTACTTTCTGTATATTTTACTTTTTTTTTTAACAAATAGACATACTTAGTTAGCAAGAGTATTTAGTGCAAGACTCAGAAAAGTAATATTCCTCCACCATTCCAGGTATGCCCAACAATAGTAGCTAGACCGCCATAACTGATGGGGTTCTAAAACCAATTATCCTTTTTTATTACTGCATTCCAAAGATCTGAATGACATTATATCAATTATTCATTAGCTAGAAACACATCAACTTAAAGATTAGAGGTTAATTTAAACTTTTAGCTACCTTAGGCCCTCTATAATGTATGTTTTATATTTAAGTCTATTATATTTGGTGCAAAATGTTAATATGAGATTAAGTGATTAATTAGAGATGAAGTAACCTTCAAACTAGTTTAGTTTTAGACCTAATAGTTATTAGATACATAGTGGAAACTATTAATGAAAAATAGTCTTGAAACATAACCTTGAAACTAGTTTAATATTAGAACCAAAAGTAGAATTTAAGAGTTATGGATAAAATTAGAACTTTAATTTTAAAATAGAAAATTATTTCAACATAACACTTCTCAATGTTCAACTGCAGCAACATCGAACAAAAATGCAAAAAATGATTAAAAAGTTGATGGAGACACAAGGAGGAGCATCAAAATAGGTATGAATTCTTTTCTCATGTAATGAGTTTAATCATAAAGGTTGCTATCCTGCAGTGATGGTAGCAACGATAGTGGTGGTTTATTGTGGATGCATTTTGTGTATTTAAGTTGTTTGGTGGAAGTTTGTTTTAGTTTCCTTTCAAGTTTATTTGTTTAAGTTCATGTGTTAAGAAGTATCAATGTTTGTTGATATTTTTAATTTGTTGGGTGGATTGTATTAGGGGATGGGTGACAGATGAAAGTTTGTTTTGTATGGAGGGGGAGGGGGTGTTTGATTTCATGTGGAGTTGACTTGGGGTGTTTCATTTAGTTTTAATTTCATGAAGTGTTTGATTTAATTTAGTGTGAGTAAGAGTTCGTAAATTTAGTTCGTTATTAGATGTTTGGTTCACTATTAAAAGTTTGATGTAGTTCTTTTGAAATAATTTTCATTTGTTGGAGATTCATGGAAGTTGCTTTTTATAGAGTTTGAGTGTATTGAAGTTGTTTGGTAACAAATTTTGAAGGAGGGGAGGAGGTGTTTGATTTCATGTTAGTTTTGTTTGAAAAATTATAGAGTTTGAGTGCATTGAAGTTGTTTGGTAACAAATAATGAATTGACATGTTTTGGTTTGTTGCCTTATGATTTTTCTTGTTTGTTTTTTTGCTTGAGTGGGAGTTTGTAAATTTAGTTTCATATAAGTTGTTTACATAGTAGTGATTTATTTTTTTTATAGAGTTTGGGAAATTTCAACAAAAATTCTACTCTTTAGTTGAAGGTTCATTAATTTTGTATCAACTTATGTTTTATATTCATAAATGAACATGAAAATATTTCATTTGTGATTTTTTAAATGAGAATCTATTTGAGAGTAAAAAGTGTCACACTTATTTAATTTAAGATACAAATTATGATACGTATCGAAATTCAAGAGGTAATTTGATGAAATTTGTTAAGTTTGTGTGGTAAACTTTGATGTTCTTACATTTTTTAATTATTAATTTAAAACTAAGCAGATTCATTGATGTCGAAAATGGCATTAGGTATAAAAAGCCGAATAAAAACGTATAGAATCTAATTGCACACTTCAGATTATTTTTTCTTTCGAGAAACAATTGCATATTTTAGAATTATCACTTCTATTCATCGTGATTGATTTGCTTTGCTTTATTCTTATTTTATCCAATGTTTTTTTTAAAAAAAAAAAATTAAGTTTATCTAACAAATTCTATGTGGTTCTTTATTAATATCTTTTGTTTAATAAAAAGATGTTCCATCAAAAAAGTTATTCAAATGTTGCTAGTTCCCTTTTCTATTCATTAATCCATCAATATTGTTGGTAGTATCGAGATTGATCATAAAAAAAAAGAAGTTTAGAACTAAGACTAATCCTTAATCATCTAGTTGAAGGCTTTAGCAACTAGAAATTTCGTGCAACATCAATTAATCTTTTTTTTTTTTTAATTTTAATTAAACAAGATATCATCTATTCAAGAAAATGATGAATTATGTAATTTCTCTTTCATTTACTATGATTCAAAAATCACATAGTCGCATAATGGCATAGTGTCCCCTATAAAAACAGATTGCGATGGAATTTCTAATTTTACTTTTATTACTTAGGGCATGTTTGAGAGTGATTTTAGAATAACCAAAATCACTTTTGACATGTCTAAAATCACTTTCCTTTCAAAATCACTTAAAGTGATTCTTCTTGAATCATTTGAGAGGTGATTCCCAAGTGATTTTTGTCAAGTGATTGTGATTTAAAATTACTATTATTTTATTTTTGAAAAATGTATACTTTTGGTCACGGGTAAAAACCGTCATCTTTTATAAAAATTCATAAATTTCCATAAAAAATGAATTTTCTCAAAACCATCACCATTGAAATCATTCGTCATTGTTTACAAAATGACAACTTTTCTCCCTCTAAATTTTTTATAATGTATATCTCTTACTTTATTATCTTATTATCTTTATTCATTTTTCTCTATAATAATTTTAACTTTATTTGAATTTTTTATTTTTAATTTTTTTTTTGTTCCTCCCTATAATTTTCGTATCTTTTTAATTTTTTTCTCTCTATTTTTTTTTATCTCTTGCTCTACTTTTTTTGTTCTTGTACTTTTTTTGTCTCCAACTCTTAACTCTTTTTCTCCTCATTATAATTTTTCTTCCTAATTTTTTTTAACTTGATGAATCAAAAATCCCTTTTGAAAACAAACATTAATCATTTTTTTTTAAAAAAAAAAATATTTTTTTTACAACGTTTGAATCAAATATTAAAATGATTTATTGTAACACACCAGGCTCGGAAAATTCACATGAGATCACCCAACATAGGATTGCTCCAATTTAAGCACGCTTAAATGTGAAGTTCCTATGGAGTCACCGAAAAGGAAGGTGTATCTTGTTGGTATAGGTAGTAGCTATCAATTCTTGTAAGCTTTACTCAACTATACTTTAATTTCATATCCTCATGGTCACTCGCATGTACCCCTCTTCTTCCGACACCATACTTTCATATTCTCAGGATCCCTCTCATTCAAATGTGGACTCGGTTCATTTATGTACCCCTTTTCCTCGGGCATCACATTTATAACTAAATACTTTTTTATAAAAAAATAATTATAATTAAATCATTAACTTAAAACACTTATTTTCCTCCTAAATATGCTTTTTGAAAATCATTTAATTATATGAAAATCACTATTAAAAGTACAGAACCAAACATGAAAATGATTATATAAAAATCACTTTTAATAAATCAATTATAAATAAATCAATTGTACTAAAATTAATATTTCTAAAATCATTTCCAAACATGGACTTAGTATCTTTCCCAAACTTGAAATACAAAAATCAAATGTTTTGTGATCAATTGAAACATAAATTCCTACCCTTTATAACCAAAAAGAAAATTTATCTAATTCTAAGTACCTGATTATTCTAAGGCTTTTTGCTTCATCAACTTCCAAAATTCAATAACTCTATGATTAAATTTGTGCTCAATGTTTTAGAGATTCACAACTTTTAATCTTATAAATCTTGCTCAAAAGAAGATTAAACATCTTTAAAAACCTAAATTACATGGTTTGCGTTTTGTTAATTATTTAATCAACTCACTAATACGAGCATAGTTTAGAAGTTAAAAGCATCACTACTTTATCTAAAAAGTTTGACTAAATGTCATCGTTCTAAAAGGGGATGATTAGTTTAAACCTTATCTATTGCACTCCCTATCAAAATGAAAAGACTGAAATAACATTCACCCAACAATCTCAATTGTTGGGTTATGATTGATAAGACCAAATTTTTATTATTGGACCAACACAGGCGATATACTTAAAAAAAAAAAAAAAAAAAAAAAAAAAAAAAAGAAGAAGAAGAAAATAGGAAGGTTTTGGTACAATATTCAATAAAGTCCCCAAGGGGTTACATCCAAATGTCCAATCACCTATAAGATGCCTTACTTCTATCACTATAGAAATTTATGAATCAAATATTTAGTTTAACACGTCTTTCTATCTTTCTACCTTCGTATATTTTGATTTTGTTGAACACGTCTCTCTAAAACAACATGATTTTGTTTCTAAACACTATTAAAAATATATAATATTGACAAAATAAGTCGACTTAAACATTTTGAAAGCGGAAATCACTTTTGGCACTATCATTTAGCCTGAATTGGCCTTACAAGATGGGTTTCTTATTTCCACAGGCTATGTTTAGATCTCTAGCACAAGAAAAGGCAATGGAAGACATCTATGGGCTCTCATGCATTTGTTGATTGGACCAGAAGAAGAATTTATGTTCAAAGACAGATTCATTGAAGAAAGTGGAAGAATGAGTTCTTGGCCATCAAGCAACATAAGGGAATTTATGCTAAAGAATCTAAATTGGAACATATGCTCTGATTTCATCCCTAACTTTTGAATGGCCTTTGTGCCAGAATGGAAAAGCAATGGCCACAGCCCACAAACATTGATTAATCAGCAAAAGCAAAACAGTGTCAACCCATGAAAAGAATCAGAACTAACTTAGTCAAATGAAATTTAAAACGAGAAAAAATGTTGAAGAAAGTTTCTGTGAGTTTTTTTGGTATCATGTTCTATGTAAATTCAGCCTATTTTGATTCATCAAGAAGGAGAAAAATCAGAACAATCAATTCAATTCAACCCAGAAAAAGAGTAAGCTCAGATTTCATTAAATTGCTCAATAAATGAAAAATGGTAACAGAGAGAGGATTCTATTCACTGTACAAGAACTAAATGGCCTTCTCTAAAACCCCCATTATTCTTACCCCCCCACGCACCTTCTCCGGCGTCCTCCGTTTTCGGAACCGTCACGATCAGCTTCCCGCCGGCGAACGCGGCGGTTGCAAGCTCCGGCAGAGTCGTCTCCGGCAGTCGAAATCTCCACATATCAATCTCCAGTTCCTCTAACGTCAATTCCAGAGCGCCAATTTGTCTAATCACAACCTTGATAACCCCAGGATGAATATGAACCGTATGCGCCCTAAATTCGTCGCTAAGTCCATCAGTTTCCGCTACGAATCGGAAGCAATTAGAGTTTTCGAAAATCGAAACATCGGCATCGGACTTAAACGGAAGCTCCAAAACGCGGCTGAAAACATGGGGCAATCGCCGCAGTTTCTTAGGGTTTAAACCTAGAAGCGATTGAGCACGAGAGAGAGAGTTGCGGCCATTTGGATTATATTGAACAGTGATATTCTGCCTGCTCGTCACCGGATGAACCTTCTTCATGGCGTCGATTGATTCTTCTTCTGCTTTTTCTCTTGTCAATGGGTGCGATGGAAAAAAGAAAGTGGAGGAAAACTGATATATATATATATATATATATATATATATATATATATATATAGCGAAATCAGTGATTCTCAGGTGAAGAAAGGAACATCAATTCCAAAAAGGAATCAAAATCTTGATCAGATAGTTGATGTTTGAAGGAAAATGAAGATTCATTAAGTAATTGGGATTATTGGATTAGCGGCTTCCATTCCACTCTAATTTTTGGGGGAAATCGAAATCGAAATCGGAAACAGAAACAAATTATGTGAACTGTGAGATTGAAAATGAAATGGAAGTGATGAAAGAATCGGAGAAATACAAGAACGTGTTGTGAAAGGGAGATTTTTTTTTTTTTTTGCAGAGAATGTTTGCGAGAAGAGGAAGAACAAGAAGAAGAGATAAAATGGCGAAAGGCTGTTGAAGAAATCTCTTTTTCTTCTTGGGGTTGCAGAGAGAAGAATCATTCGAGAGATATAAAAAGTTTGGATTATTATAAACTTATAATTTATCTTGGACTATGTATTATTCTTCTTTTTTTTTAGAGCTTACTATTCTTTAATTTATTTCAAATCTTGGGCAATTTTTTTTTTGTCTTATTTCTAAATTGAATAATTGATGTTGGAAAACATATAATTCTTTTTATAATTTTTTTTCATATTAAAAATAAATTGTGTATTGTTTGAATAAAAAGTTGATTAAATTACAAATTTGGCCTTGTAGTTTGAAAAAAAAATTAGAATTTAACCCTACGATTTTAAAAATTGAAAATTTGACCTCAAAACTTCATAAATAGTTGTTATGATTTGATAATACCCTCATAAATAATCAGTAGAGATTTTGTATAGGGATTATTTACGAGGTCTTAGGACAAGTTATAAATTTTAAAATAATATGATTAAATTCTAGTTTTCTTGAAATGATTGGATCAAAATTTTAATTTAACCTAAAAAGTTTAACTTCAACTTAAAAGAATAAAAAAATGTTCAATTAGCTCTATTCACCGTATAACTCACTCAATTCTCTTCAATTTTTTTATTTAAAAAGAAAAATCTCACTCTAATTCATTTACTTGAAAAAAAATTACTCGTTAATCTAAATATAGTTAAATTAATTAAACATTATTATTTTGACAAAAAAGTTTGAAGTTTAAATTCTCACGTCAGGTATTACATTATTAAATAAAAAAAAAGGTTATATGTTAGTTTAGAACTTTAGAGAGTTGACAATTTTCAAACTCTCATGAATATGGAGATGATTCTACTAATTAATAGAGAAATTGCAGTAGCTGAGAAAGTACATGTTCAATAAAGTAGCTGGCCAATGAAATTATCCATAATCTAAAAAGTGGGTTTTATTTTTTTTTTTAAGGAAAAAACAATTTATACCTCTTTCTAGTGTATCAATTAAAACTGTGAACTAAAAATTATATCAATTTACACCATAAATTTTCATAAGTAGTTACTTACAATTATTTTCACTTGATTTCATTTAAAATGAGCTTACAATCAACTAAATAAAATTATGGTTAAAATATCATTTTGGTCTCTGTACTTTGAGAATTATTTCATTTTGGTTCTCGTACTTTCAAATGTTCAATTTTAGTTCATATACTTTCAATAAAGCTTAAAATTGGTTCATACTATTAGTTTATTGTATTTTTTTTAATAGTCTTCATTAATTTTTTCCCTACAAATTTTGAAAGTATGTTCACATTGTGTCTTTTCTTATATTAAAATTATTATTATTTTGTAATTAATTTTGATAAAAATTAACTTCAAACTTATGGACCAATTTTAAGTTTTATTAAAAGTACAATGACTAAAATTAGACATTTGAAAGTACATGGACAAAAATGGATCAATTCTCAAAGTATAAGAACTAAAATGATATTTTAACCTAAAATTATTCTTCTCCCAAATTCTATCAAAGTAGCAAAAAAAAAAAAATCACGTAATTCTTTCTAAACAACTCATAAGTATGAGAAAATAGAAGAAGACGAGAAGATGAAAAATAACTCCTATTAATAAAAAGAATTGTTATTATCTTTTTGATTCTAACCTTTCTCTCCTTATTTATATTATTTATGATATTTCAAGAAGTCTTGTACATGTATACATATAAAAATTGTGTATTAACTGTTTTAATATAAAATTTTAATCAACAAATAGTCTAAATTGGTTGATTTTAAAAAGTTCAAAGTTGTTTGATATGCAATCCAAATTATGTTTTATGTTTTCGGATTCACTGAATTCAGTGAATATGTGTTTGGCAGATGTGTTTCTGGGATCCAAATATTAGAAATTATGAAAACAACATTTTTATGTTTTCAATATATCCAGATTCTAAATTTAAAATTTTAAAATGTAGAATTATATTAAACAAAGATAAAAATCTTAATAAATACAATATTTCATGTTATAAAACTCAATTTATTTTTGTTAAATTAAAATAGGTAAAATATAATATATTATAAATTACATAATATTATTACAAAAGGATAATTCTATAAAATTTATAAAATCATGTTAAAAAATTAATTAATGATGACTTATATTCAATTTAATAATTAGTTTTGCAACTACAATTAATTTCATGATTTATAAATATATTATAAGACACTTTAAATAACTATTCAGAATGTAATTAAATTTTTGAATCTGTTACCAAACACATATCTGAAAACATGAAATACAACTCTGTTTTCATTGAATCACTTGTTTTCTAATTGCTTACCAAACAGACCCTTAATGTTTTAATTGATACAAATTATGAGGTTGGAAAGAATAGAAACCTAAAATTTATGTCTCGTTTGATAACCATTTTGTTTTTTGTTTTTTGTTTTTGAAAGTTAAGCTTATTTTCACCTAATTTATCTACAATATAGATTATCTCTCTTAAGTAAACATTTGAACTCTTAAGCTAAATTCTAAAAATAAAATCAAGTTTTTAAAAGCTATTTTTTTAAAATTTTCAAAATTTTGTTTGGTTTTTGAAAACATAGGTATAAAGTAGATAAAAAGATATATAAACTCATTGATATAAATAGTATTTTTAGGTTTAAATTTCAAAAACTAAAACACAAAAAATAAAATGGTTATCAAACAGGATTTGGAGTACAAGTTTGATTTTTGCTTCTTTAATTTTCTGAATTCAAGTGGCTTGTATATCTAATCCGGGAGTTTTTTTTTTTATATAATATTGATTTTTATTTGGATAGAGTTTGTTAGTAGGATAAAGTAGACATTTAATATTAAAAAATATCCCCTAAAAATAATAAATTGAATATCCAATTGTGCTACTTGACAGGGATTCAGTTGAAAATGATATGTTGAAACATGAGACACGGAGTCTTGAAAACAAATGTGGCTTTGAGAGAAAATAGGAAGCCAAATTAAATTATAAGGAAAATAGATAAATGTATTTAGATTAGAAGGAAGTGTACTTAAAAAAATAAAATAATAAAAAAATAAAATATAATAATAATAGTATTAATAATAATAATAATAATAATAATAATAATAATAAAGTTTTAAAGGAAAGGACAAATCTGAAGCCAAGACCCTCACGTGTGCGAGAGAGGACCGTCGAAAAAGATTTTTTTTTTTGAAGCAGGGTGAAAAAAGATATATATCATAAAAGTTGCAATTTTCCTTTTCGAAATATTAACGAGATATATATTTTAGAGAATTTGTAATGGGTAGCAAAAGTATGTTTATTATTTGCATAGATAGCAACATTTTAAAAGAATTGCAAATATAGCAAAAATGTTTAAAATAATTTTATAATCCCAATTATACCCCTGAATTTCGCGCGTGCACTGAGTTTTCGATTAGTGGGTTTATTTTGCGTGGTACTGAATTTTCGATTAGGGTGGGTTTTCGACATTGAGTCTTTACAAGCCTCTGCAACGAATTATTGATTTTCTTTGGCGATTGAAGATTTCTTTGGCGATTCTGCAACGATTTTGTATTTTCAATCAGTGTGCAAGCCTCTATTTCGTATTTGCAATCTGGGTTTATTAAGCAATTTTCTGTTTTGAAATCATCTGACATTGCATCAACTTCCCAATTCTTTGCAATCAACTTCCCAATTCTGATTTGCATTTGCTCTTAATTTTGATTTTTTTGTTGAATTTTGATTTTCTCCGATTCTCCGCAGTCAACTTCCTTTCACCTCGAACGTCACTCGGCTCCTATTCCACTTTTACGGTCAAATCCAATCAATCATTCGTTGGTACTTGGACTCATGTTTATCCTTCTCACCATGTTCATTGCCTAAGAAAAAAATTTGAGACGTTATGCATTCCATAACTTTTATTTCTTTTACTGTTGTCTTCGGTGTTGGTTGATATATCTCTGTGTGGATGTTGTTATTTCTCCTCTCCACTTGATTTTAATCAGACTTTGTTTATTGATTTTCCATTTGAAATATTGTAATAATATTCCACAATCGAGACTACTTGCTTGGAACAACATCAACTAAAGAAATTGAAAGCAAAACTCTTTTGTAATTAAGTAAGAACAATCCTATTTTATGGTATGCCACTCTCTTTTGCCCCGTGAAGAGGTTTCAAACATCGATGAATTTGAGTTTCTTGAACGAGATGTTTTGATAGGACTCTAAGAGACTTTCCATATTCAAAATTGTAGAACAGTGATATCATTGATATCTATTGATCTTGTATATCGTTGATATCATTGATATCTATTGATCTTGTATTTTATACAAGATCAATAGATATCAATGATATCAACGATATACAAGATCAATAGATATCAATGATATCAGCGATATACAAGATCAATGATATATAGTGATTATTGTGTATGTGGTGATCGGTTTCTATCCATGTTATAATTACTTAATGTTGTTATTATTACTTTTCATTGCGGGGACTATGATGAAGCTTCCAATAATTGTTTTTATAATGGACAATGGAATGAGAAAAATTTCTATGAGAATTACAAGATCATTGGAATTTTGGTTGATGATATGATGTGTTTTGATGATTTTATTAATTTGATTGCGAAAGAAGTCCGAATGGATACTTGTATTTCTTCTTTAGAATTGTCGATGTTATTAGGTTATGGGATGAATGATGCTCAGGATGTGGTTAAAATTCAAGAAGATAAAGATGTTGTTTGGTTTTTAACTTTAGTGAAAGATCAAAATACAAGATATCCTTTACTTACTCATATTAATGATGCTTGTTTTGATGGCTCCTCTTGTGCAATTAGTGATGGGAGTGACAACTTATGGAGGTGTAATCCGCCGGTTGGGAATAATTACGAATGGAGTTCGATAGATGTTGGCATGAATGCATTACATCCAATTGTTAAACGTCAGCGGGAAGACCTCGAAAGTAAAAGATTTCGTCGATTGGTGAAGCAAGAAGTCACAAAAAATGTAGTCATTGTCATCGTGTTGGTCACAATTGTAGGACTTGTAAATTTCTACCATTTTTACCATGATGTAATTTTTGACAATTGGTTTTAGATATATTTTTTCAAGATAGAACTCAATATTTTTGTTATCATACTATTCATACTATCAATACAAGGTTTGTGATTGTTTCAAAAGTTTAATATCAATACTATGAACACAAGAACTTTGGCATCTGATGAGAAAATTTAATTTGAAGACCACACAACAAACAGTAATAGCTAACAGATAGACAACTATCAGTGATAGTGATAGACAACTACCACTAATAGAAGTCTATCATCTATCACTAATAGAAGTCTATCACTGGAAAGAAGTTAATGATTGATAGACAACTATTAGTGATAGACATCTATCACTGATAAAAGTCAGATAGAAGAAAAAAGTTAATAATCATGAAGAACAAGAAGTCTAATAGAAAAGTTATGAGTAATAGGTAATAGATAGGTAAAAGTCTATCGGGACAACTATCACCGATGAAGTCTATCACTTCATCGGTGATAGTAATCTCATCACTTCTTTTTCATTAACTTTTATCAATCATTAACAATGATAGTAGTCTCATCACTTCTATCGATGATGACTATGAGTAATAGATAATAGATAGATAATTATAGTAGAAGTCTATCGGACAATCGATATCGATGATATCACCGATAGGATGCTTATCGATGATATCACTAATATCGATGAATCGAACGGTAATACGTGGGGTGTTTTAGTAATTTCAATTTCTCTTTTCAAATTTTTGCTATTTTTGCAAATAGATTGAGTCATTTTCTATATGGACAATTATATTGGGTCTTTTTGCTACCAACCCAATTGCCCCTATATTTTATGTTTGTTCCACTATATTCATGTTAGTATCTTAATCGGTTGAACCTTAGGTTGAGTTTAATATTAAAGCATGTCCATTTAATCATGAAGTATGATGCTTAAGATTTATTTGATAATTATTTAGTTTTTAGAAATTATACTTGTTTCTCTACAATTTTTCTTAATCTTCTTTATAATGGTTTCTATTTGTCTTAAAATATCATTTAAGTTTCTAGTCAAATTTCAAAAACAAAAATAAAAACAAATTTCTTAAAACTTTTTTTTTAATTTTCAAAACTTAGTTTGGTTTTTGAAAACATAATTACAAAGTAAATAAGAAAATATAGGAATTTATAGATAAAAATAATATTTTTAAGCTTAATTTTAAAAAATTAAAAATAAAAACTAAACGAAATCTGAGAAACTTGAATGAAGATTCTAAGTTATTTCTAAAATTATTCCAGAATAATCGATTAGTTAAAATATTAGCGTTAATATCCCTATTATCTCCTTGTTTGATTTTTTTTTAAAACAAAAACAGCAAAGAATAAAATTCATAAATATATACACACACAAATGCTTTTAAGCATAAAAACATTATTATTATTATTTTAATTTCAACAATAAAAACATGGTTTTTAAATCAATAGATATGGATTCGTGCATAACTGAATTTCAACTTAAAGCTAAGGATTTTTTTTTTTTAATTCGTATATATGCTCTAAATTTGTTGTTGTATCCATTTTTCCTAAACTTTTGATTTCTTTTCATTAGACTTTAAACTTAGTTAAATGTTAAAATTTCTATTCCCTATTCAATTTTTACTAATTCACTCACTAATTTCAACAAAAATCAATGTAAAGATATCTGTAAACTTACTGATTTTTGCGTTGATATTACAATATTCTTATCTACCTTTTAAACGTAAAAAATAGTTTTCAAAAACTTGTTTGCCTCAAGATATTGTGTTAGAAAATTGTCCATTTTAGACAAGTGCTTTTGGTTTTATCCAAAAATTTTCATACTAATTGAGATAATGTCCCTTACTTATAAATTCATGATCCTTCTCTTATTTAACGATGTGAGATGCACTCCCAACCATTCTAAATAGATAACATCTTATCTTCATGATGAATAATAGATCGTTTTTTACTATTTTATAGTCAATAAGAGAAAAATGTTAGGTACCACACATGTGATTAATTAAACCAATTCCCACACACTTATTTATAATCTAGTTACAAACTATTTAATCCCTGTTTGATAACCATTTAGTTTTTTAATTTTTTATTTTTGAAAATTAAGCTTAAAAATACTAATTATACCAATGAGTTTTTATATTTTCTTATCTACTTTGTGTCTATGTTTTAAAAAACAAAGCTAAGTTTTGAAAACTAAAAAAAGTAGTTTTCAAAAATTTGAATTTGTTTTTAGAATTTGACTAAGAATTCAAATGCTTCTAAAGAAATTGAGAAAAACCAACTTAATTTTCAAAAATCAAAAACCAAAAACAAAATATTCAAAGGCAGTTTTTTTTTTTTTTTTTTAATAAGTGGTCAAAGGGAGCCTTAATTAACAAATTTTCATATTGGAGAGACTAAGGGAATGATGGAGAAACTTGCCTCAAGTTGAAAGGATTATAAAAAGTGTTGCCACTTACAAAATTAAAATTAAATTATAAATTAGTTGATATATTTTAAAACAAAATTATAAAGGTTATTGGATTATATTTATTGTTTGGTCTTCACCCTTTAACACTGTTAACAAAATACTGTACAATGTGCTTCTGAGATGAGTAGAAAGACAGTTGAAAAAAAAAACTAATAAATTTAGGCACATTTTATAACTTTTTTGATTTTTGGGTAAGCTTATAAATACTACTCCTTTTTACCTATTTTTATTATTATTATTATTTTTTGATCTACCGTTATCGTATGTTTTCAAAAATAAAATAGTTTTGAAAACTAAAAAAAGAAATTTTCAAAAATTTGTTTTGTTTTTAAAATTTGATTAAGAATTCATATGTTTTCTTAAGAAATATAAAAATCCACCGCAGAGAAATAATGAGAAAACAAACACAATTTTAAAAACTAAATGATTATCAAATATGACCAAGACATGAGATGTTTATGAACCAAAGAGAGATTTTCCATCTTTAGTAAGTTGTTGCAAAATTGAAAAACAAAAATACATCATTCACATAACACAACTAAAAGACATTTTAAAAAAGAAGAATACATTCATACACACCAAATTAGTATTTAGGTTCCGTATTTAGTAGAGGAACCTTTGATTTTTAAATTGAAAATATTTGGGTGTTGCCTGGGTAGCACCTCAATATGGTGCAACCCCTTTGGTAGGCACATAATTTTTGTGTATATTTTTTCAAAAAAAATAGAAAAAGAAAAAAAAGTGTGGTGAATAATTAGGGAGCACAAACTTATGTGTTGTCCAGTGAGCATCCAAATACTAAACTTTTAAATGTAGTTTATTTTTAGTTGGCAAATGAAAATAGATCAATAAAAGTAAACCTAGTGTTTCAAGAACTTTCAATCGTTTTTGTAATATTCATTCAAATAAGAAAAAGTTTGATATTGTATTAATGGGCCTACTATTAGAGGGAGTGGGGTTAAAGAGGCCCAACATGGTTAGCCCAAAGTGTAGCCCATTTGAACCTTTGACAAAAATAGACCACATCATAATTCGAAATCATAGCCAAATTAATTCACAGACAAATTGGGTCTAAAATCTAATCAGGTACTGACTCGACAGTCCCATGAATTAAATCTGTTAAATAATAATAATAGTTTGTGTGTTTATAACGTTTATAAATGAAAAACTAGTAGAGATCACTAAATATTTTTTTGAAAAATTTAATAATAAACTTATTGTACGGATTAATTTTAAGATTTCTTGAAATTACAACCACTAAAATTGGACATTTGAAAGTACGAACAGTAAAATAGAATGACATAAACCAAAATGATATTTTAACCTAAATAAGAATCATGATAAATTGTTGGTTAAATTAAGAGTGTTTCTCTAAACTTTCAGATTTGTGTCAAATAGGTTTTTAGACTTTAAAAAATTTATAATAGGTTCATGAACTTTCAATTTTATGTTTAATGGGTCTTTAAACTTTAAAAGCGTCTCATAAATCCTTAAACTTTTACTTTTGTAACAAATAAGTATTTGAATTCAACTTTCTATTTTATGTCCCATAAATCATTAATTTATTTGACACTTTTTAAATTCAAAAAATTATTGGACACAAAATTGAAAGTTCAATATCATATTAGACATTATATTCAAATTTGGGTCTAATAGATTCATTTTTAAAAAATGTTGAAAATGTTAGAGATCTGTTAGACACAAATTGAAAGTTATGTCTCTAGCTACTTGACATTTTTAAAAAATTCAAAGACTTATTATGTAATTTTTAAAATTTAGGGACTTATTAGACACAAACATAAAAGTTAAATGATTTCATAGTCAAAATAAATTAATGTAATAAAAGCAATGCAATAAATAATAAGCTATATAAATGCAAATAAGGTTTTTTTAGTTCAATTTAAAAAAAAAAAAAAAGATTTAAAACACACCTATTAAATTTAAGATACCTTAATAAATATACTATTCCATTGATTATGTTCATTAATTTTAATATAATCAATTGATACATGATGCATTGACTAATTTATCTTATTGGTTATTTTATAAAATTCTTCTTAAATTGTTGTATGTTCAAATGTCCTTGTTATATAGGGCACCTTCAAAGATACGTACCTTTCTTGAAGGTGACCTAAATTTGTCCCCTAGCCTCAAAATTTGACATGGTTGTACTATGGTGAACAAAAAATCATAAGTTAGATTTAATGTTGCTGCTAGTTTTGTAAGATCCACAATCTAATGTATAATATATATACATAGTATGTCGTGAGAATAATATTATGACCATATATGGTACCTTTTAAAAATAGAAAATTCTTCAATTATCTTGCATAAAACTTTATAAGTAATTCAATAAAATTAATTTTTTTTTGTCAACATGAGTATAGCTCAACTAGTGTAAAAAATGTATTATCGATTAAGAGGTCAGAAGTTCGAATTTCCACTCTACATATGGTTGAACTCAATTTTTTTTTTGTATACATCGATTAAATATAAATTGAAGCATACAATATTGATTTCGATACAAGTATAAGTATGATGACCATTCACAACTTTAAATCAAAGTCAATTGGCAATTTTAAATCTTCAAAATAAAAAAAAAAATAAAAAAACATATCTTCAATTTGCTATTTTTCATTTTTCAAGTTTAACAATATAGAGATGATAATTCGAATATTTGACTTTTAAGATAATTTAATAACGTGTTAATTAATTAAACTGTGTTCATTAATTAAACTATGTTGATGTTGACTATTTTTTTTCTTATTGATTATTATTTCGTTTACTTTGTAGTTTTGCGCTTTTTATGTGGGGTTTAAAATGGTCTAAAACATGAGTTTTATAGGCTCCTACGTAAAGGGTTTGGTATCTTGGTTTTTTTTTTTTTTAAGGAAAAGAAATTATTTTTTGTGAGAGAAAGGGTTTGGGATTTTAATCATATTAACTATTATTTTAAGAGGGGAAAAAAGAGATTTAAGTGTCAATGATTTAATTACTTTACTCTTCTTGAACTTAAAAAAAAAAAAGTGAAAAAACCTATTCTCTTCATTCTTAATCAACCCAATTGGGATAATATTGTTTTGACTTCAATTGAAGCACACTCAAGCTTCCTTAAATCCCAATTAATCCAAGAAAACATTATTACAAAACAGTACTTAATTAATTCATCACTTCATTGTCTAAAAGAAAAAAAAAACACAATAATTCTTTAGGATACCTATATTCAATTTAATTGTTGAAATTTATTCAAAACTCATTAAACCCAAGAAAAAAAAAGAGAAGAAACTAATTAAGAAGAAAAATCTTGTCCATTACCTTTATCGTAACACATTTTTTAGTTAAAAAATTCGAAATTCTAACATTTTGATAGGTGACATACTCTATCTTCCTTCATTAAACTAAATTAGGTTGAATTTAAAATTATAATATAAAATTAAACTCTTATAAAATACGATATAATTACAAAGTTAATTTTCTTTATGATTTTAAAAAAGTTAAATTCTAACCCCTATATGTGGTAAGGGTTAGAATTAGTCTCTATACTTTATAATGTGATGAAAATCTCTTAAGATCGTAAGGATTATTTATGAGTATTTTATTAAATTATAGAAATTAAATTATTTAATTAGGATGTTTTATCAAACTATAACAAAATTCTCTGCTGTCTAAACAAAAAGGAATATTTGTACGGAAGATCCCTTTTTATTATAGTTAATGTTAAATGACCTGTCGCTCAGATATATGAAAATTGATCTATTCTGACGTGGCAACGCGTACAAAATTACGCCGAATGGCAGCCACGTGAACGCTCGGATGCTGACTCGCACGCCCACGTGAACGCTCGAACGCTGACGCTCACGTGAACGCTGACTCGCTCACGCTGACTCGCTCACGCAATCACGTTCACGTGGCGTGCGAGTCGTCGTCCGAGCGTTCACGTGAGCTACCGCATTCGGCGTAATTTTCGCGCGCACACTGCGCGTCGAAATAACTTCGATTTTCATTATATTTGAAGCAGAGTCGTTCAACATTAATTATAATAAAAAGGGGTTTTTCGTACAAATTCCCAAACAAAAAACAGATTTTTTTTTGTTTTGTTTGGCTTTTTCATGCATGGGGGAGCTTCATCACCCATTTTCCCCAACTTTCCTAGAAAATCCTCCATTTTCCGGGAAAAGAAAAAAAAAAGAGTCTTTTAAAATCCAAATAAAAATTAAAGGCAAAACTGTGAAAAACATTAGAGAGAGAGAGAGATTATTATTAATATGGAAAGAGAATAAAATAAAATAAGTGGAAAAACTATCTAAACGAAGAAGAAAAAGACGACATGTCGCGAACCTGAGAAGTAGAAGTGGAGAAATTCTTAGAATTAGAAGAGGAGGAAGAGGATGGGGCGGACGACATGTCGGAAGAGCGCCTTCTCAAGATTTGCTTCATACCGTCAGCGACTCTAACGGCAGGGTTAGACTTAAACTTCCGGCAAAAGATCATGTGAGCGTTAACGGCGTCTTGAATTCCAGAGGGCGGCGGGCGGTTCTTGGATCTGAAAATCTCGTCACGAACAGCTTCAGAACAGAGGCCACAGAGCCATTTAGCATCGAAGTTGGCTTTGACTTGAGAAATGTAATTTTGTGTGCATTCTTCTTTTAATCCACAGCACTCGCACTTCACTACTTCTATCTGATCTTCCATTTTAACACCAATCTTTTTTTATGGCTTCAAAATTTTAATGAAATAAAAAAGAAGAACAAGAACAAGAAGAAGAAGGGTTGCAGAAACTTAAAAGATTTGGGGTTTTTTTTTGGGGGGGGTGGATTTGATTTGACTGCAAATGGGGATGTGGATGGAAAGTTGAAAGTGGGGCAATGCTTTTTTTTTTTTACTATGTATTATCCTAACTTTTCTTTTGTGTTTTTTTTTGGGTTTGCTGAGGTCACTTTCTCACTTTTATGTTGTGTGTATTTGATAAAGGTGTTAGTCTGTCTATACACAACTTTTGTTTTTATGTTTGTGATTTGATCTTTAGAACATTATTGATGAGATAAGAAGTAATAACCATATATTCTGATACATTTATATTAGTTCCCACTTAAGCCCAAGAGAGTTGCTTCTTAATAACCAATGAATTATATATTCTGATACATTTATATTAGTTCCCACTTAAGCCAAAGAGAGTTGCTTCTTAATAATAGTTGGGTGTGAATTTAAAAATTTTACCTATCTCTTAATAACTATCGAAACAAATTCAAAATAGCAATTTTTCTTTATACATCCAACTGTATGCAAAACTATCAGTCATGTAGTCCAGTTCAATACTATAGAATTTTTTTAAAAATCCATTTTTTTTTAGTGTTGAGAGTGGGTTGCGTTTGTGATGTCTGAAAAAGAGGGGTACATGAATGAATCGAGACCACATCAGAATGAGAGAGATCTTGAGATTATGGAAGTATAGATGAGAAACGCTTAAAAGAATTGATAGCTACTACCTATACTAACAAGCAACACCTTCCTTTTTGGTGACTCAATTATAAGAACTCCAAAGTTAAACGTGCTTCTATGTTGGGTGACCTCTTGACTCGTGTTAGTTTGTGGAGACATTGCTCAGGCCTGTTGGGTGACCTCCTGTGATTCGTGTTGGTTTGTGGAGACGTGTCCAGGTCACAAAGATGCGAGAAAACGCCGAGGTCAATAGGGGTCGAATTCAGATTCCAAATCTTGATCCGGGCCACCCAAGTTGTGTGCTCTTCATAATATATATGTAAAAGAAAACATTGTTCTATTATTATGAGATTTTTAGACAAAAACAAAGGCAAATTTTGTGTGTTCATGCATGTTTTTTTAAATTTTAACTTCATTAAAGGTGGAGATTTGAATATCTGACCGTCCTACTATTTATTATGACATAATTAGTTGACATGTGGACTTAGACTTAAGAGGTCAATGGCCAATTTCATATAATTTTAGCTACTATTGATTTTAGCATATGGATCTATTGATGAAATTGAACATTTTGTGGACATAATTAACTCAATGAGTTAAGTATAAGTGGGGTTGGAAACTAGATTTTTTCTTATGTTCTATTCAATATTATAAACACAAAGTATAATAGATTATTTCGTATTGTGATGAGTTGTGTTACTTCAACAAGTTTATTATTATTATTATTATTATTATTATTTTGGGCAAAGAAATTAGTGATGTGAGAAAAAGAGGAAGAGGGAGGGTTCAATTAAGAAAGGGAAATCTGCCATAATTTCCTCCATGTTCTATGGGAACATGGGGCAATGGAAAATGAAACAAAGGTGGGTCAAGGTTGGCCCTTTAATTTCTAGCAATTAATATTTTATGGTTGGTCCCATTAAAATCCAAAAAGGAAATATGTGGAAGTAAAACACTCCACTTTTCACCTTTTAATTAGAGAATTCTCTATTAATTCAATTCATAAAATTCAATAATTTTAAAGTAACACATTTTATGCCACTTAAAAAAAGGAGATCACATTAAAATTAAAATTAGTACTAGGTTAATATCTATCTTTTTTCTTTTTAGATTTATAAAATGGAAACCCGACATAATCTTATCAAAAGTTTCACATGGATAGTGTACTAAGGAAGCTCGGTTTCACACTAATCATAATCAACTTAGGCTAACATCTTGTCTATAATTTAAATCTTTCTGCACCTTTGTCTTTATTCGAAAGATTTTTGTTTATATGGTACTTTAAGTTTTAAATCTAATATAAATTGAAATCAATAATTATTACGTGTAGAAAAAGAGAGAAATGATAAATAAAAATATACTTAGAAAAAAGAGTGAAAATACTTATATGATTACCCTCCAATAATTGATATTAAAATGATTGCTTGTAAGTATATGTAAGTGTATTTTGAACTATGTTTGGTGGTTGACAAATTTACACATGCAATTATACAAATAATTTTTCTTACTCTTTTAAAAAGAATAGCCTTTACTTAAAGGGTTGGGAATACTTGATTCTTTCTTTCTTTCTCAATAAACAATTTTTTTTTTGTTAAATTGCAAAATAAGCTTTTTAGTTTTGGTAGTTTAAATTTCATTTGGCTGTGGGACATTCACAAAAACACTTTTCAGTTTCAGTTGGAAATAATTGAGAATTGACTTTTAAAAATATTCTCAATACATAACTTGGCTTAGTTTCTCTCTCTCCCATTAGCTTTCAAATGAAAATAAATCATTGTGATTTGATTTCTATTTATGTTCTAAGCTTCTATATTTTATTTTAAAATTATTTACACTTTAGATAAAAAATTTAGTCATTATCATTATTTTTCTTTAAAATTATTAAATAGACACCTAAAACAAGTATTTTTCTTTCAAATTTTGAGGAACTGTGTTAGTTTTTAAAATGTATTCAAAACATATGTTGATTTATATATATATTTTTATTTTTAATGAAACTATGTATACTGAATTATTAATTGAAATTTAACAATTAAAACAAAGACAAACATTTTTTTTTCCTTATGCAGAGTTTAATATAAGGTTGTTCTCACAAGTAGCACTTTCTTGACCTTGAAGGCTCTTGGTAGTTCAACAGCCATTGAACAGATCCGACGGTTGAGATTTATTGGTACTTGATGATTTGACGGTTACTTAAAAACTTATCGATTGGTCAAAATATCATGAAATATTTGGTTGAGTTAGATACTATACTATAGTTTCAATATGTATATAAATATGAGTAAAATTTGGGTGCACACTTACCGCGTGTGAGTTGCACCCATGTATTGTACAGATTCTTTTCAATCACAAAATTTTTTAATCTTTTTTTTAAAAAAAGAAAAATTAATTTTTTTAATAATGTGGTTGAAAAGTCGGTTGTACAATACATAAGTTCAGGCTAGATTGCATCAAATATTTCCTATAAATATATAATATTTTCAAGTTTCATTTATCCAAATAAAATTTACAATGATTAATCACAAAATAATTTTTTTAAAAAAGATTAGATATATATAATTTTGTCTTTATTAATCTCATACTTTATATATTTTACAATCAATTTGATTCAAATAATCTAATTATTTTTTTTAATACCATTGAAGTTGAAAAAATCCGAACCACAGACCTCGTAATAGTTAACACATACAACATGTCAGTTGAGTTATGCTCTCTTTCACTTAAATAATCTAATTATTTGAATCAAATTGATTGTTAAATTAAAATTTATCGAGAAATTTATTTGCATCAAAAATATATTTTATATTTTAATTGAATGAATGGACACCCTATTTAGACCATTGAAATTTATTCATGGTACGTTAATCCATAATAATTTATTCAACGTGAAATAAGTTGCTATAATAACAATAAAAAAAATAGGCCTATTAATTGTATTGCTCAAAGAAGAAGTTGTATTGCTATCTAGTTAGATACAAAGATTGTCCATTAAAACGAAAAAGTTAAACTGAGAGTTTGGAGTAAATTTAATTATATCAAGATGTCTAACACTTAAAAATGTCATTAAAATCGATCTTAGCTATATAGTTTTAAGAACATAAATAAAATAGTTAGATACAAAGATGGCCGAATTCCATGTACTCTTGCAATAATGCAAACAACTTTTTGGCTTCATATGAATCATTTAAAGTTTCAAGCTTTAGAAAAAAGAAAGGGACATATTTTATTTTTAAAACATAGAAGGCATAAATATATTGTATTGATATGCTTCATTTTTAATTATTTAGTCATGTCCTATTCTCATGTTTTGCCCCCAACAAGCAATTCAAAATATAATTTTATATTTTGAAATCAGTGTGCTATAAATGTTGGTTTTAGTTACTTTTTTTTTCCTTTTAAGATGATGCAATAATGATTGTGTATTTGCATCATTAATTAATTTAAAGGGCTGAGACTAATTTAAAAGCATTTATGAAGAGTCATACAATTAGGAATTTTAAATTTAATGCAACATAAGTCCATACCCACCTTATGATCTTTTAGATGAAATAATTTATTTTAGTACTCTGGACAAAAAAAAAAAAAAAAAACTGTTAAACAGTTATTCCAATAATGCACTGTAAAGTAATTATTTAAAGCATTTGCAAAACTACTTTTAAAACAATAATTTTACTATGTTTTTTTATAATAATTTTACCATGTTTTCAATAAAACAAGTTGTTGTACTAAAAATATATATAATAATAAAAATAAAATAAGTTTTGTAAAGGAAAAAAAATAAAATAAAACAAGTTGTTAAAAAATGATGCATACTCTTTAATATATATTATAAGCTTTTTACCAATTACTAATGGCATCGATTATAAAATAACCAAAAACAATAGCAATAGTAGCTGAGACATTAAATATATATTATGAATAAAAAAACTAATAACAAAAGAATCATAAAAATTTAAATATAGCTAATTTTTCAATAAGGATAGATAGCTCAACTGACATAAATTATGAGTTTATGACCAAAAAGTCATGGGTTCGAATTCTCCATCACAAATATTGTTGGAAAAAAAAAAAGAAAAAAATGCCTAGTGTAGAGAATAATAAAGAAAGTAGGGACTATAGACATCTCTTCTTTAAAATAATTTACATTTTTTCAGTTCTATGAAGGTGGAGGGATTAAAACATATGATCTCTTAATCGAAGGTATATATTTTAATCAATTGAGTTCTGTTCAAATTGGCAAATAAGTTTACCTTTCATTTAACCATGGTTGATAGAAACCATTGTACAACTCCAAAGTGAGATTGTAATTAAACCCTAAACCCTTATACAACTTCAAAGTGGGAATGTAATTAAACAAGAAAATAAGATAGACGAGAATTTGAATTAGAAGCAAGAAAAAGAGAGATAAACTCAAAGTAGAAAACAAATATTGAAAGATATATATATTTTCTAATACAACAAATGTGGGTTGTAAGGGTGTGAAATTTTAAGCTCAAGAAAAATAGTACATATCAATTACTACTTAAATTGTGTTCATGTTGACATTCTATAATAGTGAAAGGTAGTTCATTTTATAGTTTTAGATGCTAAAAACGTTACCAAATCATTTAAAAATAGAATTAATGCACAATCTTTAAATTTTTAGAAAATAGATTGATAAAATGTTTACGCTCCGTTTGATAACTATTTTATTTTTGTTTTTTGTTTTTTAAAAATTGTACTTGTTTTTTCACACTCTACGATGATTTCTATATTTTTAGCCAAAATCCAAAAATAAAGATAAGTTCTTAAAAAACTAATTTTTTTTTTTAGTTTCAAAACTTGGTTTTGGTTTTTAAAAGCATAGGTAAAAAGTAGATTAAAAAAACCATGAAAATGCATCGATAAATGTAGTATAGACTTTATTTTAAAAAACTAAAAATAAAAAATCAAATGAATTAAACAAGACCTGAATATTTCAGCTTTTTAAATTCCACCTGTTTTATCATTTTATTGTACATATTTAAATTTTCATGCAGACTAAATGAAATTGCAATTAGCCTATGAGAATTATGATGATCTCTTCATCCTTGGATCTTCATCTTCTTCCTTTAATACCGGGAGAATCTTGCTTTTCAATTTTAAAAAAGGAAAAAAAAAAGGAAAAAAAAAACCCAATAAATGATAATATATAAATAAATGGATCAAGAAGACAAATTTACCATCATAATTCATTAATATTTTATGATTTAACCAACATTATACTTTTAATTTAACTATATAAACAAATTTAGCATTGTTAAATAAGAGTTTAGCTAAAAATGATTCATATTTTTTTTTCCATCTTTGATATAGTAAATATTTTTGTAATGTAAGGAAAAACATGTCATAATCCAAATGGATTATAGTATATGTTTGAATCAGTTTCGTATAAGTTTACCATTAAAGATTCTTTATATAAATGTGGGAGTGAGAATATGAAGATTCGAGAGAGTATATACCTATATATCTTAACCAATTGAATTAAATTTCGAGTGGCTTTTCCGTAAACTATATTAAATGATACTGAAAATATGAGATATATAAATGACAAGTATGGATACAATAGATTAATTTTTGACATACCTTATACTTTGTGTGTGTTTATACTATTTGTGTATGCATCCGTGCGTATTTTTTTCTTAAAACATTTTTTTTATTTAAAAATGGTTTTAATTAAAACTTATATGATTGATTCCATTTTTTTTTTTAAATAGTTTTAATCCCAAGTTATTTTGTTACACTATAGTGATTCTACATGTTGATTAATTACCGTACAATGATTCTTTTTTTCTTTTTCCACATGAAAAATATTGACATAAAGGCTTAGAGGGGGTGCTTATCCAATTATCATAAAATGAGTTTTGGACAATTATTTTTTTAGATTATAATAACATGAGTTATAATAGCATGTGAGTTATAATAGTCTATATTTAGGTACAGAGTATTCCATAAACTATTATATACTGCTATTCCAAACGCATTCTAGATTAAAAAAAATCTAAATTTAAATTTAGATTTAAAAAAAAAAACTCATAATAGACCATATATGAAAATAGTTTCTATCTAATCTTCACGCACTTTAAAGAGTGTTTGGCTCACAAAATAGATTTGTATAATTTGAAGTGAACAAATTGAATCGTGTACCATTAAAGTAATATAAAACGATCATTTGTATATTTAAAATATAATATAAAACTTTTGAACCTCAAACTTTATAAACGGAGCAAAACTATTTTGAATCATGAGCCAAACATCCTCTTAAACTATTTCAAATCATGAGTCAAACATCCTTTTAATGTAATGTGATGCAGAATCATTTTCAAATGGTTAATCAAAATATAAGAATAGGTGATTGATGTAACATATATTTAATCATCTCTCCACCTTATGATCTGAATGGACAAATTTAAATTAAATGCAACATTCTGTAATGGGTGGGTTTAATGGTTTTTTGGTGGTGGTTGTGGTGGTGGAAAGAACAAAAGTTCACCAACTCCGAAATCTGTTATTTAATGTAACTTTTTTTTTTTTTTTGAGGTCTTCTTTAATGCAAAATTTTAATGCATTATAATGAATTAGCACAACTGGAATTTGCTGTAAATACAGCACAAAAATGTCATATCAAACTCTCCCACCAATATTTCTTCATCAATATGTTTTTGAATTTTAAGCAATATATATGCATGTTGAATGTGCATGTGGATTCCAATTAATATATGGAGTTTCTCAACCTTAAATTCCATTTTTTAGTTGGCTAAATTATATTAAAAAAATATTCTTAACTTTCGTATCTGGTTACAAAAATACTATCTTTTAAAAGTTACAATATTGTCTGATGATGCCAAAATTCAGTTTCAACATCGATGTGAATAAAGGAAAAACTTAGAATTTTGAGAAGGTTAGAATTTTGAGAATTAGGAAAAATTTACCTCCTCTTCCATAATAAGGGTACTTATATGAGCTTTCTAGAATGTAATCTCTAATCCATGTTGAAGTAAGAAGAAAAGAGAGGATTGATTGTCAACAAGAGCATAACTCAACTGGTATCATGTAAGACTTATGACCAAGAGGTCATGGGTTTGAATCTCCCCACCCCTAAATGTTGATGTACTCAAAAATGAAAAAAGAGGGTTGATCACTCATTCCTTTTCCCTTTTTATTCTAATTGGATATGTTTTTACTGTTTTGTGTCATTATTTGAATATTTGCCCTTCCAATTCTTTTGTATTTTAGATTTGTTGTTATGGTCGAATTTCACCCATAACATTATCCTGATTTAGACAAGCATCATAGTCATCACCACGTTGTTTCAAGTTATCATCACATTGATTGTCCAACATTCTAGTGAATTTCTACTCCAAGGGTAGTTTTGAAACGTTTATAGAAGATCATGAGTGATATTGCAAGTTTAAAGTATTTTTAACTGGGATGCTTTGAAACCAAAACCATAGACTTCTTTTATAGTGTTAAGAGCTCATCACTTCCTTACACCTGTCAGACGTGGGACAATTTCATTTCTAATATATTGCCAAAAACCCAACACCTTAAACTCTCTCCCTCTTCATATCCAAATTCATTTCAAACCCTCTATTTCCTCTCTCACTCTTGGCTTTTACTTCATAAATTTAGCTTTGTTGCGTCGGGAAAAGTAAAAAGTCTTGTAGTGTTGTAACTTTTGAAAGAATAGATCGTATGTTTAAATAATGGGCAAAATTTAGGGGTCTTTAAAACTATAAATACTAAATTCTAACTTTCTCCAAACTACATAAATCAAATTTATAATTTAACCATGAAAGTGAGTTTGGCTCGGCACTAATAAACATGTACCCTCGAATCCTTAACTACACTAGTATGGTTGAACTAAAAAAAATAATTTTAATTTAATTTGTTATCAAAGTTCAATAAATTACAGATATAATATATATGTGGTATTTTGGTGTATGTCTTTAGCTTTGGAATTAAGTTTTTTCTTACTTTTGTGAAAACTCTAAAATTGTTTGGATAATGCATGTTTGCACATGTAAATTAAAATGGATAAAAGTTAGTTTTATCTTATCATTTTTCCAAAAAAAAAAGTAAGAATATTTATATGTTGCCCAATTAAAATTTTGAGGGGAAACTTTTATAATTCACCTTCAAATTAATTTTAGGTTAAATTATATATTTGGTTCATGTGCCCGTGCACTTTAAAATTTTTCAGTTTAGTCTTCAGTTAAATAATTAGTAAAATAGTATTAACTTAATTATGATTAAAAAAAGGACCTAGTGATTGACTTCCTTTTACATATACAACATCATTAATTATTGAAAATAACATGATTTAAAGCATACAAACTTTTAAAATTACAGTAGTTTAAAACATTATCACAAAAGAGAAAAATAAAAAAGAAAGTTGAAAAGAATCCATAAATGATAAATGGGGGTGGTTGCATTTTAGAAATAGATGTTCCCTTGAGTTGACATTATTGGAATTAAAAAGTATTAATCAAATGTGTACTGTCAAAAACTTTTTTTTTTTTTTTTTCCTTTCCATAAGCTAGTTATTAAGCCATATAGAAGGTGGTTCCCCACCATAATCTTCATTTGAGTGACCTCTTAGCCACTTTTCCTTTTGTATTATTATAATCTTCATTTGAGTGACCTCATGCCATTGTAAACTTAAAATAATAATAATAACAAATTCCATTCAAGTAAAATCAAAAGGCACTACAAGAAATACTGGTTTTAGCGACCAACAACTTGCGACAAAAACTACATGCATTACTAATTCAATAGTAAATTAAGATGAAAAAAAGTTAAACGAAATTTTAGACAACTTAAACACAATCTATAGGGTTACCAACTTGAATATAGCTCAACTGGTTAAGAGATATACCTTTGACCAAGAGGTGTTAGAAGTTCGAAACTTCCCTTATCACATGTCGTTGAACTAAATAATACAAACAAACACGGTTCATATTATAGTATTACAATTTAAACCTAAGCAAAGATTGAAGTATATTCAAGTAGACGATTAAGCTATATTAAGATTGAGGACTCGAGTTCGAACTGATTAAACGAGTAAACATATATAGGGTAGGTATGAATATATGAAAAGAATTAGAGAACTAGTTTGAAAGAAAGGGAAGAAACATGTGGGGTTGGTGAAAGAAGCCCCAAGTCCGGTGGATGTCCGGCAACCCAAGTGGTGTTACAAACTGTTTACCTTCTCATGTCTCAAACTTGATTGCAATAACCTAAAATCTTCTATTGAATAATTAATCATATGTGTAAAGCAAAAAAAAAAAAAAAATGGTTTGTTTTTCTTCTCCATCATTTTATTTGATAACTATTTTAGTTTCGAGTCAATTCAATTTAGCTTTTTGATTAAAGTTGATATTAGATTGTCCCTATAGGTTTTTGGAAAATAAATAAGTGAACATCGAATCCAAAAATAATAAATCCAGACCGAACAAATCAATCAATCATCAATTTTATAGTTGATGAAACCATGATATTAAATTTTCGTTAACTTGTCGACATTTCCATAGATATTTCCACATGTTCATGGGTTTGATATCGATATTTCCTTATGTCCATGAGTTTAGTTTTGTCGATTAAGAATGTGTCTAAAGATGACATGTGATTGTAATACTTTGAGGCAAAATACTTTTTATGTAAGTAATATATACTCGAGTAAAATATTAATTAAGTAAGGAGCTTATTCTCAAATTAACTTTGGGCTTGTTTTGAGCCCATGTTATAATAACATATGTTATAATAATCAGTGAATAATTTTGCATTCTAAACACAGGCTATCATAACTAAGATTATATTAAACAACTCTGCATTTTAAATAATATTATATATAATTCCACAAACTATTATAACTCATGTTATTGTAACCCAGTTATTGCTCCAAACAACCCTTTTATGAATTAAAGACTTCTGAAGAATATTTTGGAGTCTTATCACTAAACAAAACTTTCTCACTATATTATTATTTGAATGAAATGTCATGTCCAAAACCTATTCTAAAGACAAAATCATTGTTGAAGAAGACTTAGAAATTTTGATGTTGGAAGCAAAACAAAAATGGGCATACCTTAAATTAGTTGAGGAATTGATATACATCTCTTTTTGGTAAAGGCCAACTGGCTAAATTAATTCATATTGTTCAAGCAAAACAAGAATTGTGCATTGGCAATATTTTATTTAGAAAGATGAGCTAGATTTTATTAATTTTTGTGGTTAGGTGAAGTTTGTTCAAGAAATTAATGAACAATATTCTTCACATGGAAATCCACATGCATTCCCCCTTAATTAATTAAAGCCAAAGTGCCCTTCCTCTTTGGGTTTCTTTTGTTCTCATTCATATTCGATCCAATTCATAAACCTAAAATTAATGCTATCAATTATTTATCATGTGCAAATATCTAAATTTCATAGGTAATTATTAGGAGTCATGCAAAAATTATGTTTTTGTTTTTTCTCTTTTTGAAAATCAAGCTAATAAACATCATCTTCATCGATGTGTTTCTTTATTTTGATATCTACCTAAAAAAGAAATTAAAAATCTAAGCGAAATTTTAAGCATCAAAATATTTTTTATATAAAAAAAACTTGCTTTTCTTTTAAAATTTAGCTAAGAATTAACACATGCTTTCAAGAAATGTGAATAATATACCAAAGAATTTATGAGGAAATTTATTAAATAATAGAATTGTGTGAAGAGAGTGGACAATTAAGGTTTCATTTGGTAACAAGTCTATAAATACTATTTTCACCTATGGATTTCTTAGAGCCTATTTGGTAAGCCATCTGAAAACAGAAATTTGAAAACAAGGGATTCAATGAAAACATAGTTATATTTCATGTTTTCAGATATGCGTTTAGTAGCAGATTTAGAAATTTGATTTCATTCTAAACAGTTGTTTAAAGTGTGTCCTATAACATATTTATAGATCATGAAATTAGTTTTAGTTGCAAAACTAATTATTAGATTGAATATAAGTCATTATTAATTAATTTATGAAAAGGATTTTATAAATTTTATAGAATTATCATTTTATAATATAATATTATATAATTTATAATATATTATATATATTTTAATTTAATAAAAGTAAATTAAGTGTATAATATGAAATATTGTATTTATTAAGATTTTTATTTTTGTTTAATATAATTCTGCATTTTAAAATTTTAAATTCAAAATTTGAATACAATGAAAACATAAAAATGTTGTTTTTAGAATTTCTACTATTTGGATCCCAGAATCCGAAAACAGTTTTCGAAAACACATCTGTCAAATACATATTCATTGAATTCAGTGAATCTAAAAACATAAAACAGAATTCGGATTGTATACCAAATAAGCCCTTAGTTTTATTATCTACTTCTTACCTATGTTTTCAAAAACAAAACCATCTTTTGAAAACTAGAAAAAGTAGCTGATTAAGAGAGATAAAAATCATTGCAGAGAAAATCAAATAATTATCCAACGGAACATGAAATATTCTCTACTTCCTAATTTTTCTAGACCCATATCAGTAGGCAATAAGATATCCCTAATTATCAATTTGGGTTGTTTTCTAGTAGCTAGGACCTCATTAATCATCAAACTGGTTTTTCCTGTATTCATAATCTCACTTTGGGCCCTCTTATATAATTTCATTAAATTCCTTGAATAAATTTAGGCACATATTTATTATATCCCCATAGAAACCTTTTACGGGCCGTTTGGAACAAGGTTTGTAAGCATGAGCATTAGTATCACTTATTCTCATGTATCACTTTTTCCCATGTTGGATGAGTTTTTTATACCCTTCAAGAATGATGGGTTTTCTTTATACCTATCCATCTCTCTCTTTCTCTCTCTTCTTTATTAATATCTCTCTTCTTTATTAATATTCATATATTTTTATTTATTTATTTATTTTCAATAATCATAATTAATTATTTAATTAAAAATATTTATAATTAATTAATTTATTTTTATTACTTGACATTAATTTTGATTAGTTAATAAAATAATGTTTTTAAGATTAATTTTATCAAACAAGCATAAACATTCATTATAAAAATATTAAATCACTAATTAATATTATATTAATCAATTAATTATAAATATTATTAATTTATAGTAAGGATAATCATTATAATTAATTATTCATGAGTTATTTGTGATCAATTAATAATTAATTTTTTATTAAAAAATATTAATTAATTATTATTTTTTTAAATGCATTTTTATCATTTAATTAATAATAGATAATAATATATAACATTTATAAGATAAATATCATAAAATAAATTTGCACATTATTTATTAGATCGTAAGTATATATTACATAAGATTTATATATTAATTTCGTCAAATAAATATAAAATATCATTTTCAAACATTTATTATTCTCAAACATCTTATTCCCAGGCATCTATTACTCATTCTCATCCAATAAAACCTTAAACCTAACGACCCCTTAGAGAGTTGCCCGCCCAATCATCTTAAACGTAGCTCAAATGTAGCTCAAATGGTCAGATACTAGTATCAACCCTTATAGATTTTAAGTTCAAAGGAAAATGAAACAATATAATACATCTAATGGCGTGCCAACTGTGAAGGAAGAAGTATATATTATCATAGTACTAAAAATTTTCTCAAGTTCAATCTCACCTACATATATATGCATACTACTTATGTGAGCTTCTCACCTACCTACATACATATATATATGCATACTACTTACGTGAGCTTAGCAATAGCTATTGGTTAGAGATAAGATTAATTTGTCAATCGAAACATAGTTCATCAAGTTGAAGCATATACCTTCAATCAAGAAGTCAAAGTTTTGTATCTCTCACCCCACACATAGTTGAACTCAAACCAATAAAGAAATGAGTCATTGCACAGTTATCTAACATACAATATAGAACATCTGTTTTCTGAATATTTGTTCTTAGAAGTCAGAAGGATGGTTACAGAGCACTCTACAAAAGAAACATCTAAGACAGCAGAATACGAACATGCAATAAAATCCAGTAGTACCATTGAATGGTGGCTGCCTAGCAACTTGGCACGTTTCTCTGGTTTGACGACTCAAAAGGAAGATTTCTGGTTCTTGAAATTGGGATGGGAATCAGGGTATGTGGCAAACAGCAGGACCCACCATGTGGACTGCAGAATCAGCCAACCACATGAGAGGTTTTTTTGGGTCCCTTACTGATGCACAAAGCCATGTCCACATCCAAATGGAAAGGTTTAAATGCGCCAGATATAGCTTTAATCAATGTCACAATCTACAGGAGTCTATTTGATTCTGGTCGGCACCAATGTTTGGCAATCTATGAATTGTTTTAATTGTGAGACACTGACAAGAAAGGTTTTCAAAATATCTACCATTGTAACAAAACTTCTTTTGTTTTGGTGGGGAAGAAGCAAGGTTGAGACTTATATTGATTTCATTTCTATATCTGAGCTCTCTTTTGAGCTGAGATCAGGACTTTCCGCTGGAAGAAGGCCAAGGAGGGGCAAAGGTAGCAATGAGGTCAGATTGCACAGGATTACTAAAGAGGTTAAATTGTCAAATCTATCTTTAGTGATACCAAAGAGCTGAGTCAAAGCAGCACCTATCAGACCTCCAAGAAGGCCCCCTCCGTTAAATATGGACATGAGAGTTGCAAAAAGTGTGGCTTCCATTCCCTCTGGACATATTCTTGCCGCTAGCACGAGAACAGGCATGAGAGAAGCCTGAAAAACGACTTGAAGTTAGACTTTTCCAAGAAGAACGAAGCCAAACAAAGGCAAGAAAACAACTAAAAGGTGGTTAAATTAGAGAGAAGGGCCATGAGTGCGCTAAAATCAAATATGACTTGTATTGCCAGAAAGGAAAAGATGTTGAAAGAGAATGAATATAAAGTGCAGTCAAGTGGTCCTGCTACAACAGTAAGAAAATCAAGACAAAATCCTTATAAATTGTTTATGCTTATAAAACAAGGGAAGTGAGAGATGGGTGACCGGGGGACTAGCTGTTTGCAGAAAATCTTAAATTATATTTTTCTAGACCTTTCCTTTTTGTAAACTAAAAGAAAGGCCATCTATAACCGTGTTTTTTCTTGCACGACCAATAAATATTGGTTTTGTTTTTTCTTCTCCTTGATTAGTGTTCCACAGCAAAAGATCTACATTATTTCAAGCATGTGTCTGATAAAGAATAAGAACAAACTGATGCACATCAAGGAATATCATTGTCAATTATTTTCGATATCCTCTAATATTACTAATTAACTAATCTTCTCATCTTAAGGATTGATTTAATTTGACATATTTTTTGGAATTAGGCTTGCTATTATGTGTTAAATTTGGCCCCTAATTACCAGGGCTTCTTGGTGCATTATCATGGAGTTTTCCCCTTCGAATTTCCCACTTTCTCAGTCGTATCATGCATATGCAATATGAAGTGAAAAAATGTAACCATCCTTGAGAGTAATTCGCATTCAAGATTAAGGACAGAGGTGTAAGCACTTCAGGAAAAAATACTACCTGACCAAGAACTGTGATGACTAAAGAGTCCCCGATAGCAAACCACTCATCGCTTATGCCAAACTTTCGATTTAATCCAGTAATAAGAAAAACCTAAGCCACATGCATAAGCAAGAACTTATACATAATGGAAATCAGACACCAATTTCCTGTTGGTTTCAAATAAACATCAGCACAAAAGGGAAGGAAAAGTGTGTCAACCTGTGTCATCCCAAGAGCTGAACCAATTATTGACAAGATTAGAAAAATTTTCCTCAACGCAACATTTTTTAGAAATCCATTGTACAGTCCTACACCAATCAAAGATGCAATTGAAGTAACCAGCTTAACTCGTCCAAGAAACTCTGGGGTGAACCCCAGTTTATTTGTGCTGAGAAAAGATGTGCTCATGTCAGATCTCAAGTATTTAAAACCAACAAAATGAATATTCAACTCTACAACTTTGCACAACATGAAAGATAACGATCAAGATAGCAAAATGCACTTACGCAAAGAAGAACATTGCCGAGTCCGACTGCGGTGTTGCCTGCCACAGAAAAATGAATAGTGTGGGAAGATATACATTTGGCTGTCTAACAGTAGTCCATAAATTAAATATGTGCTGTTTTGAGGTTTCAAGAAAACCCAAGCCACTTGAAGGAAGATTAGGCCCATTTACTGGGACACAAACACGCTTTTCTTCAACAAGAACAGCAACTGCTGATGTCAACAAAGGTAATAAGGCTGTTACTCCAAATACAAACCTGAGAAATCCAAATTGAAGAGTATATTCTCAAGTTTTAATGTTTACCTTACTACAAGGAAAATTACAGCGAAATGCAAAAATATAAATAACAATAAAAATAAATTTTACCTTACACCATAAGAACCCACCAGTGAGCCACTAAAGTAGGAACTCACAATTCCACCAAAAGCAGATGATCCCCAGCATAGAGACTGGAGAGAACCAGACATGCTTAGAGATTCACCTCGAGCCCTCTCTACGACCATCGAGTCTACCACCTACATTGATGTTAAGTGCAGTCAAAGCGAGCTTCAGTAGCATGAAACTAATTTCATGGTCTATCCATATGGTAACTTCAGCTAAAAGAGAATGTAGGCAGGAAGGGAAAGTATAAAATTTTTGTCAGATTTATCTGTAAGATAATTTTCGGAACAAAGTATTTACATGAAGGCAAATGATCTAGAAAAGACGGCAAAAGAAAATTAGCAAAGACATACAACATCAGAAAACGCCACAGAAAGAGACCCGAGAAGTATACACATAGCAGCACCATACTTGCTATTAACAAGGGTGGCCATAAAACTCCATGAGAATGCACCAAGAAGCCCTGATAAAATCAAGTATGACCTTCTTCGGTAACCAAAAAGAGGAACAGAGTCACTGCAATAACCAAACAATTATTATGAAAATGAACAAGAAAGGAAACTAATTCAGCCACGAATGTAGAGAGAGAGAGGCAGTAACTAATACCTAATAAATCCATATAGAGGTTTGATTAGCCATGGCAATGCAGAAAAACCAGAAATTACAGCTGTCTAGTCAGATACATACATAATTTTGTTAGAACTTAGAACTACATTAAGGCTCTTCTAACAATTAATTTCTTAGAAATGCAGAAAATTACTAGCAAAGTTCTTAAAGTTAAGCCATGTGAAGAGTAGTCTTCAATTTAATGGAGTTCATTTTAAGTCAACAAATACTGCAATTAACAGGAAAAAAAACATACCTCAGCAGGATCCAAATGCAAATCGTCTTTTAAATAAAAACTCACAGCAAGTTTTGCAAGGTCTAAGACTCCTTGAACAAAGTACACCATAGCAACAGCAACATTATCAGGGGTTAAATCTACACCAAAGCATTTAACGCCACTCAAACTGTATCGAAACGTCCTCGAACTAGAAACACCATTACTATCAGAGGGCACCTCTCCATTAACACGTGTGATTAACGGGTTCCCTTCTTCTACACCTGGACCAACTCCATATTTCAACAACGAAAAAAAATACCAACCATAGCAATGACATTAAGAAATTAAGCATTCAAAAGGGTTTGACATAAAATGTTTCCGAATTCAACGGCCACCCAAATTCAGAAATTTAGACTCAATTACTAGTTCGTCGATCCAATAATTTGAAACGGAGAGAGAATGCAGCTCGGAATTGGGTTTGATTGATTGATGATCTTACCATTGTTGGAGCACAGAAGGGTGTCGTCGTCCAAATCGGATCGGGTACTTGAAATTGAAACGGGTTGCGACATGAAGCTTTAAAGTAGGTCCCGTTGCATCCGTTCGTGGGGATCTAGTGGAGCAGGTGGATCGGGAAAGAAGATGAAGCCGTACGATTCAAATATCAAAATCAATATCCAAATCCAAACTTCCTTTTCTGAAGTTTTCTTTTCTTGTCCCTTTCTTCTTCAGCTGCTGTTTCGTTTCTTTTTCCTTATCAGTTCTTCATCCAGGTGAAAATGATCTCCAGCTTCATGTGAAATGACAATGTTGCCCCTTGTCTTGGGCTGGGAATGTTTGTTGGATCTTTGGACCTTGGCCCGTTTAGCTAACAATTTTGGGCCCATTAGTGAAGAATGGAACTGCTTTTATTTGGATTTTTTTTTCTTTCCTTTTTTTGGAACAATATCACTTTTTAACCTAAACCAAAATCTATCAATTTCCACCCTATCACTTTTAACATTATCTTAAACTTGAATAATTATTGTAGTTTTTATCTTCTTTTAAACTTTTTATTTAAAAAAATCGTCAATAAAAATATTTTAATATGCATTTTAATGTATATATACACACATATATTACATAATTAATAGGACTTCACAAAAAATGACATTGAGGTTGGATTTTTTTTGTTGTTTTTTTTTTAATATTTATTAAATCATTGTCTTGTGCATTATTAGAGTTTAAATTTGTGCAATATTTGGTTTGAAATTAGTGTTTTTTAAAAGATTTTTACTATACTTTTTTTTTTGTTAATAAATTAGCGAAAGTTGAACATATAATAAATGTTTAAGTTGGAGATCAATTTGATAAAATTGAAAGTTTAGGGTGAAAATTACTCTAACTTGTTATGTTTAGGGATTAAAAATCATTTTTTTTCTTATTTTTAAGTATAAATTTTATCACAAATTCAAGGGAGAACTTCAAACTTGCACCATTTTAGATAAGTAGAGACACCTAACTAATTAACTATAATAATAACTTGATTGGTGAGTTATATTCAAATCTATCAACTTTGAAAATAATTATGTTGTAATATTACTATTAAAATGCACAATTCGATTGTCATATTAGTAAATAGTTGAAAACATAAAAAATTAGGTAAGAAGATACCTGATTTAATAGATTATTTCCTGCTTTGCTTTATTTATTTACTCATATATATATATATATATAGCGAATAGAATTATTGATGATAATAAATATTTGTATTAACTTATAAATTATAATAGTATAACTTCAACAGTATTCTTAATTTGTCAAGTCGAATTGCTACAACCACCCAACAATGGCGTCAGAGAGCCAACAAGAGCATAGCACTGACATAAGTATGACTCATGACTAAGAGGTCATGAGTTCGAATTGTCCCACCTTCAATTGTTGATGTACTAAAAAAAACAATGATGCCAGAGACAAATTTTTAAAAGGACAAAATACATTTTTATCACTCGGTTTTCCTCATATGAATATAATCAGATTTATGAATCTAAACAAAACTCCAGATATCAATAAACTCGTCAGTTCGAATCCTCAGAGTAGTATTTTCAAGAGTATATCTTTATGATTCTCCCTTTACGATTCCCCCACTGAAATCGCCTAACAGGAGATTCCAAGCGAGGAGCAAGAGATCAGCTGATTCAGGTCTCAGAAGGCGGCGGTAGGTGGTCTGATCTTTGGTTGTCCTGGTTGCCAATAGATGATCATCTTCAATTCCTACTTGATCTTCCTGACCTAGATATGAACGGGAAACTGAGTTCTGATCTTCTCCATCGTCTCTCTCTTCTCGTGGTTGCTATGCTTCCAATCCTCCATCTCAGAAGAACAAAAAAAAAACCTATATCGAAGAGGCGTTCCGAATAATCTATACCTGAACCCTGTCACTACCTGCATCGGCGCAGGCGAGGAGGCTATGGTCCAAACATACGCCGATCTCGACGGAATCCACCAAAATCACTGTGTGCAACGACTCCGACGACGACAACGAAGAAGAAGCAGTTACAAGAACTGATTCAGACTCAGATTTCTTCAATCGCTTTCTGGGTTGGTGAATCGATTGGAGCAAAAGCATCAACACTCGAAATTGCTCGGAGATCGTACTCAGAGTTGTCGGCGAAGGCAACGATGGAGGAGGTAGTTGATTCGGCTATGGCGAGAACATGGTCGTTGATTCGTTGGGATTGAAGGGGGATGTTGAACAAAGGAGAAGAAAGAAGAGAAAATAGGGAAAAGGGGGAAGGAAGAAAAAAAAAGAACAAATAAATTAAAAATATTTTTAATAAAATAATATTTTGTAATATTAAAAATATATATTATTTTTAATAAAATAAGGTGTCAGATCAACTTTCCATTATAAATTAATGGAAAAGATGATAGAAGAACTAAAGGTGCTACCAAATACAAATCTCAAACGTAAATTTGTTGAGTCTGAAAACTCAGGACCAAAAAGAACCAAACTCAAATCTGAGAGACCAAAAATATATTTTGTCCTTTCAAAAATTAGTCTCTAACTTTAAATTATGTCTTTTTTTATTAAAATTATTATTATTTAACCAATTTTGATTAAAAAAAAAAGTAACTTCAATTTTATTATTGGGACTCACTTTAAAATTGATTGAAAATATAGAAACTAAAATTTAAAATTGAAAGTAGAAATACTAAAATAAAATAAAATTCAAAATACAGAGACCAAAATGATATTTTAACTTATAATTAATTTACTATTTTCTCCAACATTGACTTGTACTTCATTTGAGATGGAAGGTTGAAAATTCAACTTCTCATATTTGTTATCATGAAATAGGTCAAGCTGAAGGTGGGAGACAGAGAAATAATCCAACTTTAATGATCTTATTAGTGGTAAGTGCATAATTAAGAGTTGATTAAAAATAGAGATTAAACACATAATACCTTCAGCTTTAGACACCATCATCATTTCATTACCACAATGAAATATTAAAAGAGAAAAAAAAATCTGGACGGATTGGGAAATAAAATTCTCTAATTAAACATACAAACAAAATTCCAACTCTACATCATCGAGCCTTTTGGTCACTGTACTTCTAACAAAATAGCCAAAAAGAAAACAGAGCACAAAGACATGGGAATCATTTTCCTGGAAAATCCAAGAAATCAAATCCCCACCCCCTGTTTTAATGATCATCATCAATCATATCGAGTAATTTCCATTTCCATGGCGTTTGTTCAATTCAATCGCCTCCTTCCTCTAATATCATTTCTTGGTATCGACATTCGTGGCTGCAGAATGCCTTTTCACCTCTGAAAAAAAATAATCAAACGGATCAGAAATCAAATTTTGTGACTGAATTAAATATTCAGAGGAATTCGAATTTCGGATTCGGACCTGTACATGTAAATATCTTTGCCCTGTTCGAGATTCTTCTTGCAATTGTAACAGAAACTGAGGAAATTTTCAGGGGAAAAGCTCGTTCGATCTCTGAAATACCCATTTTCTTTTCTCGCCGGCGAGTACACGCCGGTGCCGCTTTCGATTACACAATCGCCGAATATGTGAGTGGTTCGAGGATTTGGGCCGTGAGAGATCACGCAAGTGTAATCCTCGGATTGTTCGATTTCGCCGGCGGAGAGACAGCCGGTGAAAACCAGAGGGGAATTCGGAGTTTCTTGGCCGGAGTTCGATGATCCGAACGCCGATTTCTTCGCCGGCGACAGAGACGAACCAGGGGACACGGACAAGGAACCCAGATGGGAATTCCTCGTCTTGATCCCGAATTCGACTGGGGAATTTGGAGACTCGTCGACCGGAGAAACGAACGGCGGCAGAGGAGGAATTTGAATCTTCAACTGAGATCCCAACAGAACCATTCGAGTTTCGGGTTTTGTTGGTTTCGGATCCAAATTCTCTTCTGTAAGAGCGTCAACAATGCCGAGACCGATCCCTTTCGAATCCCACGGCCGTTTGGACTCTGTTATTTGCGTTCTGGGCGAATTCGATTCCGACCAAAACGAATTTCTCAGACCCAGAAACGGTTCGAGAATTGAAGTTGGACTCATTACAGCCTCAGTTTCAGACAACCCCTTTGAAGAAGAACTTGTAAACAATCGTGGAGAACCAAAGAAAGACAAAGCCAATTTCCTATTACTACTCGTCGGAGAAGGCAAACAACCACCGCCACCGCCGCCGGCCATCCTTTCTCGCTTGTGCTAATTCCACTTCTAGATCTAATTCCTCAATATCAATCAGTAACCCCCTGAAACCACAACACGAAAAATTAAAAAATAAAAATAAAAACTCAGTAAGAAAAAAACAGTTCTTCAGATAAGAAATTCAATCTCGAAACTCACCGGAACAAGATGATCGGAAACCGCCGTGGAGTGGGATTTGTTCAACGGCGAAAAGGGTACTAAAATTTCAGTGACTTCCATTTGCAAAAAGTGAATTAGAAACTCGACGAACAGAGAATCAAAGTTCATAAGAGATTCAGAGAAGAGTTTCGTTAAATCAACCCATCCCCCCGGGTTTCCCGCTCCAGTGGCTCAGAACAAAAGCTGAATAAAAAGGACCAGACGAGCAGACGAGCAGACGAGCAGAAGAGCAGAACAAGAACAGAGAGAGAGAGAAAAAGCCAAAAAATAAAAAAAAAAAGAATCGAGATTTGTGTTTCTTCCTAAATCCTTCGGCTTTTCATAAAAGGATTGAAGCCATGAACAAAAGAAAACAACCCAGAAACAAAAACCAGTTAGCTACATTGAAATTCAAAAAGAACGATCAGTTTTTAACTTTCTGAATTGGGATTTTTTAATTTATCTTTATGGGTTTTGTGTGTTTCACTTTGCACTTTTTCAGCGCTCTTTTTCTGTCACTAACTAATGGATATCAGTGGGTTTTGTGGAGAGGAAACAGAGAGAAAATGAGTTGAAAAAGAAAAGCAGAAGGAGAAGGAGGAGGAAGATAATTGAGCTGATGATGAGGAAGAAGAGAGGGAATGAATATATAAATAAACTCCCACGCCTTCAGGCTGATGAGACAAATCGGACCCTACGCCTACAGACACTCGCAATTTTTATCTCTCTGTCTCTTAGATTTTTGCTCGGCTTCGCCATTTTAGCTTCTTCATTTCTTTTATTTTTAAACATCCTAGAGGTGGGTTTAGGGTGTATGTGTATCAAAGGAGGAAAGGAATTATCCTCTTTTTGCTTTTTAGTTTATCTTATCTTCAAATTAGAAATAAAAGCTAATGCCTCATTTTATAACCCGTTTAATAACCATTTTGTTTTTTTGTTTGTAGTTATTGAAAGTTAGGCTTATTTTCACTTAATTTTTCTACAATAGAGATCATCTTCTTTAGGTAAGCATTTGAACTCTTAGCCAAATTCTAAAAGCAAAATCAAGTTTTTTAAAGTTACTTTTTTTAGTTTTCAAAAGTTGGCTTGGTTCTTAAAAACATAGGTATACAGTTGATAAGAATACATATAAACTCATCGGTAGAAGTAGTATTTTTAGGTTTAAATTTCAAAAACTAAAAACAAAATGATTATCAAACGGGGCCTTAGTTTTTTATTTTTGGTTTTAAAAATTATACATTGTTTTCCCATCATTTCTCTTTATCTTTTCTACCATGATTTCTATCTTTCTTGTGGTATCATTTAAGTTTCTAGCCAAATTTCAAAACACAAAAACAAGTTTTTGAAAATTACTTTTTTTTAATTTTCAAAACTTAGCTTAATTTTTAAAAAACATAGGCACAAAATAGATAATAAAAAATAGAAATCCATTAGTAGAACTAGTACTTTTAGGCTTAATTTTCAAAAATAAAAAATCCGAAACCAAATCAAACGAGGCACTCAAACACAGACTATTATAACCAACACTAAATAACTTTGCCTCCTAAACACATATTATATAATTTTATAAACTATTATGACTCATGTTATCATAACTCACGCCCCAAACAATCCCTCAATATCCAATTTTAAACTATGTACTGTTGGGATTTTTGTCATAATCTCGTGTTTGTAAATTATTGTTTGAAATTAATAAGAGTTATTCATTTCATCACTTTGTGTCTCGCAATATTTATAAACTTTTCTAATAAACTAAGCTCCAGGGTCATTGAATTTATGAGAGAACTAGAACTTGAACGGTGTGTAGTGGACACACAGGGAGGATCACGTTCGAGTAAATGACCCGAACGGTCTACAGTATATGGATAGTGTTGGAGACCTAAGCCTGGATACACTGTGGATGCAACCCGCTTTGTATTAGATACAAACGATGTGATCTGACTCGTTCATGTGGTTGACATGCGAGTGGGGGCATCCTGTGCAATGAGATTGTACAAGACCGGACCGTGAATTATTAGACCTACTAATGTAACACCGCTGATGATGGGACTAATAACTTCGTAGATGACCATTAGTGACTCGACACAAATCCACGAGCGTGTTACGGACTCCCGTCATGCTGCGGAAGTCCGTCATTTGACTAGTAATGCGGGTGAGGGTGGTCACGATTCTTTCCCAATATGCCTATCTTCTCGGGCGAGGACCAAGTAGGAGCGGGAACTTAACTATGTGAGATGGAATTCACTCGTTCCACTTTTTAGGGAAACTAGAGGGTTATTCCCTTAAGTCTTTGTCTCCAAGGTTTGGACAACGGCGTCCACCTTCTCACCGGCACGAGAAGGGTGTTGTGTATGGTTGGACCATCACAATATGTTGTTCATTAGATGAGCGAAGGGAACTTAAGGAACAAGAGGTAGACACGAGGGGGTAAAGCGATAATTTGACCCAACCGTGTCTCACGAACAACCTGAAGAGGAAGGGTCGACTCATGGGCATTGGTTATATCAGTGAACACGTAATATTCTACACTAACGGGAGTGCAGCTACGGGCTATAGTAGAGTGTTACCGTAGCTAATGAATGTTGATTAACCGGGTCAAAGAGTTTGACAGGTTAATCTCGGATCATTGGAGCCTGTCACTGTAGGTCCATTAGGTCCCTCGGTTGGCTCAATCTGGGTTAAAAGAACGGTTAATGTTTTGGTATGAAATTGAAGTGTTCAATTTCACTTAAAGGGCATTTATGTCATTTATATGAGATATGAATGATATAATATATAGTTTAATGTGAATGAGATTCATAATAAACTATAGGTTAGCCTAATTGTTGAATTAGGGCTAATTGGAGAAATTAATTGAGAGAAATCAAATTGGATATGATTCAATTTAATTAATCCACATTTATTGCAAATGAGATTTGCAATATGAGATATGAGATATCTTATATTATGTGGTTATGCAAATGAGATTTGCATAACCTATGGTTGTGGTAAAGTGGTAATTATATGGAGATCTTAACTCCATCAATTCCACTATTTAAACCCTTTGCAAGAAGGGATTGTAAGCCAACTCTCTCATTTTTTTATTTTCATCAAAGAGAAGAAAAGATTTCTCTCAACTCTCCTCCCTCTCCAAAATCAAGAAGTTCCCACAAACTTCCTTCTTTCCAAAGGAAGAACAACCGAGAAGGTTTTAGTGGTTGTGTTCGGTTCTTGATCGTGAAAAGAGAACGAGTTCGTTGAGATCGGATTTTTCGCGAAGGGTTCGTGATTTTCTGGAAAGGAGTTCTTGAAGAGGGTTTTCAACAAGTAAGTTACTTCATCTTACTGTTTTTCCTTTCCATTTTGCATGTTTAGCCTAGATCTAATGGTTATATCGTTTTAACAAAACTCGAGTAGCGTAATGATACCATGACGATTCCATCGTCTTCCGCTGCGCGGGGATTCTCATTCCCTTCATGTACATTGTACTATAAATAAATCTTGACTTTACCGCTAGTTTTGAAATTAATTTTTTATTGAAATTAGTTAAATAATAATAATAATCTTCATGAAAAAAAAAAATACAGTATGAATATATTTCCAAAATTTATAGAATGAAAGATGATTGGAACTAATTTTTTTAGAGACTAATTTTAAACTTTATCAAAAGTAGATGGACGAAATTGAACATTGGAATAGTACACGAACTAGGATAATATTTTAACCAAAAATAAATTAGTAGAAGTTTATTTAATGATTTTTTTATGTAAAAAAGATAGAGTTTTGGTAGTTTTTTTTTTTTTTCTTTTAGTTCAAAAACTTAAATCATCACCATCTACTTTTAATCGTTATTAATGTCTTATCCACAGTTCAAATTGCACTGTCTAATCAATCTCTAAAATTTAAAAATTGTTTGATAGGTTGTTAATATTTTAATTTTGTGTTTAATATGGTATTGAACCTCTAATTTTGATAGGTCAAAATTTTAATTCTTAACATTTTTTTTAAATTCAATGATATATTAGACAATGATAATGAAATTTAAATTTTATGTCTAATAGGTCTATAAATTTCTTAAAATGTTTTATTAGTGTGAGACTAAGACACAATATTAAAAGTTTAGAAACTTATTAGAATAGGTTTAAAGTTCAATGACATATTTAGTATAAAATTAAAAGTTTATGAATTTTTTTTAGTATAAAGTTTATAAACCTATAAGATATAATATTGGAAGTTCAAAAACTAAACTTTAAATTTTATATGTATAGAGAGAGAATTGGGTAGTGTTTAGGTAAAATTTTAAGGAGGGATAAAAAATGCTTTTACCCATAAAAAGTGTTTTTCAAAAATTTTCAATGAACACAAGTAAATACATATAAGATGCATATTTGTAACCAATTTTCTTCCCAAAAAGCTTATATAATAAGTGTGTCATTGAAACACTTTATTTTTTCTTTCAAAAACAAGTTAAATACGCAACATATAAATTCAATATTGAGCTGACATATCAATTTAAAGAGAAAAAATGATGTCGATATAAATCGGTCATTGAATCAATTCCTTGAAACTGCAAAAATAGATTTGAAATCTTAGCCACTCAAGTTTCAAGTTTTAATTTCTTTTACCTTTAACAATATGATGGTTGAAATTCAAACCATTAATTTTGTGTCGAAATATATATTTTAACCCATCTAATAAAGTTGAAATTGACACCCATATTTCAATTATATGTTTTTTTTTAAAAAAATAATTGATTTACCCATAATAGTTTTAAGTAAGGAGGATTTATTTATTATTATTATTTTTACTACAACCCTAACATAAGCTATTGTGTGATAGCTATTTATTGAATTTTCTTGGTTGGAGTAGATGAATTATTTGGTATGGCCGCTACTTCTTTGATATTAGGTCTATTGATAGCTATTGATTGTATTTTCAAGATTGAAATAAATAAATTAGTGTGGCTACTACTTCTATGATTTTAGATATATGATTGATAAATAAAAAAAATATATTTATTTGACTATAAATTGACGAGACAATCTATATTTTCCATGCTCATGCACTTTACATACTTTTAATAGAGTTTAATGACATTAAAAATAAATTTAACATGCTAACTTAGAGTTAGAGGGTTAAAAATTATTTTTGGTCCTTAATTTTTATGAAGTAACACTTTAATCTCTAAATTTTAGTTTTTAATAATTTGATTCCTGTACTTTAAAATTTGTAAAGTTAAAAATAAAATTCAAAGACAAAATTGTTACTTTTATTAAAGTTTAAGGACTAAAATTGTTTTTAATCAAATTAGAATGGTATTTAAAAACCTTGTTGGTGGTTTTAAAAGTTATTTAAGTGTTATTGACAAAATAAATACTATAATGAAAAGTTCATTTTTTTCTTTTCCAAATATATTTAAGCTTAGTTTAGGGTTACGTTGTAGTAGCTTCTAACATAACTATTGTCAACCGTGCTTTTGAAAAAATGTTTTAGCCTTAAAAGATGAAAAAATATGTTAAAGTATTTGGTAAATTAATACTAAATTGTTATAACTTAACTATAATAACCCATATGTATACTTTTTTTTATGTTGACATTTAATTTCAATATTTTTATAAAATAGTTATTTTAAAATTCATATGATTTAAATTACAATGTTAGGTTTAATCTAGATATTTTTATATTTTGATAATAAATATAATTTCTAAAAAATCATATTGAAAACACATGTTATTTAAGTTTAGATTTAAAAAAGGGTAGGAACAAATAAATTTAATTGGATATAAGATAATAAAATTAAAAAATAAAAATAAAAACTAAGGATGGATGGTGAACAAGATGACAACAACGTGCAGACATTGAGGATAAATGATTAGTTAGAAAAGCAGTATATTTTTAGAGAGCTAATTAGAGAAGCTACTATGGATTAGATTTTGCAAATTAACGTGATTAAAAAGTATTTTTATTAGCTATTAAAACTATAGTTTAACTAGCCTGAGTTTGAATCCCCACCCCAAAAATGCACTTAAAACGGTTAAGATTTGTTTGTAATCACTTCTTTAGTCTTCAAAAGCAATTCCAAATGCTATCAAAAGCGCCCCTTAATCGAATAGGTTACTTAAATTTCATATTTTAATATCATCAACGACCCATTAAAATCAACACCTAACCCTCAAACTTATTTTAAGATAAGACTAATGAATCCATAAATTATGTTAATATGACCATAGCTCAATTGACATAATTAACTCATAAACTTTTAATGTTGTGTTTAATATATTCATAACTTTTCAATTTTATGTTCAATAGAACTCTAAACTAAAGTTCAACAATTTATTAAACACAATATCAATTAAAAACATACATGTTAGACACATCTTAAAATTTAAAGATTTATAAGATAAAACATTAAAAAATGTCTATTTGATACATCTCACGAATGTAGTCCATAAACTTTCATGCTTGCATCAAATAAGTCTCTACACTTTTAATTTTATATCTAATATTTTCTAACATATTCAACGTTAAAAAAATTAATGTCTATTTGATATAAAATTAAACTTTATGTCTATTTAATATAAAATTAAATTTTTTGTCTACTAAGACATTAAATTTTCTACTCTTTACGTCCAATAAGTCAAGAACTTATTAGATTTTTTTTAAGTTTAATAATTTATTAGATACAAAATTAAGAGTGGTTCATTTAATGATAGGCTAAATTTGTGGAATAATAATTTGGAGTTGGAGGTAATTTTTGTAGGGATCGGCTCGGCTTGGCTTGATCGGCTTCGGTAGCTCTATCGGCTAAAGTAAAAATAAAGAGAGAGAAAGAGATGGGGGTTGGTGTGGGGCCCGGAGTACAGTTATAAATCGGGGTGGAAAGTTCACGGGCCGGCTCATGGGGCCCATCATCATCAAGCCCGGACTCATCGGCTGCATAAACACAAAAAAAATTAAAAATAAAAAGGAAAAAAAGAAAAAAGAGAAGGGCCCCACTTAACTCCAGTTAAAGAGCCGGATTCTTGTTCCGGTTCGGTCCCACAATATTTTCCAATGTTCCGCCGTGGTTATTTAATTTCTCTGATTATTATTATTATTCTGAAATTTATGGCATTATCTACCTCCCGAAATGACTGAGTTACCCTGCGAATGCACTTAAAATCAGGAGTCAACGTAGGGGCATGATGGGGATTTTAAACAGAGTGAAGTAAAGAATATGGAGGGGGGGCCCGTTTTTAATTATTATTTTTTTTGGTGAAAAGGAAAAGATGAGCAGTTGATGAGGCTGCCTGAGAGTGTCTCAATAATGTTTCATGATCACAGTGCCTAACTCAGCCAATCATACACCACGCTTTCACAATATTTAATTTTGCCTCTTTCAATTCCCAGAAATCGAGGAAAATAAAATTATTAGGTTAAATTATAAGTTTAGTGCATCAATTTTAAGGTGTGTGTCTATTTAATTTTTAGGTTTGTGTCTATTTAATTTTTGAACTTTCAAAAGTATCAAATAGGTCCTTAAACTTTTAATTTTATATCTAATAAGTCCCTGAACTTTAAAAATGTCTAATTACACTTTGAACTTCTAATAAGTCTTTAACATACTCACATTTTTTAAATTAATCGATCTATTATATATAAAATTGATTTTTATTCCAATAGAAGCTTAAGCTTTCAATTTTGTGTCTATTAAGTTCATGAATTTTAAAAAACGTCAACAAGGTCAAGGACCTATTAGACACAAAATTGAAAATTCAGGGACCTATTGGATACAAAATTGAAAATTTGAGAACTTATTAGACACATTTCAAAGTTTAGGGACCAACTAGATGCAAAATTGAAAGTTCAAGGACCTATTTGACAATTTTAAAAATTTAGGGACCAAATAGACACAAACCTCAAATTTCAGTGACTAAACTTGTAATTATAGAATTAAATCAAAATTTATTTAAGTTAGAATTTCGTTGTTACACTTTTAAAAGTTAGGATTTTATCTTTAATAATTTGATAGAACTTCATAAATAGTCTCTATAATTTGATAAGACCTTTATATAGGATGAATTCTAACGGTTAACTTTCTCGAAACCATTAGTTTGTTTTATCTTTAATTTAGGCTAAGTATGTGCCTTAGTCTGAAATGCATTATTTTTTTTTTAAAAGATTGTCTTTATTGTTTGAAAATTTTTAACTTTATGTGCAATATGTTTTAATATTTTTCAATTAATTTGTGGTTAGTAAATCTTCAAAATGAATGATGATTAGTTTACCTTTTTTTTAGTACAGACAAAAAGAACCAAAACAACATTACATATAACATTAATCTCTCGTTGGACTGCCAATTGAGAGGGTGTTCTTCTAACTATATCTGGGTGAAAACGTCAAGCATGTGATGCAAAGTTGATGGCCATCTACATTTCCTTTACGATTGACAAGAAGGAAACCCATAATTAGATTATGGTTTTGTTGAGTTCGGATGACATTAACCCAAACCTTGTGTTTCATCCATAAAATAATGATTCTCAGTCAATAACTTCCAAATGATCAGCGAATGTACCTCAACATAAAGAGGATACATATCAATCTCACTTGCTTTGGATATTCCATATGACAATGCAACAACCTCGGCAAGTTCGATTGGTCCCACTTGTTCTAGATAGTCTTCAGTATTAGATTATATGAGGTTCTATCTCAAAATCAATTGGCTAGAAGAGAAGTAACCCACATATCTTATATATTTGATGTTTCTCTCTACTTTTCTAATGTGTGATCCTCAACATGCCCCATCAAGATGGTGCCTGTTTGGGTTCACCATTCTTGAATCGGATCTCAATTTTAATTTTTGGACCGAATACCCGTTTGAGTTTAATGGGCTCTGATACCATATTATATTATATGAGATTTCATCTCAAAACCAATTAGCTAGGAGAGAAGTAACCCACATATCTTATATATTGTGAGGTTTCTCTCTACTTTTTCAATGTGAAATTCTCAACATTCAACTACAAGTGTCGTTTCTCCATAGGTATTTCGAATAATGATGTCTAAGCTGATTGACGTGTTTAAACATGTTGCATCATTGTTAGTTTGTAACAGTGCATTGGGGGTGGTCACCACCTGTGTAGACAAATCTTCCGTTCCTCGAGTTCTACTCTGTCGTTGTGAATCTCCATCTAGTATCCTAACACACCCAATAATATGTCTACCACATTCGCCATTCATTTCTACCACAAAATCAATCGTCCAAGTCACCGGGTCTTTTAGAGAGCACATGGTGTTTTCGAAGACTAGGTTGTTTATGGTTTTCCATATAGTTTACCTGACATGATATTTGATGAATTGATAGGAATCTAGAAGAGAAATTATGTTGTTTATAGAAGAAATATTGAAGTTTTTGCCAACTTTTTATAAATATAATCTAATGAATAAATATAATAGGATGAGACACGTGTGGCAAATTCAATTGGATAACTAGATATGATAATTTAACTCGTATACCTACCTTCTTGTCTCGATTAATTTGCCGATTCCCTTTTATCCACCTATTATTTTACGTGCCTCATTTATCTATTTAATCAATAGAATTTATCTAATAAATATAAAACATCAATTCCATTAATTATGTTAATGGCAGAGATTGAATAGAATTATAGTTCCAAGTTAACCAACTTAATTAATTGATTTTTTTAGAGAAGTTCAATCTAACTTTATAATTTAACTAAAAAAAACATAATTGTACTAACTGAAAAAGGAAATGGGAAAAATATTGATTTTTAAATTGGGTCATGTTTATAATGCATAGGAAAGTCACCCTGACAAAGCATTTATAAGGGAGAAAGTGATTTTTCACCAAATTATCAAGGGCGTTAGTTTTACATTCATTCTTTCTTTATTCTAGCATGGTACATGTCTAAGATATTATTTCAAAAAATATAATAATAAATACTATTTCCTTTAGCTATTTCTCTCATTGTACTTATTGCACTAATTAAGTTTACTTAGAATCACTTATATATCAACCTAATGCATAATGTACTTATAATCTTATATTACACACATAATGATGTAAAATAAAATATGTGCAAAAAACAAAACATCATTAATTTGTAGTAAAAATAGTAGAGAGAGATTGAAAAGAAAAATCCCAAAGATTAATGAGAGAAAATGTATATAAGAAGCTCATAAAAAAATGGTACATGTCTGTATATAGAAATATTAGTTATAAATAATAATGGAAGATTATAAATGCATGTTTTAGCCTACAGAATTTTCCCAATTTAGTTCTTATTGTCTAAAAAGTTTCAATATAATTCCTTATATTAGCATTTTTCAATTTAGTCATTCATATTTGATAAATGTTAAAATTAGTTGATGATAAATCTATATGATGTAATAATACTTAGTGAATTGGCAAAAATTTAGAGAAACAAAAAATTATGTGAAAAAAGAAACCTCCAAATTTCTAGCAAAAATTTAAATTTCTTTTATCCCCTCTAAATTATGCGAATTCATTACGTGATATTATACAATAATTCAGTTCTAAAGTGAGTGAAACTTTATGATTATTTGAATATTTTAATTATCATATACATTTTTTTATATTTTTTTATTAATTATATGAATATAAAGACCTTCATTAATAAAGGGATTGACTTTGACTATACTACAACTACATTATTTTTTTTTCTTCGCTTTGATTAATCCATTGAAAACTTCTCCCACTAGACTTTATGTTTGTATTATATATATTTTTTTAAGTAATTAAAGACATTGTACAATAATAAATAAATGGTGGGTTTGTTTACGCTTTATCTATATCTTAGCCAAACTTAAAAGAAGAAAATTATTTTCTTTATGGAATTAGAATTTTTAAAAATACATTAAAGAGTTGATATAATTAAATTTACGATAACACTTCAGCTTAAGCTTTAAGTTGATTGGTGATTTAACATAGTATCAAAACATAAGATTTTAAAATTTTAATCATTGTAATGTAATTTCCTCTTTAATTAACATTGATGTCAACCCAATCTTATTTTTGCTAATAGGAAAGCTTCTAATTATTTCTAATAATCATTCCCTTAATATTTAGTTATGCTTTCTTTTAATTTCGTCATATTTATAATTTTTTAGTCTATGGCTTTAGTAAAAAAGCTACTTTTATATTTTGGAGTTGGTTTTGTGAATTGAGTAGTCAAGCCCTTTTATATCTATCAAAATCTATAATAGACTAAAAAAAGGAATTATATTTAATTGACACAATTTTGATATATTTTCTATATATTTTTTTCCTTTTTTCTTCCCTTCCTTTTCATCTTTTTGATCTTTTTGGTACTTATCTCTTCAAAGATGCTATTTATTATATGATGGTGACATGGCACCAAGAAATCTTAAGAACCTCATAGTTAATGGCTTGGAAAAGAGTTGTAATTAACCACAATTGATTGTTGAAGGCTACACTTTAACTCAATTCCTTTTTTTTAAAAAAAAAAATTAATATATATATGTGTATATGTATATGTATATATTAATTTAGAGTTAATCCAACTAAGTGGTTTTCAAACATTTTATATTAAAGTGACCCAACCCTATTAATAGCTAATTGATTTGCTCTTTGCTAATTATTGGTTTAGTTGTGGGCCCAATTTCTTCTTGATTATTTTACAATAATTACTTGGTTTATAACTTAATTTTACTAATCTTCTCTCTCTATATTGATTAATATGTTTTTGGGAATATTATATTAATGGACTTCTTGAATGGAGTTGTTATTTGTTTGGGACAAGAAAATTATGGCTCTAATTTGTCTTATCAACCTTCTTTTGTTCAATTGATGCTCTCTGTCAACTCAATTAGATTTGATCATAAAAAGATGGGAAATTGTTTTGGCCTCATCAAACTTCAATTTAAATAGGAGGTGATTAAAGTTAAATTTTAAATGAAATGAATTATTAAAGGGAACAAAAATGACATATTAATTTATAAAACTTTTAAATAGTACGAATCGATTAAAATTGAGTTGGTTAAAGAGTACTCCATGTCTGACATGATGTTAAATCACATAACTTAAGATGGAGATTAAAGTAACTTTATATGAGAGATAAATAAATTGATTATTAATACTTGAATTAATAATTTTAGTCAAGTGTTTATCTATGATTTTTAAACGTCAATCAACTGATTAGACAACGGATCGTTAATTAAATTCTTATTAATTAATTGATTAGATTTTGGATAATTCAATATGTTTTAAAAGTATAAATATTGAATAAAAAAGATTGGATGAAAAAAAAGTATTTTTCTATAAGATGATTGAGTATAATTTAACATGTTAATTTTTAATAATTAATTCGTGTGATAGATTATAAATTTGGATATTGTAAAGCTATTTAAAAAATATATATAATTGTTCAAAAAAATTACATGTGCATATCTATGTCTATTGTCTATATATAGATAGATATAAAATTAATTATGTCACTTGGATGTGATCATCATCAATTAAAACACTAACTACATATATACATTAATTTAAAATATATATATACACACACAAATACGTAAATGGTCATGCACATCATTTTGGTTTTTTCGTAAATAATCTATTAAAAATAAGTTAAGATTGAAATTCATTAGCTTTCAATGAAAAATTCAAGGAGTATATAAAATGATGAATTTTTTTTAAATCAACATGAAAATTTAGAGATTGGAAATAAAATTTAAACCTAAAAAAAATCTCTATCATCATCACTAATCTACCAAAATTCTCATTGATCATATTAGTCTATAATTTAAGCCAACTCTAAAATTTTCCATCCATGCTAGTTTTGGACTTACCTAAATAAGAGCAAATGAAGACAATAACTTTGTTTAATTAATAAATAAATATCATCTAAAAAGGTCAAATGAAAAGTATTTTTTTTTTTAAAAAAGTCTCAATTTTAATTTTTAAATGTTGCATATAAAATTATTTTAAATAACGTTGTTTTAGTCCAAGTTTAAAAATAAAAATAAAAAATCTTTAAAAATTTTATAGACTGAAATAAAATAAATGTAAAAATTTTAAAGACTAAAATAAAGTTTAAAAGATACCATTTTATCTCAAAGCCACAAAAAAGACCCAGGATAATTGAGTAAAAATGTCGACACCATTGCTTCAAAGTAGGTCTAGGGGCAGATGGAATCATATTTAAAACTTTAATCTCAGAGGGGGTGACCTACGAAAAGAAAATTTTATAATGAAATATATCAAACTTTAGTCTTAATCTATATAAAAAAAAATAAAAACAAAAACTTTGGTCGTGATGTAACGCCTCTTTAAGAGATCAAAATTAATAAAGACCACAAGCACTTCATCTTGTCTATTAATGATATGATTTAATCATAGGTATAAGCAACTTGCTACTTTTTTTTTTTAAAAAAAAGACATAGGTAAGAAGAAAAATAATAATAATAATATACATATTTTTGTAATTCAACCACATTTAAGAGATTCAAACTCAAAACCTCTTGAATGGGTTATGCTCTTGTAGGAATAATAATAATAATAATAATAATAATAATAATAATAATAATATTATTATTATTATAAAGTATTCATAATAAAGTTATTGAAATTTTCGAAAAAGAGAGATAAATCTAACTAGGGTAGATAATAATGATTGAAATTTTGATTTTTGTTAAAAGCAACTTTAAGAACTTTTTCATTTTTTTTTTCTATGACTATGGATATGATGTTGAAAGGTATTAAGTTTTAACTCAATGTTCTATTTGCCGTGCAATTTATGATATGTTAGAAAATGTTACATGTAACATTACTAAAGGTTCGTATTTTTTATGCCATAGAAAAATATAATTTTTTATTTTAGGCTTTTTCGTCTTAATTTTTTGTTTTTATTCATTGAAATTATCGACTCATCTTTTGTTTTATTATATGAAATCATGAATTTTCAAGACAAAGTTGTAGAAAAAAAAAATTAAAAGTTCATCTACCCTTTTCCCTAGTTTTTCTTCTCATCTATTTCTAAAGAAATCGATTACGTGAATGCTTTATTTGGAAGTACTTCACCAAAAAAGCTTATGTATTGGCCTACTTGAATAGAACAATTTTATGATATAAAATTTATTTGAGATGTGAATTTGTCCGACTCATGCTCACTTTCGCAGCTATTTAATAGTATTTGATTCACAATTGCTTGTAAAAGTGATGAATAATAATACAATCTAAAGATTTAGAAATAATGATAAAATCAATAATCTTTTAGGTTGTGTTTACTAAATTGCAAATGTAATATATCAAACACAATTTAAAATATTGATCTCACTACATTACGTTTGTTTGTGTTTATCGGCTTCCATAATCGCAATTGGGCTGAGGGTCCCACTTCTGACACAGTAATCTAGTTCCGTAATGGCATTACACCCGAAAGTATACTCAATCTGATTACGACTGAGAATTACGTATAGGACTCACCCATCTTTTTGTGTTTATTTTCTATGCTTTGCCCTCTTCTTCTTCCTTCTTCCTTCTCTCTCCCTCTTCTTCCTTTAAGTTGATAGAAAACCCATAATTATTTTTGTGGTTTTATTGAAATCCTTCTGATTCAAAAGATCGATATTTTTTATGCGTAGATTTTGGAGTTTTGGAAGGAGTATTTCTCTTTTTATTCATTTTCTTCCTTTCTCTCTTTCTTCCTTCTTTTTCTGAAATTTCTTGAAGTTCATAACCATAATTCAAGATTGTTTTCATGGTTTTATTAAAACTCTTAGATCAATATTTTTTAATGCTCTTGATCTGCAAATTGTTGGAGTTTGGAGCGAAAACAATTTTTTTTTTAAGAAAGAAGGAAATTTACTGGGCCAAGACCCATCTATTTTAGGTTTCCTTTATAAACATATATATATGTTTTTTCCTTCTTGCCGCAAATACCATAAGAGAAGAAGAAAAAATTGAGAGTGATTTTCTTTTGTGTGGCAGTAGACTTTGAGAGAGAAAAAAAGAGTTTTTCTTTTAATTGTAGTTTCGTGGGTCTTTCTTTGTTGTTTATCCCAAGCTATCGGGTTGTGATACTTGGAAGTGAATAGTCATTGTTGGGCTATTGAGAGTTAGTTTGTGGCGCTAGTTTTGAGAGCTGTGTAATCTCCCATTATAGTAGAATCTGCAGTTTGCTATCGAGTTGTGATACTTAGAAGTCAATAATCATTGTTGGGCTATAGAGTTAGTTTGTGGCGCTAGTTTTGAGAGCTCATTTGTAATCTCTCATTATAGTAGAACCTGTAGTTGCAGAAGACTGAACGTAGTCCCAAGTTTGGGCGAACGAGTATAAATTCTTGTGTCTTCTCTTTTCCCTATCTCTTGAAATTTAATATTTTGTGACTCTGATTTATTGGTTGGCTTATCCTATGGAAGAGGAGATTTAATATTATAATAATTTTATTGTGATTATTATTATTGTATATTTTTCTCCCAACACAAGTTTTGTCCAATAGGGTCATAACGGTAATAAAATCGAACGAATAACAATAATAACGTATTTTTTATGGGAATTTTGGTCTGACCAAATTTTTATCGATAGTCTATTGTTACCGATAACGATAATTGAAACAATAATTAACATGGAAACGATAATCTTTTTTTATCCATAAGATTTGACCCGACTATTTTCAATCGATATATAAATAATTTGAACAAATTGAAAAAAAAGATCCTAAATTCTGCTACTTTATTTTAGATTAGGTCAAATTTCGATCGATATACATAATTGTTATGATTTTTGGAAATTTTTTACACATTATTTTTCTTTTGTTAAAAAATCAATTTATCGAAAATTTGAATAAATAAATAGAATTGAAGAGGAAGATCTTAATTGTGTAGCGTATTATTGTATTTTAATTAATTATAAATATAAAAGGGCATAATGGTAATCACACATATTTGAGAAGTTTGAATTGTGATTACCAATTTAAACAACATCAAACACAATTCTCTCCCATAACGGGGCATTACTTTTATCCCACGATTTTATTACTCATTACTCATAGGGCCACAATCCTATTACGTTTACAACTAAATCCATCAATTACATTTTAGTAAACACGTCATTAGTTATATGAATAACTTATAAAAATTAAGATATCCTTTAGTCATATCTTATGAAAATTAAATTTCATTTTTTTAGTTTAACAAACGTGTATATGGTGAGATTTAAGACTCAACTATTTTTTTTTTAAATAAATAGAGTTTTGTGGGATTTGAACCTATAAATACTACTTTCACCTATAAATTTCCTTGTTTTGTTATCTATTTTTTTATTTATGTTTTCAACAACCAAACCAAATTTTGAAAGCAAAAAAAAGTAGTTTTTAACTTTTTAAGGCCTGGTTTCATAACCATTTAGTTTTTTCATTTTTTGTTTTTAAAAATTATGTTTGTTTTTTTACAATTTCTCATCATCTTCTCTATAATGATACAATGATTTCCATTTTTCTTGAGTAACCATTTTAGTTGGCTATCCAAATGTCAAAAACAAAAATAAATTTTTGAAAACTACACATTTTTTAGTTTTCAAAATTTTGCTTAGTATTTGAAAGCATAAGTAAAAAGGTGGATAAGAACACAAAAATCTATGAGTTTAGTAGTATTTTAGGCTTAATTTACAAAAAACAGAAACTCGTTTTTGGAATTTAGAATTTGGTTAAGATTTCAAATGTTTTCTTAATTAAGTTGAAACTCAAGGAGAAATGATAAGAAAAACACAATTTCAAAAATAAAAGATAAAAAATAAAAAAAAAAATTGTTATCAAACATGACCTACATTATAAAATTTTGTTCCTCCCTAAGAAATTTTCTAACTCCACCTTTACTTATTATTAATTTGCTAAGGTACACTTTTAATTTATGTAGTAAAAGTTAAAACTTTATACCACAAACACAAGTTAAAGAATGTGGTTTGACTATTGTATGTATATATGTATGTGTGATATTTTTGAGGCTTTTCTAGTCCATTTAGAACCACACATTATCCAATTCAAGCTCTTATAAAAAAGATCTCATAAATCATCATGAGATATTTTGAATTAGATGTTCACTACTAGAACACTAACTTAACTGTTGATATATAGAGCATGCCTTTAATTACTCATAAGTGCTCAAATCTAGTTTTTCTTTACTTGAAAATAGTAGAATGTTAGATCAATTCTGTTTTTTTTTAAAAAAATATTTATTATTATTATTATTATTTTTTAATATGTGAGGAAGAGATTCGAATCTTGAACTTTTTTTTATCAATGATATGTCTTAACTAGTTGAATTATATTCAGATTAACATAAATGAATTTTGATTAAGTTAGCATGGTATGAATTAGACGAACTAATTGACATGTCATGATAACATTTGATTTATGATATTAATAATAAAGATGAAGTAGAATTATCATCCATATTTTGGTTATAATTTTAACTTCATCTCTCTTTAGTTTGAGTTTAATTTCAACTTGATTGGTATAGTTTAAGAAGTGGGTTAAAATACCATTATGGTCCATATACTTTAAGATTAATTCCATTATAATTTTTGTACTTTCAATTATTCAAATATTTTGTATTTGTACTTTCCATAAACTTAAAATTAGTCCATAACTATTCATTTATTATTAACTTTACTAAACGGAAATTTCGTCTCTATTAGTCACCCCTCTATAAATTTTGGATAAATATGTTCATATTATGTCTTTTATTGCATTAAAATTATTATTACTACTACTTAACAAATTTCAATAAAAATAAATTCAAATTAACCATATAAACTAATTTTAACCTTTTATTGAAAGAACATCTAAGTATGAACATTTAAAAATACAGAAACTAAAATGAAATAAGGCCTAAAACATAAGAACCAAAATTAATTTAGTCTTCCTGGCTAGCCATGCTCCACAAATTGTCTTTATGGGTACGTATTGTATTTAATATGAGTTGGTGACAACTAGTTGATATTGTTATAAAATTGGGAGGCAAAACCGGGTACATAATAATAATAAGGAAATTGAAAATGGAAATTTATATATATATATATAAAGAAAATAAGAAAGTGGAAAAAGTTGAAGAGAATTGGTCAAAAATCACCCATTGATGTGTATTCTACAGAATCCACTATTTATAGGCAAAACAACAAGAAAGATGTGGATCTATTTGGACACCAAACATTAATAGGTATATGACATATGGTTAAAGGACACTAAGCATGAATAAGTGGATGACACATGGAGGATATATTGATTATGGAGAAGTTGCCACTTGGCAAGGGTATTAAAGTGACACATTGATGAACATCTACATGTGTAATATTCACAATAGATATTTTATATTTGGCTGGTTTGTATGAGTAGTGGAGCAAGTAAAAAAAAAGGGTTATGAATGATTTGTTATTAGATTATATGGGGTTCAATCTCAAAACCAATTGGCAATGAGAGGAGTAACCCATATATCATATATATTGTGAGGTTTCTCTCCACTTTTTTCAATGTGGGATCCTCAACATGCCCCTCAGATGGTGTGCTCTTTGGGTTCACCATTCTTAGATCGGATCCCAATTTCAATTTGTGGACCGAATACCCGTTTGGTTTAATGAGCTCACGATACCATATTAGATTATATGAGGTTCCATCTCAAAACCAATTGGCAATGAGAGGAGTAACCCATATATCATATATATTGTGAGGGGGTATGTTGAGGGGGCATGTTGAGGATTCCACATTGGAAAAGTGGAGAGAAACCTCACAATATATATATGATATATGGGCTACTCCTCTCATAGCCAATTGGTTTTGAGATGGAACCCCATATAATCTAATATGGTATCAGAGCCTATTAAACCCAAACGGGTATTCGGTCCACAAATTGAAATTGGGATCCGATCCAAGAATGGTGAACCCAAAGAGGCACCATCTTGAGGGGGCATGTTGAGGATTCCACATTGAAAAAGTGGAGAGAAACCTCACAATATATATGATATATGGGTTACTCCTCTCATTGCCAATTGGTTTTGAGATGGAACCCCATATAATCTAATATTTGTGAGATACCAAATTGAAAATTATTAAACTATATATGACAATGAAATGAAACTAAGCTTGAACCATAAAAATTAAATCTCAAAACTTTTCAAATTATAGGTACGAAATTTGTAACATAAAAAATGCATATATATTTTTTTCGAACTATCGACTCATATAGTAAAATATCTTATATCCAATGAGATATGCTTGTATTACACATTCCAACCATATATATATATAGAATATATATAGTACCAAATTCAACAATATTTGATATGCTCAAGTTAGTCTTAAAACAACTCTTGAGGTGAGATTTTGATCATTATAGATTGAAACGGATTCGTTAATTATGTAGAAATTTTTTGAATGGGGAGACCATTTTAATAATGAAGTACAACCTATAGTTGATGAAATTTACACTTTTCGTTGGTAAAAGAGTTTGTTAGAGGCTCATTTTTGCTCTAAGATATTGCAACACAATAGCTCATACATTGGCTTGCTGCGAGGAAGAAGTTGTTTAAAGGGATATTTTCCCTTTAATTTGTTTTTGTTTTTTTTTCTATGTACTTTGCTTTTGTGTTTTTTTTCTATGTACTAAAAAAAAGTTGACAGCCAATGTTTAAAATATCGATGTCAATGAAAATGTCAAGTTCTTAATTTTGTGGAAATGTCGATTATATAAAATGTCAATGTTGATGGATATTTCTAAATTTTTTTAAACAAACATAAATATATTAAAATTAAAAAAATATATATACTTGTTATAATATTATATTCACATCAAGTTACATTTGGTTGGTTTTTCTTTTTAAAATGTTTAATCAATTTTGTATTATATAATAGAAATGTCGATTCACTACTTATGTTAATTAGAGATGTCCACGGGTAGGTCGGGGTCGGAGAATGGCTTTCTCGTCTCTGTCATTGTCCCCGCCCCCTATTTCATTCCCCATCCCGCGAAATTCCTCATTTAATTTCGTAGGGAACGGGGTGAGGATTCAGAATTTGCGAGAAACGAGGTTTCCCACGGGGATAATTTGTCGTTTATCATTTTTTTTATCTTTCTAATTTTATTAAATAATTTCTTTTTTAAAAAAATATTTAAATAGTTAATTCTTAATTAAAGATTTCTATTTAAAATATTTTTTTTCAATTTTCTTAAAAAAATAAAATGATATTTAATAAAAAAAATTATAATTATGGTTTATTATATATACACAAATATATATATTTAAAAAATATATATAAATCGGGGCAGAGCCGTCCCCGTTCTTGTTTAGCCAAAGAAATTTTTTTTCTTCCCACTCCCTCCCAATTCTCTACAAAAACGAGTCTCACAGAAAAAATGGGTATTTCTAATGTTAATATAAAACTCATGAAAATTTAATACCATGAACATTACAAATGTATAGTACTATAAAATTGTGCCAACAAAAACATAGTTCAATTGACATCAAGTAAGACTTAGGACCTAAAACTCATGATGACTCTGAATCCCCCATTCCAAAGGTTGATGAACTTAAAAAAAATACTACAAAATTGAACTTAAAAAAATACTACAAAATTGCTAAGAGAGTGTGTGGGAAAGGTTTTAATCATGGAGGGAAAGAGAAAAAGAATCTTTTTAAAATAAAAAATAAAGAAAGTAATTTTCATCGTTATAAAAAAGAAGTGGGCCCTCCACTCCACGTAAGGGGCACAGGGAACTTCCTTTTCGTAGGGGACCACACGAAAAACCATCTTTAATTTAATCAAACTACCGCACCCAATTGCATTGCTATATTTTCAAACAATGGACCCCACACATGGGTCCCACATTGACCAGAAGGGACTTCATTGCAACCACGTCATACTCTTTTCATTATTATTATTATTATTAAATATTTTTTTAATGATGATGATGTATGGGCTTTGACAAATGGCAGTGGGGGCCCACGAAAAGGGTTTTTGTTGATGACACGACACCATCTCTCGACAAAAACCAGTGCCAAAGTCTCTCTGTGTGCTCGATTGGCCAGAGTTTCATAAAGGCCCAAACCCATGGGCCATAACACCATTTTTTCCTCTCTTTTTGTTTATCCCTTGTTTCTCAATAATAATGATGGTTAAAATTGTAATTTTTCATCTTCATCGCCGTCATCGTTAGTTTTGTATAGGTAACTTTTAAAAGTTTCGATTTTATTCTCGACGTTAACGAATTTTTTTTTGATTGATGACGTGCATGTCGAATTCGTTAGAATGAGATGAAGTGATTTTGATATGATGATTTGACATATGAGTAGATAAATTAGAAGTGTGTTGGTAGATAGTTTGTACTAATCTCTCGAGAAGAATAATGATGGCTAAAATTTTAATTTTTGTTATTGTTTTCGTCAATTTCGTGTGTGTACTTTTAGAAATTTCAATATAGTCATGGTTGTTGTTAATGAGATTATTGAATTGTGAAGACATGATAAGAAATTTGTTAGAATGAGATAAGGCGGTGATTTCGATATAATGATTATGTGTGAGATAATAATGAAAGACTAGTTCAGTTAAATCGAGTTGGATTCTATAAATTATGTCAATCGACTATTGGAAGAGAAGAAAGAAGTCCAGATTTGACGTGTCTTTGTGGCTAACTTGTTCCTTAGGTTTATAAGCTTGTATATTTTCGTTTTTCTTTCTTTTTAGTTCAAGAGAATATGTGGTGTGGGGGATTTGAACATCTAAGTTTCTAACCTCTTGCTTGAGAGAACGCATTTTATGTGTCAGTTGAGCAATGTTCAGGTTGACAATTATATATTTTGTTTAGGATTAAAAGTTCTAATCAACTTTTGACCCATGTGAAGAAAAATTTCTTTTAGTTTTCAACGTATAAATATGTTTTCAAAAGCTTCTTGAGAATCTACTCCACTAAACTAATATCACAATATGAGCTTTCTATAAACTATCACAAGACTTTAAGGAAGCATTTGGAGCATCGTGTTGAGTTTGGCTTGTGTTTAAAATTTATTGGATTTCGAACACAGTGACCCTTCCAAACCTAGAACATTATTTGGGCTACTGTGTTCAAAACATTTTAAACACAGCTCTGTGGTTTTGAACAGTGTACTTCAAACACTGTTTTCTAATTTTCAAACTTCAGACCATTGCATATCAAACACTATTTTTTTATTTCCAAGATTTCAAACCTCCAAGAACAAATCCCTCAAGATTCAAATTCCAAGGATTTTGATTCTAAGACGGTACTCCAAATGTCTCACAAGACTTCAATTTTGCAATGAAAACTTCTCCAAAGTGTCAACATCTATTACGTGTTGAGTTAACGTCATGATACTCAAGTTATATGAACGTTATCTTCTATTTTGACGTTATAGGCCCATGTAACCTAAAATCTTCTTGAGATATATCATTACTGTTTGAAACTTTGGTATCTCTTTGTAAGAAATAAATAGCAACAGAAGTATTCAAATTGAAGACGATAATTTTAAATTAAAGGGCAAGCTATCAATTTAAAGCCAAACTTTGAAATTTGGTTGTTTTTGTTAAAAAGATTCAATGAGAGCAAAGGCCATCCATTTTGGATGGGATTTGCCTCTATTTTCAATCCATCTTCTCTTCCCGTTTTCGTCTTAATACAACAAAAACACAGGGAGAAAATGAGTAAGAGATGCATAAAAAAACATCAAAAGGAAAAAAAGACAAACTAATAATAATAATAATTATTATTATTATTATTATTATACTAATATTTAATGTATATATTTTAAGTTAAAATATCATTTTGATCTATATACTTAGTTTCTATGGTTAGTTTGAAGTTAATTTTTATTAAAATTACTTAAATAATAATAATAATTTCATGTAAGAAAAAACACAAAGTGAATATTACAATTTATAAGTTAATAAGAGTATAACTCAACTCAACTAACATGAAAGGTGAACTTATGACCAAAAAGTTATAGGTTCGAAATCTCCCATCTTAAATGTTGTTGAACTAAAAAAAACTACCATTTATAAAATGAAGGCTAATTTTTTAGTAGAAAATTTAACAATAAACTAATCATAGGGACCAATCTTCAACTTTATTAAAAGTACAAAGACTAAATTTAAACATTTAGAAGTAAATGAACTAAAATGAAACAAAACTCAAAGTAAATTGACCAAAATGATATTCTAACATATATTTTATATTTGTCCAATGACTTGACAGCTGAAATCAAATAATACATTAAATACAAGAAAAGACTATCTAATATATATTTTTATTTCTTAGTCATAATTGTTATATATATTGAAAAAGATAGAGGAAATGAAGAAACAGAGATTGTAACACAGTAATTTGGTCACTTTGACAAAGACACCCAGATCAATTTGATCCAACAACAATTTTGAGAGGACCCATAAATAAATAAAATGAAATATGGAGTTTTTTTTTTTTTTTTTTTTTTTTTTTTTTTTTTTTTTTTTTTTTTTTTAACAATTGACTAAATTAAATTGTATAGTAATTGCAAATTGTTGATTTAGACTTGACCTATAAAAATTGAAACATCAAGCTATCTGCCCCAAATATTGGCAAATACTTATTATTATTTTTAGAATAATTTTATAGCAAGACCCACCCTATCTCTCTATCTAAAAAATCAATAATTTTCTCTCTCTCTCTCTTGGATTTTTTTTTTCATCAGTTAAATGTCTTATCCATTACAATTGCCAATAATAATCTTTTTTTCATGCAAAAACATATATAAAATTGGCGGTAGGTAGCACAAATTTTAGCTATGTAATGCCAAGACACAAGTGGGTCGAGCTATATAGACCATGACAAAGTTATATACTTTTGCTGTCAATCTAATTTTGTAAATTTCATCTTTTGTTTTTTACAACGAGTTCAAACATTTAAAGTACTTCGATTCGCAACAAGCTAGATTTGAATGAAATTAGAGGACATGTTATTCAATTATTTATGTATATGTTTACTTTGATTGCATCAAGAAGTAAACTTGAAATTAAAATTATGTGGATAGAGTGGTAAAAGTGAGTCTCGGTCATCGACATCTATCTTTTAGTAAGAGGTCAGAAATTTGAATCATTCTTTTAAATCTTATTGAACTAAAAAAACAAACAGTACTTATATAGATAGAGATGTTAGGGACAACGACCTTCCACATATCTCCACATTGGTATGATATTGTTCACTTTGGGCATATGCGCTCATGGCTTTTTTTTTTGGTTTCACCCAAAAGACCTCATACTGCGATGGAGATATTATCCCTCACTTATATACCCATGATCTTCCCCTTCTCTAGCCGATGTGGGACTTTGGTCGCACTCCCAACAATCCTCCCCTCGAACAAAGTACCAACCGAGTCTCCCCTCAAATAGTCATCCATCCGCTTAACTCTTCTTATCCTGGCCAACTCCTTATACCCGGAGCACACCGCCAGCCTAGGCCAACTCCTTTTACCCGGAGCACACCGCCTATCCGATAAAGCTCTCTACCACGAATCTCCACCATGACTACACCTTCAAGGCTCGCCTCCTTTGTTCGGCACCCGAGGATTCTATCAATCACGGCTCAGGGGCATGGCTCTGATACCACTGTTAGGGACAACTATAGCCTGTTTCAAGAAATTTTTTCTAATGTGGAAGCTCAGACAATACTGCAACCACAGAGCATACTCAGAAACTCAAGAAACTACAAACCTAAAGCTCTGATACCACTTGTTGGGAAAAAAACCTCCCACCACTAGGAATAAGCAGAAATAACTGAGAAATTATGAGAAAACAACAAAATAAGAGACACAAGAATTTACGTGGAAAAACTCCAAACCCGGAGAAAAAAATCACGAACAGAAAGAAATTCCACTATGTGAAAAATTGTTACAATCACATAGAATTCTCTCCCCGACCCCAATTACAAAAACACTCTCCCAAAACTCTATACCACTCACACCCTTCTTCCCACTCTCAGACCAGAGAATATAAAAGAGGGAATTTAACTAGAGCTAGTACACCAAGCTTAAAGTGTTTCTAACTGGGATGTTTTGAAACCAAAGCCATAGACTCCTTTTATAGTGGCAGGAGCCCATCACTTTCCTAAACCTTTTAGATGTAGGACAATTCATCACTTTCCTAAACCTTTCAGATGTAGGACAATTCATCACTTTCCTAAAACTTTCAGATGTAGGACAATTTTCCTTCTAATATATTGTCAAAACCCAACAATTTCCACCTTGACAAGATATTTGAAGAATCCACATCTCTTGCTGCATCATTGTCTTTACCGACAATCATAATCCTCAATACAGAGAACTATAACCTACTCCACCATAAAAGTAGACCACTTTGGAATATCACATTCCAAGACTTTTCTTTTTCGTCACATGCCGATAAACCCAACTGAAATTTATGGTGCAACTTCCACCTACTTGGCTCACCCTAAGTTCTTGACCATCGACATAACTTCCACCACACACCTTGCATAACCGCCAAGTCAATGCCCGTGTGCAAATTTGTGGAACCGCTAACATCACATCCTCTATCATGGCAAAGCGGACATACCATAAGGATGAATTCTGTCTTTCTTCAGAAGATGTCACCATCTCCCCTGACGAGAGAGACCATGCATGTTAGCATCCGACCTAGAGCCTTTTGACGAACTTGATCTGTTAGGACAATTCTTTTTCATGTGTCCAGACCGCCCACCTTCCCAAAGAACCTTTCTTCTGCACGAAGTCTTTCTTCTTCTTCTTCCAATTCCGGTCATCATGTTGAACTTCTCGGAACCTTTGCCGGAACCACCACCGGACTCAGTTGGACCACCATCACCGCTTAACCTTTCGGGAACACCACAACTTGGTCTTCCTTCAAAGTCTTGTGTAACTTTCAGTTTATCAAGACATCTTTGACTTGCACTTGCCACAAGCCAAAGTTCATCTTTCCACAAATTTCTCAACATCAATCTTTACTTGACTCATAAAACTTGACATATCTGCTTCCTCCTGAGTGAATCGCAAATAGTGAACAACTATAGCCCGTTTCAAGAAATCTTTTACGATGTGGAAGCTCGGACAATCTTTGCCACCACAGAGCATACTCAGAAACTCAAGAAACTACAAACATAAAACTCTGATACCACTGTTAGGGACAACGACCCTCCACATATCTCCACATTGGTATGATATTGTCCACTTTGGGCATATGTCCTCATGTCTTTACTTTTGGTTTCACCCAAAAGGCCTCATACCAATGGAGATACTATCCCTCACTTATATACCAAAGGAGTTGGCCTAGGCTGGCGGTGTGCTCCGGGTATAAGGAGTTGGCCAGGATAAGATGAGCTAAGCGGATGGATGACTATTTGAGGGGAGACTCGGTTGGTACTTTGTTCGATGGGAGGATTGTTGGAAGTGCGACCAAAGTCCCACATCGGCTAGAGAAGGGGAAGATCATGGGTATATAAGTGAGGGATAGTATCTCCATTGGTATGAGGCCTTTTGGGTGAAACTAAAAGCAAAGCCATGAGGGCATATGCCCAAAGTGGACAATATCATACCAATGTGGAGATATGTGGAGGGTCGTTGTCCTTAACCAGATAAACCAAAATTTTATAAGTAAAATATCAAAACTAAAAGAGGTACGGTTTTGACTCCAATAGATTTTTTTACTGTTAAGACACTAGAACACCATATAAATTTTATGAATCAATTCTATTAAAATAATGGTATAATTTTTCATTCTATAAATCCAAATAAAATGTTTTAAATTAATTTTTAGAACAAAAACCAATCTATACCCCTAAAGTTTAAAAGTTGTATCAAGCTAATAATTGTACTAATTTAAACTCTGAATTTTCATAAGTGTATCTATTGACCCTTACTGTCAAATTTCGTTTGAAAAACATTAGTTTACACGTGTGCAAACTTATAATTGTATCAATTAAACTCTTGTAGACTTGTAACTGAATCAATTTTAAGTCATCAATTTGAACATCGTCCATGCATAAATTCTTATATGAGTAGATTTCTTAAAAAAAATATAAACCTTCTATTTAAAAATTGTTAATTATTTAAAATGAAAGGTCTAAATTGATTAACTTTAAAAATTTTAGGAGCTTAATCGATATAAATTACAAATTTATCCACATGTAACTAATGTTTTTTAAATAAAATCTCATGGATGGGTAAGTTGATACAATTATAAAAGTTGAACATTTAAAGTGATATTAGAATATACCCAAGAATGTAATACGTAATTTCTGAAAAAAAAAAATGTAATACGTAATTATCCATTAAAGTAATGTCTCTCTCCGTCCACGTATGTTTATTTATTTATTTTTCTTCTCTCAATAAAATTTTGCATTAAATTTGAAAAGATTAAATTTTGCAATTATTTCATTTGTCGTCTAATAACCAAATTCATTAACTTTATGCTTGCAAAAGAAAACAAAAATCATTAACTTTATGCGGAATGAATTGTTAAAGAAAGGAAATGCCTCAAAAAAAAAAATTTTTTTGCCTAATTAATCAAAGATTTTAAATACCATTTTTATTTTCTTTTGGACTCAACTATTCATTCTCGCGATATATTTTAGATTTTGGTTCATTTTGGTATCATAACTTTTCGAAAGATTTATTTTAATCCATGTACTTTTAAAAATTGATCAATTTAGTCCCTTCACTTTCATTTTTTTCACATTTTTTTAATCATAATTTTAGTATAGCATCTCAATACTTACTCATTTAAATTTTAAGGGTTTCCATTGTATATAAAATAATTGAGGCAAGGCGTGAGGCTGCTAGACGCATCGCTACAATCTAAGGACTGTGCCAATGCTCCTCCTGCCCATAACATGGCCACCATGGCGAAAACAATACTCATTTCCATCTTTCTGGCCTCCATTGCCATTCCCAAAAAGCTTTCTCTAAGAAGTTTAATGTTTGATTTGAGAATGTGGGGTTTGATGTTTTGGGGATTTGATGAATTTGATGAGGTTTTATAGGAAAATTGGGGAGAGTTTGAGGTAGATGAGTGTTAGGTTTAGTTGGTGAACTAATTTTCCTACTTTGTTTAACGAATCTCTTATGAGAATTGAGTAGGTGAGTTTGATTATTTTTTAGATCCAATTGTGATTGGTTTGTAAGAAAAATTGCAATGTGAATGGTTGAATATAAATATCTTAGTTTCTTCCAATTTGTGTTCTTTATTTATTTATTTGAAAGCTTTTGAATTCATCATGTTTTAACATTTTTCAGTATATTAACCCTTTTGGTGTGTTAAAATTGGCTGATGATAAGCTTACACGATATGATATTTAGTAAATTAATAAATTTGCAAAAGGGAATATATATGGTAAGCAAGAACCATTAGTAAAATGGAAAATGCATAAAGAGTGAGACAATGATTTTTCTTTCCTTCTTGTTAAAAAGCAAATAGGTGTCAAATTTTTAATCTCCTAATCAGTGTAGACAAGTTTTTTTTTCTTTTATTTGGAAAAATAATTAGGTCATCTAATAGGAAAAAAAATTAAACATTTTGTTAACTTCTTAAAAACTTGAAGGTGAAATTAGAAACTTTTCTTTCTTCAAATGGCCTAATTTCTCCTCTAAATTTCTACCAACTCAGCTTAGGTTTAACTTTATCATTACCCAATTTTAACATTCATCAATAAAAATGATATTAATAGAAAAGTGTTAAAAAATAAGGGATAGAATAGACCGTTCTTAAAGTTTTTTTTTTTTTTTTAAGTAAAAGAAGCCATTCATTAACCAAGAGATTGAAGGTGCAAATGTCCTCATCCCTACAAAAACGACTAATCCAAGGAGGAAAACTTAAGAGCTAAACCACAGGGCCATCCTCTAAAGTGGAGGAAGACGATATATCAGTAGACTCCAAAAGTGCTTTCCTCACAAGAGTATGAGCTATAACATTACAATCTCTAGGACAAAACGAACCGAGGTAAAATTATCCCAGGAACTAGAAATGAATCTAATCTGATCTAAAACCATTTCAACTCAGGAATGTCCTCATCTGGATGACGTAAAACTAAAATAACCTCTAGAGAGTCAGACACAACAATAATAGCCTTGAGTCATAATTAACGTATTATAGAATAAAGGCTAAATTAGGGATAAAATATATAATTATCCTCTCTGAGAAGTTGAAACCTTAGCCAATCATGAAGCTACAAATTCCTTCCTAGTCAACAAATCCAAACTCAACTAAAAAAGAGGCCTACAAACATGCCACCTCACTCCAATTTCCACCCACTTCCACATCAAAATTTTCAAATATTTCACATGTTTGTTTAAAAGTAGTTGAACTCCAAAACCAACTCCCCCATCAACCCTCTCCAATTTGTCCATTCCTTTCTATAAGTCCCCCCAAATATTATTCCTCTGTTTCTCACACCAAATTCCCACAAGCAAACAAAAAACTTCAAAGCCAAAATGAACCTTGTCAGCCCCTATTCATGCCTGGCCTTGGCGCTGCTGCCTATGGCTTTGTTGGTGTCTCTTTTGCCAGTCAATGGGCAGATGAATGTGCCTTGTAGTGCCTCCATGCTCTCCAGCTTCACCCCTTGCTTGAACTTTGTCACCAACAGCTCTACCAATGGCACTTCCCCGACCGCCGATTGCTGTAATGCGATCCGATCGCTCGCTAGCGGTGGTCGGGATTGCCTCTGCCTCATCGTCACCGGACGTGTTCCCTTTCAAATACCTATTAATAGGACTCTTGCCATTTCTCTTCCTCGCGCTTGTAACTTGCCCGGCGTCCCCCTTCAATGCAATGGTATGTCAATATTTCAAATACCTTTAGAATTGTGGTTGCCCTGTTTTTAATTTGTTTAATAGTTACACTACATAGCATGCTAACGCCTAGCAAGATATTATTTAAGGATTAGATCACATGGTGGGTTGATTTTAGGCATAATCTTTAATACTATTTGTGTTTTTAACATAGTTGGTGGCAGTGATTTATGAACAATACTTGCCTATAAATAATAAGTCGGAGCTCTACTTACTATATTACACAAGGGTGACTTGAAATGATGTGATAGTGACTAAAACGCTTGCCTAGATTGAGTCTGAAAGAACTACTATCGGACATGCTGACTTTTCGTCCAACATTTTAATAATTTTTCTACTCCAAAGATAGTTTTGAAACATTTATCAAAGTTGATAATATTATAACTTTTTAAAGAAAATGAATATTTTTTAAACAAATAACAAAGTTCAGATGTAATTTTTTATAATTTAGTAGAAAAATAAACTAATATAAACATGGGGTTGTTTGGGGCGCTAAGTAAGTTATAATAACATAGGGTTATAATAGTCTGTGAGTTATTATAGTCTGTGAAACATATAATATTATTTAGAATGCAGAGTAGTATAGTCTGGTATTATAATAGTCTGTGTTTGAGGTGCAGAGTATTTCATAGATTATTATAACATGGGTTATAATAGCTAATGGGTCAAACAGAGTGTGTAAACAAGTGTTTTAAACACAAAATTAAAAGGTATGAGTTTATAAGAATTAATCCAGGAATATTTTGTTTGAAGTTTAATACTAATAGACAATTAAATTTCATGTACCAAACATACCATTTATTTTTATTTATTTATTTGGTTTATGAAACTTATTGAACTGGGTACCTCTGTTTCAGCCGCTGCTCCAGTTCCAGCTCCAGGTGCCATTTTTAAACAAACTTCATCTTCTTCCTCCTGTTCTTAGCATCAAATTTTCCAATTTTGCATTATTAATTCTTAATTGTGTTTCCAAAATTTACAGGTCCGATCTCTCTTGGACCAAGTCTACCCCCAGAAGCTTCACCATCGGCCAGTCCTCAAGGTAATAATCTCACTTCATTCAATCACTCTGTTTTTTGTTTCAATCAAATTTGTAGCCAATCGTCTCAGAAAACTTGGCTTTTTACAGCGCCGGAACCCACCACGCCGGCTCTTACTCCGGTAGCCGAAACTCCATCTTCTCCGGTGGTTCCTGACGCCGAAGCTCCGACGGAGACGGCCGGAAGCCGCCCTGTTCTGACTCCATCCTCCGCCGTTCGTTCAAACAGTTTCCCACCTCCTTTTCTTCTCCTGGGATTCGTATTTGTAATTTTCAAATTCAACTGAGTGTGTAATAGAAGAACACATTCTTGTTCTTCTGGATTTCGATTCGTCGTTTTCAATTTTTGTTCTTTCTTGTAAGATATTTATTCGTCGGAATTGATTGGAGTTTTATGATTCTGTTATCTGTTGCATTTGCCAAACGGTTAAGGGCATTTTGGGGATTTTCCTCGTTTTCCCGCCATTTTTTTACCTTCAAATAATCGTTTAGAAAGGAACCTGTAATTCTAACGAATTTGCTAACAAACTGAAAACCTGAACGACTGAAGAAGAAATCTCCAATTGTTTCGATCTTTATAATTTCCTTTACAATTCCGAACTTCAAACAATGGCGGCGATAATTATCGTCGTCGCATCGTTAATCGCACTTCTCACGGCTTCGATGGCGGTGGTTGCGATGTCGTCGCCGACGGGATGCACCACCAGAGAGCTGCTCTTGCTCTCGCCATGTCTGCCTTTCATTTCTGCTCCGCCGAACAATCTTTCGGATACAGTTCCCTCCGGCTGCTGCGAGGCGTTCTCCTCCGCTTACGAGTCCGCCGGCGGCATTTGCCTCTGTTACTTTCTTCGAGAGCCTCGGATTTTGGGCTTCCCGTTGAATAATACGAAGCTGATCGCTCTGTCTTCGTTTTGTCCTCTCAATGGCAGATTCAATTCGGAGAAGAATAGTTCTCTGGACTCGGTCTGTGCTGGTATGAATTCGAAATCGTTCTTTATTGACGACTGGAATTTCTTGATTCTTGATCCTTCTCGGTTTTGATTTCGAATCGTTGATTCCAGCAATTCTTTATTGATGTGTTGTTTGTTTAATCAGCTTCACAAACTCTGCCTCCCCTTCAAAGCTCAAAGATTCCAGGAATTCAAGAACCTGATAGTCCTGGTAATTCTCTTCGGATTTCTTCTTATCATATGTATTTCATCAATCTAAATTTTCAGAGCAAGTAACCCTTGCTTCAGCGAAGGATGCTGAAAGGAATTCATTTATCTTTATAATCACAAACTAAGAAGCATGGATATCTTAGATTCGGTAATGCATCGGGTATTTATGAAGGAGATATGAATTTTGCATTTTTTAAGTGTGTTAAACATTTGTTTAGCACGATTAATAGATAAATAGTAATATTGGACAAAATAAATATAGATGCAAACTTATGAAATGATATATATTTTAATAAATATGTCATTTCCATATTGTCCTAATCTTAAAAAGATTTTTTTTTTTTTTAGTACATCAACAATTGGGGTGGAGGGATTCGAACTCATGACCTCTTAATCATGAGTCATACTTGATATCAGTTGAGTTTGACAAATCCTAAAATGTTAAAAGAAGGTTAAAGCACCAATCTGGTTCATATAGTTTAGGACTTCTTCCGTGCTTTCAATAAATGCTTCCATATTGTCCATATTGTGCTTGAATTGAAATGATCAAATTAAGTTAAATCTCGTCTTCTTCATGGCTTTAATATTTAGTAGCTGTTTGTGACAACATTTTAACGACTATGAGACCCTCAATTGTTTGCTAACGACCGTGGCAGCTGATGAGAATACCCCAGCTCCTGCGCTAGGCTCACCACCACCTGCAATTGAATCACCACCATCAGCACCTGCAGATGAATCGCCGCCGTCTCCGTCATCTGCAACAGCTAAAGGTTTGTCATTGACAAAAGATTGTATTGGTTTGTTCTTGTCAGCTTCACTCCCCTTCCTCATCCACATTTCGTCCATTTTTAGAGCAGTTTTTTAATACTCTCTTTGTACCGTTGTGTAACCATGGTGAAGAAATCTGTGTCATAGAGTTGACTGTCATTGTGATGGCAAAAGGTGTCAAACTTTACATAATTGGAAACTTATTCTGCTTGATCAACAGGAAATTATGTTTATAGAATATAATGCAACCGTAAAACAAATTATAAAAGCATATGACTTCCAAAGCCTTAACTTTAGCAGAAAAGTGAAGTTCGGTGGCAAAAAATTGGACCTCCACCCTCAACGGGAAAGACTAGATACAAAAAGCACTCTTGAACTAACAGTAGTGTATATAGACAATGTTTCCAAGACATCTACAAAGATCTAATAAGAGAAAAATAAGCAAGAAATTTTCTTTCTCCACTTCGTTTCTGGACTGGTAGGCAAAAGTTACTTCCAACCATCAGACCATTCATCTTCATCAACAACCGGCGGCTCTTGATTCTGGCCTGCTCCTTCGAATCCTGAATTTTGCCCCTCATGATTCTCGTCTGCTCCTTCAAATCCTGAACTTTGTCCCCCTTCGTTATTGCATGGATGTTCCTCATCTGTGGGATCCTGCCTTTCAGGGAGGGGACAACCTTGATATGAATCTTTGTCAACACACTGCCATAACAGCTTGCTCCAATAGACATCCTGCCAAAACAATAAGTCTTGCCATAAAGCGGTTTTCACATGTTTTCTAAGTTTGGAAGTCATTATTTTTAAGTATCTTCTTAGTTATTGGAGAGACCCTAAGACTCAACGCTATATCTTGCTCTCCCTTTTCAAATATCCCCCTAAAAATGTTCTCAAGACTACTGGGGTAGTATATTTATAAGAGAGAATAATGCAGAGGATGTCAGGCATTCAAATTATCTATTTGAATGAAATTCACATCTAACTCGAAGTACAATAAAACAATGAAGAACGAACCAGGAGGGGAGCAAAACTAAAGGTCCGACCGGTGAAAAAAGAGGATAATACTAAACTTGAGAGAATGTGCCTATTATGAATACGTTTAGGAGTACACCATGCCTTAGATCCAGTAAAATATTAGACTCAGGTACACAAAGTTTAGGTCACTAAAGATAATATTTCAAAAATAAACAAATTTTATCAACAGTATTTTACAAGAACAGAATGCCAAGTTCAATCTGAACATCTACTAAAGTAACAAAAATCACCTGATAGATTATATGCGGATTGCCAATTATGACCAGAAGAGATATAGCCCGAGTAATAGCCACATTAAACCTTCTTGGATTACTTAAAAACCCCAAACAGTAGGTTCTGTCAAACTCATTATGTTTGATTGTTGATCGAACAGTAGAAACAATAATCACTTGCTTCTCTTGTCCTTGAAATTGTTCTACACTGCCAACCTTTATATCAACCATATCCAGGCTATCAAGGGCCTTCCTTATTTTGAGCACTTGTTGTCGATAGGGTGTTATGACCCCAATATTTTCCTCGATCAGATTTCCACCAGCAGTCAGTTTCTTTATAATCTCTACCACCTTGCTTACTTCAATTCGGTTGAACCATGATGGATTATTGCCTTCCCTCTCATCACAACCTTGGATACCAAAGAAAAGAACAGGATACTCCTTACTAGGAAGTACTTCAAGAATATCTTCTGTATCCGTGAGGAAACTTTTTTCATCTTTACATGCAATTAATTCACCACCATAGAACAATGTAGAAGGAAGATGCAAGATATCCGGATGACATCTATAGTTTCTTAACAACTTTATTACATAGTTTTCATCCCCAGTGCAGTAATATTCACATTCAAAAAGCCTCTCCAAATATGATTTACTCAATCCATAAATTTCTGCTTCTTTAGAGTAAATCACTGGACCTAATTGCATGGGATCACCAGCTAGAACGACAACTGTTTTCCTAAGACAGAGGTTGGAGACAGGAATTATCGTTTCTGGCTCTGAAGCTTGGCCAGCCTCATCTAAGAAAATGTGAGAAAAGTGACCACGCTTGATATCTTCTGCATAAAGAAGGGAAGTACTCGTATATGTTGATACAACAATCCTATAGCGCACAAGGGCATTGTGTGGAGGACATTTGAAAATTTGTTCATCAAAGAAACAAAAACGAAGGTGATCAGGCTTGACTTCCTCATATTGTCGTGTGCTCGCATTAAGCCTGAAAACATCATTATCACGAATCTCAACACCCTCCTCACTGAGGAGTTTCTCCAGTATGTGGTCTGCAGCACTATTTGAAGGAGCACAAACAAGTATCCGAGCATTCTTTCGTGTTGTGTAGAGTTGAAGAATAGCTTCCACCAGGGTTTGAGTCTTACCAGTACCAGGAGGTCCATGAACTAAATAAGGTGGCGCTCCTCTGCAACCAAGGATCATCTGAACACAACGCATCTGTTCCTCATTGATATTTTGAGTTATAGGCACCAACGGATTAGTCTTTATGTATCTTCTCTCTGAAAACTCATATGGAAACAGAAACTCCTTTGCCAAACTTTCTGCAGCATCAATAGCCTGATAGAACCTTCTCATGTTAATTCTGTTATAGGTAAACTGGACATTATACAGATTGTCATCTCTGTGGTTAATGTGAAATTCTGGGGCGAATTTTAGGTAAACTTCATCAGCTTCAACGTGATGAATATAGCCCTGCACGATACTGGAATTGATTATGGAACGGACAAGGACATTCTGAATATTAAACCAAAGATTTGCACATCATAACACCAATTACAGAAAAGATGAAACGAACACAGGTAAAAAGATTAAACTATCATTAGCTATTCACAAGTAATCAAGAAAAGTAAGCACATAAATTTTTCGTGTGCTAAAAGTACAACCAAACAGAGACTCTAGCGTCAAAGAAACTGACTGCCTAAAGAATTTTATACAAGAGTATGACACGTGGTTTTAGTGTATAGGTATTATTCCATATTCATGTTTTGACAATGAAGAAAAAGTAAGATAACATTAAAAATCATGGACAGTTAATGCTACAGAATCTATTATACCAGAATCCAGCCATACTTCCTTACGGGATAGAGCAGTGTTTATAGAGCACATAAGTACAATCTGCATACTAAAGTTCACCTAAGAACCCTAGCAACCAGCATGTGTCTGTTCATCAAGAACAGTATCTCAAGAACAGGAATATTTTCTAAACATGATTGCATAAGAAGAAGACTCTCAATATTAATGCAGACCTAGACCTGATAAGCAGAAACCGAGTCATTTGCATGTCCAGAAGGCATCTTGGCAAGAATATAGTCTCCATGGACAAGTGAAGGCCTTCTCTCAGCAAGCCCTGGAACCTCAAGGGACAAAAACTGATGTCCCTTTCTTTTCATCGATACGTGTTCCATATCATAAGCTCTCATGTCTTCCTGTAGGCCATAACTAACCAAATTTCACTTAATCTCAAAAAGAACTGTTTAAATACATTCACATCCTCATTTCTTTTTCATTCATAAAATACACAAACACACACACATATATATTTACCTCCAATTGTATTTCTTCCATGTTCAACAATGTCATGAAATAGGGAATGTAGGTATCTCTTTTAAGTCCTTCTCTAACAGCACTAGGAGTCTTCTTTCTGCTAAGTTCATCTCTAATTCCACTTGGGATATCATAACGGGGAAGAAAATTTCTGAATCCTCGACCTTGTGTTCTAACGGGACGTGAGCCAGGAATATAAGAGTCTACTACCTCGTGCCTCTTTTTCCTATCTCTTGAATATGGCTTCCTAGAAACCAACGACTGGGAAATCTTATCATCTGCTAACAGAAAAGAAACTCGTTCTATTCTCTCATTGCCAACATCAAAATGCACCACTGTCGTGTGCAAGCCAATTTCCTTCGGTTTGCAAGATAGCCATATAGTAAGAGTCTCATCCGGATGGATCATTCTATCCTCCAATGAAAAGGACTCCAAGAAAGCTTGTACAGCTTCTATGTTAGCATTTCCTGAAGGGGGCTCCATTAGAGAGAGTGTAAACGAGTTTTCGGGATTGGATGCATAAATATTAACAGCCCATAGGTCCACTGATTCATCAGTGGTGTTCTTGATGGTAATTGCATCTGCCACTGTTTCTCGGACGAAAACTGATTGAGGTTTGCCATTCACAAAAGGAAATGGCACTGAAATGATAACTGGACCTTCCTCAATAGGATTATAGCTGCAAACAGATTTATCATCTTCATAGTCGATATAGGAAATCTCTCCTTTGTCTTTGATGACAGAACAATCGTCGCCCCAAGTATCACCAATCGTACCCATTGTCAAGAGGAAACTGACAGGAGAAAAGGGAAATCATAACATTTAAACTCCCTCACTCATACATTGAATTTCACAAAATAAAAGAAGAAAAGTTAAAAGAAAGAAACTGAAATCCCATGTTCAGATACTCCATAGAGAATGAAGATGATTATAAGCATTATCAACCAATACATTAAATGAAAACATAAAACCCAACATCCATAACCAAATAAATCTGTCTTGCCAGAATGTCACAAAGCTAAAATACCACCTAATCGTCAAACCCAAATAACCAAACAAGAATCATCTGCCAAAATCCCAATACAGAACAGATTAAACCATCCATAAGCCCAATTTTAATCGGAACATATTTAAAAAGCCATCGAGACTCAAAAATTAAGCAAGACCCAGAAATCAAGCAAGCAACAAAACCCAGAAATAACGTATTTACGAAGTGAGTGAACGAAGAAAACTCACTTTTGATCGAAGCTTATAATAAACCAGGACGCTGCAGAATGCAGTAGAAAACTATAAATGAAGGGTTTAAATGGAGTCCCCTTCAAGTAAACTCAGTTTTGATCATCACTCATAACAATAATGCTTTTTCCTAATACAAACCAACACGATAATTCTTTCCGAGCCTAGTAAACTTCAAATTGCCGAAATAGAAAATTTTAGAAATTTGATGTAATTTAACTTACGAAACCTAATTATTCAGGAATGAAGGGGTTTGGTTCACCAAGAATTTTGTAGGTTTTCAGTTGCACTTGAGATTAGCTGAAATGGAGGCTTATAAAACTACTTCCGGAAGACCCTCTTGTGTACACTAGCAGTCAAATAGTCCACTTTACTGGCCCATTTCCTAGCCACCCCGCTTTATTTTTTTTTTTTTTCTAAACTATTTTTTAAAAAAAATCCTCAACTTTACCCTTTCATTTAGAAATACCTCTAATCTTGCAAATTTTGCAATATTATTTTTGGCCTTTCATAGACAATTTAAAATTACCTTGGAATAGTAAAATATTAGACGAAAAATCAATATGACACAACAGAAAACTACTAAAATGCTAGACGAAAAGTCAACAAGACATGAAAAACGATTAAAATGTTGAACAAAAAGTTAACATGGTTAATTTAACCTATGAGATGAGGCAAGTGGAAATCCCAGTTTAGGTGGAGAGAGGTAGGGGAAAAAATCATTAGCTAAACAATGATGGAGAATACATTGATATTTTTTGTCCTTCCCTGAATTTGTTTAATTTTTTAATATCTATATATATATATAAATAGATAGATATATATAAAATAAACTAAAAAATCAATTTTTTTATGAAATACTATATTGTTATTTGAAGGGAATTAAAATTTTTATTGAAATTTCTAATATGAATTAACCATTTAAATAGAAATTTTCAAAAAAATACATTTTATTTAATCAAAAATTTTAAAAATAAAAATCATAAATGGAGAATAATTCCCCTAAAAAAAATCTCACTTGTTCTCCACAAAATAAAATGGTCTTCGAGTAAGATATACAATACATATATAATGAAATGACCTCATTCGTTCTCTGCAAAATTAAAGTCATTCCCAACCCCACGTCTCCATTCATTCTCAGCAAAATTCAATTAATTTTGCAAACACAAAGAATGAAATGAGGGACGGAAAAGCCTTCCCTCAGCTCCACCTTGTGACCATCTTTACTCTCGGACCTAATTCTGGCAAGAATCAACATCATATTACCTCTTATATTGCCTCTTTTAAAAGAATAAAGATATTTTTTAACTAGACCAAAATTCAAAAATATTTTTTTTATAAGTTTAGCCTCTTTTTATATATATTTATGATCAAGAATCAAGAGACTTCAAAAAGTAAATAAGTAAAACTCAGATCCCAGTATTCCCACTATTTCTTGTTTAGAGAAAGTTGCTTTGATGTCTTAAAACTTTCAAATCCATTTTCCTAAATTATAGCTGTTCAATAAATAGAGGCAACTCTAATTGGAGCACACGCACTTCCAATGAAGACTGAAGAACCAGGCCTCAGCAGGGCATAACATTTGTATACAAAACAGAGAGAAAGAATGACAAAATAAAAGGCATGTTCTGCAACAATGTCAAACTCCTCAGTCAGACTGGAAGAGCTCCAGTATCTTTAATGGATTGACGCCATGCAACCTCTCTTGCCCCATCCTTGTCTACAATCTTGATCACAAAGTTTGGTGGAGCCACAACCAGCCTTGAACGTATCTCGACGATGCACTTATCAACCAAGTCGATCGCCTCCTCAACTGACATGCCGCTATGGTAATGCCTGTCCATCATAGAGAGTGAAAAGTAGGATCCATAACCAAAAGCACCTTTCTCAACCTTGTGAACCGTTGCGATGTAATCGATGTAGTAAAGTGACGGGCCAGTCTCCTTATCATAACCAGCCATGAGGATATTTACAGAGTATGGATTCTGAAATTAAAAGATTTCAGTTAGTTCAGTAAGACTCAATAGTGGCAGTTGCCAAACAATTCCAGGAAAAACGCTGTACTGTACGAGCACAAAATAAACTCTGAATGCAGAAGAGCTGCCTTGGAAAATTTTACTAGCTTCAAAAGTTCAGTCTAAAGCCCCCCCAGAACTACGCGCCATATGCTATAACACTTGATAGATAGATTTGAAACAGACAAATCTCTAGACATTCAAATCCAGGAAAAGGAGATGGGATAGACATATGTTGCCCATGCTTATGAACCCTAGAACAGAAAAGTGATGGTGACACCTAATGTCACATATTAAACTTGGCAGGGTTAGATGCTTCTTACTTGAGAAAGAAGTCGTGATAAGTCGACCAACAAAATAAATAAATAAAAGACAGATATCCACAATGCAGCCTTCTTAGATGTTAGGATCATTGCCAAAGTGAGCATAGCTCAACAGTAATTGGCATGTACTCCTTTCTTTGAGGTTCGAGGTTTAAATCCTCATACTCACATCTGTTGTGATAAAAAAAAAAAGAGGTTAGGATTGCCTAGGCAATCAGCAAAGACAATGAAAAAGCATCATTGTGACATTCCTCCAATATTTTTTTGTTTTAGTTCAACAACATTTGAGGGTGGAGATATGAACCTACGACCTATTGGTCATAAGTCCGTACTTTACGTCATTTGAGTTGTACTCTTGTTTGCAACATTCCTCCAATATTAGAAACAGGTGCTTCAAAAGCTAATGGGTTTTAGAGAATCAAATTAGATTATTCAAGATGATCACATTAGCAATGCATGTGATCATGATTTAGTAAAAAAAAGAGGTTAGGATTGCCTAGGCAATCAGCAAAGACAATGAAAAAGCATCATTGTGACATTCCTCCAATATTTTTTTGTTTTAGTTCAACAACATTTGAGGGTGGAGATATGAACCTACAACCTATTGGTCATAAGTCCGTGATTTTTACGTCACTTGAGTTGTACTCTTGTTTGCAACATTCCTCCAATATTAGAAACACGTGCTTCGAAAGCTAATGGGTTTTAGAGAATCAAATTAGATTATTCAAGATGATCACATTAGCAATGCATGTGATCATGATTTAGTAAAAAAAAGAGGTTAGGATTGCCTAGGCAATCAGCAAAGACAATGAAAAAGCATCATTGTGACATTCCTCCAATATTTTTTTGTTTTAGTTCAACAACATTTGAGGGTGGAGATATGAACCTACGACCTATTGGTCATAAGTCCGTACTTTACGTCACTTGAGTTGTACTCTTGTTTGCAACATTCCTCCAATATTAGAAACAGGTGCTTCAAAAGCTAATGGGTTTTAGAGAATCAAATTAGATTATTCAAGATGATCACATTAGCAATGCATGTGATCATGATTTAGTAATATATGCCCAGGTCCAGCAAAATTACTATTTTAATGTTAGGTAAGGTTCTCCATATGTTGTAAAAAAAATGTTAGGTAAGGTTCTACCGTCTCAACCTATCATCAAGTAGCCACGCCCAGAAGTACAAGAACTGCCCAGTTCATACTGCTCCTAATAACTCTACCTAAGATTTTGCCATCTGAACCACCTAATCTATCTAATTATCTTAGTTTTTTTTTTTTTAATTAGAAACTGAGATACTTTCATTTCATTGAATAAAAAATTCAATCATCTTAATGGCAATGCAGAAACACCAAATTACTAGGTCCAAGCTATATATACCTCCAAATCTTGCTGCTCGTTACACTCTCACATTCAGTATGCAAGTTATGAGAAATGACAAGAACGACTACCCGATAGCGTTCATACTTTCTGACCTTTATAGGCATCTTATTAGGGGAAACGGTAATAATGCTAAAACAAAGGTTCAACATCAGACGGGTTCACAAGTTACTCAGTTAATGAACTCTCATAAGAAAGGTGCCTCACCTCCGAACATTCTGTTGCCATAAACTTCCAAGAAAGGAAGGATAGCTACAACCTATCAATACCACAACATAAAAGACTTGTTTGTATCCTCTTAGAAACAACCATCAATCATTCTCTACAATAGTATGATATTGTCCACTTTAAGTATAAATCCTCACAATTTTGAGTTTAGTTCTACCTAAAAACCACATACCAATCGAGATAATTGTTGTCAGTTGTCACTTATGTATATCACTCCTTCCCTAGCCTTGCATCTTAAGAACCAACTCTTAGCCCGCATGCGTTAAGATTAACCAGCTAATAATAAGAACAAACTACCGCATCATATTTAACAGTATCACATATAGCAGTCTAATGCAATCCTCCCCGCATTGAAACACCCATTGCTCAGAAAGCTACACTACCATGAAGTCAAGTACTGTGAAAGGAAGGAATCAGATGACTCAAGAATTTGACAAACAATATACTTCGACCACTGAGCCACTGAGATTATAATTGAACCTACTAAGTATAACAATAGATTTAATGTGGAACCAAACCCTTGAATTTGAATTCAAATTCAATATGAGTTTGAAACTCTGGGCCACTCCAGAAAGACAAGAACTATAGTATTGTGAGATCCGGGCAACTAGATCCCATCCCATATAACCCGAAGTGAATCAAAAGAAGGTAATATGAACATTTCAAATCATTAAAAAAAACAAAGGAAACATTATGAACCTTTCTCAAGGCAGTGGCGAGCTCGCCTCGGGTAAAATTAGCAGCAGCAGCAGTAGTCAAGGGTATTCCATTTCGGAACTGATACAAGGCCACATTCTTCTGAATGTACTCAGTGAACTGAACCCTAAAAGGACAAGAGCAAAAAAAACAATCAAACCCCCCAGATTTATGAGAAAATGAAAACATCGGTAAAAGCTCTGTAAATCAACCTGTCACCAGGTTCGCCACTAGCGGCGACGAGCTTGTGAGAATCGAGGACCATAATCTTGTCCTCGTTTGATTTATGGACCAAGATACTGTGTACCGCCGAAGAATCGGCAGCAACAATGGCGAAACCATTACCCACTAATCCGAAAACACATTCCATAATCTTCTTCTTCTTCTTTAGAATCCACCACTCTTCGATCCTTCGCCTGCGAATAAGTCCTTCCCTTTCTCTTTAAAAGACGGAATTTTCCCGATCGTCTGCTCTAACAAATTTCCACCGGCTGCTACTTGAGCAACACGTTGTCTTGTAAATTCTGCAAAAACTGTGGCGAGTTTTTGAAGAAGATGAATTGTTTTTTAAGTTCTGGGAAATGGGAAAATTGCCTGGGCCAAGTGATGATTGGTCCTGGGCCTCTAAGCCCAGCCCACGTTTGTAGAATGGGCTACAACTTACAAATTAGAAGACATGGAGAGTGGGTAAAAAAATTAAAGATATATTATTTTGATATTTGAACTTTTGAACTTTATTTCATTTTAGTCTTTCTACTTTTATATATCTAACTTTGGTTCATGTACTTTTAGTAAAATTTAAAATTAGTCCCTACTATTAATTTAAAATTATGAAAACTAAAATTAAATATTTGAAACTATAGAAACAAAAATGAAACAAAACTCTAGAACAAAAATGGTATTCTTCACCTATTTAAGGTGACTAGACACCCGTAGATATCAAGGTTCATTGCTAACTAAAATGCTTCTCTTTCTCTCTTTTCTGTTTTTTCTATCAAGTCTAAATTTCTAACTTTTTAGTTGAGAATACAATGGTTTAATATATTTAATTAAACTCAAGTTGGCGAAAACCGAAGAGACTGGCTTTTGTACACGTGGAGATGTGTATAAACTCATTCAAAAAAATTATTAGTAAAATTTCATAAAAATATGTGATTTGTATATTTTTTTTTATTATAAATCAATTATCTTTTTGTTACTTATAGATGTTACTTTCTTACCATTTCATTCTTATGCCTTTAAAATTTTCAATTTAGTTTTTTTTTTCTTTTTCTGTTTAAATTGTGGATAGGATGATTTCAATCCTTAACTTGCAATGGTAATGTTTTTACTAGTTGGGATTAGTTCCCGCAACTCTAATTTATTCTTTGTAGTTTAAATTATTTTTTAAAAAAATCTTTTTTTTAATACATCAACAATTGGGGGTGGGGGATTCAAACTCATAACTTTTTGGTCATGAGTCATACTTGATGCCAAAAAAACTTTATATCTTAAATAAAACTCATAACTTTTAGTCAATTTTAGTGGTAAATTACCACACGATTTATCTTTATAATCTTAAAACATCCTAATCTCAAAATTCAAAATTTTTTGACAACCTATTTTCTATTTACTCATCCATTTTAACATGACTTATCAGTTAAAACTTATCAATCTTTTTTTTAGGTAAAACATCTCAATCCTTAAAGTGAGGTATGTTTGAACTTTTAATCTCATATCACAGTAATATTTCTTTAAAAAAACATTTTTTTTTCCATTTACCCAAAAACACCCAATTATCTATCTATTTTTCTTCCATATTCTAAGTCCAATATAGTCAATCTAATACAAAACCATTCAATTTACCATTCACACATATCTAACATTGTTATTATCGTCTCCTCTAGCTACCCTTTATATCTATGTGAAAAAAATAATGTGCCAATAGCAAAGAAAATCTTGAAAATTTATAATACGAACTCAATTGATTAAGTCATTATATTATTAACCAAAAAGTCAAAGGGTGTAATTTCTACTCCACATATTGTTAAATCACCAATTGAAACTTGATTAAAAGTTAAATCTAAGTGTGAAAAATGAACCAAAATATAAAAGTCATCTCTCTCTTTTTATGCAGTGAAGGAAGAACTTGGGATCTTTCCATTAGAATGGAGAGATTTCAGTTCTCACATGAGTCAGTTTCCCTCTGTTTCTTTCTTTCTTTCTCTCTGGCTTCGGCCAAGAAGAGACGGCGGAGACGGCGGGTTGTTGTTGTTGGGACACGGCGGTCCCCCTTCAGGGTGGCAAGGAGCCCCCTCACTCATAACACAAGTGCACAAATAAAATGGAAGCTCTGCATGAGTATCACAAAAAGATTCTACTTTTCCAATCCCCACGTAACATGGTTGACACGTCAGCCTGCACTCGTCTTCATCCGGACACCCGCCGTCGATCACCGACATCGTGCATTGTCCCACCGTCGTCTCCACCACCTCTGCATTCACATACATAACATCACTAACGATCATTATAAAGATAATTATATCATAATTCATCGACTTAATTTAGTAGTAGTTTAACATGTATTAGAATAGCAATTCCTATCATCAATTTCTTATTAGCATTGATAATCGTCACTTGGAGAGTCCGGTAGAAAGAAAAAAAAATGAATTTTGTGGTGAGATAGGCATTTACAATGTCGTATTTGTACCTGATAAGAATAGCGACAATAGCAGAAGGAAATAAAAGGGAATGGAGAGCTTGAAGATCAACATCGTTTTTATTTTATCTATTAAGCTATGCTCGAATTGATTTTGTGTGAAAGTAGAGGTGGATTTACTCTTTATAGTGAGAGAAGAGTGGGTTTGTGTTAATGAGATTTGAAGATTCTTAGTATCATTTCTTTTATGAGAATTAAATAGCTAAGTATGAAAAGATTTGGTAATCTATAGGAGTTATGGCTGATTTGTATTTGTTTTAGAGCACGATATAGGAAATTGAAATGGTTAATTAAAAAATCAAATAATTATGAGATAATTAATTATAATGGTAGCTGCAAACGTTCTTTATCAACATTTAAACACAAACATCAAATAATAAAAAAAATCTCTTTTCTTATTCTTCATATCCCACAGAAACAATTTATACGAATTCGAAAATAAAAGAGACATATTTGAAACTAATTTTGAATTTGTTAAAATAATTTTTGTCAAATTTAAAATCACTCCAAAATATGTCTTTAATTATTCGAAATTAATTTTTATAGATTGAAAATCACGTTTAAAAATATATATTTTAGAATAATTTTAAACATAACAAAAATAATTTTGATCATCTCAAAATCACTCTCAAACATGTATAAAATGAAACCAGAAACAATCACTACCATATAAACAAATAATTCAAGAGTAACCATAACACAATATATTTGCTGTTTTTGAGAAATAAGAGAATAGATTACTTATACCCTAGTTTGGCACTCTTTTTAGGGATAAGGTGACAAGTAGAATGGAGACATTTGAATCCTGAACACATATAACCTAAACCAATGAATTATGAGGCATCTTTAATGGGTACATAAATGCAAAATTGAATTGTGTCTAAGTTTCAGGAAAAACTAAACTTCAAAAAAAAAAAAAACCATTACATTAGTCCTAAATTTTATGACAAATTCAGGGGAAAATAGGCACCAATATTTTGGCATTATAGCCAAGTCCCAATTGATCCCCAAATGCATCAGGTTGAGGTGTCAGTAATGGCTAAGAAGAAGACAGGATATGGCCTAGACTTTACAGTTTACTGGGTCCATTCACTGGTGAGTTTGGATTAGTGAGAGAGGGGAAGGGTATGGACTGCAGTATCAGTTTCCGACCGATTCTAGTTGATGGCGGTGGCCTGAAGTCGGCCTGCGGCGGACGTAGAGCGACCCTTTTACTGTTGGGAGAAACACTCTTAACACTTGTGCTAGAAGAGCAACCATTACAACGAGTTTCCAGCATCACATCCTCACAAGGGGTTTTCTCAAACTTGGGCTCAGTTTGAATGATGCCATGCTTCTCGAGTTTGAATCGAACGCTCAATCTAGAGGAGGATTCGTCGTCAATGAAAGATGGAAGTTTCCTCTTCAATTGGAATGGCAGTGGAATCAATGATCTGAAAGGAGCAACATTTTTATTAATGGTTGTGAATCTTGATAACTTTATTCTAAATATACAAACATTGTTATATCAAATAAATAGATTGTGTTTACCTGCATGGTCCTAGCGGTGTTGAGGGAACAACGCTGATCGGGTTCGGCGGATCTTCATCGATCTGTACTTCTGCATTTTTTTGGCAATGTTCTCTTCCTTCTTCCTCTTGTTCAGTTTCAGTTCCTATTAGAGCTGATTCTGGAATCCAAAGAGATAGGCATATGTAAAGAAACAAGAATTCCAAGCAAGGATGCGATATTCAATAAGAAATAACAAGTATTGACTTCTGACTAGCCTACTTGTTTTGATGAGGAAAAATGTAGCCAGAATTTAGTAATCAAAAGAAGAGTTATAAATTGGATTATCAGCAACCAAGTTATGTTTTATAAGAAAGAACAATAACTTGGCTACTGAATCAGGAAAGACTACTGTATCTTAGAGAAAGGTTGAAAACAAAATGCAGCAAGCAGAATTAGATGATTAATGGGGGCAGTGAGGACAGCTATGTATTCAAAAGCAATGTCAAACTCACCATCTTTCCTTCCGAATGCGTTTTTACAACCTTCACATCTGCAGTTGATGGAGCATCCAACGCCACCCTTTTTCAAGAAGAAAAACACCAAGATAATTTCAGATATGATGTGCAACACACCAGAGAAGAACTTGACAAAGGGAGGGGGAACTAATCAAATCACCTGATAGCATTCGCAGTATTTTTTCAAGCAACTTGATTTCTTACAGTTGCATCCTCGTTTATGCCGTGCTGAAGCCGGAGTCTTGTTCGAATCATCCTGCAAGAGACAACTTATCAGGATCAAACTGCAAGCCACAGTGCAGACAAACTCTCTAACAAAGTGGTGAATGTGAATATAAGGCATATTATCTAACCCCAAGTTCAGAAACAGAATCGGAGTTCATGATCACTTTAGGTGCAAATGCAAGTGGATTGCGAGATTCAATCTGTCTGCGAGTCTCAAGAACCACGGCTTCGTGTATCGGTTTGTTGAAGCAGTCTTGACATGAACATGGCTCAATGCAGTACACACCAGCAGCAAAGCATTCACAGTATCTGAAGAAAACTACTGGTTTAGATTGAGATTTTGATGTTACCAATACAACTTCAAGTGCATAAACTTCCCATCTCTCACTAGATTAGTACAATAACATTGTTCATTATAAACCTAAACTAAACCATACTCACAAGACATAATATCAATAGAGATTGCTTAATTTCAATCCATTGCACCCCTCAACTTCACGCACGCAAACACAGATAGATTATCTCAGCATCAGCAATTGAATTAGCAAGTCTACAAAAAGATGAAACATTGGCATCGTTACTTACAGCTTCAGGCACCTAGATTTCTTACAGTTACAACGTTTACACGTCCCAATTCCAGCATTTTCCACCAATTTCCTACAAACCCAATCACAAATCATTAGCTACAAGCAACCAGAAAACCAAAATCCAAAATGACAACAATCCAAATACATAGAAACGAACAAAAATCTTCACAGAGAATACATAAACATATTCAAATTCGACGTACCCATTCCTTTTAGGGTTGATCTGATTGAGATCGTCCCCAATTAGATTCGCAGGTTCTTGTGAAGGGTTTTCACTATCAGGAGTGGATGACGCCAAAAGGGGTTGATCTTGAGTGGAATTAGGGGTAATAATGGGGGGAGAGGAGCTGGGAAGACTCAGCTGCCTCTCAGAACACAGATTCTGGGAATGGGAATGCTTCAAAGTCGCTGCAAGAGCATTCAAGTGCAAACCGATTCCAGGCAGAGAGCATCGAAATGAAGAAGAAGAACCGCGGATTGAACCATCGCCGGCCGCCGTCGCCGCCGTGTGGGTCGTTCCCGCCATTTCGAAATCTAGGCATCGCCTCGGCATGTTCCCGCTCTGTAGGTTAAAGAGAGGCTACACAATCACAAGTTCACAACCAGACAACACTTTCCATCAGTACAGTCTTTGCTTCTAAAATAATTGATAATTATTTTTTATTTTTCATTTATTTTTGTGCTCTAATAAGTAATAAATAATTACATGGTTTCTTTTTCTTTTATATATAAATATTTTACCAATTTCAGAAATAGAGAATCTTGATTAATAGTTTCTTGAATTTTAAAATCAGTTAAATTATAAATTTATTCTTTAAACTTTAAAGTTTGGACATCTATGAATGTTTCGAATTATAAATTTGGTTAATTTTTTAAAATTAATGAATCTATTAATCATAAAATTAAAAATTTTAGGGTTTATATTTCATTAATATCTAAATTTTTAATGTTCTATCTGCAGTGTTTTTAAAGGTTCAAGGTGCACTAAGGCGAAATAGTCTTCTGAAGCCTAGGCACAAGGCGCACCAAAAGGCGTTGAGCATATGGTCAATACTCCATTGAAAAACATGAAACGACACAACACTAATAAACTATACAAGATCAAAAGTCTTAAATATCAATCTCTTTTTAACTAAATATATTTAAAATAAGTAAAACGGTAAGTTTTACTTTTAAAACTGAAAACAAAATATAATAAATTGAAGAAGCCCAGAGATGCGATAAGAGACGAGGCGCTAAAGGTGGGCCTTGAGCCTAGGCTAGGCGTGCCCAGATGGGCTTTTTAAAACATTGGTTCTATGTACTGTTTTTTTAACTTTAGAAAGATCATCAATCATCGTCACCAAATCAAAATTTTAAAGACTTGTTGATAATAAAATTAAAATCTCAATCACTCTATTACCCAACATACTAGAAATTTAAAAACTTTATCATATAATTTTTAAAATTTAAGAACATTTTTAGACTTAGCATTGAAAGTTTGTGATCTAAATTAAACCCTTAAAATTCAAGAAATTATTACATACCATTCTCAAAATTCTAAGTACCAACCTTGTATTTTAAGGTTAAAAAAAAAGCTTTAATTTATTTTGTGAAAAAAAAAATCTTTCTGCTTTAGACCATATTAGGGGTATACATAAGTCGGGTTGGGTTGGGTTGAGAGAGATTTTTGGACCAACCCGAATTTGTTTCAACCCAACCAACCCTATTCATGAGAGTAACCCAACCCAACCCAACCCAATATTTTCTGGTTGGGTTGGGATGGGTCACCGGGTTAACTTTTTTATTTTTTTTATTTTTTTTCAATTATTTATAATATTTTTTTCTTGAATTAATAACTAAAATCACATAAAATTCAAATATCAAACTTAAAAATTCATAACATCTTAACATTTTGTTAGAAGTCTAGAAGAAAACATAAGAAGTTGACAAATAATTTCATTTATAAGTATATATTTAATTAAAATAAAATTTAAAAAGTATAAATTTTGGGTTGGGTTGGGTCAACCCAAGCCTAAAATGCCTAATTCGAGAACCAACCCGAAAAAAAAAACTAACCCTACCCAACCAGTCTGGGTTGATCGAATTACCGGGTTACTTGTACACCCATATACCATAGTTCTTATAATAATTAATTTTTTATAATAATTCAATACAGATCTTTACCATATACTCTAAATTAATAATTAAAAAAAAAAGCTTTTTGTTTAGATGATAGACTCTAAATTGAAACTACTTAATGGCTAATACATAGACTTTAAACATTTGCTAATACAAATGTATACTAATACTAATCAAACAACCAAATAAAACACATAATGACCCAAATATAATTTTTAAGGCTCTATTTGATAATCATTTAGTTTTTTATTTTTTGTTATTGAAAACTAATCTTATAAATATTACTTTCAAATTTATCATTGTTTTTTAAATTCAGCTAAGATGGTAGTTATTGAAGAGAAATGAAAGTCATTGTAGAGAAATTGTGAGAATACAAATATAATTTTCAAAAATAAAAAACAAAAACCCAAATGTTTAGGCCCCGTTTGATAACAATTTTGGTCCCGTTTGATAACCATTTTGTTTTTTGTTTCTAGTTTTGAAATTTAAACCTAAAAATACTACTTCTACCAATGAGTTTAAACCTAAAAATACTACTTCTACCAATGAGTTTAAACCTAAAAATACTACTTCTACCAATGAGTTTAAACCTAAAAATACTACTTCTACCAATGAGTTTAAACCTAAAAATACTATTCTACCAATGAGTTTAAACCTAAAAATACTACTTCTACCAATGAGTTTAAACCTAAAAATACTAAGTCTACCAATGAGTTTAAACCTAAAAATACTACTTCTACCAATGAGTTTAAACCTAAAAATACTATTGCTACCAATGAGTTTAAACCTAAAAATACTATTTTTATCAATGAGTTTAAACCTAAAAATATTACTTCTACCAATGAATTTATATGTCTTTTTATCTACTTTGTACCTATGTTTTCAAAAACTAAGTCAATTTTTTATAACCATTCGTTTTTAGTTTTTGAAAGTTAAGCTTATTTTCACTTAATTTCTCTAACATAGGGATCATCTCCCTTAAGGAAGCATTTGAACTTTTAGTCAAATTCTAAAAACAAAGTCAAGTTTTTGAAAACAACTTTTTTTTTAGTTTTCAAAAGTTAACTTGATTTTTGAAAATATAGGAAAAAAGTAAATAAGAAAACATATAAATTCTATAGTATTTCTAGGCTTAAATTTCAAAAACTAAAACAAAAAATAAAATGATTATTAAATTAGACCTAAATTTTATACATCAAAGAAAAATAAACACGCAAGAAAATGCATATGTGTGTGTTTTTTAAAAGAAACTTCAATTGAAAAGGGATTAAAAAAACAAAAATGAAGAAATCATGAAACTCAAAACCATTTTTAATGAAAAAACAAAACTTAGTTGTCAACACGCTATTGTTTTTGTTTAAAAAACGTAAGAAAAACAAAACACAAGGTATACAATTCAAACAGATCACCGTTTCCTTTGTACTTTTGTTCAATCTGTATTACTTTTCTTTTTTCTTTTTGACCATTTAGTCAACACAATCGAATATAATATAATGCTTCAAAATCTCCATTCAAATTACCATAAAAAAAAAATAACACCTTCTTCAATCAAATTTCTTCTTTATTCAAGGGAAAAAAAAAACTTTTTATTCAATCCTTGTATATTTTTCTCGATACCCAAGAGGCATTTATCCAAATAGTATAATACTTTTGAACTATTTTTCACTTTTAATACCAAAGACTCGATCTTTAATTTCTTTTTAAAAAAAGAAAGACAAATCCATTGAAAGACCAAAAAGTATGTTGGAAGAATTTTGAGACATAACATAAGACAGAAACAAATTCAAAATAAAGATCAAAATTTTGCATTTAAAAAAAAAAATTACCTTGTTTCCAAACGTAACACAATTCTGCACTTTGCGGTCCAAAACGCCGTCGTTTTGGACAACTGCCTCATCTTCGGCTTCATGAATCGCCAACTCCATATCTTCTGAGCTAATCGGGCAACTGAATATCAGAAGCTCGCCGGCGCCGGAGTTGACGGTTTCCGGCGGCTGAATTGGCGGAGTTGAACCGTCGTCGGCGGGAGGGATTTCCGGCACGAAAATCTCGAGTAACTGATCCATTATTATAACGGTTCCTTCATTTGTAGAAACTGCTGGCGGGGATCTCGATGGGTTCGAAAAATTCGGCCTGAAGAAATGGATTTTCGTTTTAAAAAAATAAAATAAATTATGGGGTTAATTAAATTGAATTAATGGGTAATTGTGTTTTTTTTTTTTTTTTACCTTTTTGGGGACTTGAGAGGACTGATATGAGGAGGGGAAGTGAAAACTGGAAGGGAAGGGAAAGAAATGGAGTTGAATGTTTGAGTAATGTGAATGGATTTTACTGGTTTGATGGGAGAGAGGCTGTTAATGAAGTTGAAAACTGGTGAATCCTGCAGTAAATTAGAGAATTTCGTTAATGTAAAATGCAAATTTAACAAGGATTAAACCAGATCTTGAAGTTTTATTCTGGAAAAAAAAGCAAAAAAAAAAAAAAAAAACTTCAAAAGCAATAACTCGAATGGCACAAAATGTTGAGATGAAAAAAGTTTCAAGCCGAAACCCAATTTCAAAATCGATAAGAGGGGGAAAAAAACAAACCCCCAAATTTCGAAAGATTAAAAAAAGGGAAATAGAGAAAACCCACAACATCAAAAATTACACTAGAGACCAACAAAACAGAGAAACAAAAAAAACCCAATTGAGAAACTCGAGAGAAGGGGGAAATGGAGATGTAATTACAGAGGAAGAAGACGAAGAGAAAACCCACATCCCGAGACCCAAATTACAGAAGAAACCAAAAAACAAACAGAGGAAAACCCCCGATTCAGAAACTCAAGAAAAGGCGAAAATGAAGTTTGGATTACAGAGGAAGAAGAAGAGAAAACCCACATCCCAAATTACACAAGAGATCAAATAAAAAAAAAAAAACCCAATTAAGAAACTGAAGAAAATGGGGAAATGGAGTTGCAATTACAGAGAGAGAACGAGAAAACCCAGGTCTCAAATTAGACAAGAGACCCAAAAAAAACCAGGCAATTGAGAAACTGAAGAGAGGGCAAAAATGGAGTTAGAGTAACAGAGGAAGAAAAAGAGAAATTGGAAAAGGTTGAGAATTAAAAAGGAAGACCCAAAGGGAGAAAGAATTGAAAGAAGAAGGGTTTAGAATCAGACCTCGAATTTGGAGAGAGGAAGAGGAGGAGGCTTGGTGGGTTTTTTCTCTGGCGTGGAGTCCATTGTTGAGTGAAGTCAGAAACAGGACGTAAAAAAAATCAGTGGTTTCGCCATTTCTGTGAAGGAATGAGAGGCAGGCGTTGAAGATGAAGATGAAGATGAAATTTGAAGAGAGCGGGAAAATGAAGATAAACTGGTAAGGAAGGGCCAAACCAAACCCACTCAATACTCAATACGGAATAAGGGATTCAATAGAATCTGTTTTTCTTCTGCAAACTCTCTCACTTTTCAAAAAGTAACGCTTCGTCTATTCTCTTTTTACTCTGCCCTTCCGATTTTCCTTTTTTTTTCTTCTCTCTTTTTTTTAATAAAAACTAATTAAGCTTGCCTCGATTTTACTAATTACTATTAAAAATTTAACGGATTTGAATTTTTTACCTATAAGCAAGTAAATGACCAAGAATATCTTAAACCTGGTAAAAAAAATGAATAGTAAAAAATTAGAGCAAAACTTGAGTGCAACTATCAACAAATTTGAAACCTCTCATCTCCAAATGTTATTGAACTAAAAAAACTTAGGTTCAACACTCATTTATGTACATTCCCTCCATCTACGCAATGAAAAAAAGATTAATAAATAAATAACAGTTTGTCATGTGACAAACTGTGAATGGACAAATGAGTGAGTTGCACAAAGATGAGTACACCTAAATTTTTTTCCAAAAACTAAAGTGAAATTAAATGATGAAAATGATATTCTCATAGCTCATGAACAATAATAAGTCGTTCTTTGAGTCAATGAATCGCTTAGTAGGAAGAGAGTGCAAGGTTCACAAGATTATGGGCAGTTTGATTCTCCGGTTAAAGGTGATTTTTGTGTTTATTATGTGGTTAAAATCTTTAATAATCTTTCCAAACTTATGAATTATCATCTATTCTCTTGTCAAATAGTGAGTATAATTGAGGGATCCAACTTCGAGATGTTGAAGTCGGATCCGCAACTCTCGATAGGTTAATTTGCAAATCTGATAAAGGAGAATTCGTCTCATTTTAAATACTAAAGATGCCTAGTCAAAGAAAAAGAGTGTAACAAGTTTTTAGAATACAAGAACTTAATTAGACCGTGCTAGTCATAATTATGTATTTATATGAGGATTGATCTAAAGTTTCATGTTTAAGATTGGGATTGAAGGAGAGTTCCATTTTCTCCTTTGGACTGAAGGAATAATCGAGGAGATTTTTTCTCTTCTGGGTATGTGGGCTGGAACTATCAGCCTGAGTAGATCAAAGTCCATGGGCCTCAGTAGTTAACCCCATAAATAGAAATTTTAATTTTTTTTAAACTGTGTTTTTTTTATTAATTTTAGAAAAAGTTGGTGTGATATTATCAAATTTTTTATTTATATTTATTGTTAATATTTTTGGTCGATAATGTATATATTAATCAATTGAATTAGGCTTATATTGGTTTAGACAATTTTTGATATGAAGATATGAATTTTTGATTAATTAGTTGAAGTACATTTCAATTACCACTCAGTATACTTCAAATAGATTAATTTTTTATTTTTGCTAAGACTAATTTTGTAAAAAAAATATTAGAGGAAACAATTGGAAAGGGTATAATAAAATATGGGCAGCTTTGAAAGAAGGTTTGGTATCTAAATACAGCTAGATAACTTTTTTTTTCTTTTTTGCGGGGGTTAAAATTATTAAATCCAAGTTGACCAATTCTTAAAAGTAAAACCTCCCACTTTATAAGTAAAAATAAAAAAGAAATAGTAAAACCTCCCACGTGGACAAAGACTTTGGGGGAGAATTTAGTAATTTGGTAAGCTTTTTTTTGCTTTTATTTGTCAGTTACGATTCTTCTGACCATCCATGTCAAACTTATACTGAAACTGAAATTTTTTAATTATGTTCAATTATGAGATATTATTTTTAAATGATTAGACGTTCAATTTATGAGATGTTATTTTTAAATGATTAGACGTAATTAATGGTTCTTCAAAAAAAAAAAAAAAAGACGTAATTAATGGTCATTAGGAAGGATGGATGGTGTCTGTAGTTAATTGATGGTCAACATTGCATGTTTTTTTAGTAAAGAAAATTAGCAAATTTATGTGTCCACCCCACTCGCCTGATTGAGGTGCATATTATAATAACTCATCTTATAATAGTATATATATGAAATATAATACATTACAAATATATAAATTATTAACTCATACTAAAGAACTATGTATCCTAAACACATATCATATAACTACACAAACTATTATAATTCATTACCCCAAACAACCCTAACATGGTTAAAATGGTTAAGGTCTTATAATCTCAAACAAAAAGATTAGATGTTCAAATTTTCATCGCTTTGTATGGTTGAATTAAAAAAATACAAAACAATCAAACTTGTATATAGCTAAGTAGTTAAAGTATATACTATCGACCAAAAATTAAAGGTTTGAATGTCTCACCCTATTTATTGTTGTGTTGAACTCTGGGTAATTGTAATTAGGTATTTATGAAATGGACGATTATTTTAAGATGGTACCTTTTAAACTATATATTAATCCACATAGCTAGTACTGCCTAGTATGCTTGGGACTAGTAGGGATTTGGTCCCCCTCCCTTCAACCATGCCACTTATCTAAATAGGTTGTAATTACACATATGTGCTATGCTACTAGCTATACAGTTATAAAAGTAAGTCTAAGGGTTACTACTTTGACTTTCAGCTAAAATAAAAACTATCTACTTTGAGATCGATAAATCAAAGCCTAAGTGAGTTATAACTTGTGACGCTCGAGTTAAGGAGACCACATTCGAATGAGAGGGATGTTAAGAATATGAAAGTATGGATGAGAAATACTTTAAAGAATGGATAACTAATACATGTACCAACAAGATGCACCTTTCTTTTTAGTGGCTCAATCATAAGAACTTTAAAATTAAACGTACTTAGCTTGGAACAATCGTATGTTGGGTGACCTCTTGAAAATTTTTCTAGGGAGCATGTGAGTAAGGACAAAGCATGTTCAACCATCTTCATACATGGCAACTAGGTCAAATGATCTCTAATATTTGATTATATTGTCACTTGTACTAACAATGCTATGTGTGACCTAATACATAGTTGCAACATTGGTACACCTTATGTATATTATATTGTTTTGACAAATGTATGTTGACTCTACTAAGTACTATCTATATATAATTATATTAAAGGATGAATAGGAAACTTAGGTTCAACCTTATAAGGATGAGTATAAAAACTAGACTAACTCGAGCATTATTGGTGGATGTTGATCCACAAATCTGACCATAAGGACAATTCTCCTGATTCGCACGTGCTTCAACAATAAATTTGTTTATAATTTAGAGAAAGATGTGACTTGTCAAATAAAAAAAAAAATTGCAGAGTAGTGAAACTTTTACAGTAAAATGACTCAATTTGGACTTATCTTCATTAGAGTCATAATGATATATTTATGTGAGGATATTGATCAAGATTTCAGGTTTCTTTTTAGGATCACGCACGGTTGAATGAAAATTTCCCTCTCTCCTTTGGAATTAGATTGAAAAGAGTCGTATTTTCACTTCTAGCCATCTAACGCACATCAATACAGTCAACCATTCAACCAAATTACCCAATATCATACTAGTACCCATCCTTTATGTTTATCCATGTGACGTGAACTATGCTTTTTATATTTTCAATTTTAAAATAAAATGTCACAAGCACAACAATCTGTATTGATACAATTTTCATCTAACTCCATTATTGTTTGGGTAGTTTATATTGAACAAATACAATATAACTATAAACTATGAATTATTCCATTAATCGTCATCACTTTTGATTTTTCTTTGAAGTAAATTGCATAAAGTTCATTTTCAAAACATGAAGCAACAGAAGAATATTAAGCAAAGAAAACAGAATCAAGGGGTTTTTTTTCTGTTGAAAAAGAAAAAAGAAAAAGAAAAAAGAAAACGAAATTAAAGGACGGAAGTAACATAAAAAGTTTGAAATACAAAATTGCAAGGGAATGAAAACTCTTTTTTCTTCTTTTAGAAAGAAATCAAATTCGTAAATGAAAATAGAAATAAATAAAGGGACAAACAGATCAGATACAAGGTTTTGGCGGGCGACAGATTTGAAAGCCAATTATCCTAAGCTATAAAAAATAAATAATAGTCCTTTTCAGAAGAAATAAATAAATAAATAGTAAAAAAAATGGTGTGAAACGACGCGAGAGACGGCACGTGTAGGGTATGAATACGAATATGATAAGCAAAGTAGCACCGTGTAGGGTAGGCGTCCCTATTAATTAAGGGGAAGGGCCCTTAAACTCTAAGGGCAGGCATCACGTGACCCACCACATTTATTTATTTATTTATAGTTTTAGTTTTATTTTTAGTTTTTGGGTGAAATACTAACTCCCACATTCTCTGAACGAAAAAGGTCGATTCGAAATCATGGTGTCCACTCCATGCGTATTTACTCCCTCACGTGCTTTTTGTTAGCCTAGCAAGAAAGGGGAGCTGTTTATCAGAAAATAATTAATAAAAAAAAATACCACGTCATAACTATCTGTGGAGAAAAAAATAGTTATGACGTCATAACTATTTAATTTTTAGTATTTCATCTCTGAATTTTATGGTATTTTTTTAATCACTTTTTACTTGTATAGTTTTGAAAATTAAAAAATAAATAAATTCAAGTTGATTAGGTTAGCTGCCTGAATGACCGATCAAAAGTTGCAATCCAACTCAATTTTATATTTTTTAAATTGGGTTAGATTGGTTATTGATATTTTTAATAATTTTCTTAATTATTTAAAATAATTTTTATTCGAATTTAATTACTAAATCACATAATATTCAAAGTTTATAGCATCTTAATTTTCGTTACAATCCTAAATCATGAAACACATTAACTTCATAAATAATGTAGGTTTTTTTGTTCACTTTTATATATATATATATATATATATATATATATAACATAAATTTCAAAATTAGGTTGGATCAACCAAAACCCAAAACTAAAACATGCAAACGCGAGCACTAAGGTGAATTTCAATTCTCCAAAATTCTAATCCAATCTAAATTGAAAAAAAAAAACTATTAAGTTGTTCAGATTATTTGTACACATCTAATTTATTGATTTATTAGACACGAAATTAAAAGTTAAGAAACTTATTACATACTTTTTATAATTTAAAGATTTATTAAATACACTATTTAAGATTGATTAAATACACCATTAAATTGTAAAGACTTATTTGACATACATTCAAAAGTTTAATCACTAAATTTGTTCTTTTCAAAAAAAAAAAATCACTAAATTTGTAATTTAGTTTAACCCAAAAAAATAAAGATTAAAGAAGGGCTTGGATTTTATATTTTAAAATTGTTGACTGACATGTTGGGCAGCGACGTGGTTTTTTTTTTTGTTGGATTGGTTAAAATATTGCCATTTAGAATTTTAGATTTTGAATTGGATTGGTTAAAATATTGCCAATTTTGAAACTTATTTGACACACATTCAAAAATTTAATCACTAAAATATCGTCAACATAACTCAACTGATTTTTTCCCTTCAACTTACGGAGTCAATAAACCTTGGAGCCACTCATTTTTAAAAATAAAAATAAAAATCACTGTAAACAGAATGAGGTTTTTTTAGACAAACTCAATTAATTAGATATCAAAATGATCAAGCAGTTTCTTGGGATTTTTTTTTTAAATTTTTTTAATACTTATTGTAATTATTAAAAAAAAATTTTTAAATTGATAAGTAAAATCACATAAATTTTAAATATAAAACTTCAAAATTCATAGCATCATAACCTTGGATCCTAGATGAAAAATATTGAAAGTTTGCAAATAAATTTTGGTTGGACCGGTCATTGGTTGGGGTTGGATTAGGTCAACTCAAAATTGACCACAATTTTGGTTCTCCAAATAAAAACCTAACCCAACTCAATTTTTTACGATTTGGATTAGCGGATTATTTGTAGACTCTTAGAAATCACTAATTTTAAATAGCATAATTGTATTAGATTTTGTAAATAAAACATAACTTTTAATAAAAACCTTCAAATTGTGTCATGACGATACACTTTTAATCTAAACACAACTCAAAACAAAAAAAAAAAAAAAAAGTGAAGGAAAAAAACAATCTTTTTTTTTAGTACATTAACATTTGGGGGTGAGGATTCGAACTTGCCAATGTGAGGATTCATATCTTTTTATAAATCTTACTTGATGTCAGTTGAGCTATGTTTTTATTAGTAGGAAAAAAACAATCTTAACCATTAAGAATAAATGATAATTTATGACTTTAATTGAATAAAAAAAATGAGTAACTCTAACTTGCCAATGTGAAATGAACATCGAAAGATTTAAAAAACACTAATTAAATTATATATTGCATCCATCAATTAAAAAAAAGGTATGAGACTATAATTGTTTGCTATCATTTAAATCTATCAAAATCTCTCCATCTTTCAAGTAACATCTCGTACCATCCATTTCGTCACGATACCAAATATTAAATATTTTTTTAAAAAATAATTAAAAATATTTATCTGGGGGGTTCGAAGACAGGCACAAGATAGTCGGAGACCCAAAAATGATCCCCGATTTGACCCATACCCAGTCAAATCGGGGATTCCCCAATTCTCAAATCTCAAGTTCTAGTCATAATTCTAAATATTTCTAATTTTTTTAAGTTATCTTTCATCCCGACTATTTTGTCGAGTTATAACTTACCATTTTCTAAAAGAATCTTGGAGCCACTTTTTGCTCTATAATGGATCACTAGACTAGCCCATTGGGCTGTGTATCCTAAGATTAGAGCCCAACTCAAAGAGTATGGGCCGGGTTTTCTAACTTATAATTCGGCCCATTTGTTACCTACGGCTACCACACCACCATCTCCCAGAAATTCTACTGCCCGTGTAATTCATAATTGTATAAAAACATTTTTCATCTCACAACGATTAAACTCGTACGTGTATTGCATGTGTTATCCTCTAATTCAAATTTTTGAGGGTTTTGAACCATGATTTCTTGGTGGATTCGAACTACAAATTTCGTTATACTCTCTTAATATTGCGTTATGCTCAATTGGATTCGAACTATATATATATAACGAACTACAAACTTCACCAGAGTTTGTAGTTCGGGTTCTCTAACTTATAATTCAAACTCACCAGGGTTTTGAACCATGACTTCTTGAGTTATATATATATACGTCGTTAATATATTGAGTTATGCTCTCTTAATATAGCGTGTGTGTATATATATATATATATTAAAAAATATTAAGGATATAGACTGCACTCATGAATACATATTTACAAAAATATAAGTGGAGCACACATTTAAACAATGTACACAAATATTTTTTTAAGAAAATTTAGAGACATTTACACGTGTGCCCCTAAATTATATACGAAAATATTAGAAATATTGTGCGAAAAAAAGATCTGGGATGATTTACAGATATAACTAAATATGGAAGAAAACTTAAATAACTGAGAATTGCAAAATTGAAGGTAAAAATCTCAATCTAACACAATCAGATGCAAATTGAGTAATGTATATATTAGGTACAATAACAATTTTCGAACCACAAGATCATTAATATATTTATAGACTAGTTGAATTATGCTAATTTTAACAAATAACAATAAAAAGATAAATAATTATAAATATTTTAGGATTTATTCACAAGTCTGAAAATATTCTTTCTAAAGGGTCTATAATTGACATTTTATGTTTTTGATTTAGTATTATATTTGAGATAACAATTAAAATATACCAGACTACCTCTTTTAAATAAGATGGCTAATACTTTGACTAATTTTAGCTTATATTTCATGTTGGGTATGCTGAATTGATTCAAAATCTTTGATAAGAAAATTTAATTGGATTTAGTTAGCTCCATAGCTTAGCTCACCTGATTTAGACATATATAGCTTTAGATCCAAGATTCAAATTTTTTATTTTTATATACGGTTAAACTTAAAAGGAAAAAAAAATGTTTAGAAATGTTTTCAATTAGTTCTCAATTATTTGGAATAAGGTTCAAATTAAAGAGGTGTATATGGGTTGGGTTGGGTCGGGTTAAGGGCAAATTTTGGACAAACCCAAAAATTCAAGTTGGGTAATCCTTCAACCCGTTCAACCCTATGTTTTAGAGTAACCCAACACAACCTAACCCAGACTCGAACCGAAAATTTCGATTCTGCTACAAAGGAACCCAACCCAACCAAAAAAAAATTTAACCCAACCCAACCCAACCCTTACAGTTTGGGTTGTGTAGTCCAAGTTGGTCGGGTTATGGATTTATTTATACACCACCAGTTCAGATACTATTTTGGTGATTGTATTTTTTATTTTGATTCAGTATGGGATTTGATACTTTCAAAAGTTTTTTATTCCTATTTTTTCTTTTCTTTTTACTTTGATATATTAATGATTTTGATTCATATACTTTTAAAATGTTGATTTTAATTTCTGCACTTTAAAAAAGTTACAAATTTAGCTTCTATTTGTAAAATTTAAACAGAAATTTCGTAGACAATAAGAATCAACCTTTAACACAAATTATCACTACATTGGAAGGAATTTATGAGTATCATGCTCAAATTATAATTGAAAAAAAATGAGAAAAATAAAAATAAAAAGGCAGGGTCTCCTTTACTAACCATTTAGGCCCCGTTGATAACCATTTTGTTTTTTGTTTTTAGTTTTTGAAATTTAAACCTAAAATTACATCATATACCAATGAGTTTATATGTGTTATTATTTATTTTGTACCTATGTTTTCAAAAACCAAGTCCATTTTTAAAAACTAAAAAAAGTAGATTTCAAAATTTTGATTTTGTTTTTAGAATTTGGCTAAAAGTTCAAATGTTTACTTAAAAAGAGATGATCTCTATTCTAGAGAAATTAGGTGAACATAAACTTAATTTTTAAAAACTAAAAAAACAAAGACAAAATGATTATCAAACACGGTCTTAGTTTTTTATTTTTGGTTTTTAAAAATTAAGCATATAAATGTTATTTACATGTGCAAATTTCTAGGTTTCTTATCTAGTTTTTCTATATGTTTTCAAAAATTAAGTCAAATTGTTTTTGTTTTTAAGAATTTGGCTATAAACTCAAATCTTTTCTTGAAAGATGGAAACTATTGACGAGAAATTGAAGGAAAAAAACGTAATTTTCAAAAAGAAAAAATCAGAGAATAAGGTCCTTCTTGACTACTATTTGGTTTTTGAAAATTAAGCCTAAATATACTATTTCTACTTATAAATTTCTATGTTTTCTTATTTACTCTTTATCTATGTTTAAAAAACAAAGCTAAGTTTTGAAATATAAAAAAAAAAAACAGATTTCAAAATCTTGTTTTTATTTTTTGAAATTTGGCTAGAAACGCTTAAATAGTTTCTAAAAAATATGGAAATCAGTGTAGAGAAAATAAAGAAAAATTGTGAACAAACAAAGCATAATTTTCAAAAATTAAAAACCAAAAACCAAGACCCATTTGATAACTATTTAGGCCCCATTTGATAACCGTTTGGTTTTTTGTTTTTGTTTTTGAAAATTAAGCCTCAAAATACTACATTTACCAAGAAGTTCTATGTTTTCTTATCTAGTACTTTCACCTATGTTTTAAAAAACAAAACTAAGTTTTAAAAACTAAAAAAAAATAGTTTTCAAAGACTTGTGTCTTTTTTAAAATTTTGGCTATAAACTTAAATGGTACCTCAACAAAAATGGAAACTATTGTAGAGAAAAAAGAAGAGAAATGGTGGAAAAACAAGCCTAATATTTAAAAATCAAAAATAAAAAAACGAAATGGTTATCAAACGGGGTCTTAGTTTTTGGTTTTTGATTTTTGAAAATTATGTTTGTTTTCCACAATTTCTCTTCATCTTCTCTACCATGATTTCAATCTTTCTCGACTTACCATTTTTTTTTAAAAAAAATAAGTTTTTGAAAACTATTTTTTCTCGTTTCAAATTCTATCTTAGTTTTTTTAAAATATAGGTACAAAGTAGATAAGTCTATTGGTAGAAATAATATTTTTTAGGCATAATTTTCAACAATCAAAAACAAAAAATGAAGACTCCATTCGATAACCATTTGATTTTTAGTTTTTTTTTTGTTTTTGAAAATTAAGCCTATAAATACTATTTTCACCTATTGTTTTTCATGGTTTCTTATCTATTTTTAAGATGAGTTTTAAAAACCAAGCAAGTTTTCAAAAAACAAAAAAAATAGTTTTCAAAAATTTGTTTTTATTTTTAGGATTTAGTTAAGAATTCAAGTAATTTATTAAGAAAGATGGAACCACCGTAGAAAAGATGAAAACTATTATAGAGAATAGTAAACACTTTTCAAAAATAAAAAATAAAAAACTAAATAATTATAAAATAAAAGTTAAAAATAGTTATCAAATAAAACCTAAATTCATCCCTTTTTAAAATTATATAGAGACTAAAATGAGGCAAGCTAAAAACACAAACACCTAATTATTTAAACCTTGAAATAATTTAAATAAAGTCTTATCATTAAAAGCGTGTTCTCTTAAAATAAATTAAATACAGTTAACATTTTTTTTTGGGTGTCCAATTAACTATTCAATTTTATTTATTGGACACATTGACAACGTCAGAAAAGTAATTTTGCCAAAAAAATAACTTTAAATTTAAGGTCTTATTTTAAAATGACAAAACTATAAAAATAGAGTGGTTTCTTCGTCGGAATACAAAAATGCATAAAGAGGGAATTGATTCCCCCTTTGTCTGCCATTTTCAATTTTCAAGGCCTTTTAAAGAATTAAAATTCCTGCTTTTAATTTTTTCAACCCCTTTCTCAATCAAAATAATTACAAGAATAATATTTTGAATCGGTCTGTTTACCACATATTACGAATAAGCTATATAAATTGGAACATAAAAAACACGTATTTACAATCATACATATATTTAGATTTTTGTAATGTGACAACTGCATAAGACATATAAGACATATCCTAGTGATGTTCATAGGGTAGGGCGGGTCTTATTTTAAAATGACAAAATTATAAAAATAGAGTGATTTCTTCGTCTGAATACAAAAATGCATAAAGAGGGAATTGATCCCATTTCTATGAAATCCTCCATTTTTATAGAGATCGGGGAAGGATTCTCTACAAAAAAAAAATTCGTGGATTAATTAGGTTCTACGCCGAGATTTTTTTTCCTTTTTGTTAATTTCCAATATAATTTATATTTTAAAAAAAGTTATAAATTTTCCAAATAAATACAATAATATATCATAAAGGAAAATATTATAACATTAAAACAACTTAATTTCTAACGTAATCTTTAACTTTTTTTTAATAAAAAAATATTCTTCCTATTTTTAAAATTTTCTATATATAGACTAACTAATTCCGATCATGGGCGGGTTTACCCCAAAAAATTGAATTTAGTATCTTATAATATTTGACGGTTGTGTTAAAAAAATAATAATATATGATAATATTATTATATAATACATCAAAAGTTAATGAAATAGTGTTTTGTATTAGCAGAAGTATACCCAACAATATTCCACATGTACATAAATTTGAATCTTTTCGTAATTTTTTATTATATTTATTAAAATAATCTGTTGATCTCCAAATATTAGTATCTGAATTTGCCCCGATTTCAATACTTAAATTTAAGGGTCTTTTTTGCGAAATTGAAATGATTCAATCTCTCAATCAGATAATGTGTGGGGTTGGGGTAAAATGCAACATTGGAAGAAGCACTTCCAAAATAATAATTTACAATTCGCCAATTTCTTGTTGTGATAGTATGAAAAAAGAATAAAAAGAAAGCAATGTATATTTGTTGTTAGTGAAATTCAATAACTTTGAGATTATCCTTATCTATTTATTTGATATAAAATTAATATGGACGCTTATGCGACTTTATACATTCTGTTCTGCAGCAGCCCATCTCGCTTCATGGTCCCATAAAGTGGAGAGAGAGATTGGAGATTTATCTGTATTTTTTTAATGTTAAAATATTATTTTTTCTCCATATACTTTTAACTTTGTTACCTTTTAGTTCTAACACTCTTATCTATCTAATTTTAGTTTTTATATTTTTAATAAAATTTAAAATTAATCTTTATTATTAATTTATTATTATTATTTTTTAAATTAATCTCTATTAACTTTCTTTCTAGTTTATTTACCTTCTATCCTTTTTGTATTAAAATTATTACTATTATTTAATATATTTTGATAAAAATTTTAAAGGTTTAATTTTAAGTTTTATTAAAAACACAAATATTAAAATTAGATATTTAAAAATATATGAAGGAAAATAGAAAAAACTTAAATACAACACATTCATTTGATTCCAATCATATAAGATTATATTCTTAATAATAATAATAATAATAAAAGATCATAACTCTACTCTTACTTCATTAATTTGTGTCTTCGCCCTAAAAAAATTCAATTTATATGTTTAATTTTTTTATAAAATAATAATTGTTTCAATAATTAAAACACACTTCTTTAGTGAATTTATTTAGACTATTTATTTAGATTCTATTTTAAAATTGTTAATTTATAATTAGATTAAATCTCATTTTTGATCTCTCTACTTTGAGTTTTATTCTATTTTGGTTTTTATATTTTTAAGGTTCAATTTTAGTTCTAGCACCTTCTCAGTAAAACTTAAAATTAGTCCCTAATCCCTATTATAAGTTTTGAAGTTAATTTTCCTTTTTAGAAATTAGTTTCTATTAGATTTTTCTATAAATGTTGAAAGTAGGTTCACATGGTATGTTTTCTTATATTGAAATTATTATTATTTAACTAATTTTGATAAAAATTAACTTCAACCTTGTCATATGGACCAATTTAAAAAGTAATTTTTAATTAGTATGAGTTTTTCATCTTCTTGTATTTCTCTAATTTTTTTACTTATTTAAAAAGAAATTATGTGATAATTTTTTTGTTGTTACTTTACTATGATTTTGTGAGACGACTAATTTTATTTAGATGTTGTTAAAAAAAAAAAGGAAAAAAGTGATTTTAAAATATTGGATCAGAGATTCAGAGCAGTAACCTTATCTTTTGTAATCCAACCCCACCCACTCACTTTTATTAGAAAATGGAGTCCTATTTTTGCAAGAAAAAGACACGAAAGATCATTTTAACCGCTATTTAGTTTTATATTAATTTCAGGTACAATTATAAAAACAAATGTTTTTTCTAGCAAAAACACGTGGCAACGCTACCATTGTCCACGAAACTAAATTACACGTGGCCTCTTATTACTATACGTGAGTCGTATTCATGCACTAATTTTTTCTTTTTTAAAGGTGCCACATCATAATTCCTTTTTAGCTATTTTTTTTTTTTAAATTTGGAGGATTTTGGTTTTATTACAAGTTTTGAAAAGGAAAAGGGTTTTATTGCAAATTTGAGGATAATATCAAAAAGATTATTCTTTTACTCACGGCATTAATCTGTCTGAGCTGGTGATCTTACGGCTAAAAATTAAGATTATTCTTTTTAGTTTCCCATTTCCGTTAATAACATGTATAAAATATATGAAATTCCTTTCAACAATATTAAACTCTGGATAGTTTTATATTTTATCATCTATCATTCTATATTATCCCATCTTTTGATTTAAAGAGATTGAGTATAATAACATACATTATAATAATTTGTATAATTAAATAATTTATATTTATGATGCAAATTATCTAATTTGAATTCTAATAATTTGTCTTTGAAGTGCAGAATATTTTATAAATTATTATAATCTACAGTCCAAACAATTTCTTATTATATTGTACAAACTCATATTTTTTTAATTTATTTTTTTTAATGTTAATTATACAAACTTCGTATGTTCTAGGTTTTTAAATTGTCAAATACTCATCTTTGCCAATTTTAAACTTCCATTAATAATGACTGTTAATGTAATCACATCTCAGCCATGGCTTACGATATATAGTTAGCTTCAATTTGTTAGACTATATTAATATAATTAAATTTATCTCAATCTATTACCTTAAACTTTTAGATTGATTATTATTTAATATGGTATTAGAGCAAGAAGTCTTTTGTTCGAACCTCAGTAAAATTGTTTTCTCCCCAATTAATATTGATTTCTACTCATTTAACTTTTATTATAACACTCAATGTGTCAAAAGTGAGTTAGCTCAATAATAATTAATTAACTCATATTCTTCATGTGTTGTACAAAAATATTATAAACATAATACATTTTTTTTTAATTTTAATGGAGCGATGAATTATATAATTTGTTCTTCTTATTTGTATCAGAAAATAAATGAACTCCTCTCGAAAAAAAAATAATAAATAAACTCTTTTGGTTAAACTCCTATACTTTGAGCATTGTTTTATTTTGATCCATATACTTTTAAATGTCTAAATTTAGTCTATGTATTTTCAATAAAACTTAAATTTGGTCCATACTATTAGTTTATTGTTATTGTTTTAAGAAAAAAGTATTTATTAGTTGTTTCTATACAAAATTTGAAAGTATGTTCACATTGTACCTTTTCTTGTATTGAAATTATTACTATTATTTAACTAATTTTGATAAATAAAAAAAAAAGGCAAAATGCACTTTTGGTCCTCTAGATTTGGGATTAATGTCTCTTTAGTCCCTGAGGTTTCAAAACATACATTTTAGTCTCTCAAGTTTGTAAAGTTGTTCTAAATGACCCATGAGTTAACTTTAATCTAACGGAATGCTGACTAGACCCTTATTGCGATGATGTGGATAGATGATAAGTCTATATTTGTTGATGTGGATGGAATGTCATTCGATTACCTCGATAATTAATTAAAAAAATTACATTATTAAGTTAATTTTAAAAATATCTAGAATATATTTCAACAACCCTAATTTATTCATTCTCCTAATTTACTTCACTGAGTCAACTCGATCTCATTTCCAGATTTCTTCCTCTCTTTCTCCTTGTCATGCGAGTATCTTCTGGAGCTTTCTCTCTTTGCGTGTTATTTGTTCGGTGGTTGGCCTATTCATTTTTTTCTCATTGTCTCTTATGATATATGTTTATCTTCCTTTTTTACCAGTTGGATTTTCTTCCTTTTTAAGAACTTAAAATTACTTACTCTCAACAATGACGAAGACAAATCGTCAATAGCTCTCACACAAAAAAGTTGCAGAACTGCCATTTTCAAAGCACAACCCCCTCCCCATGCATTCAATTCCCCCAAAACATTATTATTATTATTATTATCATTTCTCTCTTATACATTTTCATCGAACACTGTATGGACACAACCCAAAACCATGAAATTCACTCAACCTCCACCCATTTGAACTATCTGATCCGATGTAGATCATTTCATGTTATGAGGTTGGGAATGATCAGGTGATGAAATTCATTAGATAGAACACTTTCACTTCCAAGGAACAAGCCTTAGTGTCTATGTAGAATAAGGTGTCTCAAAGAGTTATTGAGGAAAAAAACAAGACGAGGGTTGATTAAATGGTTTTTCACAAACACTCAATCAGTAAAAAATAAAGGACTTTTTAAAATTAACTTAAAAGGAAGAAAACTCGATCTGTAGAAAATGAAGATAAACAAACTAGAAGAGACAATAAGGGAAATGAATAGGCCAACCACCGAACAAACAACACAGAAAGAAAAATCTTGAAAGTCACATGGCAATGAAAAAGAAATCTAGAAATTGGACTGAGTTGACTCAGTGGAGTGAATCTGATAAATTATGGTTGCTGAAATATTCAAATCTTTTTAAAATTAACTTAATAATTTATTTTTTAATTAATTTTCCAAGTAATCAAATGACATTCCATCCACATCAACAAATATATAGACTTGTCATCTATTCACATCATTGTAATAACGGTCTAGTCAACATTCCGTTAAGTTAAAGTTAACTCAAAGACCAATTAAAATAGTTTTACAAACCTGATGGACTAAAATGTATCTTTTGAAACTTCAGAGACTAAATAGACATCAAACTCAAATCTGAGGGACTAAAAATGCATTTTGCACTAAAAATTAACTTCAAATTTATCGAGACCAATTTTAAGATTTATTGAAAGTACAAAGACTAATTTTTGACATTTGAAAGAATAAAAATCAAAATGGAACCATGATCAAAATATAGGGACTAAAATAGTATATTTTTTATTTTTTAAAGAAAAATGTATAGGATAAATATCTAGTTTTGTTTAATAAATTGTTTTTTCAATTATATGTGTTTTTCGATGTTTAACTAATTTTTTTCAAAAAAAAAAAACTTATAAAAAATTTTTAAAAAGAAATTATCAAAAAAAAAAAGTTAAAATGATAATGTAAAAAAAAAAAAAAAAAAAAAAACTAGATTAAACCACAAGTTTCGCCGGTTAACCTTTTGTCCATAAATGTCAAAACATATCCAATGAACTTCCAAATTTATCATCTCTAAAAAATATCTAATAAGATTTTCGTTATATTTAGAAAAAGGTAAAAAAAAAAAAAAAACTTTGAACTTATTAGAGTAAAATAAAAAATTATAAATTTTTTAAACTTCAAAACTTATTAAAAACAAAATTAAAAACTCAAGAGACATATTAGACTAAAAAAATATTTCAAAATTTAGCAACTAAACTTGTATTAATTTAACTAAATTTATTTGATATAATTTTTTTTGAAATAATATAAAATTTTAAATTTAGAGATATAAAAATACTTTTTAAAATGTATAAGTATATTAAGGAGGATTATTCAAGGTCATATTTATATAGCAAGTAATTTTTTTTTTAAAGGCATGAATTGAGGAACCCGAGGAAATTACTGAACAAAAGAGGGGTATTTTAGTAATTTGGTATCTATACCTCCAAATATAAAAGATTCGACAAACCGGCTTCCAATGCCATGTGTGTGCGTGCACGCAAGGCAGTGCACAATCTGTTTTCACCCTCTCTTCCGTCTATAATCAGAGCAACAACCCACCGATTTCGGCCGAAATCATGGGCAAAGAAATCGCCGAAATGACCACGTTCATGACCGATTTTCTGCGACAGTGCGGTGGCTACGGCGTCACAGACGGCGGTTTCGCCACTGAACTGGAGCGCCACGGCGCCGATCTTAACGATCCTCTCTGGAGCGCTAAATGCCTCATCAGTTCTCCTCACCTCGTCCGACGGGTACTTTTTTCTCTCTCTCTCGATAAAACTTAGAATTAATTGGAGAAGATTTTCGATTCATTATCGTGCGAAGAAGATGAGTGTTTATAGCGTAACTGAGGGATCAAATGAAATGATGGATCAGAATTAGATTCTTCGTGCTTCACGAATTGCCAATTTTAAATTAGAGAACCTTTGTCTTTATTTTAAATTAGGTTAAATTCTGAGTTCCAATAAAAAAAAATTTAACTTTTAATTATTTGTCTAATTGCTGTCGATTTTTTTAGATATAAAATTAAATTTTATGTCGATGTGTTTTAATTATTATGTTTTTAATTATGTAGCTAGTAAGTCTAAATTGACACAAAATACAAAATTCAAAAATTAGATGGAAAATTGAAGGTTAAGGTTAAATTCCTACTCGAACTCCTCCCAAATTTTCTACATATAAGAAAAATCAAATTAAAATACAAAAATTTAGTGGATAGTATGTCTTTGTTCATGGACAACTTTAAATAGTTTTTTGAATTTCATATTTAAGTCATTCAATAAAAATTTTGTTCTTTTGCATTGTCTGAATTTTCGATTTTAGATTTAAAAATATCTAAATTTATAAAAGGTCTCATAAACCTTTAAATTTGTAATTATTTATATAGTAGAGATTTGACATATTTTTAATTTTTTTTAAAAAATTAACTGATTTAAATTTCATGTCTATTATATATGACTGATCCTATCAACTATTAGATACAAAATTGTCAAAAGCAAAAAATTAGATACATAATTAAAAGGCTGTAAGAAACCTTTAAAATTTAGAATCTAATAGAAGTTTGGTTAACCTTTAAGTTACTTAGAGTATAATTAAAAATTAAAATTTAATCTTATCGTATAATTTCTTGGTGTTAGCTTTGAAGAAGGTACGTGTAGACCTTTAAAATTTTCAATACTGTTTCATATGGGTTTTTAAATTTCAATTTCGAGGTGGATAACATGTTAAACTTTTTTTTTTAATTAACAAATTTATTAGACGTTTTAAATTTTAAAAGATGGCAAACAAAAACCTATTTTAATTCAAGAGAGATGTTAGATATAAATTAAAATTTTTCTTTTTAAATTTTAAAACTTATTTTTGTAATTTAACGCATTTACCTTTTGAATTTTTTTCTCTAAAGTTTGTCCAATTTTTATATTATTTTTTTTCTCTCTCTCTAAAGCTTGGCTAGCCTAAGATTAATATAAGTAGGCAGCAAAATCCTTTATGTTTGGAAAATGAAACATAAAAACAGAATTATTATCCTAAATAAAAGACTTACTAATCTAAACACATTTCAGTTGGTTAATACATATATTCTTATTTTGAATTTGCTCACTTTTTACATACTTTTGAACTCTAAAAATATATAATCACATAGGACTTAAAAAAAACCATGATTTAGATATTTTTAATAAATTAGAATTTAATGGATTATCGGATTAGGCTTCCTTGTTCGTTCTGGGCCGAAGGGATTGATTGTCGTAGGCCCAGTATGAGAAATGGCCCAGTTTAACCAATAGTGTCTCTCATTCGAATCCTCACGTGCCACCTATTTTCTTTTATTATTATTATTTTTCTCTCGAAAAGGTCGCCTTTTCTCAAATAAAAAAGAAATCGTGGGGCAGGTTTGAAAGTGGTTTTGATAGGGGTTTTGTCTTATTTAAAATTATTTCAAAATATATTTTAATTACTAAAATTAAATTTTTATGGTACGAAAATTGCATTTGAAAGTGTAAAATCATTAAGTTGATTTTGAATCATGATAGACATGTTTTGAAGTAATTTTATACTTGATAAGAGGGATTTTAACTATTTTAAAATCACTCTCAAATATGCTCTAAAAAACTAATCTATTATGCAGGTTACTTTTAAAGCGGACCATTCTTTTAATATTTGAAATTACTTTTTTTTTTTTTTTTTTTTGTATTTGAGAAATAATTATTAGTGTCTTTTGATAGGGCTTGATTTCAGTTTTGGAAAAAATTTTCTAGTACTATAGTATATACAAATTTTATTGAACATTTAACCTATCATTTAACAATATATTATTTTATTTCATGGATTCTACTTGAATCACACCGTTCTTAAATGTTTCTTTTATGACAACCAATGAATTGAGGTAGTATATCATTTAATAATATATTATTTTATTTCATTGATTCTACTTGAATCACACCGTTCTTAAATGTTTCTTTTATGACAACCAATGAATTGAGGTAGTATGAAAAATGGTAAGTAGTAGAAAATTTTCTCTAGATGGAAAAAGTTGATTCTAAATCACATATTTGAACCCTCCTTAAAAAGAACTCAAACAAAAGAAAGGATCCTCCTTACAAAACAAAAAAACATTCTTTTAGTTAAACGATTATGGGATCGAACCAAACCTCCTGCAGGTGACTTATTTACAGAGTTACCATGATCTTCAAGATCGACGAGTTGTTAAGGAAAATAAAAAAGAACAAAAGAACATCATTATTGTTGTTAATTGTCCCTTAATCGCATATTTATGTGAACAAAATCCTTTAATTCATGCTGGACTTTTCCCCCATGATATCTTATGATCTAGGGATGAGAAGTATAACTATTTGCTTGAACAGAGTTTTTACTTCATTCGCCAATCAGAGGATAGCTCAGTTGATAAGGACCCCAATTACTATTCTAAATGTCATAGTTCAATCTCTTGCCATTGCAATCTTTGAACTCAATGAAAAAAAGAAAGTCTTTACTTCATACACTATGCCAATCTAAGCACCCCTTTCAAAACATAACATATCTTTTAAAAAAGAATCAAGTTTGAGAAAATTTTACCTCATTCATTTGCTTGATTTTTTGAGTATACTATAGAAATGTTTCCTCATCATCAGCTAATCTGCAGCTTAATCATGACAGGTACATTTAGACTACCTTGATGCTGGGGCCAATATCATTTCCACAGCATCTTATCAGGTTCATCCTCCACCCTTTTTCACTGTTCTTATAAAACCATTTTAGCTTCTAATTGTTTAAGCCATTTGGTTCATTTGATTCAGCCAGTGTCCCTATTCAAAATCTTGAGTTCTTATATATGATCATTTAATATATTGTATCAATTGTTAGAGATCCATGGTTTCAATGTATGCAGGCTACAATTCAGGGTTTTGAGGCTAAAGGATTTTCTACAGTTGAGAGTGAAGAATTGCTAAGAAAAAGTGTTGAAATTGCACTTGAAGCACGTGATATCTATCTCGAACAATGTACGAAGGATTCTTGGGATTTTACTGGAAGCGGAGGGGGCTCGAGGAGGCCGATTCTGGTAGCCGCCTCCGTTGGCAGCTATGGTGCTTATTTGGCTGACGGATCTGAATACAGGTGAGCAAAATCTTAGCATAATCTTATAAACCTGATTTAAGTTTGGGCTTAATTCAATGCTTGTAAGAATTGTCATATCAACTATTTTGCTTGAACAAAATGGTTTTCGCCTAAAGCCGTTGTTCCCTTGTTCTGTTTTTTGTGTGTTTATATCTAACTGTTTTTGTACTGTCATGCCATGCCATGCCATGCCTTTTTACAGTGGGGATTATGGCGATTCAATCACTCTAGAAACACTGAAAGATTTTCACAGGAGAAGAGTGCAAATTTTGGCCAATGCAGGTGCCGACTTAATCGCGTTCGAGACGATTCCAAACAAGTTGGAAGCTCAGGTATGAAAATGCTGTTGAAAACTAGTCGTCATTGTTCACATTTATCAGTAATCGATTGGCAAGGTTCCTACTTCAACTCCTTTATGCTTCTTTTGTGGAATTTTCAGGCATATGCTGAGCTTCTTGATGAAGAGGGCATTGAAATTCCTGCTTGGTTTTCGTTCAACTCCAAGGATGGAATCAATGTGGTTAGTGGGGATTCTATATCTGATTGTGCCTCCATTGCAGATTCTTCCAAGCAAGTTGTTGCTGTTGGAATCAACTGTACGCCTCCCAGATATATTCATGGACTAATCTCGTCGATTCAGCAGGTAAATTCCGGTACGACCCACCTATAACTTTGGAGCTTGCAAGAGTCCTATATTAGGAATCTTAAGGTTGGCCTAACTTAAACATGTTCATCATCTAAAGGATAAAAGAAACTATAATAAAGTTCAAAACAGACCCAGAAAGCTAAAAAAATAAGATCTGCCCACAAATGTCATCCAAGTAATTTGAGGATTGAGAATTACTGTGTACTGAAATGAATTCAATACAGCATCTGTTCATGGACAATGTCAAGATTTGTCACTATAAATTTGGGCATCTGCCTCTAAACTATTCACTTTAGAGATGTATTCATGCTCCCTAAAAGAAGAAAATACTAAGCCATGGTTGATCCTTCACTGTCAAAGGCTTCTGCCAAGGCCCAATGATAGAATTAATGGACACAGAGAGGTGAAGGAACAACATAGCAAGCAGCCTAATAATCAAAAAGAGAACATAGACACCATTCATAATCTAAGTGAATCTGGTTATCTAATTGGCAGGTAACTTGCAAACCAATAGTGATTTATCCAAACAGTGGGGAGACTTATGATGGTGAGACCAAACAGTGGTTGGTGAGTTTTCTACTTTATTCTTGAACGAGTTATTTTAAGTTCACGGTTTCGTTTCTTCATATCAGCGTACAACAAAGAGCAAACAAACAGTGAAACCTCGCGACGGTTGGGTTCCCCACTTTCCCATCCCCGTTCTTTCTGTAGAAATTTAGTCACTTCTTTTATATATCTTTGCAGAAATCTGATGGAATGGTAGGGGAAGACTTTGTATCATATGTAAGAAAGTGGAAGGAAGCTGGAGCTTCTCTGTTTGGTGGGTGCTGCAGGACCACTCCAAACACAATCAGAGGCATAGCAAAAGCGCTTTCTCATAAAACTTATTGAGCTGTTTCCCTCTATTTACAAGCTTTGGTATGTAACTCTATCCAATATCAGTTCTTCTCTGAATCGTAGTGGTCGTGCTAGAGATGAAAACAGTCATAATCAATTATGAGATGATATCCCCGCACGGGATAAGATTAGTTTTTGTAAATATTGAAGGGTGAGAGCTGCTATTTATAATGATATGGTTGGGATACTTGATTTGACTTAGGATATTTTATCATGTTGGGTAATTATTTAAATCTAAAGATAAACGTTTGTTGTTAAGTGTGATATATTATATCCTAAATAATCAAGATTATCAAGTCCCAAGGATTTACTTTTCTTCTTTCTTTCACAGACTATGATCTCAAGCGTTTTCAAGATGCAATAATTTTGAAACTGATAGTGATTGATGGTTCCATTGCAAAACCAACAAATGCAAAGACTCTGTGCCTTTCCCAAAACCGGAAAGGGAAAAAGAGAAGCCATTTGCTTGAAGACAAATGCAACAATACAATTCTAGGTCTGGAGTGGGTATGAATATATATATACCAATCTTGTGCTGCTCCTACATTTGACTGCCTAATTAAATCATTAGGATTTGGCTTTAGATTCTCTAAGAGGGAAAATGAGAGCTAATGTTGTCGTGTTCTGTAACAAATATCATTTGATGGCTATATATGTCTGGTTGTCTTGTTAGCAGAGCCAATGGTTTCTATCTATGTTTGAATCTTCTCTTTTACCATGTACTGTATCAAAGTAGTAACCAAAAAAACAACATTTAATTGTATGGAGTTGCATTTTCTTTTCCTATAAGAAATATGTTAAATTTGACGATTATACGCATTTATTTGGAACAAGACAACTAGACCTTTTCAATGAAATGAGGGAGCTTTTTTTTCCTAATAGCTTGGGACGATGGAGATTGAATTTTTGACGTTTTGATCGAAGGTATTAAAACAAAATTAATGAATATTTATTTTCAAACAATGCAATGTTATTCTAACTTACGATACAATTAATAGTTATTGCACTTGTTTGGAACGAAAATTTTAAGGAATAGAAAGTCTAGGTGCTTTAGATGTCTAAATATGAAAGTTATAGGGTAGGATTTAAGAGAAGTATAATTTGTATGTAAACAAAAACTTTAGGGCCCGTTTGATAACTAGGTTTTTAATTTTTGGTTTTTGAAAATTAAACATAAAGATACTATTTTTATCAATAAATTTAGGGGCAATTGGGTTGGTAGCAAAAAAACTCAATATAATTGTTCATATACCAAATGACCCAATCTATTTGTAAAAATAGCAAAAATTTAAAAAGAGGAATTGAAATTACTAAAACACCCCACATTATTACCGTTGCTATCAGTGATATCACTAGTAGGATTCTATCAGTGATATCACTGATAGAAGTCTGTTTATTTAATAACTATTTTTTTTGTCTGTTTATTTAATAAGTAATTTTTTTTCTTATAATTTTAGTTTTCCATCACCCCATTGATAGCAAACGAACAAGAAATTCAGTCAACCAATGTGTTACAGTATTGGACTTCTATCATCTGATATCAGTGATAGAATTCTATCAAGTGATAGAACTGATATCAATGATAGAAGTCTATAACGATTGTCAATGTGTTATAGTGTTAGACTTCTATCATTTGATATCAGTGATAGAAGTCTATCGGGTGATAAAACTGATATCAGTAATAGAAGTCTATAACTCTATTAGACTTCTTGTTCTTCATGAATTTCTATCAGGCTTGTGATAAATGTCTATCACTGATAGTTGTCTATCAATCATTAAATTCTTTTCAGTGATAGACTTCTATCAGTGATAGATGTCTAATAGAAGTGATAAACTACTATTGTAATATCCATCACTGATAGAAGTGATAGACTTCTATCAGTGATAGTTTTCTGATAGACTTCTACCACAGTTGTCTATCTATTACCTATTACTCATAACTTTTCTATTATCTATTAGACTTCTTGTTCCTACCGACTTCTATCACTGTTTATCACTGATAGAAGTAATAAACTACTATCACTGTTAATGATTGATAAAAGTTAATGAAAAACAAGTGATAGACTACTATTACTGATAGAAGTGATAGGCTTCTATCAGTGATAGTTGTCTAATAGACTTCTACCTATCTATTACCTATTACTCATAACTTTTCTATTAGACTTCTTATTCTTCATGATTATTAACTTTTTTATTCTATCCAACTTCTATCAGTGATAGATGTCTATCACTGATAGTTGTCTATCAATCATTAACTTCTTTACAGTGATAGTTGTCTATCACTATCACTGATAATTGTCTATCTATTACTTATTACTGTTTGTTGTGTGGTCTTCAAATTTTCTCATCAGATGCCAAAGTTCTTGTGTTCATAGTATTTATATTAAACTTTTGAAACAATCACAAACCTTGTGTTGATAGTATGAATAGTATGATAACAATAATATTGAGTTCAATCTTGAAAAAAAATATATAAAACCAATTCTCAAAAATTACATCATGGAAAAAATGGTGGAAATTTACATGTCCTACGATTGTGATCAACACGATGACAATGACTACATTTTGTGTGACTTCTTGCTTCACCAATCGACAGAATCCTTTGCTTTTGGGGTCTTCCTGTTTCGTTTAACAATTGGAGGTAATGCATTCATGCCAACATCTATCGAACTCCATTCAGAATGTTTCCCAACTGAGTGGATTACACCTCCATAATAACAACATTAAGTAATTATAACATGGATAGAAACCGATCACCACATACACAATAATAACTGTATATCATTGATCAATGATATAAGCGATATACAAGATCAATATAATATCAATGATATCAGTTATATCATTCATCAATGATATAAGCGATATTATCAAGTGATATCATTATATCATTATGAATGATATCATTGATCAATGATATCAACGATATACAAGATCAATAGATATCAGCGATAGAAATGTATCATTAATTACTAAAGCCAACAAGATTCAGAGGGGATTTTTTTTGTAGAAATCGTTCTCGTTACCTGCCTTTATTTCATTTTCTTTCATTCTTTTCTTTTCTTGTTCGGTATATTGGTAATCGACTTTTTTTGTTTTCCCACTTTTTCGCCCTCCCTTGATCCCACGGTTCGGACTCACAACTTATCTCAAGGTTCATCCTCAACTGACACTATACAATTCATCAATAGACCTATCATCTTATTTCGCTACATTCGTTCTTACTGTTATGATTGAATTGTTTTTGCTCGAGTGGGATCATAGTTTCATCACTGCGTGCAAGGAGGGTCTTAAGGAAGTTTGATCTACTGTGTTTTTGTGTGTGTGTTGCCAGCAGGATCCAATCGAGGAGGAGACTAATATGGATTAGTTCGAAGCATTCTTTAGGAAAGCCGATTTGGATGGTGGTGGAAGAATTAGTGGAACTGAAGCAATCGCTTTCAAGGACTCTAATTTGCCTAAAAAAAAATTTGTGCAACTTCCTTATTTTCTTTATACTCTATCTGTCACATTTTCTTCTCCAGATTTTTCATGTGTTATTTATCTTAGATAATGGAGTCCATGTACTTGGATTAGTTGGTGAATTTGAAATCCATAAGTTGTTCGTTTTTCACTTAATTAAATTGATTCTCAGTATCAAAAGATTCTATGTCTGCATCTCGTGGAAGTGTGTGTTTGTGAATTAGGTGGTTATCGAATGAAGGAAAATTTATGGACAAACTGCATTGGAAAATTTCAAGCCAAAACCAATTAATCCAATTCTATGATGAATGGGAAACCCACTTAATTAGAGAAGAAAAAAAAAGAACGAAAAGAGAAAAAAATGCAAAAATTTTGAGGAAAAAGAAGGGCCCATGAGACAATTTTGTGCTTTAAAACGAGGGCAAAAAAGGTACGATATAATACTCTTTTAAAATTTTGCCACATTTGCAAATTCTTTTAAAGTTTGCTATATTTGCAAATAACAACCCATAAATTGCTACCTATTACAATTACTCATAAATTTATTCATTTTTTACATATATTTTTAAAATCTAAGTGAAGTTTTGAAAACTAAAAAAAATAGTTTTCAAAACTTGTGTTTGTTTTTTAAATTTGGCCAAAAATTCAAATGGTTTCAAGGATGGAAATTGTAGAAAAGAGTAAGAGAAATTGTAAAAAAATAAAAAACAAACATAATTTTTAAAAATAAAAAACTAAATGGTCATCAAACGTGATCGTAGTTTTCAAAAACTTGTTTTTGTTTTTGAAAAATTGGTTAGTTCCAAGGATGGAAATCATTGTAGAAAATAAGAAGATAAATTGTGGAGGAAAAAAACAAGTACAATTTTAAAAAATCAAATGTGGCCTTAGAAATATGAATACATGAATCAAAATGTGATTCTAGTCGAGAATATAATAAAAAAAATGCGATATTCAATTCTTGACATATCAAACACCTTTTTAGATTTTGAATGATTATATTTCATGGAAATGATACATCAAATACTTGTCAATGGAGTAGTATTTTGATTTTGAAGGCAAAAAAGAAAATGAGGAATAGTGAGGTCAATTCTTCTTTAATTGTCCAAACATGGCCCAATTCCTCCTCTTTTACTTGATGTGATTATTCACTTAGAATGGTCCTTTTTAAGTTGCTATTCAACCCACAATTTTCCTTTTTGCTCTTTGATCTCCATTCAAATAATTCTCTCAACACTCAAAACCAAGTTATGATTTATGAAACAAAAAAAAAAAAAAAAATCTGATTTCATTCCATTTCTTGAAAGAAAATCAATCATTTTTTGTTGATTAAACAGCCTCCATATGAAAACAATGGAGATCCACTCATTACACATCCCAACGTGAGTGTCTAATTTTCAAGTCAGAACCCACTTTAACAACTTTGAAATTCATATTCTAATTATATCTTCTATTTTGCTCACTTGTAAAAAATTCCCTTTTTCTTGTATTTTTCCTTTTGCTTTGCCTTCCTCGTGGAAATTCGTTAACTATGACATCACGATAATTAGATATTTTGTATAATTAAGCCTTTGTCACATAATTTGAGGCATGATCTTGACAACTTAAGTAATGTCTAAGAAGCCTAAGTTTAGAAAGATTGTAATAGTGCGAACTAGTATATATTCAAGCTTGTGGGTTTCTCCCATTGAAGTCAAATTCAGCAACTCCTCTCCTAAACATGTCAAACCGAACCCAATATGAGCCTAATTCATACTCCAAATGCCCTTTATATGTTGCTATCAACTTTTTTTTTTTTAATCTCATTTGAGACATGGTTTCGATATTTCAAATTTGAGTTTAGTGAATTAGAGAATTTAAGTGGAAGGTTTAAGAAACCTAAGTTTAGAAAGAATGTATTTAAGGACTTGACAATAGCGAGCTACCATTCAAGTTCGTGGGGTTTTTTTATAATCACAGTCAAATTTGGCTACTCTAAATGCTTTATGGGATGTTATCAACTTCACCAACATAATCCGATCAATCAAGTCATTAATAACTTTTTTTTTTCTAGATAGATTATAGGTTTGAATTTTTCCTGATTGATTGATATGCACTACTTGAAATAAATGCAAAGGTGTTTTTTGAAAAAAGAAGATGAAGCAAAAGAAAGAAAGGATATTCATATGAATGAATGAATATTGGTTGATGAATTGATGAGTATATATTTATTATGGTGACCCAGCATTGGAATGTTCCACCATCAGCTCACTAAATTTTGTCGTCAGATTTTCAAGTTTGCTCTAACTGAATTGACCATTGATAAGGCTCAATAATTATGAGCTTTAGGAATAAACCTAAAAGGAAAGGGACAGCCTCTTTTGATGATATATGCAATTGCATACCAACAACAGTCAATCAAACCCATTCAATCTCTCTCTCTCTTAAAAAAATGCTTTTTTTTTTTTTTTACTTTGAATCCTCAATAAATCATATTAAATTACCATAGTCATGTTTAAGTTAAATTATAAAAAAATACCTTTAAATTTTGTTTGAGTTTAAAAAAATACTCTTATTCTTTTGAAAGTTGCAATATTATCATTGATCTTTCATATATGTTTCAACTACTTTTAAAGCATAAATCCGTTAGAATGTTGGACGAAACGTTTCGAGATGGTCTTAAATGACGTGACGGTAATTAGGATGTTGTCTAGATTAAGTAGGAAAGAATGACACATGTCTCACCTTTCATTAAATATTCTAATGGTTTTTTTACTCTAAAATAGTTTTGAAACAGCGAGAATAAAGGGATAATATTGCAACTTTTGAAAAAATTGCCATTTTTGAAAAGGCAGCCAAGTTAAAGGGGTATTTTTTTATAAAAAAAATTAGCCTTATGTTTAATTGATTATCAGTGATGCTGGGTTTGAATTTGTACGTGAATCCAAGCTTTAATGTTATTGAATCCATTGATGGGTTCTGAGGTGTAAAGGCAGTTTTCACTATTCATCGCTCTTTCTTCCATTTGATCTCTACAAAAGTAAGTCTTTTTAAGAAGAATTTAGCTTTCAAATGGGTATTTGTGAAAGGTTCTTCTGGATTGGAATCCAAAAAGAAGTGAAATTTGGGAGAACCCCAAATGGGAAAGGTTAAAAAACTGAGAGATAAAAGGAGGATTTGTCAATGTAGTATGGAATTGTTAAGTGGGTACCCCATATTCAAGCGAAAGCTTCGGGTTTGTGCCTTTTGCAACTGGTTTTGGTGGACCATAATGGGAAGAAGAAGGAGAAGGAGATAGATGCAAACTCGCCTTCACTTCATTGGACCACTGAGGTTGAACATTTTTTATTCCTATGGTTATGAATAAAGAGATCCCTACTATTCTCTCCTCTCTTTAAGACTTGAGCCATTTTCTCTCTCTTTTTCTGCACTCTATACTGTTCAACTTTGTACTTTGTGGCTATTGGGGAGAGGCCCTCTTTTGCATCAGAGAGAGTTGAAAAGAAGTTTGATAAATCAGCTTCTTTGTTCTCTATTTTTTTACAGCATTGTTTTTCTCCTGATTCAGAATCTGGATCGTTGCTTCTTATGCCTCTAAGTTTGTTTTCACTTTCTCTCTCCCTTTTCTGTTTGAGGAAATGCATTTGTCATTTTGTTTTGCTGATTTGGGGGACAAATGAATAAACACTAAACAGGGAAATTTGGTTGGATTGCATGTCATTGTATTGAACTTCAAACCTCACCTGCCATTTGGGGAAGGGAAATCCCATTTGGGGCTCTCTCTCTTTCTCTCTTTCTTTTGACCATAGTTCATTAACCTAGAGAGAGTTCCAAAAGAAAACAGGGGAAGCTGCATGAAGAAGCAGAGAAACAATGAGCGATGGGAATTCAAAGAAAAGCAAGGTGTTTCACTTTCTTCTCTACTTGAAACAAGTTTCTCTCTGATCGAAATTTGATTCTAGTTTCTTCATGATTGTTTGATGCAGCTCTCATGGTCCAAGAAAATGGTCACAAAATGGTTCAATATCAAGAGTAAAAGTGGAAATGGAGATTATCAGGCAGATCATGGTGTTTATGAAGGTGAATGTCAAAAGCCTTCCTTCTCCATAGTTTCAATATCTGGTAGAAGATTTTGTTGGCTTGGGATCAGAGATTTTTCTCCTCTAATATTACAGTTGCAATATAATCCCATATCTTGTCATGGTGGCTTTGTTGAATCTCAAATCCAAACGTACGATTTGAGCCGAGTTAGAATCTTGTTTGGACAAAAATTACACCGGTCCATTCCTTGATGGTTTCTTGTTTCTCTTGATTCCCATTATATATGAATTTCAAATTCATGATTTACATGTGTTTCTGCAACCAAATAAGGAATTGGAATATCTTCTAGTTGTAGTAATGGCTTATTGGTGCTAGAAGTTGATTCAGTACAAGGTTCATGTGCTGACAGTGTCTCCCTTGTCCAGGCGGTGATGTTGAGTATAGGACTAGCATTTCAGAGGAAGAAAATTACATTGGTAAGAAAAGCAAAACAGGTAAAGTAAATCAAACTGTCATTTTATTTTTAAACCAATCAGCTTTCTAAATTCTTGAATCTTTTTGCCTTTTTTCTGTCAATCTTACTCCACAGATAGATCTAGTAAGAGCATAGAGCATAGCCAGCATGGACATATGAATATTGACAACCCTCGTATCGTAGATGTACAGAACTACAGGTGTTTATAATTCTTTCCTTTTAAAGCGCAAGTTTGTTACTGCACGTTTTTGTTGAACTGTAATTTAACTACCAGAACTATGTTTCTTTTGTGAGCAGCATTTTTGTTGCTACGTGGAATGTTGGTGGCAGATCCCCTCCTAGTAATCTAAGTTTAGAAGACTGGCTTCATACCTCAGCCCCTGCAGACATTTATGTACTTGGGTATGAGTTGATTCGACACATCTAAGTGTTCGTTTACTGCCACATTTTTTAGTTTTAGCTCTTGAATTCTTAATAAAATCAAACTCAAATTATTGCGAGGTCATGATTTGCAATGCACATATACTATCCTAAAACACTGCTATGGTTGTCAAAAGAAACGAAACTTAAAATTTTATCTACCTCTACCGTGTCTTTCAGATTTCAAGAGATAGTACCACTGAATGCTGGTAATGTGTTGGGCGCAGAGGACAGTGGTCCTGCCAGAAAATGGCTAACCCTCATTCGGAAAACGCTAAACAATCGTCCTGGAACAAGTGGAGTTAAAGGGTGCTACATGCCATCTCCCATCCCTGAGCCAGTAGTAGAATTGAACGACGATTTTGAGGAATCGTTGAGGCTCAAGAACTCATCTTACTTTCTTCGTCGATCTTTTCATACAACTAATAGCTCTAGATCATTTAACGACCCATCGACTGCACTGCCTCAACTTGATAGAAGATTCAGCATCTCTAATCATGTGATCTGTGATCACAGGCCTAGTGACTATGAGTCTAGTTTCAGATGGGGACACAGGCTAAGCAACTATACCAGGAAAAGTGATTATTGTAGGCAAAGCAATGATTCAAGGCCAAGTGACTATTCCAAATGGGAATCATCTGAAGATGACGGATGCCATGGGGATTTGACAAGTGAAGCTTTATTCTCGCCGCCATTATATGGTGGATCCACATCCAAGGAAGACGAAGACAGGATGTTGGGACGTTCACGGTATTGCTTGGTTGCTAATAAACAAATGGTTGGCATTTTTCTCACAATATGGGTCAGGAGTGAATTGAAGGATAGCATACGAAACATGAAAGCATCCTGTGTTGGTAGAGGATTGATGGGTTACCTAGGAAATAAGGTATCAATTTTAGTAGCTACTGTATTTTGTATCTTCCTATGGTTACCAGAAGTATAAAACAAGCCTGTTACTAAGTAACTTAGTATATTCTGCATGTTTTACTACAGGGATCAATTTCGGTCAGTATGTCTTTGCATCAAACAAGCTTTTGCTTCATCTGTAGTCACTTAACCTCGGGGCAGAAACAGGGTGATGAGTTAAGAAGGAATTCTGATGTGATGGAGATACTGAAGAAGACCAGGTTTCGGTGTGATCGAGGCTTGCCTCATCAGAAGTCCCCGCAAACGATTCTTGAGCATGAGTAAGATCCTTACTCTCCAGTGTTTAGTTTTCCCGTTATTGCTTGCAGTTAGATAAAGCTGAGAATTGAAAGTGGAATAGACAAAACCTATATATGTTAACAGTTTGAGACAATGGCATGCTTAACACATTTTAGGCTAGTTCATGTTTCAGTATCTGTGTATTAAATTTGCTGGAAAAACTATAAGTCGGTCGTGAATTGTGCACGCCAATGTTCCACGTCACTCTTTCAATTTGATGTTCTTTATTTGTCTACCAACACTGTCTTTAAGTAATTTAACTATGAGTTGATCTTCCAGCCGAATTATCTGGTTTGGGGATTTAAATTACCGAATTGCTCTTTCTCACCGCTCTGCCAAGGCACTTGTTGAGATGCAAAATTGGAGAGTATTGCTTGAGAAGGATCAGGCATGTTTATAATTCTTCCCGTGACATGTAGTTTTGTGTTCTAAATGCTTTGTTCTTTTCTGATACCATTAGTAATGCAACTTTTTATTTAAATTATTCCCTTCTTTGCAGTTACGCAATGAGAAGAATTATGGCCGAGTCTTCGTTGGATGGAACGAAGGCAATATATATTTCCCGCCCACTTACAAATACTCAAATAATTCAGACCAGTACTCTGGGGATGGTATGTACTGGAAGGAGAAACGTAGGACTCCTGCTTGGTAAGAAAAACTCTCAAGCAAAATGGGCACATTTGTTTAAATTTTATCCCACATGCTTGATAAATTAATAGAAAGTAATGATATAGGGAGTTGAGAGAAGAAACTTATCTGCAATTTTAGTGTACCAAGATTCTAAGACCAACCTCCAGACTTCTTACTTCTGTCTTTTAATGTTGTATTTGAAGGTGTGATCGGATTTTGTGGTATGGAGAAGGTCTCCATCAGTTATCGTATGTCCGGGGTGAATCCCGGTTTTCAGATCATAGACCTGTTTATGGCATATTTTGTGCTGAGGTTGAGTCAAATCATGGCCAATTAAAGAAAAGCATGAGTTCTAGTTCCAAGGTTGATGCGGAGGAGCTCCTACCATACTCTCATGGATATACTGACCTGAACTTTTACTGAAATAATGTAATGGCTTGGACTGGTGTTTATGTAAGCAAGCTCCCACCCTGTCTCATCTGAATTTTTACTACTACAAAAGATCTATTATTTTAAGAGGCCCAAGTTTATCTCAGCACAATTTTTTACCTGCAGAAACCAACTGCAAAAGTTCTTCCTCTTTGCCATAAATCGACTGCAGAAGTAACAATGTTTAATAAAGAATTTCAGGTGAACTACTCTATATTATACTAGAATTTCAGTTCCAGCCTTCCACTAGGCCGATGTTGGCAATTGCCATAATGTGATAAAACATGGTTATGAAACAGCATTATTATGTTTTTCGTGGCGAACTTTGTATCTCAATTTGAATTCGGAAGAGTGGTACTTTTTTTTGTTAATGACAGGAAACCCTGAATCATCGGTCGATTCGGTCCATATCTTTTGAACTTCAAATAGTTTTCAGAATGCTTTCATGTCCAGAAAGCAGGAGGTTCAGTCTTTCCTCCAACTGCTGGTTTTCTTTTGGTTTACTTGCCTTCCTTACTTGTTTTTACTCTTCTTGTCAGGTATTAAAATGGAATTGTGTTGGATTATCCAAAACTACAGTGGTTTCCAAAGAGATCAAGATCTCAAATAATCAACCCTCCATATATTTCTCCATCCCAAATGGGAAAACACCCAACATCTTTTACAAAGTTGCACTTTTTTTGGACTGCTGTACTCGAGTGCAGGTACGGTATGGTTTCTGCATCGATCGTCTTTATTAATGTAAATGAATAGTTTGTCAAAATGTAACTATAACAGTGGACTTATGAATAGGTAAATGATGGTAGATTATGATGATGGTGATGATTTTATTTTGGCCTGGAATATACAATCACTTAAAACTCCAGCCAAATAACAGGTAAATGCATAGTGTCTATGTCACCCTTTGGTGGAACTTTTGACACTTGATAGTACAATCATTTTCAAAAAATGGAACAATACATAGTATTGATGATAGTCCTTTGCTTTTGCAGCAAGAGTTTTTCTGAGAGAATTCAGGTTCAAGGGGTGGAAAAGGGTCTTGAAAATTGTTGAATTTTAGGCACAGAAGAAAGGATGAGCCCAACAAATCAAGCAGAAGGTCTTTTATTCTACTTCCATTTGAAGCAGAGGATGGATATTGCTCTTCTTGTTAACATACTCAGTCTGATCCCACCTGAGAAGATGAAAAGTACCAGAAGAAATGAGGAAGAACTTGTTTACCAGCACAAGTTTCAAATCACTTGATATTTGAAGTGACAACAATGCTTGATAGTCACTTGTAAGTGAGAAAACATTCAATAAGGATGGTAGTTCTATACCATTGGATGTAAGAGAGAGATTAAAAATTATAGTTTAAACATGTATCCTGAGGTTTAAAAGGAGGCAACTACATATACATAGAATAATTTTTTTCTCATAAAGATCCAAATACTAGTTGATTTCATATTTTAGCTGAGCCGAGTAGGTTTTATTTTCAATTAAGAGCTGAGGGAGATGTTGTGGTATTATCATTCTACAACAGCCTAATTTTTCAATTGAAAAAACATGGGAATTTCTCGTCCATATTTACCCGCTTATTTCCAAAAGTGGCCATTCAAGAAAAGCTGCATGATTAAAAAAATCCAACCATGGCCAAATTAAGGTAAAGATGTCCTAGTTATTTTGAAATATGCTTGTATTTGAAATGGTGAAGATTTTATTAGAGATTTTAAGATTTAGGTTAAATTACTAATGTAGTCCCTCAACTAAGATTTTTATATCACAAAAGTGTTCCTTAAACTTTATAAAGTTTTAATAAATCTTTAAACTTTCAATTTCGTGTCTAATAAATAATTGAATTTTAAATTTTAAATCTAAAATGTTCTAAACTTATTCCATATTTTAAAATTCCAACTTTACTTATAAGTTCAAAATTCTATTAGATATAAAATTCAATTTCATATCAAAATTGAAAGTTTAACGACTTATTAACTATTTTAAAATTCGTAGACCTATCTAGGGACAAGAATACCTTCAATACAAAAGGGTTGCAGAAAAGGGCCATAGAACTCTGTTGGGTTGAAAAGAGCCATCACTCATTAAAGATGAAAGAGACCAACAATAAAAATGAAATTTGGCAAACAAAAAAGAGAGAGAACTGTGTTCGAAATGGATTCTCTGAAACCACATTAAAAACTATTAGTTTAGATTGAGATGACACCAAATGGATCAAACCGATCCTAGCAATGAACCACTAAAGCGCAACAAACTGATTCCATTAGCAGCAAGTCGCACCCTGTTCCCCATCCAAAATCCAAAAGAAAACAAAAGTAGGGCATTGAAATTGTCAACTATCACTCATTAGAGGAAATCTCATTGATGCATGTGCACGAGTTGGGCTGTCAAAACACAAGTTTCACTATATAAAATATAATTTGATAGTGCCAAATTGCTAAATAATGGCATCTCGAGCAAACAGCAGACTAGTAAAGCGTGTATTTAAATGGTTCCAAGCAATAATACTTAATTTAAAAGCAGCAAGTATTTTTCATAGTCAAAATCGCTGATTATCTCTGATTTCTCAACTTGGCAGAAACATAATACAACTATAACTAAAACAAAGGAAAAATAAAAAATAAAAAACCACAGTTCATTGGTAAAATTATAAGAAAGTTGATTCAAGAATCCATTTTCAAGCCCCAACAACTTCAGTGGCCCCCTCGACAACTTCATCAGCAGGCCTATCTACCTTCACGCCAACGTCTTCTGAATAATCACCATGAACCTACATAGTCAAAGAAAAAGATTGGTTGGTCATAAAGATAAAAACTATTGCAACCAATTTCACAATCTCAACTGACACTTTGAACACTAATTTGAACAGGCAAAAGGTTGACGAGCAGATTTGACCATGAATCCTTGAATTGAGGAGTGAAAATAGAAAGTAAAATTAGGCGGGAGAGGTTGAGCACGTTTGATAAGCAGACAACAAGTTATATACCTCCATCAACTTTCCAAGATCAAACTTGGGAGCTTTCAAGATCTTGACCTTCCGAATGAAAACATTCTGTAGAGGGTATATGCTAGATGTTGCCTTCTCGATTTCCTTTCCAATAGATTCAGGAATAAACTTACGGACCAACTCTTTCAGATCACATGATGTTGCCTGGTTGACCATGATCTCCCTCATCTTTCGGCGAATCTGTAATAACAAACTACAGTTAACAAACAGTAACAGATTGCATGGTTGATCATGAACACTTAATCTCATTCTCATGTCCTTAAAAATCAGTCTCATGGCACATAAACATATTTTCATTCCAATTGAGAAACCAGAAATATAGCTAAAGCTGCATAGAGCAGAGTTTACTCAACTGATGTGGATCAACTCTTAGTTTAATACTGTATAACTAAAAATTCGATATATCATAGTAGTGTAAAAATAATATTCAGAAAATAAAGTACTTGTTGAAATAGGAATAAGAAAACAACTAAATTCAAGTAGCAATAAAAACATGCTACCCATCAAAGTAAAGAAAACTCATTAACCATAGATAAACTAAATTTAGTCAAACACGTAGGTTTATCAAAATCCACAATTAGTAACAGATGATTTTATTTTTCTGTATACAGTACTGAGCTATTAAAGAAAGCAGTCTGAGAATCTGGAAAGAATATTATCAATGACAATCAAAAAGTCACAAGCAGGTAACCGTAAAATGCTACGAAGAGAAGTAGAATTAGCATCAAGAAGGTGAGACGATTGCTAAACACAGGTTTTAGAAAAGTCAATCAACTACAAGCCACCTATGTTCTAACATTGTGCATGCACTAATCACATACAAACAATACTTGCATACATACCCTTGTTTAAGAAAAAAAAGTTATACACAAAGCTTTAATTCAATCGACAATTTCTAAATCCAACATCATTCTTCCCAGTCAACTCAACATAGAAATTTCAGACATCAGTAAAAACTTTCTTATGAAAAAGATAACATGTAATCAGTAGTCACCTGTCTAATCTGACTGGATTGTGCATAACAGGTCCTTTTGACCTGGTTTGGGCGTCTCTTGGTAAATCCAATGCAAAACATCCTCAGAGTATAGTTGTCTGTGGTCTTAACATCCACATGAGCTTCAATCAACGTATGCCACTTCCTTACCAATGACCTCAATTTATCAGTGGTAAAATTCATTCCCTGTGAAACATGGAAGTTTATGAGATATAAAAATTCATTCTAAGGGCCATGCTTGAAATGGAGAAAAGACAGGCATTCTTGACTAAAACAACAAAAAAATAGTAATATTTGAACACTCCTATATCCATTTCCAAAACTATAAAAGAACCAATTCATACCCAGAAATTAGTCAGAACATTCCTTCCTTGAACATCTTCTGCTCTCAGTCTAATCTTTCTGTAGGCGTGCTCCTCATCATCCTGAAGGTCAGCCAAGGATACCTCAAACACTCTGTGTTTAAGTCCCTCAGAAGCAATCTGTTGGAATAAGTATTAGCATTTGAAAATACACAAGCAAGATGAAAAGATACCACGCTGTAAAAACAGATAATTGCCACGGCAATCTACAAGCACTACCAGACATCCAGAATCTAACATCAATTACCCAAAGTATAAAACACAGCTCACTATATTTAATATTTAATATACAAGAATAACGTATACAATTCTTCAAAGAATGTAAAAGGCAGGCTGTGGAAAAATAAATGCATCTTGTAATCTATTCTGCAATCAACACAGTCGAGCTAGAAAAAACTGACTGGTGAGAACTTTAGTCAAACACCTCATGTATGCTAATTTTTATTTTCTTCAGTATATTCTACATCACTAGGCCTGCTCCTTTTCTGTGCCTGTATACTGTTGGGCTCTGACACATGAAATAATATTCGGACGTCTTCGTATAAGAGAAAATACGGTAACCTCTCTATGAATAAGAGAAAAATGCTTTCACACAACAAAGGCGAACTAGGGCAAACGTATATGGAGAAAGCAAAGGCTTTTAGCGGAGAAAACTAAAGAAACAATGACTGAAGGAAAACGATTACACTGTCGAATATACCTTGGTACCCTGTGTGCGCGTAACGAGAGTCTTCCCGACGTTCTTTACACTGAACACAGATGGTGCCTTGATATCGTACCAATCCTTCTTTGCAAATGGGTCGACACTAAAGGATCCACACAGGAACGAAACCAAATTAATAAATCCAGCGATTGAGCACTATGAACTATGAAGAGAATAATTGAAATAAACTAAAACCCGACGATATCAGACGCCCGGATCTGATATGATGACTTTCAATGGAAGGGAACAAAATACTTACGTCTTCTTCTTGCCTCCCTTCTTTCCTTTCGAAATCCTCTTGTTTTTTCTGCAAGGAGAGGAAGAGAAACAGTTGAATCAGTGAAAGAGTGTGAAGGGGAAGGGAGGGACAAAAGAAACGGAGACGAAAGGTTACCCGACAGCCATTGTTAGACCAGTTGAGAAGCTTTGAGCAGCTCCAGCGGAAGAAAATCAAGCGCGAGAGAGAGACGGCTGTGCCCAAACCCTAATTTAGTCTCCTTAAATAGGTCCTCGGCTCATTTCTTTTTTCCCCCAATTAGGTTTGCTTGCCTCCGGTTCTTGTTAAAGTTACAAATTTGGCCTTCATACTTCGAATGCGAATTAATTAATAAATTAACTAAACCTTGAATGTTAGGCTTCTTTGTTTTTTTTTTTTTAACAATACCTTGAATAGGCTAAATAAGTCATTTTAAACTAAACCTTTAATTTTAATAAATGTAAAATTGATATTCAGTATAAAATAATAGGGGTGAGCATCGGTCGGTTCGACAAGCCCTTTTTTTCATTTTAAACTGACTAAAACCGACCAACCGGTCGGTTTGATCGATTTTTATATATTTTTTAAATATTTATTTAATTAATTATTTAATAGTTTATAATTATTATTGGATTATTATTTAATATATTTTGATAAAATCTTTTTAGTTTTATTATTATTATTATTATTATAATATTTTTTATTTCGATCCCGACCGAAAAAACCACAAAATCGACCGACCAACTTCGATTCGGTCGATCGAATCGGTTTTCTATCTTTTTTTGTTCACCCTTATAAAATAAGCTAAAATAAAAAATTGAAGACACCTCGAAGAAGATTTATTCATTTTATTTTTTTGTCCTTACGCTTCCTTCAATTTCGCAGGAAATTTATGGTTCCGATCAGAATTATTCTTCATTTATGATTTTTATTTTTTTTATTTCGATTAAATTAATTTTTTTAATTTTGTATTTAAATTATTAATTTCTAATGCGATTTTTTTTTATTTTCTTAAAAAAACAAAATAATATTTATAAAGTTTGAATCTATGATATATATACACAGAGAGATAAATTGGGGCGCGGATGTTTTCCATCCCCATTTGGCTAGCAAAAAAAGTTTCCTTACTCCCCTATTCCGCGCGAGATTATCCACACCGTAGGGTGAGTCTCGCACATAAAAAAAACAATATATTTTAAAACAAATTAATTAAATAGTTAATTTCTTATTGAAAATTTTAATTTAAACAAATAATTTCACAAGAAATCTCCATTAAAAAACTTTAGTAAATCTCCTAATAGAAGCCAAATAATACTACTTATCAAACTATTTAGTTATCCCAGTCCAGCTATTCAAGCAAATAGTTCAAAGAACTTAAATTATTTAAGTCGTTAAATAATAAATTTTAAATTTTAAATATTACATATAATAATAACAAATTAAAATTTTGCTTGGGTGAGGGTGGTATTCCTCGTCCACGTCTCCATTTACTCGTGCGAATTTTCTACTTCCATTTTTTCTCCATTCTCCACTTAAATGGTATTTCATACTACGTTAGGGTCAAATTGGAGAAATTTGCATGGAAAACTCCTTTTCACATGCATTAATGTGATTTGACCCATGTTATGAAATTAATGACATTTGACCCTTTTTGTACCGTACATTCCGTCTAAATTACCGTAAGGGCATCATACTGACTCTAGCTCTTTAGCTCTCGCTCAAGTCACGTTCTCGCTCTCATTCAAGTCTCGTTCTCGCTCTCGCTCTCGCTCTCGCTTATGATAGTAATTAAGTTGTCAAAATTCTGGAGAAAAGAAAAAAAAATCGTACTATAGTTGACTCGCTCACGCTCTCGCTGGCTCGCTCTTTCTCTGCTACTCCAGCTCTTCTCTGTCTTTTTTTGTCATTTGTTCTTTTTATTTTTTCCTTCATGTGAGCGAGAGCGAGAGCGAGACAACGGGAGCGAAAGCGAGACAACGGGAGCGAGAGCGTGAACAGCGTGCGGGAGCGTGAACAAGAAAGACCGCTCTATATTACCCTTATGAGTCATTTTGCGCGCATTACCACGTCAGAATAGGTCATATTTCATTATTTTGAAATGTCAAGTCAAATGTTATTAATGCATTGGAAAATGGATTATCCGTACGAATGCCCCGTCAAATTGCTCGGGGTAAATGGAGATCCCTACACCCAAACACGTCAAATTATCACATAGGATTTTTGTTTTTTTTTTTCTTTTGGTTCAACGTAGAATGAATTATGCATGAGAGGTGAGATGATTTATCTATTAAACTATTTATCTTTTTAAACAATATTCAATAAATTAAATAATATATTGACAAATTGGGCTAACAAAAGAAATTATTACGAACTCTTCAAGAATTATACAATGATATAAATTGGTTATGGTATGATAGATAAAATTATTGTTGGAGGGCTTTTCTACACTAGGTATCAAACTAAGCATTGAAATCACCCATGATTTTCAATCAATTAAATAAGGAGCTTATTTGGTTTAAGTTGATCCAAAAATGTAAATTTGAAAACAAGGATTCAATGAAAGCAGAGTTGTATTTCATGTTTTCGAGATATGTGTTTGGTAGTAATAGATTTAGAAATTTGATTACATTTTAAACAATAGTTTAAAATGTGTTCTATAATATATTTATATATCATAAAATTAGTTGTAATTCCAAAACTAAATATTAGGTTGAATATAAGACATTATTAATTAATTTATGAACATGTTATTTTTTTATAAATTTTATATTATTATTATTTTATAATATAATATAATATTTTATATTTTATAATATATTATATATTATATTATAGCTATTTTAATTTAACAAAATTAAATTAAGTTTATAAACATGAAATACTATATTTACTAAGATATTTATCTTTGTTTAATATAATTCTGCATTTTAAAATTTCAAATTCGAATCTGGATACAATGAAAACATAAAAATGTTGTTTTCGAAATTTCTACTATTTGGATCACGAATCCAAAAAGCGAGTTTCAAAACACGCGTCACAAACGCATATTCACTAAATTCAGTGAATCTGAAAACATAAAACAGAATTCGGATTGCTAACCAAACAGACCCTAAATAACTTAGAGGATCGCCTTAAAAAACTCGTTTGATTTTTTAAAACAAGTAAGTTCATGCAGTAAAATTACATTATTTTTATACTCATGGCACGATTAGGAATGTGTTATTTTCCCTATCCTCGTAGAATGAGTGAGGGAGAGAAGATAAAATTTCTCTCATTGGCTAAGCAGGGCCCCGTCCCCGCCCTGTATTTTTTAAAATATATATATTTGTATATATAATAAACCATAATTATATTTTTCTTTATTAAATATCATTTTTATTTGTATACAACAATAGAAAAAAAATTGTCAACAAGAGCATAGCTCAACTGGCATCATGTATGATTCATGACCAATAAGTCATGGGTTCGAATCCCCCTACCCCCAATTGTTTTTGTACTAAAACAAAGGCAAAATACACTTTGATTTTGTAGTTTTTTTAATTTATATTTAAGATTATTTCTTTTCTTTTAGGACTTCTCATGTGCATTTTTTTCGGTGGGTACTTCAAAGTTGTGGACAGAAACGTTCGTTAGTTGACTAATGGAAAAATGATGTGGCATGTTATTGAATTGATAATTTTTAAATGAGGTGTTAAAATTTATATTATTTCAACATTATGTGGTTATTTTTAAATTTTTTTTTTTACTTTTTCTTCATCTTCTGTCTTTTTTTTCTTTTATCTCATCCCTTTATCTCTATTTCTTCTTGCTTGTCTATTTTTTATTCTTTTTTTATTTCCTTGGCTCCAACACCAATATCGAAACACAACGATGACAATAAAGACTTTTTCATCGCATTGATCCAGCGCCTTACTCAGTCCACCTTCTTAATCCTAAAAAAACGTCTTTGTCCACAACTTTGAAGTACTCACGTCTTAATTTTTATTTAATTGATTTGATTTTTGCGATGAGATTCTTATTATTTTTTGTGGTTCTATTTTTTTTTATTATGTAGAGTTGTGGTTTGATAAAAAGAAAAAACAAAATGCATAGGTAAGATTCGTAAGAAACGAAATACCGAAAAAAATGCACATGAGAAGTCCCAAAAAAAAAAATAAAAGAAATAATCTTAAATATAAATAAAAAAACTACATAATCTTAAATATAAATTTTGACACATCATTTTTCCGTTAGTCAACTAACTGTCAACTAAGGACCATTTATAACTATTTTCCAAACCTCAGGGACTAAAGTGTTCATTTTGAAACATTAGGGACTAAATAGACATCAACTTCAAACCTCAGGGACCAAAAATGTATTTTTTCCAAAAAAAAAACAATAGAAAAAAATTATTTTTAATAGAAATCTTTAATTAAGAATGAACCATTTACCTACAAAATTAAAAAATACATATTTAATGAAATTTAGAAAAATAAAAAATAATAAACGAATAATTATTCTTCGCATGAACCCAATACCCTGCAAATTATCGAGGGAGTCCCCGCCCGTACCCGCAAAATTAAATGAGAAATTTCACAAGAACGAAGATGAAATGGGTGTGAGGATGGGAACAGGGAAGTCATTCCCCGACCCCGCCCCGTTGGACATTTTTAGGCGTAATGCAATTTAAAAAAATGGACTACATTCAAGAGGGTACTCAATCTAATTACGATCAATACTACGTGGAATCTACTTCTCTTTTTTTACTTTCCATGTTTTGATTATTTTTCTTCTTCTTACCTCTTCATCCTTTCTTTTTTTGGAATTTTTAAGTTAGATAAAAAGAACCCATGATTATTTTGATGGCTTTATTAAAACTTTTCTCATTCATTTTATGATATCGATATTTTTTTATGCGTGAATTTGGGTTCAACATAGTTTTTCTTCTTCTCTTCTTATTCTTTTTCTTTATCTTTCATTTTTTATTTAGAACTTATTGGAGTTGATCAGGGGTGTAACAGTTTGGGTTGAGTTAGATTTTTTTTTTTCCGGTTTGAGTTGAGTTAGAATTTTGGAGAACCGAAATTACGGGTCGGTTCTCAGGTTGACCCGACTTGACCCAACCCAACCCAAAATTTATGTTTTTTTTTATAATTATATATACACTTATGATTGAATTATTTTTCAATTTGTTTTTTTTTTTTATGTTTTTTTCCTATAAGATTCTAACAAATATTAAGATGTTATGAAGTTTGAAATTTGATAATTGAATTTTATATGATTTTAGTTATAAATTAAGAACAAAATATTTCAAATAATTAAGATAAATATTTTTTTAAAAAAATCAACCCGACGGTCCAACACAACCCAACCCGAAAAAATAGTGTTGGATTGGGTTGGGTTGCAACCTTAATTGGGCAATTTGGGTTGCCAACCCGACCACCCAAATTTTTCGGGTTTGTTCCAAAAAAAAACCGTTCAACCTAACCCAACCTAACTTATGTACGAGTCGATAAAGAGAACCATAATTATCAGTATAGTTCTATTAAAATTTTTCTCATTTGTTTTCTAGCATCTATATATTTTGATTGGTATTGATAATATAACAAATTTTGGGAGTTTTGGCATTTCGCCATAGATAGAGTCAAATTTAAATCAAATTTTTTATATACATTTTTATCGAATATACAATCACAGTAATAATACCGATGACAACCATATTTTAATTGATAATTTTTTTTATATATATTTTTACCGATAATGATAACATATTTTTTTATGCACCATATTTTTATTCATAGGTTATATGTTTACACGGTAACATAGATAATCGATTATGATAATCTTTTTTTGCATGAGATTTGAATTGCGAGATTTGACCCTACTATATTCTGAACGATCAAATTTGCCATCTGTTAGAAAATTTAAAAAATATGTGGGTCAAGACACGACCATTTCAAAATTTTTGACAAAAGTTATTTCTGATATAGTGGTACGTGTGCTTTTAGTACTAGATAATATAATTAAATCAAACTCTTATGCAAATATAGAACATCTCGATATATTGACTTTTATTATATACAAAATTAAAAGTTTAAAATATGGACTAACAAGCATTTCAACGGATTAAAATAACGTTCACCAATCTATTTAAAAATTTTGGTACAGGAACAGGATAGATTTTTAAAATTAATTTTATTTCTTGAAGTGCAACCCTAGAAGTTGATAAAGGAAATTTTGTGTCAAACATTTTAAAAATTTAAAAATTAAGAAAAAATATTTGTAACAACAAAAACCCCCACTCTGTTACTCTATGGAGCCTTCCGTGTTAGTTTCTACGCTTCCAGCAGTCCGTGTTAGTTTCTTCAAAAGTTCAGATTTTGAAGAAAGGAAACAACGCCCCGCCGATTCCGCCTTTTCACCGGAGAGACTGCTCTTTCTTTCTCTGTAGTTTCTGTTTGCGCCACCAATTTCAGTGCACATAAATCGAATTGAGAGTAACAATGGCGGAAGCAGAGACAGGATCAGCTACAGGTAACAGCGGAGGAGGGGCGGAGGCGTCGCTGAAAGAAAAGGGCAATGAGTTTTTTAAAGCAGGGAACTATCTCAAAGCTGCTGCACTTTACACTCAGGCTATCAAGCTAGACCCTTCAAATCATGCTCTTTATAGGTATATTCCTCTTTCCTTTTTCTTTCATAATTGATCAGAATGCTATTCTTTTTGGTTCTTTGCACTATTTTATTGATTTTGACATCTGGGATTGCATGCGAATACAATGTTGCTCCTGATCTAAGGATGTTATCTTAATCGAGAGCTCAATTCTTGTTCTCCCAGTAGCTTATTAACAGGATTAGGTTATAGAATACCATTCTGTGTTGGCCCAGTGGTCTCTAATGTAAATAGTATAGGACTTAGAGATAGTGAGTGCAAGTCATGGTAGCCACCTACCTTATATAGTTGTTTCGTAAGAATAGTTTAAGGGTGTGCAAGATTGGCTTGGATCAAGGATATTAAAAAAAGAGATTAGGCTATTGGCTTTAAGCCAGATTAATTTTTGAGAAGAAAGTTGCACACTCATGCATAGTTTTTAAGAAGACGAAAGTTGTACACTCATGCATCTGTTCGGCAACGTAGCCCAACATCCACTTTTCAATCAGCAGCAAATCCCTTTTCTCAATTGGAGGAATTACAAGGAACTCATACCCAGTGCAATAGGACTGGAATTACAAAAAAATTAAGGAAAAACTGAAGTTTATCTCACACTCTCAACCAGACTTTGATTTAGGTCCCTCTTTAATACATTCTATAATTAGCCGTTAGCTTGGCTCACTACCAAACTGAAATTTAACTAACTTCCAACTGATTCAAAAATAAGTTTGTTCCGGTGTTTACACACCCATTTGCTTTAATTTGATAATTGGCTGGCAGCACACAATGTTCGATCTCAAGATTTGTGTAGAAGCTAAAAACTTGATGTTGCAAACATGAGACAATGGATAGTTTTAGATTCTTAGTTTTATAAGTTGTGCTGATGTATTTTTGGTTTTCCAGCAACCGTGCTGCTGCATTTTTGCATCTAGTTAAGCTTAACAAAGCACTTGCTGATGCTGAGACGACAATTACATTGAACCCACAGTGGGAAAAGGTAACAAATTTCATTCCTTGTATTGTTTGAGCCAGACCTTTTTCAGTTCCTTTCATTTAGTCTTTTGCTGTTTTGATGTGCCACAGGGATATTTCAGAAAGGGATGCGTATTGGAAGCCATGGAAAAATATGATGATGTATGTTGAATGCTTCCTTTGCAATGGTCCTGTCAATGACGATACATGATATTTGTTGATTACGGCTGAATTCTTCTAATAGTTCAAATGTTCTTGTTGTAGGCCTTGTCTGCATTTCAAAAGGCCTTGCAGTACAATCCACAAAGTGCAGAAGTCTCAAGAAAGATCAAAAGGGTTTCACAGTTAGTGAAAGATAAAAAGAGGGCTCAAGAAGTGGAGAACAAGAGATCAAATATAGATATGACAAAGCACTTGGATAAGCTGAAATCTGAACTGGTGAGCTGCATTCATATAAATGAGGCTCATTTCACAGTCTATACTGTAGGTTATGAAAATAGCAATTTTCCACGTTTCCATGCTCCAGGGGTGAATTTACTCATGAATTAGCCATATTCTTTTTCTCTCTAGCCCTCCTGAAGTGTTCATTAGAATCACCGTCTCTTTCTATTTGCAGTCTGACAAATATGGCTCTGAAGAACGCTGGAAAGACATATTTTCTTTTCTTGTTGAGACTATGGAGGCTGCTGTTAGATCATGGCATGAAATTTCTAATGTGGATGCTAAAGTTTACTATCTACTTGATAAGGAAAAGACGGATACTGAAAAATATGCTCCAATTGTAAACATCGATAAGGTGTTAGCCGTCTACTGTTTTCTTCTTCACTTTGTTTATAGTTGCACTTGTTACTTTTTGTTCCATTTCTTACTTTCATTAAATTAAGTTAATGGAAGGATTTGTCTCTTATTAAGCCCGTTATTCTCAAAACTCCAATATTGAGTCTAACTAGTTTACTTGCTTCCTAGAAGAAATTGTGTAGCCATTATATACCAATACTTCTGTCTTTTGTGCAATGCAGGCATTTGAATCACCCCACACGCATGGGGATTGTTTTCAATTTTTAAGGAAATATGCCGAGGATTCAGTCTCTCGAGCAGCATGCTTGATTACTCCCAAAAGCTTGATATGTTACCCACAGGTGAGGTTGAGTGTCTTTGTTTCTACATTGCAACAATATGGTATATCCATAAAACTGTATTTTTACATCGTGATGATACAGTATATACTAAAATCACTTAGTTTACTAGGTTAATTCGATCACCTAATCAGCTCATACTTAACAAATATCAATTCTACCATTTATTTCGTTTGAGATTGAACTATTTTCATTGAGAAATCTTCAGTGGATACTTTTCTCAGTTTCTGTCATATGAATATTCTCGAGAACTCTTTTAATCTTTTCATTTTCTTGTCATGGCAGTACACCTATAATCTATCGGTTTCCTATGTTACCGATTCATATCTTATTTGTGGACTTACATATCACTCTTCTTTTCTCCACAGTAGATAGAGGCTATACATCCTGTTCAAACCAGAAGACTCCCAAGTAACAGTGTCTAGTGATACAAACCAAAGTACTGAAATGAGGTTGCAAGATAAAACACATAGAACTACAATAACTTCCTAGTAATTTAACGTATTTGGAACCTCCCCTCTAGAGCTCACTCAAGCCTAGACCAACTAAACTCTTGTCTACCTTCATCCCCTCTCACTTCCTTTATTTATAACCAACTTCTTGGCTAAATAATAATGTGCCCATACTATCCTAAATTAATATTGTTCCTAAAAATTATCCCTAATGGTATTCCTAACATTTAGTTGTGCAAATATTCTCATTGCAGGTCTGGAAAGGACAAGGTTCAAGAAAATGGAAGCATGGGCAGCATGATGGTTTCTTCGTTCAGCTTGAAACCCCTTCCCTAAGAAAGCTATGGTTTGTTCCTAGTTCCAGTGAACTGGGACGACCATTGTGCCGGTCTCTCTCTCTCTCTCTCTCCAATGCAGTTCTGTCCGTCTGGGTTGCATTCTGTCTCATTTTATTAACTTTTGTGGTTTCCTTAATCACGTTTTACCGTAAACTTTGGTTTTCGAAGACATTCAGGGAAATGGGGAATTAGAATACTGCCCAACAGTTCAATTTTAAAACTAATTTCAGGATGATCTCCATGGACATGAATCTGCTCTGTTCAAAACTGTGGTTCATGTGCACGATTTATCTGTCATCCTTTGCTAATTAATTACTTTTATTGTTTGCCTTTGCCATCATGTCTTGTTAAAAAAATAGAAATTAGATGTACGGTAGAAAATTTTACAATATTGTAAATATAGATCTCATATATCCTAGCAGACATATCTTCTGTTAGAGAATGTCATCAAAGAATACTTAAACATTCTTGTCGTTAGTTTCAAGCATATCTCAATCCCTTCTACTGTCATAATAATTATATCATTCATATTACAATTTTCCAAATGGAATGTGATATTCTCCATCCGGTAGACTATAGATGAACGTTAGCCTTGTTTATTTTTCTCATCTATAGACAATATGATATCGACATTCTAGTAAATTTGAGATCTTTATCCATGGTCACAGCATTCATGTCTTATTTTTGTACTGTCTGACTTCAATCATTTTCAGGGATCCTGAGGTTCTGGATATCGGTGCCCATGAATTACTACCACGCATATTTAAAGAAAAGCTGCTGAGCACTTAGATCCGATAGCAGCCAGACTTAGGCGCGAACTTTTCATGTTATCAGCGATTTTTCTGAAGCATGCATTACTGACAAAGCTTCTTATGTCTTCGAAGGTCCCTTCTGAAATGTTTGCAAGTGTTTCACATTCATACCATGCCCACACAGATATGAACTCTGGAAAGTTTGAAAACTGAGACCTGCTTTGGTTTTTTTTCCAGACCATGGAGAGATTCTTTGTTATACGATTGCTTTCTTGTTATGTAGTGTTGCTGAGTATTTTAGTCCTTTAAGCTTATTTTAGATTTCATCAGGTTCTGCATTAAATTTATATCTCAAGAATACATTTATTTTTGTTGTTTTGTAGTTTGTAAAATGGAAAGGATCGTCGTTCTTTGAATGCTCAAGATCGATCATGTTTGCAGTTTGTCAATGGCTGTTCTCTTTGAACTGCATCATTTTTTTTTATTAACAAAAGAATGAAGATGAATCCCTTTCTTTAGTGATGATGGGGCACATCAATGCTCAATATTTGCCTCTGTTTTTGAATCTTAGAGAAGCCCTGCTCTTTGTTTCTTACTAACCTGTGTAAGTTTATACAAGTATTATTTTTTTTTTTGAAACTGGAATATTTTCAAAGAAGCCTCAACAAGAAACACCTACCCACTCTCACATTCTTTCCCTCTGGAAAACTAAAGAGCATTCCGAAGAAGATACCAAAACTGCTAAATTATGGACGGCTTTGTTCTCCTCTTAGGGGATGTTATTAGGGATTTCTGTATTTTAATTTATTGAAGGCAAAATGAAAAAGAAAAATGGCATTGAATGAAATACCTTCTGAGATCTAGCACAATATATAGAGAAATGCTATTAGGTTTCCTTCATCAATGGCTTTCAGGCAAATTGAGAAATTGAAACAAGTATAAAATAAACATGATTGCTGCTATTTACTGAAAATATTAGACGTTGTTTTGAATGACAACTTTGTTTCTTTCTTCTTATTTTTCTTTTTATTTGTTTTCAATAGATGACCCAATTTTATTTATCAACAACCAACGAAGAGAAGTTTCGAGAGCTTCACAACACTCCCCCTCACTCTATGTCCATTTTCCCCGCCCCCATGGGAAACCTGATCCCTGAATTCCTCGCGGGGCATCCCTGCCCCGTTCCCCGCGAAATTAAATGGAGAATTTCACGGGGACGGAGACGGGGAGTCATTCTCCGACCCTACCCCACCCCGTGGACATCTCTAAACAAAATCCTATGGGCTCCATATTAAAACACACATCATTACACCTCTCACGACTCCCTCTTTCTTCACACATGCTCGTACACTTAAGTAATTTGAGGCTTATCATTTTTCTTTTCAAAATTATGAATGTGTACAAAGTGAGTTTATAAGCAAATTTTCAAAATAGCTTTTGAAAAGTCTTTGCAGGGTGCAATTCACGAGCAGAACATTTTAGACTTGAAATAGACCATACCAACTACCAATTAAAAATAAAATTTGTGAATTTCTACTTGCTGACAGTTCTTACCAGTATTTTCATTTCTTGTCCTTGAATTCTAAACTTGGAACCATTGCAATAAGAGAGTGATTCCTGATAATGGAAATCTCCACACTTCTTTAAACATTAATCTAAACATGAAATAATTTGAACTACAAAATGTGAAGGACATAACTCAGGCTGCAGCAGTATCTTTACAATAACACTAATTAAGTTAACAAGCAATCATAGAAAGTGATTCCTAACATTAAAATCTATAACAAAACTCATTTAAATGTGTCCATCTACTATTCAGCTGCTGTAGAACTCTTCTAATTCCATTTGGCATGGAGATGGATGCTTTAATAGTATCTGTTTCCATTACCCTGCAGCCATTGGAAACAATAAAAAAATCCCATCAGAAGTTGATCATAATCATAAGCTTTCATTAAACTAAATATTTTGTATTAGAAAATCCATGCCTTTTGCTTTCTATGGAACTTTTCTTTGCTTGGTTTGGTTTACAGAAAGTTTGATACTTACTTCACATGCAACAAGAGATCTGTAGTTGGTATTTGTGAGCACTGTACTTGTGGAACCACATTCACTATTATTAAGTGAACCTGTGGACTTGTCAAGCTTCATCAACAATGGATACTGGAAGTCTTGAGCTGCAAAACCCACAAGAGAAGACGATCGCTGTATCTGTGCGGCCTTTGAGACATTCTTTCCCTCAGTTGATGCCCTCCTTCTGCTTGACTGTCTCTCAAATGATTCAGGCCTCGTCTTTGGCGCACTCTGCGACCGTGCTTTGGCTCTTGAAGATTGTGTATTGGCCATGTAACTTGGGAACATTGGATACTCAAACGACAGAGACTGCATACAATCTGGTGTGGGGAATGCAATGGGAGTTTTCGAGGGGTCAGGTTTGGACTTAGCTGAGTAATCTTGTGGGCTGCTTTGTACAGTGCAGATGGAGTAGTCCTCGAAATGACCGCTGCAACCTCGTCCGTCAATGTCGGTTAGAGTAGATGGTACTTGTGAGACATGGTATGCTTGATTTGTGAACCTATGTTCATGTTGTTGGTCTGCAACATAGGTTGTCCTGTTCTTTGAGCCTCGTTTGTACTCTCCATGATCCATCTCCACAATCTTAATGTTTTCCTCAGCAACCTACATTCACAATATTGAAATTGGTTTGTTGAAGTTTCTACTTTACTGATGTTTGAAGCAACTTCCCAGCTGCAAATGTAAGATCCAAAATGGTGAAGATTAGGCAGGAGAATGATACTTACATGATCGGTATAACCAAAGTGATCTTTGTTAACTGAAGGATTTGTCCCTTCAATCATCCTGATTCTTTGCGCACGAGCTCGAGCCTGAGCCGTGATCAATGCTTGCATACACCGGAGAGTAGCTTTGGCCTGTTTTCTAACAAGGTGACCTCTAGCCAGTGCCTGCAGCTTCACCAATCCTCTCAATGCCCTGAGTGCTTTTCTTGCCTACAACATCGCCAAAGAGATTGGTAAACGATGACCATTTGCATATCCAAAAATGAAATAGGTACGAAAGTTTTGAGTTACGGTACCAAGTAAGACCGGAAGACTGATTGAATCTTTATGGCAGCAGCCTCCTCGATTGCAGTAGCTTTGACATAGGCTACTTCAGTTAGCCTAATTGCAGCAGCTGCAGCCTGAGCAGCAGCCACAGCAGCATCAGCAGCCGCGGCTTTTGCCACTACAATGGCCAAGCTTTGCCTTTTCTCCTCATAGTCCATATCCATTGCAGCCTGTGCAGCAGCAGCAGCTGCAGCAGCTTTTGCTGTTGCTATGGCCAAGGCTTGCTTCTTCTCCTTATAATCAACATCCATTGCAGCCTGTGCCACAGGCATTGTTGTGCCAGCCATCTCAAGAGGATATGAATCTCTTGACACCGCCGCTGTGGCTGATGATCTTCGAAAACTCCATCGTTTTTTCTCTTTAGGATTGTGTCGAATTGATATCGGAGTGGCTGGATACTCGGAATTAGTCGAAAAATTCTGATTACTTGGGCATTTTTCCTTCTCTTTGTCCTTCTTCCCTGTCAGAAAGTTCCTCAGCCATTTGCTTGTCTTTCCCATCTCCTCCCTCAAGTAATCTCAAGCATCATAGAAGAAAACAAATAACAAACCACTTATAGACCTCCCTTGAACTGGAGCAGCTTTTAGTTTGCTCCTTAATGAGAAGAAAACCTCTGTTTTCCTCCTCTGCAAACAGCCTTATATGGTATTACTATTTGATTGTCTCCTTGCCTTTTCAACTTCCATTTTTACAGTGGGATGACATAGATTTGGTGTAAGCTTGAGGGAAAAGAAACAAAGAGGAAGCTCCATAGACAAGCCATAGGAAAATTGAACAAGAGGTTTCCTAGTATTTAAATGAATCTTAACTCCTCCAAATTGTCCTTCTAACAGCAGTTGCAGAGTTGATTGTTAATTGACCACGTGAATAAAAGGGGTAAAACTAAAAGCAACAAGCTTAAGTTAAGAGTGTGAAACTTGAATATTAAGCATGTGAGAGTTCTCTTTTTGGATCCAATTTGGAAAATTGGGATTCAACAAATCAAGATCTTTCCATTCTTATTCCAACCATCTCTATCTCGAAAAACGTCCATCCAAACACAACTTGAAAAGCATAGAGATGAAATCGACGATCAAATTTCTCTCCAATCCTCTATTCTCTATCTAGAATCTCGATCCACGCTCCAACAACATGTGGAAATAGAGTTTCAAACCTCTAACCTGGATAAAATAACTTAACCAGTTGAACTATACTTAGATTGTCTGATGACGTTGATTCAAGTGTGAACTCAAATTACTTTTTCGTAGTCTAAAAAAACAAAAAGATAGGAGTACATGCACGTGCACCTCAGGCTTTTGTTGGGAGCTATAGATCCCAAAGAAAAGCAAAGGACATCAAATACAAAGACCTCTCAAGAAGCAATCTTGAGAGAGAGAGTCAAAGTGTTTGGTAGAAAATGGAACAATGTGATGTGGCACAAAATGCTGCCCATGATATTTACTGGTTTTTTTTTTTTTTTTAATTTATAGATTTTATTTATTTTGATTCTTTCACTCACATGGGTTGTTCACTTGTTCAAATGTTTTTATTCTTGGTAACACTGTTTAAGATTTTGTCTCCATTTCCTCTCCCATTTCTCTCTATCTTGTTTTATTCTTCACTTCTTTCCAATCTAAATTATTTCTAAAGTAGAACTCAACCACTCAAATCTCATCTTCTCTTCTCTGCTTTCTTTATTTAGTTTAGTTTATAATTACTTAAATCACTTTCCCTTCCAATGGAGGGTTTACTAAAATCTGACATTTCTCAATGAATTTTTAGCTCAATGTCTGAATTTTAGACCTTTTCCCTTTTAGGTTGAACTCTCATCCAAGCTTTCCACATTAACAAGAGTTTAGAAACATACATAGGAAGCTAGATTTTAAGTCATTTCAATCATTAAATATTCATATTGTTTATTTAATAATTTTCAAACATTATGTAACTTCTTGTTTTTTATCCAAGTCCCCAAAACAAAAAAAAGCTTGGTAAATTAAAAAACATAAATGTTTTTGTTAGAGATATGAACATAATCCCACGTTAACGAAAGGAAGGCCAACTCGAATGTAGCCCAACTAGTTAAGGCATATACCTCTCGATTAAGGGATTAGATGTTCAAATCCCCACCTCCCAAATGTTGTGTTGGAGTGTCAAAATAAATAAAAGTAAGGAAGATTAATGGTGCATAAGAAAGAACAATATCTCTATTGGTACAAAATGTTTCAGATGAAACAAAAAACAAATTCATGCGAGCTTAGATTCAAAGTAGACAATATCATAACACTGTAGACTATTTATGAAAGAGAATATAATTGTCCCGGACAAGTTTAGGATCTAACATCTCTATCAACTTTGATTTTAAGAGGTGAAAAAAACAGGAATTGGTTTTGATGCAATTCATGAATAGAAAAGAGATTAGATAGTGAAAATTAAATTGTGGACTCTCGTGAAAAAAAAAACATTTAATTTAGTTCAAATGCAGCCCTCATGGGGCCATAACGCCATTTCTCAACATGTGAAAGAAAGATTTGTCGGTTGAAGAATGTTAAATTCATATCCTTTGATTCCTTTTTCCATTTTGTCTCAACTCTCTCTCTCTCTCTCTCATGATACAAGAGGTTGAGTTTGGTTGGGATTATTTTAATGTAGCCTTTCAACATTCTCAAAAGTGCATTCAATTGGGTCTTTTTTAAATTTTAAAAAAATCTAGATCGTATATCGCGTTATTAATATTCAATCGGTCTCTAGATTTGAATAATTCTTTTTAAAGAAGACCCTAACTCATCTCTACATATAGTAAATACAAATTTTTCTTGTTTGAGAGACTTATATTACATTTCTCTTATAACAAAGGTTAGTTAATCCAAGTATAATTGAGTAGATAAAAATTCTATTACCATCTAAAAGGTTGTCAGTGAATTGAACTAAAAAAAACATAAATAATGTCCAATATCAGTTAGAAGAAGAAAAATTCATATACATAGGTAAAGGACAAAATCTTTATGTGAGTTTAAGTTTAAAGGACAATATTATAGTGCAAATGTTATCTATCCCAATATAGTTAAGTCAATAAAACATTAATTACCATTCTAAAAGACGATTACTAAGTTGAAAAAAAAAATAGTGAAAATGTAGGAGTTGTTATCTTTTAACTCTGATGGGTTGTTTGGGTGAGATATAGTAGTTTCGTCAATTATAATAGTTTGTTGAGTTATATAATCTGTGTTTAGAATGTAGAGTTATTTAATATGAGTTATAATAGTTTGTGTATGGGGTGAAGAGTACTCCACATACCATCGTAACCAAAACTATATTATAACTCATACCCCAAATAACTCCTTAGGATTTGTTTGAGCCACGAGTTATAATAACTTGTGAAATACTCTACATTCCAAACACAACCCTAAACTAAACAACTTTACATTTTTAAATTATATTATATAATTCTACCGACTATAATAACTCATGGACTATTATAATTCACTCAACACTCCAAATAATCATTTAATTTTTAAGAATCAAATTGCGTTTCATTCTTTAAAAAATGTAACTTTTTTTTAGTATAATATGAAAATGGAGGGTTGAAAAGGGTGAATTTTGAGATCCCAAGAGCGAAGAAAAGTTGCAGAGGTCACCTTGTCGGCTTCTTCTTTTGGCAATTAACAAACAAGTTTTTGCAGTTTAGCAATGGTTATGGATCATGTCGGATTGTTTAAAATGGTTAAATGTTTTAGTGCTTTGTAAATTGAATTCATGACCCAACAGCCAAAAAGCTTATTCCTTATGTTAAGTCAATTTTCCAATAATATCATTCTTTGGATTTTACCAAACACATTAAAAGTGAAAACATGCTTAAAAACTAGTGTGACATCATCCTAATTTGTGTATTTCAAATATTTAATCATGGTAAATTAATCAACTATCAACTTTAGTACTAAAAGATAAAGTTTGATTTCTCAAAAAAAAAAAGAAAAAAAAAAGAAACAAAGTTGTAAACTAACCATTCGGGGTTGTTTGGGGCGATGAGTGTCACGGTCGCACTTCTTAAAGGGTCTTGACACGACCGTGCGGCACTTGCTCTCGCCCACGAGCAAGTCACCCAACTCAAATTCGGATCGCCGCGCAGGCAACGGCCTATGTCGCAACCTCCACCCCCGTTCTTGAGAAAAGGTTTTAGAAAATGGGGTCAGAGAGAATTTGTGAAAACATTTTAGAAAGCGTTTGTGAGAGTTTAGAAAGTTAGTTATACAGCTGACAAGCAATAATAAGAAAGCCACACTTATCTAGCATATAACTCTTGGTAGGGAGAATTGATGATTGTTCGCATCCCCCTATAGTACATTCTAGGAATTTTGGCTATGACTCCCTTACACGTCATTTTGGTGAGGAGTCATACGCCCACAAAAATACATGGAAATGAAATAACAATGCTAAAACAAAAGCATACATGAAAACATAATGAAAAAGGATGGGGACGACCATGCGGCCATGGGCAACACGCCTTGGACAAGCATGACCGTGACATTCTCCCCCACTTAATTGGTTGACGTCTTCGTCAACCGACACTCTTCGAACGAGATGGTCCTGGGTTGACAGTCTTCAAGTCTTCAGCTCGGTCCCAACGGACTTCTGCTCCCACGGCTTCCTTCCACATCTGCAAGAACTGCTGCACCTTCTCATATGGGGTAGCATCCGACTCCGTCCCTTCAGCTAGGACCTCAAAGGAGTTCTTCAGTTTGATCGGCAGGTTTGTCACGTCGCTCGCCTTCGTACCACGTTGTGATTGCGTCTTCCAAGCCCCAAGGTAGTCCGACTTCGGCACTACGGGCTTCGCCGCTTTGGCTTCAATTCTTGGAGGGGCCTGTCTCTGACTGAGTCCCTCGACTTCGCGCCTCGACGTTCTTTGTGTGCACTCTTGCACTGAATCGTTTCTTTCATCCTCTTCCGGGGTGTACTTTCGACCGCCACTTCTCTCATCGCGATGGTGCATTGCTCGTGGCACCTCGCCACAACATTCACTCGAGCCCGCTCACCGTGCCAGGCCGATATTACTCGCGCGCCAATAGGCTGCTTCAACTTTGCTGGCACTACGGCGGGATTTCCTCCTGTGATTACTAGACAACTCGCTAGGGGCACATGTATGACTTTGTGCTGAAGAAGGAATTTCATTCCCAACACAACATCGAAGTCGTCCATCCCGACGACGCGACAAGGTCTACTCGACCACCCCGCCTCCCATCTTGGTGAGGCGCCGCTTTGCAATTCCCGAAATAGGCGAGTGCTGAATTCACAGCTTCATCCTTCCGGATCTCGGCTCGGGGACAAGTTCAATCGTCCTCGCCGCCTCTGCGAGGCGAAGTTATGGGTGGCTCCCGAATCAACCATAGTGCTCTTGGTTGCTTTGTTGTTGACATGTCGTCCCAACGCATACGAGGCCACTTCTTTGGATGGGCCTTTGTCTCTCCCCACTCTTCTCGAAGGGTGATAAGAATCTTATGGCGCCAATGCGCGGATTCTCTAGGTCTTCGTCTTGTCTGGACTCAATTTCCGTATCGTCGACTTCCTTTCCTTTTCTTTGCCTCATGGGACGCTTGAAGGGCCTTGAGGGCTATTTTACTCGGGCGATCACTCACTCGGTGAGGCCGTCCACAAAAACGCGCACTTACGGTAGTTGTTGTTCTTGTTATGTGGTCTCTGCCACGAATTTCCATTCCTCGGTGGGGACTTCCTGTTGTCCCTTCCTGAACTTCTAGGCCTATCTCCTCCCCCACTCTTGGGAGAGTTAGGCTGATGAGATCGATCATCTCCCCGTGGGGAGGTTTTGCTCGGTCCTGCTTCTTGGAACTGTGCATTAATACCGTCACCACTCAGGTCAAACAGCGTTCATTCTTTGCATATGCTTGGTCGGTGTTGTACTGCATTGCTCGTACAACTTAGCCCGCCCCATGGTTGTAACCACCCGACAAAGGAGAAGATCTTGTCCTTCTCGCTCATATCTCGGATGTCCAACATCAACCCGGCAAACTGTTTGACATATTCGCGGATGGCACCTTTATGTCTCAACTCTCGAAGCTTGCGCCTTGCAATTATCTCGACATTCTCAGGGAAGAATTGCGAGCGCAATTCTTGTTTCAACGTCTCCCATGTGTTAATGGTGCATCTGCCTTCTTGGATGTCCATATAACGGGTCCTCCACCATAGTTTGACATCGTCTTCCAGATGCATTGTTGCTAAGGTGACTCTTTCTTCGTCAGTCACCGTATCTGTTGCTCGAAAGTATTGCTCCATATCGAAGATGAAGTTTTCCAACACTTTGGCATCTCGAACCCCACAGAAGGGTTTCGGCTCGGGGATCTTCTTCTTCCCCGACTTGGTCGCGCCCCCAGGTGAGGCTTGACTTCCCATCGCAATCATGGTGAGATTTAGCTTTGCGGCCATCTCGCCTATCTCGCCCCTACAGATCTTAAGGCGGCATCTCTCACATCAACGAAAAAGTCGAAAACATCGACCCAACTCTTTGTGGGAACCGTCCGGACCATCGACCACGTTCCTCAATTTGGGCAACGCCGCCCGACGAGCTAGCACCACGCCCGAAGCTTTCACATCGGTTTACCACATCTCGAGAGGTCTCAACTCTCTCCATCAATTCATAGACGGGCATTCCCTCGATCGTCCCAAAGAATCGCATCAATCGCGTCGGCCTTGGCGCAATCTCTTCCGAATGAGATCCCAAGGACCGAATATTATCGGGGACTTCCGTCAAGAGAAGCAATTGCTCCTCGATCTCGCCAACCGCTCTTTGTCCGACTTGTTTAATTTGTTTGCAAGCATGATTACGTGTCTTGCCTTCCCGAAACCAACTAGGCTCGATACCAACCGCTATCACGGTCGCACTTCTTAAAGGGTTTTGACACGATCGCGCGGCGGCTTGCTCTCGCCCGCGAGCAAGTCAACCAACTCAAATTCGGATCACCGCGGCACAACTGCCTATGTCGCGAACCTCCACCCCGTTCTTGAGAAAAGGTTTTAGAAAACGGGTCGAGAGAAATTGTGAAAACATTTTAGAAAGCGTTTGTGAGAGTTTAGAAAGTTAGTTATACAGCTGACAAGCAATAATAAGAAAGCCACACTTATCTAGCATATAACTCTTCGTAGGGAGAATTGATGAATGTTCGCATCCCCCTATAGTACATTCTAAGAATTTTGGCTATGACTCCCTTGCACGTCATTTTGGCGAGGAGTCATACGCCCACAAAAATACATGGAAATGAAATAACAATGCTAAAGCAAAAGCATACATGAAAACATAATGAAAAAGGATGGGGACGGGCATGCGGCCATGGGCAACACGCCTTGGACAAGCATGACCGTGACAATGAGCACGTTATAATAAGAAAGAGTTATAATAGTCTGTGAGTTATTATAATCTGTGGAATCATATAATATTATTTAAAATGCAGAGTAATATAGTCGAGGGTTATAATAGTTGTTTGGGTGCATAGTATTACACACGTTATTATAACTCGTGCCCAAACAATCCCTTAAGGTTTACCCTAGTTAATTTTCGAATTGTTTTTCTTTGTCGTCATCCTTCTCATTTTTTTTTAAATTTTAAATTTTAAATTTTAAATTTTGGCTTTCATCTATAAAAAAAAAAAATCTCTAACCATAAATAATACAAAAAACAAAAAGGGGAAAAAATAAGACAATAAAACAATAAAAGAAAGGAAAAAAAATCATTTTTACCTTAATAAGTATCAATTTTAACATTAAACTTTCAATTTCATCCATTTAAACCTCAAACATGACAAATTGTATCAAGTTAAACCATAAACTTTAAATTTCAAACTTGGCAAGTTGTATCAATTTTAACCTTAAATTTGAATAAATGTATCAATTTAGATACTCTATTAAGTTTCTGTTTCAATCACCATTAGAAAAGTTTCCACACATGTCTAAAATATTGCTCTATGATAGGTACTTATTTGTTATTTAAAAAAAATTACCAAAAAAACAACCAAATCATTATAGATCTGGTCAACACCATCATGAAAACCCCAACCCGACTTTTGAAGGTAGGATCCACACAAATAAATAGACTCTTGTGTTCTCCCTCATCTTCGATGTTGTTACTAGCGACAATGAGTGTGAGAAAAATCCAAGCAACAACATTGATGCAAGTGAAAACAAGAAAGACGGTGAGGAGTTTACAGGGGAGGAGTTTGAGCTAAACATCCATTTGCAAAAACTTTTTGAGTGACGTGACTTTGGGCTCAAAGATTTTGCAGTGGATGTTACTAACGAGTGCACATTTGAGGAGGATGTTGTATTGAACTTAAAGTTTTTGTGTTAATCTTGGATGTTGAGCTCAAATTACTAACGAGTGCACATTTGAGGAGGATGTTGTGTTGAGCTTAAAGTTTTTGTGTTAACCTTGGACAGAAACACGTGACTTTGAGCATGTGTAGGAAACATTTTTAACGGAGATTGAAGCAAAAACTTAATTGAGAGTGTAAATTGATAGACTAATTCAAAAGTTTATGGTTAAAATTGATACAACCTATCACGTTTGAAATTTAAATGAATGAAATTGAAAGTTTAGAGCTAAAATGAAGGTGCGAATATGATTTTTTTTTTTCCCTTAAAAGAGCTATAGAAATACACAAAATTTACTTAAAAAATTATTTTCGGAGAAAACCAATGGCTAGAGAAGCAAAATCCGTTAATATTTGGAAGAGGGAAAAATAGATCATAAGCCACAGCATAAGGTATGTGCTTCTCGTGTTTGGCTAGCACAACCACAAACTTCATTTTTTCTCTCTTTAAACTTCGTACAACCAAACTTTTCCAGTTGAATCATACTCATATTCTACGATCAAAATACTTATTTGAACGTAATACAAATAATAAACATGTCACATTGCATCTTCCTTCCAAGGTTTTACATTAAGATTAGATTTAAGTTGGATAGAAGCCATTAGATTGAAATCGAACTCCAAAAATTCAAACCTTTTTCCCCCAAACAGAGAGCAAAATCGATACATAGGCCCATTTAAGAAGAAACAAAAGGCTTCTTCTTCTTCTTCTTCAAAGTTTCATCATTTACTATACAGAAATGGGAATCCAATTTGATAAGGCCATGTTGGGAAGTCCAATTCAAACTGTTCACAAATTGTCGTAGAAGTCAAGGCTAAGAGTAAGAGATTTTAGTTGACTTGATTACAAAGCAGAGTTTGTTTTTCAAATGATTCTTTATTGGTTTTAAATGGATAAGTAGTCCTGTGATTCTAGTTGAAAGAAATAAACTTTACCCATACCCACAATCAGGACAAAAGATCGAACAAAATCTGAGATTCTTACTAAAATTTGTTCATTCTTATTGAGTTTCGAGTATAAAGCCATTGAAATCGTAATGGAACTTAATTTTATGGATAGAAATTAAGTGGTAACGGTCCATTTTTGTGAAGGACTGGTAAATCAAGTTCATTTATGAGAGATCGTGGACTTCCATCCTGGGGTTCAGCCAAAAATTTAATGGATGTTGGACTTTTATTGTCTCTTAAACTCTGATAAGATTAAATCAGAGAAAAACCACAACGATTTATGGCTTAAATCTGACGAAAAGAAGCAAATACCCCCAACTTCCAACTACCCCACGCCGTCCCCTAAAACCCAATTGCGTAGGGCTTTGGTTATTTCAAGAGAACGCGTCGATAACTTTTTCAAACCCCACATGGCCATTTCTCTGATTTGTGATCGTTGGAGAGCTATGGCTTCCATTGCTGTTCTTGCTCTGCTGCTGCTCATCTTTCAATCTGCAAAGGCTAATGACTTCAACGACCTCTTGGCTCCTCTTCTCTCGCCTATTTTCGGTTCGTTTCTGCGATTTTCATGGCTGTTCTTTGTTGGGTTTCTCGAGATTGTCCGTTTCTTTTTTTATGTAGTTTTTTATTTTGTGGCTTTTGCTGAAGTGGGTTGATAAGTTTTTTTGAAGAACTTGATTAGAAACAGTGTTTGTTCTTGTTTTGATGGCAGAAAATGTCTGCAAAGAAGTAAACTGTGGGAAAGGAACGTGTAAAGCTTCTGGTAATGGGACTTTCTCGTTTGAATGTGATTGTGATTCTGGGTGGAAGAAGACTCTTTCTGATGATGATGATGATGATGGCCACTTCAAATTTCTCCCCTGCATTATACCCAAATGTTAGATTCCTTTTTCTTTCTCTTATGAAGCATTCGTATGAAAAATAGCTGTGTTTTTAGCTATCGTTGTTACATCAGCTTGCTGTTTGATTCTGCAAAATAGGACTTGTTTCTGTTTGATTCGTGTATTTGCCAAGACTTATTGCAGAGGTGGCTGATATAAGAAGTAGATTTAGACTTTAGAGCAGTCTGCTTCATTTGAAAGAGAAAAAAAAAGAGATTTAAATACCAAATTCTTATGAATACTATCAGATTTCCGTTAACTGCAACTCAAAGATTTAACGATATAGTTGGCTGAAAAGATATGAAACACATCTGTTCATTGTAATTAAAATTTTGAAATGAGAGTTTTTAACAAAGCTCAAGCATAAGTTATAAGTATAACCAATGCTTAAAGATAAGGTTCCAGCTAAGAGCAAAGATGCCTTTAAAACTCCGAAGCTTGATGAATGTGCAGATAATATAGATTAGACCTTGTTTGATATATCATATTTGAAGGTTTTGAGGGTCTTGATCTTAAATATCATGTTCATATATCTGATGATAGTAGAGTTCAGCATTTTACTGCATTGAATGATGCTGATGAGCATTGGATTTTTACTGTTGATACCAGGTAACTTGACTCACTCGTGCTCATCAGCCCCTCCACCGGGCGTACAGACCAAACCAAGAACTAACGAATCGATATTCGATCGTAATGACCAATCCTGTTGCCCATTCATGTTTCCTTGTTTGTTTTTGGTGAATATACCTGTTTATGCACTTCACTTTCAATGTGTTTCTTCTTGTTGAGTAGCTTGCAGTTGGGTGGACTGTGGAGGCGGTTCGTGCAATAAGACGTCGCCATTTACGTACAAATGTGATTGTTTGGAGGGTTACTATAATCTTCTCAACATCACCACCTTCGCATGCTACAAAGATTGTAAGCTCACATTATAATTCATGCCCAACAAGCTGATGAAGAAACCATTTTTCTGGTCAAATCATTGGTTATACTGACTTGTGTTTGATATTCAATTTGAAGGCTCAATAGGAATGGATTGCAAGGAACTGGGAATTCCAGTGACAAACACCACTGCTTCTACAACTTCCAGTTCAACTACAAATAACAACAATGGTTAGTCTGTCAACAACTATCTTTTTATCTGGTCAAATCTTCTATTTTCTTCGTCACATGATCAATTTAACCGAAATGAGCTTTCCCAATATGACGTTTTTTAGCACTCAACTATATATTATATCTGTTTCCTCCTTACTGATACAAATATGATGCTGCACATTGTTGTGAAGTAAAATTAGAATTGCATTGACAATGATTCAAACTGTTTTGATCTGCAGCTGCTAGCGGGTTATTTCCAAAGCGAGGCTCCCTCTCTACGATTAGCTCGGTGGTGGTAACGTGCGTCGCTACATTGCTGCTGCTGACCAAATAGACTGATGCCAGTGCCAGTTGATTATATAGTTTGGTTATGTGTATGGTATTTGTTTTGTATGGCCTCTATTTATGGCTTTTTGGCTATGGAATAAGTTTCCCATTTGAGTTATGAGATGATGGGCACTGTATATATGTTTACCGACACAGTTCCAGCATATAGTGATCATATTTTTTTGACATTTAACCAACCCCTTGTGAATGATATACGGGAAGAGTCTCTTGAGTGTCAATGGAGAAAAGTTGATGATAATATGTCAATGATATAACTAACAGATTCATATAGAAAGAATTCAATACATCAGAGGTAGAATGTTTAATGGCAAGTTTGTTTTTGAATTTATAATGTTGAGTTTAATTAGTTTTAAATTTGAATGAGTCTTAGATTGGGATGGTTTTGGATTTAATCCAAAAATCTAAAACCATGTTTGGCCCAATGTATTCAAAACTCTTAGGGGTGTTTGGCCCATGGTTTTCGGTTAGGGTGGTTTTGGGTTTCAAACTCAAAACCATGTTTGGTACAAGGGTTTTGAAACATAACCCCATGGGTTACTACATGCAACCATATGGTGACCTGACCAACTCTGATGACAATTCCGACGACTATCACCAACAACAACTCCGATGATTACATCGACAACTCGACCAACTCCGATGATAACTTTGATAATCACACCGGCGACCCGACCAACTCTGATGACAATTTTGACAATCACACCAGCGACCCAACCAACTTGATGACAATTTCGACGACCACACCGACGACCTGACTAACTCTAATGACAACTCCAACGATCGCCTGATCACTACGATAATGAAAACTTCGACAACCACACCGGCGACCCTCCCTACCACTGCGACGATTACCTCCATCGATACTGCGATGAAAACTCTATAGATTAATTTAACGATCACCCCTACGACTCAACCACCCAAACAACTTGATGCTTTGATGCCCCAACCATCGCAACCCTGACTGGTCCGAACCACTAGCAACGACCATCTAACAACCACTTCGACTACTAAACAACTCATAACCATAGTTGAAGACCACTCCGATGACCTTACAACCATAGTTGACAACCATCCCAAAAATTTGACCACCTAGCAACCACTGTCGATGACCATCCAGTGGCCACTTCAATCACCCGACCACCCTAGCAACTTGATCACCTCGATGATCACCCCAACTGTACCCAACCACCCAAAACCATTGTTGACAACCACTTGGTGACCACCCAACAACCCATCATATTTACACTCTAGTAATGACTCCAACGACTCGACCACTTGACAACTACTGTTATAACCACCAAACACTTCGATGATATGACCACTCCAACGACCCACGACGACCTAACAACTGTGCAATCACCATCGGCGACCACCGACAACCAACCATCCAACCACCCTAAAAGGTTAAAAATTAAATAAAAATGGTTACTAACAAATTTTTTTAATCAATTATATGTTTGAAATAGGTTTCAAAATACTATACAAAATATAGTTTCTAATTTTTTAATTTCTAAAAATTACATCTTATTGGATACACTTACCCTAATTTTATTTAAATTTCATAATTTCTTAAATAAACCTATAATATTTTAATTTGTAAAATAGAGTTCCAAAAATAGGTTTATGAATACTTTGTGAAATAAAGTTTTCTCTAATATCTTAGATAGACTTCTAATTTTTTTAATCTCTAAAATAGAGTTTCAAAAATAGGTTTTTGAATACTTTATAAAATAGAGTTTTAGATTCTCTAATTTATTAAATAGACTTCAAATTTTTTAATTTCTAAAATAGTTTTCTGAGTATTTTGTGAAATAGAGTATTAATTATACAAACTACACATCATATTTAACTATTATTGAAACAATTGATCCATATAATTGGTTAAAATATTAATATGCACTTCAACAAATAATTATCAAGTAAAAAAATTGGATCTAGAAAAAGAATATCCTAAAAAGACTGTTATAAAAATACAACCTAAACAAACACGACTCAACCCAATCTTGCATCCTAAACACAGGTTCTAGCAAAGCAGCCCAACACAACCCAACACCCCAAACATTGGAATCAGAAACCCCAGGGTTTCTGATTCCAAAACAACGCGCCAAACAACCCTTTAGTTTTGAAACACAATCCCATGGGTTACAAGAGTGCAACTCCATGAGTTTGTGTCGTGTTTTCTTATTTTATTTGTCATCTTCCATTTACAACGATTACTTCAACAACAATTCCGTGACAACTTCGGCGTCTGCACTCGCGAACTGACCACTGTTGACTGCTACCTCCGACAACAACTCCAATGACCCCACCACTTTGACAACTACCTTTGACGACCACACTTGCGACCCCTGGCCACCGCTGACGACAACTTCCGATGACAACTTCGATGACCACATTGGTGATCCAACCATCGCTAACGATTACTTTCAACGACCACTCAAGAGACTTGTATACACCTACCCCAAGCCCCAACAACCTGATCACTTGAACAATCAACTACTCAACGACCTAACTTGCCCATAACCACCACCAACAACCACTCCACAAACCACTTCAGTGACCTGACCATCTTAGTGACTTAACCACCCGACAACCACTACTGACAACCACTCTGACAACTCGACCACCCAACAATTACCGTCGATGAGCACATGATCACCACACCTTAACGACCCGACCACTCTGATAATCACTTTGACGGCCACCTCACGAACTCAACCATCTAACAACTTTGGTGCCCCGACTACTCGGCAACCACTATCACCAACCACCATGACAACTTGATCACCATAGCAACCATTGTCGGCAACCACCCATTGACCACTCTAGCGACCACCTCGATGACCTAACCACCTAACAACCCGACTACCTTGATGACCACTCTGATGAACACCCTACAACTACACTAAGGACCTAACCACCCGACTACTATTGCCGAAAACCCTCAAATGTCCACTCCAACAACCTAACCACCATGCAACCATTATCAACGACTACCTTAGTGACCCAATCACCCCGTCGATTTGATCACCTAGTTAATTTTTTTTAAAAGGTTAAAATTAAACTAAAAATATATACTAAACAACAATTTTAATTTCTAAAATAGAGTTTCAAAAATAGGGTTTTGAATACTTTGTGAAATAGAGTCTTAAATTTCTTATTTTCTTAAACAGAAAAAAAAAAATCTAAAATAGAGTTCCAAAAATCCTAATTTATAAGATAGACTTCTAATTTATAATTTTTAAGTACAGTTCTAAAAATAGTTTTCTAAATAATTTGTGAAACAAAGTTTCAAATTTTTCAATTTCCTAAATAAACAACCAATTTTTTAATTTATAAAATAAAATTCCAAAAATAGGTTTTTGGATATTTTGTGGAATAAAATTTTAAATTCCCTAATTACTTAAAATAGACTTCCTATTTTTTACATTCTAAAATAGAATTCCAAAAAATAAGTTTTTGAATACTTTATAAAATAGAGTTTTAAATTCCCTAATTTATTAAACAAACTTTCAATTTTTTTTTTAATTTTTAAAGTAGAGTCCCAAAAAAATAGTTTTTAGAATACTTTGTCATGTGAAATAGAGTTTTAAATTTCATAATTTCTTAAATAGACTTCTATTTTTTTAATTTTTAAAATAGAGTTCCAAAAATACCTTTCTAAATATTTTTTTTTGAAATAGAGTGTTAAATCCCTAATTTATTTAAATTTCATAATTTCTTAAACAGACTTCTATTTTTTTTTAATTTTTAAAATAGAGTTTGAAAAATACATTTGTAAATATTTTTTGAAATAGAGTGTTAAATCCCTAATTTCTTAAATAGACTTTCAATTTTTTAATTTCTAAAATAGAGTTAAAAAAATACTTTTCTAAATACTTTGTGAAATAGAGTTTTAAATTCCATAATTTCTTACCTACACTTCCAATTTTTTACTTTCTAAAATAGAGTTCTAATTTTGTAACTCATTTATGTTATACAAGAGTTTCTACAATTAACAAAACATTCACTAAAAAATAAGAGAAAATAAGAGAACAAAACAACTAAAGAAAAAAGAAAAAGAAAAAATAACATAAACCCAAGATTGAGAATACTGCATCTCAAACATTGTTTTCTTATTCTCAGGCTTGAGAAAATTGCACCCCAAACACAACTTTCAGATTCTCCAGGATTTTGATTCCAAGACAGGGGGCCAAACAACCCCTAAAAGTGTCAAATATGGTCATTTTTTAGGGATTTTGAAGTTTAAGAGTGTTTTAATAGGTATAGACTTTCAAACTTGTGTCTAATAAATTTTTGAAATTTAAAATTATTTAAAAAGTTATGAAGTTTCAATTTTGTATTTGATAGATTTTTTCGGGTGTAATCAATTTAGTTCAACTTGGTTTGAGTGTCTGAAGTCGAACCCAAGCCAAACTGCCGAAAAATATAAATCAAAAATGGAAAAATTGAGCTGACCATTGATGGATTTTATTTTATAGCCAACTGCGCTAGTAAGGTTAATTAGGAAATAACTCGTTTGATAACCATTTGTTTTTTAAAAATTATGCATGTTTTTTCACAATTTTTCTTCATCTTCTCTACAATGATTTCTATTTTTCTTGAGCTACCATTTAAGTTTCTAGTCAAATTTCAAAAACAAAAACAAATTTTTGATTTGATTTTTTGTTTTTTTACAAGTAGATAAGAAATCATAGAAATACATAGAAATACATAGGTAGAAGTAGTATTTTTAGACTTAATTTTCAAAAACAAAAAACAAAAAACTAAACCCTTGTTTGATAACCATTTGGTTTTTTAGAATTAAACCTATAAATACTACTTTCACTCATGGTTTTATTTTTTCATGTTTTCTTATTTACTTTTTACATGTGTTTTAAAAAATCGAAGACTAGTTTTTTGAACTAAAAAAAGTTGTTTCTAAAAACTTATTTTTGTTTTTGTAATTTAGCTAAGAATTCAAGTGTTTTCTTAAGAAAGATGAGAGTTATTGTAGAAAAGATGAAAATCATTGTAGAAAAATATTGAGAAACCAAGTTCAATTGTTAAAAACTAAAAACAAAAAATCAATTTATCAAACGAGGCTTAGATTTTTTTTTTTTAGTATAATACTATCAGTTGACTCGGGTAAATTCGGTCCAACCATATCAACCCCGAAATCGACGGATTATAATCATTTTTTTTTTCTGATTTGAAAATATTTAAGCAGTTTTTCTTTGCATCTCTATTTTTCATATTCAACATTCTAAAAAAATTCACGGAATCATTAGACACAAATACAATTGAAAGTTGTGTCCTATGTTGTTCAAACCAGGCGATGACACTATCGCTAATAAAAAATTAAGGGGAAAAAATAGACGGGTAAAAATTTTCATCTGCAGCGTCACGATTCTGTTGCAATATGTATAAATAACTATTTTCTTTTAAGTTGCGAATCCCCTATATTTAGGAAGTTTGAAAATAAAGGAGGGAGCATGGGTCCGTTTTCCACCCTAACCGATGTCGAACCAATCATATGTCGGTTCGATTAGACAATTTTTTTCTCATACTACTTAAACCGACTGAGCCAACTTTGGTTCAGTTCAATCTGTTTCAATAGAAACGAGTTTTTTTGTAAGTATATATATTGATTTATTTTATTATTTTCGTTATATATATATATATATATATATATATAAAAAAAAAGTGCCATGAAAGACTCATTTTCACGTGTTTTGGTATCATTTGATCTGTGATGTGAAATTAATGACTCGTTTCCATACTTTGCATCCAGTCCAAATTACCATAAACATATTGTTCTCATTCGAGCTCTTTCATTCTCGCTCATGATAGCAATGAGTGGTTGAAATTCTAGAGAAAACAAAGAGTCAAGGGAAAATTGCTCTCTAGTCTAGCTCTGTTGTTCTAGCTCTTCTCCGACTTATTTTTTTTCATATTTTTTTTTCTCCAGATTTGATAGCGAGAGCGAGAGAGCTTGAGCGATAATGTTTCTGCATACGTGAGCGTAAACAAGTAATACCGCCTCATACTACCCTCATGGATAATTTTGCATGTATTACTACGTCAAAATGAGTCATATTTCATTATGTTCAGAATTTCGGGAATCGACCATCAAAGCGCGTGAGAATAGGTTATATGTACGAAAGCTCCTGAAAAATATAGCCCTAAACCAACTGACCAATTTGCAAAATGCAAAATCAACCGCAGCCGACGTCGATTTGGTCAATTTTGGCACATCAAGTCGGTTTTCAAGCTTCATTTGCTTATCTCTACTGGTTAAACAAACTTTAGCCATCATTGACTAAACTTGCTATAAGATAACTTAATTGGAGAAGAATCATTAGGGTAGATGTAGAATCGTCCTCCATCATTTCTGAGTGTACTTCGGATCCAAAGAAAGAATCATAGCCCAATTAGCCCAATGATGAAATGGGCTATACTATTAAGTTACCAGCCAATAAAGCACAGTTTACGAAGCAATAACAAGATGGGCAATGGTATAAATCAAAATCAAAATCAAATCAAAGATAGGGAAGAAGAAGGCCAAAAAGAAAAGAAGCCATTAAAATGTAATGTACTGAACAAAACGTGAGAAAAGGCAGTGAATTGATTAGAAATTTAGAAGCCCATCGCAAAGTCTTCCAATCAAATCCCACATCGGAACCGAAGCAACAGGCGCTAGAAGGCAAATAGAGTCCTCAATCAACTCAATTATCACAAGCTGTCCCATCCTCATTATTATACTCCTCTTTTTTTATCATTATGAAATCAGATCAGATCCTTTCCCTTCCTGTACGGCGCCGCCGTCTGCCGCCCCACTCCCTCCGACACTCCGTCGTGCTCCTCCCTTTCTTTCAATATTTTATATTTTGTATATTCACAAATTTAGGGTTTGGGGTTTTTGTTTTTAATTCATTTGGATGTGGAAAGTGCAAAGTTTGAAATGGAGGGGGCTTTTATAATCATGAGGGGAGCAAAGTGGTGGCTTTTGTTTTGGTTTTTTAATCTTATAATACACTTTCTTGAAGAAATAGTTGTTATTATAGTCTGTAAAATTATATAAGAATTGTTTAGTATACCCAAACATGTCCTTAGTTTTCAAAATTTTAACTTAATTTCGATTTGGTTCATGAATTTGTAAAATTCACATTTTTAGTCCTTTAAAATTTGAATTTAGCTTATATTTTGTTATTAGATTTTAGATTTATAATTGGTCTCCAATGTTTGAAATTGATTTCTATATCTTCCATGAACAAAATTTGACCATTAGTTGACTTAACGAAATGATGTTGTTATAATTAACATATACTTACTAGTTAAACTTTTTTTTATATATTTTTTAAATTAGTCAAAATATTAAAAAAATAAATAAAATTTCGAGAACTAAACATATCACTTTTTAAAATCTCATAGCAATTAGAAACTAAACTCAATTCTTATAGACCAAAAGTAATGTCATCTTGCAAAAATCATAAATCAAATAGAAACAAATATAAATTCCATGAATTGCCGGCATGTCATATATATTCATCCATATTGGAATAAAGGGCTTGAAAAAATAATACGATATAGGCTAACTAGATTTAATATCTTAACGTGTCTTTTATCAATCAAACCTAATAAATCAGATAGTTATCTAATAAGATTAGTTGAGCTGCGTGTAAATTAATCAAGAGACCCATGGATTGATCTCGGACATTGATAATTATTTTCATCATGCCATAAAAAAATAGACAAAATATCAAATTTCTCTAATCGAATCCATAGCAAAGTATCTTTTTTATACTCGACTTAGAGCATTGGATTGGGGGGTTTTTGCAATTGCATAGGGTTTTGTGCTACAATTATTGCAATCTTTACTACTACTAGTTTTTGTTGTTGTGTTAGTTTGCTTTTTTTGCCTTGGGTTTCGTTCGTGATTAAAGAAGGAGAATCCTTCTTTTTAAAATTTGTCACTCAAAATTTCTACAAGAGGACGTTGGCCTTGGTTGGCCCTTTCCTTTCTTTTTCTCCTTTGTTTTCATCTCTATTTTTCTTCTCTTTGGCGGCTTTTTCCCACTCTCACCCCCACCTGGTTTTTTGCCCTTCCTTTTCTCTTTTTAGGGTTGGTTTCACTTTCAAACAATTCTTTCAAATACATACCATAATACCATTTCTAAAATATGTTGTTTTTCGAGTTAAAGTTGTGACCCTTCAAAATAGTGACATAAGATTAGGTTTATCATAATTTATAAACTTACGCCTTTGAATTTAATGGTGATTTGATATGATATCGGAACACCAAATCTTGTATTTAAACTTTTATTAGTTTGTAATTTTTTTTCTTGATTAATATTGATTTTTACCCGTTTGGCTTCTACAAATTTCTAAGTCCACTAATTACGGGAGTGTTAAAATTAGGTTAAATTATACAAAATACCCTGAATTTTGGGGTAGGTTTCAATTATGCCTCTATACTTTGAAATGTTTCGATTTTATCCTTGGATTTTGAAATTTGTTTTGAAAAATATGGTTGGAGAGTTTTTTTTTTTTTTTTTTTGGGGAGGGGTTAAAATAAGATAGAAATTGAGGTGATAGCGAGCAGGAAGGTATGCGTTAATTACTGAACACGTTAAAGCACATGCTCTCTCGACAAAGAGGTTAGAGATTCAAATTCATGCATGCACCTCACACGATTTAACTAAAAACATACGTGATATCATTTATAATATCATTCATGTAAATTGACGTAGTAATGAATGCGTAAAATTGATATATAAATTTTCTTCAACGATATCTTTTGAGATAAAGTAAATAGTAACACTAATCTCCATCTTTTATATAGTTTTAAATAATATCACATATGCCTTCTAATTTAGACACATCACGTTAATTTTCATCATTCATTTTAACATAAAAGATAGTTTTTAAAAACAAATTTTAAAGTTCTAAGATATGTAGAGAAAATAGAGTGGAAGTAGTAAATTGTATACACAAATATCTATACCTCTTGATTGTCATTGAGGATAGGAAATGCATTTATTTCCTGGCAAGGATTTTAATCTATTCTATGAAATAATATGCCTGCAATCTATATTATTATTATTATTTTGAATAAAACGAGCTTCATTAAGAAGATAAAATTTTCTGCCCCATGGAGCTACAATGCTACATCCATGAGAATTAAAAATATATATATATATATATCATACTACTGTGTAGAGATATGTTAAAGGCGGAACGAGAGTGAAAAAATATGAGATCCTGAAACTGACTGGTTAAGTTCTGAGAGTCCATTTTCATGTTTTATCACTCTAAAAACATTCAAAAAATCATATCTCACCACAATAACAGAAACGTTTTTTTTTAGTACAACAACAATTAGGGGTGGAAGATTCGAACACATGACCTCTTAGTCATAACTCATGAGTCATACTCAATACTAGTTAAGTTATGCTATTGTTGGGAACGTAAGTCATTTCAAAGTTGAACCAATAGCATGATTCCTTAAAAGAATTGCTAATATTTCATGACAATTAATGTATATTAATTTAAATAGCCTTTGTTTAAAAAAATGTAATAATTTTTTTTAGTTAAATTATAAGTTTAGTTTCTTAATTTTCTAGTTTGTGTCTAATAAGTTGTTGAACTTTAAAATGTATTTAATACGTCATTGAACTTTTAATTTTGTGTTAATAGGTTCCTAAACTTTAAAATGTCAAATAGACAAATTATTAACATATTCGAACTTTTTGAAATTAACGAATCTATTAGATATAAAATTGAATTTTGTTTCTAATAGTATATTAAACTTTCAATTTTGTGTCCAACACGTTCATGAATTTTAAAAAATGTCAAATAGGTCAAGTATCTATTCGACCCAAAATCAAAAGTTGAAAAACTTAATAGATACAAAATCGAAAGTTTTGAGACTTATTAGACACTTTTTAAAGTTTAGAGATCTATTATAAATTTTTTAAATTTAGAGATCTATATAATATAAATCTAACTGTTTATGATCTAAATTATATTTTAACTTTTTTTAATCATTAATAGATAAAGTAAAAGGTAAATATTTGTTAATTTGTTTTTTTTAAAACAAAATATTTGTTAATTAATAATAATTAAAGTAAAAAGTAAATACATGTTTATAGAAACAAGTTCTAAAATTAGGGACGGGAGGAATTCATTCCCAATGTCGGCCCTAAAAACAGAAAATTTTCACTCTAACAAGTACAGCCCTATTTTGGATAGGACCCCACAAAATTTTTTGCCATCTAAAAGTATTTAATGGATTTTTATCTCTTTTTTAGATTTTTTTTTTTAAATAATTAAAAAAAACTAATGGATTAAAAATACTTTTTACCACTTTTAAAAAATTTAACTAAATACTGTCCTTCACAGCTTGTGATGTAAGTGTAACAAGAATTTTTTTTTTTTTTTTAATATTCCAATTTTTTTGTGCTGTTTGTTGTGCAATGCAACCCAATCTTGTCAAAAAAAAAAAAAAAAAACCGTATGTAAAATTTAAGAACGTTTAAAAGCATTCCCAATAGTAAAGAACAAATAATTTCAAATTAATTTAATTATTTTTATCTTAGATGCAATTATGTGTATGCGTGCACGTGTGTGTCCCCATCCTCAAAGCAATAATTTTATTTCACTAATAATTGATATCAATAGTAATAGTACTACTCTATTTTTAGAAAAAGATTATTTCAAGTAATTATTATACAAAAGAAAACATTATTAAAAAAATGTTTATATACAATATTCTTTTTGAAAAAGAAAATCGATTCTGCTTTTAATTTGGCACTTTCAAAGCTGGGCTTGAAGTTTGAAGTTTGAAATGAAAGTATGAATATGAAAATAAACTTTTGAAATAAATGGTTTTAAAATTTTAATTGGAGGGAGGATTAGGTTTTTATTTTTTATTTTTTATTTTCAAGTAAATGAGAGTCCCTATAGAATTAGAACGTACGCGTTGGAACTTGAAGCTATATGTCTTTGTTTAATTTTGTTTAGTTATGTTTCCTCCTCGGTCTCACCAGTGATGTAATAAAATAATAGCATGCTTCGACTTTTGGTGTTTAGTGGTGGTTTTTTTTTCTTTAATCACATTACAAAATTACCTAATCAAGTTTAGTCGTAGTCCCATAATAGTCCATTAGTCATAGTTGAACTTCGTACAAAAATGTCAATCCGAATATAGTTTGATGGATATATAACTTATAAGGTACTAATTATTATTACCATTTTAAAAGCTAATAGTTTGATCCTTCAAATCGGATAAATTTAGTCAAGGTTTTAGAGGGGCTCGAACTCCACCTCAAATTTTTTACTTTATATAATAGGTATAAGAAAAATCAAATATAAATACAAAAAAGTCTTATGTCTCAATTAATATATCTATAGCTCCTTTTAAGCTCAGGTTCAAGCTTTAATATGTATAATTTTAAATATTATTTTGAATTTCATATTTAAACCTCCACTCGATAAAATTTTTGGATCCGTCACTATTGTTAAGCTTTAAAAAAAACTTACAAAATTTTTGTTAAACTTAAATATAATAAATATTCACAATCGAGTTCTTGAACATTTAAAGCTATTAACCTCTCGTCAACCTATGCATAGTTGAACTAGTTAAAATGTATATTATTGACCATAAAATATCTAGAGTTCCAAATCCTCTACATCATATATGTTGTTGAACTAAAAAAAGCTTTTAATTTGATCTATTATGGATTTGAAATTCCCAATTAGGTCATTTCTTTAGAAAAAACTATTAATGAAAAGTTCATGGGTTTATGTTTAACCAATTTTAACTGATCTTTTTTATAAATGATTTAATTGAGAATTTTTATTATATTAAGAGTAACCTTGAGAATTTTAAAAGATAAAGAACCAAATTAAGAATTATTGTTATGGCCAAATTTGTTGGACATGAAAAATTTCACCTAACCTCCAAGTGACAACGAGGTGAATGTGTATTCTTTAAGGGAAGAATGCGGCCTACAAGAAAAACTTGGATACCGGTATGATGTAGGTCACATAGGCTCCAATATAAGTTGTTAGAGAATTTATAGAGAATTTGAGAATTCTAAGAGAGTTTAGGCGGTTAGAATGGACTTATCCGCATTCTTCTGAAGAGAGGAGCTTAAAATACCCGATCCCAAGATTTTCGTGGGGTTCCCGTCTTCGATTGGGAACAAAATGACCGAACGAGGTTAGACTGGGGTACATGGACCATGAGGGACCGAGGCAAAGCCCAAAAGAGAACCTTGCCATGTGGTCTGTCTTAGCTAAGGCCGACCAACCCCAAGCCCGTTTCTTCGTCTCTTCTCATCTTGGGCTTGACTGAAACTGAGTCCTGGGTTAATCATCTTTCAGTTTCGGTTCATTTTGACTCTCTGTATTGGGTTTCTTTCCCAGTTTGGCCCTTTATTGTAACCATTTAGCCTGTTCATTCTTGTCGGTCTAATTTCATCCCTAACAATTACTTATATTACTATTTGATACATTTAGTTATTTTTTTTTATTATGTCAGGATAAATTATCCTCATATACCTATTTATAATTTAACATTTTTATCAACATAAAATTTTTGGGTTGGTTCAAGATAATAGTCATGTAAATTTGTGATCAAAAGTGGTATTAGAATTGTATTCATACATAGCTACTAGATAGGACTTTAAGTCCCAAAAACAATTTTAAAAAATGGTGTCTTACTATTACCCACATGGAACTGTGGATGTCTATATTAGACGGTAAATAAAAGTTACAAGTCCAATGAGTAATCATGAGCTCTCAAACTCACAATGTCATTTATAACATGTTTAAACGTTACAAAAACAAATTCTCGATGTGCTTTAAAAGTAAACAACTCAATGTCTATTCAAAAGTAAACTCCATAATCTGTTATTCAACGGAGGATCATTAATAGCAGAGATCGATGCATATATAACTTTACCTCCATTACAATACGTACACCCGTATGAATAAAAACAACATTTTTTTGGGCAAAATCTAAATATGGAATTGTGTAAACTTTTAAATCCAAAGAGACAAATCATTTCATATCCAAATATAGGGTAAAGTGAAAATAGTGTATGGTCATGTAATGAATAATAATGATAGGAGCATGCTTATTGACCAACCTACATAGAAGATATAATAGAGAAGTAATGGAGATACTCAAAGATTCCAATGAAATTGAAGTTGAATAATAAAGAAGAGATATATTGGGAATTGCCCATTTGAATCCATGATATGGACTTGGATGTCCATTTGCTCCTCTTAATATCGATTATCAAGTCATTGTCCTCTCCACTTATGCCCAACTTTTCAAATCCCTCTATGGATTTTATCAATCAATTCTTAGGTCCCTCCTTCACAATTCAATTTTAACTTCAACAAATTTAGGGATAATAATCATATATCTTGTTTCTTCTCTATCACTAAAGATAAATAGAATTACGTTTGATCATTATTTCAGAGTTAAAAATTTAAGAACTCGTTAAATACAAAATTAAAAATTTAATTAGGACACAATTGAAAGTGTAGGTACTTATTAGACAATTTTTTAAAAATTTATAGAGATCAAATAGACACAAATCTAAAAGTTCATGGATTAAACTTGTAATTTAACCTTATTTTTTTTAAAAAAAACATAGACGTGTTTGATAATCACTTTTTGTTTCTTGTTCTCTAAATTCTTAAAGATGTTGAACTCATTTGCTCCATAAGAGGTTGTTTGGGGGTGTCTCTGCACCCGAAACACAAACTATTATAATCCAGACTAAACAACTATGCATTTTAAGCAATATTATATAATACTATAAATTATTATAACTCATGTTATTATAACTCACGATCACGACAATGAATCTCAAAGTGTTTTTTAACCTTGAGATTCATTAAACAAATTTATAAGTTTCAACAGTATCTCAAATTCTCTCCCACACAATATATATATTTTTTTATAATTTGAGCATAAGAAAATGTGGGAAAGCCATGAAATTTTATATGAAAGGCTTTTAAAGTTACACGTTGCATAATGCATTCAATAGAGTGATGTATTAATAAAAATAAAAATGAGATCCTACATTCCTATTCTCTCTTCTTTTTTATCCCCACCATTATAATCTCTGTCTTTTCTCCTATTTTTCAATCATCTCTCAACCAAATGAATCTAGATGAATGTGTTTTTTTTTTTTTTTTGCAACACTAGCATTAATTATTATTATTTCACGATTTCATCTTTTCTTTAATAGTCTCAATTTTAATATTTTTAAAATATTGACATTCATATTTATAAAATAGTAATATCTCTTTTTATTTAAATAAAAAATTGATGAACTCTCAATATCGACGACCCTTCCGTTCATGAAAATATAGAGGGATAATTTGTTCTTTAAATACGATCAAATATTTTAGGAAAATAAACTGTTCCTATAGGGAATTTTATACCTATTATATATTTTAAGTTTGTAATAAAACTAATTTAAACTTTATTTTTACCTACTTTTTAGAAAGATTTCAAAATATTTCAATAGTTTAAATTATGTTAAAGTAGACAAATTAAAATTGCTTTCAGATAGGACATAAATGAAATATTCTTTAGAATTGGACATGGAGTCAAGATCATAGATGGGTGGAATGTATTTATATGTCCTTATCCTTGAAATTAAAATCAAAGAAAAATAAAACAAAATTTGATATCTATCTAAAATAGAGATTCCTTAATTTTCAAATGGGTCTCCACAAAGTCCCTACTTCGTAGAGATTTTTTTTTTTTTTTTAAAGAAAGAAAAAACAAAACATCTTAAAAAGAGTAATTACACATAGCATAATTTTTAAATAGCAAGAAATTTTAAATTTTACAAAAGTATCATATTCAAACCTAACTTAATGTAAGGTTAAAATATCATTTTGGTTCTTATACTTTGAATCTTATTTTATTTTAGTCTATGTACTTTTAAATATCTAAATTTAGTTTCAATATTTTCTATAATCTTAAAATTAACACTTAGTGGTTGTTTGGGACACTGAGTGTGAGTTATAATAATATGGAGTTATAATAGTTTGTGTGTTATTATAGTTTGTGGAATCATATAATATTATTTAAAATGCTAGTATAGTCTAGAGTTATAATAGTCTGTGTTTGGGGTGTAGAATATTCCACAGGTTATAATAACACATGTTATTATAATCAGTGCCCCAAACAGGCCTTTATGGTTAATTTGAATTTAATTTTTATTGAACTTGACAAAATAATAGTAATAATTTTTATTTTAAAAAATAAAAAGTAAATATATTTTTTAAATTTATAGACGAAAGGCTAATAAATACTTTTTTTTTGTGGAAAACAGTCAACAATAAACTAACTGCTTAAGGACTAATTTTAAGATTGATTGAAAATATGATTGCTTGAGCTATGCTCGGACTCTATAGCTAGTCCATGTTGATCAATATACTATTAAAAAGTGAATGTTTTGGTTGTTTATAATTTCAACCTACTAACTTGAGCTTTTTTTTATTATTATTATTATTTTATTTTATCATATTTTTTAGAATTTCTTTTAATTCAACATGATATAGGATGGGAGATTTAAATCTTTCACTCAAATTGAGCATATGTCTTAGCCTGTTAAACTATATTCTAAATTGGTACTCGAACATAACTTAACCTTTAACCTAAAGAATTTTATGAAATTTGAGTAAATTAGAATCAAACCGTCACACTTTTAATTGGAAGGACGAAAATTTAGCACAGAAATTGAAAGGAGCAAAGGGAAAGATAGAAAAAGAAATTAGAGTAACAAAACAAGATGTAGATTACGAAATCATTCACATCCCTATTTTCTGGACATCGTGTAGATTTTGGAACTTTCAATTAACATTGAAGAACAAAACAAATAGTACTTTAAAGTCGCAATAGTATTAATTAAATAAATACCAAAATCGGAAACGGGAAAAAAAAACAAAATAAAATAAAATAAAGAGAGAGTAGTACAGAAAAAGAATAATTACGCGGACAATCACAAAACTCCATAAAAATTGTCAAAAATTGCAGCTAAATTAAAAATGTGTGTTGCAGACCAAATTGTTGGGTTTCATATGAACACAGTACAAACATTCCTCGGTGCTCCGAACAGTCCCACTGTCTACTAAAATTTAACCTCTTAATCTGACTCACGGATGAAAATATCCACGTTGATATCAACTAATATTTCTGTAAATAAAAAAGTTTAAAAATTATTTAAATTAATAATTAGGTTAAATTATAAGTTTAGTTTCGAAATTTTCAAATATGTATCATATATGTCCCTAAACTTTAAAATATTTCTAATAGATCTTTTAAATTTTATATCTAATAAGTCTATGAACTTTGAGAAGTGTTTAATAAATTTCTAAACTTTTGATTTAGTATTATCTAAATCTAGTTTGGTATCTTATCTATATAAGATGCTTATAGGCAATTTTTTAAATTCAATTTTTACAATTTTGTTTTAATTATCACTAAATAAAAAATCGAAATTTAGATAAAATCTGACTATGGTATCTCCCATATAACTATAATAAATGAATAGATATATATAACTTTGTGTGCGTGTGTGCGCGTTTATTTCATTAATAAATACAAATCTTTATACATACTTCTCTCATAATCTACGAATTCTACTAAAAAAAATCTTTTAAGTCTTTTAACTTTCAATCTTATGTCTAATTAGTTATTTGAATCTATTCGAAATTTTCTAAAATTCGTTAATTTTAAAAAAATTGAATATGTCAAGGATACATTGAATACAAAATTGAGAGTTCGATAATTTATTTTATATTTTTAAAATTCAGTGGCTTATTAGATGCATAAGTGAAAGTTTAAGAACTTATTAAATACTTTTTAAAATACAAGGACCTAGACACAAACTTAGAAATTTAGAGACTAAACTTGTAATTTAATTAGATAATTAAGTTGTTTTTGTTTCTAAACTAAATTATTGGTATAGTTATTTATGTTTTGTATGTATTTATAATAGACATTAGAGACATTAATTAATCTTCAATATTCAAAACAGTTTTTATTAATATCGTAAGTTTGCAAACTTATTATAAAAATATAACATATTTCAAATTATTTAGAAAAATATTGCCATATTTAATTAGTTGGTTGAAGGGACCTTTGGCACGTGGCAGTATGTTGACATGTTGCGTCGTAAATTTTTTTAAAAAATATTATCATAGGTCGATCTTCATTGGTTTAAGTCTGGTATTACAATTTTTTTTTCTATTTTTTCTATTTTTCTTTTTTCCTTCCGTTTTTCCTTTCCTTTCATGATTTTTTCTTTATTTTATTTCTTTTAAAATTATACATGATTATAGTTTTTTATTTGTAATTACCATTTTTTTAATATTCTAATTTCTCCCTTTTTTAATATTTTAATTAAGTATTAAATATTCAAATATTTTTCTAAATTAAAATAAATTAATATTAAGGAAAAAAATCAATTTATAACCGTGTATTAATTTAAGTATTAAATATTAAAAAAAACACTGCATGAAGAGAGAGAAAGAAGAGAGAGAAATGGGTTTGTTTGTGTCTTTTGTTCTGTATTGACATTGAGAGAAAAAGGAGAGGGTTTTAACTTTTAACAATGGAAACTGGGAGTTTTTGGGTTTCATGGAGATCGATCGTCTCAAAAAGATTAAAGTAAAAGCCTGTGATTCTTTTTTTTTTTTTTCGATCTTGATTTGGGATTTCCAAAGGAAGAAGATGATGACGTGGTGTATGATGTAAAACGCGTCCAGCCATTTGTTTTTAGTAAATCAGCTTTGATTTTAGTTTCTTAAAATTTTGTTCCATTTATCTTTTATCTTATCTACATTTCCAAATCTTTTTAAATAAACTTTTGAGTTTAGAGTCAATACTAAAAACAAAATCAAAAATTTTAAAACTACTTTATTTTTTTTAGTTTTTAAAACTTTTAAAGCATGCGTAAAAGGTAGATAAAAAATTATAGAAAGTTAGAAACCAAGTAGTATTTGTAGGTTTAATTTTCAAAAACTAAAAACTAAAAATCAAATGATTATAAATTGGTATCTTAATATATGAACTTTAATTTGTTAGATTTAAACGGTGTATTTTCAAACTTGTGACTTGTACTTTCAATTTTATAACAATTTAGTATTTGAACTTTAGTATGCAACGATTTAGTCCTAGTTGTAAGAAATTTCATCAAAATTGAATGTTGATTTTTATTATTTAACAATTTAGACTTTGTAGTTTATAAACATATTTGATTTTTAATTAGTTTATTGATTCACCTTTATAAGAAATTTTATTAAATTTTAACAATTGGGATTAAATCGTTACAAATTTGAAAGTATAAGGACTAAATTATTACAAAATTGAAAGTATAGTAACTAAATCATTACAAACCAAAATTCAAGAGCTAAAGAGTTACTTTCCTCAAAATTCAGGGACTAAAAGTGATTTTTAACCCTTAATAAATTAAGGAATGGGTTGTGATTCACTAGCCTCCTATGTTCATTTGTCTAAAAATATTAAAAAACTAATAAAATATATATGGTTTAGGCGGTTTAGGCGTAAGAGATTTGAGTCCTCCATTATACATATGGTTGAATTCAAATAAAAAAACAAACCATCTCACTTTTGTCAACAGTTTTTTTATAGAAATTAATTGAAATTTTATAATATATTTGAGGTGAAGTGGAGAGTTAAAAAAATTAAGAGAAAATATCCATTTTTTACATCTAAAGTTATATCAATTTTTACTTAAAACTTTTAATTTCATCAATTTCTATTAATTTATGTACTATGTTTAACAAACAATAATGTAAAAAACTCTAAAAACTCACTCGTTTAAAACAAAAAAGTTTGGCACAAAATAAAAATTGACCAATTTACAAAATCAACTGTTAAATAACTCCATAGAACTCACAATTCCAATTAAAAAAAATAAAATCTAAAATTATTTTTGTCTAAATTCTATACAAAATATATATTTTATAATCCAGTGGACATACAATATTATACTATTTTATATGATTTCTCAAATGAAAGCCTACCATGATGCATAAGTTGTAACACTTTAAAATTCAAGATATAATATGGGATGAAATTAACTATTTAAGATAAAAATTGATATACCATGTCAAGTTTAGATTTGAAAGTGATATTTTTCCCACAAATTAAAGGAATCCGAGCATTACCTACTAAAATTAGAATTTATTTTAAAAAATATTTAGCGAAAGAATCAAAAAAGAAATTTTGTGTACGGGAAGGTAAAAATGGATGCAAAAAAGAGAATGTTAGAGGTGGAGCCAACGTTTCTGACCGTCCTGTCGTCCAATTATTGGTTGGTCTCACGACGGTGGTTATTGTCTAAATAAAAAAAAACAATTTTAACATTTAAATTTATCTGTTTGTATTAATTTTAATTCTAAACTTTTATTTGGATGAAATTTTACCTCAATCTTAAATAAGTGTTTCAAACTTAATTGAGAACTTTAAAAAGTATTCTAACTTTCTAATAAATTCTTATTTCGAATATTGTTAGAATAAAGTTTCTCCTTATATGTTTAACAAATTATAAACTATATGTAGAATATGAAATTAATAAAAATTTCAGGGAAAAAAGAACCTTAGAACTATATATTTTTCAGAAATAAATGAATTTTGGTAAAGTTATTTAATGGCTAGTTTGTATATTTTTCAAATTTACTCTTGTGCAAATTTTTAATTTATTGACATTTATGAGTTTGTGACCATTTTTACAATAATTTTGTGTTAAAATTAGTAGGTGAATTAATGAGTTTGTGAAGATTTTTACCATTAATGAATTTGTGAAGATTTTTACAATAATTTAGGATCTAATTCGATTGAAAGTGAAAGTTTAGAGTTTAAATGATATGCTCTCACAAATTTATGGTAAATTTTGATTTTTTTTTTCCTTTTTAATAAAAAAATTGGAAAGTTTAGGCCTAGTTTGATAACTATTTAGTTTTTAATTTTTGGTTTTTCAAAATTGTGTTTATTTTTTCACCATTTCTCTACAATAGTTTCCATCTTCTCTATAGTGGTTTTCCATCTTTTTTAAGAAAATACTTGAATTCTTAACCAAATTCTAAAAATAAAAACAAGTTTTTTAAAACTGTTTTTTTTTTGTTTTCAAAATTTGCCTGAGTTTTTGAAAACGTAGGTTAAAAGTAGATAACAAATTAAGAAAAACTATATGTAAAAGTAGTATTTATAGCTTTAATTTTTTAAAAACTAAAAATAAAAAATTAAATGATTATCAAACATGGTCTTAATTTTTTTTCGGTCGAATTGGTTTTTTCTTTTTCTTCGATCTTGCATGGCTATCGCACTTTGAAGTTGATTTTTTTTTTCCTCTTTAAGGGATGTGTTGGCTCCTTGAGTTGAGTTAAGTAGGATTTTAAACCCAACTCACCATTTGGCTCATGGATAAACTAACTCAACTCAATTCTGCCGACTTAAGATATTAACTCCACCAACTTGTACAGTAACCCTATTAACATATTTTATTACGCTTTTCCAACAACCGATAACCACCGCCAACGATCGGTAACCACCTCCGACGACCATCTCTGACAACCGGTGACCATCTCCGGCGAACGACGACCACCTCCGGCGATCAAAAACCTCCGACAATGACCATCTCCCTACCAGTGACCATCTTCGGTGACCAAAAACCACCTTCGACGACCATCTCCGACAATCAGTGAACTCTTCGACGATCGATAACCATCTCCCGCGATCGGTGACCACCTCCGACGACCGACGACGACCTTCTTCGACAATCGATAACTACCTCTAATAACCTTCTCCAACGATCGAAACACATGGTGTTGTAATTATATCATAAATCTTAAAGTCTAAAATTCTTATGAAGACATGTTTATACATAAATGGCTTGAATCTCTGTTGTTTGGCGTTCCGAATGACTAAGTACGGGAGTCCTATTGTCTGTTGGCGTAACTAGCACATCGTTAACAAACCACATAAATCTGTGCGTCGATTTTCTTACTTTTGTGATTTCTTTTGCTTGTCGTTTATTCGTAATAGTCTTATACATATGTTCAAATTCATGTTCCCATTCAATTTTTTTAAAGAAAAAAAAAAAAATCTAAACTATAAGAGTAGTAAAATAGTTTAATTGCAATGATAATTTTTTAACGCTGATTTCATAACTTTACTAGTGTAATTGGGCTTAAATGTGTCATGGTAATAACAGTTCTTACCAAATTTTTTTTATTTGGATATTTTTATTAAATTAACTAATTTGCAATATTTTTAAAGATTAGTAACATTACTGAAAATATGAGTTGATTGTAGTAATATAAATAATAAAATATAATCGATTACTTGAACCACGAATCGTGCTTCGTGGGATATGGACACTAGCATCCACCTTTTTTTTTTTAAGAATAATCACTGAAAATGAGAAGACCAAAGTTTGAATAATTGGGCGAAAAAAAGAATTTGAATGTGTGAATTAAAAAAAAAAATAGTACTTAAAAAATTTAAAGATAAAAAGATTAACGGTATTTTCTTAGAAGGGAGATTGTGGGAACCAAAAAAAAAAAAGCATACACACGTGAAGGATTGTGATAATATTAATTTTCGTCTAATCCAATCCAATGCCTCTCCTTAACGGGTCCCACAATTTCAGTGGACCCCGCCCTCCACCTTATATTAATTATCAATGAATATATATATATATATATATATATATATATATATATTTGTCTTTTTTTAAAAAAATTATGAATTTAGTTCGAACTCTATAATTGTGGTTGGCAAGCGTTTGAAATTTTTAAATAGTGTTAAATAAGTTTCAAAATTGTAATTTGTATATGATAGATTTTAAAGCATTTATTTCATTAGTTGTTAACTATTATGTCTTTCTTAAATTTCAAAATTTTATTAGACAAAAATAAAGAGGTAGGAGTCTCATTAGAGGTGAATTTTCATTTTATGTTTAATAGATTTATAAATTTTATCAAATATTAAATAGGTAATTTATTATTAGATATTTTTTAAAGAAATCTTTAGACACACAATTGAAAAATTATGGATCGAACATTTTTTAGAGTTGAAAGTATTTTTTTTAACATTAGAAATCTATTAGACACATACTTTAGACAAAGTTTAAGGACCAAACTTATAATTTAACCTATGTTTTTTTGTTATAATTTTTTTCTTCACCATGGCATTTTTCTACCATTTCTCATTCAGAAATGGTTTTTTTTAAAATAAATCTGAAAAACAATGTTTCAAAAATAGCTAAATAAATAAGACAGTTATTATATTCTAAAGACCAAAGATTTACTCCTGCATCTTATATATTAAACTAACTTTAGATTTAATTATTCTTTATATATAATGATTTTAATAAATTAAAAATAATGTCAATTTTCCTAATTAAATTATTGTGTTACACCCTACAACATCTCATGGGTTTCATTCTATTTTCATCTTCGTACTTTAAAAAAAATCTTTAAATTAGTCTCTACCACTAATTTGAAGTTAATTTTTAGTAAAATTGATTAAATAATAATAATAATTTTCATGTCACTAAACGCACAAAATGAACATATTTCTATTTAAAGAAGAAGATTAATAGAATTCTTTTTTTTTTAAAAAAAGGTTAACCATAAACTAAATAAAGACCAATTTTAAGTTACCAGCATCATAAATAACTCAACTGGCATAAAATATATATACATAGGTTGTAAAAAAAAAAAAGACTAAACTTATTAAAAGTTTGTGAACTAAAATAAAATAGTATTTTAACCTTATTTAGGTTATAAACCACACGTTCATACTTAAATTAACTTCCATGATTTTTATTTTTTTTTAATTAACCAACAATAACAAAACAGAGTATTTGTAAGAATCATTGGACCAAAACAAAACATTTTAAAATATATCATCAAACTAAAATAAATATAAAGAATTTGGGAATTAAAAAAAAGCTAATAACATCTTGCATTTATGGAGTAAAGTAAGTCAACAAAAATTAGATAGGTCAAGTTTGATCACATATTGGACTTGATGGTTGATAAAAACAATCAGTTTGTCCCTATTAAATGTTTGAAAAGTAAGCTTAAAACGACATCCATCAACCACAATTATCAACAAGTTTCTTCAATGTATTATTCCATCAATCACAAAATAATTCCAAAATATAACAAGAGAAATGTGATTATTATGCAAGAAAAGGTTCATTGACGAGTTTTATATCATTTCTTTTTCATACACACAAAAGAACAAATAAAATAGGTTCTTAGAATGTGGCCTTAACTTAGTAAAATTAAGAGAAAAACATCATTTATGACTACAATTAAAAATTTGCCAAACTTTTGTTTTTTGATTGTATTTTTGTTCACGACCTTATAATTAAATTCATCCAAATGTATATGTCACGACTTGATTTAATGAGTATGATAAGATATGATATTTTTTTGCACATGCATTGAAAGGAAGTTTATTTATTTTGGGGGAACAAGAGAGTGCCAATTTTTTAATTTTTAGATGAAATAGTGTTGAATATTTTAAATGAGATTTAAATTTGATGTTGTTTGAAATTAATGTTGGGAATTGAAATTTGGTGACCGGAATCGCCACGAGTTGACCGTACAATAATAGGATTGAAAAATGAAAAGCGAATGAAGAGTCACCTATTTACCGATTTTACCCATTGGTTACTAAGATTTCTCACACCCGATTGGACTTCGGGAATTTTTCTAATCCTTACCGCATGATTTTTTTCGAAAAATTATTCGATGTGGTCGCTATAGTATGGTCGATAATTTTTCACCGTTAAATGAAGAGAGATAAAAATTTCAATTTTGTATCCAATGGTTATTAGAGGGCACGAAAATTATTGGATTCATATCAAACGGTTATTATGAGACAACTACATTGTGACGGTCTCATGAAATAATTTGTCATTTTTTCCTATAATTAAAAATTACATATAAATTCTTACTTCTCTATTTTCTACTTTTCTCTCTCCCACAACTTTTTTCTCTCTCCTTATTTAATTTATATTTAATCTCAAACTCAATTAATTTTAGTTTTAATTTTTATTAAAAGAGTTTGTCTCTTTATTTTTATACGAATAAGTCAAAATAAATGTGAATTTTTGTGTAGTTTCTCTCTCATCCTATATTTATTATTATTTTTTCATTCTATATTTTTATCTTATTTAATAATTTTCTTCTTCTATTTTTATTTTATTTTCTAAATTTTTTCTCTCCCCAACTTTTTATCTTCCTTAATCATCTCTTCCTTTAGCTATTACTTTAAATTATTTTACACATCTTCAAAATAAAATAAGTCAATATCAAATTAATGAGTTAATATCACCTGCATGAATTATGATAATAGGATTTAAAAAATATATATGAAGCAAAAAGTATAATTTATATGTTAAATTAGGGAGGAAAACTCAATCGATCATATATAGATGTTATGTACTGTTAACCATTGATTCAACGACGAAGTTATCATAATTAAACCTAAGATTTAGCATTAATAATATTCAAAATGTCAATATATATACACATAATCAAAGTTCATAAAGAAACATGGATTACAAATAATTTTTTATTAAAAAAAACTAAACACAACATAAAATAATATTCTTCCTTAATCATATTTTCCTTTAACTATTACTTTAAATTATATGATATTCTTATTTATTTTATTTTGACAATGTGTAAAATAATTTAAAGTAATAATTAAAGGAAGAGATGATTAACGTCTCATTTAATAACTATTTTTAAAAAAAAAAAACTGAAATGAAAAAATAAAATAAAAATAGAAGAAAAAAATTATTAAAGAAAATTAAAAATATAGATTGAAAATAATAATATATATACAATAAGAGAGAAACTACACCAAAAGTTACATTTATTTTGAATTATTCATATAAAAATAAAAGAGATAAACTCTTTTAATAAAAATAAAGATAAAAATAGAAATTAATTAAGGGAGAGAGAAAATAGGAATTAAATAAGAAGAGTGAAAATAGTTGTGGGAGGGAGAGAGAGAAACAATGAGAAAAGAGAGAGTAAAAATTTATATGTAATTTTTAATTATAGGAAAAAAAGGTCATGTGTTAGTCCTTAAGAAGAAGAGGTATGAAGTACTCCATACTACCATAAGACTAAAAAAATTCCCTTGGACCTCCATGCAAAAATTGAAAAATTAAAATCTCATTTAATAAGTATTTAGTTTTTGAAAATATATTGTGCTTGTTTTTCCATACAATAGTTTCAAACTTCTCTATAATTGTTCAATCTTTCTTGAGAAAATACTTGAATTTTTAACCAAATTCTAAAACACAAATACAAAATTTTGAAAACTAATTTTTTTAGTTTTCAAGATTTGGCTTGATTTTTGAAAACACATATTAAAAGTAGATAGTAAACACATGGAAAACCATATGTGGGAGTACTATTTATAACCTTAATTTTAAAAAATTTAAAACAAAAAATCAAATGGTTATCTAAGAGGGCATAAGAGACCTTTGATAACTACTTAGTTTTTTGTTTTTTAAATTAAGTTTATTTTTACCAAAATTTTATTCGTCTTATCTACAATGATTTTCATATTTCTCGAGGTATCATTTGAGTTTCTAGTCAAAATTCAAAAACAAAAACAGTTTCTAAGATCTATTTTTTTTAAGTTTTTCAAAACTTAGCTTAATATTTGAAAACATAGACACAAAGTAGATAAGAAAACGTAGACACTCATTGATAGAAATAGTATTTCTAGGCTTAACTTTAAAAAACAAAAAACCAAATGGTTATCAAACACTAGGCCCCGTTTGATAATCATTTGGTTTTTAGTTTTTGTTTTTGAAAACTAAACTTGAAAATACTACTTTTACCATGAGTTTTTCTATAGTTTCTTATGTACTTTGTACCTATGATTTAAAAAACTAAGTTATATTTTGAAAACTAAAAAAAGTAGTTTTCAAAAAACTTATTTTTATTTTTGAAACTTAGCTAAAAACTTAAAATGATACCTCAAGAAAAATGGAACTAATTATAGAGAAAATGAAGAGAAATTGTGAAAAAACAAGCATTATTTTTAAAAACTAAAAATAAGAAACTAAGGCCCTGTTTGATAACCATTTTGTTTTTGGTTTTTAGTTTTTGAAAGTTAAGCTTATTTTCACATAATTTCTCTACAATAGATATCATCTCCCTTAAGTAAGCAACATTTGAACTTTTAGCCAAATTCTAAAAAAAAGTCATGTTTTTGAAAATTACTTTTTTTAGTTTTCAAAAGTTGGCTTGGTTTTTTGAAAACATAGATACAAAATAGATAAGAAGACATATAAACTCATTGCTAGAAGTAGTATTTTTAGGTTTAAATTTCAAAAACTAAAAACAAAAAATAAAATGGTTATCAAACGGGGCCTAAATAGTTATCAAACGAAACCTTGGCTTTTTATTTTTTGTTTTTGAAAATTAGGCCTAAAAATACTACATTCTACAATTTCTATGTTTTCTTATCCACTTTGTACTTATGTTTTCAAAACACAAAGCTAAGTCTTGAAAACTAAAAGAATTAGTTTTCACAAACTTGTTTTTGTTTTTTAAATTTAGTTGTAAACTTAAATGATACCTCAAGAAATATGAAAATTATTGTAGTGAAGATAAAGTGAAATTGTGAAAAAATAAGCATAATTTTAAAAAACTAAAAACCAAATGATTATCAAACAGGACCTAAATTTTGAGAAAATATTAAATCTATTTTCACCCTCAACTTATTGAGAATTATAGACTTAAAACAATATTACAATTTTTCCCCAATACAATATGTGTATTTTATAACCTAGAGCGTTAACAGAAGTTAATGGGCATCCTTGTTAATGTGTATTTTATAATAAGAGCAATAGTCATTCAATATATATCTTTAATCGACTATCGATCCATATCGAAAATGTCGATGACAACAAAAAGTTATCCATAGTTAAATTTAAAAGGGAGTCATTCATCGATAATCCCGCTGAAAAGATGTCTTTTGTACAAAAATCTATTTTACCTATACTTTAAAAAACAATCCAAATTGAAAACTAAAAAAGTATTTTTTTTATTTTTTTTAAAAAAATTAGCTAAGAATTTAAATACTTTGTTAAGAAAGATGAAATTTATTATGATTGATGAAAAAATAAGTATAGTTTTCAAAAACCAAAGAGTAATTCAATCCGACCTAAATTACAAATTTTCTACTATATTTAAATGTGAAATCATACTAATTATTGGTATGCAACCTAATTTATTTATTTTTAATTATTTAAATATGAATATAATTAAGATTGATTGATTGTGTAGTTTTTAAACAAATACTTGAATTTGTTTTTGTTAGAAACATGAAAAAAGTAAGATGCATTCATTTTATTACAAAATTTCAATAACACCACTCACTACAAGAATGGTAGCCTTTTCCGACGCTTTTTATCCCGACGCTTGAAAAATGGTTGGGATAGATAGATAATCTCGACGGTTTCATATACCGTCGACGAAAGTGAATGAAGACCGACTCCCATGAAAAACGGTCGGCATAACTATTACAAACCCCGACCGTTTTTAGAAAGGGTCGGCAAATATGGGCAACCGTCGACCGTTTCGTAAACGGTCGGCTTATAGTTAAGGCAAGGCCGACCATTTTAACAACAGTCGGTCTTTAGATAAGGAAAGGCCAACCATTTTATAAACGGAAGGCCTTTGGAGATAAAGGCCGACCCTTTTAGGTTTGGTTGGCCTTTGGAGATAAAGGCCGACGAAGTACAAAAAACCGTCGGCATTATGTACCCCGACGGGGTTATCCCGACCGAAACGCCGACGCTTTTTTTTCAGTCGGGAAATGAATTCCCGACGCATTTGGAAGCTTTTTCCGACGCTTTTGAGGGTTGGGAAAAATTAAAATTCTTGTAGTGACTCGTGATTAGATACCATGTGAGCATGCAATTGCCTTCCTGTCATTTTTTTTCCCATTTTCGAGTTATCCGAATAAATCATCACACAACATTACGATGGAAATAGAAATATATTACTCAAAATAATAATAATAATATATTTTAAAACATATTACATGTTTTAGCAAATATTTTTAAAATGTAGTAAATTGCACAATAATTATGAAATAATGGTTTTTTTTTTTTGTTAAAGCATGTTTTTTTGGGGGTGGGAATTTAAATCTCACGACTTCAAAGAGAAAAAAAAAATATTTTAACCGTTGAGTTGAGTTTGTATTGGTTGTTCGATCAAATGTATGGTGTATGTAATGTTTAATAACTCGAGTCATGTTTGGTCTATACAATAATAAAAATAAAATAAAAATTATGATGTGAAATAACTAGTTCAAGAAGGGATTCCACACATGCTATTTTCTAAAACGTTATATTGACCCTAATGAATTTATCGTAAAGGTATTTCTTATATCATTTTTGATAAACATGTAATTTTTTTATTTTGAAAAATTAAACTTATAAATACTACTTCCACTCATATTTTTTTTGTGTTTTAGTATTTACTTTCTAAAAACGTTCTAAAAATTCTAGCTAAGTTTTGAAAGAAAAAGAAAAATAGGTTTTATGAACTTGTGTATACGTGTTTTTAAATTTGGCAAAAAATTCAAAATTTTTTTTTTATGAGAGATGAAAATTATAGATAAAAAATTGTGTGATAAAACAAACCTAATTTCAAAAAATGTAAAAAAACAAAAAATGAAATAGTTATCTAACGAGATCTTAGTTAGTTTGTATTTACAAATTTGTCTGAAAACAACTACGAATGTCTCCCAAAGTAGTCTTTACTCTAAAAAATTCAAAATCCTATAGTAAAAATACTACTGGTGTAATACCATGGGTCATACATTTTATGAGTCATATTGAATAATCTCTCTTCACGCCCATACTCTAAAGAATTGAGGTCGGTATATATACATGTATTTAAAATCTGACAACTCACCCTCTTTTTAAGTTTATATCTACCTAATTTATGACAACAAATTGACATATTCTACCCTCAAAATCAATATTTCCTTCAAATGAATGAAAAAGAAAGAAGAATGAAATTGAATTGGATGTGATTACAAATTTGGAAGCTTTAATAAACATTTCAACCCTTTAACTTGGAATGAATTGAAGAAATGAAAGGCAAAATAATAATTGAAGAGATATACATTATAATAACAATAAATAATAAAATAAGACAAAGAAACTGACCAAATATATCATCACCATAACTCTTATAAGTCATATAAGCATTCATATATATGAGAATGATTGAGAGCTCTTTCCCTCTTTCTCATGTTCTTTCATCCCTAAAGAGAAAGGAAAGGGCCCTCTTTTCATTTAATTTTTCCAGGTGGATACAGTTCACATCTCTCTGTCCCCTCCATTAAAAAAAATAAATAAATAATTAGATAATTAGACTTGTTTGATAACTATTTGATTTATAATTTTTTGTTATATAAAGATTTATTTGTTTTGTTATATATTTTGTACACATATTCTCACCAAGAAAATTAAAGAAAGTAATTGTTATTGGTTTTAGAATTTGGCTAAGAAGCCAAATGATTTCACAAGAAAGATGATAATCATTGTAGAGAAATAAACACAATTTTTAAAAATTAAAAAACAAAAAATTAAGGTCACGTTTGATAACTATGTGTGGTTATTGAATATTAAGCTTAAAAATACTATTTTTACCCATGGATTTCTATGTTTTGTTATCTATTTTGTAACTATGTTTCTAAAAACCAATCTAAGTTTTGAAAACTAAAAAAAAGTAGTTTTCAAAAACAAGTTTTTATTTTTAAAATTTGGTTAGAAACTTAAATGATATCTCAAACAAAGATGAAAATCATTGTAGAGAACATGAAGAGAAATTGTGAAAAAACAAGCATAATTTCAAAAACCAAATGCTTATCAAATGAGGTATAAGGTCTCGTTTGATAACTATTTGATTTTTTGTTTTAGTATGAAAATAGTAATTGTTTTCTCCTCCTTTCTCTACATTTGTCTACCATGCATGTCTTTCACCTTACTTAGAAAACATTTGAATGTTTAGCTAAATTATAAACAAAAACTAATTTTTAAAAATTACTTTTTTTAGTTTATAAAATTTAGGTTGAATTTTGAAATCCGTAAAAAGTTGAGTACAAGTAGTATTTATATAGATTTAATTTTCAAAATAAAAAATCGAAAACCAAAACGGGACCTAAATAACTATCGAACTGGACTTAATTCCTTGATTTCAATAGTATTCTCTCAATTTAATCCTAACTAATCTAAGGGCTTGTTTGGTATGTCATCCGAATTTTGTTTTATGTTTTCAGATTCACTGAATTCAGTAAATATGTGTTTGACAGATGTGTTTCCGAAAACTGTTTTCGGATTTTGTGATCCAAATAGTAGAAATTCTGAAAACAACAATTTTATGTTTTCATTATATCCCGATTTTGAATTTAAAATTTTAAGATGCATAATTATATTAAATAAAGATAAAAATCTTAATAAATACAATATTTCATGCTACAAACTCAAATGTATAATATAATATATTATAAATTATATAGTATTATATTATAAAATGATAATTCTATAAAATTTATAGAAATTATATTTATAAATTAATTAATAATGACTCATATTTAATCTAATAATTAGTTTTGCAACTATAAATAATTTCATGATTTATAAATTAAATATGTTATAGGACACATTTGTATTTTTTTTAATACATAAACAATTGTTGGTAAAGGGATTCAAACTCATGACCTCTTGGTCGTAAGTTTTTACTTAATGTCAGTTAAGCTATGCTCTTGTTGATAGTTATGAGCGTGTATTGAGAAGAAAAAGTATGTCTTTTTTTTTTTCACTTCTTGGACGTTGTTACTTTGTTTATGGTTACTTTTGAATTTGAGCAAAAAGAAAAAAGTTATTGGACTCCTGAATTTACACGTTTCATCATGCTGTGAAAATGACGAGACAAGAATGGTAATTTTTTCTATACTTTATTTTCTAAAAAAAAAAGGTTGTATTTTTCATGGATGAGGGAGGGATGTCAATGATGATGTTAGAAAGGAAATGATGAACAAGGGTGTTTTTGGAATTTTGCGATAAATGAGAGGATGAAATGTAATTTTTGAAATTTGGAATGGGTAAATGATTGTACTTTGAAAAAAAAGGGAAAATGATTATTTACACTAAAATATTTAGAACAATTTGCATAGTTACAATTCTCTAGGTTTTTTTTTTTTTTTTTTTTTAAGATTATAAACTAGTTCCATGTGTTTATAGAACAACTTAGAAAGTAGAAAAACATATGGGGTTTAGGAATTCTAAAATTAGTAATTTTTTTCGTTAACCTTAAAGCTATCATTAAAACTCCGTTTGATAACAATTTGATTTTTATTTTTGTAGTTTTTAAGAATTAAGCTTGTTTTGTCCTAATTTCTCTAGAATGTGTTTCATCTCCCTTAAAGAAGCATTTGGATTCTTATCCAAATTCTAAAAACAAAAACTACTTTTTGAAAACTACTTTTTTTTTTTTTTTTTAGTTTTGAAAATATGTTTTGGTTTTTGAAATCGTAGGTAAAAAGTAAGTAATAAAAGAAGTAAATCCTTAGGTGAGAGTAGTATTTATAGACTTGGTTTCCAAAAACCAAATGATGTCAAACGAGGTTTAAATTCATGCTTATTTGTCGTGAACGTTTAAAGAGAGACTTATTTGATTAAATTACAATTTTAGTCCTCAATCTTTCACATTTAAAGTGTTTATCATAGATTTGAACATGTTGAATTTTGTGTCTAATAAATCTCTAAAGTCTAAAAGTGTCAAATATGTTCGTAAATTACATTCAATTTTGTGCTTATTAACTTCGGGTCAAATTCAACATTTTTTAAATGAATTCACTGACATATAAAGTTATAAACTTTTGTGTGTTAAAAGATTATGATAATTCAATTTTATGTCTAATAGGTCAATAAATTTTAAAAACAGTAGAATATGATGAGACCTATTAAACATAAAATTGTTAGTTAAGAAATTTATTGCACATTTTTAAACTTCGAGAATCTATTAAACAAAAAGTTAGTAAGTTTAAAAACTTATTAGAAGTTTGTAATTTAACCTTAAGAAATTTATTTTAAGAAGTTAACATTATACATATAGGGTGAGAACTAGGAACTTGAAGCTTCATATCTTATGGAACATGTTATTAATACTTTTGACAATTAAAATATGTTCGAGCACCCTCAATTTTTTGAAATATTATAATTGAATTTTGGAACTAGAAAGATCAACGCTAGATATTTTTAATTTATTTACATTTTTGTTTGTAATATTAAGCTAATAAGAAGGCTAAATTACATGTCGATGTTGATTGATATGATGTGGATAAGTTAACATTATATATCATGTCAATTTTAAAATTGTGTTTGCTTACTATGAAGGGAAAAAAACTTCTAACTCGTGCCATGTGACATATCACTATTTTAACCACCCTAGTTTCATAACTAAATTTATAGGCAGCCAGATAACGTGACTTGCATTAAAAATAGCAAAATATGGAGATAATGACACCTTTAATTATATTATAATCAACAACAAACTTATAATGCGTGATTTAAATGAAATTATTAGCCAAACAGAGCATAGCTCAACAGACATATCGAATATATTAACATGAGATTTATGGTTTGAATCTCCTCAACCTCGCTTATATTAAAAAAAAGTAAAAAATAAAATTATTTATTATAGTTTTATATCACAAATCATATAGTTGTAAGTACCCACCTAAAATATAAAACCTATTTACTTAAATATTATAAGAGAACCAAAATAAATCTTATGTGATCAAAATGATATTTTAACGGATAAAATATTATACCAAAATCAGGGAGAAGGAGGACCTATTGGAAAAGAAAAAACGATCCCTATCCAATGGAATGTTATTAGGCCAATGAGTTTGGTTTTGGCCAAATTTAGAGAAAGTGACGGTTGTGGGATCATTAATTTTTTGACAAGCAACCACACACCTATCCAAATAATTAGAAGGCTCATCCCTTTGTATTACACTATGAATTGTAATATCATTCAATAATTTCTTTGAATGAGACACAATGTTTAACTTTCATTATTGTACTCTCTCATATTTTCCTTTCATTTCTCGTGGTGCCTTTGCAAGGGAAAAAAGACGATCAATTCTTGTTTTGATCTTCAAACTTTTCATTATAGCTTGAAAACAACAACATATGTATTGACATAATAATTTTTAAGTAAAATCGAAAATAAATTCATGTGATCAGTTTAAGGTCTTATGAAACAATATTATAATTATGTTAAGAACAACGGAGCTCCACATATCTCAGGATATTGTCTAAACTTTGATAATACATTCTCAGATGTCGAACACGATAAAAGTAAGGTAAGTGTCACTTATAGATATTGATAACTTGATGGATGACTATTTGAATGGAGGTTGAGAGGTCTTTTATTCAAGGGAATAATGTATAATGATCCAAAACGAGATTTTATACAGATTTTAAGATCTATAATATAAAAATTATAATAGAATGAGCATACAAATTTGGAGATTAAAATAAGATTTGAAGCTAACAATATATCTATAATTTATAAGATTCTCTTAGATATATCTATAGATTTTCTTTTTGTTGTTTTTATGGAGCATACAAAGTTCAATTATTAAATGCTACATTTGAATGATATGATGTAGTTTTTTTAACTATCAATTGATATGATATATAATTGATTAATTAATCATTTCTCTTAAAATTTTCCCACTTGAATGGTCCATCACATTTGTCCTTTTTGGAGCCTCCAAAACTAGAGTTATGAATGACATATCCACATCTTTGAACCTCATTTACCTTAAAAAAAAATGAAAATTGGTAAACCTTAATTGAAAGGTTAAATTATCAAAAATGTCATGAATTATAGAATTGATTTTAATTATACACCTCAATCTTAAAAAGCTTCATTTTAACTTTTGAAGTTTGTTTTTAAAATAACACTTGGAGACTTTTTCCATTAAATTTATGGATAAAAAATGACGTATATAAATATGTTTTTATTTTTTTCAACGTATATGTTCAAATATATTTGCACAAGCAACAATACAAATACAAACACAACATTTTTCGTCCATGAATTTAGCGGGAAAAAAAACCTCCAAGAGTAAATGAAACAAACTTTAAAGTTTAAGCGTTAGAACGAAACTTTTCAATATTTAGGTGTATAATTGAAACTAATCTCATAGTTCAATAATATTTTTGATAATTTAACCTAACTGGAAAGTAAGTCTAAGTGTAATAAAAAAAAAATTGTAGATAGAGAATAAATTAATATTTTTTAAAAAATAAAACCACCTCTCTGCATGATCTTCATGATAATCTCCAATTTAGCTACCTCTCATATTCAAGAATTCCTTTACACGCCCAACTTACATAGTCATTTAAGATATCTTCTAATTATAGATTTGTCATTTTCCTCAAAATCAAAGAACCACTCCTCATTATAGTTGACTCGTGATAAATAATATCCATGGATGTGAATAGTGAAAAAAAATTAAAATAATTAGAAATCACTTTTCTCCTCTTAACGCTTATGAAAGTAACATTTTAGGCCATTTTTTATAACTATTTAATTTTTTTGTTTTTTTTTTAAATTAAACCTAAAAATAATACTTCTACCAATAATTTTATGTTTTCATATCTACTTTCTACTTATGTTTTCAAAAAACAATCTAAGTTTTGAAAGTTTAAAAAAAAAAGTTTTCGAAAATTTGTTTTTGTTTTTGAAATTTAGCTAGAAACTTAAATGGTATCTCAAGAAAGATGAAAACATAAAATATGAATAGAAATTGTAAAAAAAAAAACAAGCATAATTTTCAAAAATCAAAATGGTTATCAAACGAGGTCTTTAGTTTTAAATTAGAGTTTGTAATATTTTAGTCCTTCAACCATAATTTGTAACAATTTAATCTCAATGCTTTGAATTTTGTAACAATTTAATCTCTAAATTTTAGTATGAAAGAATTTAGTCACTCTATATTAAATTTTGTAACAATCTAGTCCTTATTTAGAAAAGTATTATTAAAATTTAATGAAATTTCTTACTTATGTAGATCAAATAAACTGATTATGAACTAAATTGTTTATAAATTACAAAGTCTAAAAGGTTACCTAATAAAAATCAACACTTAATTTTTATCATATATTTTTACGTTAGGTGTTGATATCGGAGAATGGAACACCATATCAATAGTAAATTTGTATTACCAAAAACAAAATGTGTCTACAAAATAGAAAACTAACGCTGGTGTAATGTTAGAACAAGAACTTGGGCATGCAAGAAATTTTAGATCATGAAAAGTAAGCATTGTTTGTGTATCTTGGAATGCCATATTCCTTCGTATTTTATAATTGTATATAATTATATTGTAGCATATAACCACGTATTTAGCATCCTCCAAGAATCTTGTCAGTCTGTCAGCTTATTGTGATTACGATAGCGATTACTTCGGGACTCTCTCAATCGATTACAATGCTCCTCTCGAGTGGCTACATGTTGGCTCATTCTCTATTTCCTCATGATTTGACCATAAGTTTTCTGGCCTATTCTCGAATGATCACCGGACTTTTGAGTCAGTAACTCGATTTAAGTAAATCTTGCACCCAGAATTCAAGGGTCGCCCAACCAAAATCCTTTGATCAGCCTCAAGGGGTCGATTTACTAATGCATTTAGTCAACCTTCAGGGATTGACCAACCTAGTTTTAATAATGATGAAATTCATAGAAAATAAACACAAATATAAAAACAAAAAATCAAATGATTATCAAACGAACCCTAATTTATTACTTTCATTAAAGTTTAGGGACCAAACATATTTTTTAACATAATAAAATTCTTGTTGGATTGAAATCGAAGAATTTTAACATCTAAGGAGCCGTTTGGATGGAGAGAAATAAGGATAGAAATGAGTTTTAGATCTTCTTGTTTGGAGCAAGATTTGCAACCTTAAGGCGCATGAATATCACTAATTCTCATCCATCACTTTTTTTTATAACGTAGGACTTTTCCATACCCTTCAAATACCCACCATCTCTTTTTTTTTTTCTTTTCTCATAATAGATGAATTTTTTCTATATCCATTCTCAAGAATTGTAATTACTTATTTAGTTAAAAATATTTATAATCAATTAATTTAGTTTTATTGTGTTGAAATTAATTTTAATATATTCATAAAATAATACACCAAAATAATATTTTTAGGATGGTACAAAGTAATATTTTTATAGGGTTAGTTTCATAAAAACAAGCATAAACATCTATCAATCAAAATATTAAGTCGTCAATTAATACTATATTTAATCAATTAATTACAAACATTATTAATTTATAGTAAACATAATCATTATAGTAAATTATTTATTTTATCAACTAACTATTAATTATTACTTTTTTTAAAAAAAAATATATATATATTATTTTTTAAAATTCATTTTTGTTATGTTATTAGTAATAGATAATAATTAGGAGAATTGAAAGGGATATAAAAATATATATATATATATATATTAGGACATTTATAAATCTACCCATGAGTTTTTAAATTTGCAAATATAACAATATTTTTTAAATTCTAATTTTTGTTTTTTTATTATTCAAATTTTTTACCCTTATTGGTATATCAACAAGTATATCAATAGTATATCTGATATACTTTACATTTGATAATGATTAGTGGTATATCTGATATACTTTATATTTATATATTATTCAACTATATATATCTAAAACGAAATATATTAGTAGTATATTTCTGATATACTATGGGTATACTTCTTTTTAGGCATATCAATATGATGATATACTCTCTAGCACACCAAAGATAGTTTGTATATTGGTATATCAGTAATAAACTTTACTTTAGATATGTTCATTTCACTACTGGACCTAACATTGAGTGTATCAGTAGTATATAAGAGAAATGAACGTATATTATATGTGGGTTACTGATATACTCTTGATAAACTTTATATAAGTATATCAATAGTATATTAATGATATATTTTATGTTCGATATATTGTTTGTTTATCAATATATGTCATCAATAACTATTGACAAACTTCATATTTAACAATGCTCGTAGGAATAAAGTATTTCAGTAGTGCACCATTGTCATTCTCTTACGTAAATGCGAGAAATAGATATACTCACGATCAACTTCATATAAGTACATATCAACTTTAGGCAAAGAGAGCATAACTCAATTGATATAATATTAATTAATTACAAACATTATTAATTTATAGTAAACAACATAACTCAATTGACATATTCAATGTGTTAACAACACGAAGTGTATATGATATATCAAAAGTATATCAATGGATTACTCTTTCTTAGGTATATTATTAGTCTATCATCAATATATCATTGATAAGTTACGACTAAACTATCGATGCACTTTATATTAAAAAATACACATGAAAAATGTAGGAGTATTTGTTACTTTGGGCAAAATACATTTTTGGTCCCTCAGTTTTGCGTTTGGTTCCCTTTTGGTCCCTCAATTTTCAAACTCAACAAATTTACCCCTAAGGTTTGCATTTGGTAGCACATTTGGTCCTTCTGTCAACTTTTCCGTTAATTTCTAACGAAAAGTTGATCTCACACCTATTTTTATTAAAAATAATATATTTTTTATTTTTTAATTATTAAAAATCTTATTTTATTAAAAACATTTTTAATTTTTTTTCTTTTTCTCTCTCTTCTCTCTCTTTCTTCTCCTTTTCCCTCTTTCCTCTTCTTTCTTCTTCGCCTTCTTCTCTGTTCTCCTGGCAGATTTCACTCTCCACCAATGGCTTATCCACCAACACTTCGATTTTACGCCCCTCGCCACACACTGAGCTCCATCTCACCGCCATCGCCACCTCCATCCGCCATTTCTCTCTTGTTTAACCTCCTCCATCCGCCAAGGCTTCTCTCAACGCTTATTCTGGATCCGCAAGAACTTCTCAAGTTTTCTGATCCGCGGCGATCGAGGTCGACATGGTGCACGCATGAAGGCTCTCGGCAGACATAGACGCGCTTTACGCACCTCATTCATCGGTCCGGTCCATCGAGCTTCCACGGAAGGTTGTGGCCTCGCCGCAAGTGAAGTTGCAGTTCCGTCCCGCTGAAACCTTTGTTGCGAGATCTACGACACAAACTCGTTGGTCGCCAAGAAAACTCTCTTTGCGACAAAGCAATCACCTCCGCTACTGGATCTCAAGAACAGAAATAATCAAATCTAAATATCATCGGGCCGAAAATTGGAAGTGTTGGTGGAGAAGCTATTGGTGGAGAGTGAGATCTGCCAGGTGAACAGAGAAGAAGACGAAGAAGAAAGAAGAGGAAAGAGGGAAAGGGAGAAGAAAAAGAGAGAAAAAGAAAAAAAATTAAAAATATTTTTAATAAAATAAGATTTTTTAATAATTAAAAAATAAAAATATATTATTTTTAATAAAAATAGGTGTGAGATCAACTTTTCGTTAGAAATTAATCTAAAAAGTTGACAGAGGATGACAAAAATGTTACTAAATGCAAACTTTAGGGGTAAATTTGTTGAGTTTGAAAACTGAGGGACCAAAAGGGAATCAAATGCAAAACTGAGGGACCAAAAATGTATTTTTTTCCTAAGATTTATAAGATGAATCTATTGCATCCTAGTTTCAAATATTTATTATTCTCATACATCCATCCTATTAAAATGAATGGGCATAGGGTAAAAAAAAAAAGAAGACAAAAACATCAGCCAGCCACAGTATGACACGTGCGAAGCACGCTCCCAATTTTGGAGCAAGAAAAATAGGGCAGCGCGTATTTCGTCGCCTGAGCGGACTGTCTGTCTTCACTGTATGTTTTTTCCGTTTTTGTCCAAACATCCCTTTGCTTTCACTAAAATAAAACCCCTCTCTTCTATATCTCATCACATTTCTTCTTACATTAAATTCAAGAAAATTTTGCAAAAACCCACAAAAATAGCTCTTTCAAATTTTTAATTTTACTCTCTAAATAGAGGTGAGCAAACTAAGTCCATAAACCGATACAATCGATTAAAACCGACTAAACCAAAGTCAATCAAACGGTTTAACAAAGGAAACACCTAAAAGTTGCAAAACTGGCTAATCGGTCAATTGGTTTAGGCTAGTCCTAAATTGACCGACCGACCAATTGAATTCTTAAATTTATGTTCAAAAAAGTATTTGATCGACCAAATTGACATATGGTCGCTTCGACATCGATTGTAATAAAAAAAAGCTGACTCCAATCGCTCGATACTCACTGTCACCTTTAAATATATACATTTTACCATTATATCCTAAAATACTGTAGAATAGACAAATCCTTGGTTGCCATTAAAGTTTTGAATTATAGAATTGTTACTTTTTAAAGAAAACTATAAATTTTGAAAAAAAAAAAAGAATGGTTTCCACGTGGATGTTGGGTTTTTGCTCACTGTCTGGTTTGAGTGTTTTTATTATAACAATTTTTATAGTTAAGAAGTGTTTGTGCTTAATCTTTGAGAGTTTAATGATAACAATTTTGTAAATTTAGTGTGGTTTTTGCAAGTTTTCTTAAAATTTAAATAAAAAGCTTGGTATTTTGTGGTGTTAGTAATTCTATCTGTCAATTTCATGTAAAGTCCTAAACATTAAAAATAAAAAAATCAATAAGTCAATGTAACTACAATTTTCTGTCCAATGGGTAAATTATCTACTAATTTAATATTGAAAATTCATATATTTATTAGACTTTTTTTTTAACTCATAGATTCATTAGAGATATTTTTTTTATTAGATAATAAAATTTATAAATTTAATAGGCACAATCTTCAACCCTAAACTAAATAATTGTGATTTTTTAATAAATTTTCAACTAAAAAATTGAAGTTTAATAGATTGATAGACTTTAAAATATGTGCCTCTTACGTCAAAAATTCATTAAAACAATTTAGAAAAGATTGAAATTTATATAATGAGTATACAATTCGACATTTGAAAATTTTAAGAATTTAATAAAGTTACAAACCTTGTAATTTAATATATATTTTAAAAATTTTGATTTTTACTGAGCTCCAATAAAGCTCAGTTTCACAGCCCCCTTCGTTATTCTGAGCTTCCTCCCTCTTTCTCTCACTAACTCCATCTTCACTCAGTCTCTGCACTTCAAACAGCCACTCCGATTCACTCCCTCCCCATTTCTCCTACTTCCGACGATTATGGACAAAACAGCCACCGAGCCTTGGCGACTCGAGCCGCCGCTTCCGCCACCGCCTCATTCCTCCTCCGTCTACCGCCCGCCGGACACCCCACTAGAGCCCATGGAGTTCCTCTCCCGCTCTTGGAGCGTCTCCGCTCTCGAGGTCTCCAAAGCCCTCGCCCCTCCTCGTTTGACCCTTTCTAGGCACCCCAGCGCTGGAAATGGCCTCGCCGCCGCCGTTGCCGCCTCCGGCGGCGGCGTCATTTTGGAGGATTTGACCGGAGAACTGGAAGAGGGTACTACTTTTTCTGGAAACCCATTTTCGTTTGCTTCCTCTGAAACTTCGCAGATGGTGATGGAGCGGATTATGTCACAGTCGGTAAGTTTGGTGGAGCAGAGTTCTTTTTTTTGCAGAGCATGTGTGGACAAATAATGGGATTTGCTCTCTTTTTGTTTTATGTTTTGGAGGGATTGAAATTGATTGTAACTTTGCTTATACTTTTTTTTTCTCTCTTTGTTTTTGTTCTCCCTCCCGTTTTCTCTCTGGCTTTATCTACTAATAAAACATGCTTCTGATTTCTCTTATTTTCCCCACCTTTTGTCTCACGCAGCGTACATCCCACTTGCTTTTTTGCTGAATTCCTGTTGTTTGTTTCTTTAAAACCCAATTCTAGTGCATTCAGTCCTTTGGAATTCTGTATTTTTGCATTTGAGTCTCTATTTGTTCCCCTTTCCCTCTTCTTCTTTAACCCCAAATCGACCTCCAAAAACGTAAATGGCGTTTTCGAGGTTAATTGTAAGGACGATTCATTCAAGTTTCCGACTCATCTTCTTGCCTGCATTTATCCTTTCGTAATTTCTACGTTTCCGATTTCTGATTCGCTAAATGCTACAGTGCCATTAATGATTTGTTTCTTTTCCTTACTTCAATGGCAGCAAGAGGTTTCGCCGCGCACTTCTGGCAGACTGTCTCACAGCAGCGGGCCTCTCAATGGAGCACAAAGTTGTGGTTCATTAACAGATAGCCCACCTGTCTCCCCCTCGGAGATCGACGACGTTAAGGTTAGTTTTCCGGTCATCGGTGGTTTTTCGAGTAATGGGTCTGCCGATTCTGACACCTGCAGTTCATGCCGCCCCTGTTGTCCCTTCTTTTTTCTTCTTTTTTGTTTGTTTATTTCTTCTCTTTCGGTTATATTATAGGGTTCTTCTTCCGATTTCAGACCAAAACATGTTTCAGCTTTCACAGTAATCGATGTTCTTTACTCCACTTTTTGTTAATTGGGTTTTGATTTTTAAAATTCTGCATCTCTGTTTCCGATGGGGTTTCTGCTAATTTACTCCGGTCGGCGAATTGCCGAATTATTTCGATTTCCGACGAGTGGGTCGTGTTAATTAGACTCGAATTCTTGAAGGGTTGTCTCCACTTTAGGGCATTTAATGATATATGGACCCCAAGGCCATTTGGTGGGTGCGGTATTACAGAGTTGGCACCAGCACCATGGCATGTTGGAGGGTGGTCAATTCTTCGTTATTCACCATTAATTGACTCGTATCTAAGTTCTTGTGATCCATTTCGAACGATGTCCCACCTGTAATTTCTCTCTGCAGTGTGGCCGCTCAAACATCCCTCTCAACAACCAGTACAGAGTCAGTGCCACTGGCGGAGCCACCACTGCCGGCGGTGGAAAGACTGTTGGAAGATGGCTCAAGGACAGGAAAGAAAAGAAGAAAGAGGAAACAAGAGCTCAGAATGCTCAGCTTCATGCTGCTATTTCTGTTGCTGGTGTGGCTGCAGCCATTGCTGCTATTGCTGCTGGCACTGCAGCTTCTTCTGGATCTAGCAAAGATGAACATAAGGCCAAGACTGATATGGCTGTTGCCTCTGCTGCAACGTTGGTTGCTGCTCAATGCGTTGAGGCTGCTGAAGTAATGGGCGCTGACCGCGATCATCTCGCATCAGTCTTGAGTAATGCCGTTAATGTCAAGTCTGCTGGTGACATCATGACTTTAACTGCTGCTGCAGCCACTGGTACACGCATAGCTATGTGAAATCGCTGAACATTTCTTGGTTGTGATTCTTGATTGAGACGTTTGTTTACATGAAATTGCTTGTTTTGATTCAGCTTTACGCGGGGCGGCTACTCTGAAGGCGAGGGCGTTAAAGGAAGTGTGGAACATAGCAGCAGTAATTCCAGTGGATAAAGGAATGGGAGTTGCTGAAAATGCCAGCAATGGAAACTCCAACAGTAGTTTCAGTGGTGAACTTGTCCCTGAAGAAAATTTCTTAGGCATTTGCAGTCGAGAGTTTCTCGCTCGAGGTTGCGAGCTCCTGAAACGAACTCGTAAAGGTAAAACCTCTTCGTTTGCTTCGACCGGTTTCAGTTTGATGTGTTTGATCCGATCAAAGTCGAGTCTAGTCAAGTACATTACCTTTACTGTTCATTTGCAGGCGATCTTCACTGGAAAATAGTATCTGTATACATCAACAGAATGAATCAGGTAAAAAGCTTCAAATAGATCTTGATTCGTTTTAGTTTTTCTAATCTGAAATTTGATCTGTTAATCATTCTGTATTGAAGTTCAGCTTTTTGTTTCGGGATGTGAACCCTGTTGGGGATATAAAGTTTTACAGAGAATGATATTGTACAAGAAGCAACGGATCTAACTTTATGAATGGCCACCATGGCTATAGGGCCTTGAAAATTTATCCATCTTCTTTATAGCTTTATTGAACTTCTTTTTGTACAGGTTATGTTGAAGATGAAGAGCAGGCACGTTGCTGGGACCTTCACAAAAAAGAAAAAGAGTAAGTGAGAATTCTTTTGTCTTTCTCTAATAATTTGAACAGAAATGGATGTGGGTCTTCTTCCATTTGGGGATTGGTGAAAGGTTATATAATGTGACATACTATAAAGCAAAACCAAAAATAAAGAAGTTTATAGGGAGGGACCTCTGGCTCTTTTATCAATCTCTTTAACCCTGCTATTTTTTTTTCACCTCTTTCAGATGTTGTTTTGGAGGTGATCAAAGACATGCCCGCCTGGCCCGGGCGCCACCTGCTCGAGGGCGGAGAACACCGTCGCTACTTCGGATTGAAGACTGTCCTCCGTGGTGTTGTCGAATTCGAATGCAAGAACGTACGAGAGTACGAGATTTGGACTCAAGGCGTGTCTCGGCTTCTCTCCATTGCAGCAGAGAAGAGAGGAGGCAGAGTTGTGGTTTGAAAATGAGACTATAATACATATTGGGGAAGGGGAAGGGGAAGAGAAAGAGATCAAAGATGTGTTAAAAATTCTGTTTTTTTTTTTTCTTTCTTTTTTGGTGTTTCTTTTGTAAAAAGAATTTTAGATTAAAGGTAAAAAAAAAAAAGGAAAAGGTTATCCCAAATGGGGTCTCTCTTTAATGATATGAATATAAACAGGGGGCCCTTTTATTTTGTTTTTGGTTGAATTTGGATGGTAAAGTAAAAGCCAATTTGAATCAAAGCGAGACCATGTGACTCAAGTTTTAGGTCTTTTAAATGTTTTGGTTTCTTCTTTTAAGCACTGTGTTGGGAATCAAAAGGGGTAGCTTGGACTGAGGCAGTCAAGAAGAATATAATATAAACCCCCACTACTGAGGAATAACAATGAAGATAAAGAAAGATGCCATTTTTTTTCCTTTTTTTTAAAAAAAAAAAGATTTAATATTGGGTTTCTTTTTGTTTAATTAAGCCATGGATCCCTTGTTTAAGGTTCTTGCTTGTGTTGGGGATAATCATTGTCTTGATGTTTGCTCTCTAATCATTTTAACATTTTTAAAAATATTTAAGGATAATCTTGATTAGAAGTTTCATATATGTTTAAGTAGTCCACTTATATAAAAAAAAATATAATAGGACCCTACATTTTCTAAATTGTTTGTCTCCATCTTATGAAAAAAAAAAAACCAGTCTCAAACAGATGTTATTGTCAAATTAAGGGTAGTTTGTTATAACTTATTTATCTTCGTTAAAGATTGATTAAAATTGGCCAACTAAATAAGCATTAAAAGTAAGATTGATTAAAATTTTGATTAAAATACCATTTTAGTTATGTTCTTTTTGTTCTATCTTGGTTATTTTAGTTCATATACTTCTAATAAAACTTAAAATTGGTCCCTACTGTTAGTTTATTGTTAATTTTTCTCTGAAAAAAATTAGTCTGTATTAGCTTTTTCTAAATAAATTCTAGAAATACGTTCACATTGTATCTTCTTGTATTAAAATTATTATTGTTATTCAATTTTGATAAGAATTAACTTCAAACTTCTCAAAGGAACTAATTTAAACTTCTAGTGCGTGTGTTGAATGATTTTGGAATCCAACTCCAAAACGTTATTTGTGCCACTGTGTTCAAAATTTTGGGTTTGAAACATAACTCCATAGTTTTGTTTTGCTAATTCAAACATTGTTTTGCTAATTCTCAAACATCAAACACTGCATACTAAACACCGTTTTCTGATTTTCCGGGTTTCAAACCCCTTAGAACAAATCCGCAGGTTTTCAATTCGGAGGGTTTTGATTTAATAAAAGTTTATCATGAACCTTTGTAATTTTCTATGATTATTATTATTTTTTTGATTGGATGTATTTGGGGATAGGTTCCGAAGGTGGAAATTATTAGAAACAGAAATGTCCAAGTTTAAAAAGGAAGAAAACATGTTACCAAACAGGGATTTTCCCTAAGCTGGACAAAACAATCTTCTGTTGTGAATTTTTGTCTGAATCTTCATCTTCCTTTGTCCAATTCCTTCATTTAATGCCTGACAATTTTAAGCTCTTTATCCCTTGAGAGATTAGGTCAACTCTAAGATTTTCTTTTAATTTCTTTTTTTTTTCAGTGGCTTAAATTTCTTATGACCCAAATCAGATAAACTCTGGTGTGACATTTTAAGTATAATGAAAGGGACTAGTAGATATATCTCAATTTTAGAAAACATAAAAAAAAAAAAAATAACAATTGTATTTTAATTGCTGATTTATGAATTTCTGACTTTTACATATCGCAATTTTAGAAAATATTAAGAAAAAAAACTATATTTTAACTATTGATTTATGAGTGTCCAACTTTTAACTTAGAGAATATGTTACTGATGCATTAATTAGTTTTTCTAAAAGAATATAGCAATATGTGAGGTGGGAGATTCGAACTTATGATCTCCTTGTCTAGTGTACATATTTTATGTCAGTTTAACTATACTCATGCTAATAATATGATATGAACTGTCGAAGGGTTAATTTATTATTAGTATTTTTAATTAATAATTTTGATGTTAGCTTATTGATTTTCTATGTTATCCTTCCATGTCATATTAAGTAGGGATATTTTTGTCATTTATTATGATATGTCATTTAGGATTTGTGAAGCTATATAAAGCATGGCGATTAGGTTATACGAGAGGATGGTTTTTGGTATGAATAAATTTTTCTGTGATTGATGTGTGAGCCACATCATCACTTCTTCGCAATTCTAAAAGCCAGAGTTGCAATATAAAAACATTCAGGTAGGTTTGATCAGCTAACCCTTGAGTGAGGAATCAATTCTTTATCTCTTGGTTTTTGATCAACAAGGTAATCTTTATCTAATCCTTCCCTTGGGATTGAGATTGAATTGATTTGGGGGTTTTAGTGTTTGAGAATTAGGTCGGGTTCACATAACCAAAGGGTTTCTAATTCCAGTTCACTAGGGTTTTCTTATCATTTGGTATCAAATCTTTGGCTCTATAAGATCGAATCTATCCTTCTTTTGTCTGTTTTTTTTTCCTCTTATCTATATTCTGAATTTATTTGTTGCCTAAATTCTTGTCTCTTTCATTTTTTAAAAAAATGACTTGCAATTTGATCCATGCGCTTTATCTTTCTGAACAAATAATTATTTATGATCTTATTCTTACATAACCTTTTGAAACAATTATATTTTATTTAATCATATTTAGAGAAAAATTTAACCCTAATCCCTTTTATTCAAAATTGAGAGAGTAGATTCCAAAAGCATATCTATTTTCTTAGAATTTTGTTCTTTGATTTTTTTTTTTTTTTTTTTTGCACAATTTAATAAAAAAAAAACAAGGGTAAGGAACCGGTTCCTACTATAACACTACAAAAATCAAGGGTTGTCAGTTTGAAATTTTTTCTGTTGTACAACTCCAGAATTTAATTAAAAAAATCTTCCAGGGTTATTTTGAAACAAACTTCAAAGTTTAAGAGTTAAAATGAAAATTTTCAAAGTTTAGAGGTATAATTAAAATCAACCCCATAGTTTATGATTATTATTTTTATAATTTAACCATAAAACAATAAAAATCCATACTAACACTACAAACGTATTAACAATTTTCACCTAGTTTAATTAATTTAAGAGACTCAATAATCTTTCTCTGAAATGTAGCGGAGACCAAAACCAAAACTAACCAAAAAAGGTTAAGGAAAAAAAGAAATTAAAACTGAGAGAAATCAAAGCGTTACTTTTTACCCCATCAGTATATGAATACGTACAATAAATTATTCAAGTAAGTCACCACAATATGGCTAGAAATTTTGTACCATTGCAACAATACTTCAAATTTATATCTAATGATTATTAGAGATGATCCAAAACTTCAAATCAACATCCAACAATTATTAAGAAACAACCATATATTATATTATAGAAATTAAACGTGGTTGAACTTATATACAACTTTCCACATCAAATCTAACCATATATGGTTGAACACAATAATAACAACAATCACTTGATAAACACCATACACGAGCTATATTTAGACATTAAACCTCCATGATGATTGATTACTTTAACTCAAACAAACAATAATAATTAACAAAGAACTCAAACAAACAAACAAAAAAAAAACTTTACAAAACCCATCATTAAAAACGTAAAAAGAACCAAAATTTGAACTTGGAGGATATCAATCAAAATCTAATTTCATTGGTTTTTATTTTTTTGTTAGCCATCAAGAGCTCTAAGAAGATTTAGAAGAGCAAGGAAGAGATTAACAATGTCGAGATAAAGTGAAACAGCTGCCCAAATGTAATCATCGTAACTGAATCGTTTTATGAGATTATCAGTGTCGTATACTATGTAACCACTGAATATTAGAGCCGAAATCCCACTGTATATCATCACCGACAATTTTCCCAATGGGAAAAATATCTGTTTTAAAAACAAGAGAAAAAGAAAAATTATAAATAATATCTAAAAAAAATTTATAAAAATATTTAATATTTGAGATTATGTCTGTATTCATTAAAAAAAAAGTATGGATGTATGATTCAATATATACTATAAGTTAAGAGGTAAATTTAATAGTTTATCATTTAATTCCGGTTCATCTATAGACTATATAACTTATGTATTATTTTCTTTTTTTTAAATAATGTTAACTTAATAGTTTAGACTTGATTCAGGTTTTTTATATTTTGTTAATTACAATTCATCTCCCTTCCCTTTAAAATTATGTTATTTTTTATATTTTGTTGACTATAATTTCTTTCTCTCATTAGAAATTTTTTGGATGTAGGGGTGTACAAAATCCAGGTTAGGTTATAGAAATTTTTTGGATCAACCCAACCAAATATTTTTGGGTTAGATTGGGTCGCTCGGTTATTATTTTTTAATTATTAAAAATATTTTTTATTGAATTAATAACTAAAATCACATAAAATTCAAATACCAAACTTCAAATTTTAAAACATCTTAATATTTATTAGAAGTTTAGAAGAAAAACATTAAAAATGGACAAATAATTGATTTGTAAATGTATATGTAATTAAAATAAAATAAATATAAACTTTGGGTTCGATCAACCTGAAACTAAAAAGCTCAAAACTTTTCAGTTCTCCAAACTTCCAACTCAACCCAATTTTTATGGTTTGGGTTGGGTAGTCCGGATTGCTTGGATTAGCAGTTTAATTGTACACCCCTAAATTAGGATATAAAAAATGTAGCTATGAATATTTTAGTCACAACATAATTATAAAATTATAATATAATAAATATAAAAAAATATTTAGGCATTTTTCTAAATATAAAAAAATTTAGTTATTTTTCGGACTATCACTATTTAGCTACGAGAGAGAAATGTGTCAGCCCAGGCCCAATAACTTTTTTTTACCTGGATGAGGCCGAACATGAAGAGGACTAAAAGAGAGGCGAAGAGAAATGGGCCGAGGAAGCTGAAATCGTGGCCTTGTTTCACGGCCCAGAATGTGTACAGAGTTAGGCCCACTACTACTCCGCCTGTTAGGGCCGCCGCCTCTAGGATTATCTCTCCTGTTTCAACAATGTCAAACTAAAACACATGAATTTTTATTCCCTACCTCACTAGATTGGTTTAGAATTTAGAACCTATTTTCATTATTTGATTTTTGATTTTGTTCATTTTATGAAAATGTCTTCTTTAGTCCTTTTATTTATATATATAAATTATCAACCTGCATATAACTCAAGTTAATTATATAAATCTAAAAAAAATAAAAAAAAATAAGCTATATACACTCAAACAAGGGACAAGGTTGGAATTTCCATTCATATTCTACTCCATATATAAAAATATAATCAAAATTATTGATAATTGAAATGTGCACTAATTATCTACTAAGCTTGAAATTTTAATAACCATAGGGGTGATAGTCTTAATCGAAAACCGATTAAACCGAACCGAACCAAACCGATCCAATGATTTGGTTTGGTTTTTTAGAAGAAAATTGGACATCTCGGTTTTTATTTTAGAAAAATCAAAAAATATTGGTTTGGTTCGGTTTTTTTTAGAAAAATCATTAAAAACCGAACCAAACCGAAGTATATATATATATGTACCTCAAAAAACCTCAAATTGAATCCCTATCTATTATTGCGTCGTTTCATCCGTTTTCTTTTAATTAATTTTAAAATAACAAAATGAGATTGTTAGCTCTATGAATTCTTATTGAGGTATTGAGAAATTTAGGGACAAAAAATATTAAAATAAGATGAAACTAAGAAATAAAATAGCATAAGATTTGTAAAAAAAAAAAATCAAAAATCGAACCAAAGAAGAACCAAACCAATGGACAACCGAACCAATGGTTTTGTCGTTTATTGGACTTTAGTTTGGTTCCTCTTTTGATGAAACCGGTCGGATCGGTTCGGTTCTCGGTTTGGCCTAAAACCGATGAAAACCGACCAATATCACCCCTAAATAACCATATTGTATGTATAAGATTTCTATATAATAACACTACTTTATCACCAACTTAAGTATCTAACAAGTTCTTAAAATTTAAAGTATCTCAGAGGTTGTTTGGCGTGTTGATTTGGAATCAAAAACCCTAGATTTTCTTAGTTAGAATAAAAAATTCGAAGTTTCTGATTCCTGTGTTTTGAGTGCAGAGTTGTGTTGAGTTGGTTTGCTAAAACTTTGAGGTGTAGAGTTGGTTTGGGTTTATTTAGACTGATTTTTTAAAGATTTTTTTTTCATATTCATTTTTGTTATTTGATAATTGTTTGTTGAATTATATATCAATATTTTAATCAAGTTCAATAATAGTTAAATATGAATGTGTAGTTTGTACAAGTATATTAATATCTAATTCACTCCATTCATTATGATGTAAAATTAAATAACATTAGTAATAGCATATTATTTACATAATTAATACTCTATTTCACAAAGTATTGAGAAAACTATTTTAGGAACTATATTTTAGAAATTAAAAAACTAGAAGTCTATTTAATAAAGGAGTCTAAAACTTTATTTCATAAAGTATTCAAAAACATATTTTTGGAACTCTATTTTAGAGATTAAAAAATTGAAATTCTATTTAAGAAATTAGGGAATTCAAAACTCTATTTCACACCGAATTCATAAACCTATTTTTGGAACATATTTTACAAATTAAAACATTAAAGGTTTCTTTAAGAAATTATGGAATTTAAATAAAATTGTGCACTGTATTTTAAAATCTATTTTAATGATAAATGAGTTATAAAATTCGAATTCTATTTTAGAAATTAAAATACTAGAAACTATATTTTGCACAGTATTTTTGAAACCTATTTCAAATATATAGTGGATTGAAAAATTGTTAGTAACCATTTGTTAGTTTAATTTTAACCTTTTAAAAATTTGATTAGATGGTTGGGTCACTTAGGTGATCGTTGGAGTCGAATTGATGGGGAGGTCGAGTGGCTGAAGTGGATGTCGGTGATGATTACACATTGGTCAGGTCACGCAGGCAGGTTGTTGGGTGGTTGTCGGTAGCAGTTGTCGAGTGGGCAGGTTAATGGAGATGGTTGGGTTGTCGTAGTGATCACCAATGGTGATGATACGATGGTCATGTCTTCAGAGTGGTTGTTAGGTAGTTATCGGGTGGGTGAGTTGCTAGAGTGGTCAATTAGGGTGGTGATATCGTCTATGGTTGCTTGGTGGTTGTGGCAGTGGTTGTCGAGTGGTTGGATCGTAAGAATTGTTGCTAGAGTGGTCATTAGGGTGGTTTGATTGTTGGGTGATTAGGCCGTTAGGGTGGTGTCTAGAGTGGTCACCAGGTGGTCGTCAATAGTAGTTTTGGGTGGTTGGGTTGTTAGGTCTGATCGTCAAAGTAGTCATCGAGGTGATCGAGTTGTTAGGATGGTCAAGTTATCGGAGTGGTCACTAGGTGGTCATCGACAGTGGTTGCTTGGTAGCCAGACTTTTGGATGGTTGTCGGGTGGTTGGGTCGTTGAAGTAGTTGTCAGATGATCGTTGGTGGTGGTTCGAACAAGTCGAGTTACGGTGGTTGGGTCATTGAAGTATTGAGTTTTTGGGTAGTTTAGTTGCAAGAGTGGTCTTCAAAATAATTTATAGATTTCTCATCGCAGTATTCGTCAGAGGTAATTGTCAGTGATGGTCGATTTGCCGGTGTGGTCGTCGAAATTGTTGTTGTCAGTGGTCGTCGGGTGATCACTGAAGTTTCATCAGAGTTGTTGTTGAAATGGTCGTCGGAAATGGAAAAGACAAATGAAAGAGAAAAACACGACACAAACCCTATGGGGTTGTATTTCAAAACGAAAAATTTTGAATACTTGTACCAAATATGGTTTTGGGGTTGGAACCCAAAATCATCCAATCCAAAACCATGGGACAAACACCCCCTAATAGATTCCTAAGACCTCGTTTCACGATAATTTATTTTTTTTTCTTTTTGAAAATTAAGTATATACATACTACTCCTACTAGTGATTTTCTATATTTTCTTATCTATTTTTAATATATGCTTTCAAAAGCAAGCCGAATTTGATATTAAAAAAATATATAGATTTTAAAAACTTGTTTTTGTGTGAAGAATTTAAGTATTTTCTTAAGAAATATAGAAACCATGGTAAAGAATGGTGAGAAAACAAGTACAGTTTTCTAAAACAAAAAAAAAAAAAACAAATGGTTATCAAACGGAGCCTCAACTTTCAATTTTATATATAATATGTATTTAACCTATTAGATTCTTTTTATTAAAAAAGGATTTTATTGGACACAAAATTGTAAAGTTGTTGTCTTATTAGACACAAATTTAATAAGTCAATGTCTTATTTCAGTACTATCCATTTTAGAAAATATTGAATAAATCAATAATCTATCGAAAAAAAACTTATACTTCACGGACATCTATTTTAAAGTTCAACAACTACCCTTGTTATTTAGATGAAGTTAACCCATTTAAAATTTTAAAATAAGTCCTAAAAAAGGAACTAGTTAATATTTTAAAAGTCCATTAACCCTGGTTATTTAGATGAAGTTAACCCATTTAAAATTTTAAAATAAGTCCTAAAAAAGGAAATAGTTATATATTTTAAAAGTCCATTAACCATTTTCTTAAAACAAAATTTACTAATATTATTCCTAACTTAATGATACGCCTTTCTATATAATTTACTTCTATTTAGGGTTCAAATCTTTCAACATCTAATTATTGTTGAACTAAAAGAAACTACTTGATTTTATCAACTTGAAAACTCAATTGGGTGAGGTCTTGATTTATCTTTATGTATATAAAAAACAAAAAGTAAACCAAAAGAAAGAGAAGAGGAAAAAAAGGTCCATTTAACTCCATTTTTGGTAAAACCCTACACCTTATTGAACGAACTATTTTAGAAAAAACTGAGAGTTGGCGTAAATTTTTTGAAAACTTAAATCTACCGTTCAAAAACCGTCCAAAAATATCTTTTTCATAGGGACCAAAAAAAAAAATATTACTGAATCGATCAGAATTGACAAATTCAAACAAAACTGAACGGCTGAACCTACATACTAATTTTGACACAAAAAAGGGAAAATTGCCAAATTGCCCTTCTCTTACATTGATTAGTTTTAACTGAGAAAATTCTCCTTAAAGAAACGTTGTTGAATATTATATGCGAAATTCTCAGAGAATTTTGCGAATTTTGCGAGAACAGGGAATGAAATGCGGGTGGGGACGGGGAACCATTCCCGGCTCCACCCCACGTGGACATCTCTAAATACAAAATCGCATACAAAATTAAAATAAGAAAATAAAGAATGATGAAAAAATTGAAAAGATTACCTTTAGTGAAGGCGCAAGAAATTCCAACAGAAAACGCAATCCCAATTGTAAACAGAGTCAGCAAAATAAAATTCAACGGATGATTCCTATGATAAGCATACAACGGGCAAAGAACTGCGAAAAAAAAAAAAAGATTAAATAAAAAATCAATGTTTAGTAATTAAAGAATAGGGTAGAAAAATTTGAACCTATGAAGGTGAAGATGACAATGCCAGCGTAGGCAATGACACCCGGCGTCGTTCTGACAAAGAACGTCGGAATGGGACGAATAAAAACAACAGCAGCAGCAACAACAGCGGTAAGAAGCAATTGCATGGAAATGATAGTATAAACCTTTCGAATGAATCCCCAGCGAAGCTGGGGACTCTCCATCATCGTCGGGTAAAGTTGGTCATTTTCAAGATCGCCTTTGTTGTTGCGTCCCATTGGGATTTTGGGTTTTGAATTCAGTTTTCTGCCAATTTGAAGGAGTTTGGAGTTGTGAATACAAAGGCAGAAAACTGAATGTGATTTTTGTGGAAATTGGGAAATGAATTAATAGGTGTATTTTTAAATGTGAATTAACTGCCAATGCCTTTATTAGTAAGGCAGCGTTAATGACGGGGAGAAAAATAAAAGCATTGTCTAATGCCTCCTTTTTATTACAGAATATTTTTCTCAATATTCTTGCCATAATTTAATATCTAATTGTACAAAATTAAATCTTTGTAGATATTAACAGTCTCCCTTATAATGAAAGAAACATAGGAAAATATATTCAAGGTTAATAACTTAGCAAATGATCTTGCCAATGCCAATAATGTTTGGAGTTGGGAGAATTTCAACTTCGGACTTTTTGGACGAGTGTACATGTCAATTATTTCTGAGTTATATGTCAAAAGTGCGGTTGAAATAAACTCTTCAAATTATTTGACGGGAAAAATTTCTAGTATTATGTCATTTTTTTGTCCACTACTTTTATGAATATATTTTTTAATATTAATAAACTTCACGTGAATTTTTACTTTTCTCTCTTTTGGCTGTCAAAATTTTAATTGTGATATGTAAGAAGATATCTAGATTCGTATGTAGCCAAGTATTTTCTATAAATAAAAAGATAGTATCGTTTGGTTTTACTTGTAATTTATTTAAATGTGAATCCATTAACACATTGGCATTCTACAAAAAGCGAACATCTCTTTGCTTTTGCCCTTTAATTATTGCACTTTTAAAGATTCAGTTATAAAAATACCCTTGAACTATACCCTAATTGAAAGTTTAGAGTGAAAATTGATTATTTTTTTGGTTGACCCAAAATTTTGGACTTAAACGATGATAACATGCTTTCTAAAAATAACGTTATATAACTTTTTACTTACATCATAACGAGAGCAAGATGATAAGAAAACCCAACGAAACCAAGAGGGGGGAAAGCAAGAGGCCACGTCAGCACCCTCATCACCATCCTCAACCTTTCTTCTTCTCCTTTTCACGCACATCGGCGCCAACCCACTTAACTGTTGGGTTTTTGGCAATATATTGGAAGTGAAATTGTCCCACATCTGAAAGGTGCATGAAAGTGATGAGCTTCTGGCACTATAAAAGGAGTCTATGACTTTGGTTTCAAAACATCCCAATTAGAAATACTTTAAGCTTGGAGTACTAGCTCTAGTTAAATTCCCTCTTTATATTCTCTCCAGTGAGAGTGAGGAAAGGGTGTGAGTGGTATAAGCTTTGGGAGAGTGTTTTTGTAATTGGGGTCGGGGAGAGAATTCTATGTGATTGTAACAATTTTTCACATAGTGGAATTTCTTTCTGTTCGTGGTTTTTTTCTCCGGGTTTGGAGATTTTCCACGTAAATTCTTGTGTCTCTTATTTTGTTGGTTTCTTTTAATTTCTCAGTTTATTTCTGCTTATTCCTAGTGGTGGGAGGTTTTTTTCCCAACAAGTGGTATCAGAGCCATGCCCCTGAGCCGTGATCGGTAAAATCCTCGGGTGTCGAACAAAGGAGGCGAGCCTTGAAGTGTAGTCATGGTGGAGATCCGTGGTAAAGAGCTCTATCGGATAGGCGGTGTGCTCCGGGTAAAAGGAGTTGGCCTAGGTTGGCGGTGTCCTCCGGGTATAGGAGTTGGCCAGGATAAGAGCTAAGTGGATGGATGACTATTTGAGGAGAGGCTCGGTTGGTACTTTGTTCGAGGGGAGGATTGTTGGGAGTGCGACCAAAGTCCCACATCGGCTAGAGAAGGGGAAGATCATGGGTATATAAGTGAGGATATAAGATCTCCATCATATGGCGCCTTTTGGGTGAAACCAAAAACAAAGCCATGAGGGCATATGCCTAAAGTGGACAATATCATACCAATGTGGAGATATGTGGAGGGTCGTTATCCCTAACATTAACCATCTCAATCTTCGTTTTCTTCCTCCTCCAACAAGCAAACACAAACAGTAATGTCGTCGCTTGCTACCTCCACGGGCGACTGTCGTCGCTTGCTACCTCCATGCAATTTTTCGGTTTCGTTTTATCAAATTGATTCTAGATTTGATACTCCACGCATTTCCCTCATTTCGATGCAATTTTCAACATCATTCAACACAAACAGAACTTGAAAAGGGTGATGAGACGTCAGTATAGGTTGATGGCTATTTTTCTCGTTCTGTCGCTCTCGTTGTAACGCAAGCAAAAGGTTACGTAACGTTATTAAGTAATACATCGTTCATCTACCTCAATTTTCTAACATTGATATAACATGGCAAGTTAGTTTGTAGGTAAAAAATTGAAAAATCTTCCTCTCTCTTTTTTCTCAAAAGAAAAGAGAATAAGGGCATTTATGAAAATTTAAATGGCATTGAAAATGGGTACAAATAACCGAATTACAGATTTACACGTACACTACACACACATAAAAGGGCTTATCGCTTTACGCGTGAAAGTGGCACTCTCACAAACACACAAACACAAAAAAAGGGCCTCAAAATTGAAACTCGCCGTCGCCATGGCTATGGCTACTCTTTCTTTTCCTCTGCCGTCGGCCACCGCCGGCTCTGCTACTTCACCAAATGTGTTCGAGATCGGAGAATTCAACGCCGTGCTTGAAAAGGTCGAATCGGCCAGATGTTGCTCATCCGGCCGATTTCTTCCGGCTCCTCCGCCGAAGCCGCTGCTGATCGGCCGGCCATCTGACGCCGGAGAGTTCCCGGTGCTGCTTCTCATTCATGGCTATCTCCTTTACAATACTTTCTACTCTCAGCTCATTCAACAGATCGCTTCCCATGGCTTCATCGTCATCGCCCCTCAGGTTCTTCTCACTCTCTCTTTTTTTTTTTTTTTACTTCCTTATTCCATTTTTTATTTTCATATTTCTCAGGTTTACAAATTTATTTTCAAATTAGTTTTTTTTTCTTTTGTCGTTTAGGGTAAAAAAAATAGTGAAATTTTATTTATAATTTTTTTTTCTAATAATTTTGTTTTGGTTATGGATGACTTGTTGTTTAAAGGGGGAAAAAAAATCCTTTTCTTTCTTTTTCTCAAGATTGATAAAAAATATCTTATATGAAATATCACTTTGTTATCTACCTTTGGAAACTTATTCTATTTTAATTCGCCTATTTTAAAATATCTAAATTTAATTTGTATACTTGGTAAATTTTAAAAATACTTGTTAGAGACAATCTGAAGTTAATTTCTACACTAAACTTTTAATTGGTAGGTTAAATTACAAATTTGATTTCCATGGTTCGAAGAAGATTAGAATTTAGTGTCTATAATTTTAAAAGTTAGAATTTGGTCCCTATAGTGTGATAAAACCTTATAAATAATCTCCTTTTAAAAAAAAAACTCATAAATAATCGTTAGAAATGGCTAACAGATTGAGTACCTGACACAATTAGTTATCTATGTGTCAATAAGGTGTATTTAGCTTACAAGTAGCTGACTAGATAAAAAAAAGTTGAAAATTATCAATTTAATGAAGTTTCTTTAAAAATTATCGACTCGTTTTTTTTTATCTAGCCAACTTAATCCACACAATTAGTTAAATATGCAACTATCAAGTACATATTGCGGAAGGAAACAAGTCAAAAAATACTTTTTTGTTCTTAAAGACTTTGGTCGGTGACCACCTCATTGACACGTAAATAAGTAATTGTCACATGCTCAATTTGTCCAGGACTATTTGTGAGGTTTTATTAATAATGGAGACAAAATTTTAACTTTTAAATCTATATAGACTAAATTCTAACTTTCTCTCAACGGAAGGAATCAATTTTGTAATTTAACCTAATTTTTATAGATGCTAATTTTTAGTAAAACTATGTACATTTTTATTCTAGCTTCTTTAAGACGCCCATTTTTCAAATGAACTGTTAAAATATTTTGATATTTACATTGAGGCATGAAAAAAACGATGTTAACATTAATGAGGTTTTTATATGGATGACATGTCTCTCCACGCTTTAATGATCGTTGACTTGCATTTTGAAAATAATGAAATATGACTCATTTGGGTGTGTCAATGTACACAAAATTATCCATAAGGATAATATGAGGCGGTCTTTTATTCACGCTCTCGTATGCAGAAATGTTATCGCTCTGCTCTCGCTCAAATGGTGGTCGAAAATCTAAAAGAAAAAAGAGACAATAAAAGATTAAGTCATACAAGAGCTAGAGTAGCAGAGCTAGAACGACAACGAGAGTGAGAGTAGCTTTCCTTATCTTTTTCTTTTCTTCAGAATTTTGACCACCCATTGCAATCATGAGCGAGAGCAAGAGAATGAGAGAGCTAGAGTGAATGTCCGCACATTAATATGGACGGGATGCATAATACGAAAAAAATCATATGTCATTAATTTCATATTACATGTCAAATGACATTAATGCGCATGAAAATGATTTTTCTATGCAAAATTTTCATTAATATTGATATCTAAAATTTAAATTAAATTAGACATTACAATTATTTTGGCAATAAATTAAAACCACACTGATTTTTATAGATAGAATCTTACTTTGAAATTCATACAAAAAAAAAAAGGTTGAATTACCAAAAATATCTCCAAATTATGAGATTGGTTTCAATTGTACTCCTAAATTTGAAAAAGTTTCATTTTAATCTTGAACTTTGAAGATTGTTTCAAAACAACCCTTGAAAGTTTTTTCCGTTACATTTATAGATGAAAAATAATGTATTTGCATATGTTTTGGTTTTTTTTTTTTTTGAGAAAAATACGTTTTTTAGTTTCTCAAATTTCAAGTTTGTGTCTATTTAGTCCTATGTTTCAAAATCGAACAATCAAATCTTTGAATTTAGTTAAATAGTTCTATTGGGTCTTTGACCTTAATTATTTTTAACTGAGGTTAATAGAGATATTTTTAATATTAAAATAATAAAAAATATTAATTATTATTATTATTATTAAAAATCTTCTCCCCCAACTTTTTCCTTCTCTTTCCCTTCTTTCTCTCTCCTAGAAGAAAGAATAGTTTAGGTTAACTGAGGTTAACAGAAGCTGACGTGCATAAATTTAGGAGTTATTGAAAGTGTGGATTATAATAGTCTAGGTTATAATAATTTGTGGAATACACTATAATTCAAAAATAGATTATTATAACTCAAACTAAACAACACTACATTTTAAATATAGATTATATAACTCACCGACTATTATAACGATTCAACACCTCAAATAGCCCAGAAGAGTCATTATTTTTTATTTATTTATTTCATTTTTTGAAAAGGAATTTAGAGTCATTGTTATTTTAACTTAGTCTGGTAATAAATACTTTGCTTCCAATGCAATGCAATGATTGCTATATATGAAATATTTTTATCAAAATATCTTCTTTCCAGTCAACCTTTGGTTACAAACTCAATATGTACAAAAATGAAGGTCCTTTTTTTAAATACCGTTGAAAATGAGTTCTTCTATTTTTTTCAAACAATGCCTTTTCTTTTACTAAACAATTGAGAATAAATTTTTTTTCTTCGGTAAAAAATTAATAAAATCTGATAAGTATGAAATATGATATAATTTAGTGGTTCCATTACAAATTTAGCTTGATAATCATTTATTATTATTATTATTATTTTAGAAATGTACTTGTTTTCTTATCTTTTCTCTTTCATTTTTTCTATAATATTTTTCATTTTTTTAAAAGAAAATGTTTGAATTTCTAACCAAATTCTAAAAACAAAAATAAGTTAATAAACTATTTTTTAAATTTTAAAAATTTGACTTGATTTTAAAAAACATAGATACAAACTAGATAAAAAAACATGAAAATTCATAGGTAGAACTTAGAAGTAGTATTTGTAGGCTTAATTTTCAAAAGCCTAAAATCAAATGATAATTAAACTAGACCTAAATTTTTTAATTTTGTGTTTAATCGGTACTTGGACTTTACAAATATTTATGAACTTGATTTCCAAAAACTATAAATTTTTATAATTCATTACCTTGCATAATTAAAATATATACATAGTATACCACTCTGCTCTCAATATATATACATGAGAGTTGGAAAGAAAAAACCAATCACAAAAAATCATCAACAATGTTGAAATTAATTTCAAGCACGAGTTTATAAAAAAGTTGTAGAAAATATCTTTAAAAGAAGCACCAAAATATCTCAATTTTTGTATACTTTTTTTTTTTAATGAAATTTTTTATAATGCTTCATTTTAACTTTTAAGTGACATTTATAGCTCCACGCCACAAAGACAACCCCACTTCTTAAACCCATTATGCTTCCCCAACACAATTATTAAATAAAATAAAAATAAAAATAAAACCTATGAAATGGGCTTTCTTTCTTTATTTTTTGTATTAAAAAATATTTCAAAGTTTCAAAAAAAAAAACTCTACTTTTGACAAAATTAGTACAAATACACCTAAGTTTTCTCCTTTTTGTCGAGTTATGTAATTTGAACTTGGATAAGTTTTATAATATTACCTTAAACTTAAATTGCATTATAATTTTTACCTCTAATTTCTTTGTTAAAAATAATCATGATGTGCATCTAAGAAATTATAAAACTTATACTTCTTATGAAATTAGCTTGATTTATGAGGGAAAAAATGACATTAGAATCAAATTTCGATATTGGGCATTAACTGAAGGATAATACTTGCTTCCTCTTCAATTTTTTTTTTTTATTATTTTTTTGAGAAAGACTTCCATTTCACTAATTAGCAGGTATCTTTCACCAATCACCATTATATTTCTACCATGGAGAAATGAATGTATAAAAGGAGAGAGAAAATGATATTATGAAATAAATAAATAGTTCTTAAATTTGTAATATTTTTCTTCTAATTTGTGAATGGATAAATATTATTCTTAACCACATTTAAGTTTTTCTTCTTTTTTTTTTTTTTTGAAATGAGTGAGTTTCAAAATCTTTTATATACTTTTGGATAAAATTAGTAGTATATTTAGTGCATACAATGATACAAAGTATTTAGTATTTAATACTTATTTGAATTGAGGTGTAATTTGATCAAATTTAAAGTTTATCATTAGGGGTAAAAATTCTTTTTAGCAAATTTTTATGCTATGAATATGAAATTCCTCTCCAAAAAAATAATAAAAATAAAAGTAAAATAATGTTCATCTTGAATTTGCTCTGTACAGTTATACACACTAGCCGGAGCAGATACAAGCGAAGAGATCAAAGCAACAGCCGCCATAACAAACTGGCTGCCGGAAGGTCTCCGGCGGTTCCTTCCGCCGCATGTGAGCCCCAATCTAACCAAAATAGCCCTCGCCGGCCACAGCCGCGGCGGCAAAACCTCCTTCGCCTTAGCCCTAGCCCTAGCCGAACATAAATCAAACCCGAAATCCCCAAAATTCTCAGCCCTAATCGGCCTGGATCCCGTCGACGGAATGGGGTCCGGCAAGCAAACCCATCCCCCAGTCCTTAAATACATCCCACAATCCTTCAATTTCATGCTCCCCGTTCTGGTAATCGGGTCGGGACTGGGCGAATTCAAAAGAAACCCACTGTTTCCGCCTTGCGCGCCGAAGGGAATCAGCCACGAGGAATTTTTCAACGAATGCCGGAGTCCGGCGCACTACTTTGTGGTGAAGGATTACGGGCATTTGGATCTGTTGGATGATGAAACGGGAGGAATTAGAGGGAAGGCGAGTTACTGTGTGTGTAAAAATGGGGAGTCCAGAGAGCCGATGAGGAGGTTTGTCGGCGGAGCAGTGGTGGCGTTTTTGAAGGCGTATTTGAATGGGGAAAATGGGGATTTGAGAGCCATTGAAGATGGGGATTTGAGCTTGCCTGTTGAACTTCAGACTGTTAAATCTCTGGTTTGAAAATGGGTTTGTGATTGCTTCTGGAAAGATGTGTGTATTTTAGGTATTGAAACATAGGGGTTGGAATAAGAACAACAAAGTGTGGAACTTTGTGTAGTTTTATTAGTTTTGTTTTCTACTAAATAAATTTATACAAGTATTTTCCTTCATACAATTGTGTGGTTGATGTTCTCTCCTTATTGTAACCACAAATTTTTTTCTTTTTTAAGCTCTAAAAGATTTTTTTTTTTTTTTGGAGCACAGGTTCATCAAAATCAGATTGAGATTTTGAAGTGTATGAGGTAGATTGACTGGATTTCTATAGCTTAAAGTTTCTGAATTACAAATTCCAAATTTGTATGGAAGTCTGTGTTTAAAGTATGGGTTTGGATTGAACTGAGTTTGATTTAAGTTTAAAGGAAGAAGAAAGTGTAGTATTCCTTCTAAAAAAGAAAAGAAGATAATGAAAAAGAAAGTATAATCTTCAACATAATTCCAAGGAAAAAAAAAATTATGCCTAGTAACTAATTTCCATCACCACATCTTATGAACTAAAAAAAATGCCACATTTTAAAAAAGTCCATCAATATTTTTACCTTTAGATTTCTATGTTTAATTGTGATTTCTATGTATAACACAATTCCAAGAGAGATTATATCCCGTAAGTTTTCTTTTACTCGTTCGCATAATTTTTTTATTACTATGGTTTGTTTTAGCGTTTAGTATTTTTTTTAATTCAACAATAAATGGGGTGGAAGATTTGGACCTAAGATTTCTTGGTGGAGAGCCTTAGATAGGAGGGTTGTACTCATATTATTAAGGATAACAGTCAAATCCAAAATGTTATTCAATCCAAATGTAGTCAAGAAGACCCATGTTCACAAAATAGAGTGTCAATCTCAGGTAACTTAGCAGCCCACCGTTGAATCAACTTCTAAACCATGTGACAACTATCAAATTAGAACGAGAAAAATTTATTTTGTGGAAGAATTTGGCTCTTCCTATTCTTCCGAGCTATAAATTTAAAGGTGACTTGTTGGGTACTAACTTATGTCCCCTGATGTTCGTTCAACATGGAAATCTCAGCTCTACTGAAGGAGCTTCGTCGAGTACTGGAATTGCGATGGGTGTTGTAGTAAGCGAAGAGACCAAAACTGAACTTAATCCTCATTATGAATCTTGGGTTACAATTGATCAGTTACTGGTTGATTGGTTATATAATTCCATGTCACCAGAGATTGCAACTCAAGTGATGGGGTTCAATACTGTGAAGGATCTATGGGATGCAATACAAACTTTGTTTGGTGTTCAATCACGAGCTAAAGAGGACTATTTTCGCCAAACCTTTCAACAAACTAGAAAAGGTAATCTCAAAATTCTTGACTATTTATGCACAATGAAATGTCATACTGATAACTTAGGTCAAGCGGGAAGTCCAGTGGAAACTAAGGCACTGATATCACAAGGTCTTATGGGACTTGATGAAGAATACAATCTCGTAGTTGTGGGAATACAAGGTAAATCAAATATTTCGTGGGTGGATGCATAAAATGACTTGTTACTGTTTGTGAAGAGGCTGAAATTTTAGAATGCTCAAAGAAATGTCAATTCGTTTGGGCACAATGCATCTATCAACTATGTTTCCAATAAAGGAAAACCACAATCACAGCAAAATATTGGAGGCAATGGGTTTAATCCTAATCGACAGAATTCAAATAGTGGACATAGAGGAGGAAATCAAAACTCTAGAGGAAGGGGCAGAGGTAGAAAAAACAACAGGCCTATATGCCAGGTGTGTGGAATGGTAGGCATTGCATTAGTTTGTTATAATCGTTTTAACAAAGAGTTTGCTCCTAATCCTAACCCAAACAGAGGAGGATCAAGTGTTCCACATATGTTTAACAACTCTTCTAGCCAGGGATTTGCTTCACCTACAACCCTTGTAACAAACCAAAATATTAATACAAAAATCCATTTATAGTCGCCCCTAAGACAGTCGTTGATTCATCTTGGTATGCTGATAGTGGAGCTTCCAATCATGTCACTGGAGACTATGGCAATCTCAATAATCCTACTGAATACACGGGTACAGAATTAGTAACTATTGGTGATGAATCTAAATTGCCTATATATCTTGTTGGAGACTCTTACCTAACAAATGGGAGATGTAAACTGAGACTTGAAAATATGTTATGTGTACCAAATATATCTATGAATCTTGTGAATGTTTCTAAATTAGCTTAAGATAATAATGTTTTCATTGAATTTCATGGTGACTATTGTCTTGTTAAGGACAAGGATTCAGTGCAAATAATTCTCAAAGGGGTGCTTAAGGATGGATTGTATCAGTTAAGAACACAACGACTGAATCTGTGGACATCTTACCAAGAGTTTTGACGACTGAATCTTCTATTTTTACTGTTAAGGTGAAAATGGAGTAACCAAGACATTTTGGCATAGACGTCTTGGTCATCCATCCTCCAAAATACTAGACTCCATTATCAAAAGTTGTAATCTTCCAGTTTTATCTAATGAAGAAGTTCATTTTTGCACATCATGTCAGTTTGGCAAAGCACATGATCTTCCTTTTCCCACTTCCACTTCTAAAACAAATACAAAGTTTGAATTAATTTACTCTGATTTGTGGGGCCCTGCACCTGTACTATCTCGTGATGGATATCAGTATTATGTACTGTTCTTGGACGATTATAATCCGTTTACTTGGGTTTAGCCCTTAAAACAAAAGAGTGGCACGTTTATAGTCTTTCAACATTTTCTAAAGGTGGTAAACACTCAAATACAATTTTTTCAGTCTGATAATGGAGGAGAATATCGAAAGGTTCATCAACTATGTCATAAACTTGAGATTGGATCTAGATTTTCTTACCCCTATACCTTAGCACAAAATGGCAAGGTTGAGAGAAAACACAAACACTTAATGGAGACTACTCTAACTATGTTGTCTCAAGCATCTATGTCTTTACAATTCTGGTGGGATGCATTGTTTGTGGTTGTTTATTTAATCAATGGTCTTCCAACACCTATTCTTCAAGGTTGGCCTCCCAGTGAACTTATGCTTGGTAAAAAGCTTGATTTTACTAATGTGAAAGTTTTTTAGTGTATTTATTTTCCTATCTTGCGACCATATCAGGAGCATAAATTTGTCTTTCATACACAATTATGCATTTACCTAAGTTCAAGCACAAGTCACAAGGGATTTAAATTAGGGGTGTACATGAGTCAGGTTGGGTTGGATTTGAGAAGATTTTTGGACAACTCAAAAATTCTGGTTAGTCATTCTTTCAACCCAACCAACCATATTCATAAGAGTAACCCAATTCAATCCAACTCAATATTTTCGGGTTGGGTTGGGTTGGGTCACTAGGTTATTTTTATTTTTATTTTTTATTTTTTTATAATTTTTTAAATTATTTAAAATATTTTTTCTTGAATTAATAACTAAAATCACATAAAATTCAAATATCAAACTTCAAAATTCATAACATCATAACATTGGTTAGAAGTCTAGAAAGAAAAACATAAAAAATTGACAAATAATTCATTATAAAATATATATTTAATTAAAATAAAATTAAAAAAATATAAACTTTGGATTGAGTTGGGTCAACCCGAGCCTAAAAAGCCCAACACGAGAACCGACCCGAACTTTTAAGTTCTCCAAACTTCTAACCCAACCCAAACCGAAAAAAAAAAAACTTAACCCTACCCAATCCAGACTATTATAACCTCATACTATATTACTCTACATTTTAAATAATATTATATGTTTCATAGACTATAATAACACACAAACTATTATAATCCCAGTTATTATAACCCACTCAACGTCCCAAACAACCCTTTAAGTTTTTTTTTAAAAGTATAAAAATCTCTAGGATAATCGTAGTTACCCATCTGCCAGTAAATTAAAATAATAATAATCTAATAAATTTGGAAGGTAGAATTTTTTTACAAAAAAAACTTTCAAAATCTAACATATTAATAATTAAAAAAAAAAAAGTCCCAAATTATATGCCTCTAATTGGGCCGGCACGTAAACCTCCAAAAGGGCCGAAATTTTCATGTAAAAGCCCAATCGTCATCTTCCAAAGCCCAGACAAACACTTCTGTGAGATTTGTTCGGTAATTCGCGAATTAGGGAACGACCAGTTCTTTTGTCGCCGTCGTCAAGGGGTTTCTGATTCCGGCCAAATCTTCAAACTTCTCCATGAAAATGTAAGTACTTAATCATCATTCTTTCTGTATTTATCGCAATCTTGTTCCGATTACTTGATTCTGCGATTAAACTGAGATGTCAATTCACTGTCGCCACAATTTATCATTTGCAGATTAGAGGCCAACGCTGGCCCTCTTACAAATTTCGAGGTGCTGGACTTTCTAAGATCAAAGGGAGCAGCTAAGGATCCCACTAGGGTTCTTGCGAAAGTGGCACCATCTGAATACAAGGTTATATATTTTCTTCCCCTTCTTTTGTGCTGGCCTAGAGTTGATGTTGCAGGTTTTAATCGGATGCTATTTGTTTGTGATTTTAGGTTTACGATTATTTGAATCAAACTCCTGCTTCTAATCAAACGAGAGAAGCTATCGTTGAGTTTGTTGATAAGTCCAAAAAGTATGATCTTGCGAAAGCTGAAATTCTGAATATCGTCAACGTGCGGCCGATTACCCCGGTTGCGATATATTCGGTAATTTTCCCCTTTCTTTCCGCCTTTCATTACAGTAATTCTTCACTTTAATTTCTTCGTTTAATTTTTATGCTTTGTTTTTGTATGCGGTCTCTGTTCCAAACTCATCTTCCATTTTCCCATATGTGAATGAGGCCATTTCTTTTCATTTGTGCCTTCAATTTTTTTGAAGAGTCTACATTTAGGAGGTCGAGGAACTGTGATTGTCTTAGTAATTTTGGTAGACAGATGAGATCCAATAATGTTTCAGCTATTTTCATATGAGGTCTTCTTATTGCATTCTTAGTGTGTTGAAGAGAACTACGCAGTCTTTGTAGCTTTTCCCTTTTCTGTTGACATTACAAAAGCTTTAGATTCTCTAGCTATGGAGCACATTTGTCTGAGTATCGAGAACTTGGTGGAGTAGGTGTCAGAAATTGCAGATAAAATTCAACTGTAGTCATCTTAATCAATTAGTCTGTAGTTCTGTAAAGACTTGGGGGTGTGGTCGGAAGGATTCCTTACATAGGATTCTGCTTTTTGGACAAAAGTTCTACTCGTGGGTTAAGTTGCTTCACAAATTGTGTGGTGAAGTTGTTTTTCCTTCCAAAACGATGGACCCTTGTGTATAGTACCTTCAACTACAACGTAACCTAACCTTTGCAAGCTGCCCGAATATTATACTTCAAAGTTCAAAGTAGTTCAAATGAAAAGATTTTCCCCATATCTCTGATTACAGATGCCCCACTTCTTGTATTATACATTTATACTTGTGGCTCATTCTACTAAATCTCCAAGAGAGGAAGCCCGCCTCAAGTCTTGATCTGAGTGGCGAAAAGAGTGTTTTAGTTAAGTTTTCTACTTGAGCCTTGAACTTAAGACTTTAAAAGATATGTTCAAACATCCCAAACTCTTGTCAACTATTACTGGGCCATTCTTGGGAGGTAATGTTGTTTTTCAAAATAGCTCCCAAACAATTTCTTGTCTTTTGATTCTTTGCTTTTACCATGGTCCTTTTTCTCTGTTGGGATGCTTTGTCTAGGAGTTCATGTAACTTGTAAGAATCCGATGGACGAAGCTAATTTGGATGAGTAGTTAGATTGAGACGTAGACTAATTGGGGTTTATTCTTTTGTTTCTAGATTATAGAAGCAAGTGATTCTCGCATGGGAGATGATGGAATTCAAGAGCTGACGGAGATCGTGGAACAGGTGTTCCCCCCACCACCTGAAACTCAATCAACATCCGAAGTAGGTCACAAGGAAGGTAAAGAGGCCGAAGCCATGGAGGAGAAGGAAGGAGTTGGTAATGCCGATGAACCCATGGAAACAAGTTGAACCCAGTTCGAAAATTAGGTGAATCTCTATAGAGAAAAGACTAAATGAGCTGTGCCTGAATTCAAAAGAGCTTTCACAAGGTTGGCCTGAAAACGATAAACCCAAAAAGACATGGTTCTGTACTGCATCTTCAACTCTTAACTCAAACTATTCATAATGTGCAGACAAGGGTTTTAGGTGAAAGATGAAACTGAGAGGGACAGTTCCCAAATATAGAATAGGAAATCAAAGTCAAAGAAAGCTTTTGAGTACTAAACAATGAAAATAGCTGGACTTCTTTTTATCACTATTCTCCTGTTTGTTAAATATACCCTAATATTTTAGACATGGAAGAAGAAGCCGAGATTTTCGCTTCCCTAGGTTACTCCCATCTCCTCACAAAGCAACAGCAGAAGCAGCACATGCTCTCGACACTGAATTACTGACAGCAACATTACATGCTCTCATAATTTTAGCGTCATATCATACTAGATACTATCTTATGCATCAGGCCCCCTTACTTTATATTTTCTCTTCTTTCCCTCTTCCCCATATAATGATATAAACAAATTAATTAATATTACAATTCTAGGTTTCTTGCTTGAGCTACTTTTGAGATTATAGTCTATGATTGACTTTTGTTTCATTTTAGTAGTAACAAAAATGTAAGCAACATAACATTTAGGCACTATTTGGGACTCTGAGTGGGTTATAATAGTTTGTAAAATTATATAACATTATTAAGAATTATATAATATTATTAAATTGTTTAATCTGAGCTTATAATAGTCAGTGTTTGGTGTATAGAATATTCCTTATGTTATAATAACATGTGCTCCAAATAGACTTTTAGGGGTTGTTTGGGGTACTGAGAGTTATAATAGCATGTGGGTTATAATAGTCTGTGTAATTATATAATATTATTTAAAATGCAGATTTGTTTAGTCTAAGGTTATTATAGTATGTGTTTAGAGTGTAAAGTACTCCACATACAGCAGTTGGCATGGTGTCACTTTTAAACTTTGCGTGTATAGATAAATGGTAAGACATTGGGTTTTGTAGTTTAGATCAATTGATTTAGACGTATGCGTTAGGCCAAGAACTCAAATATTCAAATCCTCCCACTAAAGAAAGTTATCACTTCTAACGAAAGTGAAAGTAGTTTTCATTTTTGTAATGAAAGGTCTCAAAGAAAGTAATTTTACCTTTCAAAATCAAGACAAATGATCTCTTAAGAGTTAGCACAATGAGTTTACTTTTGAAGTTGTATGAACATAAAGTGATTTGGAGAATTTTCTTTCAGAAATCAGAATACATGTGTTGGAGGAGAAAAAGAAAAAAAAAGCCATGAAAGGGTCTGAAAATTGTCCTAAGGTACAGAAAGGTTGGATAATTGTTGAGGGAGAGTAAAATGAAGGGATGAAAATACATAGACATGGGAATGGAGAGAGTCATGGTCTTTGGTCTTGACTGCACCATCAAAACTCTGCAACACCCACCCTCCTTCCAAACCTCCCCATCAAATCAACCATCACTTCACCAAAATAAACCCCTTTTTTATTTTGGTTAAATTTAACATTGTTCCATTTTTATTCATATACTTTTAACTCTCCAATTTAGTATAGATATAAAGTTTAAATTTGATCTCTATTATTAATTTATTATTAATTTTTCTTTTAAAAAAAATAGTCTTTATTAACTTTTGTTCTATAAATTTTGAAAATTGGTTCACATTGTGTCTTTTCTTGAAAATACAAGGATCGAAACAGACAATGCTCAAAGTATAGGTGCAAAATGATATTTTAACCTTTTTATTTTTAAATTTTATTTTTCTATTTTTTGACCCATCTAAGAACTAAAACCAAAGGGAGATGGTGAGAGGAATGGGGGCAATGGCCCACCTTTCACATCTTCCTTGTCAACCTGTCTCTCCCCACCCACATAACACATTCACAATCTTTTCTTTCAATAATTTTTGTATTCAAATTCAATTCCCCTTTTTTGTACCCAAAAAAAAAAGGTGGGTCCTTTCTTTGAATGTCTTCTTCTTTCTTTTTTTTTTCCTCCTTTTCCAATGCCTTGTTTACTTTAATCTCAAACCTAAAGTCTAAAGTTTAAACCAATCTAAATCTCTCCTTGTTTACTCTTATTAAACAAGCATCCCCACTATCCCTATCCTCAAGCCTAATATACTTCTTTTCCCTTTTTCACTAATCATCTCTACTTTATCATCATTTCTCATGGTGGACCCATGACTAAAATTTTTTTTGAGGTGGACCTAGAACTAAAAGAATGTAGAGGTCCAGTAAATTAATATTAAAAAGTAGAATTTATAGTTCCCGTGAAAATTATCATAATCGATGGAAAGATAACTCAACAAAGAAGTTGTAGACATTTAGAAAGACGTTTAGAGCGCGCATTTAATACTCTCTACACCTCAAATACAAACTATTATAACCTCAGACTATACTAGTTCGTATTTTAAATAATATTATATTATTTCACTGAATATAATAACTCACAGACTATTATAACTCACTCAGCATCTCAAAAAGCCCATACTCATTCTCTTTGAGAAAGACGTTTAAATTTCATATATATATATATATATAACATTGTAGCCCCTAGTCTACGTATAGATCTCCTTGATTGCCTACCCCTCCAGACTCAAAAATTTGGATTTGTGTGGTTCTAAATTAGAAAGTTAGAGATGTAGAAAGTTTTTTTTAATATATATAAGTAAAGACAACTTTTTCATTAAAATATTTTTTTTAGTAGAATCTAAAGGTAAAGTCATGTAAATTTAGATTCATAGTTGACAATATCATAATATTTTAAAGACGTAACGTAATTATACATATAAACACAAATTCAAATTTAAATTAGATAGATCTAATATATGAGTCATTTCCAACTTTGGTTTTATTTGCCTCAATGAAATAGAATTGATTAAGAGAGAATGGACCGTTCAAAATTCTCCGGACCCCAAATTTTATATGATTATTTATTTTTTAAAAAAATTGGTACGTAAAAATTAAAATACATGTATATAAAACAGGGTGACAGCAGTGAGAGTGGCCCCACGTGGGTGCTGAGAAATTTTGGCCCAATACTGGCACATGCACGAGGGGCAAAAAAAATTGGGTCCTTGATTATATAAATTTATAAAATAATTTGAAAAAACCAAGTAATTAAAAATTTTCACAAGGGCAATTCTGGAATAATTTCACAAAATAATGAAACACTTTTTATTTATTTATGTACAGTCTCCACTTTTAGCATCTGACTTACTATATTTTCAATTTATTCTCTCTTTGTTTAAATTAAATATGACTTCTCTTCCTTTGTACTAAGCCTCTCCTCAATGAAACCCTTCTCTTTTAGGAGAAATTTATCCTTTTTAACTCCAATTCAAAGTCATAACAAAAAAAAAAAGTTGGGTTCTTTTTAGAGGATATAATACAATGACCTTTTTAATCCACTCGAGACTTTATAAACTTGAGTTGTTGTCTTAAAAAGTTGAAAAAGTTTGAACTAAGTTGGTGTCAATGTCAATTTCTTTTGGTGGGTGTGATTTCTTATTTGTTTACTTTAGTTTCGTCTTTCTTTTTTTATGCTAGTGGTCTCCATTTCGATAATCTTTTTCTTCTATTTGTTCATTTCTCTTTGTTTCAAAAAAAAAATTGAGGCGAAAACGTTTTTTTTTAGGGTTAGGAAATTCGAATCACAAATCTCGTAGTTGTTTATACATTCATTATGTCAGTTGAGCTATGATCTTTTTAGCAGATGAAAACGCATTTGAGTATTCTAACGTTCTTGAATCGTTTGTAAATAGTGATTTCAATGTTCTATATTCCAACGCGATTTTCGAGGATTATAATAGGAATTGCCATAGATTCAAACAAAATCCTCCATCTTCATCAGAGTCATTTTGGACTGAAATATTCTAACTTGGAAATACCCTTTTTGACACCTAAAGTCAGGGTAAGGATTTATGAACCCAAAGCCTGGATTTAAAAAAAAAAATGTGTGTATATTAAAAGGGGGAGAATGGATATAATAATAGAGGGTATTGTGAATATTGCCTATGAAAAGAGATTGAATTTTATTCATTTTGAAGAGGTGTGCACATTATTTACATAGATAAATTATGAAATGTACAAATAAAACTCACATTATTAGCCTAATAGGACGTATATTCTCGATTAAAAAGTCAAGTATTCAAATTACTCCCTTTCACTCCACATATTGAACTCTTAAAAAAAAAAAAAAGTGGCCAATTTTCTTTTCATCTACTAATTTCTTTCTTATATATATCACTCATTTATTACTTTAATTTGCTATGCTTTCCTTCTTCCTCTCTTTTTGGCCATGTAACTCTTACTAACCTAATTATAGGAATGTGCTAACCTATTATTATTCCTCCCCTTTCACATGCAATGCCCTTTCTTAATCTCCTTTTCAAAACATCCCTTTGTTATAATCTTTTTTTCTGTTTAGCAAAAAACTTGCCTCCCCATTAATAACAAAAAATTTCTACTTATTTATTAAATCTAATATAAATATGCACAATCTATATAAGAAAATAAGCATGATCCCTTCTTCGTTAGTAGTCCATGATAGAGACTTAATTGAAAATTTTTTCCTTCACTAAAGTCAAAATTTTGAAAAATAACATAGCATCATAAAAAATATGGAGAAATATCGAATGTGAATGAAAATATGAATTTATTGTAATGTATAAAATGAAAGGGAATTGTATTTGAGAAGTCAAAATTGGTTCTTTAATCTAATTAATATCATAGGGGAAAATGAAATGATGGCCTAATAAAAAAAAAATTATTGTATTTCCAAAGTCTTTTAACTTTATTTCCCAACGCAGCGAGACAAAAATCAATGGGGGATTTCGAGTTCCGATAATACTGTACCATATAGACATTGAACCCAAAAAAAAAAGATTAAAAAAAAAAAACCCTCCATTGAAGTGACTACGAGTGGCATAAAAATCAAGCGGATTATATTTGACAAAGAGGAAGAAGAAGAAGAAGAAGGGAAGGAAAAAAAAAAAAGTACAGTGTTTGGTGAACAGAGCTTCGCTAAAATTTCATGGCATATAAAGCGAGTTGCCGCATTTGCATCGCCAAGCTTCAGGGTAATATTCCAACGGCAAACTCAGTCCCGGCTGAATTGGCACGTGCACCGCCGTGCACGGCGAGCAACTGCCGCACTTCGATCTACAAGTCGGCGGCGATGACCCCGGCCCACTGAGTCTCCGCCGTGTCACAACTCGCTCCTCTGCTTCGGCCGGCAACTCTGTTTCCTCTGTTTATTTTTTCAAAAGAAACCCAAAAGATGGGTTAATTAGAGGAATTGAGAGATGGGGTTGAGAAGAAAGAATTGGAAATGAAAAAATTTTGAAACTTACTGATGGGGGTGGGGCGGGCGGCAATGGCGGAGGCGAGGAGGAGGAGGAGAACGGCGGCGAGGAGAAAAAGGGTGGGCCGACAGCGGCGGTAAGGGCAGCGACGGTGGTGATGGTGGAGGACTACGGCCATCGCCGGCCAGAAATGGGGGAGGAATTGAAATGGAGTAAGGTCATAAAATCGAAATAGAAAACGAGAAAAAACAGAGAGCTGTCATATCTCAATCCATATATAAATTTCCTTCGTTCTTTCTTTCTTTCTGTTTGTGGTTTTTGGGTCAAAGGGGGCTTAAAGAAATAAGTGTAGAAAGATTTTTAAAGAGTGGGGGGTTTGTTTGGAATTTGAATTTGTTTTAATGTGAGGACAGGCCAATGGAGGGCCGATTTCGACCCATCGGAAATTTTTATTAGTCTATTTCTAAGAAAAATTCGTAAGAATTTTTATTTATTAACTTAAATATAACTCAACTAGTTAAGATATATGTTTTCAATCAAAATATCAAAAGTTGCAATGGAATGTGATTTAAACGGAGACAATCAAGTGGGCCTTTCGACCCTAAGAAATGATGGCGAAGGAATTGGGGGTGAAAATGTAAATAAAGCAAACGTGAGGGGTATTGTGAAAAAAGTATTCAGAGAGGAGTGTAACCCTAGGAGGAGGAATAAGGCAGTGGCAAAATGGTAATATTTGGAAAAGGGGAGGACAGTTTGGGGATAAAGAGAGGGGATTTTGCAGAAGACTGTTGAGGAATAGGGAAGGAAAGAAAGGGCAAGACAAACATCTGAATCCAAATGACCCCACACTCCTCACCCGCCACACCATTATTGAATGATTCATCGATTCTCTCTTGAAAATTATTTGAAACGCTACAACAGTGTGACTGACGATTTTATATTACGAACCATACTAAAGGAGAAAGTCAAAAATGTTTTTTCATAACTTATAATGTAACATCAAAATAGTGAATGAAAATATATAGAATTTGAACCCGCCTTTCTTGATTATTAGAGACAACTATATTGTGAACGCAATACTTAAACAATTTACTTTGAACGTACTACGGTCCTATTCGAAATTCGGGTGGGACCCACATGCCACATGGGTTTGGAAGCTTTTTTTTAAAAAAATAAAATTAAATCAATATTGATTATATTTTAACTATTGGGAAAAAATTTGATTATGTTTGAGAGATCTTTCTGTGAGTGCGGGCCTATAAGCCAACCAATAGGAATTCCCCCAATTTAGGTAAAGGTGTAGTATTTACTATTTAGGGGCTTTTGGGAATTGGGAGTATTCTTCATGTATTTTTTTTTCTTTCTTTTTTTAAGGAGTAAATGTTTTAAATGATGATATCGATGAAAATATTGATAAAATATCGGCGATGATAAAATTTTCTTGAAAAATTATAAATATAAGAAATTCATAACAAATATTTGATGAGTAAATAAGGATTTCTCCTTAAAAAAAATAGAAAAATGGTAAAAATTACCCCTGAAATATGAGATTTGTTATAATCACACCTTTAAACTTTTAATTTGATCAATCAACTTCTCTGATTTGTTAAGTGTTGTAATCACACTCTTAAATTTTTAATTTGATCAAAGATCTTTCAAAGGCTTGGTTGCAATATTTAACAAAGTACGTGTATTGATTAAACAAATTAAAGGGTTGTTTGGGATAACCTGTGGAATAATCTGCACCCCAAACAGATACTATTATAACCCCTGACTATATTACTTTGCATTTTAAATAATATTATATGATTTCACATATTATAATAACTCACAGACTATTATAACCTCATGTTATTATAACTCACTCAGTGCCCCAAACAACCCCTAAAAGTTTAGGGGTGTGATTGTAATAAGCCTCGTAATTCATGGGTAGTTTGTGCAATTTCTTATTTTATTTTATTAATATTAGGATATTAGTGATATTTTGTTAATATTTTATATTTCGTTAATTTCTTTTACGATATAATAGAAATGTTGATTCATCCTTCATAAGATTAAAATATTGGTTTGAGCAAAGAAGAAAGAAGAAGGGTGTCCCTTTTATATATCATATATATATATATATATAAGATTTTAATCATTTTCTTATATTTCTTTCTAGGTATGGTAAAATTTTACCCCTCCCTGTAATATTCTTTTAAGATAAAATTGATTACATACATAAACATCTATCATAATAGATATTTTTAAACATAGGCATTTTATATTGAGATTTTGAGATCAAATCCATGTCAATTTAAATAATTTAGAATAAAATCCTTTTTAAATTAGATTTGAAGGGGATCATCTAGTGTTTAAAGTAAAATTACATCAAAACAGATCAACCACTGACTTAATATTGTACAACTACAAAATAATTAATATGATTAATTATTAGTATAATTTGTTGGCCAACAAAAGTACAAGCGAAGATGTAAAGTTAGAATCATCAATTAATTATATTGAAAAATACTTAAATCCACCAATAAGAAATTCTTACAAAATTTATAGGCTAGTTGTTTTGTTAATCTATTTTTATTGCATTTAATAACTAGTTGGAGCCCATTAATATCTTCGAAATAACTATAATTATCTGCTGTCCAATTACTAACCATCCATTTGAGATCAAGAAAGTTGAAGAAACGATTTTACATTGGGTTAAAAACCAATTAAATAATTTTATTTTATTTAGAACCAGAAAAAAATAAAATGAAAGCAATTAAAATTTATTGGTTGGATGTTTGCTAAAAAGGATAGTAAAGGAAAAATAAAAGGTTTGCTTACGTAAGCTTTTAACATTGATTTGTTAATATAAAAATAAAAATACGCCAATGTTAAATAAGTAAACCAACTAAAAAATCTATGGAATTTTATAAATTTTAGCTCTAAAAAAACAATTTAATCTCTCGTATAAAATTTTCTCACAAGAAAATAGAAGTGGATGAAGTTTTGAAAGATGATCAACCATGGAGAATGTTTTAGAAAAAAATTCAACAATTTTGAGATAGAAGAGATGTGAAATGAGAGGAAAAATGATGTTTAAAGAGGTTTAAACTTAAGGTAAATTTTAGGTTATTGGATCTAGGTTAAGATGGATGAAATTTGGGATAAAAATGACAAAAGAATGATTAAAAAGTAATTTTAAAATGACTCTAACAGTCATTAAAAATGCCACACTCAAAATGCGTTGAAATCGTCTCGTCGAGCTCTACACTGTAGACACTTTTAAACACCAAAACTATTAGTAAGTTAAAAGTTTGTTATCATCAAAACTTATGGGTGTATGATTTAAGCTCGTAAAGTTAACCTTTATTACACTTAAAATATGTAATATTATAATTTGAAATTACTTAAAATATTGAGCAAATAAATAGATTATAAGGGCATGTTTGGTATGCAATCCAGATTCGGTTTCATGTTTTCAAATTCAGAATATGTGTTTGGCAAATGTGTTTTCGAAAACTGTTTTCGAATTCTAGGATCCAAATAGTAGAAATTCTGAAAACAACATTTCTATGTTTTCATTGCATCCAGATTCTGAATTTAAAATTTTAAAATGCAGCATTATATTAAACAAAAATAAAATTCTTAATAAATACAATATTTTATGTTATAAACTTAATTTACTTTTATTAAATTAAAACATGTATAATATAATATGTTATAAATTATATAATATTATATTATAAAATGATAATTCTATAAAATTTATAAAATCATGTTTATAAATTAATTTATAATGACTTATATTAAATCTAATAATTAGTTTTGCAACTATAATTAATTTCATGATCTATAAATATGTTATAACACACACTTTGAACAACTGTTTTAGAATTGAATCAAATTTATAAATATGCAACCAAACACATATCTGAAAACATAAAATACAACTATGTTTTCATTGAATTTCTTGTTTTCATATTGATTACCGAACCCTAAGTTTTCCACAGGTAAAAGAGAAAGACAAAATAAAAGAGAATATATATATATATATATATATATATATATATATTAAATAACGAACAATATTTTTAATCAACAAAGGAACCAAGGGAAGTACGTCTGGGCCTTGTAGGATTGGGCATTAACCTCGCCCTCTATTTATTTATTTATTTATTATTATTATTTTAAAATTATTATTGTTATTGTTTTTTTATTATTATTTTTATAATAATTATTGTTGTTTTGTTTTGGTATAGTGGAAGGGGTGGGGGATAATTTATTGTATTCTGGCTTTTGAATAGAAAGCCTAAAAAAAAAAAAAAAAAACCCCAAATTCTCCATGCCACCAAGCAACCAAACAATCACTAAATGGTCCAAAATCATCTTCTCAACCCTACACAACCTTACATCTCATTTGTTTCTTTCTTCCCTTTTAAAGAAAATTATCAGAACACCTACTAACTATGTGTTATTCGAACCTAATGTTGCGAGTTGTTTTATAAATATGATGCATCGATTTAATCTAATGTTGTAGTGATCTAGTCTATTATCTTGTTTGAGAAAAAATAAAAATATGAGCATACTTCGAATGATCAATATATTATCCAACTTTATAAATATAATAAGTAAAGTTTAAACTATATATGAATGAAAAACAGAGAAAAATAATACATAGATAATTTTGAATTTATTGGTTTTGGAGATATAGGAAGAAAAATGACGATGGTAATTCAAATTTCATGTATGACTAATAATAGAAGTAAAGTTGTCAATGTTAGCTCAACAGTTAAATATATTTACTCTACTCAGGTAATAGACTCGAGTTCTCCACTCATATGTGATGTAATGGTTTAAAATAAAATAACATCACTCGAGCTCACTTGTAAATAACTTGGGCTTCGTTTGAAAAACTTTTTTTTTTTTTTGTTTAAATTAAGCTTATAAACACTACTTTCACACTTGAGTTTTTTTTTATTTTTTATTTACTTTCTAGATTCTACCAATATTTTCAAAATTCGAGCCAAGTTTTGAAAACTAAAGACCTGTTTGACAACCATGGTTTTTGGTTTTTATAAATTAAGCCTATAAATACTATATCCACCTATGAATTTTCATGTTTTCTTATTTACCTTTTACATAAGTTTTTAAAAATTAAGCCAAAATCTGAAAACTAAACCCCCGTTTGATAACTTGTTATATTTGATTTTTGAAATGTTAAGCCTAAAATACTACTTTTACTAATGGATTTGTATGTTTCTTATCTAGTTTGTACCAATGTGTTTCAAAAACCATGTTATATTTTGAAAGCTAAAAAAAGTAGTTTTCAAAAAGTAGTTTTTGTTTTTAAATTTTGGCTAGAAACTCAAATGTTTTCTTAAAAAAGATGAAAATATTGTAGTTGTAGATAATATGAAAAACATGGTGAGAGATTGTGAGAAAACAAACACAATTTTTTTTTTTTAAAAAATCAAGTGGTTATCAAACGGAGTTTAAAAGAAAATAGTTTTTGGTTTTTGAAGTTTGTTAGGATTTCAATAATGTTTACTTAAAGAAGATGAAACTCGTTATAAAGAAGATAAAAGTCATTATAAAAAAAATTAAGAAAAAACAAACACAATTAAAAAAAAATCGAATGGTTATTTAATGGAGCTTAACATATCAGAATTAAAATGTAAATTTTGAGAGAAATCTTATATACAATTAATTGTAACTTTTTTTTAATAACCCAAGTACAACTCAGCTAATTGAATTGTAAATTGTAATTACATTTATGAATTAAAATGTTAAATTCGAATTTTCATCCCACATACCGTTAAAAGCTAAAAAAAAAGTTTCGAAAAAAATAAAATAAAAGCTCAAAAAAAAGTTATGACGTCTTTTTTTTGTTCGGCAAAATAATTAATTGTAATTATCCAAACTGAGTGTCCTCGTTGTTTCAATTTTTATTAACGCTCAGCTCACGTGTCAGAAAAAAGGTGTACCCTCTGTCCATTTTAATGTCCTTCAAATAATTCTTACTTTTTTTTCCCTATTTAATTTCAAATTATTAATGGAATATAAGTTATATAACATGGAAATATCTTATTTCTATCCTTAAAATATTATTCTTATTATTATTCACTTTTTTAAGTTTAACCAATGTGGATAAGAAACTATTAGGCTAGCTCATTCGTCAGCAACTCCCATATGTAGGGTGGGTTGCATTCTTCGTGACTGAGAAGAAAACTTGTGATTAGCGGTTGCAAGTTCATTCGTCAGGGTTGGTGAGACGTTGAGGGAGTTTGGGATCCCTCTTTTGGATAGTGTTGTGGATCTCATGTTGAAAAAATAGAGAGAAACCTCGCAATATGTAAGATACATGAGTTACTCATCTCATTGTCAATTTCAATTTTTTGGATCGAATACCTGTTTAGATTTAATGGGCTCTGATACCATATTAGATTATATGAGGTTTGATCTCAAAATCAATTGGTAATGAGAGCAGTAACTCATATATCATATTCATTGTGAGGTTTCTCTCTACTTTTCTAATGTGAGATCCTCAACAGTTTTGAGATGAAACCTCATATAATCTAATATGGTATCAGATCCCAATTCCACATTAGAAAAATGGAGAGAAACCTCACAATATATAAGATATATGTGTTTTTTTTTTAAGAAGCCTCAGTGTATCATTTATGTTACTTTTTGTAAGATCTCTAGAGAGGAGAACAAAAACAATGCATTGCTTTGACATCTTCTTCTAGAGTCTCTCGTGTTTGGAAATAGATCTTTTCAAAAGACATTCTTTCCCTGTTCTTTGAAGGAGTTGGTGTATTATAGCCCTTTTCGTTATTTCTTATTCTTGTTTCAGAAAAAAAAAAAGTGGTTAAGAGAAATTTTCAAACAAAAAAAAGTGGACAGAAACTTGAACACTAACTTTAAGAGAAAATTGAATGCTATTATCAAATAAATTCGTGGTAAAAGCATTCAATTATAACTTTGGATTTAACTGTAATTTTTAAGAATAAAAGATGTTATTTCCAAGGTTTAAAAATGTCAATGTCGATGGAAATATCGAGGTCTCAATTTCATGGAAATGTCAATGGAAATATCGATAAAATGTCGATGTCGATGGATATTTCTGAAAAATTTAAAGAAAAAAACAAAAAATTTTAAAAATATATTTAAATTAGAAAATAAACCTTTAACCCTTTTCAAATAAGTTAAAATGCTTGTCATAATATTATATTCACATTATGTTACATTTTGTTTTATTTTTTTTAATATTTCATCAATTTTGTACGATATAATGGAGATGTCGATTCACCCCTAGTGTCGATGTCAAACCCATAGACATGTAGAAATATGACATGTCGACAGAAATTTAATACCATGGTTATTTTACAGTTGAGATTAAATGAGATGTCTAGTATATTAACATTTAAAGTCGTGCCTAATATCATGTCTATCTCTTTAGACTTGTATTGTAATTATTTTTTAACAGATCTCTAAATATTTTTTTTAATTTGACAAAGTTTAGTGTAGAAATTTGAGCCTTTAACATTTTAATCAATAATAAAATACATTAACTAATAGAGTTAGGTTAAAGTTAGTTTTATTACATTGATTTAATGATTAGACAACACATTGACAATATTATTTAACATGACAAGTTAATTTTGAACTAATAAAATCTATTAAAAGCATAAAAGTAAGCCAATAAAGTTAATTATAAGACGTATTTAACGTATCAATTTAAATATTTTAATATAATATTTTTAAAATACAATAATAAATAGATGCAAAATTTTCAGGTTTGTGAACTTATTATATTTTTTTAGGTTACACAAATTAAATAATTACAACTTAATAATTTAGGGGACTAAACTTATTGTTTGGTATAAAATCAATTTAGGTTAATTTGGACTCGACTTTAAGAAACAACTCTCTTTTTTTTTCTTCTTCTTTTTTATTACTTACGAGAATTTCCTAAATACATCTAACATGTTTTTATGTTTATATCAACAGAACAACTCACTTAAAAATAGATTACAAATCAAGATTAAAAAACATATTTGAATCTACTATTTATAAAATAATAACAATACCAACATTCAACTAAAAAAATTATGAGATGGATTTTTTTAGTATGATAAATAAAGAGTGAATATTTAAACTTCTAATTTACACGAAATGATTATATGTTTTAAGCATGAAAATGTGATGCTATTTAAGCTATTTTTTTTAAACACCATATAAGAATAAGAGATTTAAACTTTTAGCTTATTAAATATTATATGGCTTAAATTAATTGGTAGATATGAAATAGCAACTACAAATTAACACGAAGGTAGTTATTGAAATGAGAACAAAGGAAAGAAGTAGAAGTTTCTTTTGTTTTATAATGGAATTGTTTAAGAATGTATATTAAATTTAGGACAATGGTAAGTTCGGAAACTCCATTAGTTAAATTAATAAGATTAGGGGGGTGTAATAATGACAATAACAATATATTAATTGAGGTCAATAATACACGGAACACACTTACGTGGCAGTCTAGGGAGAAGCGCAGTTACTTAAAATTAAAAATAAAATTAAAACTAAAATTAAAGAGAAAAAAAAAAGAAACCATTTCTCCCCTTCCATATTGGAGAGGCGCCCTTTAATCAAAGTTCACAACCACCCCCTTCTTCAATTCCCCTTCTCCGCCTCCAAAATTCCGCCGGCTGCTTTCCGATGACCGTCTCCGCTCTGTATTCCGTCTGTTTACGGCCTTGATTGCAGGTTCTAGGGCGGAGCGGCGGCCGGTTCGTCGGGTTTTTGGGAATCTGCGGCAATGAGTGCCGGCGCGGCGACGTTCCGGTCTATACTTGATAAACCCCTCAACCAGTTGACGGAGGATGACATTTCGCAGCTCACTCGAGAGGATTGTCGCAAATACCTAAAAGAAAAAGGTTTTTTTTCTCTCTTCTTCGTTTCTTCAATTTCCATTTTTGTCCCTTTCTTCCCTCCATTTTTTCCGGCGCCCCCGAATCACGGAAGCTTCCATTCTCTTTCTCCTTCTTCTTCTTCTTATTTTTTTTTTTTGCTCTTTAGCGGGTTCGAAGGAATGATTACGATTTTATTTTTGTTTTATTTTTATTTTTTTTGTTTGTGTGATTACACGTGTCGGGTCAGGAATGCGGCGGCCCTCGTGGAACAAGTCTCAGGCGATCCAGCAGGTTATTTCTCTCAAAGCATTGCTCGAACCTTGTGATGATTCCGGCGCCGGTGCTCTCAGGAAGGTCGTCGTTTCGCCTCGGGTGAGTTTTGGTTTTGTAATTTTGCTTATGGGACTTTTCTCACTCAACTCTCTGTTTGGTTGCTGAGGAAAAAAAAACACTCCCCGCTCATAAGGATGCTTGAAAATGTCGACTGAAAATCCTGCTTCTTTTACTTACTAAATGGAGGGTTTTCTTTGATCAACTTTTTTCCTTTCTGAGAATATTTGTGAATGTTTGTCAAAGCCATTAGTGATGTTATTGAATGATGTATGTGTAGGTGAATTCAAATCAAGGCGATTCACCCAAAGAACCGAGTGATGATGCTCAGGTTACTTTGTCAGTTGATGAATCTGCGTATAGCAATGTGGAGACTGCAAAATCTACTCCTGAGGATCCACCGGCTGAACCAGACAACAAGGTCACCAGTCCCAGGTCTATCATTAACTCATCTTTGACTTTCGGCTACTTCTTCCTGTGATGTGGATTTGTGGATCATATATGTCTAGCAATTTCTATGCCTGGAAATGATGTATGTCACGCTGTGTTTCATCTTCTACCTTGCTAGTTTGTGCAGCTTTGCTGTTCTTTATCTCTCTGCAGACCACGGATGGTTTAGACTCACAAATGAAGGATTTACTGAGAATGCTTGCTTTTAAATGTCATGAATGAACTGCAGATCCTTGTTTTTGCATTTATCAGTGCACTACCCTAAACCCTAAACACTAGGCATGGCAGAGATTTCAGGGATTAAAATGTATGCAGAATCAAAAGAAAATGAAGCAATTTAGAAGTAATCTGTTATCTTAATTCTATTATCTGCTGGTCAAATTTAGAGTCCAAAGGTTGCTGAAAATAAGTATCTTGAACTGTCATGTGAAGTTTGTTATCTTGTGGACCTATTGGTTTTGTCAGATGATTTAAATTGCAAACATGTGCATAAGGTTGTGGGCACATCTTGCATTCTTTATTAAGTCACAGTCCTACGTAGGTAACACTGTTGAGGATTATACATTGGAAAGATGAGAGACCTCACAGTTTATTAGATACATGGGCTACTCCTTTTCTTTTATTGTCATGATTTTGAGATAGAACCTCATGTTTCTCTAATAAACATCATTTGCATCACTTGATGTATTCATGCTATAACAGTACTTGAGCTGAAACTTGATGGCCTATTTGTTTATTCTTGCTATGTGACTTGGTCTGATGGAAAATGACAATAATTCCCCAGATTTTTTTTTTGTTTATATTACAAAATCTGGCTCAAATCTCAATGACTCTGATTTTGACATCTATGAAAAATGTTATGGAATTCAGCGTTGTTAAAGGTTATACATTATACAGGAAATTTTAGAGTATTTCTAATTTTTATATGATTTTCTCTTTCTTTCTTCAATAAAATTTGTACCAACTGAAAAGAGATGGCAAATATTTTAATGGTTGGCAGAGATCAATGCGATACAAATGGAGTGGATGGCCAAATGACAATTTTCTATTGTGGCAAGGTGAATGTGTATGATGGAGTTCCACCAGATAAGGTTTAGATGTTATCTCTTTTTTGGATTCTTGAAGAATATTTGTCATGGACGTGATCTTTTTTCCCCTTTCTTTCAACATGTTGTAGTCATTTATGGAATTTTTGCAGGCATGGGCAATCATGCATCTCGCTGCTAGTCCAATTCATTTCCCTCAGAATCTCCCCTTGGGTGGAACTGCTGCATGTCAGTCTCCACCATGTCTTTTGCAGAATGCCAACGAGAGAGAAGACTTTTTTCCTCCTAGTGCTACTATCTATCGAAATGTGCATACAGGTATGTGGGTTATAGCAATTTTGTTGCAATCAACTTTTCGTGCTCTGAAAACCTATCCATAGTCTCAATTCCACTTTGACTTGGCACCTTTTTGTTGGGTCATACTTCTGGCGGGTAATTTAGCAACTATGGGTCTGAAATCTACATTTTGTGGGTGATAGATGGATCTTGATTGTGGCTGTTTCCACTTTCTTCATTAAGCTACACATTTTTGCTGCTGTAAACTGCATCTTAGAGTTATAAGTCTTTTGATTTTGTATTCATATTTCCTAAAAAAATAAAGTTCAGTAATGGTGGTAGCTAGTTAAGTGACGATTATGTTTTGACTTGACAGAGAAGATGGTTGAGTACCCTCAGCAGCAGCATGTAAAAGGAACCAGTACTCGAGATTCTGGTAAGCGTTCTGTTTGCTTGCAATTTTGTAAATTGCTTGTGAAAAGAGAAACTCTGCATTTCTCATGTTTGCTGGAAACGTACATAACTCTGTTCTTTGTCCCAGTAATTTTGAATCTGCTTTTATGCCCTTGGACAAATTTTGTTGTGATAATTTGTATAAATGTACAACTACAAGCTTTGTGCTCCCAACCCAACTACCTTTTCCTCGATAAATCAATTTCAACCCTTATAGTATTGTCTTGAGGGTTTGGGTTCATTATTATATTGTAATAAGAAAGTCACAGTCAATGGTAAGTTATAGCTTATAACTCCCTGCTGTAAAAGTTTCTGTTTTTGCTGCTACTGTGTACCATACGAAATTATTATCTTCACCTCGTGATTTCCCATTTAGTCTGACCAGTCTTCCTGACGTTTCTTTTCCCCCCGTGTCCATGTAAATAACTCGCAGCTTTCCATAGAAACAACTGATCTAATCAATAGTTTTTTCATAAAATATTTTGGATTTTCATATTAGATGTTGAGGGTCAGGCGAGTCGGAAAGTTTCATTACAGAGATATCTTGAAAAGCGAAAAGACAGGTACCTTTGACTAAGTTTGTTTTTCAGTTATAAGCCCATAATGATGACATCTTGCATGGTAGATGAGCTTTGTGGTCTCCAATCTCATTTCGTTCATTTCCCTCCCATCTTTGTGGTTAAATTTCTGTAAGGGGAAGGTTAAAGAACAAGAAAAATACAGGATTGTCTTCTTCTAGCCTGGAGGGGTATATGAACCATCAAATGAGGACGCACATATCCAATAAGAATTTAGGTCAGATTGTGACAGGCTCTTTATCCCCAACTGGAGTAGCAAAAGCCTTCGTTGGAACAGCTGACAATCAGCCAAAACTTGCATGTTTTCCTGTCGACCTTAATGTCAAAGGTAGAGCTATAGAGCTTTTATATTAGCAATTGACTTTTTACTATCATTTATATGCATTTTAATTACTCATTAAAACTGGTAATTAATCGATTGGTTGCAAATAGTTCCATTAAATCAATTTCCCAACTAAGATGTCTATAAATTTACCATCATTTTCTGTAGATTCAATTGATTTTTTTTTTTAATGGATTGACGCAAGTTTTCTTTGCTTTGGCCTCTTGCCACCTTTTACTATTGTTAATTTCTGAAGCAATACATTGATATGAGCCATATGATTCCTATGTTTAAGATTATATGTTTTTTTTTAATGAATTAAGACTGAAAGCATCCAACGGCCAAGTAAATGACCCGAAGATATTTTTTTCTTTGAGTTCAACAACATGTGAGGTAGGTGATTTGAACTTCCAACCTCTTGGATGAGGATATATACTTTTTAACTGCTAAGTTGAGCTCAGGTTGGCACGAGTTATTAAAATTATGCCTTGAGTGTGTTAGTCACTAGCTCTAAAAAAGGTTTTCTTAATGTGACTGAGGAACTTGATATCAGTTTTAGGTGTCACTTAGCTGATGTTATAATAGGATCTGATTATAAGTACCGTAAAAAGAACATAAAGAAAATTAAACGATTGTCTCATGGCTTAGCAACTCGATAGTTCTTAGTCAAATATATGGTATAAAGTTGTTTGGTATCTCAGTTTGGGAGCTACTTTTTCTGCAGATATCCAGGAGTGCTGAGTTCGACAATGTCGTTGATGGCATGCTACTTCAGAAATCATCCTTGTGATTGACGAGAACTTGAGAGAAAGAAGAGGAGCAACGTCGAGAAATGGTTGTCCATTGCACGATTTGGCTGCGTTAAGGAGCGTTATGTAGGCCTTCACTAACCAGTCATATTTTGGAGATCTTGCATGGGAGAGGTGTCTATATCTGAACGGTATGAGTATCTCACTCAGCTGATCAATTTTTGTAAATCGGACACGGTATCGATACCGTTGCTAGGATGATTAGGGAATTTGTTCATGTTTCTGCTGTCAAGGCTTATTGGGTTGAGATGATGATGCAATATTGGAGACGTCCAGTTCTCATGCATTATGTATAAAAATGTATGCTATCTTTTCTGTGCCAAGACCCTCTCTTTCTGTGTATACCAGATTCATGCAAGCGCTTGGCATCCAACCTCAAAAGCCAATGCTTCTTTTCAATCATACACTACCTCTAACTCTCCCTCGTCGTGTGTGTTACTGTTAAGTCGAGCTCACTTAACTAGAACTACATAATTTTGTATCTTACTTCTGTAGAATATCAACTTAGAACTCGAGATTTAACAGTGTTGAGCCTTTTGCTCTCAGATGGAAAAGACAATATTGACAGAAGTAGAAGGGAACTCTTGAGACGGGATGAGATGAAAAAACTTAAATTGAGATGTAATGGAAGGTAGACATGGACCATGTTTTATAATTACAAGGCTGAATTATAAAAAATATTCCTAAACTTTACCTTTTATTTAGAAAATCCTTCTATTCTTTTAAAAGTTACAAATTTTTTCATAAATATTTCAACAAACTAGAATGTTGGACAAAAATTTGATGTGGTGGAACACCATTATTTTTCAAACTTAATCTATATTGTTTCAAGTTGTTACTATGTTGACATTTCGTCTAACATTCTAATAAATTTCTATTTTAAGAATAATTTTGAAATTTTTATAAGGAGTTGAGGGTAATGTTGTAATTTTTAAAAATATAAATATTTTTTTAAATAAAGGATAAAGTTTTGAGTATTTTTAAAAAAATATAATTTAGCCTGATAACAAATCTTGTAACCCATGGAACAAAGCATTAAGCCAAGCTGTTAATATAAAAATAAAAGAGTAACCAATTTAATGGATTTATATTAACTTAATTGAAATTATTCAATAAAATAGTTTCGTTAGTCACACAACCAATTATAAACCCGAATATTAAAATTCATGAATGATGCCAAAATCGTTCCAAGAACCTAACATCAAATTTTACATTATTTACTTTGCGAAAAATAATAATAAAAAAATTATTAGGAGTAAAATCCAAATCCATGTCGCTATTTCATGGGTTTTTTTTTCTTGGTCGTAAAAATTTTATAATCCACGTCACCTACGCGCCACAAGATTGGAAAAAAACCTCCATCCGTACACGTGGCAGCCCCAACGACATTAATTAAACAAATTAAGACAAAAGAAAAAAAAACATAAAAATCTTTGATTCGAATCTTCAAGTTCAACCGAGAGTTTCTGTTCCTTCCGCCGGCCATTGCCTTTAAATTCGGAGATCGGTGGTTCATCGGAGCACATTCTCGACGATTCAACTCGGTGAACAAGTTCAGAGAGCTCGTTCAAGAATGGCGATTGAGGTTAGTCGACTGAACCGAGCTGCTCTTTATTGCATATCGACATTGACTCAAAATATTGATGGAGGAAACTAGTCTTTGTGCAGGCTTGGTTTATGGACGATAGCAATGAAGACCAGAGGCTTCCTCATCACCGGAACCCTAAAGTGTTCGTCTCCATGGACCAATTAGCAGGTGCCCTCTCGTCCTCCTCACAAAGCTTCTCAAGAGATTTTTGGCTCTTTGATTGAATTGAATGAATTATCTGCAGAATTAGGAGTGTTGTACTGGAAATTGAACCCTAAGGAATATGAAAACGATGAGGAATTGAAGAAAATCCGAGAAGACAGGGGATACAACTACGTGGTCTGTGAATATTCACTAATCCGTCCGCGTTTTCCATTTCTATTTATGGTCAAATTTTTGTTTATGAGTTTCGTTTGGCTTGAAATTTGTAGGATTTACTTGATATATGCCCAGAGAAACTTGCCAATTACGAAGCGAAGTTGAAGGATTTCTACACAGAGCACATTCATGCCAATGAGGAAATTCGTTACTGTTTGGATGGAACTGGCTACTTTGATGTTAGGGACAAGGACGACCGTTGGATTCGCATCTGGATCAAGCCCGGCGATCTTATCATCTTGCCGGCCGGTATCTACCACCGTTTTACTATGGATACCAATAACTATGCCAAGGTAGAATTAAATACCATAACTTTGGAGATTGTCATTTTATGGTATTATCAATACGTTACAATATTCATAATATCATCAATATGGTTGGATTATTTGCAGCTAATGAGGCTATTCCAGGGAGAGCCAATTTGGACCCCGTTTAACCGACCCCAAGAGCAGCATCCAGCAAGGAAAGAGTACCTCAAGACCTTCACTGAGAAAGCTGGAGTGGCACTGGAGGCTCATTGAAGACTTATGTATTCTTCTGTACTATGGCAATTAATACAAGGCTATGAGGTTTAGCTCAGGCTATAATTATTGTTGGGCATGGCTTAGATTAATACTGTATAAATTTGGCAACTGCTGTTGAAACATGCTTTAATAAATATCTGAACTTCATATCTATGAATTGATCTTCTAAAAAAAATTGTAATTTGAACCACCATGGAAAATTTTTGGCACCATTCGAGTTTATGCTTTAAAGATAGAAATTTCTCTCTTTGCAGAAATAGAAGATATGGAATCTCGAATATAAAATTCTTGTATGCTAAACGACAACCCTTTATTTTTTTGTTATGCGTAATCACATTTATTTTTATTGTTCTACAGGACCCTATATTTGTGTTCATTAATACTATAAGCACATAGTACCTTACCACGAAAGCCTGTTCCATAATGCTTTACAAATTATTGAGTTTATGTGTCAGATGAACAGTTCAATCATCTTCTTAAGAGTACTGTTCTTTTATTAATGTAAATTATATTCTTCCCTACAGTTTTGAGGGCCAGCTATGGTGTTTTCGTTTTAAAGATTATTAACTTTTTTAGTTTTCTTGCTGACAATAAAGTCTCGTGCCTCTTGGAGATCAGAGGCTCGTTTATCACTGGAAAACCTAGGAAAATTTGTAGCCACAAAACAACTTTCTGGTAATCATCTTCTCACTTTGCAACATTGATGTTAATTATATGCTCTTTCTATCCATTCTCGCCTGGCTTCTGATGAATGATCTAACATTTTCGATTAGTTGTCTTGTGCACTTGGATTGCCAAATATTGCAGCTATACTGATATCCGAATCCCATATGCCTGCCTTACAAGCTTCGTTTATATTGTCTAGTTAACACAAAGAGTGCTACTTCTCAAGTGTTATGAATTTATTTAAAGCTGAGTTTGATTCCTTTGCAGGTAGAATTTTGTCAGTCAGAGCCTTGTGCTGCTGCTGGAGTTAGATTCTATAACAGCGGGGACCTATTTGCTTGCTTTGATCTAAAAGGCTGTGCTTACTAGTTGCTTTTTTCTGCTGCTCAACTGCTCCTAAAAACGTGTCTCAATTATTTCATATTCAGCGGAAGGTGAGTTAAAAAATGAACAGCATTTCAAAAAAAGATTTCAAAATATTGTTGAGCGTGAATATATAGTTTTTTTTTTTTTTTTTTTGGGTGGGGGGGGGCCCCCAGTTTTTAATGTTGAGACAATGAATCAGTGACCCATCTCTTGAATCCTACTAGTGTGTATCAAACACAATGGAAATGTTATGTGGACCATTGAAATATGGGCACTGAATGAAGTTACAGAGTTATATGATTTGCCGTTTAGGTTCAGATAACCTTGTCAGTGCTATTTTCTGTTCCTACCATGGGAGCCCATTGAAATATTATGAATAACCCATAAGTTGTGGTTTCTAATATATTCAACAATCACCAGTCTTCCATTTGCATCATATGAAGAAGATTGTTCATTTCGCATGACTTATTTGGTTGAGGAAGAATGAATTACGAGATTTTCTTAAAAAAATAAATATTGTAGTTTCTGAATGAGATTTAAAATAAGGCTATTTGTTTGGCTTTATGGTCGTTTAGAATGAAATAGTCTTTTTTGAAAGACAATTTTACGAGAGAATTTCGTTACATGTAGTGTTGTACCCATTACAGAGTTGGGAACTGAACTGTTTTACTCATGTCTGCAGTGGTAACAAGTAACAATTTTCAAATGACGAGAGGTCTAACGTAGCTTTCAGCCCCTTAATGAGGTATCTGCAAAGTTCCACATAAATTTGGAGAAAACTTCATATTCTCGCTCACCTCTAACTTCATCAATTGGCACAGCATCACTAATTTCTTTCAAATCCTCCTCTGTTAGCTTCACGCCTAATGATCCAATGTTGCTGTCAAGGTTCGCAACTTTGGTTGTCCCTATTATTGCAGAATGGGAAACGAAACAAAGAGTTGGAACTGTCAACAGAGCATTCGATCTTTTCTCAACATCCTATGTTATATTAATCTGACTTATGAGAGTCAATATATGGACGGTTAATATAACATGGAGAGACAAGGACATTGCAAAGATTTGATTCCAAGATCTCCTATTTTGATAGTGTATACCTACTAAACGCTATTAGATTAACTTTAATCTTATTTTGTTTTGAAATGTTGACATTCAAGATTTATGATGAAAGTTTCTCTCTTTGGTATCTATTATTGGCTTTCTTCAAATAACATTCTTACAGCTCCATTTGGACAGGAAGAGGAAGAAATTTAGTGTACCTGGGATGGGAACTATATCAATACCCTGATGGAGCAGCCATGCTAAAGCCAACTGAGCTGTCGTGCAGTGATGCTTGGCAGCCAGATCAACAAGTCGTTTGTAAATAGCTTCATTTTGTTCTAAACTCTCCTTGCAGAATCTTGGATGTTTAACCTGTCAACACAACATATCCACTGAGTTATGATAAGAAAATTCCATGGCAGAACTTTCTGTGAATTCTCCTTTTACAAACTTACCAGCAAGCTCTCAATGGGCAAGCTCTCTGCAACTGCCTTTCCGCCAAAGAAACCTCGACCCAGAGGACTGTAAGCCACCATCCCAATTCCAAGCTCTCTGCAAAACACCACCCCTTCATCCACTGAGTCTGTCAAGATATAACTTTGTATTATCTAGTTGCCTTTTCTCACCTGCAAAGTGGGATTATCTCATCTTCAGTTTCACGGCTCCACAGCGAATACTCCATCTGTAAGGCTGTGATTGGATGAACTGCATGGGCTCTCCGGATGGTGTCTGCACCAGCTTCAGACAGACCAATGTACTTTATCTTCCCCTCCTCCACCAGCTTCTTCAGCTCTCCCATCTTCACAGCCATCATCAAAGTTTGAAAAGGTGATTATTATTTTGAACCAGTGGAAAAAGAAAACTCAATATAGTCGTCAATGGTAGAAAGAGCTCACAGTTTCCTCAATTGGAACAGATGGGTCAACACGATGCTGATAATAGAGGTCAATGTGATCAACTTGAAGCCGCTCGAGACTCGTTTCACAGCACTTCCTTACATATTCTGGTGTCCCATTTACTGCAAATTGGAAGTCCTCTAATCGCACAATGCCAAATTTTGTAGCTAACTGGATCTTCTCTCGAGGAAGCTGTTTCAAGGCCTGGAATATGAACGTCTTCAGCTAATTGGTAAGGATTCAAACTCCACAATTTTTCAAAGTTTGTGTCATAGAAAATACACCTTTCCGACCATGATTTCATTGTCGTGATCTGCTCCATAAAGATCTGATGTATCGAAAAAGGTTATGCCTCTAGTGAAAACTTGTTTGATCATGCGACAGCCATCTTCATGAGTGAGGGGAGCATTGTAAAGTCCCGAGAGTCCTGCACACCCGAAACCCAGCCTTGAAACCTGCAACCATTTTACAAAGAATAATTTTCATATCCCATCAAGATCGATCCTCTGCTTGGTAAAGCTCAACCTTTTCCCAATCAAACCAAAAAATTTGGGATTCTCCAAAGTTTTATTGTTTGTTTTTGCAAGTTCCCATTTCTCAGATGTGATCAATCTTACCTCCAATCCTTGGGTACCCAGCTTCACTCTGGGGATTTGGATCTGATTTTGAGGCTTTTCCTCCATTTTTCTGTTATCAAAGAGCTTAGTTTGCAGATGTTGCAATTGCTTATGAGAAAGAAAAGGGGAATTTCGAGGCTGTTGGGTTCTCTATTCTTAAAGTTTAAACTCAATGATGATCCCTTTTCCTTTTCCCCATTGATTGGCCTTTGACAGACCTCCTTTCCATCAATTTCTTTGTTTATTCTCAGGGCTGAGTTTTTTGTTTTAATTACAAGGAATCCCGCATTAAAGTATTTTGTGGTTGTGCGTGAATAGAAAATGCTAACAACCGATAAGACATAGGACCTTATTTTTTAGATTTTTAAGTCTATTCTCCTTCCTTTATTTCGTAATTTATGTTCAAATCCCAACCACTCCAATCCAACCTGCTAGGTTAATATATGGTGGTTAACTCTTACCTATTTGTTTAGTTAATTTTTTATTTGATCAATAATTAAATTGATATAATGGGTTTGTTATTTGTTATGCATTCTTAATAATTTATTATAAACTTTGGAAGTTTATTTTTCGAAATTTTATATAGTTACATCTTCGGCCATATTTAGGACAAGGCAACCGATTTTTTTTTCCTTCAAATAAAGAATTATCAAACCCCTCTTTAAATAATCATTTATTTGTAAGGTTGCACTCCTCTCTGGATGAAAGACTAATATGGAACTTTGGTTGCATTTTTCCCTTTGAATGTGGGACCACTGGGAAATTATTAGTATATATTATTCCCAAATCACAATCTTTTCTTAAAGGACAAAGGACCATCAAGTCAAATCATTATCGTATTGGAATTTAACCAAGGCTTACCAATGTTATTTAACATTTGAAGATTTTTCCTCAACATAACTCTAGGTGAGCTTGATTTAATTTTTGGGGTGGGGAGTTTTGAAAAGTATGTTTAGCTAATTAAAAGCCAATTTAAAATGTGTTTGGAATGATTTTCTAAGTGCATAAAAACTTTTTATGCACTTAAAATTTTCTTTCAAGTACTTAGAAAGTCATTTCAAATTAACCCTTAAAAATTTTCGTAATAAGGTCAATTTTAGATTTTATGTAGTCTTAAATCAAATCATCTCTTTGGAAGGTGATTATATTTGAAGAGACAATTTTCATGAAATGTAGTACGAGCCCATGACACAGCTAGGAACTGAAGTGTTGACTCATGTCTGCAATGGTTACAAGTTTCAAATGATGACGGGTCTGAAGTTGCTTTCAGCTACTTAATGGGGTGTTAGTTAGCAAATTCCCACATATATTTGGAGAAGGCATCATATTCTCGCTCACCTATAACTTCATCAAGTGGCACAGCATCGCCAATTTCTTTCAAATCCTCCTCTGTTAGCTTCACACCTAATGATCCCATGTTGCTGTCAAGGTTCCCAACTTTGGTTGTGCGTTGTTTCAGAATGGAAAACCAAACAAAAAGTTGGAACTGTCAAACATGAAACAGGAAACACAAACACAAACATTACTGAACGACCCTTAAGTTCTTCATTTTGGAACCAAACTACCGGAGGCAATTCAATCTTCTCTCTTTTTACCATCTATTATTGGCATTCTTTAACAAATAACATTCTTATAGCCCCATTTTGGACAGGAAGAGGAAGATCTATGGCGTAACTGGGATGGGAACTATATCAGAACTCTGATGGAGCAGCCATGCGAAAGCCAACTGAGCTACCGTACAGCAATGTTTTGCAGCCAGATGAACAAGCCGTTGTAAATAGCTTCATTCTCTGATAAACTCTCCTTGCTGAATCTTGGATGATTCGTCTGTCAACACAATATATCCATTAGTTCTGATAAGCAGATTCCATGGCAGAACTTGGACCGAACTCTCCTTTTACGAGCTTACCAGCAGGCTTCCTCCGGGCAAGCTCTCTGCAACTGCCTTTCCGCCAAAGAAACCTCGACCCAGAGGACTGTAAGCCACAATTCCAATTCCAAGCTCTCTGCAAAACACCATGACTTCATCCACCGAGTCTATTAAGATATAACTTTGTATTATCCCGTTGCCTCTTCTCACCTGCAAAGTGGGATTAACTCATCTTCAATGTCGCGGCACCACAGCGAATACTCCTTTTGTAAGGCAGTGATTGGATGAACTGCATGAGCTCTCCTGATCGTATCTGCACTAGCTTCAGACAAGCCTATGTACTTTATCTTTCCCTCCTCCACCAGCTTCTTCAGCTCTCTCATCTTCATAATCAGTCATTAAAGTTTCTAAAAGTGATGTTCTTTCCTTTCTTTGGAAACAGTGGGAAAAGAAATCTCAATACAGCATCAAAGGAAGAAAGTACTCACTGGGCACAGATACGTCGACACGATGCTGATAGTAGAGATCAATGTGATCAACTTGAAGCCGCTCGAGACTTGCTTTGCAGCACTTCCTTACATATTCTGGTCTCCCATTTACTGCAAATTGAAAGCCTCCTAATGGCACAATGCAAAATTTTGTAGCTAATTGGATCTTCTCTCGAGGGAGCTGGTTCAAGGCCTGGAATATGAACATCTTCAGTTAAATGGTAAGGTAACAAACTCCATAACTTTTCAAAGTTTGTGTTATAGAAAATACACCTTTCCGATCATGATTTAATTGTCGTGATCGGTTCCATAAAGATTAGAAGTATCAAAAAATGTTATTCCTCTAGTGAAAACCTGTTTGATATCGCGACATCCATCTTCATGAGTGAGGGGAGCGTTGTAATGTCCCGAGAGTCCCACACATTCAAAACCCAATCTTGAAACCTGCGAAGTTAAAGTTTTCACAATTTAAAAAAAAATGGTTTAGATTCTCCCCAGTCTTATTTTTTGTTTTTCTCAAGTTCCCATTTCTCAGAAATGATCAATCTTACCTCAAATCCTTGGCTACCCAGTTTCACTCTTGGGATTTGGATTTGGATCAGGTTTTGGGGCTTTTCCTCCATTTTTGTGTAATCAGAGGGTTTAGTTTTCAAAAGTTGCAATATGGGAATTTTGAGGCCAAAGTTTATACTCAATGATGATCCTTTTTCTTTTTCCTCTGGAACTGGCCTTTAACAGCTTCTTTCCAACAATATCTTTGTTCATTCTCCGGGCTAATTGATTTCTTTTTTTTTTTTTCTCTTTTTTAAGGAATCTTGCATGAGCATGAATTTTGTGGTTGTGGGTGAATTCAAAATACCAATAGCGATAAGATGTAGGACCTTATTTTTAAGGTTTGTAAGTCTAATCTGTAAGTCGTACCTTTATTGTTATAATTTTTGTCCCAATTCCAACTACCCCAATGTACGAAGAATTAACTTTTCAATGTTTGCTTAGTTAATTTTTATATAATCAATAATTAAATTGATACTAGTATTATTAATACATTGTGGTAAACATGCAAAGTTTGTTTCTTGAAATTGTATGTTTATATAGTTAGCAGAGAACATCTTCGGCCATATTTTTGACAACATGGCTAGTCTTTTTTGTTTCTAGTCTTATAATTTTTCTTTCACTTTTATAAACACATGATCTTTCTCCATTTCTAATCGTGGTAGATTTTCGTCGCATCTCTAACTATCTTTATCTTCAAATAAAGAATCATCAAACCCCTCTTTTTCCAAATAGTCAATTATTTGAAAAACTATGGTCCAGCTCTTGACGATTTCATATTTTCCAAAAAAAAAAAAATTGACGATTTCTTCCATGTTTAAAAGATTGCTATGTCCTCTTCTTGAATAACCTGTTCATCTGTGTTCCCTTTGATTTTTAAATGAAGGGACCACTGGGACATCAGTAGCATTTTTTACAATCATCTTTTCAAACAAAAATGGACCTTTAAATCGTCTCCAGTCATTCATGGATCATATTGTTTGATAACCTAGGCTTGGACAAATTTATTTAACATTTGAAGATTTCATTAGTATGACTAGGGGTAAGTCTGATATGAATTTTGGAGTGGTGAAAAGTGCATTTGGTCAATTAAAAGTATTTTAAAAGTTTTTCATAATGTTTAGTTAGATAATAGAAATGGTTTTGAATAGTTCTAAAAACTCTTACAGTAGTTTTAGAAAAACAAACACTTAATTAAGATTCTTTTCCTCAGAAGTGCTTGTTGTTGTAGAGATGTTCAACTTACTTTTTTTTTTTCCAAACATAACCCCAAACGCACAATAAGCTTTAAGACCTACTAATTGGCATTCTTTAGGACTTGCTACTTTCATTTTGCATGTGGAGACTTTTATAGGAGGGTTGATCTAAAGGACTTGCTACTTTTATTTCATTGCTAAATTTTATGGTTGAATTGAGTTCTTTATGGCCCAACTTGAGGAGAGAGTACAGCATTTAAAGTGAGAAAATACAAGGATGGGGGTGGCAGCAAAGGGATTGGCTAGAAGTTTGTATGTGTGTGGTGCTTTTAAAAGTGTTTACTCATGTTTGTAGTGGTTCGTCAACCTGTGCATAGTTCAATTAGTTAAAACATATGTCCTCGACCAAGGGATTAGAGGTTTGATTCCCACTGCCACATGTTGAACTGAAAAAAAAAATGTCTGCTCTGATTCAAATGCAAGAATGTCTAACAAAGCATGGCGAGCCCACTAAGGATTTGAACGAGTTTCAGAGTGGTGAGAAGTCTGACGTTGGCTTTCAACTCCTTAATGGGGTATCTGCAAACTTCCACATATATTTGGTGAGAGCATCAAAATCTCGCTGACCTCTAACTTCATCAACTGGCACAGCATCACCAATTTCCTTGTAATCTACCTCTGTTAGCTTCACACTTAATGACTCAATGTTGCTCTCAAGGTTCCCAGGTTTGGTTGTCCCTGTTGTAGAGTTGAAAAACGAAAGCAAAGAGTTGAAACACTTAATTTACAGAACCAAAATATCAGAGGCCATTATGGGTTGAACTAAATTCAAAATCCTCATTCATTTGGGGCCTTTAATATGATATCGAGGAGAAATCACATTTCATCTGTTTGAATTTTGAGATTGCTATTTTTAATACTCTGTAACTGTTAGACCTTGAAACCTCACTCAAATGAATTGTGCTAACTTTTGGCTTTCTTTGATCTGATGTATTACCATTCAAGATTTTAACATGAAACTTTTCATTTATCTTTAAATGTATCACTTTTCTCTGTCCCAACCCCAAAAGTTGAGATTTATGTTGGTAGTTGATGGATCAAAGCAACAGATTAGTATTGGCCTTTTCTATAGCTTCTATATATAGTATTTTGGCTGCCACCACTATCATAATACCAGTTTTTCTTTTAAATAAACTCTTCTTCTTCACCTATAAGCTTTTTTCTTGCTTATCAAGGCAATAGATTTGTATTGTTGTTATTCTTCAACAAATCTCATAAAGACAATTTCATTTGAACAGGATCAAAAGGAAGGACATGAAAACACACCTGGGATGGGAACAATATCAATACCCTGATGGAGCAGCCAGGCTAAAACCAACTGAACTGTGGTATAACCATGCTTCCCAGCTAGATTTGCAAGCCTTCTGTAAATAAATTCATTCTGTTCTAAACTTTCCTTGCTGAACCTTGGATGATAAGCCTGTCAAACACATCACAAACATATTCATCAGTTTGTAGTGTGATAAAGTAGTAGATTCCATGGCAGAACCTTTTACAAACCTACCAACGAGCTCTCATTTGGCAAGCTTTCTGCAACTGCCTTTCCCCCAAAGAACCCTCGACCGAGAGGACTGTAAGCCACTATCCCAATTCCCAGATCCCTGTAAAACACAATGCCTTACCATCCACTAAGTTTTTCAACATATAACTTTGTAGGCTGAATCGTTAGCAGTTTGGTTTTGATTCTTGAACTCTTTTCATGTCGATTTACTGTAAGGTTTTTGATAAGTCTGTAAACTTTTACGATTGATCTGTTTAGTCCATCTACTTTGAAATAAATTAATATTAAGGACCTACTAAACATGAAACCTATCATTTTCTTACCTACAAAGTGGGATTATGTCATCTTCAATGTCACGACTCCATAGCGAATACTCCATCTGTATGACAGTAATTGGATGAACTGCATGGGCTCTTCTGATTGTATTTGCACTAGCTTCGGACAAACCGATGTACTTTATCTTTCCCTCTTCCACCAGCTTCTTTAGTTCTCCCATCTTCACATCGTCCCATCAAAGATTCAAAAAGTAACTCGATATAGTCATCAATGAAAAAGAAAGAATTGTCAAGGGTGGTGGGAGCAGAACAAGAAGGAAAGAGGGGAGCAATTTCCTTTTGTTCATTATAGAGTTAAGAATACAATATAGAAAAAAAAGTAAGATTTTAAAGTTTTCATTTTAGTTTTTTCTCTACATCAAAAAGTTGAAAGCTGACTTACAGTTTCCTCAATTGGCACAGATATGTCAACACGATGCTGATAGTAGAGGTCGATATAATCAACTTGAAGGCGCTCGAGACTCGCTTCACAGCACTTCCTTACATATTCAGGTGTCCCATTTACTGCAAATTCAAATCCTCCTAATGGCACAATCCCAAACTTTGTAGCTAACTGAATCTTCTCTCGAGGGAGCTGTTTCAAGGCCTGCAAAATAAAACATCTTCAGACAATTGGTAAGGTATCAAATCAAACTCCATAACTTCTCAAAGTTTATGTTATTAAAGAAATACACCACCTTTCCAATCATGATTTCATTGTCATGATCAGCTCCATAAAGATCAGAAGAATCAAAAAAAGTTATGCCTCTGATGAAAGCTTGTTTGATTATCTGACATCCATCTTCATGAGAGAGGGGAGCACTGAGAGATCCTGACAGTCCTGCACATCCAAAACCCAACCTTGAAACCTGCAAAGTTCAAGGTTTTTCACTGTCAAACCAGAGTCTTGTTTTCTGTTTTTTTTTTTTTTTTCAAGTTCCCATTTCTCAAAAGTGATCAATCTTTACCTCTAATCCTTGGCTGCCCAGTTTCACTCTGGGGATTTGGATCAGATTTTGGGGCTTTCCCTCCATTTTGAAGAAATCAGAGAGCTTATACTTTGCTGATATTGCAATTTCCTGTGGAAAATGGAAGGGGAGTTCTGAAAGGTCCTTTTTTTTTTTTTGTGTATTTCTATAAAACCCAACAAACTCAATGATGATTTTTTTTTTTGTCCTTTCTATTGGACCTCTTTTTGCAACTTTTAATTATTAATAATTAGTGTTGAGTTTTCTTGTTTAATGACAAGGAATATGCCATGAAAATAAATTGTGGGTGTGAATATAAAAAGCTAAAACTGATAAAGACATTAAACCTATCTTATCTTTTAAGGGTGGTAAGGTCTATTCTTCCACCTTATGGTCATAATTTGTGACCAAAACCACTATAATCCAACCTCCTAGATTAATATATGTGCCTAATGTCAATTGGTGGAGATGTGAATGTTACTTATAGTCAAATAAATAGTTTGGAGTTGTAGTTAGCACATAACATCTTTGACCTTGCTTAGAAGAGCGTGCCTAAGTATTTTTTTAAAAGAATATTACATCACATGTGAGGGGAGAGAATTTGAATTCACAACTTTTTAGAAGTAAAAATATCTTAATTGATGAGATAAACTCCAATGGATTACACTTGAGTTTGATAATAATTTATAACTTTTGTAATGAATGAAGATATGTTAAATTTATTTATATGGACGTGCAGTTTTCTTTAATTTCTAATTAGGTCATGTGTAGATCCTTGGATTTATAACTAATTAATGTGAATTCGAAATTGTGGATTCTACCTCATTACGATTGAGTGTATTTACTACATTTTGTAATGAGAATCAATTCTAGACCTCATTCCAAAATCTGTAATCCTATCTCGTAATCTCATTTTGTCCGAAAGGGACAATATCAATCCTATTCTCTGTGGGATTCACACCATCTTTTTGGCTTACTTATCACTATTTGCTCTTTCTCTCTTTTAACCTCGAATTATTTTTTTTTTCTTTCTTCTTCCTCTTTCCTTCTCTTGCCTTCTTCCTTCTTTAATTTTCTGGAATTTCTTCATGGTCATACAAAACATTAGAACCCATAAGTATTTTTATAGTTTTATTAAAAAAATTTCTGATCCACTTTCTATAATTCTCCTCAATCTCCTATTTTTTACTTTCCCATTGTTTTGACCATGGTGGAAAGACATTTTTGCATCCCTGTAAATTTTTTTGTCTCACAGATTTACTAACCCTTTACATAAAACGTTTTCTTCCTAAATCAAAACAAAGTTGGATAAAACTGCGCCAAGAAAAAAGAGAATTTGGAACTGAGTTAGCATCTTTGTCTTTTATATTTCTTTTACCGTATTTACAAGAATAAAAGCGAGATCTAAATCAATTAGGTCCCATTTGATAACCATTTGATTTTTGGTTTTTAAAAATTATATGCTCGTTTGTTCACAATTTTTCTTAATTTTTTTTACAATGATTTCCATCTTTGTTGAGGAACAATTTAAGTTTCTAGCCAAATTTCAAAAATAGAAACAAGTTTTTGAAAACTACGTACTTTTTTTAGTTTTCAAAACTTACTTTGGTTTTTTAAAACATAAACACAAATTAATTAAGAAAACATAAAAACTCATAGGTATAAGTAGTATTTTTAGGTTTAATTTTCAAAAACAAAAAACAAAAAATCAAATGGTTATCATAGGCCTTAGTTAGCGTGTTTTTGTTTTGTACATAATTTTTCGCCCTTTTTTTTTCCGTAGTTGCGAGAACGAGAGCAAGAGTTAGGACTTTTTTCCTTCTATACATATTGTTTGTTTGGTCTGTTACAAAAATAACATTCTAAAATAAAATAAATACTATTATTTTTTTAAATAAAATAACTGTGAATTTGTTTTTCTTTTAAAAATATCTATATTAGATTTGTGTTTTGAAAAAAATATATTTGAAATTTGAATTAGATGGGTGAAATTGAAGATAATCAATATTTTATTTTTTAAAATTCTACAATTTTTTAAATAAAATTTTAATTTAGGTATTAAATTTTAACAATCTTGACTATGGGATTTAGTTTCTGTTTTAAAAAATTAATTCCCTTAAAAAGTCATTTTATCTAAAGCTTTGTTCACATTTTCAACAATATTATTCTCGAACAAAAGACGATTGAATCTCTTCTAAAATGGTCATTCACCTATCTTATATACATTCTGCAATAACTAAGACCCCATTTGATAACCATTTAATTTTTGAAAACTGTACTTATTTTTCCATCATCTCTACAATAGTTTTCATCTTCCCTACCATGATTCGACCCATCTTTCTTAAGAAAACACTTGAATTTTTAGCTAAATTTCAAAGACAAAAATAAGTTTTTTTAAACTAATTTTTTTTTAGTCTTCAAAACTTGGTTTAATTTTTGAAAACACATGTAAAAAGTAGATAAAAAAACATGATAAAGCCATGAGTGGAAGTAGTGTTTATAAGCTTAATTTTAAAAAATCAAATGGTTATCAAACCGGACTTTAAACTTATCATTTTCATTTAACATTTTGAAGATTTTATTGACATAACCAAGTTTTTAGCACTTACCCACTTTCATTTTTATTTCATATATATGACTAAGTCTAAACATTATTATGACGTCACTAGTTAATTGTTAAACATGATCAACATGAATTTTTTTATATATGGCCCAACTTGAGAAGAGTTACAACATTTAAAGCAAAAAAATTGAAGTTAAAAGCAATCAAGATAGAAGGATTAAAGCCAACAAGAGCATAGTTTAACTGGTATGAAGTATAATTTATGACCAAGAGGTCACAAGTTCAAAACCCTCATCTCCAAATATTGTTGACTATAAAAAAAAAAGATAGAGAGAAGGAGTAAAGGATTCTTTTCTACCTATAATAGAAGTTGCTATTACTTATTTATTTTTTTAAAAAATGACATCTTTGTATCAAATTTTCTATCATAGTGGAATTATTGTCGTCTCAACTTAGTTTATTTCAGAATACATCTCTGATCTCATATCTTTTAGCGAGATCTAGTCGTCTGTGTTTCTTTTTTGTCGCCTCCTCATTATTCTGTTTGGTGAGCTTTTTTCTAGCTCCTTCTCTTTACTCTTTGTTTATTGAATGAATTGACTTTTGGGGGTGAGGACATATGATGAGAGTGCTATAATGGTGCACCTACTGATTACTTGTCGCCAATATTTTCTTTTAAAAAAAAACTTAGTTTATTCCTCTAAGAATTATTTTCTATCACAGTCCATGAAACCTATGCATTCTTGTATTTTACCCAAGTATATTCTTGTATTTTATCTTCCTTCATTTTGTCATTTTATATATCCCATCTTTTTCATGACAGAACATCCAGTTTTTTCACATCTCTATACATTTACTGTAATATCTCTTCATTTAACCTCAAACTCATATGATTTTACTACTAAAGACTCATAATATATTTTCATATATACTCGGGGATTAAAAAAATATCCGTTGATATGTCAATATATATATCTATAAGCCGAGAGAGTTCAACGTCAATATGAAAGATCCATTAATATCTTTGATATCTCGTATAAATATCCCATAAAACATAAATAAATATTGATAAAAAGATCTATAACTTATTTAAATTACGGATTGAAATAATTTTTATAAATGTTTTGATATCTAGCATAAACATCTATTAAAATCAATATACTCATCTCGATATATCTGTAAAATTGAAATGATGTCGATATTGACATCGATATTTTTTAACCCGGGTATATATCGAGTAACCCATTTTGCTGCTGTGAATTAAACTGTAATTAGCACAAGATGAGCAGTGAAGTGGCAAGAGAAAAATAAAAAAGATAAACTTGGAGGCATGTGGAAAAAGATATGATGAAGCATTGATATTCTAGCAGTCTCAAATCAACTTCACCATTTCTATTTCACACTCTATTAACTCAGTCAACAAATTTTCCACCACTCATTTTCCCTTTCCCAAAAACTTCAAACTTTTTCATATTGCAAAATCACACTTCATAAAGTGAAGTTTTCATAGAGAAAGAAAGAGAAAGAGAAACAGAAGAATGTGAGAGTTAAAAAAAAAAAAAAAAAATTACAGTCCAAAAAATGAAGGACCACACTCTAAAGCTAAACCCCACTAGGACTCTAACAGTTATTCTTGGTTCAAATGGACCCAAAAGTTTTAAATTGTAACAGAATCCTTTTAGGGTTCTTAGGGGAAACATTTCTACTTAAAAATGCCATCTTTTTTTCCTTTTTCTTTTTCTTTTTTTATTTTCTCTCTCTCTCAATAGCTTATAGCCTACAAAAAGACTAGTTTTTTTGCACAGCTTGAAAAAGGGTTTCCTTATTACAGTGTTGTTTGAAAGAGCATTAATGGCAGATACCCTTCAAAATATAATATTTTTTATATATATATATAAGAGCATGCTTTAACATGGGGTAGATTGAGGACCACCTGTGGAATTTTTGGTCCCAGAAAAGATTTTTTTTTTTTTTTTTTTTTTAAAAAAAAAGCTTTTTGTGGCAAAAATCCTCTTAATTAATGGTTTCCTCTTCTAAATTGGGCTCTTGGAAGCCCTACTGGAATCAGTATGTTTGGAAGCTGTGATTAACTATCAGCATTAATGAGAGAGGAGGAAAAGGAAATTATATTTATAACCCCACAAATCAATTGGAAAACTTGGGTCTTCAATAGTTTGGAGAGAGAACAAAATCTTTATGTGTATATATATGGGAGAATTGTAACAAATCTCAACATATATAGTTCAACGAGTTAAAACATTATAAATTTTTTCTAACGGCCAGAGAGTTTGAATATAATCTCCGTCACACCCAACCTCACTCAATATTTGAATTAGAAAAAGAATGGAGGACTATAAGAGGTGAAGATTTGAACCTACAACTGTTTAGTAAAAATAAAGATAAAACTATAAAATAAATGTTATCCATCCTTAAAAATTTGTTCCAACTTGAATATAGTTTTGTGGTTAAAACTTAGGAAATTATTGTTACCTTTCCTACAATCCTAGCTAGATTACAATTTACACACACTCATGCTAGTAATAAAAAAAAAATTTGGCATTCTCACAATTTTGGTGTAATATTCTTTGAAAAAGAATCAATCTTTGGATGTTCTTTACATGCTAGAGAGGCAGCAAGAATCATCTACCATTAATTAGGATATAACATATCACCTATAGGTAAATCCACCTAATAGAATTCAAACCATCTGTTCTTTTGCCAATATGAGCATAGTTAAACAGTACTTAAGACATCAATATCGGTTAAAAATTCAAATCACTACCCCACATTTCATTAAAAAAAAACTATTATTATTTAGATTTCCACTATTTTTTTTTTAATTAAAAAAATGTTAATACTAAATAGTAAGCTAAGTTAAACAGAATTATTATCACCAACCAAAGCCTAAAAAGGATAAAATGCTAATCTAGGGTAGCAAGATTCAATTAAATGATTACACCAACTTATACACATATAATTTAAACTTTTATTATTTAAGCCTAAGTCGTTTTCCCATTGTCTATATCAGAGTCCCCAATAAGTTGTGTTAATGCAGCTGGCACTAGTCAGAAGCCCCATGGCAACTATGTGGCAAAATAGCAAAGCTGTAAATATCAATAATACCCCTTTTCCCTTCCTTAAATTAGAAAAAAAGATGCTTATAAATTAATTATATCCAATCACAAACATACAATATATTTATATATATATATATAAAACACCCACTTTACTTAACCTAAAACTTTATACCTAGATTCATCCAGATAGATTTTTCCTCAATTTTCTTAGGCTTATAAAAGAGTTGAAGGTATGTATACGTTAATCGATCGAAGATTGAACTATCGATTTTTGAGATGGTAATTTGTGTCTTATCCACTTAGTTATGCTTGGATTGATGTACGTTGTATAAAAGAAAAGATAAACGGATGTTGTTAAAATGGGGGCGTGTTTAATTAATTATAATAATAAACTTAGTCTCCTATGGTTTCAAACCCCAAAAGTTAAGAATGGTTTATTTGTATAATGGAAGGGCTTTTCTTAACCTATCTGCAAACTGCATTAGGGGTTGTAGTCCTGGCGTGACAATATTCAATTTGCATTACCTTTTTTGGACCACTTAATATCACTCTCTCTTATTGTTTTGTTTTTGCTTTTGTTTTTATTCATTTACATAATTTAAGTGTAAAATTTAATGAAAACCCTAAAAAGAAAAAGGGGGAAAAAGGGATTTTTTTTTTTAAAAAAACAAAATTACCCAAGATTCTTCTTTTTTTTTTTTTTTTTTTTTTATATATATTCCATCATCCCTTCATCTTCCTTCTATCCTTCTTCATCAACAAAAAAGCTGCAAACTTTGGCTCTCTCTCTTTTTGCCCTAATTTTTTTTTCGTTTGGTTTATTATTGTCGTGTGCTTATATCAGTTCAAGCTGCCAGCATGATCTAACCTTAATCTCTCCTAATTTCTTTTCTTTCTTTTTTTTTTTTATTTTGAGATTTCAAGATCAGATCATATGGCAGTTTCATCTGTTATTGGCTGCACGAAGAATTTAGCCCTAATTCCAAAATCCCAAAACGAAACCCTAATCCTTTTCCCTTTATAATTTCTTGATTCTCAGACCAAAACCAGCCCTTTGCTATGCACAATCCTTAAAAAAGGTACGAGATTTTTGTTCCTTTGCTTTATTCCTCATCTGGGTTTCTTAGATTTTCTTGTGGGTTGTTTTCTTTTTTGTGTTTTATTCTTTCTCTGTGATAAAAAACTTAATTTCTATTAGGGTTTGGAAAAAGATGGGATTTTTATGTCTTAGAGCTTTAATTTTGATAATTTCTAGGACTTCCTTCAGATGCTTTCTTTGATGGGGTAATTTTTTTTCAATCAAGAACTTATGTGTATATATTGGGGATTTTGAATCTTTGATGTTGTGTTCTGATAAAAAAAAAAAAAAAATTAGGGTAAGCTCTAAAAAACACTAGGTTTTATATGAAGCAGCCTTTTTTTGTTTTGTTTTTTGTTTAAATTTTTACAGAAAGAAACAAACAGGTCTCTCATTTGTGTGGTGTTACAGTACGTTTTTTGGGATTTTCGAGAGGGATTCAGAGTTATTATGGCATTACATATTGGATGAAAGAGAGAAATTAATTATAAAAAGATGAATACGAAATTTGTAAATATGTGATTTCTCTTTCTTCGTTCGTACTTCCCTTCACTGTGTTGTGTGTTGTGTTCTTGGATTACTAGATTGTCTTGTCTAAGGGGAAATGATACAGAGAAGTGAATACGATAACGATATTTCAAAACTTAAATTTCGCCATTTCCAGACATTTTCTTTTGCTTGTCATTCAATGGTTAGTTTCTTCGTTTTTTTGTTTCTTCTGCTTTAATTTTTGCAGGCATTTTTTTGGGGCGATTGCAACCTAGATCTTTGGTATGTGTGTCGAGTGACCGAGCAAAAAAGTTGAGGATAAGGCAATTGTCTCTTCTCACTCTTCACTTCTATGTATTTTTGGATTCATCGAAGGATCTATCTTGTTGTTATCTCGATCAAGAGGTTTGAATCTCTACTCCTTAGATTGTGTTGATCTTTGTTATGTGTGTCGAGTGACGGAGCAAAAGAGTTAAAGATAAGGCTTATCTCTTAGATATAAAAAGTTAGAATATAAAATTTTGCTTAGCTACACTTTTGAATTTTCTCTTTGTATGTGTTCGTATTTTTTTGGATTTATGAAATCCCATGTCACAGATATTATAAAATTTCGATCCAGTGATTTGAATCTCTATTTCTTATATTGCGGATCTTTGATATGGTTGAGTGATGAAGTAAAATAGTTAAGGATATGACAATTGTCTCTTTAGTTCGTCTTAAATATAAAAAGTTAGAATATAAAATTTTGCTAACATTTCTGACTGTGTTCGAATTTTTTGAATTTATGAAATCCCATTGATCCAAAGGATGAATATTTGTTGTTTAAGTTCAAATCTCTGCCTTTTATATTATTTGAACACTAGGAACTAAAAAAAGAGAGAAAGATCTCGTTGTTTAATTAAGTAATCTAGTTGAAGATCAACAACTTCTCTTCGTTGCTAATGAGTACATTTCTTGTAAATTTTTGTTTTCCAGTAATAGAAATTAGCCAATTCCATCCAAGAAAATGCCAATACGAATTCTTTCAATATATTTCCAAGCTTAATTAGTTGAACTTTCTCAGTTAATGGTTCGTGTAAATTTGAAAATAGAAATTAAATTATAAGTTTAGTCCTAAATTTTAAAAGTTGGTTCTATTTTGTTCTTAGATTTCCAAACTTTCTTATTGTACATGTTTAATCATCGTACTCTAAAAAGTTTTCAACCATTCACCTAACTACTAATTTTGTTTATTATTAAAAGTTTAAATGTTAAATTAATAATAGAATCCTATCCATGCACGTCAGCATAGCATAACTCAATAATTAACATCTACTCATTCTCTTGAGGTTAGAGGTTGGTTCCTAAATTTTTCATATTTTTGTCTAATGGATCTTGCACTCTAAATTATCGTTTAATATAGAATCTTAAACTTTTAATTTTGTATTTATATATACTTGACCATTTTTAGATGAATAGATCTATTAGACATAAAATTGAATTGAGTAAAATAAACCACTTTAGTACTTGAAATTTGAATTTAGTTTCTACTTGGTTTTGAGCTTTTGAAAGTGACATGTTTTGGTCCCTAAGATTCAAAACAATCAATCCAATTTTTTTTAAATTTTTTATTCTCAAGGATTGGATATTAGATACCAAATTCAAAATTCAAGACCAAAGTGTTAGTTTAAAAAACTTAGGGACCAAATAGTAACCTAAGTTCAAATTGAGGGACTAAAGTATATTTTACCCAACTGAATTTTATAAAATTTTTTGAGCTTGTATCTAATAAGTTTGTATATTTTTTTAAACAAAAAAAAGAAAAGTCAAAGAATTAGGTCAAACATTCATTAGCCACAAAATTAAAAATTAAGAACATATTAGACACCTTACAAATTTAAAAAATTTATGAGACACAAAATTAAAAGGTAAGAAGCGATATTAGACTCATTTTCAAAGTATAAAGAAAGGGTAAGCGGAGATAAGTATAAAAATCAAGCAATCACATGAGTTTTTTTTGATATCATTCCATTTAATTTTTTATCCCTCTTTTAAGATTTTAGAGTAGCTAAGAATAAGCTTATTATGGTTCTTTAAATTTAAACCCTTTCTTTGAAGCAAGAATTTGGTAAATATATATATATATTTTTTAAACCTTATAATAATTAAATGGGCTGGTAGTAAGAAAGTTTAATGAGAGACAGAGACAGAGACAGAGAGTGAGTAAGACAAATTAAATATTATGAAGGTAATTAATAAAGGGGGCAGCAAAATCAGCATCAAAAGAAAGTTCTTGGAAAATGAACCATGCAGTCTCTTTCTCAACTCGCACATAACTCGGTTTTTCTCTCTGTCAATATAAAACGCCGCCCGTCATTTTGGACCTTTTTTATTTTTTAACTACCAATTTTCTACTTTTTCTTCTTCCCATACCCATATCATAAAAATTCTAAAATATATATATATATATATATATTTTTTAGGCTGAAGATGACGTTGAAGTATTAAGGAATTGCTTTTTCACATACCACTTTTGGGAAATTATGTTATTTATATACGATTGTACAAGTCTTAGTTTCACTTTCACTTGGCTACGTGATGATGGATATGCTTCTCTTTTATTAAAACCTTTTTTTTTTCTTTTTTTTGTGAGGTTGGGTTGGTGTGAAAATTTAAACTTTTGTAAGAAGAGTACATAAGTTAAAAAATCTTGTATTTTGAATTTTGAATTTATATAATACTAAATGTATCGGTTATATAGAGAGTGAGTTCAACGACATGTAGAGGTAGAGAGGTTCGAATCTTTTTGGCCTATTAGTCGAAGATATATGCTTTAAGTAGTTGAGTTATGCTCAATTTGACATACTAAATGTATTGATTGGATCGTTTTTTAATTTTATTCTTTGTGTTTTAAGATATTAAAACCTCCCATCAAATCCTTATTCAATCATGTTGTTAGAATTGAATAAAATTTAATATTAGTTTTTGCCTTTATTTTTGTAAAAAAGAACTTCATTAAGCATATGTGAGAAAATATTTGAGATAGAGAAAAAAAAATTCTATGAAAGCTTACTAATTTAGAGCAAATACTGAAAGTATCATAATTAATCTAACAAAGAGCTAGCTTTGAGTTTGTACGCCATAAGGAGACTAGATTGATTTCATGGTATTAAATTTTCGTCGACATGTCGATATTTCCATCGATATTTCTACATGTCCATGGGTTCGACATCAACATCAAGAGTGAATCGACATTTCCATTATATATTATAAAATTGATGGAATATTAAAGAAAATAGTAATAAAATGTACCATAATGTGAATATAATATTATAACAAGTATTTTAGCTTATTTAAAAAGTGTAGAAGGTTTATTTTCTAATTTTAATACATTTTTTTTAAATTTTTTGTTTTTAAAATTTTTTCAGGAATATCTATCGACATCGACATTTTATCGATATTTCCATCGACATTTCCATAAAATTGAGACCTCAATATTTCTATCGATATCACCATTTTAAACCTTGATTGATTTATATGTATCCTCCCAAATGTGTGCTTGTTGCATTTCTTTGTTGTTGAAAATTTTATTTTATTATTCCTCACTTTCTTTAGTTCTTATGAATTAACCATGGAAATTTCCTTTTTCTTTTTCTTTTTTTTTTCTCAAGTTACACAAAATGATTGTGATGAGTTTGAGTCGATTCGGCTCATTAGTTCGATGTTAGAATTTGAACATTTGAGTTCTCCACATTCTTTTTTTTTGGTATAAAATAAGTGTTAGAGAGAATCGAATCACAAATCTCATGGTTATTAAGATATTCTTTATGTCTATGCCCTTTTTGGCGAGCCTGCATATTTTGATGGCAAGATTCTCAATCTCTTTTTTAATATATATTTAATAACATTCTTTTAAAACTTAGGAGTTGCCCACGTGAGGTAATTAAGGCCCTTCCCTTTGAAGAAAAAAAAAAGGTCTAAGAAAAGAACAAATTAATGCATTCGGAGGTAGCCACACCCTAGTAGCTATACAATCAAAGGTTTTCCTATAGGAACTCAATATTCGAGAATGTTCTCAACAAGATATTATTTCTTCCCATAATGTTATAACCATGGTATTAAATTCCTGTCGACATGTCAACATTTCCATCGATATTTCCACATGTTCATGGGTTCAACATTGATACTAGGAGTGAATCGACACTTCTCTTGTATCGTACAAAATTGATGAAAAATATGAAAGAAAATAATAACAATATGTAACATAATGTGGATATAATATTATAACAAGTATTTTGACTTATTTAAAAAGTGTAGAAGGTTTATTTTTTAGACATTTCCATGAAATTGAGAACTCGATATTTCTATTATTGACATTTTAAACCTTGGTTATAGGGGGTATTCGTACGGATAACCCATTTTCCAATGCATTAATGACATTTGACCTGACATTTCAAAATAATGAAATATGATCTATTCTGACGTGACAATGCGCGCAAAATGACTCATAAGGGTAATATGAAGCGGTCTTTCTTGTTCACGCCCCGCGACGCTGCTCACGCCTCGCTCCTGCCTCGCCTCGCTCGTCTCGTTGCTCGCTCTCGCTCTCGCTCTCGCTCTCGCTCAAATGAATGGAAAAAATATAAAGAAAAATGACAAAAAAGACAGAGAGAGATGAGAGATGGAGTAGAGAGAGAGCTGAGTCAATCGAGCGAGAGCGCGAAGTCAACTATAGTGCGATTTTTATTTTTTTTTTTTCTCTCCGAATTTTGACAACTTAATTACTATCATAAGCGAGAGCGAGGCGAGAACGAACGAGACTTGAACGAGCGAGAAACGTGACTTGAGCGAGAGCGAGAGAGCTAGAGTCGATGATGATGCCCTTACGGTAATTTGGACGGAATGCACAATACAAAAAGGGTCAAATGTCATTAATTTCAGAACATGGGTCAAATCACATTAATGCATGTGAATAAGGAGTTTTCCATGCAAATTTCTTTGGTTATAGTCTTGTCTCCGATATCTGTATAGATTTGTGACCACACAAAATCTCCATATCCAAAGTTTTTTTTTTTTGGAAACAGATGTCCATGGTACAGGAATGCTCCTGGATTGAATTTTCTGTGATGAATAAAAAAATGTAAAAAAAAAATAATTTAAATTATTAATTCTAGATATGAGGTTTCTAAGAGTTTTTCTTAATAAAAATAAAATAATATTTAGTAAAAGTTTAAAATTATAGTTTATTATATATATATACATATTAAAAAAAAAGAAATTGAGATTGTAAAGAGGACGAGGTCAAGACTGGGACAAAGAATGTATTTCTTGTTTCCGTCCTCCGTTTAGCTAACGAAAAAAATTATTTCTCACTCTCTCTTTCATTTCTCGCCTAAATGAGGATTCCCGCCTGTTAGGGGTGTGTCCTCGCGAACACGGACATCTCTAGACATGTTACCTTATCAAAAAGTCCACCCGGCCATATCAAAATCTATTTTAAAAGGGAGAATTATAATAGGTGGCAAAACATATGAGAGTATTTGCAAATTTAGATAGGATTTTCGGAATTTGTATAAATAGAGGAAAGTTTTTAAATTTTGTCTCTCATTTTTTTTGATATTCCTATTTTACCCTTTCTCTATTATTTTTCTCTTGCATTCTTTCCTTCTCACGCTTTCTTTGTTTTTTCGTATTTGCTCGGTGTATTCTTCGAAGTAGATTTTAGCGATTGAATAACTAAAATTTGATTACCTTTCGATTCAATTCGTAAAACCATGTTGTAGAAATTCAATCAGCTTTATTTCGTCTTTGATCCAATAGTTGTGTTCTTCATTGATTCTCCCATGTAATTAAGTTCCTTCGTTTTCATTTGGTTTGTATTTTTTCCTTTCTTGTTCGATTGATTTTCATTCGATTTCTTTGGTATTCTTCTACCTTTTGTTGTGATTTCTTCCTTTTATTGTTAGTTTGTTTTTTTTTAAACAAAAAAATCATTTTGTTTGATTATGGTTGATGTAGTTTTTATTTTTGATTTGTTGTTTTTGTTTGAATAATTCCATTTCACCGGTTAGGTTTTGATTTCGTAAAATGAAGTTTATCAATGATGTAGTATGTCAATAGTGTACCAATATTTCATATTAAGTATATCAGATATACCAAAATGAAGTATATTAGTATATCACCGACATACTATTGATATACTTATTTTTAGGTATAGCAATTAAATCATATAATCTATATACATATAATCTATATAAAGTATATCAGTAACATATTAAGAAATATTTTGTATATTCAGTATATCACTAATATACTTCATATTAGAAATATCAATGAAATGATATGCCTAACAATAAGTATATTAGTAATATATTATTGATATATACTTCATTTTAGGTATATTTGATATACTTAATATGAAGTATTAATATATACTATTGATATACAATATTCATAAAATATTCGGTATATTACTGATATATTTCATTTTGTGATAATTGGCTAAATAGAAAAATGAGCCTAAAATATTGTAAATATAGTAAATTATTAAACTATTTGCATATATGACAAATTTTCATTTAAATTACTAAAAAGTCTATGCATATATCTTTCATCCAAATGAAAATTGTGATTCATTTTCCTTTATTTCTTCCTCAAATTATCTTTAATTTTTTTTTTTGTAATTTTTTGCCTTTCTCCAACGTTTAGTCGATCGACTAAAAATCCTATGTTCGATCGAGGTTCAACGTTCTTTTTCTATAGTGATTGGAGTCTATCACTAATAGACTTCAATCACTGTTTTGCGACAGAAGTCTATCAGTGATATAAGTTTATCACTATCATTGATAGACTTCTATATATGTTGTTTCTCTTATTTTATTGAAATTTATCACTAATAGACTTTTATCCATATCAATGGGAGTAGTGTGTGATTGAAGTATATCACGGATATAAACATATATGTTAATTGTCACAATTATCTGAATTATTATAATTTTGAATCTTGAACCAACTAAGGTTAATATAGGTTATTCATCCTTGAATAAGTTAGGATGTGTGATTGAAGTCTATCACTAAGATGTTTATTTCATATATCACTATGATAAGATTATCACTAATAGAAGTCTATCAATGATAGATTCTTTACTATGATAAAAGTTTATTACCATACTACTTCAAGTCTTACTTCAGTTGTATAGTCTACTAGAATCTATCACTGATAAAATTCAAATTATGTTAAGAGTCTATCAGTGATAGAATAACCTTGACAAAAATCTATCAGTCTACTCTATGTATTGCATTACATCATGATCTATCACAACTAATAGACTTCTAACTTTGATAAGAGTCTATCAGTGATAAAATTTTATCACTGATAGAATCCTAACTATGATAAAATAGTCTATCAGTTATAGAATTCTATCGTTGATAGAATACTAACTATGATAAAAGTCTATCAACCTACTCCAAGTGTTGCTTCAAAATTGCATTATACTACATTTAATTACTCATAAACTTCTAATTGTAATAAGAATCTATTGGTGATAAAAGTTTATCACTAATAGATTCCAAGCTAGGATAAGTTTCTATTAGGATGATTTCAATTCTTCTGAAGGAGTTCTACTGTGATAAAAATCTATCAGGGATAGAAGTCTATCATCGATAAATTCTGAACAGTGATAAAAGTCTATCGGAGATAGAAGTCTATCACTGATAAATTCTAAGAACAGTGATAAAAGTCTATCAGGCTTCAATTAAGGGTAAAATGAGAATTAAAAAACGTTATTTAAAATTTTTACTATATTTATCATTTTTTTTTTAAAAAAAACTTGTTATATTTGCAAATAAGGTCTCATATTTTGCTACCCATTACAATTTTACTTTCATTTTAGGAATATCATTTCACTGATATACCTAAAATAAAGTATTCCAATAATATACTCATAACGGTTGATATACTTCATACTGGGAATATCAATGAAATTATGAAATAATATACTTAATATGAAGTCTTCCTACTGTTAATATACTCCATATTTATTACATCAACTTGTCAGAATATTGATAATTTTTCTTACGGGTTGAACTATACATAGATTGAGATAAAGCTATTAATTTTGGGAAAAGAAATATATAATTCTATTAAGGGCATCTATGTAAATTTTCCAATTAATTTTCTGTAGAAATTCCTCTGCATTGACTTCGGGTTTTTTTCTTTTCCTTTTTTAATTTGAGGAAACGGCATTGCCATTGACTTTTGTTGTTTAAATGTTTGACCGGGCATATTATAAGCCCCATAAATGGCCCAATCTCTTTTAAAAAATGATTTAAATACCATTTTACTTCTTATATTTTGAGTTTTATTTCATTTTAATTTATATATTTTTAAATGTCTAATATCAATACATGTTAAAATTAATTATTTAAAACTACTTTTTATTAAAATTAGTTCAATAATGTTAATAATAATTTCCATACAATAAGAAAAAATAAATTAATAGAGACTACATACTTTTTAAAATTTTAACAATAAATTAATTAGAGAACTAATTTTAAGATTGGTTAACAGTACAAGAACCAAAATTAGATAGGTGAAAGTGTAGAGATTAAAATAGAAGGTAACTCATAATATACTAATACGACTAAAATAATATTTTTTTTTAAAAAAAAAAAATCTAGTCATTTTGTTTTTTTTGGATGAAATCGCTTGTGTTTTTTTTCGAAATAATAATAATAGTAGCAATTTTTTTCAGAAGAATAATAGTAGCAACTTTACACTAGTCAAACATGTTTCATTCAAATCTGATTAAAGGATTTTTTTTTTTAATTTGAAAGTTCATGACTATTTTGTCATTGTCCCCGGGGCAGACCTAGATGATAATGTTAGGGGGCCGACAGATCATGTGAATAAATATAATAAAAAAATTATCCGAAAGGTCTGTTTGAATACATGCACCCATATTATGTTGACCTAAAAAAAATTATTGGTGATAGAGAATATAAGGTGTACCGAAAACTTCTTAACTAAATTTTAATAATTGTAATGTTTTATCAAATAGAAAAAAAAGTTAAATGACGAGTATAACATGTGAAATTTTAAATTCTAGTATATAAGATCTCTAAACTTTAAAAAGTACATAATGAATTTTAAAATTTTAGGTCAAGAATATAATATTATGAATTTTTATTGAATTAAATATTTAAAATTAATTTATTAATATTTAAAAATATTCCTAAATTATAAATATTTGTTTCTAGATTCCTAAATTTTTAATGTAACACCCCTAATTTTCAGCACAACCCCAACTAGGGACGTCACTAGATAAAGACTCCTGCTCACACAAATTTTGGCAAAGATAACGACGCTATCCGGATGAATCCAAAATTTTACTCAACCTGTTTTAAGCAAGAAACACTTCTAAGAACTTTTCCAATGCCTGACCTCCTCCAAACTACAACATAATAGGTCGGGTTCCAACAAGACCACACAACAGAGGCAACGGAAGAACCAAACAACAGTTAAACGAACATGCTGACACAAGGAAACTAAATGAGTAAATGACATGCTCAGTAACACAAGGGTTCAAAAAACCAACGAGTGACAAACAAGAGTCATATAACAACTCATAAATACAAGAACCTCCTAAGTTCCAAAATAAAAATCTCTTTAAGACAAGAATGGTCTCATAGCCCCGTCATGTCGCCACCGTCGCTCTCCAGCTCACTGTTTGCCCTTATCTGCAACCAAAGACATTAAAGTAGACGGGTGAGTATAAGAATACTCAGTAAGTAGCCCACTCGTCCAAGCTACAATTTCACAACTGCACACACAGAGATAAAACAAGTTTACAACCAAGAATAACTTAGGGACTCATGACTAGGCACTCACGTGCATACCTCACCCCGAGACTCACCGATTATCCAGAAACCTAGGCGGCCATAAGCAGGGACGCACCCCAACGCGAAAGAGTAATCACTCTAACGCCCACACAGGAACGCAATAGAGCCTCAACTCTAAAGCCCATACAGATCGCACAAGGGCGACCCACCCAAGTGCCCACACAGCTTGCAAAAGGGCGCACTCGACCCTAATGCCCACACAACTCACAAAAGGGCTCACTCGACCCTAATGCCCACACAGAGATCACAAAGGGCGCTCGACCCTATGTCCACACAGCTCGCAAAAGGGCGCACTCGACCCTAATGCCCACACAGATATGCCAACCTAGAGGTTTTGTCCCGCTCGAGGTCACTCAGTGGGTTCGGTGATGCTAGCCTAGAAAGTCAGACTCCAATGCCTCTGCTAGGCTTTCCCTTAAACCCTTCCATGGTCGTCTTGAAACCGAGTCCCTAACCATCAGCCTAACCGACCAACCACACAACCCGTCAACCAATCCTTGGCCCATCCACAAAGCTAACCAACCACTCCGAGCCTAACCACCACACAGCTCATCCTGCTCTGTTCCAGGGGTCAACCACACAACTCGCTTCTACCATACAGACTCGAGTCTCACTCAGCAACCAATCACGAGTCATAAGAGCACATTCTTGAACTAAGCAATACATTCAGGGCACACAAGTGATTCAACCACAAAACTTACAAGCGGTACAAGGTAATCACAACCAGAACAGGACATTCAGAGTCTCATGCACCAAGCAACAATCTAACATCCACACAACACAGTTATAAAGTCAACCACAACGACCCTAAACTCAAACTCATTCGCTTATGAGCTTGATGCTTAAACCAACAGCTACTTACCTCGAATAAAGTGCGCAAAAGGGAGGTCCTTACTCTTGCTAGCAACCCCAAGCTCCTATAGAACATCACAAACGATACACAAGTTCAGTTGGGAACCAACCTCGTGGCCCTACCCTTGAGGCGCAATACGAAACCGAACCTAACCAAGCTAATAGGAGCACCTTTTGATAAACTAACATGAATTCACAACCAAACCAACACTCCTAAACTCAAACACAGAACCAATAGATTCAAGATCGAGGCTTACCCATAGTTACAAGCTGAAACCGTCCTCTGCTTGTCCTCAGCCTCGAGATTTCTTTCAAATACCTCACTCATTCGCCAACGGATCTCCTCCTATCCACAAAACCAACACAAAACAGAGAGTGAGAAGCGATTCGATTTGGAAAGGATAGTTACAAAAATGTCTCGGATCCGAGAGGGAGAGGGAGACAAAACTAAAGAGAGGAGAAGCCGGATCCGAGGGGGAGAGAGAAAACAGATTGGAGAGGGAGGGAGCAGATCGAGTGAGAGAGGGAGAAGCTGCACGAGAGAGGGAGGGAGTCGAAGATCAGGAGGCGAGAGGGAGAGATCGGCGGTAGCGGACTCCTCTAGTGGTTGACGGTTGCGAAGAAAGGAGAGTCCAAAGGGAGGGGGACGAACGGGTCGACGGAGAGAGAAAAGGGAAGGTCGGGTTGAGAGATCGGCGACGAAGAGAGAGAGGAACGAGGCGACGAACGGAAAACGAAGGAGGAGAGGGAGGGGGCGCTCGCCGCGCTCAGCTGCGGCGCCCCTCTGCTTCGAGACAGAGTGCAGGGAGAGGGAAGGGGAAACGGGGGGAGAGGCCGACGACCTCTTCGATTTTTTTCTTTTTCTTTTTTTTTTAAACCTAAATCAAGGAAGTAAGGAGAAAGGTCCAAAATTACCTCGATTTTCCTTCTCCAAAGATGGTTGATGAGAAACTCAAGGCTGCCACCCAATTTAAAGCGAGATTTAGAAATATTTGGGTTCCTGCAAGATCCAAAAATTAATCTCCTGGCCCAAAACTTAAAGAAAATCACGACATGAGCCCAGAATTAACTTTGAAAAGAATTAACTTTCTTACTTGAAATTACCGGGCGTCACATTTAAAATATCGAATAAGTCAAGAATATAATATTACGGTTTTTTATACAATTAAATGTTAAAACTAATTTATTAACATTTAAAATTATTGGTGAATTATAACTAATAAATATCTTTAAATAGAATCTTTTTCAAGAAAATGTGATTTTATCCTTTATATTTATAAGAAAATATATGGGTGGTGATTGTTGGTGGAGTGATTGACTGAGAATCACCTTTTTTAGTTTCTCTCTTCTCTCATCTCTACGCTATGTGTTTAGTTGGGTGATTCAACCAGGTATTTTTTTATTTTTTATTTTTATATTTATGGTCAAGTTGTTGCCATTCTTTTTTTACTGTTTTTTTTTTAAATTCAAAAAGTAAAAAAGTCTCACTCTCCAAACTGATTAGATTTGTCAAAGCCCATTTTTGATGCAACAACTTTCTTTTTCTTTTCTTTTTCTTAAGATTATTTGTTTTGTTTCTATCAGTAAAAGAAATAGATGAATTTGTAGATGATTATTTTGTTAATAGAAATGTCATCTTATATAATTGATAAATGTTATTGGTGAAATTGGATCATAAGGACCAATTACATAAACTGAAGAAATTGAGAGATAAAAAGGTCAAATTCCATTCAAGACAACCAAAGTAGTCCAGGACGACGACCCACCTCCGCGAGCAAGGACAAAGAAGCAGGCCCAAGATCGTGAGCCGAGCCAGATCGGCCAGACCCTGGTCGTCCCCGGCCTCGGCTCAGGCCGAGCCTAGACGGTCTCGGCTCGGCTCGGCCCAACCCTGATCGGCCAAGGCCGAGGCCGACCAGGGCACCTTCACGAGTGGAGGCCGAGGTCGGACTGCCAAAAGCCACCCCATGTGGGCCTCGACCAAGGCCCAAGTCTGGTTGGCCTCGGCTAGGGATGAGGCCGAGGTCGACCAGGGCCCTTCTTCGACGACTCTCCCATATTCTCCTCCTAGTCCAATCCGATCTACGAGGATCCAATTCCTATGAGGAATCCGAAAGAAACCCTAGAAGAAGACTATTTAAACTCTCATCCAAGGAAGAGAGGGGTAAGTTCTCATTCCTGAGAAATTACTAAACACCTAAAACTCTCTCACGACTTAAGATCGGAGCTGTGTGGCAAGCACCACACCGGTGTGCAGGTTTCCATTCTTTTGTAAGTCACGGGTCTCCTCCCTGAATACAAATATTACAGTTGTTGTCACGTGAAGGACATGTGAGTTCCCTTGTCCAGATTTTGGCAACAACAGTTGGCGCCGTCTGTGGGGAGACATAAATGTTTATTTGTGAAACTTGTATCCAAGTTTGAGAGAATGAGTAGTCAAACCAGCAAAAACCATCAAAATACTGATAGAGAAGATTCAGACGACGATCATCATCCACGAAGAACGAAGCCGACCAACCCAACTGGACCCCTCATTGATGACCAGTTTGAAGCCTTAGAAAAACGAGTGAACGACATGGACCGAAATCTTACTAAGATTCTAGACATTCTAGAGAACACAGAACCCAACAACGAGAATTCAAGAAGACACCATAGTAAGAGACCCTGCTAAAGGAAAAGCTCCAATGGTGAATGAACAAGTGGGAGAAACTAGTTTTCCTATCCTAAAACCAAAGGATAAGCTAATCCTTGGCAACAACGGGTAAAAGAAGCCACAAAGCGACGAATGCACCAGGGCAAGTAAAGTACGGAAACCGAAGTTTGCAACCCAACTTCTTTCAGGGAAGCATAGCCGAGGTCAACCATCCAATGAGTGGTACAAAGCGATTAGTTCTGATCTCCGGAGCTTCATTAGAGAAAGACAAAGATTGCGAGCGAAAGTTGAGGAAGAAGCCGAGGCCGAGGAGGGAGCCAAAGCCGAGGCCGAGGAGGGAGCCAAAGCCGAGGCCGAGGATGATGGAAATCTGATCTCCTTGAGCAGCAGAAACGTGTTTGGGATCGTAAATAACTTGATTGTTGTAATTGAAACAAAAACGAGTACATTGACAAAAAAAATACAGAACAAGCATGAAATTCTAATCCTATTAGACATGGATTAATTGCATACATGCAAACATATGTTAAGTTTAACAATTAAACTAAAAGGAAGAAGAATACCTTTGTAAATTCGCAGAACAACAACTCCTTGCTCCTAGAGAAATCAAAGCAAAGCAAAGAATACGGACATTCCTCTCAGATTTCCAAGCGAGACACACCACCAACAGAGAAAAAACCTTCTATATCTCTCGAGTTCTTAGAACAAAATCCTTTGTGGGAAGGATTCCAACAATTGGAAGGTTTTGAGAATTCTAGAATTGAGAGAGAAAGAATTCTTGCAGTCTTACCACGAATTGATCGATTGATCATCGAATGAAGAACCCCTTCTCCTCCGCTGTTAAACCGCCGATAGGGAGTATGGAGGGGGGCTAGTGGGAACGTTTCTGGATGACACATTCCCTCATTTTATTATTAAAATAATAATAATAATAATAATATAATTAAATCATATTTAATTATTAATTTAAATCTATTTAAATAATACAAATTAAATATCATATATTTAATTTGGATTAAATCTCATTTAATCATATTACCCATTTAACCTATAGTTTTAATATACATCCAGTGCACATTAAATTTTAACCTATAGTTTGCAAATGTGAATCATATTCACATTTAATATAATATTTGAACTCTTTCAAATATTCAATTCTCTCATATAATTTAATATGAATCATATTCACATTAAATTTATAATATATAGTTCAAAAACTATATATTATATCGTATCTAAATACATTAAATATATTCCCTAATGAATTTGAACATTTCAAATTCAAATGATCTAAGAACCCTTTACGAGTTAGAAGGTGGACCTAATGGACCTACAGATCAGAAGCTTCAACGATACGAGATTGCTCAGTTAATCTCATTAACCTCCCAATCAACATTCGTTAACTACGAAAAACACTCCACTAAAGTCCCACAAATTACACTCTTCTCACTGCAGAGATATATTTCGTGTCCATTGATATTGACCAATAACAAAAAGTCAATCCTTCACGAATGTTCGTAACACCACCGGGTCAAATTACCATTTTACCCCCAGGTTACATCTTGTGCCTTAAGTACCGTCAGTGCTCTCTAATGAACAATTTGTTTGTGGTCCTACCAACAAACATAGTCCCTCTCGGGCCAATGAGAGGGTCGGGTCCTTTGTTCAAGTCCCGAGACACCACTTGCGGAACATTCCTCTACTTACCCTAAGAGGGCGGAAAGAGTGAATTTCATCTTGTTAAGTTAAGTTCCCACATTACTCCTCGGTGGTCTTGTCCCCAAGAAGGTAGGCATATTGAGTCGGCGAATCGGGTCACTCTCACCCATACTAGTCAAAGGACAATCCTCTCAACAGGAGTTCGTGAAACACTTTCGTGATTGAGATCAAGTTGCCTAGGTCATCCTAGTGAAATAGAAACCTAACTAGTCAACGAGTTACAACTAGAGGTTACTATTTCGTGGTCCTGGCCTTATGTAATCTCATTACATAGGATATCTCCACCACATGTCTTCTTCTACACGAACACGTTAGGATCATAGTGTTTGTATCAAATACATAGTGGGCCACATTCATAGTTTAACCGGTAAGGTACCCAAACCTTATCCCCAACTATAGACCTTTAGGTCAGATCTCGAACCGAGATCCTTTTTATGTACATTACATTCAGTTAGAGATTCATTTAACAACCTTGGATGTTTAGTTTATTTGATTTAGGGTTTAAATAAAGGCAAACTCGTAGATAACGAACAATAACACTTTATTGAAATAATCACACTTTATTATATTAATTAGAACATAATTACAAACTACGAGTTTTAGGGCACAAATCCCAACAGAGGATGAGTCATATTTCGTAGGGACTAGCTCTGATCTCCGAAGCTTCATCAATGAAAGACGAAGATTGCGAGCCACGGTTGAGACTGAAGTCAAAACCAAGGTAGCCGAGGGCGAGGCCGATGCCAAAGTGGCCAAAACCAAGATGGCCGAGGCCAAAGTGGTCGAGGTCAAGGCCAAGGTAGCTGAGGCCGAGGCTAGTCTGAAGGCCGAGGGAAGAGTGTCTGACGAAACTCCTCTTTGGAAGACCAAACTTTTGAAGATTAAAAAATAATTGGGAGTTATTCAAGAAAATACCCAAAAGCCTCGAGAAGCTGAAGGATTCAACTTAGAGGCCCTGATCGAACAGATAGATCCACCATTCACAGATCGAATCATGGAATATGAGGTACCTGAAAAGTTTAAAATTCCTACCATAACTCCTTATGATGGTAAGAGTGATCCTGTAGAGCACCTAGATACATATCGATCATGGATGGAACTCCATAGAGTTTCAGATGCAATTCGGTGTCGTGCTTTTTTGTTTACTCTTATTGGACCAACAAAAGAATGGTTTAGAAAATTGAAAAGGAAATTCATAACCTCTTTCAAAGATCTAGCCTGAGCTTTTGTTACACAGTTTTTATGGGCTCGAGATCAACATAAGCCACAAATTCATCTACTGACTATGAAGCAAGGATCCAAAGAGAGCCTAAGAGAATATATAGCTAGATTCAACAATGAAGCCTTACAAATCGAAGGATACACGGAAGGGGCAACCTTGATTGCCATCGCAGCTGGACTACAAGACGAAAGGCTTCTACGCTCTATAGGCAAGAAGGAGCCTACCTCTTACGTAGAGTTTATAACGAGAGCGCAAAAGTATATAAACGCTGAAAAATCAATGAAATCAAGAGGAGTAACTACAGATAGTCGATCAACAGTCGATCGAGAAAGGTTGGGTGAAAGCTCACATTCACGATCAAAGAAAAGAGAAAGAGATGATCAAGATAGAGACCGGGGTCGAGCCGGCCCCAAAGTTGGCCACTTTGCAAAATTGGAGAAGTACACGCCTACCACCATTCCTCCCGAGCAGATTCTGATGGAAATTCGAAACTCAGATTTGGTTAAGTATCCAAGGAAGATGAGAACTGTAGCAGAAAGGAGAGACCCAAGCAAATACTATATTTTCCATCGAGACCATGGACATTCCACCCAAGATTGTTTTCAACTAAAAGATGAAATAGAAACTCTCATCAGAGAAGCATACCTAACAGAATATCTTCCAGATGATAAACAAAAGTCGCCAAAGAATGAGTCACTACGAGAGATCAGATGACCAGGTTTAACCTCTTTTCAGTAGGGATTCTAGAAGTACTATTTGTTTTCAAGTAAATAGGGTAGTTTTGTTTTTTCATAGCAAGTACTTTTATTTGAGAATTAAGTTAATAAAATTATATGTACTCAAGCATGAAGTTATTACATAACCACCTCCTTGACTAGGGGTTACTTAGGGTTATTTGATATGATTATTTAGAATATTTTCTATAAAAAATGGTCGAGGCCGACCAGTTGTACTGCATGTTCCTCATATGCTTTTCTCCTTAAATGAATAGATTTTGGGTGTCAAGGACATATGATGAGGATGCTAAAATGGTGCCAACATAGTTAGGATGATTGGGTGCACGTACTGATTCATTTCTCCCAGTATTTTCTAAAAAAAAAAAAAGAAGAAGGAAAAAAAATGGTCGAGGCCGACCCTCTTTTTGGCCGAGGCCGAGGAGAGTTTGGTCGAGATCGAGGAGAATATGGCTGAGGTCGAGGAGATTCCCTCCGTTTGGCCGAGGCCGAGGAGAGGATGACCGAGGTCGAGGAGATTTATGATCATAGAAAACCCAACAGAGAACATCAATTGGTGACAAAGAAGACTGATATCTCTAGAAATTGATTTTTATCTTTCTAAGAGAGGATGACAAAAAAGTTGCTCTTGAGAAGTCGATTTTCATCCTTCTAAGAGAAATAACCTTATAGGGAATTGATTTTCATATTCCGTGGGAAAATAAGTCCTATGGAAGACTGAGTTTAACCTCACGGGGTTAGACCTGCGAGTCTTGAGGCTGATTCGAAGCGAGACTTTGGAAATATTTAGGGAATCGATTTTCATCTTCCCTCAGAGAATAAGTCCTATGGAAGGTCGAGTTTAACCTCACGGGATTAGACCTGCAAGTCCTAAGGTTGATCCGAAGCGAGACTTTGGAAATATTTAGGGAATCGATTTTCATCTTCCCTAGAAGAATAAGTCCTATGGAAGGCCGAGTTTAACCTCACTAGGTTAGACCTGCAAGTCCTAAGGTTGATCTAAAGCAAGACTTTGGAAATATTTAGTAACCTTTAGGGAATTGATTTTCATCTTCCTAGAAGGAAATATGTCAATAAGCGCTACATTATACTCTCGAATTAGACCTCACATTGTGGGCACATAAGTGATAATCCCATGAAATGAGATTATTTTTGGCACTTTCCATTGCTTATTTCTACTCAAAATTCATTGGTGGTCGTGTTTAAGTCGTTTTCTTAGCGTGTTTTTGTTGAGTTTTGGAGTGTAGTATGTTTAGTGTCTAATTGTTTATTTTCTTGGGTGTGTTAGGTTAATTTTAGTATTTTGTGCCTTTTTTTGTTTTGTTGAGTTTGCTTGCTTTATGTTTGTTGTGTGTTGAGTTTTGTGTGTTTAATTATTGTTCATGACCGTGTTTTGTGGTCATTGTGCTTTGAGTTTTGTTTGGTGTGTGTAGGAAGAAGATGAAAGTTGTGACACACCTTTGATTTAAGCTACTCACTGCGATAGCTTTAAAGAGCGAGGAGATGGCACGATGTGGCAGCAATATCACAACATTGTTGCAGACATTGAATTCGGGCGAGAAAAGTCAAATCAGGGGCCCACCTCTCTAATGACGCGTTTTTAACGCCAAAAATCTAATTTTAAAGATTAGGATTGGTTTTTATGGAAAGAAAGAAGAAGGTTTAGGGGCTTGGGTGCAAAAGAAAGAAAACAAAAAGTCTTACCCTAATTTAGAAAAGGAAAAATCGATTGGAAAAGAGGAGGGGGACTCATCTATCGAAAAACCCACAAGGAGGCAGCTAGGAGAAGAAGATTACAGCAGAAGAAGAGAGGAGATTGATTCAAAAAGCTGCTGCAACCTTCCCTTTTACCCTAGTTTTCTCCTATCTTTCTCTTTTTATAGCATTTCTTCCACCATTTTCTTAGCTTAGCTTGATTTAAAGTTGTTTTTAGACAAATTTATGGTGTTCATGATTTTTAGCTTTGTTTTGTTGAATCCTTTTGTAGAAACCATGAACTAACTCTTTTAGGTTGGAATTTATGGAATGAAACTCTAGTTTTTGAACTCTTTTGTTGGAGGATTGTTGTACTTGTGAAGTTTGCTTATGGGTATTTGTTGTTTAATGTTCTTCTTAAGATTGATCACCTTAGGATTGAATATTAGTTCGTTTTAATTCTGAAAAGGTTGAAATGGATGGAAAAAGCATGAGCAATGCATGTATGTCTTTCTCTTGAAAAAGAAAAGGCTCCAAAGGTATAGACATATGCTTTTGGCTTGTAACTTGGGGGAAATTTGTGTTAATTTTATGTTTGGAAGTTTGGGTATTCATAGACATATGTTAAACTCTCTCTTTTAGGCTAAAATTCGAAGTTAGAAATAATTTTCGAAATTTCGCATAATTTCCGCTTCTTCACAATACAAGAATGTTGCGAAGAATGTGGTAGCATTGCTACAACATTAGATGTTACAGAATTTAGAAGTTCATTTCCATAAATTCCAACGTTTTTATTACTTCATCCTCGAACTGTTTATTGTCCATTTGAAATTTGCTTATCGCTCTTAGATAGCTAGATTCAATCTCTCTATGCTAAGCTCATTTTTGTTGTTTTTGAGTTGTTTAGGCGCTTTAAGTCTAGTTTAGCATTACTTATCTTCTCAAACTTTTGCAAACATTAGTCCCTGTGGGATCGACCTTGTTCACCAATTACTACCTACGATTGCGTATGCTTGCGTAGTGAGTTTTGCACAACAATAAGCGTCAAGCCACACCATGAACTCCAAATAGAGAGTGGGGTCTAATGTTATGGGTGAAATTGGACCATAAGGACCAATTACATAAACTGAAGAAATTGAGATTTAAAAAGGTCAAATTTCATTCAAGACAACCGAAGAAGCCTAGGACGACGACCCACCTCCGCGAGCAAGGACAAAGAAGCAGGCCCAAGATCGTGAACCGAGCCAGATCGACCAGACTCTGGTCGGCCCCGATCTCGGCTCAGGTCGAGTCTGGTTGGCCTCGACTCAGCTTGGCCCAAACCTGATCAGCCAAGGTCGAGGCCGACCAGTGCACCTTCACGAGTGGAGGCCGAGGTCGGGCTGCCAAAAGCCACCCCATGTGGGCCTCGACCAAGGCCCAAGTCTGGTCGGCCTCGGCTAGGGATGAGGTCGAGGCCGACCAGGGACCTTCTTCGGCGACTCTCCCATTTTCTCCTCCTAACCCAATCCGATCTACGAGGATTCAATTCCTATGAGGAATCCGAAAGAAACCCTAGAAGAAGACTATTTAAACTCTTCTCCAAGGAAGAGAGAGGTAAGTTTTCATTCCCTAGACAATTACTAAACACCTAAAACTCTATTGTTGACTTAAGCATCAGAGCCTATGTGGCAAACACCATACCAGTGTGTAGGTTTCCATTCTTTTGTAGGACACGGGTCTCCTCCTGAATAAAAATATTACGGTTGCTGTCACGTGAAAGACATGTGAATTCACTTGTCCAGATTTTGGCAACAACAATAATGATAATGTTAATAGTTTTTTTTATAGCATATGGGACATGGGATTCAAACGTCTGATCTCTTGGTCGAGAGTATATATTTTATGCCAGTTAGGTCATGTTCATGTTGGCAACTAATAGCTCTTTAGACGATAGTGTGACACTGAAGAATTCGACCATTTAGAAATTGAATGTACAATGGTTATTTATTATGGTTATTTTATATCGAATGAAATATATGTCTTTCGAATTTTATTTTGATATTTATTATGTGTTTTTACTTAACATATTAGTCATGCATTAACAATAAAATAAATGAAAAAAGAATAAAAAAAATTATCATAATTATTCGTTAAATATTTTATTAAATATAAAATATCATTTTTAGATAATTTGGTAATTCTAAAATCACTTTTGAAATCAAACTTAATAATTAAAATTCACTTTTAAATATAGAAAAATCAATTCTAAAAGTTTGGAACCAAACATCAATGTGATGGTATGAAAATCAATTTTGATAAATCAATTTAAATTAATCAATTATGCTAAAATCACTATTTCTAACATCATTCCCAACCATGCACCAAGTTTGTAGTCTTGTAGAAGTTTTGATATGAACGTTGAAGGAGTTCAAAATTATGATTCACTTTTATTTAAGAATATTTATGTTTATTATTTTTTAATTTTATCTTTTTTTAGCATATATATATATTTGTCTTTGATAGTGCAACAACATTTAAATTTGGTTGAGAGACTATCTAAGGGGTTGTTTGGCCCCTATCTTGGAATCAAAACCCTGGAGAATTTGTTCTGGGGGTTCTGAAGCCTAAAAATCAGAAAGTTGTGTTTGGGGTGCAGTGTTCTGAATCCTAGGTTATGTTGTTTTTTTTTTCCTTTTTTCTTTACTTGTTTTGTTCTCTTATTTTTTTGTGGATGTTTTGTCAATTGTAGAAACCCTTGTATAACATAAATTGGTTACAAAATTGAAACTCGATTTTAGAAATTAAGAAATTGGGAGTCTATGTAAGAAATTAGGGAATTTAAAACTCTATTTCACAAAGTATTTAGAAAAAGTATTTTTGGAACTCTATTTTAAGAATTAAAAAATTGAAATTCCATTTAAGAAATTAGGGATTTAAAGCTCTATTTCCAAAAATATTTAGAAAAGTATTATGGGAACTCTATTTTAGAAATTAAAAAAATAGAAATTTATTTAAGAAATTAGTGAATTAAAAACTCTATTTCACGTCACATAGTATTCTAAAAACTATTTTTTGGAAGTCTACTTTAAAATTAAAAAATTGGAAGTCTATTTAATAAATATAAAGTATTCAAAAACTTATTTTGTGAATTCTATTTTAGATATGAAAAAATTGGAAGTCTATTTAAGTAATTAGAAATTTTAAAATTTTATTCCATTAAAGTATCCAAAAACCTATTTCTAGAACTATAATAAGAAAAGTGGTGATTGTGCACAAGTTACGTCGTTTGGATAGTTGATTGCTCGAGTGATCGGGTTGTTGGGGTAGGCGTATACAAGTCTCTTGAGTGGTTGTCGAAAGTAGTCGTTAGTAGTGGTTAGGTCATCGATGTAGTCATTAGAGTTGTCGTCGAAGGTAGTCGTCCGCGGTGGTTGGGGTTGCCGGTGTGGTCCTCGAAGTTGTCGTTGAAGGTAGTCGTCGATGTGGTCGTCGGAGGTAGTCGTCAATAATGGTTAGGGTGATCAGTATGGTCGTCAGCGATGGCAGGGGTCGCCAGTGTGGTCGTCGAAGTTGCCATCGGAGGTAGTCGTCAGCGGTGGTTGAGGTTGCCGGTGTGGTCGTCGGAGATAGTCGTCAACGATGGTCGGGGTCATCGGTATGGTCATCGGAGGTAGTCGTCAACGGTGACAGGGGGTCGTCAGTGTGGTTGTCGGAGTTGCCATTAGAGGTAGTCGTCAGCGGTGGTTGGGGTCGCCGGTGTGGTCATTTGAGTTGTCGTTGGAGGTAGTCTTCAATGGTGGTTGGGGTCGTCGGTGTGGTCGTCAAAATTTTCGTCGGAGGTAGTCGTCAGCAGTGGTCAGGGTCATCGATATGGTCGTCGGAGTTGTCATCGGAGGTAGTCGTCAGCGATGGCAGAGTCGTCAGTGTGGTCGTCGGAGTTGCCGTCAGAGGTAGTCGTCATCGACGGGGGGTCGTCGATGTAGTCGTCGGAGGTAGTCGTCAGCGGTAGTGGGGTCACTGGTGTGGTCGTCGGAGTTATCGTCGGAGGTAATTGGCAGCAGTGATCGGGTCGCCGGAGTTGTTGCTGGAGTAGCCATTAGTTGTAGTCGGGTCACCGGTGTAGTTGTTGAAGTTGTCACCAAAATTGTTGTTGAAGTAATCACCAAAAATGGAAGACGACAAATAAAATAAGAAAACATGGAACAAACCCATGGGGTTGCACTGTCATGGGGTTGTGTTTCAAAACCAAGTGTTTTGAATACATTGGGCTAAACATGGTTTTGGATTTGAAATCCAAAACCATCCAAATCCAAAACAGGGAGCCAAACGACCCCTAAAAGTCTCATCATTAGGTTGTTTTGGACCGATTATAAATGATGAATTCAATTTTAGCAAATGAACATTTTCCTTTCAAGTTTATCAAAAAAAAAAAAAATCTTGAACTCCTTTACAATTATGTTCTGAGTTATATGTCACGAACATTTAAAGAAAATTGATCATCCTATCTAGGAGTGTTTGACTCTTGAACCAAATACTTGTTTTTTTTGTCTTAAGAGCTTTAAACTTAAGGTAATCTGTGTCTAACATAATGCCTAAAGTTGAAATTAAACAGTTGTAGTGTTGGTAAATTAGACGTTCACATACTCAAAAAGTTCCAAATTTCAAAATTCTTAGATTTTCATATCAAGTTTGCTATTGTCTTACTAGCTAGTTGAGTTATGTTAAATTTATCCAACAATTTTAGGGCTTGTATCGCTCCCTTGTAAGGTTTGAGCCTCGACTTTTGAAGCCAAACCCAGAGATGAAGGATTTGAAAACTACAATTTTCAAACTCAAACCACCGTTTTTTACTTCTAAACAAAGAAACCACCTTCCCCGTTTTCATGACACGTCCTTTCATCTATCTTCTCTTTGATATGTGTTAGACTATGTTGATATAATTAAATTTACTCCAGACTATTAGTTTAAACTTTTAGTTTGATTGGTGATTTAAGATGGTATCAGAGCAGGTGGTGCAGGAGGTTTGCAAAGTCAGTTTTCTCCCCATTTAATATTGATTCCACTTGTTTGGTTTCCTCAATTATTATTATTTGTCATCTCTCATCAATTATCATATCTCTCTCATCTCTTCCTCACATTTCCCATCGAAACTCTAACTCTCACTTCCTCCTCTCTCTGCCATTAACAGTCTAATCTCCTTCTCTCTCGTTCGCCCATATACCTTCATCGCCCCTTTGATGTGCTCTGTGTTTTTTCCGGTGGCCTGACGAACCTCGCAGTGGGTTGATGCTCTCAGATCCACTCGATTTTTGTTAGTCATATATATATGTCATCTTCTTTTCCTCCATTCCTCACTCCGAAACACAACTTCTTGATTTCTAGACTTTAGAACCCTACATCCCTCCTCAACACAGATTTCTGATTCTCAAGTTTTAAAACAATACACCCCAAACACAACTTTCTACAACCTAAACTTCAAAACCCTCCAAAATAAACCATCTTGAATTATGATTCAGGGTTTCTGATTCCAAGACAAATGGCCAAACAGTCCTTTAGAGTGAGTTTGACATGCCTACCTAATCTTCTTAAAAAATGATTTTAATCCTAACTTTGTTTGGTTGCACAAAGTTAATTTGAGGCAATTTTTTAATTTCAATATTCTTTGAGTTTTTCATATAAATTTTAAAAATTAATTTTAAATATAAAGTATTTTATTGATTGAGAATCATTTAAAATCACTTTATTACAATCATTTTATTTAATAATTACATTTAAATTAATTATCGAAAAAATAATTATTAATCAATCTAATTATTTCAAAAGTAATTACTTTTTGTCACCAAGTACGTACTCTAGATTTTTTTTTAAAAAAAATACTTTTATCCTACAAAATCACTTACAAAGTAATCCAAATACACTCCTAGTCCTGATTTCAGTCTCATTGCACTGTCACAACATATTGTTTTGGTAAAATTTAATACTTGAACTGATAATCACAAATTAATTGAACCAACTTTGATAGATTTCATTAGGTTATTGAGTTTATAATATTAGTGTATTAAATTGTATGAGGAATTTATATATGAATTGACAACTGAATAGGAATATCTGTGATGATAATGACACCATCACATGGTGATCAGTTTAGAATTTTTTTTTTCTTTAAGAAGACAAAAATCATGGGACAAACTTGATCCAAATTAGTGGTGGTTCACCAAATTGTTTCATTAACCCCAAATTCACCATTAGAGGCCATCCTACCCTTTGACATCCATTAGAGGCCATCTTCACCCATTTTCTCTCTTTTTATTTTTGCTTTTTAAACAATAAAATTAATTTTTTTTTAAAAAAATAATACAATATAATGTATCGTAGATGGCTTATCCAAGTCTCGTTTAATAAGTATTTAGTTTTTAGTTTTTAAAAATTGTGCTTGTTTTTTTATTATTTCTCTATAATAGATTTCATCTTTTGGAAGAAAAATATTCAAAACTAAGTTTTTGAAAATGACCTTTTTTAGTTTTCAAAACATGACTTGTTTTTTGAAAATATAGATAAAAGTCAAGTAACAAAACAAGAAAACTTTATAGGTAGAAATAATATTTAGGGTTTTATACATGAATAACCCAAATTAGAGGCTCATTTTACATGTTTGTATATAGTTCACCGTTTTTTACATAACTGTCTATCTTAGCCTATTTTTTACATAAAAGTTAGAGGTCTTTTACAAATTTGCCCTTTGTGTGATGTGACAAAGTAATTTTTTAAAAATATTGCGATGTTTCATTTTTGGAAAGAAGGGGAAATAGAAAAAATCACACGATTTTGGGTCTTAATTGCATATACTTTCCATATGGAATAATAATATATTTTCCATAAACATTTCCTTATATTTCATAATATTATCCTTAATTAATTAACGCTTGATTTATTTATGGTATATTACTCAAAATCATACATATTTTTGCTATTTCTCATTTCTATCATTTATATCATACATTTTTTCTCATATAATCATTGTACGAGAAAGATCAATACATTAACCGTGTGTTTCTTTATTCATTGCAATAGGTATGTTATTTATTGTGTATTGTGTAGTATTTTGTTTAACTTTGTTCGGGTTACGTACTTTGTTTAACTTTGTTTGGCTTACGTATGTTGTTCGGTTTGCGTATATTATTCAATCTTATATGTATAACTAGTAAATGACATGTATTAATGTTTCGTTATGCTTCTATATTCCATATGTGGTTTATGATGTATATTTGAAGGAATATCGACAGTAGTAGCACAATGAGATTATTTACGAGATCATGCATATACATTCATTTATATATTATATACTCCCATCAGATACAATTGTTTAATACGTTTCAATATAATATTTACTTTCATAATATATACACAATTGTATATATTATATATATTACATTACATATACAATATTAACTCTCTCGATATATTGTATTTCAATTTTATAGGTAGTTGTGTTATACTTATTTTTTATGAGAGATATTGGAACAATATATCAAACTATCTATAGAATTGAAATACAATATATCATATAGTTAATATTGTATATGCAATGTAATATATATAATATATACAATTGTGTATATATTCAAAGTAAATATTATATTGAAACGTATTAAACTAACAAAGATATGATAGGGGTATACAATATATAAATGAATGTATACGCATAATCTATAAATAATACATCATGTACTATATATCGATATTCCTTCAAATATACATCATAAACACATATGAAATACTGAGAACTATAACGAAAAATTAATACATGTCATTTACTAGTTATACATATATGATTGAATAACATACGTAAACCGAACAGAGTTAAACAAAGTACATAACCCGAACATAGTTAAAAAAGTACTACACAATACACAATAAATAACATACTCATTGCAATGAATAAAGAAACACGTTATTGATGTATTGATACTCATTGCAATACACAACACACGATAAATAACATACCCATTGCAATGAATAAAAATGAATGATATGAAAGAGACTCGAAATTGGTATAATGATCATTCTCGTACAACGAGTAAATGAAAAGTGAAATGAAAAGCAAAAATAAAAAATAGTAAAAATATGTAAATAGAAACAATTTCCAAAAAGAATTTGTCATAAATGATGTAAATTAAGGAGAATGTTATGAAAAATAAGAAAATGTTTATGGAAAATATATTCAAATATAATATTACCACATATGGAAAGTATATGCAATTAATATCATAAATCGTTATATTAATTAATAAAAATAAAAAAAATGGAACGTAAATTAAGGAAAATGTTAGGAAGGATAAGAAAATATTTATGAAAAATATATCTAAATATAATATTACCACATATGGAAAGTATATGTAATTAATACCACAAATTGTGATAGTAATTAATAAAAATAAAAAATTAGAAAATAAAATAATAGATTTTCATAACAAATTATGGAAGAGAGATAAAGGGTATATTCGACCCAAAATCACTATAAAAGTCTACGAGTGAAATAAATGGTATATTATGTATATTTGTGTAAATATGTATCACAAATCTATACATTTGTGTAAAAATTCCTAATATTTATAAGCTTAATTTTTAAAAATAAAAGACTAAAAATCGAATGGTTATTAAACGGTGGTTAAAATTTAAATATTATAACATATATTTGGTAAATTTAATTGGTTTTAATGGGTTTAATTTGTTGTTGAGTTCGATTGGTTCTAGGCGCTTGGTTGGTTTTAAAATGTCTATTATGATGTCATTTTTTTTCTTAATGAGTCATTTTAATGTTAATTTTGACGAAACAAAATTAATTGTCAATTTTGAGATAAATTTGACAAATTAAAAGTTAAAATATCATCATGAATCAAATAGTCTATTATTATTGAATTTAATATTGAATCAAATATCTAATAGAGTACGTTTCACCTTTCAAACTAAATGACATTCTCAATCGTCGTATGTATAAAATATAATGAAATAATGGTAATCAGAGGTTAAACCTAATCCAAGATTAGACACATGAAAATCAGCCCATAGAATCAAAAGTTGTGATTAAACAAACCACTAATGAAATCATATATAATATTAATGGCAAGAAAGGAAGTGCATTAGCTAGATATTTTCCCTTTAAATTTTTTTAAAAAAATATTTAAAAAAAAACTGTAGTCTTAATGAAATCCCAAAAGATTATAGTGGTTATCCTCAATATTAATTTAGACAATTAAGTTTATTTAAAATATAAAAGGCAACAACTTTTTGTAGTTTTAATATAGATATGTAGCTGTCGGCTACAGTGATTATTGTCCTTTTTGTAGATTTTTTTTTTAAAAAAAATTAATTGCTTTATATTAATAATTAATTTATCTACGCATGACCCAGCTTGCTAGCTAGTATTTGGCCTTGTGAAATAGTTTTTATTACTTTGTTACGAAAAGGTTGTATTGTTGGACAGAATTTTTGTTATCTTTAATGTAATTTCAAAAAATAATTCTAACACTAATTTAATTAATTACTTTTAGAAGTAAATTGTTTATTAATAGATGAATTATCTAAAGTTCTTTATTTTACTTTTTATAATTTAGAAAATATTTAGGGCAAAATACATTTTTGGTCCCTCAGTTTTGCGTTTAATTTCCTTTTGGTCCCTCAGTTTTCAAACTCAACAAATTTACTGAGAGGTTTGCATTTGGTAGCACATTTTGTCTCTTTTCATCAACTTTTCCGTTAATTTCTAACGAAAAGTTGATTCACACATCTTTTTTATTAAAAATAATATATTTTTATTTTTAATTATTAAAAATCTTATTTTATTAAAAACATTTTTAATATTTTTCTTTTTCTCTCTCTCTCTCTCTTCCTTCTCCCTTTCCCTCTTCTTTCTTCCACAACCTAGAACCAACCTACCTAGAATTTTCACCTTCCTCTGCACCACCGCAACTTTCTAATTTTCTTGTTCTTAGCCTCCGCCGCACGTGTGCGGTTTACGACCGATCAATTTCTTCGCCCTCCGACGCCTCGCGAGCTCTCTGGCGAAATCGGCTCGCCCGAATCGCATGGCTCCACCGAGTCCTCCCCCTCCGCGCGCGCGGCGAGGACGCAATCTGCAGCTTTCACGAACTAGCCGTCCGTTGATCTCGCGGCGAGGATTGCCACCTACTTACTTGTCGGAGCGCTACCGCGAGCTTTGAAGAGTAGATCTTTGCTCGACCTCTCCCTCCACTTCCGCTTCTCGCGCTTCCAACAATCATCGAAGCAAGTTTCCCGCTTATTCTATTCTTTGCAAACAACCTTCTCGAATTCTTCGATTCCTCGCGTCCATAAACAAACCAATCGAAAATCAAATCTCTTATCTATTCCGCCTCTTCCCCACACAAATCGGTTATAATCGGCGGAGAAGAAGACGAACAAGAAAGAAGAAGAAGAAGAGAAAAGGGAGAAGGAAGAGAGAGAAGAGAGAGAAAAAAGAAAAATATTAAAAATATTTTTAATAAAATAAGATTTTTAATAATTAAAAATAAAAATATATTATTTTTAATAAAAAGATGTGTCAGATCAACTTTTCGTTAGAAATTAACGGAAAAGTTGACAGAAGGACCAAATGTGCTCCCAAATGCAAACTTCAGGGGTAAATTTGTTGAGTTTGAAAACTGAGGGACCAAAAGGGAACTAAACGCAAAACTGAGGAACCAAAAATGTATTTTGCCCAAATATTTACCTACAGTCAATCAGTGGCAGATTCATAACTTTATGTCAGGGCTCGATATATTTTAATCTTAGATTATTTAATAGATATTTTTTATGTTAAAATATTATTTTTGTGCCAATACTTTAGGTTTCATTCTATTTTAGTTCCAAATCTTTCAAATGTTTAAATTTAGTTCTTGTATTTAATAAATTTTAAAATTAATCATTATTGTCAATTTTATAGAGGGAATAATGCTAATAAAGACTTTTTTCAAAAAACTAACAATAAAGAGTACAAAAACTAAAACAAAATAAGTTCCAAAAACAAAATAAGTTCTAAAGTACAAGTTTCAATATGATATTTTAACCTATTCTTTATATAAATGTATAAAAAATAAAATGAAACTTGAAATAATAGTTATACTTCTTTTTAATAATGATTATAGTTGCTTATAGAATTAATTATTACAAATATTTTTATTTATTTCTATTTATATTTAATATCAAGAAAAGAAAAGTCATATATGGAGAAGAATTTAAAATAAAAATATAATTATATATTTATAAATCGTAAATATTTATAGATGAAATTCTTTAAAGGAAATGGGACATACTATTTAATTTTATATTAAAAAAATATAAATTCAAATTATTTCTTTGAGAGGAAACGAACAGTTTTTTTTAATATATAATAAATAAATATTTTTTTATATATTTTTAAATCAATAAAAATAACATAATTATATATCAAATATAAAAAAGTTTATATATAAAAAGAAGAAAACAATAAAAAAAAACACGTTTAGAAATAGAAATGTGCATATATTGCCAAAGAGAGCATAACTCAACTAACATATAATGTATTAACGACCACGAGATCAGTGGTTCAAATCTCCCAACCCATTGTACTAAAAAAAAAATCTATAATATTAAATTTTTAATAGTTTTACTTGAAAACGAACCAACAGAAATGAATAGACAAAATTAGTGTCTAAATGCAACATTAATAGTCAAATCCACCCGAAACAAAAAACTCGTATGCAACTAAAAAACCAAAATATACTTAAAACCTTCATCTAGTTTAGAAAGGTCAAACCTAGGCACAAAATTCTTAAAGAAGAAGAAACTACCCAACTAAAAACGTATTTATAATTTTTGCAATTGAACTCATCTGATTAATTGCAAGAACAAACGGATACAAAATTGTTGAATTAAGGTTAGTTCATCCATTTTTAGGTTTTGTATTTATTTGGTCATCTCTAAACTTAATATCTAATAGATTTCTAAATTTATAATTTTATCGTGTTTGAGAGGTTTCAGAATTTAAAAAGTGTCGAGTAGAACAATAAACTTTTAATTTTGTGCTAAATATGTCTATTAATTTTTAATTTTGTGTATAATAGATTATTGACCTATTAGACATTTTAAAATCCACTAACCTACTAAACAAGGAATGAAAAAGTTTTTATGGTCCAATTAGACTTGAAATTCCATTTTATATTTAATAAATCAAATAAATTTTAAAAATTTCAAATATATCATGATCCTATTGACACAAAAGTTAAAGTTGAATAACCTAACTACTAGATATTTTTAAATAGAGGAATCTATTAAATTAAAGTTAGAATATTTTAAATATTTTTTAAAGTTTAAAAACTTTAAGACACAAATTTAAATGTTTGTTTTTTTCCTTAGTAAAAAGTTTATTAACTAAATTGGTAATTTAACGAGAATAATAATAATAATAATAAATCATAGTTGAGAGTAGTCCAAATCTCATACACGTGTGTCATGTGTAATAAATTACTAATAAAAAACATTTCTCTATTATTTATATATTTAAAAGAATTATTGGTGGATGCATGCCACAATAAAATTATAAATTTGTCTATGATAAGACATTATTTTTTAGCTCTTCATTCTTTAAAAATAAATAAATAAATAATAACAAGTTTCTTCAGTCCCCCCTTATCCCTAAATCCAATTCAAGTTCAACATGATCACTTTAGAAGACATATTGGATTAAAATTATTCACTCTCATACTTTATATTCATTATTATTAGTTTGATAACAATACATATGGGTATCACATGTGGACTCTACTATGAAAAGAAAATTCTTTGAAATTGAAATAAAACATACAATCCAATCCATCAACTTTAGTGGCATTTCATGTTTCCTTTTCATATTAAAATCTCATTTCCTTTATCATATACTTTAAACTTGTAAAAAAAAAATCCATATTTTATCATATTAGTGTTACTACTATACACAAAAGTTTAAAATTTTAAAATTTAATTATTTGTAGTTTCATCATTAATTTGGAATAATGGCGTGGTTATTGGGAATTGGTCAAAATTTCTGTATCAATCATAAGAATTCAGATTCTCACTTTTTGGTTGATGTCATATAAATATCAGTAAGCCAAGAGTGAACATAATTCGACATGCACTCTCGATCAAGAGGTCAGAAGTTCGAATCTACCATCGCAAATGTTTTTGTCATATATATATATATATATATAAAAGTAATAATTTTTTGATAAATATATCAGTAATAAATTTTTATTAATGATATTTATATACCATAGATGATATTTTATGCTTAGCTAATATTTAGTGATATATTAAAAATATGATTAATTTTTATATTGATATTAAACCTTTTAATTAACAAAAAAAATATTGATAAAAGTATCGGTAATCCATTTTGATTGACTTTGAGAAATTGAAAGCTTTTTTCCTTTTTCAATATTTCTTTCTTTTTTTTTTTTCAATGCAATTTCATTATTTTTTCTCTATAAGAAAAGTGAAAAAGAAAGACATTTTAATTATTGAAACATTGGAATGTACTTTTCGTATAATTCGTTGATTCTTTTTAGGATCACTGAAGAAGGTTCCGTTCGTTAACTGGACTTCTTTATGCGTGTGATTGCTTGCCACGTGGAACTTTTTCTTTTTTTGAAACTTTTTCCTTTTTTTTTTTGTTAAGTATTTCTCCTCTCCTCACAAATTAATTAATAATTAAAACCAAACAGAGGCCCCGTCGTCGTAATTTTTTCATTTTTCCCTATTATTCGTCTTTTTTTTTTTTTTTTTTTGTAGTTCAAATTTTAACTAGGGAAAGGTTTTACAAAATAATTTCAGAAGAAACTTTATAAAACAAATTTGAATAGTGAGTTGGCTTTGAAAACAATAGAATTTTCTAATGTTTCCTCTATTAGCGGTTTTGAATAGTTCAAAGTTTCCAATGTAATTTTTTTATTGTCTTGTCAAATATAAAAAAATAAATAATAATAATAAATCTTACAATTTAAAAAGTTATGTCAAACAAACCTACCAAAAAAAAATTGAGTTTGACATTTGTATTTTGACAAAAATGACTCAAGTGTTCCATTCAAATGTCAAAAGATGTTTTAACTTATATTTTTAAGTATTTTTAATTTTTCAAAACTTTTTTTTGAAAGGAAAATTTATATACTGCAAAAATGGAACCTCACAGTCCAAAGTCAAGACACAAAAGCAAGAACACAAACAAACTAACAAAGGACGAGAGCATGCATGAAATAACAAAATTTTTTAACCAAACAGATAAGCACACAAGAAAACCAAAATATAGGCCAATAGAAGAAAAACAAACAATCAAACAAATTAAAGTCGAAGATCACATCCATCAAGTCGAAGATTATGCGCCTTCCAAATATGATAAATTGAAACACACCAAGCAAGTCTACAACCATGATGTTGACGATGTTTGCCCCTACTCACCCGACAAATCCACGATAACTCTTAGGGGTCGTTTGGTTTAAGGTTTTATTGGATGAGAATGGGTAATAGATGCCTAAGAATAAGATGTCTGGGAATAATAAATGTCTGGGAATAAGATGACTGTGTTTGGTTCTACATGGGAATGTTATCAGATTTTTATGTAAAAAATGATATTTTATATTTATTGACAAAATTAATATATAAATCTTATGTAATATATACTTACGATCTAATAAATAATGTGCAAATTTATTTTATGATATTTATCTTATAAATTTTATATATTATTATCTATTATTAATAAAATAATAATAATGCATTTAAAAAATAATAATTAATTAATCTTTTTAATAAAAAATTAATTATTAATTAATCACAAATAACTCGTGAATAATTAATTATAATGATTATTCTTACCATAAATTAATAATATTTATAATTAATTGATTAATATAATATTAATTAGTGATTAATATTTTTATAATGAATGTTGATGCTTGTTGGATGAAATTAATCTTAAAAACATTATTTTATTAACTAATCAAAATTAATTTCAACTAATAAAAATAAATAAATTAATTATAAATATTTTTAATTAAATAATTAATTATGATTATTGAAAATAATTAAATAAATAAAAATATCTAAATATTAATAAAGAAGAGAAAGATATTAATAAATAAGAGAGAGAAAGAGAGAGATGGATAGGTATAAAGAAAACCGATCATTTTTGAAGGGTATAGGAAACTCATCCACCATGGGAAAAAGTGATGCATGAGAATAAGTGATACATATGTTCATGCTTACAAACCATGTTCCAAAGAAGGAGATTTAAAACTCTTACCCATTTCCATCCACAAAACCTTGCACCAAACGGCCCCTTAGTGGCTTAGTCCAAAAACCTATGAAAGGAACCTTCCCAAGAAAGAACATTTTTCTAAATAGCTAAACTGAAAGGACACCAAAAAATTAAATGATCTCGAGATTTCGCAGACAACAAATAGAGTAAACAATCCGTTAGTGTAGCGTATCTCATATGTTAGATAATAATCTCTAGTAAACAATCTTTTAAACATAATCAACCAAGAGATAAACGAATGGTTTGGAATATTCACTTCAAATCAAAGTAGTTTATCTCAAGGCACAATCAACTGACGAGGTCCAATAACCTCACATACACAAACCATAGAGAGCTGACCAGAACAATCTGGACATCATACATGCCTATCATTTATAGTCATGCAAGTCTTAACATCATGAACCAAAAGTAACAGCTCATGTAGTACACACAATCAAACTCACGATCCATCTAGTAACAAAAATGCGGCTATTTTGAGATCCGTAACAAAACTTCCTTTTAAATGGAAATTTTTAATAATATTTTTAAATTTTAAATTTTATTTTGATTTAGGTGGTTCTATTTTAGTCATTCAACTTCTTTGTAGGAAATGCCCAATTTGTTAACATTTTTAAATTTTTCTATATATGAATTTGTTGTAGGTCATGTCTTTTATTTTTATAAAACACTTTTTGAAATATTACCAAAATTAAAATCTACTCTTTCTTTTAATTTCTAAAACAGGGCTATTTTTAAAAAAAAAACATTTTAGTTTAAAAATAAACCATAAAATAATATTAATGAAACTTTTGTTGGAAGAAAAGTATTAAAGAAACTTTAAAATAAAAACAAAAATTATAGACAATCAAGTTTGACATTGTTAACAAAAGAGATGTTAAAAAATTATAATTTAAAAATGTTAAAAGATTTGTAATGTAATGTCTTTTCAAAAGGCAATAATGCAATTTTTTTTTTTTAAAAAAAACATTCGGTTCGTATTACCGCTGCCCAAAAAGTTGAGATTAGCTCTAGAAGAAATCTAAATGAAAAATAGATGGTAACAAAGCTCACATCCAATAGCCTCAATCAAACACCCCACTAAACTATTCTTAAAATAAAAATTAAAAAGCCCCACTACACTTAATTAATTTAAAATCTCAACTTGAATTCCCCTATTGATTTTCTTTTTGACAATATTCTTTCATATATACTTTGCAAATCCAATTTGAATTCACAAAATTTTTACAAGATGGTAAATATAAAGTTACTTGTAAAGATCGTAAACATATATATAATTACTTTTGAAAGTATTTTAAATATCGAATACTACGTTGATAGTGGATGTTATGTGCTTGCTTTTAATCGTACACAAAAAAATTCATATGTTTTTTATTAACGAATGAAAAAGAATTTCACATCATGAGTTTGAAGAAATAAAAGAAGTACTATTATGTTATAATAGTAAACAACGGAGAATTAAAATACATAAAACAAAAGATAAAGCCATGCCAATTTTGTGTCAAGTAGTTGAAATATTAAAAAAAAAAGGTTTTTTTAGAAAAATAGTTTACATCCTCAAACAAAATAAAATAAAGTTTAAATCTCAATTTGGCCATGAAACTTTTAAAATTATTTTATATTAGTCTTAAATAGTTAAAGTATCTATTTTAATCCTTAAATTTTTAAATGTATTCTATTTTAGTCTCTCAAATCACTAAAATACAGGACCTCCTAGACCACTTGCTCTGATATCATCTTAAATCACCAATCAAATTAAAAGTTTAAGCTTGTAGTTTGGGGTAAATTTAATTATATCAACATAGTCTAACATAATCTCTAAATTATAAAAATTTCGAATTAGTCTTAAAATTTAAAAGTAGTAAACATTTTAATCCTTAATGTTGTCATATTGTTGTTATTATTTTCACAAGTAAATGAACGTTTAGGTGTATGTTCTAACCTAATGTATCGAGTCTCTATCTCTATATATTGTTGTTCTCAAAAAATAAAATATAAGTATGTATTCAAACAAGTTGGTTAATAAGTATTTGCTTGTTATGTCTTGTTGATCCCAAAAAATAAAAAAGCTAATATAAGTATGTATTCAAGCTATACAAGTTGATTAAGAAATATTTGGTGTATCTCTAATTCTCTTTTTCCTTTCTATTCTCTTTTTTTTTTCTTTTAATATTTTTTTTTCTTTTCATTCTTTTCTTCTTTATTTATTTATTTATTTCTCTTCTCTCTTTTTTCTCTCTCTTCCACCCTAATTTTTTAAATATATATATATATATATATATATATATATATATTTTTTTTTTTTACTTTTTTCTTCTTTTATCTTTTCATTTATGTTTTCTCTGCTTCTCTTCTCTTCTCTTTTTCTTTACTTTCCATTAAGGAGCTTTTAATTATTATTTTCTATTTAAATCTTTATTGTTTTTTCTTTTGGTGCGATTTTAATTTTTTATTAAATAAATAAATAATATATTTCATGTTTATATATATATATATATATTCTTTTTTTAAAAAAAATCTTGATTTTACTTGCATGGATTATTGGCTAATGCATTTTAAAGAAAAATAAATAAAAACAAAGTTTATTATTAAATTAAAGATCAGATTATCTAACCATAGACAATTTATAAATTAGTCTAATTGAATTAACTTGGGTAAGCCAAAATAGTTTAAGGTGAATAGATTGGAGTGAGAAATGACATTGCAAATCTAATTCGAACAACATTTGAAGGATAAATTTTATTATTATTATTATTAAAAAAAAAAATTGGGCCTGAATAAAATACTATAAACTCTTTATAGTTGTTTTATATTTATTTTAATGCATGTTATATGTTTTATTATATTATATATAGTAATTTTTTTTAACTAAAAGACAAGAAACAAGAATTGATTGTTAAACACATGTCTATTTCTATTTTTTTTTAAACAAAAAAAGAAACAAGAATCAGAAATAGTTATCAAACATGTTTTTTAACTGGTTTTTGAATTTTAAAAAGTGTCTAATAAGTTCTGAACTTTCAAATTTTAGTCTAATTGGTCTCTGAACTTTAAAAAATATCTAATAGGTTCTTAAACTTTTAATTTTATATCAATAGACTCCTGAATTTTAATTGTTGTGTGTAATATGGTCATTGACCCATCCAAATCGAAAGTTTAGAGTTCTTTTAGATATAAAATTTCAATTTTATATCTAATAAATCAGTTATGTTTTTTTAAAAAAAATAGAATATGCTAGAAACTTACACAAGGTTGAAAGTTCGGAAACCATTAGACACAAATATAAAGTTCAAAGAACTACTAAATACTTTTTAAAGTATTTCAGAAACCAAATAGACACCAACATAAAAATTTAAAAACTAAACTTATAAATTAACCAAAAATAAATAAATAAACAAACAAACAACATTACATTACAATTCACAACAACAAGAAGTATTATTATTTAAATATACAAAAAAAAAACAATTTTGGTTGAAATTGGCTAATGACTATGATTGTATCCATGTGGCAAACGAGATGACTAATGCCTTAAGTAGAAAGTCTTCATATCCAACCGTTTTACCTACAAACTCAAGAGCAATTGATCAAAGATTTTGGAATGTTGAAAATTGATGTGACTTTGGACCATGTAATGTCTTGGTTGGCTAATTTAAGGGAAAAATACATTTTTTGTCATTCAGTTTGCAAGTGAGTTTCTATTGGGTACCTGAGTTTCAAAATCGAACAATTAAATCATTTAATTTGGTAAAATAGGTCAATTGGGTCCTTGAACGTTAAACACCGTTAAATAATTAACAGATTGATGACGTGACAGTTTTTAATATTAAAATAATAATTTTTAAATAAAAATAAAAAATTAAGAAAAAACAAATTTCTCTCTCCTCTCTCCTCTCTCCTTCCTTTTCCCCTTCCCCTTTCCATTTCCCCTTTCCATTTGTGTCAAGGAGACCCAGACCCCTTCCCCTTCCCCCTTTCTCTTTCTCTTTCTATCGAGCAGACTCTTCTCCATTTTCTTTTCTTCTTCCTCATCCTCAAACTAGATCTCTCAAGAATCTTCTCCCCCAAATCAGATCTCTGCGCCCGTTTGATAACGCTTCGCTTCCTCGCTTCGCTTCTTTTGTTTCGTTTCTTGCTTTCTCATTTTTAAGAATAAGAAAGCAAGAATATGTTTAATAACTATTTCTATTTCTTGCTTTTTGAAAACAAGAAATAGAAACATAAATTTGTTTGATAATCATTTCTTGTTTCTTGTTTCTCATTTCTTGTATATATATAAATATACAATTAATTGTAATAAATTTATATTATCAAATACGAACAAATCTCGATGCAAAATTAACTAATAATAAAAGTAAATAAATAAAATTATTTTATCCTTCAAATGTTGTTCAAATTTGAGTTGTAATCTCATCTCTTACTCGAGTCATTCGTCTTAAATGATGTCGACTCATATCAAACTCAATTATATTGTTAAATGTTGTGGTTGTAAAATATTAAAATGAGACTAAAAACATGTTTTAGTGAACAAAATTTATTTCTTGCAAAATTACAATAATATATAAATATAAAGATTGAAAAATAAAATTCAAAATATATATATATATATATATATATATATATATATATATATAATTTTAGATTTTAAATTAAAATAATATAAATATACAGATGGTAAAATTAAGAAATGAAATAAAAATAAATAAATTTATATAATAATAATATAAATTTATATATTATTGTTATTTATAAAAACTGAAACTATATATGTATATATATATATTGCAAAAAATTGAAATTGATAAAAAAATAATAATAAACAACCATTTGTAAACACCATGGATCGAAAGGAAAGAGAAGGGGTCAAATGCACATTGAACCAACATGCTAAAGAGTAAACTTGGCAAAAATAGGAACATTTAAAACTAAAAAGAAACGGAACAGAAATAAACTATTTTATGTAGTTTCTAAAATTTGGACTCTCAAATTTTAGGAACAAAAAACGGGATGGATTATCAAACAAGTTTGTTTCTTAAAAAATGAGAAACAGAAACAAGAAACGGGAAACGAGAACGATATCAAACGGGCCCTAAAGAATCTTCCTGTGAAAACCCAAATTCTCCTCTGTAAAACTCCCAGTGAGCTCGGATCTACCGAGAAAAATGGCTCTCTGGCAAATCCTGGTTGGGTCGGGTTTGTAGCAGGAAAAATTGAGAAGGTAAATCTTTCTGGGTCGGGTCATAAAGTAAAGGGTGGCTAAGAAAACGATGGGAGAAGAACAAAGTGTAACAGAGAGGAGATTGAATTTCAAGTGGTTCCAGAGATGGATTAAGTCGTGAAACTCCAAAGTGGAGAGATGAGCGGAGGTGGCGGCGAGTAAAGGGAGCAAGAGAAGGTACATGGCGTGGGAGATTAGGTAGTGGTAGCCGAGCTTGACGTATTTTAGGCGGACGGATAAGAGGAAATTGGGGAGGTCCGCCATTGAAGAAGAAGAAGAAGAGTTTTAATTTGATTGATTGATTGGAATTTGTGTGAGTGTGTGTGTGTTTTTTGAGATGAGAATTTAAAAGAAGGGGAATGGGGATGGAGATGAGAAGTGTGAAGAAGGGAGAGGGAGGATGCAACTAGATGTAGCAGATGGGGATGAGAAGTGTGAAGAAGGGAAAGTGTGTGTTTTTAGAGATCTGTTATTCCCCCAAACCAGATCTGGCGGAGGGACGGTCCGTCGGTGACTTGATGTAGCGGCTGGGGACGATATGATCGGAGGACGGTCTGCTTCACAGAAACGGAAAGAGAAACGAAAAGGGGAAGGGGAAAGGGAAGAAGAGAGGAGAGAAAAATTTGTTTTCTTCTTAATTTTTTATTTTTATTTAAAAATCATTATTTTAATATTAAAAACTGTCACTTCATCAATCTGTTAATTATTTAACGGTGTTTAACGTTCAAAGACCCAATTGACCTATTTTACCAAATTAAAGGACTTAATTGTTCGATTTTGAAACTCAGACACTCAATAGAAACTCACTTGCAAACTGAGAGATCAAAAATGTATTTTTCCCCTAATTTAATTAGTGGTTGAACTATTATTGATTAGTAAGATCAAACAAGTTCAATTTTTGGATCCAACTTTAAAAGGAATTGTGAAAGATGTTAAAAAGGGTAAAGTTTTTAATGACAAATATTATGGAATTTTGTGGATAAGTGATTGTCTTCGCATTCTTAGGGACCCAATTTTGTAGAAGGAGATTATGACAAAAGCATATAATACTTATTTTTTAAAAAATATACAAAAAAGTAATAAATATTTATCTCCTAATTTAAAAATAATAAAAAAAAGAACAAATGCACAATATTTTCGAGATATTTGTATGGAAAACCCTTTTTCATGCGCTTTAATGTTGTTTGACTCATGTTTTGAAATTAATGACATATGACCCTTTTTGTACTGTACATTTTGTCCAAATTATCGCGAGGGCAGCGTGCTTTAAGTCTCGTAGGCTCGCTCTCGATCTCTCGCTCTCGCTTAGATAGTAATAATGATTGATGAAAGCGAATTAAGTGATCAGCAAGTGATCATTTGGAAAGTTGTATATTGTGAGCGAGAGCGAGCCTACGAGTGATCATTTGCATAAGTCGCATCGTGAGTGAGCATAGCGAGAGCGCGCCTATGAGAGCGAGAGTGTGAAGTCTGTGAGAGGGAGTCAACGTGAGCGAGAGCGAGTCCACGAGAGCATGAAAGAGCGTGATCATGCGAGATGGCTTAATACTGCCCTTCTAGGTAATTTGACAGGCTCTATCATGTCAGAATAGGTCAATTTTCATTATTTTGAAATGTCTAGTCAAATGTCATTAATGAGCGAGAAAATGGGTCATCCGTACAGAAATCCCAATATTTTCTTTATGTCTTATACGACTCTATTTCCCATTTCATATTCTATAATATAATAATTAATAAAAGCACCCTTTTGGGTTTTTGGCTTTTTATCCGTACAACTAATTATTAAAACCTCCCTCTGCCGAGGATCTTCCAGAGGGCTAAAGTCCTTTGGTCTCCATCTCCAATGGCGTCCATGGCCGCCGCCGCCTTCAACAAAACTTTAAGTCCTTTCCCCCAATCGCCAATAACCTTCACCAAAGCCTTCTCGCCGCCGATTAAACTCCCAATTTCTCTCAGATTAAGAAAAAACGCTCACCGTCGGATCCGGATCTCGGGCGGGTTGATCGACCCGGACGGGGGCAAGCTCGTGGAGCTTCTCGTGGATGAATCCATGAGGGATTCGAAGAAACGGGAGGCTCTGAGCCTGCCCCGAATCAAGCTGTCGCGAATCGATCTGCAATGGGTGCACGTTCTGAGCGAGGGCTGGGCTAGCCCTATTTCTGGATTCATGAGAGAATCCGAGTTCCTCCAAACGCTTCATTTCAATTCGATTCGTCTTCAAGATGGATCGGTTGTTAACATGTCGGTGCCGATCGTTTTGGCCGTCGACGATGCTCTGAAGAGCCGAATCGGCGGATCCTCGAAGGTTGCGCTGTTCGGCTCCGATGATCGGCCGGTTGCGATTCTCAAAGAGTAAGACGATGGATTTTTGTTGAACTGTTCTTTTTTTTCTGTTGATTGTGTTGAAGAATACTGTGGGGGGTGAGTCCTCTATCATTCTGTTTTTCAGATTTTACATTATTTTGGGGTTTTTTCTTTTTTTTTTTTCTTTTTTTTTTGAGTAAATTATTATTGAGGGGTTTTTTGCTTTGGTTATTTTCCATTTGGGCATTTTTTTTCTCTTACCATTAATTGATATTTATTTTTAAAAAATGGTATCACCTTTTGGGTTCTTATGAATATATAGCTTAAATTTGAATTTTAATCTTATTATGCAAAATACAATTATACTCCAAAACTTTAAAAAGTTTCATTGACCTCTTAAACTTTGAAATTTATTTCAAAAGATCAAACTTGAAACAAATTTTGGAACAAATTTCAAAGTTCAATGATAAAAATGAAACTTTTAAAAATTTAGAGCATAGTTTAAGAATATTTGTATAATTTAACCTAAATATCATTATCATATCAAAAATTTCAAATTTAAAAAACTTAGATCCCGTTCGATAACTGATTTGGTTTTTGGAAATTGATCTTGTTTTCTTGTCAATTCTCTACCATAGATTTCATTTTCTTAACAAAATATTTAAATTTTTAGCCAAATTTTAAAAACAAAAAATAAAACTATATTTGACCTTTGATAACCATTTGATTTTTTATTTTTGGTTTTTGAAATGCTTTTTTTTTCTATAATTTCTTTTCATTTCTCTGTAATGATCTCAACAAAAAACCCTTTAACACAATTACACAAAGCTATGAGAATATTTCTAGAAATTTATTTAGTGTTAAAATTGTGATCGATAAAAATATCCTATTTTAGGGTTTTATTGAAAAAATGAGATAAAAAATCACTAAAAAATGTAAATGAGAAATAACAATTTTTTTCATATTCCTTGAGGTACCATTTAAGTTTTTAGCCAAATTTTAAAAACAAAAATAAATTTAGGAAAACTATTTTTTTTTAGTTTTCATAATATAGTTTAGTTTTTGAAAACATAGCTACACAAAGTAAATAAAAAAACATAGAAACCTATTGGTAGAATTAGTATTTTTAGGCTTAATTATTAAAATCCATAAACCAAAAACCAAATAGTTATCAAACGGAACCTTGGGTTTTAGTTTTTCGTTTTTTAAAAGTAGACTTATTTTTTCACAATTTTGCTACAATGGTTTCTTTCCTAAAGAAATATTTGAGTTTCTAGTCCAACTCTAGGGAAAAAAACAAAATTTTCAAAACTACAATCCGTTTGATAACCATTTATTTTTTTGTTTTTAGTTTTTAAAAAATTGTGTTTGTTTTCTCATCATTTCTCTACAATTCTCTATCACGTCTTTCACCTTTCTCAAGAAAACATTTGAATGTTTAGCCAAATTCTAAAAACAAAAATAAGTTTTTGAAAGCTATTTTTTTTTAGTTTTCAAATCTTGGGTTGGGTTTTGAAAACACAGGTAAAAAGTGGATAACAAAGTAAGTAAACTGAGTATTAGTATTTATATGTTTAATTTTTAAAAACTAAATGGTTATCAAATGGGTTTTTTTTTTTTTTTTAGTTTTTAAAACTTAGCTTGGCTTTTGAAATTTTGAGTTGGTTTTTAAAAACATATATAAAAAGTAGATAAAAAAATATGGAAACTTATAGATGCAAATAGTATTTATAGGTTTATTTTTCAAAAATCGTATGATTATGAAACGGAGTGTAAATTTTTGAAAACTTTTTTTTTTGTTTCAAAACTACGGTCATTTTCTAAAACACAAGTAAAAAGTAAATAAGGAAATAAGGAAATGTTAAAAGTAATATTTATTGGCTTAACTTTTAAAAATCAAACGTTATCAACCAAGACCTTTAATTTTGGATAAAATATCATTTTGGTCCATGTATGAGTTTCGTTTTATTTTGGTCTCTGTATTTTCAAATGTCAAATTTTAGTTTACTTTTAATAAAGTTTAAAATTTGTCTTTACTATTAGTTTATTGTTATTTTTTCTTTAAAAAGGTAGTCTATATTAGCTTTCCCCTTGTTAAATTTTGGAAGTATGTTTACATTCCGTCTTTTCTTGTATTAAAATTATTATGACTATTTAACCAATTTTGAAAAACAATCTTATCATAGGGATTAACTTTAAGCTTCATTGAAAGTATAAAGACTAAAATTAGATATTTAAAAGTACAAAGATCAAAATGAAACAATGGGCAAATTACAGAGATCAAAATAATATTTTAACTTTTAATTTTATACGATATTTATTTTTTATTGAAACTTGTTTTGATTTTGATTTTTTGTTTTTTACTTTTTCTATATATATATATATATATATAGTCGAAAGGTTATAAATTTCAAACGGTCTAATATCACTTTCTCGCACTTGGATAATAAAAAGTTGCAATGAATCCATAGCCACAGGATTTGAACTAAAATTTTTTAAGACGAATTTATTTAGTCTCATTTAATTCTTTCTAGCTATGTTTGAATTTGAATTTTGATGGGTACAAAGATTTCAACTTTCAACTTTAACAGAAAAAATGAAGGCCAATTATCAAATTATGTTTATATTGATAAAAAATTTTATGGATTGAATTTCCAATTTCATCTATTTAAATTCTACTGTTGGTAAAATGAGTGTAATTAATATCTTTAATTGATTACATTTGTTTCTTTTTCTCCTTTTTGAAGTTTTTTTTTTAAAAAAAAAAAATTATGATTAGCTATGAATATTTTCTCAACTGGATGAGATCATTTGTTCTTCCGATATAATCTTTTAATTAGTTTAATTTTAGGCAAATTTTAATGCTAAGTTTGTTTTTTATATACTTAATTTATCTAACTGGTTTTCTAAATAGCTAGGTTTGAGCATTTTGTGGGACTTGAGTTTCTAGGTTTTTTTAATTGAATTTTGCACGATTTATTAATTGGTTTATGGGTAATTTTCAAACTTAAGTTTTGAGAATGTATTAATTACCTAATATATAATATAATTTCGATAAAATTTAAAATTTTATAATACAATTGACTCACAACTTTGTTAGGGTAAAATTGACTCACTTTCTTTTATGGTTTTATTACTTTTAGTTCATTTATATCTATTATTTGATTTGTTATCAAACTTCAAATCTTCATCAATGTAGTGATACTTGTTGTTCTTTTTAACAAATTTATCATTAGCTGATTGGATTAGGTATTCTTTTTTTCTTTCTTTTCAAGGTTTCTTCTTAAACATATTTAAATTCGATATTGGAAGTTAACTACAAACCTACAAAACACAAATAATATAATGTTTAATAATATGTAAAAAAAAAAAGAAAAAAGCAAAAAAAAAAATGAAAAAGATGATAAAAACATATGAACGTAGTCACTCAAACAAATCATGGGTTTATAAATAAAAAAGGGGCAATTGGGCCCAATATAATTGCCCATATAGCAAAGAATTGAAACTATTTGTAAAAATAGCAAAAAATTGAAAAGGGAAATTGAAATTACAAAAAAAAAACCCGTTGTTACTATTCGCAACCCACGCCTATCAGTTCTTCCTCTTTTTAGAGATGTCCACGGGGCGGGGAATGGTTCCCCGTCCCTGTCCCCGCCCCCTATTTCATTCCCCGTCCCCGCGAAATTCTCCATTTAATTTCACGGGAGAACGGGGTGGGGATCGGATTTCCCGCGGGGAACCCGTTTATCTTTTTTATTTTTCTAAATTTTATTAAATAATTTCTTTTTTTATTTTAAATTTTTTTATTTAAATGGTTAATTCTTAATTAAAGATTTATATTTAAGATATTTTTTTTCAATTTTTTTAGAAAAATAAAATGATATTTAATTAAAAAATTGAATTATGATTTATTATATATATAAAAATATACATATTTAAAAATATATATATAAATTGGGGCGGGGACGGGGAGCGGTCGGGGACGGGAAATATATTCCCCGTCCCCGTCCCCGTTTAGCCAACATGGAAAATTTTTTCCTCGCTCCCTCCCCCATTCCCCACATAAACGGGGATTTCCCGTCCCGTTAGGAATGGGTCCCCGTGGGGCCCCACAAGGGCGGGGAAAATGGACATCCCTACCTCTTCTTCACGTATCATTCTTCCTCTTCTTCACGTATTATTCTTCCTCTTCTTCACGACTTCATACCTTCTTCTTCCTTTCCATCCCTTTCGTGCCCACGTTCACCATTTTCTTTCTCAGTCGACGGCGTTTCTGTGATAATCGACGACGTGCTTTCGATTTTCCTTCTCCTTCTGCAACCAACAGTGTTAGTGACATACAATTGACGCTTTCAAACTTGAAAATCTACGGTAAACCATTTTTCAGTTGATTACTAGATTCCTCTGATTTCTTTGTTTTTTTGTTTGTTCTTTTCGATTCTTCTATCTGATAGAAGACTATCGTTTTTGTTCTTACATTTTTTCCCTAAAATATTATACTCATATTTTTGTTCTTACATTTCTTTTGTTTTTTTTTCTTACATTTTCCCTCTAAAATAGACATAGTTTCCTTATCTATCTATATTTTTGTTCTTACATTTCTTTTGTTTTTTTCCTTACATTTTTTGCCCTAAAAAAGGCATAGTTTCCTTGCATTTCACATAGACTTCTTAGAAGCCAAACAAGCTATCAGTGATGGTATCCAAGCTTATCTTGCATTTTTTTTCGAAAGAAATCAGTACATACTCATGAAAGAAATCTGTACATTTTATGGATAGACTTAGATTTCAGTGTTATCAATGATATCACAGATAGAAGCCAAAAATACTATCAGTGATGTTGATGATATAACACTGTGTTACTTGTTTTTCATTTTGGAATGCCTTGCTTGCTTGTTTCTTGCTTGTTTTTCTTGTTTGTTGCTTGTTGCTTGTTTTTCATTTTGGGATGCCTTGATTTATGATCTGAGTTTATCACTTCTCAATCACTGATAGAAATGTATCACTTTTATCAGTGATAGAGGTCTTCTATTCTATCACTCAACTCATTCTTATCAATTCTAATGCTTGTTTGTGATAGAAGTAAAAAAAGCTATCAGTGATGAATGTGAGGATACGTTTGCTTGTTGCTTGTTTTGCATTTTATGGATAGACTTAGATTTCAATGTTATTAGTGATATCACAGATAAAAACCAAAAATGCTATCAGTGATGTTAGGTTGGATATCATTTCACATACAAAAATAACTCATTATTTTAGGTTGGATATCATTTCACATATTGCAACAGGATTGAATGAGAATTCCTTGAAACTGTTTAGGGAAGGGCCATTTGGGCACTTTTTAGATTTAAAAACTAAAAAGGTTCTCTTACAACTTCTTTCCCACCTTATCCTTAGGTTATGCCATAACAGTAGAAAAGACACCTTACTTTTCAACTTAGAAGGGCATATGATAGAGTTTGGGATTAAAGAGTTTTGTTTAATCACTGGATTAAATTGTGATGAATATCCAGTAGAACACATTCTTGATGAGGAGGAAGAAAAAAACAATGATATTAGGATTTTTTTTTTTTAAGAACAAAGAAAAAATTGATAGAAAGGACCTTTCACGTGCTTTTAGTCTCTTGTCTTCTTCTTCAGATGCTTTGATAAATGATATTATTAAGGTCAAATTTGTCAATTTATATTTATTAGAGTGTTTGTTAATTCCAAAACAAGCACACAACAAATTAAATTGGAAGCATGCTAAAATCTTAGATAATGAATGTTCCAGTCATATCCATGGGGTAGGTTGTGTTCGATCACACTTTAGAATATTTTAGAAAGGCTACTAAAAGTAGCAAATCAGGATCGATCTCCCTACAAGGTTTCTCAATAGCTTTGGTTTATTGGGTTTTCGAAACCATACCAAGACTATCTCATCCAACATATGGATTTACCAGAAGAATTGATGATCGAATCCCAAGAGTTATTCAATGGGAATCTCATACCCCTGAAGACTGGCAGCAGTTGAACGATAAAATTTTTTTGGCAAATAATGTAAGTATTCTTTTTTTTGTATTTGTTTAGTTGAGTTCTGATTGGCTTCTACCAAATTCTATCAGTGATAGAATTCTTATCATTGATAGAATTCTATTTACCAGTGATGATAGAATTCTATCATGATATACTTCTATCAGTGAACTATCACTGATAGAAGCTTATAACTGGAATATTAGACTCCTATCAGTGATATCACTGATAGAAGCTCACTAAAAGAATCCTCTGATAGAAGCTATCAGAGATATGACTGATGGAATCCTATCAGTGATATCACTGATAGGAACTGATAGAAATCTGTAAATTATGTTTGTTTATTTAATAACTAATTTTTTCTTATAATTTTAGTTTTCCATCACCCCATTGATAGCAACTGAAGAAGAAATCCAGTCAAGAAATTTTGAATACTTTGTTGAATTGTCAATGAAAGAGTTGGAGAAAAGAAAGGTAGAAAAAGAAGAAAAAATTGATGAAGAAAGGGAGTTGAAGAAATGAGCGAAAAATTGTGGAAAAGGTGGACAAGGCAGGAAGCACGAGAGAAAAAATATTAAACCAAATTCAGGAATTAAGAGATGGATAACAGGAGATCAAAACATGTTAATCTCTTTGTTGGAAGTTATAAATGAAAGACTTCAACCAAAAGATGATATAGCAAAACCATCTCAAGAATCTATTCCAAAAAATAAACCTCCAACTTCTAGTCTTGGGCAGATTGAATCTATCACAAACATTGGCAATCTTGGTAAGATGATTGAATATGCAACCACTTATGCAATGGAGAAAGAGGTAAATTTATTTTATGTTTTATTTATTATGTTATGCATTTATACATGTATAAATTTTACACATTTATAATGTTATGCAACCACTAACCACTTATATGTTTCTTATGTTTCTATTCTTACATGAAGGTTGAAGTTGAAATTCAGGAAAATGAAGAAGAGCATGAAATGAAAATGAAGGTTTGAAAGAATGTTTGAAAGAGCATGAAGATAAACCTTTGAAAGAGAAAGAGCATGAAGATCCTTTGAAAGAGCAGGAAGAGCATCATGAAGGTTTGAAAGAGCCAACAGAAAATGAAAATGAAGTTCAAAATGAAGAACAAAATGTGGAGAAACAAAATGAAGAAAATGAGCATAGACTAAAAAAAAAACATGATGTGAAAAAAGCAAAGGTAAGTACAACTGACTTATCCGTTGTACTTACCTCCCACTTATAATAAAGTTGTACTTATCAGTCAATTGTACTTACCTTTGCTTTTTTCACATCATGTTTCTTCTCTGTTCTATGCTCATCTTCTTTATTTTGTTCCTCCTCATTTTGTTCTTCATTTTTAACTTCATTTTCATTTTCTGTTGGCTCTTTCAAACCTTCATGATAATCTTCATGCTCTTTCAAAGGATCTTCATGCTCTTTCTCTTTCAAAGGTTTATCTTCATGTTGTTTCAAACATTCTTTCAAACCTTCATTTCCATTTTCATGCTCTTCTTCATTTTCCTAAATTTCAACTTCAACCTTCATGTAAAAATAGAAACATAAGAAACATATAAGTGGTTAGTGGTTGCATAACATTATAAATGTGTAAAATTTATACATGTAGAAATGCATAACATAATAAATAGAACATAAAATAAATTTACCTCTTTCTCCATTGCATAAGTGGTTGCATATTCAATCATCTTATCAAGATTGCCAATGTTTGTGATAGATTCAATTTGCACAAGACTAGAAGTGGGAGGTTTATTTTTTGGAATAGATTCTTGAGATGGTTTTGCTATATCATCTTTCATTGACAATTCAACAAAGTATTGAAAATTTCTTGACTGGATTTCTTCTTCAGTTGCTATCAATGGGGTGATGAAAAACTAAAATTATAAGAAAAAAAAATAGTTATTAAATAAACAAACATAATTTACAGACTTCTATCAGTTCCTATCAGTGATATCACTGATAGGATTCCATCGGTCATATCTCGATAAGCTACATCGAGGATTCTTTTAGTGAGCTTCTATCGGTGATATCACCGATAGAGTCTAATATTCCGATGATAAGCTTCTATCGGTGATAGTTCAGCGATGAAGTATATCAACGATAAATTCTATCATCACTGATAAATAGAATTCTATCAATGATAAGAATTCTATCATTGATAGAATTTGGTAGAAGCCAATCAGACTCAACTAAACAAATACACAAAAAAGAATACTTACATTATTTGCCAAAAAAATTTTATCGTTCAACTGTTGCCAGTTTTTAGGGGTATGAGATTCCCATTGAATAATTCTTGGGACTCGATCATCAATTCTTCTGGCAAATCCATATGTTGGATGAGATAGTTTTGGTATGGTTTCGAAAGCCCAATAAACCAAAGCTATTGAGAAACCTTGTAGGGAGATCGATCCTGATTTGCTACTTTTAGTAGCCTTTCTAAAATATTCTAAAGTGTGATCGAACACAACCTACCCCATGGATATGACTGGAACATAAGGTTATTATCTAAGATTTTAGCATGTTTCCAATTTAATTTGTTGTGTGCTTGTTTTGGAATTAACAAACACTCTAATAAATATAAATTGGCAAATTTGACCTTAATAATATCATTTATCAAAGCATCTGAAGAAGAAGACAAGAGACTAAAAGTAGGTGAAAGGTCCCTTCTATCAATTTTTTCTTTGTTCTTAAAAAAAATCCTAATATCATTGTTTTTTTCTTCCTCCTCATCAAGAATTTGTTCTACTGGATATTCATCACAATTTAATCCAGTGATTAAACAAAACTCTTTAATCCCAAACTCTATCATATGCCCTTCTAAGTTGAAAAGTAAGGCGTCTTTTCTACTGTTATGGCATAACCTAAGGATAAGGTGGGAAAGAAGTTGTAAAGGAACCTTTTTAGTTTTTAAATCTAAAAAGTGCCCAAATGGCCTTCCCTAAACAGTTTCAAGGAATTCTTATTCAATCCTGTTGCAATATGTGAAATGATATCCAACCTAAAATAATGGGTTATTTTTGTATGTGAAATGATATCCAACCTAACATCACTGATAGCATTTTTGGTTTTTATCTGTGATACCACTGATAGCATTGAAATCTAAGTCTATCCATAAAATGCAAAACAAGCAACAAGCAAACGTATCCTCACATTCATCACTAATAGCTTTTTTTACTTGTATCACAAACAAGCATAAGAATTGATAAGAATGGGTTGAGTGATAGAATAGAAGACATTTATCACTGATAGAAGTGATACACTTCTATCAGTGATTGAGAAGTGATAAACTCGGATTATAAATCAAGGCATTCCAAAATGAAAAACAAGCAACACAGTGTTATATCATCAACATCACTGATAGCATTTTTGGCTTCTATTTGTGATATCACTGATAGCACTGAAATCTAAGCCTATCCATAAAATGTACAAATTTCTTTCATATGTATGTATGATTTCTTTCGAAAAAAAATGCAAGATAAGCTTGGATACCATCACTGATAGCTTGTTTGGCTTCTAAGAAGTCTATGTGAAATGCAAGGAAACCATGCCTATTTTAGGGCAAAAAATGTAAGAAAAAAAAATAAAAGAAATGTAAGAACAAAAATATGGATAGACAAGGAAACTATGCATATTTTAGGGGGAAAAAGTAAGAAAAAAAAACAAAAGAAATGTAAGAACAAAAATATGAGTATAATATTTTAGGGCAAAAAATGTAAGAACAAAAACGATAGTCTTCTATCATATAGAAGAATCGAAAAGAACAAAAAAAAAACAAAGAAATCAGAGGAATCTAGTAATCAACTGGAAAATGGTTTACCGTAGATTTGCAAGTTTGAAAGCGTCGATTGTATGTCACTAACACTGTTGGTTGCAGAAGGAGAAGGAAAATCGAAAGCACGTCGTCGATTATCACAGAAACGTCATCGATTGAGAAGGAAAATGGTGAACGTGGGCACGAAAGGGATGGGGAGGAAGAAGAAGGTATGAAGTCGTGAAGAAGAGGAAGAATGAGGCATGAAGAAAAGGAAGAACTGATAGGCGTGGGTTGCAAATGGTAACAACGGAGTTTTTTTTGTAATTTCAATTCCCCTTTTCAAATTTTTGCTATTTTTACAAATAGTTTCAATTCTTTGTTATATGGGCAATTATATTGGATATCTTTGCTACCAGCCCAATTGCCCTTAATTGAAAGTAAACAAAATATAATTTATAATCTAGATATATAAAACTTTTCAAAAAAAAAAAAAATTGATATGTATAAAAAATTAAGAAATCAATTTTAAGATAAAATCATGCATAATTGAAACCATAGGTATATTGTGGACATTATAGTTAAACCATATCAATTTAGGTTAGGTTTGATAATCAATTTAGGCCCCGTTTGATAACCATTTTGTTTTTTGTTTTTAGTTTTTGAAAGTTAAGCTTATTTTCACCTAATTTCTCTATAATAGAGATTATCTCCCCTAAGTAAGTATTTGAACTCTTAGCCAAATTCTAAAAACAAAGTCAAGTTTTTGAAAGCTACTTTTTTTACTTTTCAAAAGTTGACTTGGTTTTTTAAAACATAGGTACAAAGTAGATAAGAATACATATAAACTCATTGGTAGAAATAGTATTTTTAGGTTTAAATTTCAAAAACTAAAAACAAAAAACAAAATGGTTATCATACGGGGCCTTAGTTTTTAGTTTTTGTACTCGTTTTCTTACTATTTTTTTATAATGGTTTCTTTGAATTCTTAGCCAAGTTCAGTTACTTTTAAAAAAAATAATTTTCAAAATTTTGCTTGGAATTTGAAAACATTTATAAAAAGTAGGCAACAAAATAAACTCAAGATAGAAGTAGTGTTTATAAGTTTAATTTTCAAAAACTAACAACTAAAAACCAAGACTTCATTTAATAACCATTTAGTTTTTTATTTTTAGTTTTTGAAAAATATGCTTGCTTTTTTCATAATTTATCTTCATTTTCTCTATAACGATTTCTATCTTTCTGAGGCACCATTTAAGTTTCTAGCCAAATTTCAAAAATAAAAACAAGTTTTTGAAAAACCAAATGGTTATCAAACAGGACCTATATTTTTTAGTTTTCAAAACTTAGCTTGATTTTTGAAAAACTAGGTACAAAGTAGATAAGAAAATATAGAAATTCAATGGTATAAGTAGTATTTTTAGGCTTAATTTTCAAAAACCAAATGCTTATCAAACGGAGCCCAAACGATTATGAAACGTCTTATTTTTCAAATTTTGGCTTCTACTTAACACTCACAAATTTAATTTGGCTTCTTCTTCCTCTAATAGTCTGTTGTTCTCTCTCCTTAGACTCCCTTCCCAACAAAATCCTCTTTTTTTCTATAAAAAAAAAAAAGGTGAAAGTTCTCCCAATTTTGAAGCATATTTTCAAGAATGAGAACATGTGAATGTAAGTCTACTTGGGTAAGAATTTGATAATTTATATACATGAAAAACATAATCTTATATGCAATTATGTTGTGTGGTAATGACAATAAATTATATTAAAGCATTTATACACATGTTCTAGTAGAAATTCTCATGGTTTTTTGTATAATATTTTGTTGGAATGAATCAGTATTGAGATCTACAAACACCCCAAGGAAGAAAGGATTGCAAGAACATGGGGAACAACAGCTTCTGGTCTGCCTTATGTTGATGAGGCTATTAAGAATGCTGGAAATTGGCTCATAGGAGGTGATCTAGAGGTCATTGAACCAATCAAGTACCACGATGGCCTTGATCGTTTTCGATTATCGCCTGCTCAACTTCGCAACGAGTTGACCAACCGCAATGCCGATGCAGTCTTTGCTTTCCAGCTTCGCAATCCCGTGCATAACGGTCATGCTCTGCTCATGACCGATACTCGTCGTCGCCTTCTTAATCTGGGCTACAACAACCCCATTCTCTTGCTTAATCCATTGGGTGGCTACACCAAAGCTGATGATGTTCCTCTTCATTGGAGGATGAAACAACATCAAAAGGTATATTTATGTTTCATATCATATTTCATCTCAATAAATAGTGTTGCTTACAATGAGAACTTTTTTCGTTTGTCGTTTCACTGATCGCAGTTTTGTCGTAATGTCTATTTTGCATTCTTCTCATCAACATTCTGAAATTGACTTAGGTTCTTGAGGATGGTGTTCTTGACCCCGAGACAACTGTCATCTCCATCTTCCCGTCGCCGATGCACTATGCTGGTCCGACCGAGGTGCAGTGGCACGCAAAGGCAAGGATCAATGCAGGGGCTAACTTTTACATCGTCGGTCGAGATCCTGCAGGCATGGGGCATCCAACTGAGAAAAGGGATCTATATGATGCTGACCATGGGAAGAAAGTATTGAGCATGGCACCTGGTTTAGAGCGCTTAAACATCCTTCCTTTCAAGGTACTTATAAACTTCAAACTTTTCTGCCACTATCAATTCACATTACATTGATTCAATTCCAACTCTAAAACAGGTTGCTGCATATGACAAAACTCAAGGAAAAATGGCCTTTTTTGATCCCTCAAGACATCAGGATTTCCTTTTCATATCAGGCACCAAGGTACTTTCTGATAACCAATATCGGCTACTCGAGAGAATCGTTCGATGTCGTTTCATAACATTTCCAGCAGGAAACAACTGTCGTTTGTCTCTAAAACTAAAAACAAAAAAAGGGCCATAAAGATCAGTACTACAAATCTAGGATTCTTCACAGAAAAACTGAAACATTCTGAGATGGTGTCTGATCTAAGCTTTTTTTGGTATTCGTTAGATGCGAACTCTTGCGAGGAATAAGGAGAATCCTCCGGATGGATTCATGTGTCCCGGTGGCTGGAGCGTATTGGTCGAATACTACGACAGCTTAGTTCCATCAAACAATGGGAGGATCCCCAAACCTGAAGCTGTAGCAGCTTAAATTTTACACATCATAGTACGTCATCTCAGCAAAACACTTTTATCTCTTGTTTGTAATATAAATTCGACATTGCTGAATAAAGTCATCTGAGGCAGTGGTTTTGTACAGAGAAACAAGCCATTGGCTAGCCCTGTTACATAAGTTCATATGGGGCATGTTGTAACATTTAAGTGTGATGCTTTTCTTTGAAGTTGGTCAGTGGATTTTCATTTTAGTGTGTTGTAATATAAGTGTGATTCTAGCTTTGTGATTATGAGTTCTGTTTTAGTTAAGTGAATCATTAGCATGGTAAACTTTAGAACTGATATAAGAGTGAGTAGGAGCAAAAATCTCTTTCTGAACAGGATTAACAGGTTGATAAGTGAAAATGAATGTCTCTAATCTAAGTAGATGGGTTGATCAGAAGGCTTTAATCCAAAGGATGGGACCAAAATTTTATCTAACAGAACTCTGCAGCATTATAGGCTAACTTTTCGACTTTTTCATTTGAAACTCTTCTGTTTTCTCATTCATATTCTATTGTAAACAGATGAGGAGTTTCATCTGCTATAGCATCTGGCTATGTATCTATTTATCCCATCTAACTCAGAATTGCAGAAATCTTCAGGCTTTGATTTTCGTGTTCGTATACGAAGCAAGAACTGAAGAATCACATGGAACTTTGACATCTGAACATGATGATACAGTAAAATCTAGTAGAAAAAAAGTTAAATCTGAAAGAAAGCAACTTCATCTTTGAAAGAAACTTGTAGTTTGTCTTTACCAAGAAAACAGGTAACTACCAAGAAAATGAAATGAAGTTGACAGATTTGGTCAATCTTTCTGGTTGGTTTTGGAAGAATGCTTAGACATCGAGCACACAGACTGCGGCTCTTTAGCACTGAAAAAGTACGCGTATTGACATCGGCATCGACATTGACATCGACATCGACATCGACATTAGAGAAATTTCTAAAGATACCTCAAAGTTCTCATCATCCCTTCTTTTAAATTCAACAAAAAATGGCTCATTCTGCACATCATAATATAAGCTATTTTGTTTTCTTTAGCTTCCAAACCATATTGAAATAACATCAATACCATTTCTTTGTATTTGAACCATAATTTCTTATACACTTCCAACTTGACATGAAGTCAAATACTGATATTCCAATCATTTTCCAAAGGGGTAGTTGAATTCTTCTTGAGCTCCCCTTTTTCACTACAATAAAATAATGGAGAAATGAACAAATCAAACCAGGATTATCTTGTCTTGTCTTCTCATGCACTCAACCTAGGATTTTTTTTTCTTTTGTCATATCATTACTTAGGCTAAATTATAAAAAAGTATGCTTAACGTTCTTCTTTGTTTCAAATATATCTTTGTCATTTTAAAAGATACAATATTACCCTCGAACTTTCATAAATATTTCAAAATTACTCTTGAAGTAGAAAATCAATTAGAATGTTGGACGAAAAGTTGATGTGACAGAACGTTGTTCTTCTAAACTTAATCCAAACAAAGGTCACTATCACTGCCACATCATTCCAGCCTGCCACTGCGTCAATTTTCTGTTAGCATTCGAATAGATTTCTATTCTCATAGGTAGTTTTGAAATATTTATGAGAGATGGGAGAGAAATATTAAAACTTTTGAAAAAAATAGATATATTTTTTAAACAAAGTTGAGATATTTATAATAATTTGGCCTCAAAAAAAGCTTCTTTTTGGTAGGATTTCAGAGACATCATCAGTTGTTGTCCAATGTTCGGTCATCATCTTGACGAACTCGTAGTAATCAACGTGCCCGTCTCCATTTAAATCAGCCTCTTTGATCATCTGAAAAACTTCCTCATCTGTTAACTTCTCCCCCATATTAAGCATCACAAGAACATGGCTCAGCTGCAAAAAACAAAACAATTTTTTTATGGGTTTTCTCAAAAAGTGGAAAAGATTTTAACTTTGTTCATAAAAGAAGCAGATCTTTGTTTTTTTTTTTTTACCTCGTTTGCTGATATATATCCATCTTGGTTTTCGTCGAACACTTTGAAGGCTTCTTTGAGCTTCTGCTCTGTTTCTTCCTAAAAAAACAGGACAGAAGAAAATGGATTCATTAGAAGAAGAAAAAACCTCAAAATTTATGGGAATGAAATGACACAGACCTTCATGGTTTTGGTCATCAATTTGAGGAATTCCCAGAACTCTATGGTTCCATTTCCATTAGCATCAACTTCATTGATCATGTCCTTGAGTTCTTCCTCTGTTGGATTTTGACCCCATTTTCTGATCTCTGTTCGCAGGTCATCAATGGTTATGCAACCTGCTTGTTCATCAACCAGATTCACAAAATGAAGACATAAATTGAGCTGTTTTTCAACTGAATTGAATCTTGATGTTAGGGAAAAAGAAAGAAAGAAAGTGACCCACCATCTTTGTTCTTGTCAAATAGAAGAAAAACTTCTTGAAGCTGATCCATTTGTTCTTTGGTCAGACCTTCTCCAAACTCCATGGAAATCTTAGAAAGAGAACTAAAACAAAAGCTTCAAAGATAAACAGAGGGAGAGAGAGAGAGAGAGAGAGAGAGAGAGAGAGAGAGAGAGAGAGACCTTGTATGAGTATTTATAAGGGCCAGACCTCAACAACCACAATACCAAACCCAAATATTAAAATGATATAATTTCCAAGAGTCAAATAAACTTATATAACCAAATGAGTGTCTCATTTAAAGTTTATTTCTTCCTTCTTTTACCTAATGGGTTATTTAGGATGCTAAATGGATTATAATCACATTAGTTATAATGGTATGTGGGATTATATAATGTTGTTTAAAATGTAGAGTTGTTTAGCCTACCATTATACTAGTCTGTGTTTGGGGTGCAAACTGCAGAGTACTTCACGATTATTATAACACAAGTTATTCTAACATTTACTCCAAACAGACCGTAAGAGATTATTTAATATACTGGACACTTTTGCATTGTGATAAATATAGAAAAATACTTAAGTGCAATCTGGTAAATAGGAGTCTCTACTAACTTTTTTGATGTGATGTGTGTTTATAGATCTATTTCTATTGCATTTAATAAATAAATGGATCTCACTTTAAGTAAGATGTTATATCTTCGACTAAAAGGTCACAAGGTTGAATTTTCACTTTACATGTTAAACTAAAAAAGGAAAAATTTGTACTATGACCTTTTAATCAATAAAAGATGTGTTACATTAGATAGTTATGGCTTGTTTGGAGTATAGGTTATAATAACGTGTTATAATAACCTATGAAATACTTTGCACTCTAAACACATATTATTATAACCTCAGGTTAAACAACTCTGCATTTTAAATAATATTAAATGATTTCATAGACTATAATAACTCGCATACTATTATAATTCATGTTATTCTAATTCACTCAGCGCCCCAAATTGACATAGGTAAATGTTAGTTTTTAAATATATAAAGTAGAAAAGTTTTTAAAAAATATTATATTGACCATATATTCTATGAAATGAGACTTATAACCATGTTGTGGTGTGTGATTATGTTGGCAATTTCTCGTTTGAAACAAATTTTATTTTATTTTTTTATTTTTTTAGGAGAATTTAAGTTATCAAAATAATGTATTGTAATGACAATTCCATTGAATTTCACTTAGGTCAAAGCTTAAGCAATTTCAGAGAAGTTTTTAAGTTTAGACTAAAAGTAATATTCAGCCCCAAATTGCACGTAGATGTGTTCATGATATGAGCAAATACATACAAAAGAAATCATTTTTTTTAATTAGCTTGAATTTTTTTGTGGGGTTCATGAACAAACTTGATCGCGAAGATTCAAATTATTTTTCTTTCTTTTTTTTATAGATGTTTTTTTCTCCTTCTTTTTTTTTTTTTTACTTAGCATCTTTCAATCTTTTTCAAGAGAATTCAAAGAGAAGAGGGCAGAAGGAAGAAAAAAAATGTAAATTCCGTATAGCATAAAAAACTTGACTCTTATTATTTCAAATATTATATTTTGATCTTTGTAGTTGTACATTATATATATATATATAAAATGTGTTTGAGTCCTTGTCTTTTGAAGTTTTGTAGTATATTTAATGGAACTTACATGGCATATTGGGTCTAGTATAAAATTTAGAATGGACTAAAAATTTTTGTGAAATGTAATACAAAAATCTAATGATAAAAATCAAATTAGTCATGAATAGAATGTTTTTTTTTAATAAGAATATAAATATATATAAAAGCTTGTTCCCGAAGGCAATCTATTTGACAAAAAAAAAAAAAAAGGTTTAATAATCATAACATAATTAAGAATGTAGGGGCCAACACTTTTGAAAATAGTAGACAAGACAAAATGTACTTTAACTACTACACGGTTTCTTTCCACTTTCTAATTCTCTATTGTATCATTCTATGTGTTTGCTTTCACAGTCCTTGTCGATTTTTTTTTTTTTTAATTAAGAAAAAAAAACCTCAATTCATAAAAGTTTATTTAAATCTAAATTTAGAAGGCGATGTTGAAGAAAACAAAATTTTGGGCGGATGGTTGGTTAGTCTCTCAACCTTTTTCATTAAAATTTCAGTGTGTGTTTTATGTTGTGGTGGAGCATAAGTTTATTAGTACCAATTTTGAAGGGATGAACATTAATTCCATGAGTTCTAACATTACAATTTAAAAAAAAATATGGAACATCGGGACATCGGGACGTGACGAATTTTGATATAAGTTTGAGTTCAAATATGGCTAGAAAACATACCTACTAGGGTTGAAAAATGATGAGAGATTTGGAATGTTAGAGTTAGATAGATTCTTCTGGTTTACTTAAATGGTTGGTAGGTGCTTCACAATGGATGTTTCCTTTTGAAAAAAGTTAAGGTGAAAAAAAGTAACTAAAAAGGTTAATATTTGACTTTAAATCCATCTCATTGTCCTTGCTTGGAATATTCTATTGGAATAAACTCTCTGTTACTTGAGCAGGAGGACCAAGTCAATGAAAAAGGGGTTTTTCTATAGAGTTAAACAATATGTTAGAAACAATATGTTAGAAATTGAAATATAAATTTTTTATCTTTTGATTGAGAATATATAAGAATATATGTCTTACCTAATTGAACTACTGTGTTTAACATGGTGAAAAGAGTGTTTTCAATTCAGAGAGGAGGGGGAAGTTAGATTAGAAAATCTAATAACGGATAAAAATGATGTAGTTTAGTTGACCCTTCACATTCTTAATGTCTCAAAATTAACTTTCCAAGATTTACTTTTTCAAAATAACCGAAGAAAAAAAAAAAGAGGGTCATTTATTAGACTTTTTTTTTTCACTTCAACTATCCTTTCTTAATAACCACCTAATCCTACTGTTTTTTTTGTTGCTAAAGTAACTCATATGATCATTAGAGATGTCCACGAGACGGGGCGAGATCGGTGAATGACTTTCCGTCCCCGTCCCCGTGAAATTCCTCATTTAATTTCGCGGGGAACGGGGTGAAGATTCCCCGCGAAGAATTCGCCGGATTCTCCGCGGGGAATAATTCCCCGTTTACCATTTCTATTTTTCTACATTTTATTACATAATTTCTTTTTTTTTTTTGAATTTTTTATTTAAATGGTTAATTACTCATTAGAAAATTCTATTTAAGAGACTTTTTTTTCAATTTTCTTAAAAAAGTAAAATGATATGTAATAAAAATTTAGAATTATGGTTTATTATATATACATAAATAAATATATATATATTTAAATAATAATAATAAATCGAGGTGGAGACGAGGAGCAGGGCGGGGACGGGGTCGGGGTCAAGGACGGGGAATGTATTCCCCATCCCCGTTTAGCCAACAGGGAAAAAATCATCCCCGCTCCCTCCCCAATTCCCCACCTAAACGGGGACGGGGCGAGGCCCCGCAGGGAAATGGACATCCCTAATGATCATTCTTAGAAAGGCGTCCAAAATAACCTTTGATTTTAACAAAATAATAAAGTTTTAGGTTCGAGTGAACTCCAGTTTCAAGAAGCAATTACATTTGTGATGACTTTCAAGGCATACAATTTCATATACGAATAGCATTGTCCCAAACAGTCTGAATGGTACGCCAAAATGAGTATAGTTCAACAGTAATTGACATTTACTCCTTTTTTTGAGGTTGGAGGTTCAAATCCTCACATCCCCACATTTTTTTGTACTAAAGAAGAGGGGAAAAAAAGCAGTCTCAATGGTATTTCTACTTCAGCATACAGCAGATGTATAACTAAATGAAAAGAGAGAAGAAAGTGACAATGTTTCTTTCTTGCTTCTTTTGGTGGTGGGAAAGTAACGGCAGGGTTTGGGATTCTTTTCAATATTTGCAGCTATCCAAAATCATCTCAGCAAAGAAAGTAAGCTAATATATTCATCTCCAGAGGTTATCTAATATCATTGCAAGATAAGAATATGTTGTACAGTTTTTTTTTTATTACATGTAAAATGCCAGGAAAACAGTATCCATCCTAATAAAGCATTCAATTTTCTTCAAAACGAGCTACACTAAAAGCTTTTATTTCCACTTGTTAGTAAGAAAAAAGACTTACGAAGACGTCTCAGATGGTTTCTGAACTTCCCGGAGCTGGACTGAATTGTTGAAGCAGTGATAAAAGCCAAAGTGTGGGAATCTCTCATACCAAGTTTCCTGCTGAGCATGTGTGTCCCAATGCTCCCCACTACTGCTCTTTCCATACTTGTGAACCCAGCCTGAACCGTTGTGGCCCTCGCCCCATGTACGATTCCACCGTTCTCCGTGCTTACCTTCCCACCATGTTTCTCCCTGTTTAACCCCATGACCATTTGGATCAAAGTTTTCATCCCATTTGTCGCCCCACTTCGTCCAACCATCACCTTCACATCGTTCAGCCCATTTATCTGTGTACTTAATGCTGCCACCTTGTCCATCATACTTTTCACCCCATCTGCAAGAGGAAAGTTACATGCTAAAGAAGATCGAAATAGACAATTTCTTAAGAAGCATGTATGTCACCAAATTATATGTACAAAATCTAGAGAAAGGAATCAGAAGATTGAGAATGCATCGTAAAAGGCCAAGTCAAGAGGACAGCAAGAATAATGTGGTTAATTAACATCACTAACGTTTGAAAAAAACATGTTACCTTTCATGCCAGGTATGAGCATGACCAGGATCGACATATGTGTTCGGGTCAATTCTACACCATTTATGAGCATTTTTTTCAGCTTGACCAGAGCCACCATAATATTCCCACCATTTCTCTTGCCACTCGGTGCCACTTCCATTTTTCCCCCACTTGTCTGCAGTTTTTTCTAGGTGCACAACGCCTTGCTCCTGAAAGAAAGTTAGTTCGGTTAAGATGATTTAAAAAAAAAAAAAATTGTGCTTGCTGCAAAGATTGAAATTAGGAATCATATGTTAGCTACGAGGTGTTGAGGGAATGAACTGGAGGGAGAGATCAAGCAATTTGCAGGATCCACTATAGAGATGGATCTCTTGTCATTTCCAGACATCTAAACATCAGTGAATCCTTTTCAAATATCAAAGAGAGACACAAAAGAATCTGTTAAATATTAGCATGAGTTCAACAACAATATGGGTTCAACAACATTTGGGGGGAAGATTTGAATCTATGAGTCTGACCTCTAAGTCATAAGCCTATACTTTATGCGAGTTGAGCGAAACTCTTGTTGGCAGACATTAACTGACATATTGTACATTACACATTATAAAGGCATTTCCATCTTCTCGCAACACTCAATGAGTGATATAACTTCATTTTCAAAGATAAATTAAACTAGCATATGAATGTGAACTGACGATTAAGCACTTTAAGTGAGTGCATAAAACAAACTATTTTAACAGGATATTGAAATAAAAATCAATTTTTTTTTTTTTTGCAAATGGAGATAAACAGATGATTGAGAGTCGAGACTTTAACTGCTTGCATAAAAGCAAATATGTTACAAGGATAATGAAACAGAAGCAAGCAAATCAGTAACAATTCAAACTGACCTGCCGCATAGATTCTCTCCAATATTCACGCCAAACATTTCCATAGGCATCGCGACCAGATTTCTCTGAACCAAGTTCCTTATAGCCAAACTCATCAGCAGCTTCCCAATACTTGTTCTGCCACTCAGTGACTAGGTCTGCGCTAACTCCCCTGGTTAGTGTCCACTTGCAAATCACTCCATCTGGTCTCTGCTCAACTCCTGTCTCCTTCCACCATCGTGAACCATCTGAATATATTCCTTCAGTTGATTCCTTATCTACACTACTAAGTGCCTGTGATGCTTCTGCTGCGTGTACCGAAAACTCTATCCCAACATTTTCATCTTCCTCCAAGGAATGTGTCTCTTTACTGGATTCTGATGCTTCTAATTTTTCAACATCCACTGATGATTGAAAGGGTGGTAGAAGAGGTTTGAGTTTGCTTTCAGAAAGTTTGCTCTGAAATGGAATTGAGAGAAAGCCAACCGGTGGCTCTTTCTCCTCAAGAAGGTTGGATAACATTGGATATGCCTGTGATTTTCCAGCTGGTCGCAACTCACTCGAAGTATTACCACTCCTATCATTATCTGGAGGGGGTGTCCAAGACCAGAAATCTGGACCAGGCGCCCCAGTTTGTGAAGTTTCAGACTCAGGTAACAGGGTGTTCTCACTTTGAAATTCAGATAGTGCTAAATGAATCAAAAACAATAAACAAATGGACAAAAAGAAAGAATTAGTCTGATTACCTGAACAACCACATAACCATTAATTTTTTATTTTTGGCAAACTGAACCACCATAATACTAGTTCTATATTGATTTCTAGTCATGCTGGTCAACACTGCCATTATTTTCTTCATTAGAATATTGATTACAGATCTACATTAATCAATCAATTTTCTGATCTTGAAAACTGAGAGAAGATATGCCTGGTCAAACATGAAAGTTTATTTATTCGGTAATAAGCCAAACGGAAATTTGTTAACTACTTGTAGTATTCAAAGTTCAACTTGAAAGAAAGTCAAATACAGTAGAGAAAGCAGCCAAGAATTTATATAAATATGAAACTTGACCTCAACTCATATTATTAAAGCTCTAGGGCTTTTGTAGTCAACAAAATAGATCAATTCTTCAGGATTCAATAATTCAACTCCTTCAATTAATCATACCTTCTTCACGATCTACCAGTCTGCCGTTATTCCTACGATTCAAATTCACAGAAATATCTGATTCACGCGAACTCGACTCTGCGACTGTTGCTAATCCAGCCTCACCGACAAGTGCACGAGCAGCAGCAATGGCGGCAGCAGCTCGATGTATGACCTGCAACCGCTGAATCCGATCCCTTTCCTCCGACGGGACCTGAAGAATCTTACTGAACTCGTCGCTCTTCTTCTCCAACTGATCAGTACTCGGATCACCGGCATCGCGGTCGTCATTTTCCACAGTATTCTCCACAACTTTCTGAAACTCCATAGATTTCCTCTGACGCTCCACCGCGTTCTTCCACATCCCGAGATACGATTCTCCTCCATTGGAAACCCTAATTCTCAGTCTCCTCGTGCCTCTTGCGCGCCGAATCTCAACCTCCCGTTCCAGAGGGAGAAGGAGAAAGTTCTTGTCGTTGAGTTGGGGTAAGTGAGAAGCGGCGGTGGCTCGTGGACAAGCTCCTAATCGGAACGCCATTAAGCCGGAACAACAGAGATGAAAATGGAAATGGAATAAGCACAATGAATTTCAGTTGAATTTCAGGGCGTGATTTGATCTGTAAACGCCATTTTTCTTCCTCACAGTAAGCTGCCGAGTCCTCGGGAAACGGAAGAGAGGAAATTTCTTGAAATGGAAGAAAGGCTGTGATGCCGTTACCCACCGGTCACCTTTCTTTCAAATAACTGTTTCTTTATTCTTCACATTTTGGACGGTGACACGTTGCGTACTGTAAGCTTCTTGAGTTTGTTAGAAGTTAGAAGTTAGCAGAACTTAGAACTAATTCAGTTTGTTTAGTTCAACAAAATATAGAGTTTTACGTTAAACATGTAAAACTTCTTTAAATTAAATTTGATTGAATAATTATTTATTTTTTATTTTTAAAAACTATTTATTTTTTATTTTTAAAAATTAAGTGTATATTTGGTTAATGGTTGTAATTTTGCTACAACTTAAGAACTATGAGTCTTACATATGTATTACCATTAAACTATATCTAAACTTTTTTTAGTTAAAAAAGTAGGTAGAAAAGAAAATTTGAACCTATGTGAGAATCTAATAATTTAATTAGTCGAGTCATGCTTTACAAAGACTTTAGGACTTGTTTGGGCACAAGTTAATAATAACATGTATAATTATAACCTGTGAAATACTCTGCACTTCAAACACAAATTATTATAATTTCAAACTATACTACTCTATATTTTAAATAATATTATATGATTTTACATATTATAACCCTATGTTATTATAACCTACTCAACACTTTAAATAGCTCATTGAAGTTTATGAAAATATTTTGCATTTCAAGAATTTAAGTTTTAGGAAGGATTCTTGGTTTTAGATTTTAGATGATGTTGAAATTTTAGAAGCGTTTGATTTTGGAAGATTTTGGGTTTAGCAAAGGCTTTCAAGTTTTAGTGGATTTGGAGGTTTTAAAGAAGAGTTTAGGCCTTGTTGACTTATCATGAATTGGAATAAAGAAATATTGATGATGTTTACTAGAATGAAGGAAATTGAGAATCACTCTTTTAAAAAGGGACAATCTTATTCCTTGTAAAAGGTGATCAATTCTATTCTTATTTATTACTTTACACTATTTACCATTTATATCTCTCTTTTTTTTTTCCGTTTTTTGAAAACCTGCCATTTACATATGCAAACTATGTTCCTTTCTTTTTTTAAAAAAATATCTCATGATAGTATTCATAAATAGAAAATTTTAATTTTTTTTTCTTAATTTTAAAACTCAAAATTTATAAATTTTCCTCTTTCCCTCTCTCAACCTTGATTACTAATTTAATTTATATTTTAAATTTTAATTAAATTGACAGTTTCAATTTCAAATTCATTATTAATAAATAATATAACAATAAAATTGAGCAATGTTCTCCCTTCATAGTTGTTCTTCTAAGGGAAAAAAAAAGCATATAAGTAAACGATTAAAGTTATAATTTCATTTTGACGAGTTACTATAAATTAATATCAAATAAAATGTAAATATAAAATTTATGATTATTAAATAAAATATTATAAACTATATATTTTTTTTAATTTAAAAAAGTCTTGTACCATATTATATTATTTAATTAATGCATTTTAATGGATTAAAAATATAAAAGAACATTATGATAATTATCATATATTTTATTTCAATTTCATAAGAAAGTAACCATATCAATGAATTTTTTTTAGTTCCAAACAACTCCTAATAAACAACATCAAAGAAATACATTTTCATTCCAATTTCAATCTATTATGATTCATAATATGTAAACAAGACCTTAAAATTTTAGAAAGGTACGTATATTTTGAGGGGTTAGGTTGTTGGGAGAAAAAATATACAATAATAATAATCACAATAAAATTATTATAATATTAAATCTCCTCTTCCACTGGATAAGCCAACAAATAAACTAGAGTCACAAAATATTAAATATAACGAAATAGGGAAAAGAGAACGACACCGGAATTTATACTGGTTCGCCCCAAACTTGGGACTACGTCCAGTCTTCTGCAATTGTAGGTTCTACTATAATGGGAGATTACAAAAGTTCTCAAAACTGGCGCCACAAACTAACCCTCAATAGCCCAACAATGGCTATTGACTTCCAAGTATCACAACTCGATAGCTTGAGATAAACAATAAAAAAAAATCCAAGAGAAAAACTCACATTTTTCTCACTGTCACACAGCTGCTAACCAAAAAAAAAACTATCGGTAAAATTTCGTGCAAAATTGCTCACAATGATAAAAAAAGTTGCAACATATATATATATATATATATATATATATATATATATATATATATATTGCCTTTAACATAAAACATGATTAATGGGCCTTGGCCCATTGCCTTCACTTTCCTCTTGAGGTGCTTACTGTTTTGGCTCTAACCCCAACAATCTCCCACTTGGAGACAAAACGACGATTTTGCCTCTCACTTCAACAACGCTCTGAACACCTTGGTAAACTCTAAGGCACAACTCTCACTCCAACTGTTATTTCTGATCTTCTTGGCAAACTCCAAGGCTCAAATAAAAGATACCTGAAAACACAACAAACTCACAAAAAACCAGGCAACCATCAGAATATAAACTGTAGTGCATCTGCGTTTGCCCCGAGGTATGGGCTCACTACGTGGATCTGTCTCCCAGACGAAAAAGACAGGCACGTACTCCCACTTCAGCTAAGTGGTACTAACTGACATTGTTCCTGAAGAAGATACACTCTGAGAAGGGCTTGAATCCTCTATTCAAGCTTGCTGCCAATTTAGAGACTTTACCTTTGACCTTAGCAACTGCTCTGGCCTTCTACTTTGATGCCTCCACTCGCCTAGGCGACTTCTTCAATTCAACTGTCCGTCTGACAATTGGGGGTTCATGATAGCCATCAACTTTCTCTCATGGACTTCCCAATTGTTCTCGAATCAAGGATCCCGATCGATCGATCAAACTTGGCTATCATTGCTACGCTCAATCTGTACCTCTCTACTATAACCATCTACAGACTTTAATCGGCATCCATCGTCTCTTCTTCAAACTTTTCTTGGCAACATTTAACCGACATCTCGTATAATGTAGATTTCCGTGTGGCCAATCGCCACAACAGGGGATCCTCGACTGAATTTACATCAAGCTTCGCCAAACTCACAAATGTAGCCATCATCCACAACTTGCGGTGAGAGATAAGATTCATCTTGACATCGGGCACAAATCGACATCTCGCGAGCACAAATTATTCCCACATTCTGTCTCCGGACTAACCTCTCCAATCTCATTGGTCTTGGATATTTCACCATTCCCCATCCTCACTAAACCACGGCGGCCTCCTGTGAAGGATGTGAACAAACTCCTATCTGAAGCTATGTGAATAGTAGTTGCGCTGTCTAAAATCCACTCAGATGAATTATTGCTACTCTCTATGTCACTCCCAACACAGACACATGCATCTAGCACTACATTTGCCTCTTTATTTTGTCTTCCCTCCAGATCCTCTTTCAATTTTCTACACTCACTCTTAAAGTGACCTTTCTTGTGACAGTAAAAACATTTTATCTCTTTATTCCTATTATTCCACTTATTCCTACTGTTACTCGATGTATTTTCCTCATTAATATTCTCTTTTTCCTTAGTCATAACTAGAGCAGATCCTATAGTAGACTCCTTACTACTATCTTTTCTACGAATTTCTTCAGCTATGGCTAGATTACAAACACCAGAAAAGTGTAGAGTATTTTCACCTACTGAATTACACACTGTTGTCTTCATGGTTTCCCAACTATCAGGCAAAGAGGTTAATAACAGAATAACATTTACTTCATCAGTGAACTTTATTCTAACTGATTTCAACTGATTTATCAAAGTGGTTACCTCATTTATATAGGAATTCACGTAAGCATCCTCGACCATACGCATATTGAAAAACTTCCTAAGCGAGATAGATCTTATTATTTGTGCGGGTTTTTTTCATACTTCGCTTCATAAGCGCTTTCATTAACTCAATCGCAGATTGTCTCATTGGCTACCTGACTGGCCACGTCCATCGATAGACACATTCTGATTGCAACAACTGTTTCTTCATCAAGAATCTCCCAATCTCCATCTTTCATTCCTTCCGGTCTCTTTTTCAAAGCCTTACCCAGCTTTTTAACAGTCAAGTAGTCTTTGACCATCATCTTCCAATATTCAAAATTGTTCCCATTAAACTTCATGACTCCATCAAAACTTGTTGGCTCCACGTATCCCATGACTCCTGAACCAAAAACTCTGATACCACTTGTTGGGAGAAAAAATATACAATAATAATAATCACAATAAAATTATTATAATATTAAATCTGAAAGTGTCTAGATTAAGAAAGCGGAAGCAATTTTGGATCTTGAACACTCTAAGTTGATCAATTTTGTAAAATAAAATGCATGCTCAAAGTTTGGAAAAAGCAGAGGATAGAAAACTCAACTTTGAAGATCAAATTCTCTTCACTCGGTGGATGGTTTTCAACACGAACACTTCGTGGACAACCGTTAGAGTCTTCCCTACTATCTTCAGGCCTTGGAACGGATTGTGGGATCCTAGGTTGAGAGAATTTGGAAGAAAAAATCTCAAAGGTCACTAATTTGGGAATTTAGAATTTTCTCCAAAATTCTCACAACATCCCTCAAATCACCATTATATAAAGCTTCAAAAAGCTTTAATGGAGTGACAACTAAGGGTGATGAGGATTCTTTGAGATGGAGGTGGCCAATTTTGGTGAATTTTGAAGATGAGAGGGATTGGGCAAGTTGTATTTTGGATTTTATTGAAAATCCATGAAAATCCACATTTTACAATTAATTTTAATTCTAAAAATAATATTAAATTGTTTTTTTAATTAAAATTAATTTAATTAATTAAATAATTCAAAATTAATTTAATTAATTAATTTTTAATTTAATTTAATATCAAATATTAAATTAAATAAATTGTCCGATCCCGATCGATTTTCCGAACATGAATCTTTATTCATGCAATAAATCGATCCAATATTTAAATCATATTTAAATATATCCACCTCCTTTTAATCATAGATTAAACTATGATTCGTTAAATATATCACATATAATTAACGCTTTCTTCCAAACTCGAATTTGAACAATTTAAATTATTTTCTCTCAAATTGTTACAAGGCTTAGTCCGAGCTAGTAAGGAGGACCTAATGGACCTACAGATCATGAGCTCTAACGATACGAGATTAACCTACCCAAACTCTTTAGCCTAGCTAATCAACATTCGTTAACCACCGGACACTCCACTAAAGCCCAATGGTCGCACTCTCTCCTCATCAGTAGAAATATTTCGTCCACTCGATATAACCATGATTAGTAAGTCGATCCTTCACAGTCATTCGTAATTACAGCTGGGTCAAAATTATCGTTTTACCCTCAGAATTACCTCTTGTTCCTTAAGTTCCACCGATCCTCTAATGAACAATTGGTTTGTGGTCCAACCAAAGAAACCAAATCCCTCTCGGGCCAATGAGAGGGATGAGCCCATTGTTCAAGACCCTTGAGTCGATGCTTTAAGGGAACAACCTTTCTACTAATCCCTAAAGCGGGTAGAATGAATTCCATCTTCTTGAACTATGTTCCCACTATCTACCCGGTTTATCCTCGAAATGGGAGGCTTATTGAGTCGGCGGTCTCGAGCCACTCTCACCCATGCAAATCTAAGGATAATCCAAGAAAACAGGGTCCATAGAATGCTCGGGATTAAGATCGAGTTACCAAGGTCATCGTATGAATATAGTCGATTAAAACAAGAGAACGAGTTATAAAGTCTAAGTGACTATTGCGTGGTCCATCTTATATGCAAACTCATTGCATGGCGCCCCACTCACATGTCTCCACATGAACGATTAAGGATCACATCGTTTGTTCTCTCTGAAGTGTGGGCGCGTCCATAGTGTCCCCGTGATAAGGTACCCAACCTTATCCTTATACTATAAACTGCTCCTGGCTATAACTTGAACTTGATCCACTTTTATGTCACACATAAAGTTCAAGTATTCATCCTATAGCCAAGGGTTCTTTTATTGGATTAAGGTTACACAAAACACAAAAGTCAATAATACCTTTCTTGAATAAATAACAACTTTATTGTGATATAGAATATACATTCGGTTTACAAAACCACGAGTTTTAGGACAAAAAACCAACAATCTCCCACTTGGACTAAAACGTTTGTGGGGTAAAACATCTTGAGTAAAGAAAAATTGCCCCTTTATGACAACCCGTAGTCCTGGAGACTCTCTGCAGGTGTCCTCAAACACTTTAGCCGTGCGTGAGGGGCTTTGTAAACGGATCGGCAATGTTGTGCTGCTCAGAATCGATCTGCGTGACGATCACGTCTCCTTGTTGCACAATCTCCCGATGAGATGGTATTTGCGCTCTATGTGCTTTCTCAGTGCTTATGGCTTCTTGGTTTTTTAGAATTTGCCATCGCACTACTATTATCACAATAAAGGGTGATAGGCAAATTCATATTTGGAACAACTTCCAAATCGATCCAAGAACTTTCTAAGCCATACACCTCTCTTCGCCGCTTCGCAAGTGCGCGACGTACTCAAATTCTCCATGGTGGAGTCGGCAATACAACCTTGCTTTATACTCCTCCATACTATAGCTCCTCCGTTAAGAGTGAACACTCGATCCCGATGTGGATTTCCTCGAATCCATATCGATCGAAAATCGAGTCGATATCCTCGCAAGGATCAAATCCTTTGCACCATACACAAGCATATAGTCCCTCGTTTTCCTAAGATATTTGAGGATGTTCTTAACGGCAAATCCGGTGATCATATCCTGGATTAGGCGATATCTCACGACTATTCCCATCGCATAGTATATGTCGGGTCGAGTACATAACATGACATACATCGGACTACCGACAGCGGATGCATAGGGGAATGCGTCTCATATCCTCAACTTTTTGAGGTGTCTTAGACACTGCTCCTGACAAATGAATTCCATGCCCGAAAGGTAATGAACCCTTCTTGGAATTCTCGCATCTTATATCTAACCAACATCTTGTCAATATAAGATGCCCGAGATAAATCTTGCTAGCGTTTTGTTCTTGCGATTCCGAACAATTTGGATTCCAAGGACAAATTGAGCCTCTCCCCCAAATCTTTCATTTGGAATTGGGTTGCTAGCCATTGCTTAACGCCAGTCAGGAACCTTGCATTATTCCCAATGAGCAAGATATCATCTACATATAGAACTAAGAAAGCTACAGTGGTATTGACTATCTTTTTGTAAACACAAGGCTCGTCAATATTCTGTTCAAAGCCATAAGATTTGATCGCAGTATCAAATCTTATATTCCAGGATCTAGAAGCTTGTTTCAATCCATAGATGGATTGTTTAAGCTTGCAAACCTTTTGCTCTTGACCCTGAACTATGAACCCTTACGGTTGATCCATATAGATACTCTCTTCAAGATTGCCATTTAGAAAGGCTGTCTTGACATCCATTTGCCAAATTTCATAGTCATAAAACGTGGCAATGGACAAGAGTATTCTAATGGACTTAAGCATGGCAACAGGGGAAAAGGTTTCTTCATAGTCTACCCCTTCCCTTTGGGTATAACCCTTTGCCACAAGTCGAGCCTTAAAGGTTTGCACCTTACTGAAGCGATCTCTTTTTCTCTTGTAGATCCACTTTGCAACCGATGAGGTCTTTCACCACCGGTTTGATCTACAAGTTTCGGACTAAATTGAAGTACATTGACTCCATTTCAAGGTCCATGGCTTTAATCCACTCGCTCCTATCTATATCATTCATTGCTGCTTATAGGTCAATGGATCCTCAACGCCATCATCGGTATGGCGACTTGGGTTTCAATCAAACCCATGTAACGGTTAGGTTGTCTAACATCCCTCCCACTACGTCGAGGCATTCTCAACACTTGAGAAGGGCTAACTTGATCAACAACTTTTGTTGATTTATCTGTAGCTTTCTTGGAAATTTCACTTAAGACAATCCTCTTTACGAGGTGATGATCTCTCATGTGGTCTTCTCTCTAAACGTGGTGTTTGTCGACACAAGCACCTTGTCCTCTCTTGAGGATCATAAAAATGTACCACCTTTCGCTTTCTTTGGAGTACCCTACGAATAGGCATAATTTTGAACGATGTTCCAGCTTTCTTTGGATTGGACACTAGCACATGTGCCTGACATCCCCAAATCTCGAAGTGGCGTAAACTCCCTTTACGCCCTTTCCATAACTCATGGGTGTGTTTCAAACACTTTTAGAGGAACCATGTTCAAAATATATACAGCAGAACTTCTATCGCATATCCCAAAACGAACTAGGCTAGGCGGTGAGCGTAGCTCATCATGGATCGAACCATGTCTAACAGGGTCTATTTCTCCTTTCGGATACACCATTTTGCTGAGGTGTACTAGGCGGCGAGAGTTGGGATACGATTCCATGTTCTATCATATTGTCTTGGAATCTCAAATCCATATACTCTCCACCTCGATCCGATCGAAGTGTTTTAATCGTTTTACCTAATGTGTTCTCAACTTCGCTTTATATTCCTTGAACTTTTCAAGGGTTTCTGGACTTATGATGCATTAGGTAAAGATAGCCATACCTAGAATAATCATCAATAAAATCGATAAAGTATTCATACCTCCTCGTGCCTTGACATTCATAGGACCACAAAGATCCTGATGCACGAGTTCCAAGGGGTCTTTGGCTCTATAACTTTTTCGAAAAAAGGTCTTTTAGTCATTTTTCCTCAAGACAGGGACTCACATGGTGGTAGAGAGTTGTCTTCTAATCGACTTAGAGGCCACTCTGACCAATCTCTCAATCCTATTGAGATTAATGTGGCCTAGTCTCAAGTGCCAAAGATAGGTACTAGGAGAAAGTTTCTCCTTTTATTTTTGAGTATCACTGCTTTTAAACATCTCTGTTTAAGATAGCTTTTACTCTGTTGGTCTTAACACATATAAGTTATTTTCAGCTTTAGCGAGAACATATTCGTACACCTCTTTTTTGCAAATGAACGCTTCATTATGATCAAAAGATACTTTATACATATGTTCAAGTAAACAAGAGATAGATATAAGATTTCTTTTGATTCCAGAACCAAAAGTACATTTTCTAATAAAATAAATCTATCTCTAAACAACAACTTCATCAAGCTCCCATCGCTTTGGTTGAGACAAACCTCTCCTGCTCCAACCTCGAGAGATATCTCCCCATCGCATGTTCTCGCTGCCAGAGAACTAGTTTCAAAAAAAGAAGAACAAACATGGTTAGTGGCTCTCGAATCTAATATCCAAAGCGGAATCATCATGTTCCACTAAACATGTTTCAATAACGAGTAAATCATATTTACCTTGTTTTTCTTTCTCACTTTTTTTTGCAAGGTACCTTGGCGCGGTTCTCTTCCAAGGCTCTGCCTCGCACTACAAAGGGAAACATTTTCCCGTGTGGCTTTGGCCTTCTGCGTGTGGGAGCTGTCCCTTCCCTTTGTCCTTCTTCTTCTTTTTCTCGAATACCACTTATTCTTAGAAAAGAAGGACTGACTTGTCCTGCAGGGCGATCCTCTTAGAACTTCTTCAAGTGACAACATTTGCCTCCTTCTCTTTCCTTTTGATTTCATGAGGACTCAAAAGTCTCAAGCTCGTTGAGGAGAGTAGTCGGGTTATACTCTATTTTATTCATCACCGCATTTGTGCGGAATGGCAGAAACTCTTCTAAGAGATTCCATAATAAAGGTTACTTGACTTCTCTCATCTATGATCGCCCCATTTACTTCAAATGACGTTGAAGTGGGTCATCATGTCGAGGACATGTTCCTAACAGAGGCTCCTCCTTCATACGGGAGTTGTAAACGTATTTGACAACATCATAATGGACCAGATGTAGGGGCGGTTGTCCAAACATCGCTGTAATGATCCCATGATCTCCTTTGCGGTGACCATGGTCTCATGTTTCTTAGACAACACATCGAGATATCTTTGGCTAAGATATAGACTCGCCTTCTCATTAGCCCTAATCCATCTTTCATAAGCATCCCGAACCATTCGGTTTGCAAATCGAGTGGGGAGAGGAGGACATTCCTCCGTTAAGACGAACCTCGATCATCATCGAGAACAAGAATCGTATTCAAGTTTGACTTCCGAGGTTCCATAGTTATCGCCGCTAAGTTTATTGAAGGCGAGTAATTGGATAAAAGAGTTCGACATGTTTGAAAAAGAATGAATTCTATTTAGTGAATTGTTTGTAACCTATCCAATTTAAGAATTTAGCAAAAGTAATAATGTACCCATAAACTCATTATTGTTTTTGCAACGATACTTCAGTGAGTCGTGAGCAACCGCTACCTGAGGGTAGTCAATCACTCCTTCATCAACCAAGACATTCTTGACTAAATGTTAATACCTAATAACTCTTATTCCTATAACATTCTAGTTATCGCAACTTTGGTCAAGAATTTACTAACACTTAGCAATTCTTGTAAGTGTGACCCGCCATTTTCGGACCTCGCAGGTCGGCCCCAACAATGCTACTCTGAACCGGAGACAAAGCCGGGAATGGACCTAAGAGACCTTATCCATTTTGGAGTTTGAGTTGTTCCAATCCCATGTTACATCCTCCGAATGGATGGTGCTACTTGAGCAACTGCAGCGCAACATGGGAATCTCACGGTCCAACCTAATGGAGAGACAGTAGGATGTGTTGACACACCTCCTTCACTCACTTACTATAAATACTTTCTCTATTCACTCTTGCTCTTGATTTATGCAAACACCATCCGAATGGGGATGCCCTATTGACATCACGAGGCCGAGCATAAATCTCACGGTGTGAACTTCGTGGAGAGCGTAAGAGGAAATTGATATATCATATATACCTTTTCACTCCCACTAAATATTTTAAATAATTTGGGTATACTTTTACTTAGGCATATTCCTATTTAAAACAATATGACCTAAGTCTACCAATATAACAATTATAATTGGAATTACCTAAGTCTATTAACCTTTTAATAAACCTAGGTCTATGAGTTTAATTTATTAACTTTTAATAAACGCCACTCACGAAAAGATAATTTATAAACCTATGGATTAATTTCACTCCTGTGTCGGTTCCTGTGTAGGGTGTTCCGCTTCCAAAATCAACAAGTACCTCAACCTAGCCGTGAACCTTCCTTAGTGAGAGTCCTCTTTTAATCAAAGTTTATAAATTATTGGTTTCCTAATTCTAATCTTATTAGAACTAGATAACCTAAGGTCTAATTAATTTCAGGTTCTAAAACCATTTTAAAACTAATTAATTAACCTTATGTTACATGCATTTCTATGTTATAAATGAGTTGAACATTCATCACATGAATAAACATACATTTATAACAAATCCATCACATGAAAAAAGCATAGTTATTATATGTTTAATTTTTAATTAATATAACCCTTATATTAATTATAATTAAAACATATAATATTTGTTTCATAAATTAATATAACTCTTATATTAATTCCTGTGAAACCCAATTAACATGCATACAATATATTATAACACTTATAACATACTTTCAATGCATGGAGCATGCTTCCTATGGTGGGATTTTAAAATCTATATGGCATACTTTATGCACATATAATTAGGGAATTTAATTAAAACATACATTCACAATACATAATTAATTAAACACACTAAAGTGGACTGGTTTTGGCATCTAATGCAAGCAAACTACTAAATTATTACAATAATAATCTAGAATTAACATCGAACCACTTCGAACTCTTCGAATTTGGGTCGAACCAGCTTGCAAATGTGTGAACCGGACCTTCATAAGGTTAAACCGGGCTGTAAAAGGATGAACCGGGCCTCCAATTAGTGAAACGGACCTCCAAAATGGAAAAACCGGCCTCAAAATAGTCAGAACCGGTCTTAAACCAACCGAACTGGACCAAAATCGAACCAAACCGGTCCAAAAACCATTGAACCGGTCAAAGTCAACTGAACCGGTCAATGGTCAACGGTCCAGTCAAAGTCAACATCATCTTCTCAAAAGCACGGGCCTGAAGGTTCAGATTTGAGGAAAAAAAATTAAAAATACAGCAGCCTCTGTTTTCCAATTTTCTTTGACCTCTTCAGCTTCTTTCTTCAAATTGAAGGCCTTCCCGAACTTCAATCGACCCGAAATTTTTACAGCTTATTCTACACACATTAATGCTCAAACACACTTGAGCAATTTGAAAATAAAGCACGAATTGATGCTCAATTTAAATGCCAAAACCAGAAGAACACTTTAGACGCCCAGAAAAATTGTATTTCAAAAAAACACCCACCACAGAACAAAATAGATCAAATTGAGTGCTCAAAATTGCTCTGATACCAATTGAAAGTGTCTAGATTAAGAAAGCGGAAGCAATTTTGGATCTTGAACACTCTAAGTTGATCAATTTTGTAAAATAAAATGCATGCTCAAAGTTTGGAAAAAGCAGAGGATAGAAAACTCAACTTTGAAGATCAAATTCTCTTCACTCGGTGGATGGTTTTCAACACGAACACTTCGTGGACAACCGTTAGAGTCTTCCCTACTATCCTCAGGCCTTGGAACGGATTGTGGGATCCTAGGTTGAGAGAATTTGGAAGAAAAAATCTCAAAGGTCACTAATTTGGGAATTTAGAATTTTCTCCAAAATTCTCACAACATCCTCAAATCACCATTATATAAAGCTTCAAAAAGCTTTAATGGAGTGACAACTAAGGGTGATGAGGATTCTTTGAGATGGAGGTGGCCAATTTTGGTGAATTTTGAAGATGAGAGGATTGGGCAAGTTGTATTTTGGATTTTATTGAAAATCCATGAAAATCCACATTTTACAATTAATTTTAATTCTAAAAATAATATTAAATTGTTTTTTAATTAAAATTAATTTAATTAATTAAATAATTCAAAATTAATTTAATTAATTAATTTTTAATTTAATTTAATATCAAATATTAAATTAAATAAATTATCCGATCCCGATCGATTTTCCGACATGAATCTTTATTCATGCAATAAATCGATCCAATATTTAAATCATATTTAAATATATCCACCTCCTTTTAATCATAGATTAAACTATGATTCGTTAAATATATCACATATAATTAACGCTTTCTTCCAAACTCGAATTTGAACAATTTAAATTATTTTCTCTCAAATTGTTACAAGGCTTAGTCCGAGCTAGTAAGGAGGACCTAATGGACCTCAGGATCATGAGCTCCAACGATACGAGATTAACCTACCAAACTCTTTAGCCTAGCTAATCAACATTCGTTAACCACCGGACACTCCACTAAAGCCCAATGGTCGCACTCTCCTCATCGTAGAAATATTTACATCCCACTCGATATAACCATGATTAGTAAGTCGATCCTTCACAGTCATTCGTAATTACAATGGTGGTCAAAATTATCGCTTTACCCTCAGAATTACCTCTTGTTCCTTAAGTTCCACCGATCCTCTAATGAACAATTGGTTTGTGGTCCAACCAAAGAAACCAAATCCTCTCGGGCCAATGAGAGGATGAGCCCATTGTTCAAGACCCTTGAGTCGATGCCAAGGGAACAACCTTTCTACTAATCCCTAAAGCGGGTAGGAATGAATTCCATCTTGCCGAACTATGTTCCCACTATCTACCCGGTTTATCCTCGAAATGGGAGGCTTATTGAGTCGGCAGCCTCGAGCCACTCTCACCCATGCAAATCTAAGGATAATCCAAGATAACGCGGTCCATAGAATGCTCGGAGATTAAGATCGAGTTACCTAGGTCATCGTATGAATATAGTCGATTAAGGCGATGAAACGGAGTTATAAAGTCTAAGTGACTATTATGTGGTCGATCTTATGCAAACTCATTGCATGCATAGTAGCGCCCCACTCACATGTCTCCACATGAGCGATTAAGGATCACATCGTTTGTTCTCTCTACAAAGTGGGCGCCCATAGTGTCCCTGGATAAGGTACCCAACCTTATCCTTATACTATAGACTGTTCCGGCTATAACTTGAACTTGATCCACTTTTATGTCACACATAAAGTTCAAGTATTCATCCTATAGCCAAAGGTTCTTTATTGGATTAAGGTTACACAAAACACAAAAGTCAATAACACCTTTACTGAATAAATAACAACTTTATTGTGATATAGAATATACATTCAGTTTACAAAACCACGAGTTTTAGGACAAAAAACCCAACAAAATCTTCCCTTCCACAGGATAAGCCAACCAATAAACTAGAGTCACAAAATATTAAATATAACGAGATAGGGAAAAGAGAACGACACCGAAATTTATACTGGTTCGTCCCAAACTTGGGACTACGTCCAGTCTTCTGCAACTGCAGGTTCTACTATAATGGGAGATTACAAAAATTCTCAAAACTGGCGCCACAAACTAACCCTCAATAACCCAACAATGGCTATTGACTTCCAAGTATCACAATTCGATAGCTTGGGATAAACAATAAAGAAAAAAACCCAAGAGAAAAACTCACATTTTTCTCACTGTCACACAACTGCTAACCAAAAAAAACTCTCGGTAAAATTTCGTGCGGTTGGCTCACAGTATAAAAAAAAAAATTGCAACACACATATATATATGTTGCCTTTAACCTAAAACATGATTAATGGGTCTGGCCCATTGCCTTCACTTTCCTCTTGAGGTGCTTACTGTTTTGGCTCCAACCCCAACATTAGGTTTGGAGCTTAAGATCATAGCTATATGTGACTATTAGTTTTTTTTTAAGTAAAAAAGGAGAAACTATTCTTAAAAAAAAAATAGAAAAAAATATTCTTTCAAAGATAATAATGTGTGATAGGATCATTTATCTTAAGTGGAACTGTTTGGGCACAGGTTATAATAATTGTGTTATTATAATCTGTGGAATACTCTGCACCCCACACACAGACTATCATAACCTCAAACTATACTACTTTTCATTTGAAATAATATTATATGATTCCACAGATTATAATAACTCACATACTATTATAACCTCATGTTATTATAACACACTCAGCGCCCCAAACAACCCATAAACTTTAATGTTTGTGTCTAATAGATCTTTAATAAAATGTCAAATGGGTCTCAAAAGTTTCAATTTGTGTCCAATAGGTCCTTGACGCATTGTTTCAAAATTAACAAACCTATTAGACATAAAATTAAATTTTGTAATTTTATGTCTAATAGTACATTAAACCTTCAATTTTGTGTCCAACAAGTTCGTAAATTTTTAAAAAAATCAAATAGGGCAACGACCTTGTTGGGATATATGTCCTAATCTCGTATATGTTTGTAATATTTATTATTGAAATAAATAAGAGTTATTTTTTCATCACTTTGTGTCTCACATATTTACAAACTTTATCCAATAAACTAATCTCCAGAGTTATTGAATTATGATAGAACTAGAACTTGAACGGTGTGTAGTGGACACACAGGGAGGATCACGTTCGAGTTTATGACCCGAACGGTCTACAGTATATGGATAGGGTTGGAGATCTAATCCTGGATACATTGTGGATGTGGCCCGCTTTGTATTAGATACAAACGAGGTGATTCAACTCGTTCATGTGGTTGACATGCGAGTAGGGGCATCCTATGCAATGAGATTGTACAATACCGGACCGTGAATTATTAGACCTACTGATGTAACATCGTTAACAGTATCAGACTAATAACTCCGTAGATGACCAATAGTGACTCGACCTTAATCCTGAGCGTGTTACGGGCTCCTGTCTGCGGGGGTTTGTCCTTTGACTAGTACGGGGGAGGGTGGTCACAGTTACTCACCCAATATGCCTATCTTCTCAGGGACATGACCACGTGGGGAGATGGGAACTTGACTACGCGAGATGGAATTCACTATTTCCCGACTTAGGGAAACTAGAGAGGTTGTTCCCTTAAGTGCTATCCCCAGGGCTTGGACAACGGACGCCCACCCTCTCACTGGGTCGAGAAGGGTGTTGTTTATGGTTGGACCATACAACGTTGTTGTTCATTAGAGAAGCAGTGGGACTTAAGGAGCAAGGGGTAGACATAGGGGTAAAACGGTAATTTGACTCAGTAGTATCTACGAACAACTTGTGAAGGGTCTGCTCACGGGCATTGGTTATATCAATGGACACAACTTGTCCTACAGTGATGGGAGTGCAACTAAAGGGCTTTAGTGGAGTGTTACCGTAGCTAATGAATGTTGAATAACCGGGTCAAAGAGTTTGATAGGTTAATCTCGGATCATTAGAGCACATCATCTGTAGGTCCATTAGGTCCCTCGGTTGGCTCAAACTGGATAAATTGAGGGTTTACAATTTGGTGTGGATTTGAAATGTTCAAATTCATTAAAAGGGTATTTATGTCATTTATATGAGATATGATTGACATAATATATAGTTTAATGTGACTGAGATTCATAATAAACTATAGGTTAGCCTAATTGATTAATTAGTGTTAATTTAGAGAAATTGAATTGAGAGAAATTAAATTGAATGTGATTCAATTTAAAATCCACAATTATACAAATGTGATTTGTATAATAAGGTATGAGATATCTTATTATATGTGTTATGCAAATATGATTTGCATAATCTAATGTTGTGGTAAAATGGTAATTAGGTGGAGATTTCAACTCCACCTATCACCATTATAAAAGGTCTTTGTGAGAAGGCTTTGTAAGTTCAATGGGTCATTTTTTGTAATCTCACCAAAAAAGAGCACTCTCTTCTCTCAATCTCTCTCAATTTTTCTCTCTACCCCAAGCCAAAGGGAGTTCTACCACTCTCCCTCTACTGAACGAGAACAACCGAGAAGATCTTTCGAAGATCGTGATTATAGAGATCGAAAGGTACGAAGAGTTCGTGATCGGAGAAGGAATTCGCGAAGAAGAGTTCTTCAACAAGTAATTGTTACTTTTAATTTACTGTTTTTCCTTCTTCTCAAGCATGTTTAGCCTAGAATTAAATTGTTTAGTTCAATTTTAAGAAACGTTTTTCACAACGAACACCATGACGATTCAAAATCGTTTCCGCTGCGAGAGTTTCATTCCCTTCAGACCTATTAGACACAAAATTGAAGGTTTAAGAATATAATAAATGTAAAAAATCGAAAGTTTAGAAATTTATTTAACATTTTTAAAACTTTATAAACTATTAGATACTAATTTGAAAAATCAGTAACCTTTTTAAAAGTTAAAAGTATAAGAATTTATTTGACACCTATATCAAAAATTCAAAGACCGGTTAGAAACTTTATTTTATTATTTATTTTTAAATTATAAATATTTTCCATAAGTTCTCAATTTTCATCCACGTCTCAAAAGCCCATTGCCATGAACAACAGCTCGGCCCAATAACAGTTTGTTTTTTTTTTTAAGCCGAATAACAGAATTATTAATGGAACAATAGTGGTTGTTCAAATTATCCAAATTCCATGTCTAGTTTCTACTGTTAGATTTTTTTCGTAATCTTGAAATTTGAAAATTAGTTAACTTGAGAGGGAGTACAAAGATTTGTGTTTGTCCCATTCAAAGCCACTAGCAAATAAATTAAAAACCAATGACGAAAGCAACAATAATAATCTATTAAAAAAAGACTTCAAACATTTATCAACCCACTAATAAATTTAATTCATGAACTAAATTATATGGCGTAAAATTACAAATTTAATATATGTTCATGTTGGTTTGGTTAGACTATTTCATTGTTTGTTGAGTAAGTTGGTTGGGTCATATTCAATTTCACTTTATTCTAATGTTAGTTTTTTTTTAATTAAATATATTTGATAAGAATAAAGAAAGCAACCATCATCAATGCATGATGTTGAAAAACATATTGGTCTATAATGACAACAACTTACGATAAATCAACTTCATCACTAAATCATTATGGACATAAGCCATTTTCTTCTTTTTATTACTTGATGTAACTCAATTCCTAGCAATAGGCTAGACATTAAATAGAGAAAAATCTTGTATTTGGACTTCTCCTCTCTATCTAATTGATTTTGATATCTTTGTAAAGGCGGTGGTCAAAACTGACCTCTTTTTATAATCAAAAGAAAAATTAAATTCTTTAATTTAGTTCTCAAATTAACTTTTAATTCAAGAAAAAGACCATCAATGCTAAGATGCTTGGTTCTCAAGTTTTTGGCCTTACACTAAGACTCCTCAATCAGGCTTAGGTGCTGACGGTTGACTATGACCTCTCAAGTCAAAGGCTCACAATTACTTAGTAAGATCTTCAATACTCGCACAAATTTTGATTTCCCTATGTTTCAATCCTACAAAATAGTTGATCTCTGTATAATTTTAACATGGATGAAGATAACACAAAAACTAACCACATTCAAATCATAATTTATATAAAAATAGCTCACCAAAATGTGTTATCACTATCCCATCTAGGTCAAAATTTAATTTTTTTACTTGAGAAAGTTCTACTCTCAAATTCCCTTTAATTTTAAATAACATTTTAGCACTAAAGTCATGTGAAATCTTTTTAAAATGTCTAATACCTATTATCATTGCTATGGAAGACAAAGTCAATTTCTTTAGGCTAAAACCATTGAAACTTTATTGAATGAAAAAAGTAACAATCCAATTAGTTTATTAAACAAAAAAACAAGAAAGAAAAAGAGAGAGAGCAATAAACCAAAGGAATAATATGAACAAAGCAAAAGTTTCTCAATAATTCAAACAGTTATAAAGATTTGATATTTCTCAAAATACACCCAAAACAAAACACACCTGCAAAAACATGTTCAAAATCTTAGGAGAACCCTAATTTTAGCCTCAAATTTCAGAGTCATCACCTTCCCCATTCCTCTACTGTTCTCTGTACTTGCTCTGTATAATTAATACTGACCAAAAAAAAAAACCCACAAAGAGACAAAAAAAAAACTACACAGAAAGTGAGAGCTTTTTTTTCCTTGAGTATGACAAAAAAAACCCTTATTTTTCTTCTCCACTGGCCTGAAAAGGGCCGAAACAACGCTTAATAAAACAGCCCACCAAAAGAAGTGACCCTTAGCGGCTGCTAAGTTCTATCTCTGTTTAGATCCATTACTTACAGTAAAAGGGGTTCATGGAATCGCCATAATCGCTTGTGGGTCTTCTTTATTTTCGCCTCTAATGGCGCCTCTTTGATCTTTATTGACTGAGTAGTAGATTACAGCCTTAGGGTTTGAATTTTTGTTTCTTGTAATTGAGTGGCGATCGGGTATGTCCGAATCGGCGAGCCCGATAACCCAACGGGTTCAGTCTTCTTCTTCTTCTTCTTCAATTGATACTAGAGGAAAACATAGGATACAGGCTGAAGTGAAGCGGCTCGAGCAAGAAGCAAGGTTTCTGGAGGTTAGTCCCTTTTGTCTCTTTCGTTCGAGGTTTTTGATCGTGTGTGATTTTGAATGTTTTGTGCTGAATTATTACTTCCCAAATGTTTAGACGTTCATTTCTGAAATTGGGAACTCGAGAAATTTGGATTGGAGCTTGAACTGTAATGTGAATTAGCTCTGTACTTCTTTTTCAAATGTTTCTGAATGGGGGAACTGTTTTGAAGTCTTGTTTTGTGCTAGTGTTTATGTTTACTTGGATTCTGTTCTGATAGTTTCTAAAGGGAAACTGTCAAAATTTGTGGGGTATACGAGTCCTTGCTTAGTGCCACTGTAGTGGATGTTGATTTTCACTTCATAGTTGTAGATTGAGTGAAAACTTAAAGTGATTTGTGCTCTCAAAACTTCTGAATATGATGCTCAGTGATAACATTTAGAGATAAGTAGATTATCTTTGTTCTTACAGCCGGAAAATTATGGTGGTGAAATTGAGAGAAGTGTTGGCTCAAGAGAACTCTTCTGTTTCAATTTTAAAGATTAAAAGAAATCTAAGAATGTTGTTCCTTGTTTTTCCTGTTCATTCCCCTTATATTTTGACCAGCAGATTCCGATATGTACTTTTATTCTCCTCTTGTAAAGGTCTCGAGAATCACTGCCAAATTGAAAAGCTTATGCTATTAGCATAAAGGAAGTTTGATCTTTTTAATCTACTCTGAACTCTTCCTTTTACTTGTGGGCTTATGTATCAATGTGATCCACCAAGTTTGTGTTCAACGACTACTAGTATGCAGCGATAGAGTGAACAACCTTCGATAACTCCTATTAAATCACCACTAGACTCAGAAGTTCAAATAAATAAGCTAGAGTAAACTTCATTAGGCTTCTTGATTGTGATTATTAGCATCAATTCATAAAGTGATGTTGATTGGCAGAGCGAAAGTACATTCAAGATTCGCATCGGTCCTAAGGGGGATTAATTTTGTGTACCATTGTGAATTCTATTTCAAATGCAGGAAGAACTGGAACAGCTAGATAAACTGGACAAGGCATCAACAAAATGCAAAGAGTAAGCATGATAAAATTTATTAGGGATCTGCTGAATTGAGTATCCATAAAAATACAAAAAAAAAAAGTAGTATGAAACTCTCCAATTCATTTGTGAAATTGCTGTTTTTGAACCTGTCAGAATGCTGAGCAATGTGGAGACAAGACCAGACCCACTTCTTCCACAGTAGGATCTCTGTTCTCTCTATAAATTCACTGCTTTGTTTGTCTTCAACAACAACAGACCTTAAAAGTTAAAAATCTTCTTGTTCTGTCTCTGGTTTTTGTTGGTTGCAGAACCCATGGCCCTCTAAATCCGCTATGGGATCGATGGTTCGAAGGTCCACAAGATTCGAAAGGTTGCAGATGCTGGATATTGTGATGGTGTTTGGATTTCTCTTTGAATTCATTCAGATTGGGAGATTGTGATGTGAGTGATGATGATGACTACTGTGAAGCTTTGAACTCTCCCATTCTCATTTGTTGTTTGCAGAGGTTTCTTCAACTTAGGTACATTGTGAATAGTTTTTCTAAAGTGTATTCATTTGAAAATACTTTCCATAAAGGTTTTCCATTTCACTTTGCACATTCTTTTTTGGAATATTATTGATATACAGAAAACATTTATGCAAATTAAACCTTTTTAAAATTTATTTTTATATCTGCAAGTGTCAGAATCAGCTTGTAATTTAAGCGAATTAAAGTAAGAAACTTGAAAACCTGATTTGTTTTTTTAGTGTTCTAATACAAAGCGACCAAGAGTTTATAAATGTATGATCAACATCTCTATACAAATTACATGAAAATAATAATTTTTTTTTATAGTTAATTTGTACACTTCCAATTGTGTGGTGGTTTGTTTGTTGTTTGATTTTTTTTTTCTTGGTGCTTGATGGATAGATTATTAAAAAAATCATGGGTGTGTTTAATATTTAATAGGTGTGTATTCCTATCTGGAAAAAATCATTAGTTTATCATTTAATGCAAAAAATTATATCCAGTAATGTAATATTGTGGTAGGTATATTAACCTGTATTCCAATTTTTCTCCATATTTAATAAGAAAATATCACTATATGCGCTAGAGATTAATATATATATATATTTGAAACATAGAGATTTAATATACTTATTATACCCATTGAATAAATATGGTTACTGATTTTTCTTTTCCTAAATGTTACGTTGTAAAATAGGGAAAATGATCTTTTCACCCCTATCAGTTTAAGTCCTACACTTGAATAATCGGTGTAAATCACACAAAATTCTATTTTAAAAAAAATCGTGAAAATGTCCAAATTCAATTATGTAAAAATTTAAATTTGATAATAAAATATTTGTCAATTTGAACCTAACTCAATTGCTTAAAATATTATATATCTCCCCACATAGGTGTTGGAATCTCTACCTCACAACGTGAAATTACAAATAATAATAATAAAATGATCAAATTCAGCTAATTAAAAGTATATAATAGAATTGGAAGAACTATTACTAGTATTAATTATACTAAAATTGAAACTTGAATGGTATAATCAATCAACTTTAGTAAAATTTGAAAATTCTCTTCAAGTTATTAAAAAAATAGTGAAATTTTGAAGTTTTAAATTTTTTAGTTCAATAATATATGAGAATGGAAATTCAAAGTTCTAGATTGAATATACTTGAGTCTAGTATTTAAACTTATGACAATGTAAGTACGTAACATTCAAATACATTCAAATACAATCAAGTATAATCATATAATAGAATTTAATACTAGCATCAATTGCACACTTATTCAAGCCTAATGTTTTTCATTTCAGTAAAAATTGAAAAGTTCCTTCAAATTATTTATTAAAAAAAGGAAAAAAAGATTGAAGTTTTGTCATGAAATAGAGAACCAATGGATAAGACTCGATAAAACTACTATTTACAGAAGTTACAATATAGAGTTACTAACCCTACATAATTCAAAATTTCAAAATTTGCAAGTCAAGAGTAAAGAGATTAATGAAAAATATGTAACATAGAAATATTATGCCCATCCAATTAGAATATTATACCAACTCGAATATAATTTGTAGAAGAAAATAAGATACCATTATTATTATTATTATTAGTATAACAAAGATGGAAGGATTCGAACACGGATCTTGTAGTCGTTAACATATTCGTTATGCGTTGAACTATACTACAATAAAATACCATTATTCATTGAGATGGTTGAACTAAAAAAAATTAGAATATTCAAATATGAGTTTAGAATATTCATGATAAATTTGAAGGTTAAAATACCATTTTGGTCCATGTACTTTCAAATATCTAAATTCAGTTAATTTCTACTATGAGTTTATTGTTAATTTTTCTTAGAAAAAAAATAGTTTCTATTAGTTTTTCTTCTACAAATTTTGAAAGTACCAATTGTAAGTTTTATTGAAAGTACAAGAATTAAAATGGAACATTTAAAAGTACATTGACCAAAATAGAATAATGTTGAAAGTACAAAGACTAAAAATGATATTTTAACCTGAATTTGAAATTTGAAATTAAGTTTGTAACAAATTGTTCTCTATGCATCACAACAAATTAGAGAAGCCAATCGTCACCGTCCACGTCGTTCTTTAAAACCCAGTAAACCTCATCCGATCCTTTTCAGTCCCAAACCTTTTCTTTCTCGATCTTCCGGCGGCAATTCCGAAGCTCTGAAACACCAAAATCATCTCCTTCTTCTTTGCCATCTCCGTCTCTCTCTCTGCTTTAATCACCATTTCCTTCTTCATTTTTCAATTCCCATTCCCTTCTCCAAATCCCAATTTCCCATCTTAACAATGGCACAATCTCTGCAACTTTTCACCTCCTCCACCTCCCGCTCTCCGCCCATTTCTCTCCCCAAACATTCCATCTCAAAACCCCCCTCCCCTTCCACCGCCGCCTTCCGCTTCCCCTTCTCCTTCCCCAAATCGTCAATTACAGCCTCTTCCTCTCCGGATCTCAATCCCCTCTCCTCGGCCTCCACTTCCCAAGTCCTTGTTTCTGAAAATGGCTCGAGTTCCGGTGGTGGGGTTGTTTCTACTTCTGCTACTACTAGGGAATTTGTGCCTGTTGTGTCTGATGCCAGCTCGATTGAGGTCGATGCTGTCACCGAGGCTGAGTTGAAGGAGAATGGCTTCAGGAGTACGAGGAGGACGAAGCTTGTGTGTACTATTGGTCCTGCTACTTGCGGTTTTGAGCAGCTTGAGGCGCTTGCTGTTGGCGGTATGAATGTTGCGAGGATCAATATGTGTCATGGGACTCGAGAGTGGCATCGGGCGGTCATTGAACGCGTGCGGAGGCTTAATGAGGAGAAGGGTTATGCTGTGGCAATTATGATGGATACTGAAGGGAGTGAAATTCATATGGGTGATCTTGGTGGAGCTTCTTCTGCTAAAGCGGAAGTGAGTTCTGTTCTTTATCAATTTTTCATCTTGTTGTATGATAAGCGGTCGAATTATTGCTAATCTGTGTCCTAGATTTGAAAAGTTTACTGGGTTTTGTCTAGGAGCGCATTGTTAAGTTGTCGATTTAGAAGCTGAAAAACATTTGGATTTCAACTTTCTTCTGCCTGAAACTCTGCAATCTTCCTAATTTAATATTTTAACATTGCTAATCTGGACCGGTCTTCACTTCCCTTGAAATATGGTTTTGAGAGAGATATAACCCATTTTATGTTGTTTTAAAAGTTAGATGGGTCCTTTCATCAGTAAGCTAGTTGTAAACTTGTGTCAAGGCTTTTATTTTATTTATTTATTTATTTTATCATAAGCTACGTCTACGTGTAATGTGAAGATATCTTGGCTCAAAGTATAAACTTTTATCTTTTGATTGATGAAAAGGAGTTTATTGTACAGTTACAAATTCTCTTGATTAGGATTAATGTTCTGCATATCTGCTATCTCACTGATATCTGAGTTCAGTTTAGATAGGCCGATGGTAGTCGTGGTAGGACATGTATAACTGCTTGCTCTGTTCTATGTAGGATGGTGAAATCTGGACATTCAGTGTCAGAGCTTTTGATTCAACACTCCCAGAACGCACCATTAACGTGAACTATGAAGGGTTTGCAGAAGGTTACTGCTTCATCCTAAATCAAAATTTTGCTCTGGCGTTTACTGAATTCATGCACAATCTAATATAACCCTTGGAAATGGCATATATGGATTGGATGTATGTGCGTTCATTATTGCAGTAAATTCCATGGTATTGTTATTAGTCTTGAATTATAATCGATAATGTGTAGATGTGAGAGTGGGTGATGACCTCCTTGTTGATGGTGGAATGGTGAGGTTTGAGGTAATCGAAAAGCTTGGTCCTGATGTTAAGTGTCTGTGTACTGACCCGGGATTGTTGTTGCCACGGGCTAATTTGACTTTTTGGAGGGATGGACATCTAGTACGAGAACGTAATGCCATGCTCCCTACAATTTCTTCTAAGGTAGGTGCCTCCCTGTTCCTTAAAGTGTCATTTCCTTAGGTAAACTGAAATAATTTGTTATAGGGTCACTCTTAAAGTATCAATATAAAATTAAATTTACAATAACCTATCAGTTTAAGTTTTTTAGTTTGGTGGTAATTTAACATAATATTAGAGTAAGAGGTTTTGTGTTCAAAGCTTTATAATGTCATTTTCTCTCCAATATTGATAACCACTCGTTAGGCTTTGTGCAAATTTCTAACCCCACGAGTGTGGAGTATTAAAATATTCCTTATAATATTAAATTTACCTTAATTTATCAGATAAGATTTTAGGTTAAGGGGTGATTTAACTGTTACTACTAACTGCCATTGTCCATCACCAACAGTAGAAAGAGTTTCAGACTACGAAGAAAGTTCGATGGTCCACTCTTGGCATATTTTCTTGAACCTGTGTAATGTGTATGAGTATCGCTAGTTTTAGATACCTTGTTTTAGAAAATGCAAACTTTATATTATTGTAATTATTTTTCAATTCTTAGTGTCAGAAATTTTACTTAGAATTGGAAAGATCGTTACTGTCCAATCATAATCTAGCACTATTCTTTAATTAGCTTAGATATTCAAACTTTTGATATTGGCATTACCACAAACTCAATTGTTTTCAATTAACACTTGGCTGAGTAACTAGATTTATGTTGAAAGATCAATAGATAATGCAGAGAGAATTGTAATTTGCACCATAAATTTTAGGACAATGGGGGTCAGTAGTAGTATATCATACTGTGTACTCTTTAGGCAATCTAATGATCGCATCTGTTTCTGGATCTTAGTCTCATTATGTTGAGGTTTAACCTTTCATGCAACCTAATGACACAATTTACCCCGATAACAGTGATTTATTTTCCAGTCTAATGTGCAAGTTTTATGAATCCAGGATTGGTTGGATATTGATTTTGGGATTGCTGAAGGTGTCGACTTCCTTGCCATATCATTTGTCAAGTCTGCTGAAGTGATTAAACATCTCAAAAGCTATATTGCTGCACGTTCTCGTGGCAGGTAGGCAGAATTGTAGTAGTGCTGATTTGTTCTTCTTTTATGCCATTTGGGTCTGAAGCCATATCTCTCATTATTGGTTCTCACCGATTTAGGGCGATCAAATATATCTCAACTATGTGTTAGTATATTCTGATTCACAAGTTAGGTGCAGAAAGGGTAGTTGACGACCACCTTCCAATTCTCTGAATTTCATCTCTAAAATGTTTATACATGCGCCTTCTAAATATTTTTATGTTTCTAAATTCTGTATGCAGTGACATTTCGATCATCGCAAAGATAGAGAGTCTGGACTCATTGAAGAACTTGGAAGAAATTATTGTAGCATCAGATGGAGCTATGGTAGCTAGAGGAGATTTAGGAGCTCAAATACCACTGGAACAGGTGCCATCAGTCCAGCAAAAGGTCGTCCAACTATGCAGGCAGTTAAATAAACCAGTTATTGTTGCTTCTCAGCTGCTTGAGTCGATGATCGAATACCCTACTCCCACCAGAGCTGAAGTTGCTGATGTTTCTGAGGCCGTTAGGCAGCGAGCAGATGCTCTAATGCTCTCTGGTGAGTCCGCCATGGGCCAGTACCCCGAGAAGGCATTGACTGTTCTGAGAAGTGTCAGTCTAAGAATTGAGAAGTGGTGGAGGGATGAGAAACGCCATGAAGCTATGGAACTCCCAGAAGTTGGATCTTCATTCTCAGATAGTATCTTAGAAGAGATCTGCAATTCGGCTGCCAAAATGGGTAAGCTTTATCATATTCTCCAGCTGTAGGTAGTATACTGTATACCTATACTATAGTTTAGATCTGTGCTTTAGTTTTAGTACTAAGAAGAACACAAATACTATCTCATATCATTTCACAAAAGTGATCAAGTACGCTGTGTAACAATGCCAGCATTGAACCACCATAGGTCGATCTAGTGATTAAAAAATGCTACGTAAATAATAAAGGGCTTGAAAGGAATAGGTTTAGGTGAGTTGGCCACCTACTCAGGATTTAATATCCTACGATTACCTTGGCGACCAAATATAGTAGGTCAGGCAGTTGTCTGTGTGCACGAATCGGCCCAAAAACTCACAAATAGCATTGAAGATGGTTTGTTCAGTTGGGCCTGTTCATGTACCCTATCTTCTTTCCCTCACTTCTTTATTGTACTGTTCTTGTTGCTTATTCCAGTCTAATTAAGTTTTGTTTCTCTAGCCAATAATTTGGAGGTGGATGCAATTTTCGTCTACACAAAGACAGGCCACATGGCATCTCTCCTGTCCCGTTGCCGACCCGATTGCCCGATCTTTGCGTTTACTTCCACGACTTCTGTGAGGAGACGTCTTAACTTGCAATGGGGCTTGATACCCTTCCGCTTGAGCTTCTCGGACGACATGGAAAACAACCTCAACAAAACATTTTTGCTGCTTAAAGCCAGAAACTTGATCAAATCAGGTGACCTTGTAATTGCTGTCTCAGACATGTTGCAGTCTATCCAAGTAATGAATGTTCCATAAGAAGTGTGGCATCTCTATGTTTCCTGCTCTGATGTTCCTTGAAATTATTTAACTTGCTTCTGGATCTATTATTTAGCTTAGGATAAGAGATCGAATCAAGCAAGCTTCAGGTTTTTCTCCTTGGACCTTATCTGAAACTGAAACGTTTAGTTGAACTCTGAGTTTTTTGCTGTGTTTCTTTTTATTATCTGTAACATTTTAATGGCTATCGGATAAATGGTCTATGAACAAACATGGTCTACGAGCTATTTATGTAATATTTGTGATAGCAGTAAGTAATATTATGTATTTTGGAGTTGCTTTGAAGCATCCTGCAGACTTGAGACTTGATAATAATGGTGTCTGGTGATTAGTCATGGACTTATAAATTAACCATTCAACATTGCATATTATTGAGATTCAAAACATTATGAAATTTTAATATTTTATATCATTAATAAGCATAAAGATAATTTCTATATGGAAATAATAATTTCTGATGTTGGTATTAGATAGGGTTCCTGGTGTAACGGCCTTAATGATGACTACAGGTGAGAGTTTGGATTGAGATTATTAAAAAAAAAAGTGAGTCTAAAGTGATTTCTAGTCAGTGATTTTAGAATTACTAAGAAACTCTTCATATAAAAAAAAAAAAATCTAAAATATACATAGGAAAATTTAAAGATGGTTGAAATTACAATAGTGCCCTCAAATCTAAAGCTTCTTCTCTTCTCTAATGGTAATTTGATATTCGGTATAATCATTTTGTGCAACTAAACAAAGGGCATGTTTGGAAATGATTATAGAAATATTGATTTTAGTACAATTGATTTGTTTATAATTGATTTATTAAAAGTGATTTTCATATAATTATTTTCATGTTTGGTTCTACACTTTTAATAGTGATTTTCAAAAATTTGTTTGAGAATTACTTTAAAATAAGTGTTTGCTAATGATTTAATTATAATTAATTTTTTATAAAAAATATTTAGTTATAAATTATTTTAATATTTAATTCAAACATTGTAAAAGTGAATTTAAATTTAATTAAAAATATTTTTTTTAAAAATGATTAATGTTTGTTTTCAAAATGAATTTTATAATCATCAAGTCAGAGATATGAAGGAATTAAAATATTAGAGAAATAAAAATAGAGAGATAAAAAAAATTGAGTAAGATGATAAAAATTTTAAGAAGAAAATTTATAACGAGGATTGAAGAGAAAAAAATTAAGCGTTAGGAACAAAAAAGTACAAGAACAAAAATGGTAGAACAAGAGATAAAAAAAATCAGTGAGAACAAATTTAAGAATATACGAAAATGATAGGGAGGAACAAAAAAAAATTAGAAATAAAAAAATTCATATAAAGTTAAAATCATTATAGAGAAAAATGAATGAAAATATAAAAAGATAATAAAGTAAGAGATACACGATATAAAAACTTTAGAGAGAGAAAACTTGTCATTTTGTAAAAACTGACGGATAAACTTAATAGTGACGGTTTTGAGAAAATTCATTTTTTGATGGAAATTTATGAATTTTACAAAAGATGACGGGTTTTATCCGTCACCAAAAGTATATATTTTTAAAAAATGAAATAATAGTCATTTTAAATCACAATTATTTGATAAAAATCACTTGGAAATCACCTCCCAAGTGATTGATAGGAAATCACTTCAAGTGATTTTGAATTCTTCCAAAATCACTTGTTTAATATTGCCAAACATCACACCTTTTGAAAGGGGAGTGAGTTTTAGACATGTCAAAAGTAATTTTGGTCATTCCCAAACATGCCCAAAATTGTGATTAAAATCACTTTAATGAAAATAATTTTGTAAAAACTAACTATTCTTTGAAAGGTGTTTAAACTAGAAAATAGGTCAAACTCACTCTTATTAAAAGTGCTTTAATTAAAGAAAAAACAGGAAGCTAGTTCTTTCAAAGCACTTTAGGGGCTGGTTGGTACAACAGATTTAAAGATATAGGGATAGGTACGTGTTTGTGATATACTCGTTCAGTAAAATATCTATGGGGTTAGTCATGGGAATAATGTTCCCATACATCACTTATGCCAATACATAGGTTATTTTATACTATGAGTATTTGTTTGCCTTTGCCTATCTCTTCTTATGCTTTTTATTTTTATATGTAATTTTATTTTGAATATAGTTAATGAATTAATTAATTAACTTTTGACATTGAATTACCAAAGTTAATATAAATAAATTATTTAATTAGATTAAATAAATAGTTTATTAAAATATATACTTAGTTCATTATCACAAATGAAAGCTTATTAAATAGATGCAATTACATATTTATTAAAATTATAGTTAATTAGTTAACCATACCTAAAATATATTTATTTAGTGAATTATAATTATTTAAATTAATTAAGCGTAAAAATGATTGCTCAATTATTTATTAAATTTATGGATATATATATATTTTAGATGAGAATACAAATATTTATTAATGTAATAATTTTTATGGATATATATATATATTTTAGATGAGAATAAAAAATATATTAAATTAATGTAATTAAGGATATTTGTTAAAAATATTAATTAAATCATTTTTATTAGTTAAATGAACTTTTTTTCTTACTTATAATTAATTATTTAATTAAAACTATTTATGATTATTAATTAATTATTTTTATTAATACTTTGAATTAATTTTGATGGTTTTATTGATTATTCTATTAAAATTACATAATTTTGTCATAATTAATTTTATAAAATGAATACAAACATAATTATTTCCATCAAATCCTACCTTGTGCACTCTCTTGCACAACTAAAAACAATAATATTTGATTCGCAACAATCTTACCATATATCAAGCATATTATATTCAAGTTAAAAAATAAACCATATTATTTTTAGACATTTTTTATTTTTGAGCATGTACGAAACCTTAAACCAAACAATCCTTAATACTTTGAAGTATTGTATGAATTTTCAAAATTAATATGGTTATCCAACTGATATGAAAAGTTTGAAGTTCTTTTCTTTGGTTAAAAACATTTCTCATCATCTTAAAAGTATCTTAAACTCACTTTATACAGTATACACACAAGGTCTACAAATAAATCATATAGAACACAAGATTTTGATATCAAAATTTGGTAAGAGAATCAACGGTAAAATTGTATAGGTAGAAACAGAATGTGCCTGCAAAATCGAAAAGATCGAGCAAAGATGTGGTTCTAACTCACCTCCATTTCAACGCTCAAGTCAGTATCAAGTTTAGAGAATGATAAGTATTAACCATTGAGGTTTAGTTAGAAGGTTAGCTTGTTAGTTGTGTTAGTTACTCTGTTATTCTATTGTATTTATCAATAGAGAGAATCATTGTGGCTATATAAGAGAGAGGTTACTAGATAATAAAATATATACTTCTCTTCTCTCAAACTCGTGTCATGGTATCAGAGCACACACGATTGGTGTGAAGTGCCCACTTACCACTTACGCGGCCTTTTCTTCCTCAGACGGTGTACCACTTACGCGATTGTTGTATTTACCACTTACGGCCTTTTACACGATTGGTCTGTTACACGATTGTTGTATTTATCACTTACGCGGCCTTTTGATCGGTGTAAGAGAATAAAAGGCAGTATTCTGGTGTACCTCTTTAACTATTGAGTTGTAGTATCTATAGTATGGTTGTGAATTGATGTCATAAATGGATGCTATAATCACACTATGATTCTCGCAACTCATTAAATATAAGAAATGGATCTTTGGACGGATTGTTATGTAGGTGAGCAAACATATCGTCCTTGGCTAATGAAATCAGTCTCGTGGGCCTAGTCGGCCGTCGAGGGGCTTGGTTAACTCGAGGGTTGACCTCTGGTCCACATCTCGGACTCATCCTTTAGACATGGATTTTGGTTGATTTTACCTCGGACCTTATCAAGATAATTGTAAACACCAACATATTAAAGCCGAAATCATAATCATACTTTAACACTAAGCAAGCATGTGAAGAAGGGTCATGAAGAGGACAACTCAATAATATATACACACAAAGAAAAGTTGTATTTATTTTATGTTTTTGGTTCTATTTTGATGTCGAACTTAGTTGTCCTGATAATGCTGTTAACTAGGAAAAGAAAATTGAAAAGACAAGTATTGTAAAAGTATGTGGACAAGACCAAATGGTTCATTTAATTTATGAATAAACACATCATTAAAACTTCAAGTCAAATCATGTTCGAAAACCCAACATTGCAAAAGAAAGAAACAGAAGAAGATGGCTGCAACAATCGGCGCTGCACCAATTTTGTTTGCTCAACCATCAACCTTTATTTATGGTTAATTCTTTGACACTTACCTATGTTTTTTTTTTCTAATAAGGGTTTGTTTGGCTCATTTTTAGTTAATATAATAATGTTATATAATAATTTGTGAAATCTTTCTGCACTTTAAATCTGACTATTATAACTCAGATTATATCTCTCTCTGCATTTTAAATAATATTATATGTTTTACAGATTATAATAACTCATGACTATTATAATTCATTATTTATTATAATTCCACTCAACGCCTCAAACAATGCTTAAGAGATTGTTTGGAGCGTTGAGTGGATTATAATAACAAAAAGTTATAATAGTCTGTGGATTATTATAATCTGTGGAATCATATAATATTTTTTAAAATGTAGAGTAATATAGTCTAGGGTTATAATAATCTATGTTTGGGGTGCAGAATATTCCACAGGTTATAATAACACAAGTTATTGTGCTCCAAACATGTCCTAAAAAATAAAAATGGATTCATCTATCTGGATCTTCTCTCTCAATTATATTTAATTACAAAAAACTTTTTGCACGATTTTCTTCTTTATTTTATGTGATGTTCGAAATGAAAAATGTCTAGAATTGTTTCATTCCTCTTGATGTTTGGATTTTGATCAATTTCATTGGTTTTTAAGGATGTTTTTATTGTTCTTAAACTAGCAAGTTTATTTTGCGCCAATTTCAATAGAAAATTTATTTGAATTTACTTGTTACTTTATTCACACGTTTGAGAATTATAGACTAATATTAAAGATAGTTGTAATATACATTGTTGTAGATTTATTGGCAACATTTGACTTAATTCACAAATTCATCTTCGAAATGTTCTATTCATTCCATCATTCAATTTTAACCTGATTTCGTTCATTGTGCTAACTTCTAATCAACTTATCATTGTTCAATTTTTTAGCAATTCATGTCTTATTCAAGACAAGTCCTCCTTAAAGATAATTGAAAAAGTTGAATCTTGGCGAGAGTTATATCTTTGACACGATTTTCCACATCAGTGGTCCACTGTTTGCACAAAATAATGTTTTTTGTTTTGCTTATTGTTTGTGATTATGTTTTTTTTTTTTAATGTTTGGTAAGCTAGACTTGAACATCCTTTAAGTATTTGTCTACCCCCGAAGGATATTTTGCATATTGTTTGCATATTGTCTCTCCAAAGTATACTCATACTTCACCATGTTTGATTTACCCTCTTGCAAAGTAACGACACAATTGCAATTTCATTCCAATAATCATTTGACTGAGCATATGTTTGATTTGTTGCATTGTGTTATATGGGGACTTTATCATACTCTTGCTCATGAAGGTTTTCATTATTTTCTCACTCTTGTAGATGATTTTTCGCCTTATACATAAATTTTCTTGTTGAAATATAGAAATGTGAGGCTTTGCTTATTATTCCTCATTTTTTTTTAAATGGTAGAGACTCAATATGGAGTTTTTATTAAGCAATTTCATTATGATTGTTGTTTTTAGAAGATGGAGGGGGAAAAGGGAGAGAACACAAATGGTGGCTAGGGTTTACATTTTGAATTGATATTGTGTTGTATTGATAATATGTTATTGAGATACAAGGCTAGAGGTCACTTTTCAAGGGTTTCAGACTTATGATGCATTAGGTAAAGATAACCATACCTAGAATAATCATCAATAAAACTGATAAAGTATTCATACCCTCCTCGTGCCTTGACATTCATAGGACCACAAAGGTCCGAATGCACGAGTTCCAAGGGCTCTTTGGCTCTATAACCTTTTTCAGAAAAAGGTCTTTTAGTCATTTTTCCTTCGAGACAGGACTCATATGGTGGTAAAGAGTTGTCCTCTAACTGACTTAGGAGACCACTCTTGACCAATCTCCCAATCCTATTGAGATTAATGTGACCTAGTCTCAAGTGCCAAAGATAGGTACTAGGAGAAAGTTTCTGCCTTTTATTTTGAGTATCAGCTGTTTTAAACATCTCGGTGTTCAAAAGTGTATGAGATACATTTATTTTTCCATCCACAAATCTCCGTTAAGTTCACACTGTGAGAGCCTTACTCGGCCTCGTGGCGTAAATGGGACCGTCCCCCTACGGGTGGCATTTGTATGGGTCAATATTCAACGTGAATGGAGAGAGTACTTATAGTGAGTGGGAGCGGGACCTATGAAAACGAGAGCCACAGTCTCTTTTTTCGATTCACACTGTGAGACGCGTGCATGCCAAGGCCGATGACCTAGGCGCGCGCATGGGCGCCCAACTGCGTGTGTGCCCAAAAACCTCTAAGAGGTTAGTGACATCGCCACGCCTGCAGCGCAAGACGCCCCACCAAAGGGTTGCGCGTGCCGCCCCACCGACCTGCGAGCACCAAGCCCCCACCCTCACCATGATCACGCGGCGGCAGCGCAACCCCAGCCCACCATGCATGTGCGGGTTTATGTTGACAAAGACGAGTGGATTAAAGCTATGGACCAGGAAATAGAGTCTATGTACTTCAATTCTGCATGGGAGCTTGTGGATCAACCGGATGGGGTAAAACCTATTGGTTGCAAATGGATCTACAAGCGTAAACGTGGCGTAGATGGGAAGGTGCAGACCTTCAAAGCCCGACTATTTTCTTCTCACGATTCCTTCATGAAACCTGTAGTGAATTTAATAAGCTTTCGAGCAATACCAATTAGAGCTTCTAACTCCAAGTATAAAGATCAGAATAACCAAAACATCAGAGACCAAACTTATTAAGGGTCTGTGAGGGACTCAAAATGAAAAGACTCAGGTAGACTCAATTGACCACGCGTAGCCAAAGAGGAAAAGTCATGATTTTATGAAAGAAAGTTTTAGGTCTCACTACAGAAAGCTTTATGATTTTAAAAGTCACGAATAATAGTCAAGTTTAAAAGTCAGATTTGAAGGAAAATCATATGCATGTGTTTGCATTTCCCGACCCCCACTTACTGGGTATTTGATAATACTCATCCCTCTACCTTTGTTGTATTTTCTCTGTTTTAAAATGTTTTCAGGTAGAGTCGAGAGCCTACTAGGCGAGTGGCATGGATGCGCTTCAGAAGCCATGGGAACCGAGTCATGAATTCCGCATCCATGATTTAGAAAGAATTTAAATATTATTAATATAATTGTTATATTAATTTTATTTAATTCAATAATTGTCCCTAGGTGCCAAAAACCGGTCCATTTTTGCTATTTAATTATTCTATGCATGAGATGTAAATTTTAATTAATTTTTATGTGCATAATGTATGTCATATAGATTTAAAATCCCACCTTAGGTTAAACATATTCATGCATCATGTATATTATAAGTATTATAATATAGTTTGCATGATAGGTTATATTAGTTTAAACAACATTCATTAGCTATGTAACACTCCCCTAAAGCCCGTTGCTGCACTCCCGTCATTGTAAGACTAGTTGTGTCCGTTGATATAACCAATGCCTCACGACGGTTAGTTTTACCCTACTGATGACAGTGTCGCAATAGTAATTCAACCTAGTACGAGAGGAACCGTTGATTCGCACAATTGGTCATCGCGCTTGGTTGAAAAGCCGATGGCGCCGGCTACCGTCTTATTTGGATTATGACCAAACGCCTCTAAGTCGAATCCGGCTAGAAGCGACGCATGCGCCCATCGCTCGATTGCCGACCAGCCAGCGATAGGGCCGCCAACGAGAGTACTTGATCAAGCTGGAGCTTCATTAAGAGTTGATGAAAAAGCCAACACATGAAGTCAGTCTCGTCATTCTCAATCGTTGGGATCGCCTCGACGAGCCAAAACTCACATTTACTAAATTTAGTATGCAACTTCCGATTTCGTAATGTTTGTAGCACTATTCTGAGATGTTCTGCATGCTTCTCTTTACTTTTTGAATACACCAAGATGTCATCAATAAATACTATCACAAACTGATCAAGGGAAGGATGAAATACCCGATTAATGAGATGCATGAATGCTGCTGGGGCATTGTAGGACAATATAAAATAAAATAAAATATAATATAATCTAATGCAATAAAGACTAAGATACTAAGATATTCTAATATCCCCTCTCAAACTCACAATCCTTTGTGAGTTTGTTAGGATGAGGCAAGCATGCCAAGAAGCACAACAGAGACGGTGGGCAGGTGCCGAAGCACAACAGAGGCGGCGGGCAGGTGCCAAAGCACAACAAACAGGTGCTGAAGCACAACAGAGGCCCACAATCAGAGGCGGCGGGGTGCCGAAGCACAATCAGAGGCCCACAATCAGGGGCGGCGGGGGTGCCGAAGCACAATCAGAGGCGGCGGGCAGGTGCCGAAGCACAACAAACAGGTGCCAAAACACAACAGAAGCGGCGGGCAAGTAGAGTGAGTGGAAAGCACGAGCGGTAGGTAGAGCGGTCGAGGCCATGAAGAAAACCACAATCTTAGTGAACTGCACCAAATCACTCAAACAAATCTGAAGCGACACGTAAGGGCAGATGCTTCAGGAATTTCAGATATGGTGAAATTCAAATGGCAGATGATGATGTCGATGCCATCAAGATGAACGGGGTGGAGGTACCCTAAGTGGTGTCGACGACAAGAATGGCGGAACTGGAATAGATTGAAGATGGCGTTGCCGCCACTGTTGTCTGCATAGATTAAAAGTCTGGGTTCATTATTGTCGTGGGTTAGAGGTTGGAGTTCATGTGGATTTGGGACTAAGATACTGTGGTTTTGGATGAAAACTTACGCAGATGGTGGGTTTGAGACAAACTCGGGTTCTCATAGCATCTGAAACATAGATCTAAAACGAAGTGGTGATATGTGGAGATCTGGACTAGTGGATGAGATGCAGAGGTGGGGATGCAGAGTCGGTGGATGAAATGAAGAAGGAAGGAGACTTGTAGAGATGCGGATCTATTTGATGGAGAACGGTGGCACGGGCAGAGGCTTGCAGATCTAAGGAAGAAGATAACAATGACAGGGGGTATTTTAGGGAAGGGGCTCTGATACCATGTTGTTTTTAGAAGATGGAGGGGGAAAAGGGAGAGAACACAAATGGTGGCTAGGGTTTACATTCTGAAATGATATTGTGTTGTATTGATAATATGTTATTGAGATACAAGGCTAGAGGTCCTATTTATAGGACAATATAAAATAAAATAAAATAAAATATAATCTAATGCAATAAAGACTAAGATCTAATGCAATAAAGACTAAGATACTAAGATATTCTAATAATGATAATGCGTTTGAACTAGCTTTTACAAATTTTTCTCTCTAAAGGTATTGTAAATCAATTCTCTTGTATTGTTCATCCAGAACATAACTCTATGGTAGAAAGAAAATACCAACATTTACTTAAGGTTGTTCGGTCCATTTTATTTCAATCTCATGTACCTATCCAACTTTCGGGAGAATGTGTATTGAGTGCTTGTTTTTAATCAATCAGACTCATTGTCCTTTAATTTGTTACAATGATCTACTCCTCATTATTGATTAAATCGAAGGCATGCTGATTATTCTTACATACGTATTTCTGAATGTCTTTGGTTTGTTTCTACACTTTAGTCTCACATATCAAAATTTGATCCTCTTTCTTTACTTGTTTTTCTTGGTTATCCACCTAGGACGAAGAGTTGTCGATTATATGATATTAAGAGCAAGGCGATCCTTGTGTCTTGAGATAGTTTTTTTTATGAGCATATCTTTCAGTTTCATAACATTACTTCTCAAGATCCACTTGTTGATTCATTTCCAAACTTGGTTTTACATGCTCCTTTCAGGTATTTTGGTATGTCTCCTAATACACATTTCCATGGTGTTGCCAATGATGTTATTACCTTACCTAATTCTTAGCATGACATACATACAACTATTGATGCTTCTATGCCTATTGTTGAGTCTTAGCATGATACACCTTTGTTTGTTGATATTAGCAATTCTCGCATGATGCGATAGTTGAGTCACATGCTAATGCTCCTAACGTTACTCATGTTGTTGATGTTACTAAGTTTTAACCTCATCAAATCTCGAGTATATCCAAGTTACCTTCTTATCTTTGGGATTACCATATTGTAGTCTATTTACATTACTACCATGCTTTCTACAATCCCAAATTATCCTTTATCTGACGTCTCTTATCTTAGTGTTTCATTTGTGTATGACCCACAATATTATCATCAAGTTATCTCTTTTCCTCATTGGCGAGAGGCTATTGGAGGATGCATTATGAGTCATGGAGACTAGTAATACATGGTCCATTGTTTTTCTTCCACGTGGACAACATTCTATTGGTTATAAATGATTTACTGAGTTAAGCATAAAACTTGATGGGTCTGTTGAGTGTTATAAGGTGCGTTCAGTTTCCAAAAAGGTTATACTTAACAAGAGGCCCTCGATTACATTGGGACTTTTTCATTACTAGCTAAACTTATCAGTGTTAAGGTACTCATATATATCGTTGTCTCTTTACATTGGCCATTAATTCAACTTGATGTGAATAATGTGTCTCTTCATGGTGATCTACATGAAGAAAATTATATGGGTTTGCCTCTTGGTTATAAACATGATTTGGTTTAGTCTGAGGGGGAAAGTTTAGTGTGTAAACTTCATAAGTCCATCTATGGTGTTAAGCAAACATCTAGACAATATGGTTTGATAAATTCTTTCAGGCATTGTGTTGCTTGGATTTTATTAGTCTAAGCCTGATTATTCATGGTTTACTCATGAGTCTGGCTCTAAATTTCATTGCATTGTTAGTGTAAGTCGATGACATTATAATTATTGAGGCTTATGCAATTGATATCGATGGTTAAAAGAATCATCATAACTATGTTATTTTTAAGCTTAAAGATTTGGAATCATTGAAGTACTTTTGGGTTTGGAGTTATCAAGATCTGCCAAAGATTTTGTTGTCTCAAAAGGAATTATACACTCCGACATCTTGAGGATACTGGTCATTATTCTGGCACTCAGTGACGAATCCAGAATTTGTATCGGAGGGCTTGAATATGACATTGAAAAAAATATTTAATATTGTACAAATCAAAGCTTAAACCTGGAACTTAAGGGGGGCTAATAACATATTTACCATTATGCCAAAAGGTTTTTTTGTTATTTGATTTGACTTTTACTATACATATTATTAAAGGTAAAAAATTTGAGGGGGGAGGGGGGGCTCGCCCATGGTAAATTCGCCCCTCATGACACTTGAAACTTGAAAGGAATGTCAAACAAGACATTTTTCTTCCAGTCTAATTATCTTCTTTTTAGTTACGAACTTGGTATAGACTCTTAGAGGTCATTTGGTGTAAGGTTTTGGGGATGAGAATGGGTAAGGGTTTTAAATCTCCTTATTTGGAACAAGGTTTGTAAGTATGGGCACATGGACATCACTTATTCTCATGCATCACTTTTTTCCATGATGGATGAGTTTTCTTTATACTCATCCATCTCTCTCCTTCTCTCTTCATTTCTCTTCTTTATATATATATATATATATATATATATATATATATTCATTTTCAATAATCATAATTAATTATTTAATTAAAAATATTTATAATTAATTAATTTATTTTTATTAGTTGACATTAATTTTGGTTAGTTAATAAAATAATGTTTTTAGGATTAATTTCATAAAACAAGCATAAACATTCATTATAAAATTCATTACGAAAATACTAAACCACTAATTAATAATATATTTAATCAATTAATTACAAATATTATTAATTTATGGTAAAGATAATCATTATAATTAATTATTCATGAGTTATTTGTGATCAATTAACAATTAATTTTTTCATTAAAAAATATTAATTAATTACTTTTTTTTTAAATTTATTTTTATTATTTTATTAATAGTAGATAATAATTATATAAGATTTATAAGATCAATCTCATAAAATCAATTTGCACATTATTTATAGATCGTATTATATATTACATAAGATTTATATATTAATTTTATCAAACAAATATAAATACCATTTGTTTATATAAAAATTTGATACAATCTTATTCTCAGATATCTTATTCCTATACATCTATTATCTATGGATATTCAATAAAACCTTAAACCAAACGACTCCTTAAAAGTCTCTACCACTAATTTTCTTATTTTCTAAGGTGATTTCCTTGTCTCATGGAAAGCTAAGAAGCATGACACGATCTTTCTCAATTATCCATTTGAAGTTGAATATCATGCACCAGTTGCTACAACTAGTGAACTAGTCTTCGTTGATTTCAATTACTTAAAGGATTTACAACCCAACACACACACACACATATATGTTGGGTTTTATGTCCTAAAACTCGTGGTTTTGTAAACTGAATGTATATTCTATTTCACAATAAAGTTGTTATTGAAATTTATTCAGTAAAGGTGTTATTGACTATTGTGTATTGTGTAACCTTAATCCAATAAAGAACCCTTGGCTATAAGATGAATACTTGAACTTTATGTGTGACATAAAAGTGGATCAAGTTCAAGTTATAGCGAGCAGATCTATAGTATAAGGATAGGATTGGGTACACTTATCACGGGACACACGACCCACTTTGTAGAAGTACAAACGATGTGATCTAAATCGTTCATGTGGAGACATGTGAGTGGGGCGCCACATCAAATGAGTTTGCATAAGATTGGATCATGCGAAATAGTCACTTAGACTTTATAACTCCGTTCTCGTCTTAATCGACTATATTCATACGATGACCTAGGTAACTCGATCTTAATCTTGAGCGTTTTATGGACTCCTGTTTATTCGGATTATCCTTAGATTTGCACGGGTGAGAGTGGTTCGAGATTGTCGACTCAATAAGCCTCCCATTTCAGGGGTAAAACCGGATAGATAGCTGGGAACATAGTTACTGCAAGATGGAATTCACTCCTACCCGCTTTAGGGATAAATAGAGAGGTTGTTCCCTTAAGTGCTGACTACAGGTCTTGAACAATGGGCCCACCCCTTTCGTTGGTCCGAGAGGGATTCGGTTTGCTTTGGTTGGACCACAAACCAATTGTTCATTAGAGGATCGGTGGTACTTAAGAACAAGAGGTAATTACGAGGGTAAAGCGTAATTTTGACCACCATAATTCTGAACGACTGTGAAGGATCGACTTACTAATCATGATTATATCGAGTGGACATAAATATATCTACAGTGAGGAGAGTGCAACCATTGGGCTTTAGTGGAGTGTCCCGGTGGTTAATGAATGTTGATTAGCTAGGTTAAAGAGTTTGACCGGTTAATCTCGTATCGTTGGAGCTCATGATCTGTAGGTCCATTAGGTTCCCCTTATTAGCTCGGACTAAGCCTTGTAACATTTTGAGAGAAAAGAATTTGAATTGTTCAAATTCGAGTTTGGGAGAAAGCGTTAATTATATGTGATATATTTAACGAATCATAACTTAATTATGAATTAAACTATGATTAAAAGGAGGTGTATATATTTAAATATGATTTAAATATTGGATCGGTTTATAGCATGAATAAAGATTCATGTTCGGAAAATCGATCGGGATCGGGCAATTTATTTAATTTAATATTTGATATTAAATTAAATTAAAAATTAATTAATTAAATTAATTATTTAATAATTTAACTAATTAAATTAATTTAATTAAAAATCAATTTAATATTGATTTTTAAATTAAAATTAAATGAAAATTAGTGGATTTTCATGGATTTTCAATAAAATCCAAAGTACAACTTGCCCAATCCCTCTCATCTTCAAAATTCACCAAAATTTGCCACCTCCATCTCAAAGCATCCTCATCACCCTTGAGTTGTCACTCCATTGAAGCTTTTTGAAGCTTTATATAATGGTGATTTGAGGGATGTTGAGAGAATTTTACAGATTTTTCAATATTCCCGAATTAGTGACCTTTGAGGTCTTTTCTTCCAAATTCTCTCAACCTAGGATCCCACAATCCGTTCTAAGGCCTGAGGATAGCAGGGAAGACTCTAACAGTCGTCCACGAAGTGTTCGTGCTGAAAACCATCCACCGGGTGAAGAGAATTTGATCTTCAAAGTTGAGTTTTCTATCCCTCAGTTTTTCCAGCTTTGAGCATGTTTTTAATTTTACAAAATTGATCAACTTAGAGTGTTCAAGATCCAAAATTGCTTCCGTTTTCTTAATCTAGACTCTTTCAATATATATATATATATATATATTTTGATAATCACTCTGTTATACATGTTGCTTCCAACTCCTTCTTTTATGAAAGAATAAATCATGTAGAGCTCGATTGATATTTTTTGGGGACAAGGTTGGTCATGGAGTTGTCAAGTTGTTGCCTATTCGAAATATCTTTACAAAGACTGCCATTTATCTATGAGTTTTCTACCTTGTTGTCTAAAATGGGTATTCTTAATATACTAAGTCATCTTGAGGGAGAATATTAAATATAGTTGTAATATACTCTTTATTGTTACTTTTATTATGTTATTTCTCTATTAAGACAATTATTTAGTTACTTTGTTAGTAACTTGACACATGTATTACACTTGACTATTTATACAAACATCAATGAAAAGGTCATGCAAGTTTTATTTACCTTACCCTCATATTGTAATAACTAGTTACAAAAATTATCTTATCAAAGTGTGATTTTTTTTTTTTAAAAAAAAATGAAAATTCACTACGAAGAATTATGTATAAATAGTTGCATTATTAAAATTTGATTGATGGACTGATCTTTTTTTTTTCTGCAAAAGACTGACCAGTGCGTATCAACTATAATCTCCATAATGTTAAGGAGAGGGTAATATTCTTAACATCCAATAATAATAAAATAATAATTCACCATTACAATCTTTTGGAATTTTGTTCCCTTTTTTCACTTTTCTCAATTCAAGCCCATTGAAAATGAAAAAAAAAAAATTATGGACAGAGATATTTAATCAATGTTCATTAAATTAGAGAGCCATCGAATTATTTTGATATTAAATATTAACTACAAGTTGAATAACTTAGATAAATATATTTATATTGTTTTTAAAATTATTTGTAATAGATGGAGAGAAAAGAGAGAGAAAATTATCTTGGAGATAGCTTTGACAGCCACATGTCAACTGCTACATGGCAATGATTTGAGGTAATTTATATTACATTAATTTATTTAACATTCAAAATAAAATATGGTGATTTTATTAATATTAAAATAAGATACTTATATTCATTAAAATTTTAAAATAATCTCTTGCTTACTTCAGATGATTGATGTGATTTTTAGTGATATATTTGGCATCTTAATGGGTCCCAAATTGTAGATTGACCCCATGAATGACCCACACAATGACCTCCTCAAACTTATTTATAACTTTTATAAAAAAATGAAAATAAGTACTAATATTGCCATTATTTGACAATGAATACTTGAGGTAATAAATTTGTTTTTACATATTGTTTTAATAACGATAATTTTGCACGGTATATCTAAATGGAAAATTATTGCTGCAACGAAAGAAGAAGAAGAAGACATTTTTTTTTAAAAAAAAATCATTTCATTTATTAGTTAAATTTCTTAATTGGTATTTACATTTACATGCATGATTATATTAAAATTTAACGTTCATATAATTATTTTTAGTGGTTGAAATTCATTTGAATTACTATAATTATTGTACTAATGACTAGAGTTTATATGATAATCCCTCGGGGCGATTTGAGACAGTGAATTGATTATAATAACATGAGTTATAATAGTCTGTAGAATTATATAAATAGTTTAAAATGCATATTTATTTAGTCTGAAGTTATAATAATATGTATTTGGAGTGCAAAGTACTCCACAAGTTATAATAACCCACACTCCAAACACCCCTAAATCACATGAGTGTAAGCTATGAAAACAAAATTCATGACGTGTACATGAAAGAACTTAATATGCACATCAAAAGAGTACTACTTTTTTTTTTAAATTCAACAACATGTGAAGTGGGATGATTTAAACTTCTAATCTCTTGGTCAAGGATATATGTCTTAACGAGTGAATTATGCTCAATATAACATGTTTTGTATTTTTTTATTCACAGATATCCATTGGAATGAATAATTTTTTGATTAGTGAGACGAGGCTAATATGAGCATATATAACTTAGCGGTATCATATATTGGAGGAAGAGAACCAAAACAAACAAAAACCACAATTTTCCTTTACTCTCTTTAATTGTCTAAATTTACATTTAAAACAATGATTCAACACTATTATTTTATCTCTTAATTCTTAAGCCTTTATGTCTTGATCAATCACCATCTTCTATTTTTATTTCTAAATAATTCAAAGAAAATGTTACATTGTTGTCACACCTAATTTTTCTTCTAAATAGACAAAAACTATCATATCTTTCTCCATTAGATAACATCTATACTTATAAAAGAGTATAGAGTATAGGTTAGGTCTAACAAGAATTATTTGTGTACAATCGGTCCTAGCAAATTTTTTGTTATTATTGTATTATCGTATGTCATTTATATATTTAGACACTTCACTACTTAATCTATTATATTTTATTTTATAAAATATATATTTCTCATACCATAGAATTTTTCATTAATGCTACTTTAACAAAAAAAAAAAAAAAAAAACTCATGTTCTAAGTTTTTTTGCTTAGTCTTTTTTTTCCTTTTTGTATTTTCATTAATCTAAGTTTTACGGACTATAAATATTTAAAGCTGTAAAATTTTTATAATTTACATTAAACTTTGTTACTAGCTAGCTATGATATAAGTTTGATCATATAATTCATAATAGTTGTTTTATATGGTAGTCTATATTATATTATGCAGGATAGATTATGTAACAATATACCTCGCTGTCAAAAAAAAAAAAAAAGGATAATAAACACAAATATTAACCAAATTTATGAAAAACTTAGATAAGTCAATTGTATTATAAATAAATTATAAACTCTTAAAAATTTGACGGTCCTTACAATATTTCAGTGTCCCATCTTTAAAAACCTCAAATAATTTGGGGATAATATTTAATTTATTAAAGTTGAAATTCAAAGCCCTAATGATCTCATTGGTAAGGCCATATGAAAGAACCTTTATAAATAATTTGGAAGTACCTTTGAAATCATCAATAATCTCTCTCTATCTCTCAAATTATATAATAAATATTTGATTAGCTTTTTAATTACCATGGATAATTAGGTAGGGTTTCCCTAGGTAGGTCATCAAATTAAAATAGGCCTTTTGATAGGATGACATCTTGATCAAAACCCTAATTCTTTTTCCTAGCCTTTATTTATTATTTTTTTTTAAAAAAAAAATTAGTGCTTGTAATTTCATCAACTTCATTATTATGATAGGTGGATTAGTTTGGAATTCCCAGGAGTTTGGTTGGATTATTTAGGGTAATTAGTTTTCAGTCATTTTCTTGTTCTGTCTTTACTTGGACAATTTGGACCATTTTAAACCAGGGAAAATATCACAAGTCAAAATAGTTCCGTTTGATTATTATTTATTTATTTTTTTGAAAATTAAACTTAAAAATACTATTTCTATTAATAAATTTCTATGTTTTCTTATTTAATTTGTACCTATGTTTTCAAAAATCAAGCTAAATTTTAAAAATTAAAAAAATAGTTTTCGAAAATTTATTTTTGTTTTTTGAAATTTGACTAGAAACTTAAGTTATACTTTAAAAAAGATGAAAATCATTATAGAGAAGATCAAGAGAAATTGTGAAAAAAATAAACAAAAATAATTTTTATAAATCAAAAATTAAAAACCAAATGGTTATCAAAGAGGGCTTACCAATCTCAATTCATATTTCCTCCTCTACTCTATAAACCATTTTCATGGGTAGTATATTAAAATAAATCTCTTTGGATAATTTACATAAAATCCAAACAATATTAACAAATTCCATAAATGTTAATTTGACCTTTTAACTTTCACATTATAATTTAAATCTTCAATCTCTTTCGATTGTGACTATCGTTTAATTTTAAAAAATATTTAATAAGCCCTTAAACATTAGAAATGTCTAACAAATTTTCTAACTCATTAGATATTTCTTAAAATTCACAATATATTAGTCATAAAATTGAAAAGTTGAATCCCTTAAATGTATGTCTAACGGATGAAGGATCTATTAGACTGAAAATTTAGATAATGAACCTTAAACTTTTGAAATAGCATGTTATAGTTTCTAAATTTTGTATTAGATATATTTGAAAAGTTAATTAAGGGAACTAAAATAATTTTTTTTTTCTGAAAGTTTAAAAAGTAAAAACAACAGAAATAAAATAGAGAATAGGAAAATTATAATGGAGTGACATTTTAGGATAAAGATGAAAAGGTACAACCTCCACCAAAATCAAACCACATTTATTAACCCATTGGATGAATATGTAGATATTTATTTAATTACTGTCATTACTATGAATGTGACCAAAGATAAGATTTGACCTCATCTACCCCATGAATTTTAATTTGTGGATGAAGATTCATTGGAGCAAACATTCACTCCCTCAAACAAACTTCAATTGTGATGGAAAGTGACACTTTTTTTTTTCTATTATGTATTATGTTTATGTACAATTCATGAAACCCCATCTTTGGACTCTTTTTTTTTTTTTTTTTTTTTTGGCCAAAGTCTTGAATTTAGCCAATCTAAACTCTTTAGGCATAAGCCACCAAAATTAGATATGTCTCTAATGCTTGGCAGTATGTATATATATGTATTTTTTACTTCTTTTTCTCTGGGTTAAATCAAGTCATTTGAATTTAGCTCATATTTAACCCTTGGATTTTTGTTTTTTGAAATCTTTTCTCATAATTTCCTTACAATATTTTTTTTTTCTTAAGTAAACATTTGAATCCTCAACTAAATTCCAAAACACATAATAAAGTTTTTAAAACCTAATTTTTTACATATTCAAAACTCTCGATTTGAATTTTGAAAATATTCATAAAAAATAGATAACAAAACAAATAAATCATGAGTGAAAATAGTACTTATAAGGTTGATTTAAAAAAAAAAACAATAGATTTAAGACCTCCGTTTGATAGTCATTTTATTTTTAGAAATTGTGCTTGATTTCTCATCCATTGTCTACAATGAGTTTCATCTTTTTTACCAAAATATTTGAATCCTTAGTTAAATTTAAAAAATAAGTATTTAAAAACTATTTTTTAAAAAAAAGAAATTGGCTTGATTTTTTGAAAGTATAAGCAAAAAAAGATAAAAAAGAAAAAGAAAATCCATAGATTAATTTGGAGCTCAATTTCATGAAACTCAATTGAGAATAGTAAAGAATTAATACTTATACAACTTTGGAGCTCAATTTCACTAATTAATTTAAATTTTCAAAGTTCATTTTGATTCACTATACTAAACAACAATAGTAAAGAATTAATTTTTTTTCATGAAATTAGAATTTCTTCCACCTCAATTTGAGAACACCCCCAAAAAAAAGGTAAAAAAAAATTAACCTAATGAGAAAACTTAATCACTTTCATTCATGTTTTTAATCCCAATTAATTTTGTAGATTCTTTAACATTAAAAGCCTTGGAAATACACACATCAAAGTAGGCTTTGAAATTAGAGCTTTTGTCCATTGATAAAAGAAAGTGGACGTCCTTTTGATACTTTCCCCATGTGTCAAAAAGAAAGGAAAAATTTAAAAAAAAAAAAAAAAGATTATTGGGAAGTCCACAAGATTGGAGGGCCCAAAAATGCTTATTTACATCAAAGTTTAAAATTTATATGGTAAGTGGTGGATTAGTTAATTAATAATTATGCCATAAATTGATAATTATTACATAAAATAATAAAATATTAACCACTAATTTAAACATAATTCAATTAGTTAAGACATATATTCTCAATTTGAATCTCTCCTATATATATAGATATATATATAAATAAATAACAACAATTACTAAAACAATTAATATTAAATAATTTTTTTATAAAAAATATTAAATTTCATAATTCTTCCTAAGATAAAGCGTGTAACTTGTTCTAACCACTTTGGAAAGTTAATATATTTGTAAATATTAAAGGCATTTGAGTCTCAAAAAGCAAATAACAAGCCCATGTTCTCAAAAGCATTTTAAAGTTTGGGAATCATGAGCTTAAGCTAGGAAATTTAATCCATAAATTCAACTAAGTATCATTAAAAGAGCTCACTAATTGAGGTGGCATCGATAATCTTGCCTCTTTAAAGCTAGAAACATCAAAAAGGTGCAACAAACGTATTAGTGGGGAATTTCTTATTTTATCATCCATAATGATTTGGTTAATCACTTTTGCCTTTAATCATCAAAAGTATATATTTAGAATAATTTGAAACAATACAATGGGCAGAACAAAAAGGTAAAATGCTTACATTTAACTTTTTATATAATATTTTAACTTTGGAGGAGGATAAACTAGTGAAAAAAAAATGGCCAACATGAGATCATTCAATTGACATTAAGTATGTACTTTTAATCAAGAGGTTAGAGTTTCGAATTCCTCATTTCACATATTATTGTATTAAAAAAAAATTAGTAAAAAAATGTGAAAATCTTAATTGTGTGGGTGCGAAATTGAAATGAATACAACAAAGAGAATATATTTTCTCCTCATTTGATACGTGTTATGACTCTGTTAGGATATCAGTTGAATAATTGTTTCAACTTTTGCTACTCGTTTTTCTTACATCTTCTACATGGACCCAAAAGCTTAGACCACTACGACAGATTCGTCAACCTCTTGTCAAGAACAACCATTGATTGAGGGATTTAAAAGCCCGTGTTATCTCTATCACAGTGATTCTTCGAAGAATTTAGTTCTTGTATATGAACTTCTCTCCTAGGACAATTATGTTACATGATGTCGTTCTATGCTAATTGCCCTGCCCATTCGTAACAATTTAGGGTTCATTGACGGTATAATTCCTCAACTCGTCAGTGATTTGCTCCCTTTATGGATTCGTAACAACCATATGGTGATTGCTTGAATCCCCAATTTTGTCTCGAAAGGTATTTCTTCGAGCATCATGTTCATTGATTCCACACAAGCAATTTGACATGATCTTAAAGATCGCTTTTCAGAAATGCAATGGTCCTTGCATTTTTCATCTCAAACAAGGACTACCAACTCAGAAGTAAGATCATGAATCTGTCACGATGTATTTCTCCAAGCCTAAAAGTCTCTGGGATGAATATGCCTCATATCGACTAGGATGCACATGCGGACGGTGTACTTGCGGTGGCGTTAAAGCTATTGAGGAATTTGTTCAATTCGAATATTTGATGAGCTTTCTTATGGGCCTAAGTGATGTGTACAATCATGCTCGTTCACAGATTTTGTTTGTGGATCATCCCCCAATGGTAAATAAGGTTTTTGCCTTGATCTTACAACAATAAGAACAAAGTTTTGAACCTTTGATTTTGACTCCTCTAGCTGTAACATTAGTCGTGGCTAATAAAGGTGTGACGCTCGAGAAAGAGGGGTACATGAATGAACCGAGTCCACATCTGAATGAGAGGGAGGATATGAAAGTACCTCTTAGAAATTTTCCTAGGGAGCATGTGAGTGAGGACAAAACATGCTAAAAGGACCCGTGTTGGTTTATGGGGAAAGTCTTCACTCTCGCAAGCGGCTCAAAGATGGTATGGATGATTGATAATCCCATGAAATGGAATTATTTTTGGCACTTTCCATGGCTTATTTCTACTAAAAATTGAGTGGTGGGCGTGTTTTAGTCGTTTTCTTAGCGTGTTTTTGTTGAGTTTTGGAGTGTGGTAATTTTAGTGTCTAGTTGTTTATTTTCTTTGTTGTGTTTGGTTAATTTTAGTATTTTGTGTCTATTTTGTTTTGTTGAGTTGGCGTGCTTTATGCTTGTTGCATGTTGAGTTTTGTGTGTTCAGTTATTGTTCGTGTTCGTGTTTGTGTTTGGTGTAGGAGGAAGAGGATTGTTGAATGTTGTGACACCAATGCTACAACACTGCTGCAACACTAGCTTTAAAGAAAGCGTGAAGTCAAGTTCACTATGTGGTAGCAATGTCACAACATTGCTGCAACATTGAATTCGGGCAGAAAAGTCAAAGTGGGGCCCACCTCTCGAGATGACACAGCAGAAGCCTCTTTTTCTGGTTTAAATCAGTAGTTTTGGGTCTTTTTGGGAATTTTGACAGTTGAAGGACTTGGGTGCAAAAGAAAAAGAACAAAAAGTTTAACCTAATTTAGAAAGAAAGGTAGAGATCGATTGAGGGGGACTCATCTATCGAAAAACCCACAAGGAGGCAGCTAGGAGAAGAAGATTACAGCAGAAGAAGATAGGAGATTGATTCAAAAAGCTGCTGCAACCTTCCCTTTTGCCCTAGTTTTTTCCTATCTTTCTCTTTTTATAGCATTTCTTCCACCCTTTTCTTAGCTTAGCTTGATTTATAGTTGTTTTTAGACAAATTTATGGTGTTCATGATTGTTAGCTTTGTTTTGTTGAATCCTTTTGTAGAAACCATGAACTAACTCTTTTAGGTTGGAATTTATGGAATGAAACTCTAGTTTTTGAAGTCTTTTGTTGGAGGATTGTTGTACTTGTGAAGTTTGCTTATGGGTATTTGTTGTTTAATGTTCTTCTTAAGATTGATCACCTTAGGATTGAATATTAGTTCATTTTAATTCTGAAAATGTTGAAATGGATGGAAAAAGCATGAGCAATGCATGTATGTCTTTCTCTTGAAAAAGAAAAGGCTCCAAAGGTATAGACATATGCTTTTGGCTTGTAAACTTGGGGAAATTTGTGTTAATTTTATGTTTGGAAGCTGGGTATTCATAGACATATGTTAAACTCTGCTTTTAGGCTAAAATTCGAAGTTAGAAATAATTTTCGGAATTTCTGCATAATTTTTCGTTTCTTCACAATCAATGTGTAAGCGAAGAATGTGGTAGCATTGCTACAACATTAGACAACAGAATTTAGAAGTTCATTTCCATAAGTTTCAACGTTTTTATTACTTCATCCTCAGCTTGTTTATTGTCCATTTGAGTTGTTTATCGCTCTTAGATAGCTAGATTCAATCTCTCTTATGTTAAGCTCATTTTTGTTGCTTTTGAGTTGTTTAGGCGTTTTAAGTCTAGTTTAGCATTACTTATCTTCTCAAACTTTTGCAAACATTAGTCCCTGTGGGATCGACCTTGTTCACCAATTACTACCTACGATTGCGTATGCTTGCGTAGTGAGTTTTTGCACAACAATGATATGGTAACGTGGTCAGGTCACAAGGGATCCTGGGCCTGGGGCGTTACAAATGGTATCAGAGAGGAATCTCTCCCAATAAGATGTGGTTCGGGGACGAACCAAGGCGGAAGCTGGTGGGCATGTGACGCCCGAGAAAGAGGGATACATGAATGAACCGAGTCCACATCTGAATGAGAGGGATCTTGAGGATATGAAAGTATGGTGCCCGAGGAAGAGGGGTACATGCGAGTTACCATGAGGATATGAAAGTATAGTTGAGAAAGGGTTAAAAGAATTGATAGCTACTACTTATACCAACAAGGTGCACCTTCCTTTTTATTATGCTTTCATGTACTTACTTTCCTTATAGTAAGTTGTTTACTTTTCCTTGTAATTTTGCTAGTGTATGACTTCTCGCCACTTTTCATGTACATGTCTGTAATGGATAAAATTTCATATAATATACTATAGGGGGATGCGACTAGTCGTCAAATCTTCCTACCCGGAGTTATATGCTATTGTGAGCGTGGTTGTCCCTTATTTGCTTGCTAGCCTATAACAATTTTTTCTCAAATGATTTTCCAAATGTTTTCCAAACTTTCTCTGACCCCGTTTTCAAAAAATCGTTTTCTCTTAAAACGGGAGTAGAGGTTGCGAGATATGGTCGTTGTGCCACCGGCGATCCTTTTTCATTAAGTTGGCTTATTTGTTCAAGAGAGGGAACAAGTGTCGCACGATCACTCGAGACCCTTATGAAAGTGTGATCGTGACATAGGGGATCTTGGGTCTGGGATGTTAGAAAAGGTACTTCTAATCATACCTCTACAAACAACTCTAATTCATTTTGATCAAGATTAAATCATTTGATTTGTACTCATTATGGAATACAAAGACGCATTGTAGACAAGTGTTACAAAGCTACACAAATATCTACCTGGCTATAAACAGAAAGGAAATTATCATAATTTTATTGGAAGTTTGAATAACAGAAATTCACAAAGTATGAAAGGCACATCAAATGCTTATGTTGTTTCAGCTGGGCATTCTGTAGGTTATGAATTACAACAGAACTCAATTGATGATCCTTTCGTCTGTCATAATATACTAAATATAATTCAATCGAATCTTGCCCTGACAAAATCAGAATTTGATTCATTTACTTCATACTTAGCAGGTACTTGTTATCGTAAAATTTCCTCTTTTGACTCCTCTTGGATCATTGACTTAAGGGCGTATGCACTCATTTGTTATTCTCAAGTAGCTTTTGAAAGCTTGGAACCTATTACTACTTTGGTTGTCTTGCCTGATAGGTCACATATATTTGTGCATTATATCGATTCTATTCGCATTGGTGAATTATTGGTCCTTAAACGTGTGTCGTTTGTCTCGCAATTCAAGTACAATTTACTATCTATAAGTGCCCTCATTGTTAATGATTCCTTATGTGTACAATTTTCTACTAATATTTGTCACATTCAGGAAAAATCCACTTTGAGGACAATTAGCAAGGGTAAACTTCAAGAGGGCTTATACATCCTGGATAGTCATTTTGTTGCTGGTATTGTTCTTCCTTCTATTGATAGCTATTGCAGGCCCCTATTTATTATGACATTCAAGACTTGGTCATTCATCTTTCAGTTGCCTTACTACTTTAAAAGATGCATTGTCTTTTAGCTCCTCTCATACTGATTAACTTATGCAACGTACTATTTGTTCGTTGGCTAAACAAAGGCATCTGCCATTTTCTTCACATAATAATAGAGTTTTTTATGCTCAAAAGGAAGTTAGGTTTCTTAATTGTCGTTCTTGATTTTTTTAAGCTAGTTGAAACACGGTATGGTAAAACTATTCGCTCTTTTAGGTCTGATAATGCACCCAAATTATTGTTTGATAATTTCTTTCGTACTAAGGGAGTAACACATCATTTTTCTTGTGTTGAAAGACTTGAGTAGAATTTTGTGGTAAAGCGCAAACATCATCATATTTTAAATGTTGCTCAGGCATTATTTTTCTAGTCACATATACCTATTCATTTGTGGAATGACAGTGTATTGACTGTTGTTCATCTCATAAATCAGACCATATCCCCTGTTTTAGCATGGAAAACACCATTTGAGTTGTTAACATAGGAAAGTTGTTGTACTCTTTACTCAAGGTATTTGGTTGCTTGTGTTATGCTTCTAACTTGGCCACACGTCATGTTTTCTCCTAGAGCCATTTCAGCTGTGTTCATGGGATGTCCACTAGGAATGAAGGTATATAAACTATATCGTATTGAACACAATCGTTTCTTTTCCCCAAGAGATATAATCTTTCATGAAACTACTTTCCCTTTTCATAAAGTGACCAAGGAGAATGAACATACTTATTTTTTCTTTGATCTTGTTTTTCCTTAACCAATTTATGTTAATTTGCCTAATCCAGCTTCTCACTTAACATCATAAGGTTGCCTACCTAGTCTTAACCCAAATACTTCACCAAACATAAATGAATTCCTATTATCCAACTCTTTACTAGAACCAAATCACCCATTTCATATACCATTGACCACCTCTTCCCCAACAGTTGACCCCGATCAAGACATGACACCTGCCAACACGTCTTTCAATACTTCCCATGTATCTAAAAAATCGTCGAAATGAAAAACCTCCCTCTTACTTAAAAGGCTATCATTGCAACCTAATTCATAATCTCTCCTGCCCTCATTATCCACAAAATACTCCTTAAACCAATTTCTTTCTTACTAAGCCTTATCTCCCTCATACAAAGCCTTATCCTTTCAACTTTCATCCCAATATGAGCCTCAATATTATCACCAAACAGTCTCATATACTCACTGGAAATAGGCAATGTGTGAAGAGCTTAAAGCAATGGAAGTCAATATTATAATATTATTTGGTCCAATGTAACCTTACCACCCAACAAACACACACTATTGGATGCAAGTGGATATATAAAATTAAACATCGTGTTAATGGTTCTATATAATAGTTTAAGACAAGGCTTGTGGCAAAAGGGTATACACAACAAGAGAGACTTGACTTCATCAAAACATTTTACCACATCGCCAAACTTGTAACGGTAAGGGTTCTACTCACTTTGGTCATATCTCACAATTGGCATTTACTTTAACCTGATGCGAACAATGTTTTTCTTCATGAAAATTTTTTTGAAGAAGTCTACATGAATTTGCCACTTCGGTATAAACCTCCCAGGGTATTGTTCCTCAGGAGGAGTGTCTTGTATGTCGCCCAAATAAGTCCATATACGACCTGTAACAAGCCTCAAGACAACGGTTTGCTCAATTTTCTGATATGTCAGTTTAAAGAAGACTACTCACTGTTTGTTCATGACACTGGTCCCAATTCTTTTAGCTCTTTTAGTGTATGTAGATGATATAATCATCAAAGGTGAAAACGGTAAGAGCATTGACAAATTGAAACATGTTTTGAATGAGAAATTCAAACTTAAGCATTTAAGATCTCTCAAGTACTTTCTTGGCCTTGAGTTGACACACTGTAAGGCATTTGTATTTTCACAAAGACATTATACTCTTTAGTTGCTAGAAGATGTTGGTCCGTTAGGTGTCAAGTCTGAACTTGTTCCTATGGATTCATCCTTGAAGCTCAAACAATCTAATATTGATATTCTCTCAGATCCATCTACCTATAAAAGGCTTATTAGGCGTCTCCTATATTTGACAATAAACCGACTAGATATTACTTATGTAGTCAACAAACTTAGTCAGTTTGTTTCAAAATCATGTAAAATCCACACGGCAGCTACATTACATCTTCTTCATTTTCTTAAAGCTTCTCCTGGTCAATGTATTTTGATTGCTCCCAACAATAATTTTCAGATAAGAGCCTCTGATTGGGTAGTGTGTCTAGACACTAAACAGTCAACCACATATTTTTGCATATTCTTAGGAGACCCATTAATCTCATGAAAATTCAAGAAGCAAAACATTATATCACGTTCTTCATCTGAAGCATAATATTGACCTCTTCCTCTTAATTACTACTTGCGAGATCAATTAGCTATCCCACTTACTTTCTGATTTACAAGTGAAGATCAAAAGTCCTGCTGTCTTTTGTGACAATCAAGTTGCCATACATATTGCAACAAATCCGATTTTCCATGAACGGACCATGCATATTGAATTGGATTGTCATTTTGTGAGGGATAAAGTTGATGCTAGATTTCTCAAACTATTACTCATTCGATCTCATATGCAGTTAGCTTATGCATTCACTAAGCCAATCTTTGTTGTTGTCTTAAATTAGTTAATATTCAAGTTGGACATACGTGATGTTTACCACCCCTAGTTAAAATATTGTATTTCATAAACTATTATTTTTACTTGCTTTTCATTATCTATTGTTAATTGGTTAGTCTCATTGTGTATGTATGTGTGGTGGAGACTTGAAATGAATATAAATATATATATATATATATATATATATATATATATATTTTCTCTTCATTTGACACGTGTGACGACTCTATTATCATCTACCAAATTAACATAAACATACTCATTTTTCTTAACATCAATTTTCCATTGAAATTAAAATCTCTGCACTAATAGCAAAAGTTAACAATAAGATTCCACTTAGAAACTAAAGTAAAACTTTCAAGTAACCATAGAAACACAATTTTAACCTAATTTTTTTATATGTAAAAAAAGGGAGAAAGAAATCAATGTTGTTCATCCTAGGAAGAAAACAATTAATTTTCTTGACCAAAAAGAAAAATTGAAAAGGACAACCCAGTGGATCAACTAAAGATATGTAATGAAAGGAAGAGGTAACAATAGCAATTAGCAAACCAATCCCTCATTGTACTATAAAAATAAAAATTAAAAAAAAAAAAAAAAACCATAAAGGCAGCTTATTTACTCACCTATGGTCATGCCAATGGAACTTTCTTTAATTATACTCTCTTTTTTTTCTTAAATACAATGTCTTGTTATATACTTAAATATCCTTTAAATTGTACTCTTTACAGATTTTTTTCGGTATAAAAGGTTGGTGTCTCTAATAATTCTCACCAACCATTCTTTCAATATTTTAATTACCATATCTCCGTTACAATTTAAATAGAGACGTAAAGATTTGAACTTAGAATTTATGTGAAAATCTACAAATGTCAAGACCAAAAACTTTCAATTGCTTACCTCCCATTAGCTATGAAATAACTTCAATTTATATATTTTTCATTATTATTTTAAAATATTGAAAGTTAAATATGTTTTTTGTTACCTGAAATTAATTACGAACGTAGACTAAAGTGTATGGATGAATAAAAAATTATGCTCATACTTGAATATAATTTAACCTAATATCGTTCAATTAGTGGTGAAGTAAATAAAAAAAGGGGGAGGTTCATTCAAAATTAGAGGTTTAAAATTCCATATCAGTACTTGTAATATTTAAAATAAAAAATAATAATAAAAAAACCCTATTGATTCCCTTAGGTTGAAAATATTATATAAAAAAAAAATTATTTTTTATTTGTCTTCCTTCCCATCCTTTTTTCAAACTTTTTATTCGGTTAATAAATATCATTGTTTATTTTTTTCATGGTTTTGACTTATTTTCCAACATTTTTTTTATTTACATTGCTTATTTAATTAATCTTTTTTTAGGGATAAAAAAACCCCTCTATTTATTTATTATTTTTAAAGTAAAGGTTGTTTATTTAATTATTTCAATCCCGTATTTTCATAATGCATTTCATAAATACTTTTCAAAAGAATGGTTAGTAAGACGATTTATATATATATATATTTAAGAAAATCTAATAATCATAATGATTATCTAACATAACATATTTGTTCACTAAAATCAACGAGTAATTGACAGGTAATACCAATGGATATTTAACATCTTTATCTAAACAAAAAGAATAATTACATTTGGAAAAAGCCGAATTTTTGTCCCCTTTAATGGAAACCTCGTTGATTATGTCTCCATATTATAGCATCTTAGTACTCTTTTTAATCATAATTTTAGGGAAAAAAATATGAGAGCAACTAATAACTTTTTTTTCTATGATATAGATTCAACTTTTAAATATAGTTTTCCTCCCGTTCTGTTTCTAGATAATTAAGAATTCAAATCTTTCCTTAAATTATATAAAAATCATGATGAATAAAATTAAGAAAAAACAAACTTAATTTTCAAAACTAAAAATCAAAATTAAATAGTTATTAAATCAAGTCTTATGTATTTAATTTTAGACATAATATTCAAAATGTGGGGACTCAATTTACCATTTAATTTTCTATTTTAAACACTTCTATACATTTTTTTAGGCTAAATAAAAACCTATATGTTTATTTAAAATAGAAAACTAATAAACATCAACGCTACGCTATTAAATGAACCTTCATCAATTAAATTGCCATTGGATCCACTTTAATTCATTTTAATTATTACATTAATCAACTATATTTTTCTCAATTTGATCTTGAAATAGTCGGTCAAAAGGGGTTGTAAAATTTTATCAACGAAAGACAACAAAAACAGTTGATCTTTCGTTCCTTTTGGATTATTTGAAAATTGTTGGTCCAAATTTTCAACATCTTTTTTTTTTCCATTTTTTTTCAATTCAAAGATTTGAAAATTTATCTCTCATTCAGTTATAGTAATATAAAGTGAAATAATATATATATTTTTGAAAGATTCATTTTGTTTTTAGGGCAAAATAACTTTTTAGTTCTTCAGTTTGTGTTTAGTTCCCTTTTATATATAATAAATTATTTTATTAATATTTTATTATATTTTATTTAAAATTTATTTTTATTTGACAAAATACTTTTTAATCTCCAAATTTTGTATTTGGTTCTCTTTTGGCCCCTAAGTTTTCAAAAACTCAACAAATTTACCCTCAAGTTTTGCATTTAGTTACGCTATTAGTCCTTCTATTTAATTATTTTTAGGGCAAAATACATTTTTGGTCCCTCAGTTTTGTGTTTAGTTCCCTTTTAGTCCCTCAGTTTTCAAACTCAACAATTTAGTCCCTGAGTTTTGCATTTAGTTACACTGTTGGTTCTTCCATCCAATTTTCCGTTAGTCTCTAACGGAAAGCTGACGTGGCACCTATTTTTTTATATATAATAAATTATTTTATTAATATTTTATTATATTTTATTTAAAATTTATTTTTTATTTGACAAAATACTTTTTAATCTCCCAATTTTGTATTTGGTTCTCTTTTGGTCCCTAAGTTTTCAAAAATTTAACAAATTTACCCTCAAGTTTTGCATTTAGTTACGCTATTAGTTCTTCTATTTAATTATTTTTTATTTTTTATTTAATTAAATTATCAAAAACTTATGAAGAAAGGAGAACGAACTAAAAAATAAAAAATAAAATTTTAATTAAAGACTGAAAATAATTAAATTTAAATAATATTTTTAATAAAAAAAATAGGTGCCATATCACTATCAAAACCTTATCAACTAAGAAGAACGAACTAAAAAATAAAAATAAAATTTTAATTAAAGACTGAAAAATAATTAAATATTAATAAAATAATATTTTAATAAAAAATAGGTGTCACATCACTATTTTAGATTACCGAAAATTTGAATGGAAGGACTAATAGCATAATTAAATGCAAAACTTGAGGGTAAATTTGTTGAGTTTTTGAAAACTTAGGGACCAAAAGAGAACCAAATACAAAATTGGAAGATTAAAAAAAGTATTTTGTCAAATAAAAAATAAAATTTAAATAACATATAATTAAATATTAATAAAATAATTTATTATATATATAAAAATAGGTGCCACGTCAGCTTTCCGTTAGGGACTAATAGAAAATTGAATGGAAGAACCAACAGTGTAACTAAATGCAAAACTCAGGGGCTAAATTGTTGAGTTTGAAAACTGAGAGACTAAAAGGGAACTAAACACAAAATTGAGTGATCAAAAATGTATTTTTCCTTTATTTTTAATTTTTAATTTAATTAAATTATCAAAAACTTATCAAGAAAGGTGAACGAACTAAAACATAAAAAATAAAATTTTAATTAAAGACTGAAAATAATTCAATAAAATAATATTTTTAATAAAAAAATAGGTGTTACATCACTATCAAAAACTTATCAAGAAAGGAGAACGAACTAAACAATAAAAAATAAAATTTTAATTAAAGGCTGAAAATAATTAAATATTAATAAAATAATATTTTTATTAAAAATAGGTGTCACATCACTATTTTTAGACTACCGAAAAATTGAATGGAAGGACTAGTAACGTAACTAAATGCAAAACTTGAGGGTAAATTTGTTTAGTTTTCGAAAACTTAGGGACCAAAAGAAAACCAAATACAAAATTGGGAGATTAAAAAAGTATTTTTCAAATAAAAAATAAATTTTAAATAAAATACAATTAAATATTAATAAAATAATTTATTATATATAAAAAAAATAGGTGCCACGTCATCTTTTGTTAAGGACTAACGGAAAATTTGATAGAAGGACCAACAGTGTAACTAAATGCAAAACTTAGAGATTAAATTGTTGAGTTTGAAAACTGAGCAATTAAAAAAGAACTAAATACAAAAATGAGCGACCAAAAAAATATTTTGCCCTTGTTTTTATTATCTTCAAATAATATCTTAGTCTACCGACTCTTTTTAAGTATATGTTAATTACGTAGAACTATATTCATTTGTACAGTCCACATATTTTTTGAATATTTTTTTTTCTTGAATATTTAGAACGCCTACATTAATTTTCGAACTTTTTGAAAGTAATACCATGGTTTAATTATTTAACTTTTTTTCTGCAATTGGAAAAATGATATTTTAAAAAACAATATTCATGGATGAATACAACTCCACTACATATTTTAAAATGTTAAATTACAAGTTTAGTATTTAGACTTTTAAGTTTGTGTCAATCCCTACACTTTTACTTTTATGTCCAATATGCTCCAAACTTTTAATAATGATTTATTAGCACAAAATTGAAAATCAAGAGACCAATTAAAAAAAAATTTAAAGTTTAGAATCCCATTAAACATAAAATTTAATTTTATATTAATAAATCGGTTAACTTTTAAAAATTTTGAATATGTTAGAAACTTATTAGATATAAAATTGAAAATTAAGTGATCTAATATATACAAATTTAAATTTTAGAAACCCATTAAAAAATTTTTAAAGTTCAAGAATCTTTTAGACATAAATATTAAAGTTGAGGCTCTTGATTTTTTGTGTTTTAGTTTTTTAAAATTGTATTTGTTTTCTCATCATTTTTTTACAATTTTCTACCATAACTTTCATATTTCTTAAGAAAACATTTGGATTCTTAACTAAATTCTAAAAATAAAAACTAAAAATCAAAAATCAAAAGTTACCAAACGTGACCTTAGCGATTAAATTTGTAATTTAACTATTTTAAAATTTATGTCAAATTACAAATTTAGTCCTTAAACTTTTAAAGTATATATCTATATGGTCCCTGAACTTTTAAAAATGTCTAATAAATCTCTAAATTTTCAATTTTATATCAAAGAAACAACCGAACTTTCAATTTTTTTGTCTAATAGATTCCCAACATATTCAAAATTATTAAAAATTAATTGATCTATTACATATATATTTGAATTTAATGTCTAATAGAACATTAAAATTTCAAATTTTTTGTCTAATATATGCGTGAATTTTTAAAAATTTTGAAACTTAAAAGACTAAATTTGTAATAAAGACTTCAAAAACTAAATAGACTCAATTTTATACTAAATTTGTAATTTATCCTAAAATTTAGTATGATTAAAAGTTAATAAATAATAGACAAAGGCAACATAATTTAATTGACGTCTAAAATGTATTAACCAACACCAAATTTGATATTCGAATTTTCCCACAATATTTAATGTACTTAAAAGAAGAAAACATAATAAATAAATAATCTTGTGGAGTGGGTTTATCTTATCCAATTTTTACAGTAATGTACTGACCAATAGGCGAAGTACGTGTCTTACTCTTACATCAATGTACTGAAACACCGTCCGAGTGACTGCACATTAATAATACGCATCCCCAAAACTTTGTTTGGACTTTTCGAGAGATTTACTATTTTGCCACGGGGGTCGATAATGGGTTTTCGAGATTCCCGGGGCAGAGACGGTCATCAAACAGTCCACACCAACGAAGGGCATTCACGTAAATTCATAATAATAGACTCACCATGAATTAAAAACCGCCACGTTGCCTCTATCGGGATAATATCTTCAACCTCCACGTCATTAACCCACATTATGAAAAATGCAAAATAACCCATGCCATGTAGTTAATGACGTGGCTAACCAGTCCCAGTCAGCAATCTGAAATTGCTATAAAGAAGTCCAGCCCCAATTTTGCCCACTCCACACTCCGCCTTTCGAGAACCACAAAATCCCTGCAAATTTTCTCAATCTTAATCATCATCTTCACCGGCGACGACCATCAGGCCGGTGAAATGAATATTCCGGCAGCCGATTCTTCCAAATCCGCACGCACTCTTCGAATCTCCGATCATCGCCGTCATGTATTTCACGAAAAGCTCTGATCCGAAATCCAAATTTCTCGTTCGCTTAGTTACGAAGTTATCCGCGCCAGTTCCATGGAAATTCGGGGAAAGGTATCCATTTCTAGCATTCTCCAGTGAAATTTTTGGTATATTCTGACTTCTTAGGGTTTTTTTTTTTTTTTTGTCTGAAATTTTGAATATGAGAAGAGTGGTTGGTGGAGGGGAATGAATTTTGAAGAACTGCAGCATTGATTTCTTGGTTTTAATGTCTCTGATTAATCATCAATTTTGTGTAATCTTTCCTTTTCCGCCTCTTGATTTTTAAGTGTGGGCTGAATGTATAAAAGGAAAACTAGAAGCATCGAGTTTGGGTTCATCTTCTTCGAAAATTCACTGTTATCTGCGAATTAATTATGAATCGGTGTTTATTTATTGGTTCTGAGAATGGAGCAGAGATGGCGAGGGTGGGTAATTACTAATTACTGCATCAAAAAGAGAGCCTGGGGGTTTTAGAGTTCAGATTAAGCTTAAAACCCTCATTTACTTTTTTATGACTGTTCATGTTCTATAAATTTGCTTGTACCTTTTGTTTGTCGTTCTCATCTTTGATTGCTTCATCTTCAGATGAAGATTCAGCCCATAGATATCGATTCTCCAACTGGAAGAGTTGCCATTCGTAATGATCCCGGCAAACCGGTGCTGAAATCGCGTTTGAGAAAGCTCTTTGATCGGCCGTTTCCGAATGTTCTAAAGAATTCTTCAGCGGAGAAGCCTATCGCGGCTGGGGAAGCCGCACAGCTCATCATCAATAAAGATGGAGTGGGTGAGTTCGAGCCTAGCTCCATCTGTTTGGCTAAAATGGTGCAGAGTTTTATAGAGGAGAGTAACGAGAAGCAGTCGTCGGTGGCTACTGCTGTGAAAAATGGTCGCAACCGCTGCAATTGCTTCAACGGGAACAATAATGACAGTTCCGACGATGAGTCCGACGACTTTGGCGGCGAATCTGTAACAATCGGATCATCTGGTGCTGATGTTTCTGATTTACTCAAGGTAAATGGCGCTTCAATTTTTCTCTGAAAATTAGTTCTAAGGTTCTGAAACTAAAATTGCTTCAAATCCATTTTGGGAATCAGAGTCTGATTCTTTCCGCCAGCGTAACCGAGAGAAACCTCTTAGCCGACACCGCAAAGATCGTAGAGAAGAACAACAAAATTCACAAAAGGAAGGACGATTTGAGAAAAGTTATCACGGATGGACTTTCATCTCTCGGTTACGATTCTTCAATCTGTAAATCAAAATGGGACAAATCTCCTTCATATCCTGCAGGTAATCCATTGAGCTTTTCTAAGAACTAAACAGATCAATCAAACAGACAGACAAACAAACAAACAACTCCATTAGATTCTAATTAAACTGAAAATTCTGCGTATAGGGGAATATGAATACATCGATGTGATAGTGGAGGGCGAGAGATTGCTGATAGACATAGATTTCAGATCGGAGTTTGAGATTGCTCGTTCGACCGGAATGTACAAAGCGATCCTCCAATTAGTCCCGAATATCTTCGTCGGCAAGACAGATCGTCTAGGTCAAATCGTCTCGATCGTATCGGAGGGGGCGAGACAGAGCTTGAAGAAGAAGGGGATGCACTTTCCTCCATGGAGGAAAGCCGAATACATGAGAGCCAAATGGCTTTCCTCTCACGTCAGATCCAAACCTCCAAATCCATCGCAGAAGGAGATCGAAATCACGGAGGAGAATCAAAACGATAACGACGAGCAGTCGCCGACAGAGACGGATTGTGGAGAATTCGAAATGATATTCGGCGACGAAACAACGATGACGACGTCACCTGAGAGTGATTCGATGGCATCATCGCCTCCGCCGCAGAAAGGTTTCAGTGGCGGCGAGAAGGCGGCGGCGGTGGCAGTGACGGCCTGGCAACCTCCGGCGATCAAACCGAAGAGTGTCGATAGAGGAGCTAAGATCGTTACGGGATTGGCGTCAATCCTCAAAGAGAATCCGTAAAAATTTTGTTTTTTTTTTGGGTATTAAAAATCTCAAATATCATAAACAAAAAGTAAAAAAATAAAAAAATAAAAATTAAGTGGGTAAATAGTAAATATCAGTAAATCTATGTCCTTTTGTTTAATGGAGGAGAAAAAAAAAAGAAAAGGAAAGGAAAATCCTTCGGTTTTTGGTTGCAAGGGTATTCTACTCTGTAATGGGCAGCCAATTTGGCTTACCCAATCGTCTTTGTAAAAAAAAAAAAAACAATATTATCGGATTTTGTAATAGATTTTTACATTTTCTACAAAGTTTGAGTTAATTTTATTTCTCTATTTTTTTAAAATTACTTTTTACTTTTTAGTTAATTCATATAATATTTGGACATTTTTATTCATTTATAAAGTCCTATGGATAAGAATTGAATTGAAGAGTGAGTGCTCCCTGAAAGGGAACAGCTGGACGACCCAAAAGCTTATTTTTGCAAAATATTTATTCATAAAAATCAATAATTTCTCGTCTTTTGAGAACTTTTTCTTTCCTTTTTTAATTTCCAATTTCCATTTTATTTTTATTAATGATCTTTTTGAGTGAGAAACTCGTGGGATCTCGATTCCCGGAAGCCAGAGGAAGACAAAATCTGATTTATTTTATTTATTTTAAAGAAAACAACTTTTAGTTTTAGGCTAATTTCTTTTGTGAAATTTGTACGATAAATAAATAAAAATAAAAAAGACGTCCTTTTATTTCATTTGACTCGTTATTTGAAATTAATTACATGATCTTTTCTATACTTTACATTATGTCTAAATTATCATGAAAGTATCATATTTTCATTATTGTTTTAGTTATTGGTCTCACTCAAATAAAACCGTCTTCATAAATAATTTTATATGCATTACTATGTCAAAATGAGTCATATTTCATTATTTTTGTAATTCAAGTCATTAATTATTAAAGCACATGAAAATAAATCATCCGTATAAAAATCCAAATTTCTTTCGTTTCTTATTTATTTGAAAAACAATGATGTTGATTTTTTTTTTTTACTATTTAGCAATTATATTAAGCAAAATAAGTAAATAATAATAATAATAACTGAATTTGGATTTGATTAAAATTTGTGGAAGAAAATCAATTGAATATTTATGAAGATTAGATCTATATCTTTTATATTTTTATATAATTGTGACTCCTAAATTGTTTTGATGTTTAATGAGCAATATGCATACAATAAATTATTCTAGAGATTAAAAAAATAATATATCATTAATTTAATTTGGATGGTTTTCTAAGAAACCCATTCAACTTTTTGTAATAGAGAATATGGTTTTCGCTATTTTTAAATAAATATTGATGGGTCCATTTAATATTCTCATGATTCCCACTTCATTTTCTTATTATATTTTTTTTTGTTGTTACCCTTAGAAAATATATAAATTACAATGTTATGCTCCAAGCCAAACAATCATTGACACAATCAAGACAATTAGTTATTTAAAGCTTAGGTCATGAAAAGATGCTCATTAAATATTTAAATCTTTGCTTATAAGTATATCAATTGATTTTCTAATTGATTTTATTAATATTTTACCCAAATAATATATCCAATTTGGATATCATTTTCATAGGGTTTTTTTTTTCTTCTTTTTGTTGGATTAAGGTCAAATAAATGGTAGAATTGAATAGTTCTCCTTGACTTTAGGTTCAAGTTGATTAAATTTGATTATAGAGTATTGTCAAGTCAATTAAAAACCAATTTGTTGAATATGACTTTTTTTTTAAAAAAAAAATACAAAATTGGGTTTAAAAACTTTACATTTATCAAATAATTGTGTATTGTGATATTTTTTTAAGTGTATTGTGTATTTGTGAGCTTATTGATGGTCAACAATTTTATTGGAAATTGTGATCAATAACCATTCGAGAAAAATTAGTTTATAACGATAATAAAATTATAATAATTCTCAAGGCTCCATCAAATAATTTGAGGTTAGAAAAGTACCAGTTACCTACTTGGAAAGTGCGAATTACCTAGTTTGTTTACTATTTCTTTGAAAAATTTTATTTTTTCATTGAAATGGAGAATATTAATTTATATTTTTGAAAAATCTAAATATGTTTAATGCATTTTTTTTAGGATGGGTTGTGTGATTTTTCAGACACTTAAGCAATGTTTCACTAATGGTTTTAATACATTTGAATTTTTCTAGCACGAGTTTGGAAAGTTTGTTTTTTTATTGCCTTTGTCTAGATTGTTATAAATGAATTATAGAAAGCTAAGTTTATTATTTTGTGTTTTGATTAATTAATATAGCCTATAAAATTAATAAATATGTAACTTTAACTAAAAGAAAATTATACATTTTCAACTTACAATCCAAGCACCCATTTAATATTTTGAACTCCACATTCTTGTGTTAATTTTCAAATATTTTTCAAGAAAGGAAGAAACTTTGCCCAATCAAATGAAAAAGTTATAGTATAGCATCCTTTACATTGTTGGAGTTCTTTTTTTTTTTTTTTCATGTCTTATTTTGAATGTGACCTATTTATTACCACCACAAAAAAATTAATATATCATCTTCTAATAATTCAATTTTTAATAAATAAAAGTTAAATGATAATGAGTAATAGAGATCTTTAGAATTATAATATTGCACATCACTCTCATATTTTTAGTCAACTATTAGAGTTATGAAAATACATTAATGAGAACTCAATTGACTACATAAGAAATAGTTTGTGTACTCATTATTTTGATATTATCAAACGTTTGAGCAGGTGATTACGAGTGAAGGATCAATTCTCATAACGCCCAAGCCCGTGATCCTCTGCGACTTTGGCAAGCGTTCTTATATCATCCATGACTCGCTTGTAAGAGTGAAGACATCGCCTCACAAACCAACACGGGGTCTTTCAAAGATGTTTTGTCCTTACTCACATGCTCTCAGAAAATTCCTGAAGGTCACCCAACGTAGAATTGCTCCAAAGCCAAGCACGCTTAATCGTGGAGTTCCATGATTGAGCCACCGAAAGGAAGGTGCACTTTGTTGTTGGTATAGGTAGTAGCTTATCAATTCTTTTAAGCTTTTCTCAATCAGATTTTAATATCCTTATGGTCATTCTCATGTACCCTCTTCTTCTGTACCATACTTTCATATCCTCAGGATCCCTCTCATTCATATGTGGACTCGGTTCATTCATGTACCCCTCTTCCTCGGGCGTCACAAATTCTTTGTTTATTGAAAAACAACTAAAGCAATGAGCATGAGTGGATCTACATGGGACAAGGGGGGCCATGGCCCACCAAAAAATATGAATTTACTACCCTATGGTATATAACGTTGCCTTAAAAAAAATAACAATATATGGTTATATTTTTTCTAATACATCTAAATTACCAAAGTAGCTTTTCCTTCCCGTGGTAAGACACTATACTTCAATCCTTGTGTGTGCCCAGGTTTGAATTTTATTGGCTACATTTCTTTTTTTCCCCTTTTATTTATACGTTACAAATTTTATTAATTCTATAAAAAAAATAAATATTATATTCTTAACCTATTCAATATATATTTTTCAATTTAACGATCTATTAGACACAAAATTGAAGTCTATTGGATATATTTAAAGTTTAAGAATTTATTAGAGTACTAGATTAAAAGTTTAGACACGAATTAAAGTTTAGAGATGTAATAGACTAAAACTTACAAGTTTATGGACTAACTCGTAATTTAGTACACCTATCTATTCTTAACGTCTATAATTTTTTTAGGTAACATAATATTGTGTTCAAACTGATCTTTTGGTAATTTTTTATTATTTGTCGCTCCCCAAACTTTAGTATCTGGATCTGCCCCTGACAATGAGGCACTTGATTGTGAGATCCTCCATTTATCAACTAAGCATTGAAATAAAATAAAATAAAATAAGGCGCTGAGTTGGAAAGAAGTTGTAAAACATGTAATTACAACTTTGGTTGGGAAATTGATTTTTTTAGTGCAAAGAATAGAAAAACGATAAATAATTTTTTAAATTGTATTTTTGTACATCAATGAGTATGTAGGAAGTACACAATACGTCTAGTTATTATTATTATATATTAAATGTGAAAATAAAATTAAAAAAAATACTTTCAAGCATTTCAAAAGCAAAATACCATTTGCCAATCCCACTCATCAAGGTCAGTTTTTGAACAATTGGAAAAGAAAAAATACAGTCAACTAAGTTCATAAATCTCCACTTTTGCAAGCAATTCTACATTTTCATTAATGATTTAAGCTTTGAAAATCACTATTTAAAAAAAAAAAAAAAAGAATGTCAATTATTTGTACCAAGACAGATAATCCAAGTACATACATTATTCTAGATGCTCTTCTATTATAAATTGATTGACCATTTTTAAATATGAAAGTAAAAAGAGGATCCGTTTATTTTTTTAAAAAATTCGGTTTGTTTTCTTACTATTTTTCTACTAGAATTTTTCATCTTTTTATTTTTTTTAAATTCTTGGCCAAATTCTAAAAATTAAAAATTACTTTTTTTAGTTTTCGAAATTTGGCATGATTGTTGAAAACATATGTAGAAAGTAGGTAACAAAACAAAAAAGACCATAGGTGAATATAGTATTTATAAGCTTAATTTTCAAAAATTAAAAGTAAAAATTAAATGGTTATCAAACCATACCTATTTTCTTAGTTTTCAAAACTTACTTGATTTTTAAAAGCATAGGTAAAAAGCAAATAACAAAATTTAAAAGAAAAATCATAAATAAATGTAATGCAAAAACTATAATAATTATCAAATGAGACCTTAACTTTTTAATTTTTTTTTTTTAAAAAAAACTTTCAACTTAGGGTGTTGATATTTGTTAAAGTCCAAATCATGGTTCGAAGATCCAATTGGAATAAGGTTATATAATGTCTTGTCAAGCAAAGAAAGTGCAAAATAAAAATGTGAAAAAAAGTTCTAAAAAATTATTCAATGTAGTAGTAATTCTCATAATCATTAATATGTATGGTGTATTTTTTTTTTCAATTTCAATTTCTAAGTTTAAAACTAATAGTCACATTGTAGATTTCACTTTTATAAACGATAGATGTATAATAAAAATAATCTCTCGGTCTAAATCCCACCCACAGTTCTAAGGGGTTTTCTTTTATTTTCTTTTATTTATTTATTTATTAAAAAAAAGTTGGATGACCTTTTTTTAAGGATGAAAGTGACTCGAAGATTCTTTTTATGTTTTTTAAAAAAAGATTTTATTGTTTGAGCCATTGACCAAATTATCCAATTACCCTATTCATTTATTTCAAATACCTATTTAAAATTATTGCCAATCATAAAACAACAACAACCTAATTTGCTCGCAATTTAAGCATTTCTACTTTGAATGGTCGTATATTCAACCTTCACCTTATGTTTGAGGTTTTTGTATGAGATTAATGCTATACAACTCATGTGACAATGCGAATAAAATTATCTAATAGGGCATGAGATAGTTTTGCTCACTCACGACACACTCTCGCTAGTCTTGCTCGCTTCGTTAGCAAAATAGTTTTATTTTCGATCATTATAGGTTTAGGCTTTAGTCGTTTTTTGTTTTCTTTTGCTTGCGATGTTGAAGGAAGTTAGCATACGAAGTTTATTTGTGTTCTGAGTTTAGTGCATGTTCAAAAAAAAAAAAGGGATTGACGAAGTTGCAGAACTAGAGTGAAGCCAATGAGGCTAGATCAATGGGGTGAGAACTGTTGGGTTTTTGGCAATATATTGGAAGTGAAATTGTCCCACATCTGAAAAGTGCAAGAAAGTGATGGGCTTCTGGCACTATAAAAGGAGTCTATGGTTTTGGTTTCAAAGCATCCCAATTAGAAATACTTTAAGCTTGGAGTACTAGCTCTGGTTAAATTCCTCTTTATATTCTCTGCCGAGAGTGAGGAAAAGGGTGTGAGTGGTATAAGCTTTGGAAGAGTGTTTTTGTAATTGGGGTCGGGGAGAGAATTCTATGTGATTGTAACAATTTTTCACATAGTGGAAATTTCTTTCTCTTCGTGGTTTTTTTCTCCGGGTTTGGAGTTTTTCCACGTAAATTCTTGTGTCTCTTATTTTGTTGTTTTCTTTTTAATTTCTCAATTATTTCTGCTTATTTCTAGTAGTGGGAGGTTTTTTCCCAGCAAGTGGTATCAGAGCTTTAGGTTTGTAGTTTCTTGAGTTTCTGAGTATGCTCTGTGGTTGCGGATTGTCTCGAGCTTCCACATCGAAAAGATTTCTTGAAACGGGCTATAGTTGTTCACTATTTGCAGATTCACTAGGAGGGAAGCAGATATGTCAAGCTTTATGAGTCCGGTAAAGATTGATGTGGAGAAATTTGACAGAAGGATAAACTTTGGCTTTCCTGAAAGGTTAAGCGGTGATGGTGGTCCAATGGAGTCCCGTGGTGGTTCCAGCAAAGGTTCTAAGAAGTCCAACATGACAATATGGAATTGGAAGAAGAAGAAAAAGACTTCGTGCAAAAGAAAGATTGTTGGGAATGCGGGCGGTCCGGACACATGAAAAAGAATTGTCCTAACAGCGCAAGTTAGTTCAAAAGGCTGCAGGTGGGATGCTAACATGGTCTCTCTTGTCAGGGGAGATGGTGACATCTTCTGAAGAAAGACAGAATTCATCCTTATGGTATGTCCGCTTTGCCATGATAGAGGATGTGATGCTCGGTTCCACAAATTTGCACACGGGCATTGACTTGGCGGTTATGCAAGGTGTGTGGTGGAAGTTATGTCGATGGCTGAAGAACTTCCGGGTGAGCCAAGTAGGTGGAAGTTCACCATAAATTTCAGCTGGGTATATCGACATGTGACGAAAAAGAAAAGTCTTGGAAGGTGATATTCCAAGTGGTCTACTTTTATGGTGGAGTAGGTTATAGTTCTCTGTGTTGGGGATTATGATTGTCGGTAAAGACAATGATGCAGCAAGAGATGTGGATTCTTCAAATGTGAGTGGTATAAGCTTTGGAATAGTGTTTTTGTAATTGAGGTCGGGGAGAGAATTCTATGTGATTGTAACAATTTCACATAGTGGAAATTTCTTTCTGTTCGTGGTTTTTTTCTCCGGGTTTGGAGTTTTCCACGTAAATTCTTGTGTCTCTTATTTTGTTATTTCCTTTTTAATTTCTCAGTTATTTCTGCTTATTTCTAGTAGTGGGAGGTTTTTTCCCAACAAGAACGAGTTAAGATTTAGAGTGAAAGGTATATATTGGGTATGAATGAGAGGAAGAGCAAGTGAGGGTGCCTCATACTACCCTCCTAGGTAAATTTACGTGCATTGCTACATTGGAATGAATTATATATCATTAATCTCAGGAATTGAGTCAGATGACATTAAAAAGAATGAAAAAAAGATCATTCATAAAAAAAAAAACTCCTTATATTTGTGATATAATATTTTCAAAGGAAAAAGAATAAAACAGTCTTGATATGAAATTAGAGTTGTCAATGAAAAGAAAATAGATGAGTTGATTTCAAAATAATTTTAAATGCATAATAATTCATCTCTAGGGAAATAATTCTAGGTAAATCATATCTTAATAGTTCATATAATACGGCGATTGTTATACCTTTCATTTGAGTAAAAGTACTTTTATATATTTATAATTTAGAAGTTACTTTATTTATTAAAAAAAAAGTACATTAAAAATAACAAAAATCTTATAAAATTAAAAAAAGAAAGAAAGAGATTATATAACACATTTGAAGGATATTTGCATTTTTTTCTTCCACTAAAAAAAAGATGCAACCTTTTTCCCATTAGTATTTAACTAGATAACAAAGTGATTGTCTAAAGAAATAACAATTTGCCCAAAAATAAGAAAGTAACAAAAGCAAAATTAAGTCAATAAAGTCATATTCATCTCATGCAAACGTTAAAAGATTACTTCTAACATGAGCATAATTTAACTAGTAACATTTTAATAATTATTTTAAAAGATTTTATTTTTTTAGTTCAACAATAATAAGATTAGAAATCAAATCATCAATTTAAGATGATATTGATGTATTTATCTACTGAACTATACTCGTATTAGCAAACTTTCTAAAAAGGTTATAATTTTGAATCTCTCCTAAATTATTTAAAGGGTCAGTTGCACAAATGGTAAAAAATATATGTTCAATTGCAAGTGTGTCTACAATTTGTTTCTATTGCAAATATAAAAAAAAATTGGACCAGCACAATTGGAGTCAGCGAAATGTCCAAAATACCCTTCTGTAATCTTACGTGATTGTAATATGACGTATATCAATCGTCTATTGATGATATATTGTTGATATACCCACGATATACCTAATATGAAGTATATCAGTGATATACTACTGATACACTTTACTTAAGTATATCAATGGACTTGAATTTCTGGTACTTAGTATATCAACAGTATAACAAAAATAGCTAATATGAAGTATATTAAGAGTATAATAGTGATTTATATCTAATGTATCAAATATACCTAATATGAAGTATATCAGTGATCTGCTACTGATACATTTCACTTATATCAAAATGAAATGAGAAATACGTAATATAAAGTATATCAGTGATATACTACTGATATTTGTTTAAAGTTTATCAATAGTCTATCAGTAACTCATATACAAGACATAAATAATATTAAGTATATCTTTTATATACTACTGATATAGTTTATTTTAGTTCTTTATTTTCTTAATGGTTTGTATTCACTAGTTTTTAATCAATAGACTTTTTTAATTGATACATTTGGCTAGTAGTATATGAGAAATTCATATTTAGTATACTCGATATACTTAGAATGAAGTATATTACTGATATACTACTGATATACTCAATATTATATATATCGATGAAATAAATATATCTAAAATAAAGTATATTAGTGATATATCAAATATGCAAATTATTCATAATACGTTATGTAACGCCCCTACTTTTATAACATAAATTCCTAGGGACATTACTACTCATGCATGCATTCGAGGCCCCAACTGACTTTAAATAAGTAAAAGTTGATAAGTAAAAATCAATTTAATTTGGGATCCCATAGAAATACAAAACGTTTACAAGAAACATAATTAAATTCGGCCTCTAGTTTCAAAACTCTTTGTTACATAAGCGGAAGACAATAATCATTTAAAGTTCTTTCTAAATCATGGATGCGGAATTCTTGACTCGGTTCCCATGGCTTCTGTAGCGCATCCCTGCCACTCGCCTGGTATGCTCTCGTCTTTACCTGAAAACGTTGTAAAACAGAGAAAACACAACAAAGGAAAAAGGGGTGAGTATTATACAATACCCAGTAAGTGGGGGTCGGGAAATGCAAACACATGCGACATGACTTTCTTTTAAACATGACTTTTATACATGACTGTAATTCGTGACTTTTGAAATCATAAAACTTTCTGTAGTGGGACCTAAAAACTTTCTTTCATAAAATCATGACTTTTTCTCTTTGGCTATGCGTGGTCAATTGAGTCTTCCTGAGTCTTTTCATTTTGAGTCCCTCACAGACCTCTATAGGTTTGAGTCCTCACAGCACTTCTATAAGATTTGAGTCCCTCACAGCACTTATAAGTTTGAGTCCTCACAGACTCTATAAGTTTGACCCATAGGGTCTCTGATGCATGTTTTACCATGCACAAATTCTCAGGAGAACAATTGTCACAGCCTACATAACATGTTCATGTTCACACAATATGCATGAGGTCCCATATGTCAGTCACACAAATATAGGCAGTCATAATAACGCACAATCACATAATAATGACATGACTTTCATTAATTCAAAACCTGAGTCAATCAATCATAACTTAAAGCACAATACATTTACCTTTCTCTTAAATACGTATTCATCACAATGACATAACTGAATAGCTCACTATATGTAAAGGTACATAACAGTGTGAAAGAAACTCCTTTCCAAATACTTTAAAAAATCATTTCTACTCGGGTCCACTCCGACCCTTAAGTCATTTGGAACTCTCTCAAATCCAAGGTTAAGTTATTTTCTAAATCTTTTAGAAATCATTTACTCGAGGTCCTTTAAGACCTTTTGAAATGTTACTTTTCTAAGTTCATGAGTGTAAGTTTCGGGAATTCGCCTTTTTGAAATAAATCCTCAAATTTCATCTTTTAATAATACATATTTCAAGAAATCATATTCACTTCCCTTTTTAAGATCGTTTGTAGAAAATCCCTTACCTCATCTTAGCTTGAATCTTCCTAAGGTTCTGCTCCTAACTCAAGGTTTCGCTTAGTCGTGCTCGATAGTCGAATCCCCTAAATCAAATTCATCAATTCTTTAATTAAATTACATAATTAGAAACTTATTTTGAATCCAATCATAGTTAGGCTAAGTTACCACAAACGGCCGCTTAAAACGAACTCGAAAAACGAAACGGGGGCAATTGGCCAGATCTGGGGAGTGGCGGCGCGTGTGGCGGCGCGTGGCGACGTGTTTCGAGGCGTTGAGGTCAGATCTGAGATGCCCACTCACCGATCTACTCAGAACCGGTCCTATAACTTCAAAAACCGATCGAAAACTCCCTCAAAAACCCGAACCAAAATCAGACTGACGACCCACAAACTAACCTCCGACGACCTGCTGCTGCGCTCAACCTCCGACGAACCGACGGTTAGTCCACGAAACCGACCTCCGACAACCTCAGGAGCGTTCGATCGAACTCTACGGCTCCGAGCAAGGTGGTCGACGGTCGAAATCCGTGTGTAGGGGAGTCGGCGAACTCGATCTGGCGTGTGGGTTCTCCCCGACGACTAGATCTAACGGAAAACGACCGGTTGGCAGCACTTCACGCTAGCTTCGATGGTCGACGACTCCTCACGTAACACACGACAGAGCGGTGAGGCTGACTGACGAAGCTCGATCCGACGTCAGGCTTGATCGGCGTCGAGCCACCCTAATCGGAAAAAGAAGAAGAATGGCCAGTCGAACCAGACGTGCAGGGGCCTTCTGTTATGCGGCTCACGAGAAGGGGAGAGAAGGGATGAGAAGAACCCTAGATCAAATTTCTCTAAATTACCAAAATGCCCTCCAAAACTCTCTTAATCACTAAAATGCCCTTGGGCTCATTTGGATGTTTTGAAAGACCTTTTTAATTATACAAATTTCTTAACTTGCATACTCTTTCTTCAAATCGCAAGGCCACACGGTCCAAATAAATTTATTTTCCAATAAATTAATCTAAAACACAAATAAGAGTACTTGGAGTTTTGGGGCGTTACACGCTACGATATATATAAAGTATATCAATTAAATGATACCTAAAAAGAAGTGTATCGATAGTATATCAATAATATACAACTAATATTGTGATGTCCGAAGAAGAATGATATATGAATGAACCGAGACCACATCCGAATGAGAGCAATCTCGAAGTTATGAAAATATGGATGAAAAAGGCTTAGAAGAATTGATATACCAACAAGTGCACCTTCCTAATTTTCCATGGCTCAATCATAGGAACTCCAAAGCTAAGCGTGCTTGGCTTGGAAAAATCTCATGTTAGGGTCAAATCCGAATTCCAAATCTTAACCTGAATCCTAGGCATAGGGCGTTACAAATTTATAGGTATATACTAGTTGATTAATATATATCAAATATAAACTATAACAGATATACTATTATATACCAATTATTAAGTATATCAGATATCCTACTGATATACTAAATATACTCAGATATACTGCTTATATACTATTGATATACAAATATTAAGTATATCAGATATCCTACTGATACACCAATGAGGGTAAAATTGGAATAATAAAAAACGAAAATTAGATTTTAAAATTTTTTGCTATATTTGCAAATCTAAAAAACTATGACTAGGTTTGCAAATATCTTACTATTTTTTTGGTGCCCATTACAATTTCCCTTATTTGTGTGGTAATATTATGAAAAAAAAAAATCTTAAATATCACCCTGGCCATCAGAAAAGGGGAAAAGGTGTAAATATGGAGAAAACAAAGCCAATATATGGGCGGCCACATTTTGTGTTCGATATAGGAAAACTTTTGTTTGTATTTTAGGTATGTTTATTGATGGTTTCTATATTTTAAAAAAATCAATAAAATTAGGCCCTATTTGGTTCTCCATTTTCGTTTTATATTAAAAAAAAAGTAAGAAAAACAATGAAAATACATTTGGTCCCCTGATTCAAAAATGATTTTAAAAAACAATTCTAAAACTACCCTATTTTTAAATTTCAACTCAACATAATTTCTACCTTCGAATTCAAATATAAAGTTTTTAAATTTGAACCAAATGCATTTTCGCATACAGTGAGAATAAAGAATTATTTTTTTCATTGAATTTTTTATTTTAAAAAAAAATAAATTTTTAGAACACGAATCAAATGTGACTTTATGTTGTCTAATATTATTAGCTGTCTACTAATTTTTCTTTCTTTCTTTTTTTGGTAGAAAAATTATCTTATTTATTTTTCCTTTAATTTTTTATTTTCGAAAAAACAAATTTTTAGATGACTTTATGATCTCTACTATTATTAGCGGTCCAATTATAAATCTTACCACTAATTTTTCTTTCTTTTTTGGTAGAAAAAATTAGGTTAATTTACAAGTTTAATCCCTAAACTTTGAGGTTTGTGTTTATTTGGTCCCTAAACTTTAAAAAGTGTCAAATAGGTCCTTGAACTTTCAATTATGTATCTAATAAGTCCCTGAACTTTTAAAATGTCTAATTAGTCTTTGAACTTCTAATTTTGTATCTAATAGGTCCCTAACATATTCACAATTTTTTAACATTAATCAATCTGTTATATATAAAATTGAATTTTTTGTCTAATAGAAGCTTAAGTTTTCAATTTTATGCCTAGTAAGTTCATGAATTTTAAAAAACGTCAACTAGGTCAAGGACCTATTAGACACAAAATTGAAAATCCAAGGACCTATTGGATACAAAATTGAAAATTTGAGGACTTATTAGACACATTTCATAGTTTAGGGATCAAATAGATACAAAATTGAAAGTTCGGGAACCTATTTGATACTTTTTAAAGTTAAGGGACCAAATAGACACAAATCTCAAAGTTCAGAGACTAAACTTGTAATTTAACCAAAAAATTATCTCTAAGCATTTTGTTTCTCTTAAAATCCTCTTTATGACAATTTATTACAGGACATTTTATTTTATCCCACGGTTTTTCTCTCTTGAAAGCATTACCCAAAAATCAAAAAAGAGTTTGGACCTACAACTCGACAAAAGACATTAATGTTCGACCACTTTATCAATTTAGGTTATAATTTCGTTGCTTGATTTAAATAAACTTCTTACCACCAAGAGTAATTCTTTTTTTTTTTTCCACAGTAAAAAGTAACTGTCAAAAGATTACAGCAATTCACATAAAATAGTCAAGTCACAGGCCAAACAGAAACCATATCCAAACAAAACTCTCTTTGGATTGTTGTTAAAAATCATTACTTTTATTTTATTCATTGACTACCCAATCCTTTTTTCTATTTCTTGTTCTTTATTTTTAATTTTTGAAAAAGAAATCCGTTGGGTAAAGTTTCTTATTTCTCTTTCTCTATTTTTAATATACGTCCCAAATGAATGTTGTTTAATTATAAATTTTGGAAACTTGATTTCTTGTGGGTTTGAAATTGTTATTTCTAATAAATGGGTATGAAAGTTGTATACTAATCTTTGAGATGCATTAATGAAGCTGCTATTTCTAGTTTGGACTCAAATTACATAAACGACATGAAAAATAAAGAATAAAAAGACAAAAAATAAAAGTTATAATTTATATTTTGTAAATTAATTTCCAAATGAATTATTATTATTATTATTATCTAGTAAAAAAGTAGAAAGTGGTTATGAAAAACCATTTTTAAAAGTAAAAGATAAAATAAATAAAGCAGAAAAAAAAAAAGAATAATGAGCCAGAACACCCCCGCGGAAGCCTTGAACTCAAACTGCCGAGGAACTATATATTGGGCTAAGGCCCAACAAAACGTAGCCCAAAGTGGAAAGAAAAGAACAGGCCGTAGAAGACCCACCGAAAAGACAAAATTATTAGACTAATGAATTGTGTTCGATAGGCATAATGGTAAAATTACAAGTTTTCGAACTTTCAAGCTTGTATCTAATATGCCTCCAAACTAAAAAAAAAATGTCTAATAAAACTTAAATTATATATTTTTTTCTAATAAGCTATGAATTTTCAATTTTGTGTTTAATAAACCCATAAATTTTGAAAAATGTTGATATATCATAGACATATTAGATACAAAATTGAAAATCAAAGTCTTTTTTAAAACTCAAGGTTGAAAGTTTAGTAACTTACTAGACCTTTTTATAATCTAAAAATCTATTACACAAAATTAAAAATTCAAATACCTATTAGATACTTTTTTAATTTAAAAATTCCAATTAAGCATAAAGTTCAATTAAACATCTTAAAAATTTAGGCCTCCATTAGATAGCAATTTAGGCCTATAACCATTTTGTTTTTGGTGTTTAGTTTTTGAAATTTAAACCTAAAAATATTGTTTATACCAATGAGTTTATATGTTTTCTTATCTACTTTGTACCTATGTTTTCAAAAACCAAGCCAACTTTTGAAAACTAAAAAAATAGCTTTCAAAAACTTGACTTTGTTTTTATAATTTGGGTAAGAGTTCAAATGTTTACTTAAGGGAGATGGTCTCTATTATAGAAAAATTATGTGAAAATAAGCTTAACTTTCAAAAACTAAAAACTAAAAGCAAAAAACAAAATAGTTATCAAGCAGTGCTTTAGTTTTTAGTTTTTTATTTTTGAAAATCAAGCCTAAAAATACTACTTCTAATAAGTTTCTATGTTTTCTTATCTATTTTGTATTTATGTTTTCAAAAACCAAGCTATGTTTTGAAAACTAAAAAAAAGTAGTTTTACAAAATTTGTTTTTGTTTTTTAAGTTTAGCTAAAAACTTAAATAATATCTCAAGAAAGATGGATATCATTATAGAGAAGATGAAGAGAAATTTTGAAAAAACAACTATAATTTTTAAAAATCGAAAACTAAAAAACAAATGGTTTCGAAACCCTTGGAGACTTGAAATAAATCTTTTCACCACTTAAAAGCAGTAAGCTGTTTTAAAGTTTCGATAAACAAAAGTACTTTGACAAATTCTAGAAACAAATAAAAGCACTTAAAAGTGTCTTTAGAGGGAGTACTTAACCATTTTTCTGCCAGAAGTATTTATATAATTTATACAAGTGTTTCAATCAAAAACATTTTAACTTCTGAAGGGCTGCCATACACACTAAAGCCACTAAGGTTAGGAACTTAGGAATAACTTTTTTTTTTTTTTAGAAAAGGAACTAAGGAATAACTTTTATCTTAGGAAGCTGTCTTCATCACTGGGTCTGCAAATGCTCTAGTAAGAACTATTCTCAAGCAATAAGAACTTGAAATAAAAACCATAATAACAAAATAACACAAATTAGGATGCTAAATAATCATTAATCTCCAAATATAACATATCATGTTTCAGTCACATCCCAGAGTTCTTAGTCATGAAGAAAAACATCACCACTGTAGTTCAATGACATCACAATAATCTAAACAGAAATTTTTTCCCATTATTACACAGCCATATATCACCACAGTTAGAGCAGTAGCTTTCATTGTTGAAAAGTTTTTTTACCTTAAAGCACAACCATACTAAGGTAGGCTGTTTTATCTTAGTAGGGTTGAGACTGACCTTTATTTTCTTTATCCCACCTGAACTTACCAAAGGCTGTTTCAACAGTACCTTGTTCCTTAATGTTAATAGCCATCAATTACTCCTCTATAGACAGAGATGAATACATAATCCAATTAGCTCGACAACTCCGAAAATACAACTTAGATACTGCAGTATTCACAGAACTCATATCATCAACGAATGTTGTTCTTGCGAGCCAATTCACGTGCCATCTCTCTTACTTCTTCCGGAGACGGAGGCCTCGGTCCCTCAGGAGGATACACTATATAAGACTATCAGAAGAGAGAGTAATAAATTAGAACTTAGATAATCGAACATAACATCAACCATATTGCTTATGAAGATCAATAAGAACACTAACATCGTTATCTAATGTTGTTTACTTCTAATGAGGCTGAAAATGCTGATAAAGGAACCTCAATTCATATAACAGTCTCGACTACACTAACAAAATGTATTTCGACCAACTTCAGTGGTGAAATACTGCCTCAAATGCCCGTAGATTCATCATTCCATTGAGGACATAATTATAAAATAGCTAATTTTATCCAAAAGATATAAACATGGTCTTTATTTATCAATTGTCAGTTTAACACTTCAATCAAAACTTCCTACTCTTAGTATCAGCATCACTGAAAACTGCCTCCCTCCAAAAACTAATCTGTTATATCTTAATGTCATTTATACAAGATGGTGAATTGACCATCAACTAAGGCCAATACCATGAAATCACTGCCCCAAAACGCAATTTCTTACATGTACAAAAATACTAAAAAGGAAAGGAATTGAACTAACCCACAGATCATCTAAATACCTCCATCCCATAAAGGGGGGGAAATACTTGTTCATAATAAATCCATACAAACATAATTTAATGAAGGAAGAAAGGGAGAAAGAATTAGAGATAGAGAGTTACTTTGCCGATGAATCTCTGGAGATTTTTGCTATTGTTGGCGAAGGTGTACATTAAAAAGATAGGAATAGTAACATAAAGGCCGAACTTGGCGATCTCCAGAATTCCCTTGGATGTTCCAACTGAAGACATTTTGGAGAAGAAGTCTGCAGAACTCGTGAACCCTAGAAAATCCTTGCAGAAGTGGAAAAGAAGGCGAGAGAAAGAGAGATTCGTCCTAAATGGGGTTCCTCCCAAATCACCAAAAAAGGAGATCGAAATCAAGAACAAGAACCAAAACGATAACAACGAGCAATCGGCGATGGAGATGCCAGATGGATTGCGGAGAATTCGATTCGATATGACCTTATTGGGCTGAGGGGAAGATGAAATTGTGTTAGGGCAAAATTGTTGGGCTGAAGGGAGATGAGCGATGGGCTGGGCTCAACCCACTTTTTCTTCTTGATTTATCTACTAAATTATATTATGGTCGATTTTTTTTTTTGAGTACATCAACATCAACATTTAGAGGTGGGAGATTCGAACTCATGACTTCTGGATCATAAATCTTATTTGATGTCACTTGAGCTATGTTTTTGTTAGCTATTATAATCTATTTATTAAACATGGATAGTTATGAAAATGAGTTTACTAAATACCTTTCGAAATATTCGCTAAAAAAGTTATTATATCTTATACTTTTTCGAAATGACGTTAGATAACATATTTTTGAAGTGTTTCTTTTTTAAAAAAAATTAATTAATTCAATTTTGTTGAAGCACATTTATTTATTAATTTTTTAAAACAACTTTGGATCATCAAAAATGATGTACTATACCTACTTTTAATTATTAATTTTTTAGATGGGCTTATAGAAAAAATAATACTATTTAAAAATATATTAATTTTGTCATTCGGCTCGTTTATGGGTGACTGATATTTTGAGTCTCTAAGTGGAAGAAGGCCATGGAATGTAAATGGGGAAGGAGTTCATTTCTTTTTTAATTTATGAAAAATAGGAAAGTTTCAAAAACGCGTTTAACAGTTTTGTACTTTTTTTAAAAAAAATATTCGACCAAGGAGATAAATCTGAATTACAAGAAGATTCACATAAGACTAACATTTTTAAATCTCATTCCTAAATAGAAAGAAAATCTATTTAAATCCTTATCTGAAAAAGAACAGGAAAGTCAAAGATCTCAACTCAACTAAACCCTCATCCTCTACATTTTTTTTCCTTTTCTGACTTAAGCATCTGCCACACAGGTGCCCAGATTTTTCCTTATCTTGCAGGTTGCGTTCTTCCCCCTAAAGATATAAATTTACCGTCGTTGTCACGTGGAAGTCAAATGTGTTTCTCCTATCAAAATTTTGGTAATAACAGTTGGCGTCGTCTGTGGAGACGACAACGCTTGCTTGGAAAATCTTGTGCTTGAGTCAATGGAGACGATTCAAATCAGGGTCATCGGCCTCGTATTGACACAGGCTGACCAGATGAGGGATGGTCGATTTGAAGAAGAAGGTCGACAACATGGATAAATACCTGTTGAAAATCCTTGAAAAATTAGACCAACCAGACTTTAGAAAGAAGAACGACCGGTCACGTCGGTTTATTGAAGGTGTCAGTCGGGGTCATTTTTTCCCTTGGTAAAACCGGTCGGTCGGTTTGGGGAAAAAATCTCAAACCGACCGAAATATAAAAAAATAATAATAATAATATATAATAATATATAATAAATTAATAAATTAATAATAAAAATAGAAAACTGTAAAGTAATAAAAAATGTAAACATTTTTACATATATTTTTAATTAAATAATTAAATAGTAAAAACAGTAAATAATTAAAATAAATTTAAAAATAAGTAAATAAACTGACCAAACCGACCGACCGATCGGTCGGTTTGTTTTGGTTTAAGGCCAATTTAAAAAAAAACCGACCGAACTGACCAAATTTGGTCAGTTCGGGGTTGAAAACCGACCCCGACCGACCGATGATCACCCCTAGGTTTCTATTTCACTAGGATGACCTAGACAACTATATCTCAATCCTGAGTTGGTTACGAACTCTTGTTTGCGAGGGATTGACAGTGGCTAGATTCGCCGACTCAATATGCATACCTTCTTGGGAACAAGACCGAGTGAGCGGTTGAGGACTTAACTTAGCAAGATGGAATTCACTTCTTCTCGCCTACTAGGGTAAGTAAATGAATGTTCCCTTAAGTGGTGTTTCCAAGACTTGAACAAAGACCTACCCTCTCATTGGCCCAAGAGGGACTTCTGTTTGTTGGTAGGACCACAAACAAATTGTTCATTAGAGGAGCACTGGTACTTAAGGTAAAAGATGTAACTCAAGGGTAAAACGGTAATTTGACCCAGCTGGTGTTACGAACATTTGTGAAGGATTGACTCGCTGTTATTAGTCAATATCCGTGGACACATAAATACATATGCAGTGAGAAGAGTGCAGCTGAGGGATTTTAGTGGAGTGTTCCCACAATTAACGAATGGTGATTAGGAGGTTAATGAGATTAACCGAATAATTTTGTATCGTTGGAGCTTCTGATCTGTAGGTCCATTAGGTCCACCTTCTAGCTCGTAAAGGGTTCTTAGATCATTTGAATTTGAAGTGTTCAAATTCAATTAGAGAATAAATTTAATGTATATAAATACGTTATAATATAAAGTTTTGGAACTTTACATTATAAATTTAATATGAATATGATTCATATTAAATTATATGAGAGAATTAAATATTTGAAAGGGTTCAAATATTAATTTAAATGTGAATGAGATTCATATTAAAAACTATAGGTTCAAATTTAATGTGCATGAGATGTGCATTAAAACTATAGGTTAAGGGGTAAAATGATTAAATGTGATTTAAATCATAATTAAATATATGATATTTAATAGTGTTTTAATAAAATGTGATTTAATTAAAATAAATATTAATATAATTAAAATTAGTTAATTATATTAATTAATTAATAATTAAAATTAATTATTAATTGGAAATGTGTCACGATGACACGTTCCCATCTTTTCCTAGGGGGAGTTACCCTTACTTCTTCTCCTGGTGAGAAGAGGGGATTGATCGACACAATTGATGCAATTGAGGAATTATTGAATCTCTCCCTCTCAAAATTCTCTTTCTCTTCCAACGGTTGGATTCCTTCCCACCAAGGAATATATCGAAAGAACTCAGAGATATAGGAGGTTCTCCTTTTTTGTAGTATCCTGCTTGGAAAATACAGAGGAGATATTGTTTGTTGTTGTTGTGCTAATTTTGGAGGAGCAAGGAGTTTCTGCTAGATTTGATCTAGAAAGGTAATTAGTATCTTTCTTTTAAGTTTAATTACTATACAACATATTTGCATGTCTAGAATCCATGCTCCAATTAGATTAATAATTTATTGCTTATTCTCTGTTTTTACTAATGTATTGATATTTGAATAAACCAAAATAAACAAGCAATTGATCTTTAAAAACCACGTTTCTGCTGCTCACGGGGATCAAATCTCCTTCATGTATATGGGTCTTATAATTGTGTTGGTATAACTTGAGTTTCCGAAGTATGTACTTCACTATTCATATCACCTAGATTTTTTGTTCTACTATTATTTGTGTTTGTACTTCCTTCCTGCAATAACACATAGATCATATCATATAAACTTATCAATATGACAAATAAGCTTAAATTTATATTTCCATACCTCAGATTCTATCTGGATAATCTCATTTTCATTCTTTTTTTTTAGTTTCCTTCTATAACCACCTACTAATCAAGCACTTTTCCTTAGATTTTCATTGTTTCCCGTGTATCTATCTTTAGCTATTATTACCTATTATATATCATTTTATGTAGATGGATATCAGTTATAAACTTTGTCAAACATTATAATATATACACACAATGTTATATAATAAAATCTCTAAAATCATCTAACATATACATGGTCATATTTCATAAATTCTTATATTTAAACCGTTAAATACATTTAAACTTCACATATTACTCTATTTAACTATATTCCTGTTCAAATTTAACATAATCAAGTGTGTAAATAATTTTTCGGTTTAGTATCTCAACATACACCCATTATAAACATTAATTTTCTTAAAGAATATGCAAATATATTGGTTCATATTTCATAAATATTTAAAACGTTAAATACTAAACTTCACATATTACTATGTTTAAATATATTGCTGCTCAAATTTAATATATTCTTGTGTGTAGATAATTTTTCAGCTTAGTATTTCAACATAAAACCAACATAAACATCAGTTTTCTCAACTAATATGACATACACAACTATTTATCGCAATAAACTTCAATTTATCAAAACCAACTACTTGTCCTCCAATTTTTCTTCATTTTCCTCACAGTATATGAAACCCTAAACCGTCAAAACTGTAAAAAAATTAAGAAACCCTATAAAACATATCAAATATACCCATAACAAACAATGTTTTCGTTATATAACCCATAAGAAATACCGCATTGACTCCCAAACCTTATAATGTAAAGCAATATGATGTAATTCAACTTACCGTAACGATGAAATATGAAAAATGTGTGTCTTCTTCTTCCCTTTCTTTCACAGTTCAGTCGTCCCCGTCTTCGTCTACTCTGTCGTTTACAATCCACGGAGAGGAAGTCGATTTCCACTACCAAAAATTTAGGCGAAACTTCCCCCAATTTTCGTTTTTACTATTTCTACTTATTTCCAAATATACAACCGTTCAAATGACTCAATTTTTTTAATAAAAAAATTGTCATATCACATAAAAGACCCATTTCATAAAAGGCATCTGATTTTTATGTAAAAAATGGATCAAAATGACCATTTAGGTAAAAAATGATGAATTATATATAGAGAAATTAACGGAATATTCTTCATTTCTCTGTTTTTCTGTTTTTTCTTTTTTTTAAGGTACCGAACCAAAAATTGCCAACAAACAAATAATAATATGCGTAGTCAACTTCTCAGTCGGTTAGGTCTGGAACTTGGACCCCACATTTCAGAATAGGTGAACTGTATCTCCACGTGGCACCTCAACCGCCGCCAAATTGCTTAAATCATGCGACTGTTTTCGCCACCTCATCACTCTATATAGCCGACATTGGCCATGTCATCCACCGGCTCTTAAAGTTTTCGACCGTTGATTTGATAGACCAATTGTCTTCCAGATTACAATTTTGCCCCTCGCTAAAGTTTTTCTTACTGAAAACACTTTTTTTTAGAAGCCGTGACAGCTCAGAAATTACGAGGAGGGTTGTTACTTATTTCTAGAAAATGGCGGCTGACTTTTTGACTTTTTTTTTTTTTAATAATTAATGTTAAAAAAAGGTTCACGTGTATGAGTTGAATTACATTGCGGCGATTACTGTGTTAAAGAGAACATCATATTCACTAAGATTTATGTAAATATATAATATTGATTAAAATACCATTTGCACTTAAATTCTTAATTAGTATTTATTTTGATATACTCAATTCCATAATTATTTTCTTTATTGGTATATTATCGATTATTATTATTATTGTAAGTAGAAATAGATTTAAATAATATAGTTTAGGGGATAAAGTCTAAACTTAGATATATTTTGAGAATTAATAAATTATGTAATAAAAATTAATAGGTGCACTAATATATTGCAATTAACTTTAGCCTAATTTAAATAAAATATTACAAAAATTATAATTAGATAAATAATTTTAAAAATGATTTTTATTTATTTAACCATATATGTTTTAATTAGTAATTTTTATGATCACAGTGAAGTAAAATCTAAATTAATCACCCATCATGTATGTTGATTATTGGCTATTATATTGAATTAAATTATATCAATTACTATTATTTAAGTTAAACAATTATGTATACATTTTTAGGAAATCTACCTATTACAGGTATTTTGTTTATTTCGTGAAAATTATTTCCGGGATCATGTAGTGGTTTTTAAAAGTTTTGAGCTAAAAGGTTAATTATTGGATTTTTCAGGGACCCAAATAATTAAGTCTCGCCTTTAAATTTGGGTTGTCAGCTCTTGAGTTTCTTATTGAGCGCTTGGGAGAAGCAATCGATGTAATTCCCTCTCTTTTCTCTTTTTTTAGGGTTCCCTTTCTATTTGTTTTGAGTTTTAGTTAAAAATTAAAAAAAAAAAAAATGAAAGGGAGAAGAGGAAGAGACCGTGCGGCCCCCCCGGAACCTTTCTTCTTCATTTCGCAGCCGGAGCTTCAACCGATCACTGTTCGCCGGCATTCGCATAGCTGTAAGCGCGCCGTGGCCTTCTCCTCTCCGTCGTGCGCCGTCGTCCTCTCTCTCTCCCTCTTCAACCGCCTCTTCTTTTTTCGAGTCGAGACCCACGCCGGATCCGCACGCTGACCACCGCGCACTGCGCGCCGCCTCTCCTCTCTCCAACCGCTGTCGTCCCTTACCCTATGACCATCCCTCTCCCTCTTCCTCGGATTCTCTCTTTCCCTCTCTCCCTCAGATCCGAGCCCGTTGCTCTCTCTAATTTTCTTTCGTTGTGGTTGGGGCAGGTCTGGGAGCTCGGCAGAAGAGGCATTCTTGAAGGCTTCGCTCGTTTGGTATTCGTCTCGCTTCAAGGCTCTGGACTCGCCGCCATGGGTAAGCCTCGATCTTGTTTATGCTGGTTCGGTAGTTAAAATTAGAAAAGTTGAGTTGGGTGTGTTTTCCTTGAATGGTTATCAAGGAATGCCCGTTTTAGGTCGGTTCCTAACTGAGGTCTGTGCATCGTGTGTGGTGTTTTGTAGGTGCACTAGGCTGCTAGCAGAAGCAAGTACTATCCCGTGACACTCCTGTTTGATGTAAGTAGTCAGTTGGAGTAACGTCGAGCTCCTAAGCGAAAGAGCAAGACATATGTGCTTTACTTGTTGTGTATTTTTTAATTTACTGTTGGACCTTGGCTAACTAGCTAAAGATTTTGGAGCTTGTAGCATGTCTTTATGAGTTTTAAGCTTATACGATTGCATGAATGTTACATCAGGTTTGCGAAACATGTTTTGATCCTATTTTACCATGTTTGCATTGCTTATGTATTCTGTTACGTGAAGCTATGTGAGACATGGGTCGTTCTTCTGGTAGTGTCTAGCATTCCTAACGAGTGCGTGGTTTGAGTTGAGCCTGGTTGGTTTGAGAACCTAGTTGGGAGTTTGGACCCTTGGAGTGGATCGAGGACGTTAGGAATGCCTAGATGGAACCCCTAGTCACCTTATGAATAAAGCCGGTGAACTGACACTTATTGAACCCTGGGTTGCACTTGAGCGGGTCAGAACCTCTAGGTTGACGATATATGATAGGCTCGTGAGACTGGGGTGCGTCCCCGTTGAGATCGAGAGTGGTTGCTTTCCATCATCCCGAACTAGCTTAGGGGCGATTCCCCAATGGGCGTGATGGTTACGTACCTCACTGTACCATGCTAGTGTGTTATGAGAGCCTGGGGTACGTCCCCGACAGGGCGTGGTTGCTTTCCATGATCCCATGCTGGCTTAGGAGCGATTCCCTATAAGACGTGTAAGATACGTACCTGCTCTGTTCTATGTCAGCGTGAAGTGGCGTGAAAGTTGCTTTCTCTCATTGCATCGTCAACCAAAGTTCCAGGACCGAAGGTAGAGTTCGAGTAAGTCACTACAGGGGGCTCAGGGCGAATTGTGTCAAGTGAGAGACCGGTTTGGGGTTGAGCGAGTTTGGGAGATGGGTCTAGTTGTGTTGTTGAGATAGGTTTGGACGTAAGTGGGCTGGTTACTGAGTATTTTTATACTTACTCGTCTTCTTTCTATGTTTTGTTTGCAGGTAAGAGTTGAACCGAGGTGGATGGCGACGGAGGCAACCTAGCGAGGCTATAAGGAAGTTTCGTGGTGTCACTAACTCTTAGGGAGCTATTATGTCTTGTACCTTGATTTTCGCTGCACATTCCTTTTTGTTTAGAACTTTCATTTGTGTTTAGGTTTTTGATTGAGAGGCTTGTAGGATGTTTTAGGGTCTTGTTCTTCCTGTGCATGGAGTTAGTCTCGTATGTTCTTTTTGTTTGATAAGAGTTTTGTTTGTCATGTCTTTTCAAAGAGATCAGTGACTTATGAGCGTTAGAAGGTGTTAAAATGAGTTCTTCTGGAATATCTTGCCCTAACTGCTTGCTTGTGACCTGTTTTAGAACCTACCCTGTTATGAATGTAGTTTGGTGGAGACTGGACGTGTCAGAATACTTATTGGAGTGCCTTTATGCTTAAAACAGGTTAGGAGAAAATTTTGGTTTACCCTAGTAGCGTCGTTATGCTGCCGAAATTTTTAACACTGACGGTGTTACTTAGTAACTTCTCTGGTCTTAGTTCTTAAATTTAGGATCGTTAGAGTAATTGATTTTAAAGTTATTTACAAGATGAACCATTTAGTTCAAATTTAAAACACTCTTTAGATCAAGTACAATATCAATCCACCTCAACAAAAAAAATTATATTTTAGTTCAAATTATATGATAATTTTTTTTAATAAGTTAGCGGTAGAAAATATAATCTTATGTAAATGGTAAAGACTTTAAATGAAAGATAAGAAAACGATAAAGCAACGGATACCCCTTTCTTTAGGTATTATGTATTTTTTGAATTCAGTATTCTAACAAGTATTCACATATATACTCAATAAATATAGATAAATATATAGAAAATAAGAAAATAACTCAATACGTATAATAACTTTATTAGGCTAGACAACAAAACAAAGTTAAATAAAAAATAAAATATCTAGAATCTTTGTAACTAAGCCTACATGATATTGCCAACAAGAGCTCAACTGACATCAAGTAAGACTTATGACCAAGTGGTCATGGGTTCGAATCCCCCACCCCCAATTGTTGATGTACTTAAAAAAAAAGCCTACATGATGTTCACAATCTGACTATAGATATTTCCTCAGTTCTTAATATTAATTGTTAGGAGTGAAATTGGACCATAAGGACAAAATTGAAATACAAAGTAAACAAAAAGGACTAAATTGGGCTAAAAAGCAGAAGAAACTAGGCCTTCAGACTGTACAAGATGTGAGGATCAGACTCGAAAGCCGATCTCAGATCGACCTTAGCCTAGCCAAGGTCGAGACCGACCACTGCCCAACCGAGGCCGAGGCTGCTTCATGATGGATTAGGATTTTCACACTAGAAAGACCTATAAATATTTCTCTTATCAAAGGAAATGTAACTTTTTCTCCATTCCAGAAAACCCTTGCTAAACTCATCTAAACACTCTCTAACTTAAGTATCGGAATAACACCACACCGTTATCCAGATCTTTCTTGGCCACGTTCTTCCCCTCTTCAAATAAATTTATAGTGGTTGTTACGTGAATGTTAGGTGAGTTATCCTCTTCGGATTTTAGCAACAACATTAATAATATCAAATCAACTAAATTCTACTCATTTAATAATTATGATGGAATATTTATAAATACAAAACATGGTGGGTCAAAGTTGCTTCACAATGGTTCATTTAGCATCTTGTACCAAAATTAAAGCTATTTAGTGATTGTCCGTTAATTAATAAATTAGATGCAAATACTTTAATTAATATATGTATCTAGAAATCAAATGGCAAATGAGTGATAGAAGTAATGTAAAGTGAAAAGCTTATAAAGTTTGCCACTTTAATGAAAGTATTTTCTCAAATATGCTTTTACCTTTCCTTCACAAGACATAAGATATTTTATGATATTTAAATTATATGTATGATTTCTTTATTCAAATAAAGTGTTGTTGCCATCTTTCTTCTCATTATTTATTAATTACTCAAGTTGATCTTTTAAAAAAGTATATGTCAAATTAAAAAAAAAAGAAAAGAAAAAATTACCTTATTTTAAATTCCTTCAATTAGCTCAAATAAGTTTATCTACAACTCATACGCAGCCCAAGTTTGTATAATTAACATTCAAAATTAGATCAGCACAACTCAATTCAAATTGCACAAATTGGTCAGATTAATCTAAATTTTAAAAATGAATGTAAAGAAATACAATTTAGTAAATACTTTAATTTAAGGAAAGAAAACGTGTCCCCACATTTTCTCCAAATTGACCCCGCAATACGGATTAAAAAAATAGCAAAAAGGTCAATCATAGTAAAAACAAGAAGGGCATTTTGGGCAATATAACAAAAAGTTCCTCAACCCTTGGAATTTCCATGGAAGAAGAACCTCACAACCAACTCAGAAATGGAGCCTATAAAAACCATTTCCCCTAAAATGAAACAAAACCGCCGTCCTCTGTAATCTCCGGTTTCGATTACCGATCTTCCGCCATGGAGCCCGGTGGTCCGCCCACCCCTCCGCCGCTCCCACCGCCGCCCACCGGCGCCACCCTCCTCGGCAAGTACCAGTTAGGCCGATTCCTCGGCCGTGGAAGCTTCGCCAAGGTGTACCAGGCCCGTTCTCTCACCGATAACTCTGTCGTCGCCGTTAAAATCATCGACAAGAACAAAACCATCCACGCCGCCATGGAGCCTTGCATTGTCCGTGAGATTGCCGTGATGCGCCGCCTTCAGCACCATCCGAACATCCTCAAAATCCACGAAGTCATGGCGACGAAGACGAAAATCTATCTCGTCGTAGATTACGCCTCCGGCGGTGAGCTCTTCGCAAAACTCCTCCGCCGTGGCCGGCTGACGGAATCCTCCGCTCGCCGATACTTTCAACAACTCGTCTCTGCTCTCCACTTCTGTCACCAAAACGGCGTCGCTCATCGCGACATCAAGCCCCAAAATCTCCTTCTCGACGAAGACGGTAACCTAAAGGTCTCCGACTTCGGTCTCTCGGCGTTACCAGAGCAGATCAAAGACGGAATGCTCCACACAGCGTGCGGAACTCCAGCCTACACCGCGCCGGAGGTAGTTTCCCGGCGAGGCTACGACGGCGCAAAGGCCGACGCGTGGTCTTGCGGCGTTATACTCTTCGTCTTACTCTCCGGCCACCTCCCATTCAGCGACAACAATCTGGTGGCCATGTTCAAGAAGGTTTATCGACGGGAATATCAATTCCCCGATTCGATTTCGAAGCCGGCAAGGCATTTGATCTTCCAACTGCTCGATCCAAATCCGAACACGAGGATGAGCATTGAGGCATTGATGCAACATTCGTGGTACAAGAAATCGTTGCGATCGAAGCCACAAATCAACAACAGGAGCTTGTTTGAATCGTTAGGTAATTACAAATCTGAATTGGGTGTTTCTGGATTGAATGCTTTTGATATAATTTCAATGTCTTCTGGTTTGGATCTGTCGGGGCTGTTTGAGACAACGGATTGTAAGAAGAAGAGGTTCACGACGGGGGTGAGTTTGGAGAAGGTGGAAGAGAGAGTAACAGAGATTGGTGGGGAATTGGGTTACAGAGTGGAGAAAGGGAAGAGTGGAGCAATTGGGTTGGGGAAAGGGAGGATGATTTTGGTGGTGGAGCTTTTGGAAATCACTTCCAATCTGTTAATGGTGGAAGTCAAGGTAGCTGAATCCAAAATGGAGTTTGAGAGGATGCATTGGGGGGATTTGAAAGCCAAGTTGCAGGACATTGTTGTTTCGTGGCACACCAATGAGGCAATGTGAATCAGCAGGAACTATGAGAATAGGGATTCTTTTGGAATGTTCGGGAGGTGAGCCGGGGCAGGGCTCGGGCTCGGGCTCGGCCAGGGGGAGGGGAGAGGAGGTTGTTGTTTAACATGTTTATATGCAATGGGATTAGAGCTTAATGAGGGAGAGGGAGGAGGGAAGACAGGGATTCTTTTCTATGTACATGAGAAATTCAATTTGAAGATTGTACTCTTATTTTTGTTTTTTTGCTTGTTTCTTTTCTGAACCACAACAAATTTTTGTGGTATCTTGTTAGAAATGACATGGTTTAATCTTGGCAAAGTTCGTTTCAGAAATGAAATGAACTGAGAAAAGAAAAAGATTCACCATGATTAAAGAAAAGTCTCAAGTTTCAACTTCAACTTAATCTTAATAAGATGCGTATTTTAATACAAGTTAGATTTGACAAACTTTTGCTTCTTAGATTGGATTGGCTGTGTGTTTATCTTTACATGATAATATCTTTCCAGTCTGCTATCAATGGGAAAAGAAAGTTACATCCGCACGTGAAGGATGATCACCAAAGGCCCTGCAGAAGAAAACCTAATGCTAGCCTGCATTCAGCTTTTTATATCTGCTAGGGTCGCATTAATATTAAGTAACCATTTTCCTGCTCTTAGATATTTTACCCAAACTTTTCCCCGACGTTGCAATTGTCCTATAAGAATAGTTGAGTTCAAGGTCGAATTTCCACAAGCTTTGAATTTCTCTTTGAGTTTAGGTACTTTAAGGTAACTTGTGGCAAAAGTAACTCAGGTTGGTCTTGTCCCATGAGCCTAACAGTCTAACACTACAAGAATATATATACACATAAGATAACAGAAAAATACTTTAGCATTTTTGCAAAAGTTCTAACAACCCATGTAATTAAAAATCCAAAACTTTCGATGGTGTTTTTTGTTGTTATAGTTTATAAAAATACTATATATATAACCAAACTTTTTTGAAATTCTTGTCACATTGATTCATTTATTGATATAAAAGTTCATAAAAGAGAACTTTCTCTCTTGTAATGACCTCTCCCTGACGTACTAGCCCTCGACTTTTTCTTTGAATCATTATGGTAACCAACAACTACAAACAACCTTCACATTGAAACTATTCCACACACACGATCTGTCCTTATAGATCGGAAAACCTTCTCCATTGTATTCGATGTCCTGACTAGACGAAGTAAGGCCTTGATTACTGAACATGAAAAACTCGCCTCCCAATCGATCTCTCTTCCATGGATCACCCTTCAGTGGATGACATCATTAGCCATTACAAAGGAGAGGACCAACAAAGAGGCTGTCTAAAACCCAAAACAAGTAACCCAAGAACCGAAGAAAGGAACCATACTAGATATTTCTTCACTTGAGCTTGAACATCCAAAGGATTGGAATGAGATTTTAGTGGTTCAGCGCTCTTGGCACTTGGCAGCAAGATTCTTTTTCGATCAACTCTTTCCTTGATAATAAAGCCTTGATTCATGTTCACGATGAACTAGTGGCCCAATCATTTTGCAGTGATCTTGATTGGGTTCTGGTTAAAACATACAAGCTTAAATTCTATGGGTTATCTAATACTTCCTATTCACTAGATAGGATGGTGGCCTCTTTTGGTGGATGGATTGAAATTATAGACATTACCAAAATCATTTTGCCCTCTCCCCCACTGCTCCCTCATACAATTGACTTACCTCCTCCGCAATCCAACAACTAGCCTTCACCATCCTCATTTCATTACCTATCAGATTGAAGGACATAGCTAGCTATCTCATTGAGTATGGACTTTACATTATATGGCCATTCCACCTGCTAACAAACCAATTAAAACATACACTACTAATGGGAAGAAAAATCGATTGAATCAGGAATTTAAAAACCTCCAAACCACAGTTCATCACGATAAATCAACCATCTTGGCTTAACAACACAATTCGGGCATTGTTCTCCTACATGAGACTAAATTATCGTCTGTTGATCATTAGTTGATAAAATCTATTTATAACTTCTCTCATATTGGTTTGAATCTGTTGGAAGCATTCTTATCTTATGGAGTGAACCTGCTTTTACTATCATAGAAGTAATACAGTGTTTGTTACTCTTTTTATTCATACTTCATTGATTGATGGCTTTTCTTTTTGGCTCACGTCAATCTATGGTCCATTTGATAATGGTTTTTCTGATGATTACTGGTGAGAATTGAATGATGTGGCTAGGTTAGGGGGTGATCGTTGGATTAATGGTGAAGATTTTAATGTTACTCGTTGGATGTGGGAAAAATCACATGATCGCTCTATTAGTAGAAGCATGAATGTTTTTAATCAACGATTTTCCATCATCAATAGATCAACATTCCTTTACAAAATGGTTGTTTACTTGGTCTAGTTTTCATCCCACACAATATTTATCTCTCTCGGATAAATTCCTGATCACTAAGGAATGTCTTAATAAATTTGGCTCAGCTACTCTCAAATGATTGGATCGGATTATCTCATATCACTACACTTTGGCTATAAACTTTGGTAGCATTAACGGGGATCCTAGTCCTTCTCGTTTTGAAAACTCTTGGTTGCAAATTCCTTCTATATGGGATGTTGTTGATGGATGGTGGAGATAGAACCCTTTAGTAGGTTGGCCTGGTCATGGTTTGATGATGGAATTAAAAGGTAAGTTGCCTTACTTGATTGGTATAAATCACATCGTGTTGAGGGCACAAAATTAATCTCTCTAATTTCTTAATTACATTTTTTGGACAAATTATAAGACAGTACCTCATTATCCCATCCATAGATTAATTCTCACCGTAAGCTTCATGAACAAATTGAGGCTTTGACAAAATATATTTATTGGAGACAACACTATAAATTGCAATGGCTTAAGGAGGGAGATGAAAATATGAAATTATTCCATCGAATTTTGGTTGTTAGGAAAAGAAAGAACTGGATTATTGAGATCCTTTCTAAGGGAAGGGTTAGCCTTGTAACCGCCCTCTGATATTGAGTTTGAATTTATTGACTTTCATTTGGCCCTCTTTACTAAAGATGATAATCATCCTTTTCTTCCTATAAAAGACTGTCGAAGATAGCAAGGAGACTTTTCAATGAGCCCCAGGGTAGAAAAGCTAGCTGAGCAGCTAGCGAGCATCCCTGCTTTCTTTGAAGCGTGCATTGGTCACATAGATGACAAGCTTGATTGGAGTCTCGTTAGCATGGCTCTGACTCTGGCTCACAGACTTGAAGGGGTTTTTACTGAGGATGGAGTTTTCCAAGCGGTTTCTTCTTTGGGATCCAGTAAGTCTCCATACCTTACCTTGATGGTTTTACTGTTGAATTTTTCAAATTCTTTTGGGGTACTATTAAGCAAGATATTATAACTATGATACCAGAGTTCTTCTCTCTTGGTGTTGTTAATGTTTCTCTAAATGAAACTTATATTTATTTAGTTCCAAAGAAGTTTTCCGCCAAATTTGTTACTGAGTGTAGACCAATTAGTCTTATTTTTTGTGCTTACAAGATTATTGCTAGAGTTCTATCTAATCGATTGAAGGTTGTTCCCATATTTCACTATTACTGAAAACCAGCTTTCTTTTGTTGCAAATAGACGGATCCTAGATGCCTCTCTATTGGCCAATGAGTTGATAGATGACTAGACTATCTGTAATGGTCAAGGTGTGATCCTAAAATTGGACATTGAGAAGGCTTTTGACACTGTTGATTGAGATTTCTCAGATGCAATCTTGTTTGCTAAAGATTTTGGCCCTTGTGGAGGAAGCAAATTAGAGGTTGCATTTCTAGTGCAGATTACTCAATCATTATAAATAGCCAACCTCGTGGAAAGATTATTCCATCTTGTGGCATTCGACAAGGTGATCCATTATTCATCTTTCTTTTTATTCCGATGTTTAGTCGTTTATTGAATCATTGCAAGCTTGGGTAATATTGTCACACCTCCTATTGATTCTACATCCTTTTTGTTTAAATCATTTGCAATTTGTGGACGATACTCTTTTTTTTCTCTACCTCTGATCGATATGTGTTCACACATTTTTTGAGGTGGTTAAAATTTTTAAAGAGCTTTTGGTTTGAAAATTAATTTGAGTAAAAGTGAGTTACTGGGAATACGTATAGATGATTCTGATATGGACTAGATGTTGATAACTTTTGGATGTAAACAAGGTAGTCGACCATCTACTTACTTTGGCTTACCATTGGGTGGAAACTCTAAGTCTCATTGTTTTGCCAGCCTAGTGTGAACGAATTAAACATAAACTTCATAATTGAAAATATGCTTTCATTTCCAAAGGTGGTAGACATACTCTTATACATGCCACTCTTTCTAATTTGTCAACCTACTATTTGTCCTTGTTTAAAGCTCCAATTGGAGTGATAAAGACATTGGACCAAGCTCGCTCGTGATTTCTTTTGGGAAGGTGTGCGAGGTGATGGTAAAATTCACGATGTGAGTTGGAAAACTACAACAACTTCCTAAATTGATAGGTTGCCTTAGTATAGGTAACTACCAACATTGAAATTCAACATTATTGGCTAAGTGGATTTGGAGGTTTGTTCATGAACAAAATTTCCTTTGGGAGGAATCTTATTGTGCCGAAATATTATTATGGTGGTACATTTGGAATTGGTTTGCCTTAATCTATTGTGAATGTTTGTCATAAATCTCCATGGAGGTTTATATGTAATATTCAAGATTTGGTCTCTACTCGTTCTTGTCGGCGTGTTGGTTATGGTTGTTCTACACTATTTTTGGATTGACTCTTGGTTAAGTTGTGGTAGAAGTTTGGAATGACTCTAGTTCAACTTAGAATTTGAGATTTCGTCGTAGTTTGAATGATATGGAAATAATTGAGTAGATTACTCTTTTGCATCTTTTATGTCAGATCACTTTGGTGAACTCACATGATACATGGTCATGGCCCCGTTAGAAACATTTGAGATTTTTTTTTTCTTCTGTCAAGTCGCTTCCTGTTAGCTTGTTGGTTGTGGTTGTTGATAATCCTTTATTAAAGGTTTTATATTCAATGATCTGGTCAGATGCTTATCCAAAAAAGATCAAAATCATCGTTTAGGAGCTTAGATTGAGAGCAGTGAACACGAATGATCGATTACAAAGAAGAATGCCATATGGTCCTTTCTCCATCTTGATGTATTATGTGTTCCTTGAATTCTGAGTATGCAGGTCATCTTTTTGTGCATTGTTGCTTTGCTTCGCACTTTTGGATGTGCATTTTAGAAACTTTTGGTTGGTCACGGGCTCTTTCCAACAATATTTTTTACTTTTTGTCCAATGTTCTTGTGGGTGATTCATTCAAAGGCGCCAAGAAGATCTTTTGGTTGGCAGTCGTTACATTCTTTTCTTTGGAATCTATGATTATAGAGGAATGACCGAAATTTGAAGGATGTATTTTCTACTTTTGATTGGTTTTTCGAAATCGTTCTTTCAAAGACTTTTTTTGTGGTGCAAACATTTACCATCTTTTAGTCTTTATAGTTTTTACCCCCAATTAGGGAGGGAGCTTTATTGTAATTCACCTAAAGATGCTAATTTTTCTCCTTTATTTCATTTATCCAAATTTTTTTTAAAAAAATTTTATACTTGCACCATCATCCATTAATTAGCAATATTTTATGAGGTAGATTTTTTTTTTTTTTTTGATATTCTTGAGTGTTCGAAGTAGCTTATTTGCATCTTCACTATTCTCACGAGACAATTGTTTAACCGTATGGATGATCCTTCTTGAAAAAAAAGGGTAGAAAGTTGAATCGACAACAACAAAGGTCACAAAGAACTAACCGCATAGACCATAAAAGACATTCTAAAAAAAGTATTAATATAGGAAAATTCTATGATGGCTTGATTCTTTAATGCCTCCAAAAGAGAGAGGTTAAAGATATGCGAGCAACCCATCATTGGCATAATCAAAGGAATGAAATTACTCTTCTTATCTATAATCTAGCAACACGTATGACTAAATCCAAGGATAATAAAAGAACTCTTAAACAAAGAAAGAAAGATCACTCTCATTACTACTTAAGCACGAGGTATGTATATTACAATGGAAATACAAGGATGCAAGATTATTAAAAAGGCAAGGAAATGTAGAACAATGCTTAAGAAAAATAAAAGTTGGATAGAAGAGGCTGTGGCAAGAGAGAGACAAAGAGGGGAATGGAAGAGTTTGATAAGAAACTTTCTTCAGAAGCATATCCATAAATGAGTTGAATAAGAAACTTTCTTCAGAAGCATATCCATAAATGAGTTGAAGGCAAACACATGTCAACATTATCATTCTTCAAGAGGCTGTACATGTTAGTAGGCAACTGGCTCTAGCATCAAGTCTAGCATTGATAATCAATAGCAATTTTTTTTGGTTTACAAATAATTCTTTAATGTCTCATCTTCAAATATCTAAAGTTCAACTTCATTCCAAACAAGTGTAAGCATATTAGTTTTCTTAGTATAGATTCTTCTAAGCGCTTAGCAACATAGACTTCCTCACGTGAAGAATAAGAATTTGATTGAGTTCTTGGAAAGGACAATGGGGAGGTGGTGAAGGAGGATAGAGATTGAGGAGGTTGTTTCATTATTTTTTTCTAATCTCTACGCACCTCCTTCGACTCCTAGAGCTTTTGTGGAAGGTTTAGAATGGTGCTCCATTTTGGGGATGGAGACGTATGAGTTTGAGGCCCTTTTACTTTGGAGGAAATTCGAAAGGTGGTCTTTGGATTTAATAGGAACAAATCCTCCGGATCGAATGATTTCACTATGACCTTTTTTTTTTCAAGATAATTGGAATTCTGCCAAAAAAGGACTTATAGAAAAATTTTATTGAGTTCTTTGAGAAGGGCATCATTGACGTTGGTATAAGTGAAACCTATGTATGCTTCATCCTAAGAAAGTAAATGTTTATAAGGTAAATGATTTTAGGCCCATTAGTCTAATTACGAGCATTTATAAAATTATTGTTAAACCTTGGCAGATAGGTTGAGGAAAGTCCTTTCGAGCATTATATCCACTTATCAAGGAGCCTTTATCACTAGAAGGCAAATTTTAGACAAGTGTTGATTGCTAATGGGGCTATTAAGAATTATAAGTTAAGAAAGGAAGGAGTGGTTTTCAAAAGTTGATTTTGGAAAAGCTTATGACCATATAGACTGAAATTTTTTAGATAAAGTTTTGAGGAAGAAAAGTTTTGGAGTTAAATAGAGATTTTGGATGTGGAATTGTATTAGGTTTGCAAACCTTTCCATCTTTTTCAATGGAAACCCTAGAGAGAAGCACAGGGGCTTAGATAAGAGACTCTCTCTCACCCTTCCTTTTTGTTTTAGTGATGGATGTTTTTAGCAGGGTTGTGTTGGTATGTGTGGAGAAGGGGGTGGTTAAGGGCTTTAAGTTGCATAAAGAGTTAGTTCATCTATCTCATCTTCAATTTGCCAATGACACCTTATTCCTTTGTTCAGGGAATTTGTAAACCTAAACGGTTTTTTGTCATTCTTTGAAGAAATTTTGGGCCTTAAGATCAATAAGGATAAAAGTTTCGTAATAGATCTGAATTGAGGTGAGTCATCTCCCTTCTTTGTACCTTAAGCTACTTTTGGGTGACAACCCAAAGAGCTAGGATTTTAGAATTTCGTATCTCGATAAGAATAAAAAAAGATTGTCCACTTGGAGGATGGTTGTCTTCTCTAAAAGAGGAAGAAACTTTTATTCAGTCAGTTTTGAGTGGAATTCTCAACTATTTCTTATCACTCTTCAAAATTCTTGTGGTGGTTAGTAAGTATTTAGAGAGAGTGATGAAAAACTTCTTGTGGGAAATGGTTGAGGAGAAGGGTGAATCCCATCTGGTTAAGAAGGAGACGGTGGTTAAGCCAGTGGAGTTAAGTGGTCTAGGGATTGGGAACCTGGATTTACGTAACAAGGTTCTGCTAGCTAAATGGTTGTGGTTGTGGTGTTTCTTCATGGAGTCTGATGCTTTATGGCACAGTAATTATGAGTAGGTTAGCCTACACCTTTTTGAGTGGGTGGTTGTAGGTGGTGCCAAAAGGCCCAATAAAAACCTCTAGAAAGTTATTGCCTTTGGTCTTCCCTCTTGTTCTCCTTATGTTAGATGTTCTATGGGGGACGAGGTCGAGTGTTTATTTTTGGGAGGATTGTTAAATGGGTGATAAACCCCTATGTGAGTTATTCCTGCAGTTATATCATATCTCGAGTAAGAAGTTGCATCATATGACTTCCATTTTACCTTCCTCTAATCTCTCCTTGTTATTACCTTTGGGTTTCGTCGCTCTCTTTTTGATAGAGAGGTGTTGAATATGGCGGTCTTCTTTGTATTCTTCGAGATAAACATGTGATTTATGGGAGAAGGGAATTTAGGTTTTGGGCCTTTGACGCTTCGAAAGGCTTCTCGTGTAGTTCTTTTTTCCATTTGTTGGTTGTCCTTCCCTGCCCCATATGACATCTGCTTTTTCCTCACTCTAGAAGATTAAAATCCCTAGGAAGGTAAAATGTTTTGTTTCGTAAGTTTTGCATGGGAGAGCCAACACTTAGGGTCGTATTCAATGACATTTTTCCTTGGTGTTGTTTCTACAATGGTGTGTTCTTTGTCGGAGTTAGGAAAAGGATCTCCATCTCCATAACTTATTATGGGGTTGTCAATTTGCCCAGTCTCTTTGGGCGTGGTGGTTGAAGTTGTTCGGGTTATGTTTGACTTGAAAAGGGGAGTGTTATATTATGTTGGGGGTGCTTCTAAGTTTGCCTTTTTTTGTGAAAAAGGCAAATTCTTGTGGCCTACTAGCTTCTTTGTCACTCTATGGGTATTTGGTTTGAGTATAATAATAGCTTTTCTAAGGAGGTGGAGAGGTTGTGTGGTGACATTTGGGAGGTGGGAGGTTTAATATGTCTTCTTGGGCCTTAGTCACTAAGCATTTATGCAATCATGATATTGGTTTGATTTTGTTGGATTAGAGTCCATTTCTATAGCTAGTTCTAGAACCTCCACTTTATTGGGCTTGTTTTTTGTTTGTCCTTGTTTTCTTTCATTTTTTTCCATGAAAGCTTAGTTTTTTTTTAAAAAAAAAAAACAGACTTCCTCACCAAAAAGATAAACACTACAAACTCCACCCCATTTCTCAAAAAAAGTGAGCAAATTTTAAAGAAAGAGCTTGTTTTATAGTACAGTATTCAAAAAATAATAGTAACAACAGCCAGCAAATACAACAAAAGACGTTTCTTTCTCTAACCAGCTTACCGTTCAAATGCAAGTTAAACTTTTACATGTAAAAGCACCTATGTTAATTACTTCTAATTCTCATGCAGCCATAAAAACAAAACCAATTAATTTATAACCAACACAATGGCAAACTCAAACAATGTTAGATGTGGAGCAAGTCAACTTGATAAGCTTCCCAACAAAACATAACAAGATATAACTAAACTATAAATCGCATATCGAAGGTCCAAATGATAAACAAGGTTTAAACAAATTGTCATTTTATTTTATTTTTTATAATCGGGTGTCGGATATTTGCTCCCCTATACTTGGGGGCACCCGCGCCCGCCCCAAGGCTTGGACCCGGGAGACATCAAGGGTTTTTATTTATTAAGCTCACCCAAAGGCTCGAACTTGAGACCTTTAAGCCTCTAAGCTGGTATGATCCAGAGACCCCAAGCTCTTACCAATAGGACCGCTCCTTGTGGGCAACATATTGTCATTTTGTTAAGAATGAGTGATTTTATACCATGGACAATAGTGTATTGTATTGAATCACTTGTAACAAGATTAAGGAGGCGACATAATTACAAGCATAAGCATCTCACCTCATTACCTTCAAATGTTTTAATATACACGACTAGACATGAGATCAGTGATGCTGAGGAAGTGAATGCCACTCACTTGGAAGACTTCTTGAACCACACACCAATGTTGAGGAAGCTTTAAAACTCCAAATGTGGCCTAGTACAGAAAGCACATGAATCAGCCTAAAATAGTTGGTATATTTTTTAGCATCATTTTGAGGCTGTTAAGGATAGTTTCCTATTTCTCAAATGTTGAAATTGAGATGGCTTTTTCTTTAACAATCATAAACCTATCAAAGTGTTACGATGATCTTTACGTTTTACAAATGATTCTGAATGAATGTCTTTTCAAAATCCGAAGTTATTCATAAAATGAGCACTGAATGTGTGACCTTTCAATTGGAAATAACTTAATGACATAATAAGAAATTCAAAGAGCCAGAGATTGCACACAAGTTTCTTTTCATTGTGCAATCATTCTTGGTTATAAATAAGAGCATCTCATAGTCACAGAAATAGATAGAAAGTTAGAATGTTTTATATCTTACTTGAACCCCATTTGAAAGTGGAACAGGAAGATCGAAAGCACCTAAAGAAAAATGGTAGGTGCTCTAACCTGCAAAAGCAAAATGAGAAATAAGATTTCAACGGAGAACATCTACTCAAAAGAAAGAAATTTCTTAAGGTATCCTTGGAAAATATGTGAAGCTAGCAGTACAGATAAACAGGACAACACTGTTTTAAAAAGGGGGGAAAAAGTAGAGAAATCTAAAACAGAGTTGTTTGTAAAATAATTCTCCAGATAACGACATTTTGACTAAATAACAGTTATCTTCTGATTAGGATTTTTCTAAGGTTAGTTTATAACAACTCTTGCCACATTTTAAAAATGAAAAAGAAATATATTCACTCACAAGACGAGGATCCTCCTCCCCTTAGAAGAGCCTTCATTGAAGAATAATATTGATGAAGGAACCACTACATTGGAGGTTGAAGTCCTTCAATGAAGAAGGCTTCTTCAATAAAGTTCTCGGAGCTTACATTTTTCCTTTTTCAATAACAAATAAAGAAATCTAGCCTTGTTGGCCAAAACTATTTTAGGAAATGGGATTTCATTTCATACCATCAATCAAACATGGGCTTTCATTTCAGAAAATGCAAAAAACAAGCTCGGAGTGACAGTCATTGCTCTCCATCTTATGGAAGCGTGTTAAAAAACAAATAGTTCAGCAGCGATCAGAATCAAGCATATTTCAACTCAATGTCAATAAGAGGCGAAATGAGCAGTATTTTATTAGAAATCAAGCATATTTCACATGCAACTACAAGTTAGAGTTTACAAACTCGTACAACTTTCCCTTCTTAGATTGGCTATATAAATATCTTTACATCAGTGCCTCCCCAATCTGCAATCAACGGGAAAAAAGTTACATTTGCACCTGAAGATCACCAAAGGCCCTGCATAAGAAAATCTAATCCTAGCCTGCTTCAACTTCATACCTACGTTCGTATTAACATTAACTAATCTCCAGATCTCAAATATTTTGGTCAAACTTCCCCCTCGCAAATTGCAAAGTGATTGTGTTCAAGGTCAGAACTCCACAAGCTTTGAATTTCCCTCCGAATTTGGGTACTTTAAGGTAACTTGTGGCAAGAGCATCTCAGGTTGGTCCAGTCTCATGAGGCTAAGTAGAATAACTTACAGATCATCCTTAACATTCATTCCAACAACAGAAGACAAAACCGAAACCCATGCCCGTAATCCGCTCCGAGCATCCTTTTTGGCTGTTACTTCTAGCTTGCTTACTGCTTGCTTTGAAACTCCACATTTTAATAGAACAGCCCCAAGTGATTTATAGGTGCATTCATCTGGCTGAATGGCAGCATTCATCATCTCTTGGAATATACTAACCGCCTCCTTGAATCTTCCATCCATTGCATATAAACCGATCATGTTATTGAAGCTCAACAAATCTGTTACAAGTCCCTGTTCCTTCATCTGTCTCGCAATACAAATGGCTTCCTCAATTCTCCCATTTTTCTTGAACATGCACAACATCATAGCAAAAGTGAACTCATTTGCTTCTCCCTTTCTCTTCAAGCTCTCAAAAATCTCTTCGGCTTCTTTAACCATTGAGCGTTCGCTATAAAGGTCAATCATACAATTTGAAGAATATATAGTTGGGCCATCGTTTGTTTGTTGAAGCATTTTGTATGCTTCCTGTGCTTCTTTGAGGTGGCCAACTTTGGTATAGAGTTTTATCAAGGAGTTGTATATAACGGTGTTTCCAGGCAAACCTGCTTGTTTCATTGCATCGACATAATTAAGAGCTTCTCTAACACTTCCAATATCAGCAAAAGCATTAATCAGCACCCCATAAACAATGATGTCCGGCTGCACACCATTTTTGATCATCTGTCTATACAGTTTGTCTGCCATTTCCAAATGACCCAATTTCGAAAAGCTCGATATAACCACTGAATATGGAATGCAATCACTTACCAATCCTGCTGACTGCATCTTCTTCAGATAAGAGAGTGCCATGGTTGCCATGTCAGCACCAACCAATATTTGTATCAGAGAATTATAGCTACATTTGTCAGGAGTGACACCATTACTCTCCATACTATCAAACAACTTTTGTGCTTTGGCATAATCCTTTACCACACCATAGGCTTTAATCATCACATTAAACTCAAGGACAGTGAGCTTCTTCTCTTCTTGGCAACTAACGAAAACTCTCTCTGCTTCTAAAATGCACCCACGCTCTCCATATGCATCAATATTGGCAGAATAACACTCAGAGCTCATATGCCCTGTAAGATGAAATCTCCAGAACCATGACCATGACTTATTGAGCATTCCAGCATCGATATACATGCGGGTCAAAGCAGATTGGGTGAATTCATCAATCTCAAGGCCCCTTTCATCCATCTCTTTTACAAGTTTTTCAGCTTCCGCAACCAGATGCCTTATAGAGTACGCATACAAAAGAGTGCGATAACTCACTATATCGGGCTGAAGGCAAGCTTCTTTCATCTTTACAAAATAGTTTGAAGCCAAGTCAATATTATCATGTTTAGCATGAAGAGAAATAAGAATATTATATGTTCTTGTATCAGGTGGGCACCGAAGCTCTTCCATCTTCTGCATTAGAAAGGTCACTTCTTTCAACCGGCCATGGTTGCCACAAATGTGAATCATAGTATTGAAAGTCACAGTCGTTGGGGCAACTCCTTCCTTTAGCATATTTTCAAAAGTTGTAGAAGCTTCTTGTAACTGTCCAGCCTTCCCGTATGTGTCTATCAATGTATTGTACGTATAGGTGCTCAAGCTAACATGAGGAGGGTGCAGAGAACTCTCAACTTTTACAGAAGCTACTTTGTTCTTGTTGGTAACCGCACATTTCATTGAGTTACTTGATGACCACTTCTTGAAGAAAATTTCAGCCTTCCGAAACTCACCCGCCTTCTTATACAATTGAACAACAATTCCCATGGTAACCTCATCAGGTTCCATTCCCTGTTCATTCATCCTTTCAAGCCAAATCAACGCTTCTTGTTTAAACCCTCCTTTGCTGTAAACATCAATCAATGTTCCATAAGTCGAATTTATCGGTTTAATCCCCTTATCATTCATCTCCACCCACAAACTCTCAACTAGCGTCCATTTCTGGGCCTTCCCAAGGATCCGAAGTACAATATTATAGTGAATCACATTCACTTCATAGCAACCTGTCATCTTAAACCACTCGAAAATCTCCAAAGCCCTCTCCCAACTGGTCTGCTCCTTCAAAATTATACTCCTTTCCTTGTTATTAAGCTTATCTTTCCAAGGCTTCAGTGCTTCATCCAAGTCGCTAACCTCATCCAAGGCCTGTAAAATCGCCGGTATGCATCCACCATACGACAGCCATTTCGTCGAACACTTGGGGTGCACTTTTTCCACCGACCCATTTCCATCTTCCCCCAGATCCTTTTTCACCAAAACCCTATTATCCAAATGGCGATTCCTTTTCTGGGGTTCTCGTTCCTCAATTTTACTCGCCTTTTTCAATCTAGTTCCCTGCCGGCGACCACCATCAGTACCATTATCATTAGTGTATTTTTGAACTCCACCCGCTTTCTTCAACTCTCTGCTCGGACATTCAAGAATCCACCAATCTTTGGGCTTCTTGGAAATGGGGACGATATTATCTGGGGGAGAAATTGAGACTCCTACGGTGGGCGACCGAATGGTGGAACTCAGTCCATGGAAGCAGGGCGTATCCAAATACTGCAGCTTCACGAACATTTTTGCGAGAAAAGTAGAAGATTAAGCCACTCGAATAGAACAGAAATGGTGAAATTCAGCTTCTTGGGTTGCTCGTGGAGTTCATAGAAGAATTGGTTCATGGAGACGGGAAGATGAATGTCCAAGTGCCACGAAGGTGATAAAAAGCGAGGGAAACGAGAAATGAGAAGTATAAACGGCTCTGTCACTATGTGAGGATATGTTTGGTATGAATTCTGTTTTATGTTTTCGGATTCACTAAAATCAGTGAATATGAATTTGGCAGATATGTTTTCGAAAATTGTTTTCGAATTCTGTGATCCAAATAATACAAATTCTGAAAACAACATTTTTATGTTTTTATTATATCCAGATCCTAAATTTAAAATTTTAAGATGCAGAATTATATTAAACAATGATAAAAATCTTAATAAATATAATATTTCAGGTATATAAAACTCAATTTATTTTTGTTAAATTAAAATATGTATAATATATTGTATTATAAATTACATAATTTATATTACAAAATGATAATTCTATAAAATTTATAAAATCATGTTCATGAATTAATTAATAATGACTTATATTCAATTTAATTATTAGTTTTGGAACTACAACTAATTTCATGATCTATAAATATGTTATAAGACACACTTTAAATAACTATTTAGAATGAAATCAAATTTTTGAATCTACTACCAAACACATATCTGAAAACATGGAATACAACTTTGTTTTTATTGAATCCCTTGTTTTCAAATTTATGTTTTCAGATTGCTTACCAAACAGGCCTTAAGTTTTTTGGAATTTCTTTTAAACAAATAAGGTATTTTTTTTTTAAAAAAAAACAAAAATGTGATAGTTTTCACTTTTCAAACTAATTCTAGATTTGAAGTAGATCACTCGCATACATGGATTGCGAGTTAACAAACTCGAAGTCTATATACACATTTTCAGTAATGAAACGCACCACGAGCTGCAAGTTCGCGCCACATATACGTCGTACACGAGTTATACTTTTCAATTTTGAGTTTTTTAGACTCATTTATATAGATTTTGATTCTTTTTTTTTTGTTTGTTTGATCTATTCATTTTAGACTTACTTTAGATAGATCTATTCTTTTTTTTTTTTGTCGCATAATTTGTCTTAAGAAGACCACCGTGTGGTACATGAGGTTTTTACAAAGAGACATACATGGTCGAAATATAAAATGCTTGACTTTGATTTATATATACCCACACAAAATCTATATATATAAAAAAGGATTTTTTTAAAAAAAAAATAATGTAATTTAAAATTTACAAAAAACAAAAACAAAAATATGATAGTTTCCAACGTCAACTATTTAGTGTCAAACATAAAATTTTAAACATTAATTAAATCTATTAGATCAAAGCATAAGAAAAAAAATAAAATATAAAAGTCTAAAAAAAAACTTATTTTGAACCATTAAAGTGATAAATATAAAGTCAAAATGAGTGTGAAGATTATTATTAAAAAACAAAATCAAGCAACTTTCTAAAAAAAATCTACAAAATAATTAATAGTCAGAAATTGTGTACGGCGTATGTGAGTTCCATGGAAATCGTGTACGACGTATGCGAATTCCACATCATCCATCCAACTTGTAAATGTAAATCACTCTGCTAAGTGTACCTGGTACACAATTTAGTTACACTATTTTAAATGATACTTTTCTTGTATTTGTAATTTCTTTTTTATTTACATTTTAAAAATTATTAATTTCAAAACTACCTCAATTTTGTCATTTTATATTGAAACATCATTATCTATAAAATTAGCCCGATTTTTTTTCCTTTCAATTTTTTTTTCCTAAGTTGAATAACATTTCGGTGAAGAAATCGAATCTCTAGGTCAATTACACATGTCATTTACAGTTGAATTATACTCACCTTGTAAAAAAATCAATTTCATGGTTAAAAATTTTGTTGGTTGAATCGATTAAAATTCTAAATTAGGTGTTGTATCAATTAGAACTTTCAAAAGTGAATCAATTTAGATCATTTATTAGAATTCCATTTTATAATCGCTACTTCAGAATTCTGACGCATGTGCAAGATTTTTTTTTAAAGGGAGAAATTAGCGCAATATTAAAGATAAATATTGAAATCAAGTCAATAGTAGTGGTTTTAATTAATAGAAGTGATTTTCATCTTTTCTCTATTATTCTCTAGTTTTTTAGGAGTAATTACGTGATATTTTTATATTATAATAGAATTTTGAGAAAAGAATAATGTTATTTAGGTAATTTTTAATTTATTTTAAATGAAATCAAGTGAAGATAGTCATGAATCACTAACAAATGATATAAATTGATTCACTTATGAAAGTTTATAATTTTTTTTAGTACAACAAATGTGGGATATGTGATTTTGAATCCTCCAACCTCAAAAGCATAAGTATACGTCAATTACTTGAGTCTTGTTGTTATGTTTTAGAGTTTTAATTGATACAATTATTAAATTGGAATCTTAACTGATATAACATGCAATATTTAAGGGTATACATTGATCTTCTACTTTACTCTTCTACTTTGGTACTCATTCTATTTTAGCTACTTTCAAATGTCTAAATTTAGTCCGTGTACTTTCAATAAATCTTAAAATTAATCCTTATTGTTAGTTTGAAGTTAATTTTTATCCAATTTGGTAAAATAACAATAATAATTTATATTAAAAAAAAGACTCATTATGAATATTTTTCCAAATTGTATAGCAAGAACACTCATAGAGACTAAGGGTCTGTTTGGTATGTAATATAGATTCTGTTTTATATTTTTAGATTCATTGAATTTAGTGAATATGTGTTTGGTATATGTGTTTTCGAAAACTGTTTTCGGATTCTGTGATCCAAATACTAGAAATTCTGAAAACAACATTTTATGTTTTCATTGTATCCAGATTCTGAATTTAAAATTTTAAAATGCAGAATTATATTAAACAAAATAAAAAAATCTTTATAGATACAATATTTTATGTTATAAACTCAATTTATTTTATTAAATTAAAATATGTATAATATAATATATTATAAATTATATAATATAAAATGATAATTCTATAAAATATATAAAAAATCATGTTCATAAATTAATTAATAATGACTTCTATTCAATCTGATAATTAGTTTTACAACTAACTAATTTCATGATCTATAAATATGTTATATAAACAACTGTTTATAATTGAATCAAATTTCTAAATTTGCTACCAAACACATTTCTGAAAACATAAAATATAACTATGTTTTCATTGAATCACTTGTTTTCAAATTTATGTTTTCATATTACTTACCAAACAGGCCCTAAGTTTTTCATAGAAAAATTAACTCTAAACTAACAGTAAAAACTAATTTTAATATTTATTGAAAGTACAAAGACTAGAATTATCTATAAACTAATAGTTAAGACTAACTTAAGATTTGTTAACATTTCGAAGACGAAAATTAGACATTTGAAAGTATAGAGACTAAAGTGCAAAATAAGTCTCAAAGTGAAGGGATAAAAATAGCATTTTAACCAAATTGATTTTTTCCTTATTGTTTAAACTACATTTTTCTATGTTTGTGTCAATATTATTTCAATATTTCAAAAGATTATATTTCAACCTTGCTCTTTCATAAGTGTAACAAAAGATTGACATGATATAGACTAACATGATATTTATAGTTACATAAATTGAGATTGTACTATTTAAGATGCTGGGGTGCTTTTAATACTAAATTATTTTGATGTTTGGTTTATAAGTGTATCAGGATCAAACACTTGAACCAAAGTGTTCTATAGTATTTTCTCACGATATTACTTTGAAATACTCTCACTTTTTCAAAAAAGTACTTTTCTGTTACTCTCAAACATGATAAATTTCAATTTAAGAGTTTCTCTTCATACAAATATTCTTTTTACTCTCAGGCTCAAAGAATCTTTTTCTTCTTCTTTTACTTTTTTTTTTTTTTTTGAGCAATTAAAGAGTCTTATTGATATAACTATTATTGTTTCTAAGCAAAAAATGATGCGACTTTTGTTGGCGGATTGAAACGAATATGAGAGTGTATGCCAAGAAGTATGTTAGCCTATTTTTATAAAAGTAGAGTTTGAATTCTAATTTAGTAGTTGGATTTTGACACTAATTTCATTTCAAAGTCTTATTATTAGGATCTTTGATCTCTATAAAAATACATTTAAATCCTATTATTAAAACTTTGTATTGCATTTTAACAAAATAAGTGAGATTGTTCATTCAAATGGGATGGCATGTCACCCACATTGCCAAGTAGAGGGGTTGGCGAACCTCGTTAGAATTAGAAAAATTTCTAATATTATCGTAGTACCATATTCTCTTTGTTCACACTATGTTTTTTTAGTTTTTTTTTAATACTAGTGGACTCCACATATTTTTTACTGGACCCTACATAATTTTCAAAATAATGTTGACGTAGCACATATTCAATGAAGGTAGTATGAAAAAATTTCTATACCATCATACTACTAAAAATTTTCCCGCTGGAACTATGGCTGAATACTTGTCTCTGGATTAGTCACCTTCAATCAATCAAACAAATGACACGTCCCTAAACACTAGGTCTTGTTCCTAGCAAGTTAGATATGGTAACAATGGTGGACTAGTCGTTCTAAAGAGTTTGAGAACATTATTGGGGCAAGTTGAGTTTTCCCTATTCAATTCTTTCTCCAACTGACATTTGTTTAGACATCGAACAGTGATTGGCGAGCATCATACTAATGCTAAGTGTTGAGGATCCCACATTGAAAAAGTGGAGAGTAACCTCACAATATATAAGATATATGAGCTACTACTCTCATTGCCAATTGGTTTTGAGATGGAACCCTATATAATCTAATATGGTATCAAAGCTCATTAAGCCTCAAACAGGCATTCAATCCAAAAAATTAAAATTGGGATCCGATTCAAGAATGGTGAACCCAAAGAGGCACCATCTTGATGGGGCATGTTAAGGATCCCACATTGGAAAAGTGGAGAGTAACCTCACAATATATAAGATATATAGGCTACTCCTTTCATTACCAATTAGTTTTGAGATGGAACCCCCATATAATCTAATAGACTAATACTCAGTTATTCTCTTGCAAGTATTATTTGGTATTTATCATTTGTCCCTCAATATTTTCGTTTGCAAAAATCAAACAAGGTTGATCCAGAGCAAGTAAGCTTGAATAGGTTCCCAACAGAAAAATCAACTAGATATCATACAACTATAAAGCACATATTGAAGGTTGTGAATGATAAACATCATTTTATTGAGAATGAGTGGCTTATACCATGGACAAGAGAGAACATAATCACTTGTACCAACATTAAGGTGACAACATAATTATGAAGCATATCATCTCATGACCTTCAATAGCTCTAGTATACACGACTAGACATGAGATCAATGATGTTAAAATGCTGAGAAAGGGAATGCCACTCACTTGCAGTACTTCTTGAACCACACACCAATGTTGAGGAAGCTTTCAAAATCAGATTGCGGCCTAGTATAGAAAGCACATGAATCAGCCTAAAATAGCTGGGATAATAGCATCATTTTGAGGTTGTTAAGGATAGTTTCCAACCTTTTAGGCCCTGTTTGAAAACCATGTGAATTTTTGTTTTTGAAAATTAAGTTTATAAACACTACTTCCACCTATAGGTTTATTTGTTTGTTATCCACCTTTGATAAGCCAAGTAGTTTTTAAAACCTTGTTTTTGTTTTTTGAATTTGGCTAAGAATTTTAATATTTTCTTAAGAAAGATGAAACTCATTGTAAAGAAATTGTGAGAAAATAAACATAATTTTCAAAAACAAAAAACCAAATCATCAATAAACGGGGTCTTAGAGGTTGCAATTGAAATGGCTTTTTCCTTAACAATCATAAACATATCGAAGTGTTACGATAATCTTTTCGTTTTACAAATGATTCTGAACAAATGTGTTCTCAAAATCCAAAACTATTCATAAAATGAGTTCCAAATATGCGAGAATGTGAAAAGCAGGTAAATGTGGAACCTGTCAATTGGATGAATATCATCTGGAAACATGATGACTTTGACCTCAACTCCTTTCTCCTTCAACGCTCGCGCAAACTGCATATTTTATAATCCGGCCATCATAAAGTTATAGTATTTTTTTACATAACCTACTGATATAAGAAGAAAATCGAAGAGCCAGAGATTGAACACAAATTTCTTGTCATTGTGCAATCACTCTTGGTTATAAACAAGAGCAACGCAGCAGCCATTTATAGTCACAGAAATAAATCAGAAGGATGTAGACTTTAATAGAATGTATTATATCTTACTTGCAACCCATTTGAAAATGGAACACGAACATCTTTAGCACCTAAAAGAAAAATGGTAGGTGCTTTAACCTGTAAAATCAAAATGAGAAACAAGATTTCAACGGAGAACATACACTCGGAAGAAAGAAATTTCTTAAGGCATCCTTGGAAAATGTGTGAAACTAGCAGTATAGATAAACAAGACAACTTTCAAACTATTGTCTTAAAAAGAAAAAGAAATTCTAAAACAGAGTTGTTGGCAAAATAATTCTCCCCATAAAGATATTTTGACGAAATAACAATTATCTTCTAATTGGGATTTTTCTAAGTTTAGTTTATAACAAATCTTTTCCACATTTTAAAAAAAGAGAAAAAAGATAAATGTCACTCACAAAACGAGGATCCACCTCCCCTTCGAAGATCTTTCATCGAAGAGTAATATTGATGAAGGAACCACTTCATTGAAGGGTGAAGTCCTTCAATGAAGGAGGCTTCTTCAATACACAGTTCTCAGAGGCTTACATTCTATTTTTTGAAAATGAATAAACAAAATCTAGCCATATGTACAATTAGAACTGTTGGCCAAAACTTAATGAGTTTTATTTCAACTTTAGCAAGAATTTTAAAATTTAGTCATATGTACTATTCAGTCACCTCTACTTATCGTGTTTTCAGAACTGTTGATTGTTGAGAATCTCACATTGAAAAAGTGGAGAGAAACCTCACAATATATAAGATATTGGGGTTACTCCTCTCATTGTCAATTGGTTTTGAGATGGAACCTCATTTAATCTAATATGGTATCAGAGCCCATTAAATCCAAACGGGTATTCGATCTAAAAATTGAAATTGGGATCCGATCCAAGAATGGTGAACTCAAAGAGGCACCATCTTGAGGGGGCATGTTGAGGATCCCACATTAGAAAAGTGGAGAGAAACCTCACAATATATAAGATATGTGGGTTACTCCTCTCATTGCCAATTGATTTTGAGATGAAATCCCCGTATAATCTAATATTGACCAGCTTTTATGAGTTCTAGTTTCTTCCAACTTCTGTGAGAATTCTAAAAAATAGATAGCTAGCTTTTGTCTACGTACTTTTGAGACATGTAGAATGGGAGATTTGTTGTACAAGTGGATTAGGTGCTCAGCAGATGGGGCTTCTGTGAAGCAATTCTTCCATTCCCTTCCATAAGATTCCACATAACACCAATCAGGAATATCTGACGTGCCAACCATTAAAGCAAGGTTACACACAGGATTTCTTGCAGCAGCTGCCACAAATCTATCTGGTGCCTGCAACATTTAGAAAACAGAAGGGCTTCAATTTATAAGGAAATTATTTCCTTTTTAAAATTTCCTATGCCTCCTTGGCAACCAAATGTAGTAGAGTTAGATAATTGTCCTGTTAGAATAATCAAGTTGGCCAAAATACTCCATGGATATCAAAAGAGAGAGAAAGATGAAGAAGAAGAAGAAAAGAAACCAACCAACCTCCATATGCCATAAATCCCAACAATAAGAGGAGTTCAGGATGATTTTTCATGAAAGTGAATTTAAGGAAAGTTTTTTTTCTATAAACACCTTTAAAAGAAAGCACTAATTAAGTGTTCCATTACGAAAACACTTATTAAATACTTCTTTAAAAAGTATTTTAAAGTACTCTTTTTAAATTCTTTTGAAATTTGAAAATCACTTTTGATTATCTAATCAAACCTTATGAAATTAGTTGGGGCGCTTGCAGATTTAACTAAAAGCAAATGAGATTTTGCAAATGTACCTATGTTTTTTCTCTTTTACAAATATAGCTACGTTTGCAATATCTCATTTGTTTTTAGTTAACTCTGCAAGCACCACTTTGCAAATACCCTAATCTGTTTTGATACCTATTACAATTCCCCAAATTAGTTTATAAGTATGGAAACAATTGGGGAGAAAACGCAAGTCAGAGTATCACCAGATTAGTGGACTGATCCATGATGTGCACCATCATATTTTCAAGTGTAGCTCGAGAGGGTAAAATTAAGATTTTTAAAAAAAAATCGTGGAAAATCCTTTACTAATCACGCAGAATCTAACTGATGAAGGTAGGATTAGGGTAAACTAAGTAAATTCTCTAGGTTAATCTTTTTTACCCTCATTTGTATTTTAATCCCTTATAAATAGAGAATCCCTCCCATGTATTCGACACAACTTTCATTCTAATAAAGATCCTTGATTGATTCTTGGAGAATTATCTCCTTTAGTCTCATTTAGGCTACATCAATTTGGTATCAGAGCAATCGCCTGGGCCAATGTTGACTGCCGCTGGTGGAAGACCGGAAAACTCTTGGTGACGTCGATCGCAAGAGGGAGGTTCGTGAGTTGTGCTCGTTGCCAAACAACACACCCTTATTTAGGGGGAACCTTATAGATTCAAGAAACTTGAAGAATTTTTCAAGAATTTGCAAGAATGAATAATTACCGTTCAAAGAAGATGACCAAGAAAAAATACAGCAGTTGGTATGGGCAAGAAAGTAAAAAATACTCTCAAAATCATTGCTGGAATTTTGATTCAAGTGATTCGGAAGAGGAATTTCAACATCACAACGTTGCTCATGCTCGATTTTATCAAAGAATCAATCAAGATCCGCATTGGAATTTTGATTCAGTGATTCTAGCGATTCCGACAAAGATTGCAATATAGTTTGGGACAAACTAACAAACCGATATTATCAAGAAAGAGCTCTACTATCTAATCAAATAAGTTTTTCAAGAAATCGATGTGAGAATTTGGACTTGGATGATTTAGAAAGTGATTCAGAGGCTGAAACATTTTCAAGAAAACATCAATATTCAGATCAAACCATGAATTGGGAGGAATTTCAAAAGGGAATAGATAAAATCCGACGTCGTTTGGAAAAAATTCAAGGAAGACAAGTTCAACGCAAAGAAGAATTCACGGATCATATGATAAAGATTCAAGAAAATATAGCGGGAAGACCTCTTGAACATCAATTTTCAAGATTCATGAATCAAGATGATGAATGTTCGAAAAGAGAAGACTTCTACCATGGAGATATATACCAAAATCGTGGAGATGATCAAGAAAAAATGCTGCAAAAACAGAAAGCCCACCTTCCAAGTTTTATTAGAAACCCTTTTCATCATGATGAACTCCAAGAATGCCAAAATGAAGGTTTCTTGATTCCAAATTCCAAATTTTCCAGCAAAGAAGAAGAATTTTTTCATGGATTTGATGTTAACAATTTTGATTTTTCCGGCAAAGAAGAGGAATGTTTTCTAAAATTTGAAAATTATTTTGATGAGGAAGATGAAGTTGAAAAAGAATTGATAGAGACAGTTGATGACTCTTCTTTTTATTTGGCTCAATTGTTCTTTGAAGTTGAAGAGCAAGACTTCAGTGGGCATAGTTCTTTAATCTTTCAAGAATATGTACAAACAGAACAAGAAATTGAGAAGGAAAATGAGAAGGAAGCTAAACCAATTTCTCACAACAATCAGATGAGTTCAAATGAAATAGATGATGAATTTCTTTTGAATTTCATTGAATATTTTGACGGTGAGGATGAAATTTTATTTTGTTTGGATAAACTTTTTACTGTCATGGAAGACACCTTAGGGGTGGAGAACTATGAAATCAAAACCCATGAAGTTGAATTTGAGGAGAATTGTGTCCAAACCCGTGAGGTCAACGTTGGAAGAATTACAAATAAAGTCAACATGGTTGAATTGGAAACTTCAAAAGGGTTTACAAGAAAATTCTCTCAAACATCCAATGTTGGCTTATTACATGAGAAAATTTTGCTTGAGTTGCAATTATTGAATTGGGAACCTCAAATTCTCAAAAGTCATTTTGGAAAAAGTTCTATCACTGGGGAGGAAGTTAAAGGACCAAGAATTTCTTCTTTGGTTTGGCCGACAAATCGAGAGAGTTTAAAGAAAACCTTCCACAAATTTCACATGTCTGCTCTTTTGCAAATTATTTTTGTGAACAAGTTTGTGTATTTGGAGGAATTATGGCAGTACCACAAGCAGTTGACTCAAGAACTTGCATTTCAAGAATTATTTTTCAGGATGATAAGCAATGACCAACTGAGTTGGCAAGTTGATGAATTCAGAAAGCAATTTTCAGTTGGAGTATTTGGCAACCTGTTTCTATTTTGTTTGTTTTCTTCTGTTTCCATTTTCTTTTTAAAACTCGAGGACGAGTTTTTTTTTGGAGGGATAGAATGATGAAGGTAGGATTAGAGTAAACTAAGTAAATTCTCTAGGTTAATCTTTTTTACCCTCATTTGTATTTTAATCCCTTATAAATAGAGAATCTCTCCCATGTATTCGACACAACTTTTATTCTAATAAAGATCCTTGATTGATTCTTGGAGAATTATCTCCTTTAGTCTCATTTAGGTTACATCACTAACTCCATGTAAAACCATCAATCGGACATGGGATGTAATTTCAGAAACGCGAATTAAAAAAGGTTGGTTAACTACTCAACCTGGCCAATCAAATGAGTTGTCAAAAAACCTCCATGAGAACCACCAAGGACTGCAATTTTAGATGGACTGGCAAGTCCCTTGTCAATAATGTGATCTACTGCGGTAAGTATATCATTGACATCCTGAGAAAAATAGAGAAAAAGATGTTAAATCACTGATCAATCCAAAAGCTTAAGCTGATAGGTAATGGTGAATTTAATTATATCAACACTAGTCCAACACTCCCTCTCACTTGTGGGCTTGAAAATTTGAAGAAAAGCCAAACGATTAGAAATCAATAAATTGGGGAAGAAACGACTTTACAAGGCTTCAACACAGGACCTCCTGCTTTGATACCATGTTAAATCCCCAATCAACCCAAAAGTTTAAGCGATAGGTAATGGTAAATTTAATTATATCAACACTAGTCCAACAAAAGATAAATAAAATATTCTATTCAGTGACATTATAAGAAAAATGGTCATCATGATCGCAGTAAAATGGAAATTCTTAACAAAGAAAAAGAATAGACTGAAAACCTAAATTCATTAAAACTAGTACCTGGGACCCGATTTTTCCTGGAAGAGATTGCAACGCTTCCTCACCGAACCCCAATGAACCTCTGAGATACCATATCAAAGAAACGAAAGAACGCTCTTTATGTAGTTAACTATATCTAATATAAAAAACATGATTTTTCATTCGCCTCAATCTCACTTACAAACAAATGACTTTTTCAAATGTGGCTCTCAAATAAGTCTTGTATTTGACGTGCAATAATTAAACCTAACCAGTCCTTTTTTCCCCAAAAGATGGGAGTAATCTTTATATGAGTTTTTCAATAATAAAGACTCGAGTAGTAGAAAAACTTGAGAGAAGGCCAGTAGAGATATAGGCCTATTATATACATATCACCAACTGAAAGTTGATTAATTTGACCCACTTCTAGGCATAATTCAACCCAAATTAAGATTGGAGGGAAAAAAAAATAAACCTACCTATAGTTCACGACCAAAAGATTGAATCCTAGTGAAGAGAGAAATGCCAAGGACTTCGAGAAGCTTGATATTGACGTAGAATGTGGACCGCCGTGAAGGTTAACAATAACTGGATTCAACTCATTACCTTTGACGGACTTCGAAGACACAAAAATAGCTTCAAAAGGTTCGCTAGCACCTGAAATGATTTAATTATTCAGTACTATAAGAAAATAAAATTTCCTAAATGAACTGAACTATCAAGCATGGCTTTCATCAGTTTTAAAGGGTAAAAATTTCATATAAGAAGAAATACAACTCACATGTTTTCATTTGCGTTTTATAAACTAAAAAATGCCCTATGTTTGATAATAAAAATTGACAAAAGGAAACCAACTTTACATCAGGGAAGGCCGCCAGATATAGGAACATGTGCAGATCATCTATATTTTATCATTAATAGCATCAAGAAAGTTGACTGAAACATGTGATCTCACATCTACCTCATGAAAATTGGATTAGCTAGCTCATTGTCCTTGTATGACAGCTTTTTATTCGTGAAGTTAGACAATAAAAAAAAATTGTTTCGCATTTTTTAAATTTAAAAGAAAGAAAAAAAAATTAATGAAGTTCAGTTCAGTTGCACAATTAGCACAGCAACAATTTTAATTATTAGAAATAATGAGGAAGGGACTACTTGGAGTTTACTTCCAGCAGAGAAGGAAGTTTCTTCTACAGTCCTCACAGCATAAATAACTGATTATCATAATAATTATAGGATCAAGACGTTTTTTTACTTCATGATGCAATTCTTCTTATAACCTTGAACTGTAGTACTAGGAATTTCTCTCATTATGGTAGTCTAAGTATAGGCTTTAGGAATAGGTATTCTAAGGATGCATTCCCGCAACATTTGATCTAAATAATAAAAATGTAAATATATCAGTTGTACGGTACCTTTTGTCAGGCAGTTGGAAACATCCTTAACTGGAATCTTCATTATACTGAACTGGAGAGATGAGAGAAGACTTTTAACCTGTATCATTAAGTGTTGGTTTACTTAATCATGAAACTTCTGGGATAACCTTTAGGGTATCTACATTAAAAAAGAAACTAACAACCTTCTCAGAGCAGTTAAAGACAGGGCTTGATACATCCAACCAACTCCAAGCAGCATTCTTAGTTTCTTTCTCAATAAGACAACCATACTTGAGTTGAGGAATATCTACTGGGCTGCTAGCAACTGCAGATGGGAACTTACAAAAGAAAAAATTGTTAACAATCGGTTCCAGTGAGCAAGCTTATCAGTAAAGACCTCATTTCCACATTACCAGCAACAACGTTGTTTCCATCTAGAGCAAGAACATTCCAAGAAAAGTTTGAGTTAGTTGGACTGATGCGTGATACTTCACCACTGTTAAGCGTTCAATCAACAAAATGTCATCAGATAATATAATTTGGAGCACAAAGTTTCGGCAGAATTCAAATTTATTTTTTTAAAAAAAAAATTAAATTGCCTTAATGTATCTATGGAAATTATTGCATCACTACTACGCCATATAGACGATGTAATAACAGTGTGTCCATCAGAAAGCCATGGATTAGCCAGGAAACCGTGTGAATAGAGGCCAGGAAAGAGGTTGTCCTCGGCCCAGTGCACCACAGGAACCTTCAAAAGTAATTTATACAAATTAAAAAAAATGTTATGAAGGCATATTGAAATTTTAGGAAAAAATAATTAGTAAATAAACAAGATAACTTCAAAGCACATCTTATTTAGTGACTAAAACATCATTTAATTGAACATCAATGCAATATCTCTTCCTTAAGAAGCACAGACACAGTGATACGTTAATGTTTATACATTTTAATGATTCTCATGCTAAAAATTTGTTTTAGTTCATGATGCGTAAGCATTTAAGATACAATGTTTTATGTCACAGTATTCTAGATAGTGCCAAACCAACATATCAACTTCTAAATGATTTAACATCTTAACAAAAAATGGAAATTTAAAGACAATAATTTATATATATTTCATTCTCAAAATGCGCGTGGGTTACAACACGTATTTGACACATGCTCTAATATTTGAAACATGTACAGTTACACCATCACGCAGAAGAAACTAGTTCAAAAGAAATCAATCGGCCAAAAGATTTTCACGTCAAACATTGTTTTTGTATATAAAATTGAAAAGGACATGCAAAACCTCACCACGTCAACAATATTTTCACTAAAACTAAGTTTTCCATCTGTAGGCCAGTTGATTCTGTGAAGAGAATTTGTTGCAGAATGGGCGCCCGTGTCTACTGAAGAATGTGCAGATAAAAATACAAGGAACTTCCCATCTGGGCTGGAAAATGTTATCATTTATAACAATCAGTTTCAACGTGGTTGCTCATCTTATGCATAATTGCACAGACATCCGATAGAATAGAAATTGCATGTTAAATAATGACCAATAAGAATAATTTGCAAAAAGTGATCAAATAGGAAAAGTACATACACATCAAATAAAATGATCTAAGTTGATGCTTCAAGCATGAGATATCTTAAATCACCAATCAAGCCAAAAGTTTAAGCCGATGGTTAGGGGTAAATTTAATTATATCAAGATAGTCTAACAATCCTCATTATTTGTGGGCTTGGAAATTTGATGAAAAGTCAAACAAGTGAAATCAATATCAATTGGAGAGGAAACTGACTTTACAGGGTTTGAACTCAGGACCTCCTGGACCACCTGCTCTGATACCATCTTAAATCACCAATCAACCCAAAAGCTTAAGCTGATGGTTTGGGATAAATTTAATTATATCAAGATAGTCTAACAAAATGCCTTCTAAAGCAACAAAATAGATGTAATTATAACCAGGAAAATGATAAAATGACATGCGAGGACCATAAAAACAGTACTCCAACCTTACAAGGACCATAGAAGAGTAAACTTAACAACCTTGATCAGTTATCTGTTTAGACACGCTTGATTTTCCCTAATGTATCAAATACAATTTTTAAAATCATAAAACAAAAAAAGTTGTGTAATGCTCACAAGCGTTTATGTAAAGAGGTCTTGAACTAAAAACACATGCAAACAATTAAACAGAAATAGAGTAGGATTTTAGTCTCCCCTCATCATATGTATCAAAGTAGCCTGTATCACTTATATTTATCATCCAAAAAGGATAAAGACTTTACAGAAGTTAAAGTTATAAGGTACTGTATTGGATGTGTAGAAGAAAAGGGGGGAAATAAAAACAAATTTAGGCAAACAAACACCGGAAGGTAATGAGATTAAAATGTACCTGAACCGAGGAAAGAAGGCACTACTTATGTCCTGCGTTAGCTTATAGAGGGGAAAGTCCTCCTTTGATCCATCTCTGGACAACATTAAAAGAAATTTAGAATGTCCAGACTAAAATGATATTAGTAAAAATCCATCAAAGAGAAGAGAAAGGGTATAACACACTTGAGTTTATGTTCATTGACTTCTGATCCATAATCCGGAGACTTAAGTGCATATAATGCACAAGGCCGATTATAGCAGTACTTAATACCAAGTTTTCTAGGCTCTGATGACCACCCAACAAAAACCAAATACTGATGCTCGCCAATAGATGGAGCCCATACAACTTGACCCACACTCAAAGAATGCTCGATTATTTTCACATGCCTTACCTCTCCGCTGTTAAAGAAAAAACCAAAAATGAACTCTCAACGAAGTTTTCAAAATCTAAAATGTACCTTATTTTGTCAATATTAACACAGGCAATAATTGAACCACACCTGTCAATGTTGATGACAAAGAGAGCAGGCTGCCTTTTACCTGCATATGCTTCCCCCCATTCTTCCTCAAAATCCCCTTGACCTTTCCAGTTATTAGGATCCTTACTTTTTGAGCAACCTTTTTGATACCCAGAAACAGTAAAAGTTGGTTTGGAAGGTGAAGGTTCCTCCGCAACATAAGCAATGTAAGTTTCATTTGAGTTCCAAGAGATTCCCTCAAACCTATAATATAGAAAGAAAATAAAAATTTGAATCTTATGGTCGAAGGCATAGATTAATAAACTATTTACCAAAAACAACCAATCATATACCATTATGATTCAGTTATTGCTACTTCTGTTATTACAGATGCTATAAAGCCACTCACCAGCAAAATTAGTACACCTTGATGAGTAACTTCTATCCAAAGAGGCACATATAACAAATATCATTTATGTTTTTTTATAATTTAAGAGACATGAATGTCAAATGATAGTTACAAAATGAAGATTCATTTAACATAAAATTCAAAATTAGAAAATTAGTATAACTGAGCCATTACCATCCATCAGTATATATTGAGCCATGAATAGATTGGGGGATGTGAAACTCCTTTTCGATTTGACCTGCACTCCAAATTTCCAACTGAACTGGAGAATCATTTTCAGGATTACGAACTGCAAGAAATTTGGAGCCTGATGGCGATGGCACTATTGTAGAGATTCCAATCATTTCAACAGGAAATGGCGTCCATTTAAAGTTTTCTGAATTGTCGCCATTTCCCTTGGAAATGTGAGCTGACAAAGTATATTTTCTCCTCTTATTTGCTAGAAGACTTGCTTGGCTAATTGAAAACGTTGCCACGGAGTCTCCTATGAAAAATAGGTACAGAATTAACATCGCCAGGCACAAAATTTTATAATAGGCGCAGTCGCACACGAGTGGTAAATGCAGTAGCATAAACAACAGCAATCATACCACTTTCAGATTTAAATGTCCATGCTTTATCAATGCTAGGAATTTTTGTGAATTCTTGAAGTAATTTGGACTGTTCAGCATATTCTTCCTCAGTTGTTGGATCAATCCCAGATGGAAACTCCTCAACAACGGCACTAATCTTTGAACCATCCATGGCCAAGGCAGTTGACAGTTTTCTACTGCAACATTAATTGGGCAAAAAATATGAAAATGTTAAAGGAAACAATAAAGAAGTTACATGAAGAAATCAAGATACCAACACACGAATCACCAAAATTTAAGTTTCTATAAAATTGGCACACCCGATTTCTTGTTTCTCTGTCCCTACATGTCCATCAAATAGTGGCCAATAATACGTACTTGCATTATACATACGCTTTACAAAAACTGATAGATTGAAGTAGAATCGTTGCCAAAACTTGGCATGACATGGTACCAAAGCTTTTACCTCCAAGAATAATCATTTAAACTCCCTCCTCACCAAAAGAAAACTATATGAACCTCCTCTTCATTGAATCTCAAAAGAACCATTACTCACAATCTTAACCATTCCACCAATACTCTAACCAAACTGAATTAGATTATTATTTTACTCGTAATTGTAAGAGGTAGTTACAATAATTCTGATCCTCATCTCAACCTACATCAGAATTCGTTCAATAACCTCAAAAAGGCTCGGAGTGTACAGTCATTGTCTCTCCACCTGAAGGAAGTGAGTTAAAACAATAAAACTATTATTATTTTTTAAAAAAAGAAAAGGTTCTTCAGAAGCGATCAATAAGAGACACAAGCCTAAAATCATCAGTTTACCAGAATTTTGGATTCCATACAACAAGCGCATCCATTTTAAATCATTATTTTGCCCATCCAAATAATCAGAAACTGACATATAGTTACAACCTTTCATTTCATTGCATTTACATTTGCCTTCAACAAAAACTGAACAATGGAAGTGGAATTATATCGACACTAGTCCAACATTCCCCTCACTTGTGGGCTTGAAAATTTGAAGAAAGACCCAACAAATGGAAATCAATATTAATTAGAGAGGAAACGACTTTCCAGGAGTTCGAATACAGGACTTCCTACTTTGATCCCATGTTAAATCACCAATCAATCCAAAAGCTTAAACTTATAGATTATGATAAATTTAAGCTTAAGCTTAAGCTTGAAAGGCCTCAGACTTGGAGTTCAAAAAATAAATCCTATATCTCGAGTAAACATTCACAAAACTCACATAAAATCGAAAGTCATTTCTAGATGTTCTATAGGCAGGACCCCAGACATCTGCTAGAATCAATTGTAAAGGTGCATCATATTGAGTAGTCGAATTTGGAAAAGGTAAATTATGAGATTTACCAATAGAGGCAGGCATGACATAATCGGTGAGTTTTATAAGATGGGAAAACAATAATATGGCTATTTAGAACATGTTGAACTGTACGAATAGCAGAATCCCCTAACCTATTATGTCACAATTCAAGTAAAGTACATGGTTGAAAAATAACAAATGCTTTGCACGAGTTTGAAGCAGAAGACAAGTAAGTAATATAAACTTGAGAAGAGTAAGGGAATAGAAGACAACTCATCAGAAGAAGTGGAGGATGCTAGATGTTCAACTTTTGCCGGTGTGAACCTATAAAGTTCATCAACCAATTGACCTTGGAGAAGAGTTTTTCTAGTTGAAATGTCCTTCACAAAACAAGTAGAAGGATGAAATTAAAAAAAAAAAAAAAAAACTCTATTATATCTTGCAAATTGACTCACACTTATGAGATTTTAATTATATGAGGACGTGTAATAGGTTCTTGAGTTGAAAGACAATATTGGATGGGGATTTAAGAAAAGAAGCACCAATGTTTTGAATAGTCAAACTTGTACCATTACCAATGTAAACCTTGTTGTCCCCTTGATACTCAAAAGACAAATTGGACAAATCATGAGTGACGTGATTGGAAGCTCCTCAATGAGGATACCACTAATTCTCTCTATTCATGTCGTGTTGTAGGGTATATGCTATAAACGGCTGTTGAGACTAAGATTGACTGCTTGGAACTCCATTGAACCCAACTGGATGTTGGCCAGAAGGTGCAGAATTGGGGTCTTGGTACCATCTCTCAAACCGAAAATAACATTGCAGGGTTGTGTGGCCAAAGCGACCACACAATTGACATTGTGGCTTACTGTTGTTATTATTCCAAGGCTTTCGATTGGATCTATAGCCCTAATTATTTTGTTTTCCCTGAGTCTTTCCTTTCCAATTACTGTCATTTGCAGCAGAAGAGGAAAAAGATGCAGACTGCAGTGGCTTTGATTGAGTGTGTAGAGTCAGATTTATCAAGGGTGGTGTTCCATCAGTATTCACATAGTTTGTCAAATGGCGTTGAATTCTACTTTCTTGAGTTAGCAACATCGAATACACGCACTGCAACTGAGGAGTTTCTTCTCCACCAGTTAGTACATAAATTGTCGGATCATACTCAGGGCCCGAACCGGAAAAAATATGTAGAACATGATCATCATGAGAGATCAGTTTTCCCGTAGCAGCCAACGCATCAACAACATTCTTTATCTTTGTAAAATACTCTTGAAGCCCTAGGTTCCCTTTCTTCATCATTTCTAATTTAGATTTCAATTCCACAACCCTAGCAACATGTTTTGAAGAGAATCAAATGCTTCCAAACCTCTCGAGATGTCATACATTCAAGTAATTCTGAGACAATTGTCGTAAACATCGAGCCTAAGAACCCGGAAATAATGAGATTATCTTGGTGAATCCAGTACTCACACTCTGGATTAGAGATCTTCGCGCAAGTCGATTCCTCACTCGATTGAATAAATTTCTAAGGAGTATCATAATCCTGATCGATAAACTTGCAATCCATGACCTCGAAGCGTGATCAGAACCTGAAATTTCCACATCAGATAATCTTCTTCATCCAATTTTGGAGTAGTCGTTTGTCAATCTTCCTCCCATCCAATTTTGGAGTAGTCGTTTGTCAATCTTCCTCCCAGGATTGATAAACTTCGGAATTTGCGAGATCAACAATTCTGAAGTGTTCTTTGGTAGTTGTTAAACCTTGCTCTGATACCACGACAAGTTTACAAAGAGAAATAGAGAAAGATCACAAGAAAACCATATTATTTCTGTGATAATGTGATCAAGATAACAGAAGCTTTATATAATAGCTTTCCGTAATACAAGCCTAATTAAGGTTTCAAGAGACTTAACCATAGTTAGTTACATCAACTAATAATACAATACGAAGAATATCTATAATCCTTGGTGTTCTCTTAACACAACAGAATTGCTGAGAAAATTCATTAGAACTAATAACTCAACCATGGACCAAGGTATAGCCACTGAGAGCAGGAATTACAACTTGACATCAACGAAATTTATGTTAGGCACTTGTCGTGGATGGATATGGATTAAAAATGCTAGTAAAGAGAGCAAAAGCATTACACAAGCGAATTAAAGAAGAGATTGAACAGAAAAAAAAAAATCCGCATAGTGATATGAGAGAGAGAGAGAGAGAGAGAGAGAGCTTACGAGAAGAAGAAAGTGGCTCTGAGAAATGGAGAGCAGTGAGAAGGAGAAGCAGTAGCAGCAGTGGCGAGGAGTGGAAGACGAAGGAAGTTGACGCCACCAATGAAATTGATGCCTGAAAAGGCCATTCAGATTAAGATTACACCTGAATAATTTTTTAAAAAATTAATATATTTTTTTATCCTTCAAAAATATAATAATAATAGGCTCCGGCGGTCCACTTTCAATAGGCCCAATAGAAAAGTGGGCTTGATCCGTGCTTTAATGGCCCTTTTCACAACCCCCTTTCTTTAATTCATAATTATCAAATTTTCCCTTCCAATATATTAGGCTAAATTATAGAATATTGTCTCAAACCCCGTTTGATAACCATTTAGTTTTTAGTTTTAAGTTTTTTAAAGTTAAGTTTATGTTCACCTAATTTCCCTACAATAGAGATCATCTCCCTTAAGTAAACATTTGAACTCTTTCCCAAATTCTAAAACAAAGTCAAGTTTTTGAAAGCTACTTTTTTTAGTTTTCAAAAGTTGGCTTGTTTTTTGAAAACATAGGTACAAAGTAGATAAAAAGACATATAAACTCATTGGTATAAGTAGTATTTTTAGGTTTAAATTTCAAAAACTAAAATCCCAAAACAAGATGGTTATCAAACGGAGCCTAAGAGTTTCATTAATATCTAGTTTTAAATGAAAAACGTTATAGTTTTGTTAATGCCCTTGGTTTTTTAAAAAAATTCAAAGCACTCTTATTAAAAAATGTTTTGCATTTTTTCTTCTTCTTTATGCAAATTCTTCCTCCACCAAAACTAGTAAGAAGATTTTGCTTATTTATCATATATTCAAAGACCAAAAGTTTTTCTTCTCCTTCAACACAACAATTTCAAGAGTTTGACTATATTCATATGTTAAAGCTTCAAGATGATCTTTGATTCGTTCTCCATTTTTTCATGTCATTGACTTGATTTGTTGATAGTCTTTTTACTATTATTTCCTCATCATCAATCACTACATATCAGTTACCCTGAGTTTATTTTAGACATAATAAATGAAAACATTGACATATAATGGATCTCACACTTCTTAAATAGTTTTTTAAAAACCACATATCAAACATTTGATTAGTTAACCGTGTAGATTGAACCAAAACTTTCTTCTTCAAATTTATTAGCATTTGAAAAGTCATTTGTAGGAAAAAAAAATGTTAATTACAAGTCTTTCAGGTTTGTATCACATAGTTCCCTAAATTTTAAAAGTTTCTAATGGGTTTTTAGACTTTCGATTATGTGTCTAATAAGTCCCTAAACTTTCAATTTTGTATCTATTAAATCTTTCAACCTTTGATTTTGTGTCTAATAGGTAATTGACCTATTCGACATTTTTTTAAATTTCATGAACTTGTTGGACACGAAATTGAAAGTTTAATATACTATTAGGCATAAAATTCAATTTTATGTCTAATAAATTCGTTAATTTTTTAAATTTTAATTATGTCAATGACCTATTAGATACAAAAATTGAAAGTTTAGGGATTTATTTGACATTAAAGAACCTATTAGACATAAAATCGAAAGTTTATGAACTATTAGATACTTTTTAAAGTTCAGAAACCTATTAGAGACTAAACTTGTAATTTAATAAAAAAAAAAACATTACAATTAGTTACTTCTACTAACATTCAAACTTGGAATCATGTGGGAGTGGAATCCATAGCAAAAATAAAATGTAAAAAGGATAATATTCATAAAATAATATTTGTGGGGCTTATAAATGTGTGAATCCTTACCAATTTTATTAGTTTGCCAACTTTCATGGGAAAATGTCATGTATTTTCTATTACTTTTTCCTGATTTTATTGAATCGATAACATAGTTTAAGGAGGAGACTTCCAAGACAAACAAAATGGTATTAACTTTGTTTATAATGTAAATGTGAATGAAATATAAATGAGAAATTATAGAGTTAGATAATATCTAACTTCTAAAATTAAATGTGGGATAGTAATAATAAAATAAAGATAAAGGTGTGGGATCTACAAATTAAAGAATCTGTTTTAATACTTTATTAAAGAAAAACTTTTTTTTTCTTTTTTGTGAATGAGAAAATTGATTCCCAAATTGAATTTTCTAAGTCAATGTACAAAACATTGAGCGAATTTGAAATTAGAGAAATTTAAGAATACAAAGGTTTTGGCCCCAAAAAGCAGCAACAGGAGGAGACAAGAAGAAAAGTTCAATCAATTGTCATTTAAAAGCAAGTCGGTGACTCACTCCAATCAATCAAATATCGGTTCCCAATATTCGCTTATAAAATAGGTTTGATAACTATTTAGTTTATCATATTTAAAAAAATATTAGGATTGTTTTCTCACAATTTCTCTGTCATGGATTCTTTTTCTCTATAATAATTTTCATCTTCTTAAAATACTTGAGTTTCAAGCCAAATTCCAAAAACAAAAACTATTTTTTGAAAACTACTTTTTTTAATTTTCAAAATTTGAGTTAGTTTTTGAAAACGTATGTAAAAAGTGGATAACAAAACAAGAAAATATATGGGTAGAATGAGTATTTGTAAGCTTAATTTTTGAAAACCAAAAACAAAAAATCAAATGGTTATCAAACCGGGTCTAAATTTTTAGATTTGTACTAGGTCTCTAAATTTTAAAAAGTTTTTAATAGGTACCTAAACTTTCTATTTTGTATCTAATAAGTCTTCAAACTTTAAAAAGTGTTTAATAAGTGCTTAAACTTTCAATTTTATATCTATTAAGTCTTTCAACTTTTGATTTTGTGTCTAATAGGTCTTTGACTTATTCGATATTTTTTTAAAATTTGTGAACTTATTGGATACGAAATTGAAAGTTTAACGTATTATTAGACAAAAAATTTAATTTTATGTCAAAATAGATTCGTTAATTTTTTTAAAAAAAATAGATATGCCAAGTACCTATTAAATATAAAATTGAATGTTTGAGAACTAATTTGACATTTTTAAAGTTTAGAAATTTATTAGACACAAAATTGAAAGTTCAAGTACCTATTAGATACTTTTTAAAGTTCAAGAATCTATTTGACACAAACATAAAAGTTAGGGATTAAAATTGTAATTTAACCTTTTATTTATTTATTACTTTTTGTATATATATGTTTCTTTGTGTTTTAGGTGTCAACTCTACTTTATTCCACATATATATGGAATAATTTTTTTTCGTAAAAAAACAAAGAAGAAGAAGAAAGCCAATGTTATGTTGCTTATCAACATGAAACTTTGCTTTATAATTTAGGTTGAATTACGAGTCTAATTCTTGATGATTCCTAAACTATTAAAAATATTTTACAAATTCTTAGAACTTTTAATTTTGTGTCTAATAAATTTCTAAACTTTAAAAAATGTTTAATAGATTTTTAAACTTACTAAAATTAGACCAAGAATAACATAACTCAACTGACATCAAGTTAGACTTATGATCAGGAAGTCATGGATTCGAATCCCCATAGTAGTTGGCACGATTATTGTGTTTAGACTTAAATGGATTCTTAGTGTTCAGTAAAAGGATTCAAACTGTTGCATGTCAGTACCAAAAACTTATGCCTTACCACTCGATTATACTCCATACAACCTTATATTAACTATTCTCAAAAGAAGAAGTCAATTCAAATTTCGAGAGTTATTAAAAACGTCTATTATTATTCTAAATGTCGATAGTTCAATCTTTCACTTCTATAATATTGTTGATCTAAAAATCCATCCTTAAAAAAGGAAAAAAAAGAATAAAAAATCTTGATTCTCAATCACACATCATCAAATATTCATTATCAATAAAACTTGATGTATGTCAATTCAAACATAACTCAATCCATACAATTTCTATTACTATTTCAAGGTTGGATCTTTCATCTTTATAAATTTTAAACTAAAAAATATCAATTTGTATAAGACTACCCTCAAAATGAATTTAAACTTACCTTCTAGAAAAGAAATATAATTCGTGTAACATGGGTTTATTTTTATGGTTTTGATAGATATGTAATTGTTGTCAGTATGTTTATCTCTGACCCTTTTTTTCACTAGAATATTAACGAAGTTGCAAACAAAATCGTAGCTCATCTGACACCAATTAAGACTTGTGACTAAGAAGTCATAAGTTCGAATCACTCACCCCCAAATGTTGATATACTCAAAAAAATATATTAACGAAGTTACAAAAAGAAAAAAATAAAATTCAGATAGAAATCAAAAGAAACATATTCGAACAAAGCCTAAAACACAGCAATATTATATTTAAACCAACACCGTAACGTTGAAGCAAACATTACTTTATTCGAAAACGAACAATCTTCAAATTCAATAAAAAAAAAGTATACATTAATTACAATTTCATTTCATCATCAAATTTATTCTACAAAAATTTCAACAAGATCACATCGAACCAAAAATCCATTAAAAAAAAAAGTTTAAAGTCAAATCTTAATATATCATCCACAAAGACCCTAATTTTGTTACACAAATCCAAAACTTCAACAAAAAGAAAAATGATGAAAGTTTCATTTCATCACATCTTTCTGTCAGTTACCAACAAATATTTACTACGACGAGAGTTCTTTCTGTCCGCTCCCAAATTTTCCCGACGGATCGGATTTTCTTTTCCGAGAAACCAAACAGAAATTTTCATTCTTTGTGTGTGTTTTTTTTTCTCGGAAAAATCGAAGTTTTCTTAGATTTTGTTGTTGTGATTAATTTTTCATACGCCACAACTGAGTCCTCCAACTTCTGATCCTTTCATGATTCTCATCCTCTTACAAGATGAAATGAACATTCTGCATTTCATTAAACACCAAATAAAAAATAAGCTAAGGAATATTATCAAATTTACATACAAATTTGAAATTTAGTTTTTAAATTTTAAAGAATTATTAGAACTTACTGCCATGGAACATCTCCAACAAGCATCCAATCCCCATCTTTATCTTCATAAGTTGGGGCAAATTCAGAGCCCTTATACCCTTCCCTCTCAGAATATTGACCTGTAAAAAATAAATATAAAAAATAAATAATCAATTAAACACACCCAAACAAATAAAAATAAAAATAAACCCCTTCAATTTTTTTTTTTTTTTTTGGGCTTACCGATGGTGAACTTGAACATGTCCTCTAAAGCCTTAAGAAGTTCAGGGTAGCCCTTGTAGAGACCCAAATCAATCTTCCTCAAATAAGGAGCACCATCCATACTGACTTTCACATAAATCCCTCCGCCGTCCGCCGCCGTCGCCGCCGCTGTTGTGGGCTCTGTTTTCTTGGGCTGAAGAGTATTTTTTCTAAAAGATCGAATCGGTGGCCACCCAACAACCTGAGCCCTACAAAACCCACATCACAAAACACAAATTGAGAATAAAAACTCAAACAAACAGACATAAACCAAACAACAACAGGAGATTTTCACGAAACATACTTGGCCGGAGGAGCAGAGTCATTGTGGAAATTCCTCTTACTATTAGTTCCAGTTCGAAGCCCAGAAGCAGAAGAGTTGTCTGCAGAATCGTTTCCTTCAGCGGCGGTTCCGGGGAGGCCAAGGCGGAGCTCGGTGGCTTCGAGATTGAGATCGTTCTGAAACGAAACCTTGGAATCCATTGGTGGGTTTGGATTGGAAGAGAAGAGAAGGGGTTTTTGGAGAAGAGGTTGTAAATGGAAGAGTAGTTTTATAGATAAGATTAAGAAGGAGAGGAAAATGGGGGATTGGGAATTGTCGGTAGAAATGGGAGCAGAGAGAGGCAAAGGGAAAGGGAAGAAGGGACAGAGGAGGGACAAGAAGAGCCGCCCAAATGAAAGAGAAATTGAATGGTCAAGATGCGTTTTAGTTGTTGTGGGAACGCGAATCGGGAGCGTAGATATTAAGGGACAAGCATTGTCATGTGAAGTGGGGGCCATTGCCATTCGAGTTGGGTGTTAGGTATTACCAAAATTTAGGCTAAATTATAGAAAATGACCCTAACCTATGGGGCATTTTTTATTAATATAGTTTTTTTTAAAAAATTTTTTGGAAAATATTGTTATTTTCAAACTATTTTTAAAAATATTGTTGTTTTTTTACACTGGCGAGATAGTAAATCTCTTCAAGAGACGACCAATCATCTAGATTCGGATGATGGTCGTCTCTTGACCATCAAGAGATTTACTCATCACTTGAAACGGCAGATTCGTTTTTAAGATGGTCGTCTCTTCGACGACCATAACAGACCCAAAACGTTCACCATTTTCCTTATTTCATTTGTCTCTTTTGCATTTTCTCTTTTCCTCTCAAAACCCATTCGTGCCCCACTCAATCTACCCCACCATCTCCTACCCCACTCAGATTTTACTCATATTGTTTGTCGTTTTGTGACACAAGATCGTGGACTACACAATCTCCACATATATTGTCCATTCGTAAGTGTTCTTCATACTTTTCCCTTTTTTCTTTTCACAACTTGTGCATATTGTAGATCTATAAATATTTTTCACACTATTGGATGATTATGGAGTAGATGAGTTAGTTTTTGTGAGATTATTTTATTTTATGATTTTTTTTGTTTTGACTTGTTATTTTATGATATTATTAGTTAAAATTTGAAGAAGATTTGATATGATTTTTAAGTTTTTTTTTTTAGATGATTTTAGTTTATGATTTTTTTTATTTTATTTTTAATATAGCAGGAAAAAATAATTTTGTTTGATATTATTTCATTTAGGAAGATTTTATTAGTTAAAATTTGAAGAAGATTTTATTTTTAATTTAGTATTTTTTTAATAGAATTAATAATGAAATAAAGTAAAGATCGGATAAAAATTATTGTGTTAGGCTGATTTATATTTTTTTGATTTCTGTTTAGAAATGGGAGACAAATGTTTAGGATTTGTTTTACACCAAAATCAGTCTACGAATGACGGTGTTGATTATGACCAAGAAGCATGTGGAGGTTTTACGATTAATGTGAACAGTGGGGTCATATTTGAACAATTTGTTGAGATGGTAGGATTATCACTTGGTGTAGGTGTCATGTCTAATCAATTAGAGATAGTGTATAGACACCCCGAGTTAACATTATCTGGAACAATAAGATATACATCGATCCCAATTCCTAACCATCAAGCAATGAACTTAATGTTCTCAATTGCGATGCCAATTCCGTCTCTTGTGCATTTATATATTACTATGAAACGAGGCATCATAGATCCTCATGATTTGGAAGTAACCCCTAATCCCTGCATTGAACAAAGCCAATGTATAGATCCTGAGCCTGAATCAGTTGCCCCACCTTGTGACGTCGAGGACATGGTTGTAGACAATAGATATAAGGATTTCAGAACAGAAACAGACAATTGCAATTTAACAGACAATAGCAATTTTGTAATTTTATTTTTTCTATTGTAATTTAACAGACAATAACAATTTTGTTTTCTCTATTGTAATTTAATAGACAATTGCAATTTTGTTTTTTCTATTGTAATTTAATAGGTAGTTGCAATTTTATTTTTTCTATTATAATTAAATAGACAATTGCAATTTTGTGAGAGATGGATAATTTCAATTAATATACTATGTTTATTGTAGAGTCATGAATATCAATCCGAGTCCACTTGATCCATCGGGCTTTTGTATGCACAAGAAACACATCGATCACAACTTGTTTGGAACGATCGAGCGTAGAAAGAAGAGTTACATTGTCGACGTAGGGAAGCGGTTGTCTCTCCGGACCATCCCACTACATCGACACATACTCCTCATTTACGTGCAATAGGGTTGGAAGGGTGGCGATTGGGTTTCATTCGGTTGGACCGCACTTCATTCTCGCATTAGTAGAGAGGTGGAGACCGGAAACCCATACATTCCATGTGTCTGGCGGGAAATGCACCATTACTTTACAGGACGTTGCAGTTCTGCTTGGGTTGCCAGTGGACGGCGAACCTGTCACTGGAACCTTGAGGTATAATTGGAGTCAGACATGTGAATTACTACTTGGGGTGACTCGGGCCCTAATCGGTCAGAGGATCCAGGCTAAGCTTACCCTGGTTAGCTTCACAATTTCAGGCGTTGGACGACAATGCAGATAATGCCACAAAAGCTAGGTATGCTAGGGCATACATTTTACAGTTATTTGGTGGGAACTTGTTCTGTGACAAGTCCGGAGATAAGGTGCACCTTATGTTCCCGCCCTGCCATGCGGACTTTGAGAATGCAGGAGTTATGCTTGGGGTGGAGCATGTCTATCCCGGTTGTATAGAGCACTATGCAAGCCCACCACTAGATGCTCGTGAGATTCTTGGTCTATGATTCTTCTCCAATTATGGGGTTGGGAACGTTTTCCATCAATGGCTCCCCAACGTCGCCACATGAATGATGTAGCATTGGTTGGACGTGCACTTGGTTCTCGGTATGTACTAACTTACATTTTTTTCTAAACTTTATTTAATTAATTTAGACAATTACTATTCTGAGAAACAATTTTTAAATATTATTGTAGATGGAGAGACCAATTTTGTGTCACCGGGTCTGCTACACATGTTCTGGTTCAATATAGATATATGTTCGATCTTATAAAACCTGACCTAGTATGTGTTTCTGATCCCTAACTTATTTTATGTACTTTATTTCGTTTCAATATTCATATTTTGAATTTTAGATTATATTTTGAATTTTCAGATTATATGGGAGCCATACAGAGATATAATAGCCACATTGCACAAAATGTGTAGAAATGGTGAAGATATTTGGCGGACAAATAAGCCCCACTGATTTGTTTCCATGTTATTGAGTGGCATCTGCCAAATCGAGTGCTGAGGCAATTTGGGATGAAACAAGGTATCCCTGAAGCTTGCCAGACAGAACCAAAATTGCACGAGATTGACCTTAGACAAAGTGATTGGGCGATCGCGCTAGCATCATATGTAGCGAGATGGCATTCACGCCGTCAATCTATAGTCATTGCTTCTCCAGGTTGATGCCTATGGATCTACAACCCCGATCTACAATGACTGTATCGAGAATATTACTCGACGATTTCTCACGCGAGAGGGAGCATCATTTGGTGAAGCGGTACATTTAGAAATATTGTCTACTTACAAATGTCTGTTAATTATATATTCATTTACAAATATTGTCTATTTTTCATGTCATTTGCAGAGGTCGTGCTTTAGACAAATTCGATCTCTTACACAAGATCTAGGGTTTTTGAATTTGTGTGATAGTGGAGAAGGAAATATGGACCGATTCATCATATGTATAAAGCATCCCTATAGCTCCTCACTTGGGTCTAGGCAAAGAAGGCATCATAGAGGTCATCAAGCAATTGTTGGTGTACACAGAGAGGTTCGGGTCATGATGAGGTTCATCATGATGCACAGGACATACCTCCCACAACTCAGACTCAAGATGGTATTGGTTCTTCGACGATGATGACGATGATACCGACTCCTGGTTCGCATTATTTTCCCAGCCCATCACATTATGCTTCTGAGGCTGGTCCATCGTCGTCGTCACATACTCGGAGCCATGGGCGTAGACGTGGAGAATATGATCATTATTTGCATACAACCGAGGACAGGAGTCCAGAAGAGGACGAGGATGAAACACAAGAGGATGCACAAATAAGACGTCATCGACGCCCTAGAAATCGCTAGACTGTTTTTTTTTTTCTTTCTATTTTCATGTGTGAACAAAACACTATTTTTAATTAATGTTATATTTTTCTATTTATAAACAAGATGTATTCATTCAACAATAAAAATAAAATTGATTAATAACCCTAAACAAATTTGAAACATGAAATGAAATTGAAAAAAAAAAAAACTTAATATTTCAACCCCACTCTGGAGCAATATTGAGGAATTTTGGGGAATGTTGGTTGTTGGGGTTTCTGTTGTGGTCGTCTCTTCAAGAGACGACCATAAAACAGGCGGAGGATGGTCATCTCTTGAAGAGACGACCATCTCCTGAATGCCCGCAACGTGTACGTTGGTCGTCTCTTGAAGAGACGACCATCATCCGAATCTAGATGGTCGTCTCTTCAAGAGACGACCATCTGTCAGGTGTAAAAAAACAACAATATTTTTAAAAATAGTTTGAAAATAACAATATTTTCAAAAAAAGTTTAAAAAAAAACTATATTAAAAAAAATGCCCCTAACCTATGGGATTTGTGTAAAAAATACCCTTAAACTTTAAAAAGTTTCAAAAATACCCTTGGACTTTCAAAGATGTTCAAAAATACCCTCACTAGTTAAGTTTTGGATGGTAACCAAGTAAAGTTTTGTTTCAAAAATACCCCCAAACTTTTAAAAAGTTTCAAAAATACCCTTGGCCTTAAAAAACTTAAAAAAAAAATGTTTTTCAATAATTTCTTTAGTATTTAATGGAATTCTTTGAGATTTCATTTAATCAATCTATTAGAAATTTTAAAAATTTACCCGGACCTCACCCAAGAATGATGTGGAAGATCTAAAACATCCACTTGCTTTCGTAAAAGGTAATCTTAACTTTTGTCTTCTTGACTTATGAAATATTTACATGTCAATTTTATTTGTGTTGAGCCCCGTTTGATAACCATTTGATTTTTAGTTCTGGTTTTTGAAAATAAAGCCTAAAAATATCACTTCTATCAATAAGTTTCTATGTATTATTATCTACTATGTACCTATGTTTTAAAAAATCAAGCTAAAATTTGAAAACTATAAAAAGTAGTTTTCAAAAATTTGTTTTTGTTTTTTAAATTTTGCTAGAAACTTAAATGGTACCTTAAGAAAGATGGAAATCATTATAGAGAATATGAAAAAAAAATTGTAAAAAAACAAGCATGATTTTCAAAAACCAAAAAACAAAAACTAAATTATTATCAAACAGAGCTTTAGTTTTTAAAACTTAGTTTGGTTTTTGAAAACATAGGTACAAAGTAGAAAAGAAAAATATAGAAACCTATTGGTAGAAGTAGTATTGTTAAGCTTAATTTTCAAAAACAAAAACAAAAAATCAAATGTTTATCAAACGAGGTCTTAATTAATTGAATTATTAGTCTGATTGATGAAATCAATTTCTTAAGATTGATTGTTTTCTTCCTCATTTATTTTATATATTTATTTTGTTTTGCTTTTATTCATTTTTCTATTTCTTTTTTCAAATAAAATTGGGTGATTATATTCATGATAATTAAGTAAATTAGAATATCAATCCTATATAGACGAAACTCTAATATTCTTGTACACTATATTAAAACTTAAACGGTATTGTATTTTTCTATTTTTGAACTTTTTTGAAAGGTTAAGGGTATTATTGAAATGAAATTTTAATATTTTTCATCCAAAACTTAATGGTAAATATTTTTAAAAAGTTTTTTTAAGGCCAGGGGTATTTTGAAACTTTTAAAAGTTCAGGGTATTTTGAAACAAAACTTTAAATTGATTCTATCCAAAACTTAACTGGCAAGGTATTTTTGAACATTTTTTAAAGTCCAAGGGTATTTTTTAAACTTTTTAAAGTTTAAGAATATTTTTTACACAAACCCCATAGTTTATGGGCATTTTCTATAATTTAGCCCAAAATTTATTAACCATTTTCGGGGTGGTTGTTTCGTAATAATCGTTAGATTTAGTCGTTGGATACAAGTTTAAGATAATTTTGTAGTATCTCTTATCTTTTAATGACATTTAACTAAAGATGCTCTTTTTTTTTTTTTTTTTTTTTAGGATCTGCCTGTCGGAAATCTCCATTTAGATAGAAAATGAAGAGAGAGTAGCTAATAATTTTTTCACGTTAGCTAAATGGGATGAGAATTCACCGCTCTAATTCATTTTTTTAAAAAAATATAGATAATAAACCGTAATTCTAAACTTTTATTAAATATCATGAAAATTTTAAAAAAGAAAACTCTTAAATGGAAATTTCTTATTAAGAATTAACAATTTTTAAATAGATTTTTTTCGAAAAAAACTATTTAATTCAATTTTAAAAAATAAAAATAAAAAACGGAGTCTTATTTCATGCGAAATTAAATGAAGAATTTCGTGGGGATGAAAAATGAAATGGGGGCAAAGATGGAGACGGAAAAGTCATTCCTCGATTCCACCGCGCTCGTGGACGTCTCTATATATAACTGAACCACATTGAGGCAACCTACTCGAAATTCACATCGTAGCAACTTCCTCTAATAATATTCGAAAGTTTTTGGTTTTGAAGTGTTGTTTAAATGTTTTGAATTTATGTGTTGTGGTTTGTAGGACATGTGGACCATATGCTAGCTAATTGCACACGAATTGTATTATTATTGGGATTTTTCTTTTGGTGTGTTGTATTTTTTTTAAGAATACTATGTGGTGTTGGATTAAGCTAAATGCATGTTTTAGTTTTAATGTTTATGTATTTTTTCAACTTAGTCGACTTTATATTTTAAATTTTGTAAATTTGGTTTCTCAGGGTAAATGTCAAAATTAGTTACTGATAAATTTATCTAACATAATATTTAATGAATTTGTGAAAAAATAGAAGAGGAAAAAAGTTACTAAATAGAGAAGTTTGTAATTTTTCCTTCAATTTTTTAAGAATTTAGTAGAAGTTTATAGTCTTCTTATATTTTAATACCTTTCTTTTCTTATAAATTTTAATCAATTTATTAAGTAATATGTTTCGTAAGTTTATCATCAACTAGTTTTGACAATTCACCAACAATGAGAGATTAAATTGAAAAATCACGATGCATAAGGGAGTAAATTGAAACAACTTTTAAAACAATAGAGACCAAATTTTAAAAAATACCTAAACAAGGGTTAAAACATATATTTAATTATTTGATTATTATTATTATTATGTTTATATTAATCAAATGTAGTTTTGAGGATAACTATGAAACATGTTCTTTTATGTTTGGTGTATTGGTAGAATATTCCTGAGATTGAGAGGAAGTATATATATATACATATAGAAAGAAACTAGAAAAGAAAAGTTGATCTGATTTGTTCAAATTGGATAATGTCACACTATATATTGGATAGAAAGATTAGGGGAAAGAATGAATCTAGATGTAGAAGAAATTTTTCTGATAAAATATATATCATACGTGGAGAAGAATCAGTGAAAATAAGTGAACAAATAAGAGATAATATATCAAAGAGACTAACGGAATAACTTATGTCTTCGTGAAGAGTAGTTAGTAGCCAACATGAGCATAACTCACATTAACTAAGACTTATAATCAAGAAGTCATGAGTTCGAATCCCTCACCCCAAATGTTGTTGTACTAAAAAAATGAAGTTAGTAAATGATAATAAATTGATTGAGAGAAGTTAGAAAAAATGTGTATAAAGATATGTAAAAGAATATATGATAAACTAAGTAAAAATAGTTATTAAAATAAAATACAGAATAAAACAAAAGTAATTCACCTTTTAGTGAAAATGCCACCATACCAAATAAAAGATGCAAATCACCGAACCTTGTGCTTAATTTAGCCCAACAAACATGAGAATAATTATTCTCAATTAAGTTATGTTTTTTCTAGAAGAAGTTAGTTTGTAATTAAATTAACTGTAAAAAAGAAATCTCGAGGCGACTACGTCAAAGTTGACCACCTGGGGTTACGCTTGAAAAATGGGGAATGTATTAAAAATAAAATAAAATAAAATAAATAAATAAAATGAAATTGGTTTTTTCATTTTTGTTGAGTTCAACCACGTTAAAAGGTGAAAATTCGAATTTTAACCTCTTAAATCTTAATCGAATGTATATGTTAGGAATATTCAAAATTTTAACCTCTTGATTTAGAGTACATATCAATTTCTGCTAGTTAAGATCGCTCGGGAGTTTGAGAATAAGAGAAGTTAGAAAAAGTTAAAAAATACTTTTTGTCCATATATCTTCATCATTGACCATTTGACCTTTATTAGGTAATTATTTAGACTTTGAATTTTAATATGTAACTATTTATATTCTGTTGGATAACGTTTTCGTTTCTTGTTTTTCATTTCATATTCTATATTTTTTCGTTTTCTCTTTTTTAATTAAGAAAAATGACCATGAGTTTGACAATTGTTTCTTATTCTTTTTAATTACAAAAATATAAACATATTTGATAGCTATTTATTGTTTGTTATTCACACAAAAATTAGAGAAAAAATTAGTTTTGAAAATTAAATATTAAATTGAATAAGTCAATAATTTTTTTTTAAAAAAAATGATTTTAAAGCATTTTATAAATATAAAATAACATTATGTAATCATCCAAATTTCATTCTAATTGCAAATGAAAAAAATACTACTAATAAGTTTCTGATTAGTAAGGATGATAAAAATACTTTCGTCCAATTTGATTGAATATGGAATCAAATCCGAGATTCTTTTCACGTCCCCGATTAGAGAAGGGTGAGAATGAGACAGTATCTCCAGTCCTCATCTCCAAATAATTGTTTTATAAGTTTTTTTTTTAAAAAAATATATGTGATATATATTATAATTATTTGTAAAAATATTATCATTAATATATAATATTATATTATTAATAACATTATATATATTTTTTTAAAAAATATTAATACGGGGTATACTGTGATTTATTTTAAAATACTAATTTCATAACGTAATAAGTTTGCATATTAAATATTTTTTAAAATTGAATGATTTAAATAAATAAAACAATAATAATACTTGATTTTAATATTATTTTTTATTTTTAATCAAATAAAAAGAGAAAAATGATATTTTTTTTCTTTTTTTAGTAGGGACTTGATCCTTGATCGGGATATCCGAACTCGACTCTGATTCTCCAAAACGAGAAATAGATTGAAGAACGAGATGAGGAATGGAGAATACAACCCCGCCTTATTGTCATCCCTTAATTTCAGTCCATTTCCATTACAAATAAGTAAACAACGTTAAAAAAAATACATTTCTTATTTCAATTCACTAATCACTATTATTACGATAGATTATCATTACAATTTCAATCAACTTCTATTACAGATAAATAAACAAACGAGAGACCTAAATAGTTGTTGATTTAGCGAAAATATATGAGTGAAAAAGTAACATTTGATGGATTAGATATTGGAAAGTGGGCAAGGGTTGGGTGAGTCCCACGGTGTCCATTGGTTGGTTCGTAAATCAAAATCCAAATTCAATACAATGCACCAAAACCCACGAACCCACCGGGCCCATCCCCGTGCGCCTCTCCCCATCTCAATTTTCCTTCTTTCTTTTCAACCTTCTTTTCTTTCCATTTAATATCTCTACCGACTCTTTTTTTTTAACAAGTCTATCCCTTACATTTTTAGATTTATATTTATTTAGTTATTAAACTTTAAAAAAGTATTTAATAACTTCTTAAATTTTTAATTATGTGTCTAATAGGTTCCTGCCATTTATAAATGTCTTATAAATCCTCGAGCTTTCAACTTTGTATCTTTATAGGTTTCTGGCATATTCGACTTTTTTTGTTCAAAATTAACCGATCTTTTAGGCATACAATTAAAATTTGTGTCTAATAAAATCCTATATTTGTTATTTTGTATGAAGTAGGTTTGTGAATTTTAAAAAACACTGGATAGGTCAAAAACCTATAAGATACAAAATTGAAAATGCAATGACCTATTGGCCACAAAATTAAAAGTTGAATATTAGACATGTTTGAAGTTTATAAATCAAATAAACACAAATCTAAAGACAAATATGAAAGTTCATGGACTAAACTTATAGCTTATTATTATTATTATTATTATTATTATTATTATTATTATTATTATTTTGTGATATGATATTGTCCATTCTTAAATTTTTGGGAAAAATACATTTTTGGTCCCTCAGGTTTGCATTTGGTTCTCTTTTGGTCCCTGAGTTTTCAAACTCAACAAATCTACCCTTGAGGTTTGCATTTAGTAACATTTTCGGTCATTCTGCCAACTTTTCCGTTAATTTCTAACGGAAAGCTTATCTGACACCTCTTTTTATTAAAAATAATATATTTTGTATTTTTTAATTATTAAAAAATATTATTTTATTAAAAATATTTTTAATTTTTTTTTCATTTTCTCTCTCTTCCTTCTCCCTTTTTCCTCTTCCCTCTTTTCTCTTCTTTCTTCTTGCTCTTTTCTCTATTCTCCCATGGTCGACCAAGCTAATACAAGGAAAGAAATCCAAATTAACACTCACAGAGGTCAGAAACGGGCTCAAAAATCAAGATTCGTTGATTTCTCTATTTTCGGTGAACGACGACGACAACAGCGACGGTCGGTGGCAGAATGCCTTGGCCAGTGGAGCACGTTTTTGAAGAGCTCGAGAGCCGATCTATTCATAACCGATAAAAACGATGCGAAAATCGACTGGAAACTGGGTCTTTTGAACCAACCAAGGCGGCGGCGGCGCGAGCTCACCGGCGACGCGATGACGGCAGATCGGCTCATGAGTGGTTTTTCCGTTGTCGTTGCGATTTGTGGTGGTTGGTACCCACACCCACAGAACGCGGCGACTGGCGTTCAACAGGAGCGACGATCGGAGAAGCTTAACGGCAGCTGGAGCTTCTACCAGCGGACGTGCGTGTGAACGAGTGGAAGGCGACGACTCGATCTGACGAGCAGAGCTCGCGTGTGTGCCGGCTGCAAGTGAGGCTTCACAACAACGACGTGCATCTACTGTTGGACAACTTCAATCAGTGGTCGGCAGGGTCATTTCTTCGCAAGAAGGGTGGTGCGGTTGGGGATTCCCTTTTATGAGAATGAAGAAGATGATGGATAGAGAAGAAGAGGAAGAAGAAAGAAGAGGAAAGAGGGAAAAGAGGGAAGGAAGGGAGAGAAAAAGAAAAAAAAATAAATTGAAAGTGTTTTTAATAAAATAATATTTTTTTAATAATTAAAAAATAAAAATATATTATTTTTAATAAAAAGAGGTGTCAGATCAACTTTCCGTTAGAAATTAACGGAAAAGTTGACAGAAAGACCAAAATTGCTACCAAATGCAAACCTCAGGGTAGATTTGTTGAGTTTGAAAACTTAGGGACCAAAAGAGAATCAAATGCAAGACTGAGAGACCAAAAATGTATTTTGCCTTTATTTTTTATTTTTTTTCGTATTAACGAAGGTACTATTATTACTAATATATTATGTATTAATAATCAACTTAATTACAATTCAACTGATTACACACATATCTGCCTCATCGTCAAATGTTCAAAATTCTAAATCTACACTATTGAACTCAAAAAAGAAAGGAGAAGACAGAGAAATAGAAGAAGAAAGGAGGGGAAATGGCCCAAGTTTGTTTGTCTTAAATTTTCTACATTATATCTAATTTTTAAAATTTTGATGTTTCTTTTCTAATTTTTGTCTCTTTTAGATTTTTTGGAATCGACATCTTTTATAATAAAAAGTTTGAAATGTAAAATTTTGTCATTTTCTATCAAAATTTTTATTTTTGTTCTTTAGAATCTCACATTCTAGTTGATGCAATACTATGTTAGTTTCTTTAATAAAACCATTTTCATATTTTTTAAAATTATACAAATATATTTTGGGAGACAACAAGAAAGAAAGAGATATCAGTTTCAAAATAGGAAGAAAGAAGGAGAGATATCAAAAGGAATTTTGTTAAATTGACCAAACATTTCAGAAGGAGTAGTTCTTATGATAGGCTTTTTAGGCATAATTAAAATTTGAAAGAGGACAACTTTTTGACTAAACACCTAATTATTTCTCCTAATTTCAACTTTTAAAATAACCTGAATGGGAAAAGGGAAAAAAATCTCACACATTGATTAATTATGCATCTTTTAGACGCGAAATTCAATAAAAACTACAGTATTTTTTAGAATAATTTGGGTTAAATTACTAGTTTAGTCTTTTAAGATTTGTATGTATTTGATTCTTAAACTTTTAAAAGTATCAAATAGATCCATGAACTTTCAATCTTATATCAATAAATCCCTAAACTTTAAAAATGTCTAATAAGTCCACGACGTTTTAATTTTGTATCTAACAGGTCCTGACATTCAAAATTCTCGAAAATTAACTGATCTATTAGACATAAAATCGTTAAATTTTATGTCTAATAGGAGGACCCTAAACTTTTAATTTTGTGTCTAGTAAATTCATGAATTTTAAAAAATTACAATTAGTTTAATGACTTATTGACACAAATTTGAAAATTCAGGAATCTATTTGACACAAAAATTGAAAGTTTAAAGATTTATTAGACACATTTCAAAGTTTATGGATTTATTATATACAAAATTGAAAGTTCAAATACCTATTTGATACTTTTCAAAATTCAGAGACCAAATATATACAAACATAAAAGTTCAAAAACTAAACTTATAATTTAATCAATAATCTTCAAATCTCCAACTTTTTTCCCTAGAAAAAAAAAAGTTATAATAAACTAAAAAAAAAGGACAAGATTTTATAGATTTGTTACATTATTTGCAATATTCACACTTTCCAAAAAATATGAACAACTTTATTATCCATTCGTGTTTCACAACCTTCAAAATCATGATGGAAAATTACATTATTTGCCTCAAAAGAAACAAAATAAACCAAAGTTTTCCCAGTACGATCCGAATCTCTTTTATTATTACCATTAGCCATTACATTTCCCCCGTGGTAGATTTAAAAAAAAAAAAACCCAAAATTCGTAAAGTTCAATAATATCATGTGTTTGTTTAAAATAAATAAATAATATCATGTGTGAATTTGAAAATAATACGACACAGAATTAAAAAAACAGTCTTGGTGTGTTTTAACTTTGGTCTATTTTGATTTTTGTGTTTGCGCTAACAAATTTTAAAACGTTTATTTTGATGATTATACTTTTATCTTTTGTCTATATATATATATATATATTTGAAAATAGCTTTTGTCTATTTTAATATGTATTCTCCTTTAAAAGTGATGGCTTAATTTTCGTCCATGCTTTTAATTTTTCATCTCAATTGTTTTCTATCGCATAATATCCTAATAATTTTTTTGAAATATTATTATAGCTAGGTTTGAAGGAATTTCATTGTGTATAGAAATTGTATTTGAAATTTAAATTAGCAAATAAGGACTAAATCTATCACTTTTTAAAAGTACAAAATAATATAATGAACACGTACAATAACCAAAATAAATAAAATGCTAAATTATTAATCTCTATATTTTACAGTTGTTTTTTAATAGTTACAACTTTTAAAAGTGATCAATATTATATTATACATAAAGTGGAAAATTTAGAGATTTATTAGACATTGTTGACCTTTAGAGACTTATTAGACACACAAAATAGAAAATTTAAAGACTTATTAGACCGTGTTTCAAGTTTAAAGACATATTGAACACAATTTTAAAGTTCAAGAACTAAACTCGTTATTATCATTATATGCCTAATAGGTGTTGAGGATCCCACATTGGAAAAGTGGAGAGAAACCTCACAATATATAAGATGTGTGGATTACTCCTCTCATTGCCAATTGGTTTTGAGATGGAACCCCATATAATCTAATAATAGGATCCTTAATCTTGTAATTTTGTGTCCAATAGAAATGATATTTTAAACACAAAATTGATAAGGTTTAAGAACTTATTAGTCATTTTAAATTTCATAAACTTATTAAACACAAAATTGAAAGTTTAAGTATATCCGGTAAGCACTTTTCAAAATTGAATGACTTATTAGACACAAATCTAAAAGATCAAAGACTAAACTTATAATTTAACCTAGACAAAATCCGATGAATCTTATCCAACACGAGGCATAAAAAGGCACTTGTGGTGGAAAAGGCAAAGGCTTGGCAAACTATGAAAGGAAGAAGGAGAAGAAAAATAATGAGATATGAAGATTTAGAATAGAGAGAGATAGCGATGCACAACCAATGAAATCAGATTTTGGTCAATTTTTTCAGCTACATGTCGTTCAGCTCCTTCCCCACCTTACTAGAATTTCCAGCTTGGATCCGATATGACAACTCTTTAATTCAATGTCCCCTTTGAAATTTAAATAATAATAATAATAATAATCTCCTGTTTGGTGTCCGAGAAAATGTGGGACTTTTTTTTCTTTTTCATTTTCTTTCTGGGATGCCTTTGAATTTCAACAATTTTTTTTTTTTTTTGCTTTCTTTTTGGTGTTGGCTTTTGTAGAAGCATCATGGCCTCTGGCCACTTGGGTTTCAATTTCTTGATTTTGGGTCTTTTTGTGGATTTACTTGCTGCCTTTTAACCACTGCCATTTCTGATGTGTTTGATTTCATCAAGTGTCGTTTTTTTCTTAAGGGTTAAAGTTTGTTTAAAAAAAGTTCATTTGTACTATAATATTGTTATGAAATAAACTATGAACACACACTATAATTCTTGTGATAAAGATTATGAAATTGTTTGCAAAATATGGTTTAGAATAATATTATAAAAAAGATTCAATATACTCTAGGCCTATTTTCTTATGGGGCACTTGCATGAATAGCAAAAAAATATATAAATATTGCACCCATGTCACTCCTTAATTCAATTTGCAAAAATAGCAACAAAAAATGTCCAACTCAAACGGATAGCGTGCAAAGTCAAAAATACCCTCATGTTTTTCGCGCGCGTTTTTCAATCTGGAGTATATTAATAGCCTATCAATAGCCTAAAAAACATACTTATCAATAGTCTATCAAAAACATATTGATGATGTACTTATGATATACTATAGATATACTAATAATATACCTAAAATTAAATATACTATTGATATACTATTGTGTCTAAAAAACTATTGTTAGATTTACAAATACCTTCTTCGTGTTGTTCAATATCGAGAAAATCAGTAGTCTATCAACAATAGATCTAATATAGCAACAATATATCTAACCAAAAAATAACTGCAAAAGTGATATACTACTGATTCTGTTGATTTCACTAATATTAAGTATACATCAATGTGATATACTACTGATATACTTTATTTAGTATATCAACATTATATCACAAATAGGGATTTATGCTCGATAGTGATTTATGCTGACATACTTTATTCAGTAATATTAGTTATATCAATGGGATCTCTAAATCTATTGCTAGATTTACAAAGGTCCTCCTTGAGTTTTTCAATATCGAGAAAATAAGTAGTTTATCAATAATAGATCTGATATACCAATGATATATCAAACCAAAAAGTAACTACATGAATGATATGATATCTGTTGATTTCACTAATATTAAATATATCAGTGTGATATACTAACGATATACTTTATTTAATATATCAACGATATATCACAAATGGTGATTTATGTTGATATATTTTATTCAGTAATATTAAGTATATCAACGGGATCTCAAAAACTATTGCTAGCTAGATTTGAAAATGTCCTCCCGTGTTTTTCAATATCGAAAAAATCGATGTTTATTAACAATAGATCGGATATACCAATGATATATCTAACCAAAAATAACTAATAGTCGTTGATTTCACTAATATTAAGTATATATCGGTGTCATATACTACCAAAATACTTTATTTAGTATATCAACGATAGATCACAAATAGTGATTTATGCTTGATAGTGATTTATGATAATATCATTTATTCAATAATATTAAGTATATCAACGAGATCTCAAAAGCTATTTGTAATGTCTGACATTTCAAGTAGAGTAAATTTCAGGTTATGCTTTTAAATTTCAGGTAGAATTCATAATTTAAAATCAAATTGGATTGTTATATCTTATTGTGTGAGATGTATTATTGTATAGAGTATATTACTAAGATACTACTGATATATGTATATAAAGTTAATTAAGAGTATATCAGTAACTCGCATATGATATATGTTCATTCAACTGATATACTAATGATATACTAAATGTTAGGTATATTAGTGAAATAAACATATCTAAAATGAAGTACATTAGTGATATACTAATATGCAAAATATCTCTAATTTGCTACGGATATAAAGGAAGTATATCATTCTAAATGATATACCTAAAAGAAGTGTATCCGTAGTATATCAATAATATACTATTAACATACTTCGTTTTAGATCGTTTTAGGTATATATTGGTATATAAAAATAAAGTATATCAGATATACTTAGTATATCATATATACTTCTGATATACCAATATAAAGTATATCAAATATACTACTGATATACCAAATGTAAAGTATATCAGATATACTAGTGATATACCTGCTACTACACCAATGAGGGTAAATTTGGAATAATAAAAAAACGGAAATCAGATTTAAAAAAATTTGTTAGATTTGCAAATCTAAAAAATCATAGTTAAACTTGCAAATATGCTAATATTTTGTGTTACCCATTATAATTCCCCTTTTCTTATTGACGCGGTGTAGAAAATTTTAGGAGTTCAAAACTCATCATATTATTATTTTCTTTTTTTTAATTGATATTAATTTTTTCATCTATTGAAAATTTTACCATCAATTTAAGTTTTTGGGTTATATATTAGGGTGTTTACTTTATGAGTTATGTTAAGTCGGGTTGAGATACTTTTTAGACCCAATTCAATTGTTCGAGTTGTAAATTTCTTCAACCTAAACAACCTCGTACTAAGTAATGAACCCAACCCAACCATAAAATATTTGGGTTGGGTTGATTGAGTTATATATTCAGTTTTATTTTAAGAAAAAGTTTATTGATGTGTAAGATATATATTTATTTATAAATATTTAATTAAGATTAACAACTCAATTATATTATGAATTTTTACTTTTTAAAGACTTAAAAATTTATTTTAAATAGTTATTGAAAATTAAATAATCTAAAAATAACTATAAAATTGAAACAAATGTATGTACCTACGATTGTAACATAAGTAAATTAGTAAGAAGTTTGGGTTCGTTCGATCCAACTCAAACTAATTTTTTTTGGTGAACTTACTAACCAATCTAACCTATAAAATTTTCATTAATTTAAACTCAACCTGATCCAAACAAATCGATAACTCAACCAAAACTGTAGAGTTGGGTTGATTGAGTTATTCAGGTCGTCGGGTCTTTTGAACGCTCGCAGATAATATGAGGTAATTTAACTAATATCTTTACCTGTCAAAACAAAAATACACAAAACATGCTTTTATACCTTCTACACAAAAAATAAAAAACATATGTTACCCACAAAACTAACCTTTTATCACAGTTGTGTTAGGTTAATGAGCTATCTACACATTAATAATAGTAATTAATATAATATCTGCTTAAATTGGTTAGTGAGTTCAAATGGCTTTTGATGAAAAAAGAATATATTTTCTAAGTGAAACACTTCTTATGAAAGCACTTCACACACTTACAAAAGTAGAGCAATAAGCTGATAGAAGGAGCTATATTATTATTGTCCAACTCTTTTAATTGTTTGATGTTGAATTTAGTTTAGTTAATACATAGGGGGTGCCTAACTCTTTTGTCTCTACAAGACTAGCGAATCATAAGCGATGGATTTCAAAACCTCTAGTTCTAGAAGGCGCACCAAGTTTGAATGCTATATTGTTATATTACATGGTTGTTGCCTAGCTATGTGAGTTAGGGGTCAGTCAAAAATCCTAGAAGTGGTGTGTGGCAATGGCACAATTACTAAACGAGAGGTAATTCTTTGGTTCTGTTATGGGTAAAATTAGACCTAACTAGATATCTCTAAAAAACTCAAAGTAGACAAACCTAGGCTAGGATGGAGCTAAGGCTAACAAGGCTTCAATGCCCAACTGAGCACACCAAGGGGCCGACACCTCGGGCCAAAAGCTCGAGAGACCAAAAGACAGGTCGACTTGGCCCCTTCACATCCCCTAACTCGAAGAAGATTTCCAACAATGGTTACAGTTCAACTCCTTTCAATCTAATCTAAAGGAGAAAGTCAAAGTGAGTTTAGCTCAACGATAATTGACATGTACTCCCAAGATGTCAGAGGTTCGAAACCCCCAACCTTGTTGATCTACAATAAACTCATATAAATTGATAATGACGACTACAATACTTTTTCTCTTCTTTGACTTAAACATCGAAGCGCGTGTGACAAGTACCACAATAATACACAATTTCTGTTGTTTTTGCAGTAACCTCTTTCCTAAAATCAACAAATTTACCATCGAATCAAAGCACACACAAATCTAGATTTGCACATCAAACAAGTTCCTAACTTTTAAAATCACTTTTTCATCATTCCCAAAAGACAAATATCAATCTTATCCCGACTCCATATATGTGATTCATTTCCAAATAATTCAATTCATACAACCTCATTATTCAATGAGAGAGCCACTTTCTTACCCTCCATGAATGCAAAAACATTGACTAGCTAGCTGCACATATGACAAACATTAAACCCATCAAAATTAATAACAACTGCAAAGTAAAAAAGACAAAGATAAGGAAGGATTGAAGAAAGTGTGGGGCTTATAAATGAGATAAGGAAGTGATAAAATAACATAACATAGAGACAAAATTTAGAAAGGTGAAAAAGGAAAAATAATAACAATATAAGGTATAGTTTGGTTGGGTTGCATTAAAATCCGTGGGTATCCCCTCATTAAACTGTAGACTTTACAACTTAATTTTTTTTTTTTTTAAAAAAAAAACAAACAAACAGAGCTGTATCAAATATCTTTCAATTATAGTTCTGAACATTGCGTCCACATGATTCAACCTCTAATTTTGGACCATATCCTTATGTTCCATTATCACGTGTACATTGAACTATATGAACAATTTCATTTTCATTTTCATTTTTTTTTAAGTTTTCATTTTCTCTTTTATTTCTATCTCACACCCAAACATGACGTCTTCTACAATTAATGTACTCTCTCAAAAATGTAACCCTAATGTTTCTCCTACCATATTAATTGTTAAAAAAAACTGACAAATCTCATCTTAACGATTTTGTTTTTTATTTTTTAAAATTATGGCTTTGTTCTCACGATTTATTTTGGTATGATTTTCACATTTCTCAATAATGAATTTGACCTCTTAGCTTTCTTTTTTAAAAAAATGTTAAAGACTATTTAGGTTAAATTACTAGTTTAGAACTTTTAACTTTGTATGTGTCAAATAAGATTTTGAACTTTCAATTTTGTGTCTAATTGGTTCATATCATATATTCAAATACTTTTTAAAGTTAACAAATCAATTAGATAGTTGAGTTTTTTAGTCTAATGGGACATTAATTAAATTACTTTTAATTTTGGAATTTTGGGTCTAATATGTTGGTGATTTTTAAAAAATGTTGAATAGATCAAAGACTTTTGACACAAAATTAAAAGTTGAGAGACTTATTAGACGCAAAAATTAACAGTTTAGAGACTATTAATCACTTCTTACAGCTTACGGACGACCTATTAGAACACAAAATTGAAAGTATGGACTTATTAGACACTTTTTAAAGTTTAAAAACTTATTTGATATAAACTTAAAAGTTCATGGCCTAAACTTGTTGAAACTAGATAACAAACAAAGGAATGTTTGAATGAAAGTAGAGTTTGTAAGCTTGTTTTTAAAAACAAAACAATTATCAATCGAACCTAAATCGTACTAGTTAGTTTAGAGTTGGATTTTAAGTTTGCTTGGGTTTGAATTAAGTTCAAATTAAATCTAGACTTGGATTATAACTTAGGTTTAAATCTTATTGAGAACTTTTAAATTTATTTCATTTTAATTCATGAACTTTCAAAATGTTTATTTGTAATCCTAGAACTTTAAAAATACAACCACTTTTTGAATTTTTCGAACATCATTCTTTAAATTCTGTCATCTAATACTCACCTCAAAATATGTCTCTAATATAAACTCACACCACAACACATTCATAAACCTATGCAAAGTTACCTTATAAATTATATTGTATAGCAAGTCATGAAAAATAGCAACAAAAACCAAAATAGTTATTTTAAAATTTGAAAATTTTAGAAGTTGAGGAGGAAAAAATAGTTTAGGATTAAAATCTATGAACCAAATTATATTAAAAAAAAACCCTTTATATATATATATATTATAAAAGATTAAAAAATAGAAATAAATGCTCATAATAGGTGACAGACACAATTGTAGGTACAACTTTTGTAGGTTAGTTGAAACATCAACTTTGGATTTTAAAAGACATTCATTTACAATTGAAGCTTAGAAAATGCTGTACCTTACATTACATTACATTGAACTCAGCCTCAGACATTCCCAACTGGTACCAGTTTTCCATTTTGCTTCCACTATTCCATTTTTATTTATACCTACTCAAATATTTAACTAATATATATATATATATATATACATAACAGCCTATATATATTTTAAAGATAATTCTCAATTTAGTTTTTAATTTTTAAAGTTGTCAACTTTACCCTTAATCTCAATAATACCATTCTGTTAAAAAATTTTATTTTTTAAAAAGTTGACATTCATTATATTAATATTTTGTTAACTTATTTCAGCACATGTATACATTGTACTCAACTTAACAAAATTCCAAAATTCGTTTCTTCTAAGTGGAAAGCTTATGTGCTAAAAAAATATAAACAAAAACCACTCATTTAATGATATGTAAACTTTATGTTAACAAATTTTAACACTCTCTTGGAAAAATTATAATGAATTAGTAAAATTTATTTGCAAATTTGTTATAAAAAAATTACAACACGTTCTCTTTTTATATATATATATATATATATATATATATCATTGATACTTCTAATATATAATATATTCAATGATATTATTAGTGTGATCAAAGTGAGTATAGTTTAACTGTAATTAGTATGTACTCTCGACTAAAAAGTCAAAAGTTCGAATTTACTTACTTTAAATTTATTGAATTAAAAAGAACTGACAATACTAATGTGAAGAAATGATAATACTAATGTAATATACATCATATTTATATATTATTAATATAATGCTCTTATATTTGTGTTATTTTTAAAAATATTTAGATTTTATTCCTTTTTATTCCAAACACTTTCAAATATTCAAATGTATTTTTAATAAAATTTAAAATTAGTCTCTACTTAATAATTATAATGATTTTCATGTAAGAAAATATATAATGTCTACGTACTTTTTTTTAAATAAATATAGAATGAAAGTCAAAAGAGATTAAATTTTTTTAAAAAAGTTAATAAATATAGGGATTAATTTTAAATTTTATTAAAAGTATATAGATGATGAAGAAGGAAAAAAAAAAAGAAAAGTATATTGAGAGATATAGAGGTGGGGCCGGGAAGAAAAGTGGGGGCGGAGATTGGAAAAGCGTGTGGGGGCGGAGATTGAGAGCGGCGGGAACACGCACGGTGGGTTGGACCATCGTCCACGTGTGGTGCTGCTGACAAGGAAATGTGGGGCCCAGTCCACAGTGGCTGTGTTGGTTTTGGTTTGGTTGGGTTGTCAGCGGGCTTTCAAAATTGAAATAGAAGAGAAAAGACACACCCAATTATTTCCTTCACCTGCCAAACACGCCACTTGTTGCCTTATTCCCCCTTCCACGTTCCTACATCCATTACCATTCCTATATATATATATATATACATATATATATTTTTAGTATTTGTCGCCGACGCCATGTTAACTGCGTTAGATTATTCGATAAAACCGTCACAGTGTAATTTATAATTTTTTTAATGTTGGAGGTAGAAAGAGAAGTATCTCAAATTTATATTTGGTAGTTAGAGATATGAAAATTATTGAATCTACATATAATGGTTATTATAAGATGACTACCATTGAATAATTTGTTGTATCCATGTTATTAAATTTTCGTTGACGTGTCAATATTTCTATTTATATTTGTACGTGCCTATAAATTTAATATTGACATTTTCATTATATTATATAAAATTAATGAAATATTAAAAAAAAAAATAATAATATAATATAAAATAATATGAATATAATATTATTTACAAGTATTTAACCTACATTTTGGATTTTTAGTTTTTAATAATTTTTCAAAAATATCCATCTATATCGATATTTTTATCTATATTTTTTAAAAATTGTGACTTCGACTTTTTGTCGACGTCGATATCTTAAACCTTGTCCGTGTCCAATTTGACTTCTTTTTTCATCTGGGACATATATATACATATATAGAGAGACAGACACACGATATAAAAGATATTTCATTTTTGGTCCCCATGCAAAAGAACTATTTAGATATTATTAACGATCCTTTTGGCACTCGTAAATTTTCAACCGTGTGATGTGACCCTCCTTTTATTTTTTCTTTTTAATCCTTAATTTAAATCTTGTTAAGAATGTGCAAGTATTTTTTGCTATTTTAATATGGTATATGAGACTAGGAAGTTTTATATTTGAATTCTTTATAATTTTATTTTTCTTCCCAAAGTACTGCAAGAATTTTCATAATAGTGACAATTTTTTTCAGTGCTATTAAAAAATTTAAAATCATCAATTCATCCACCATATCATACTTCTTTCGACCAAAGTGGCTTCTATCGAAAATTTCACGGGCAAAAAAAGAGATATTCATGTGATAGGGTGGGAACCTTCTCTATCCTCATACCGTGCTGACAAAATTCCATATTGGCTAGGGAAGTAAGAGATCTATGTTATATAAGTGAAACAATTATCTCCATTGTTATGAGACATTTTTGAAAAATTAAAAGCAAAACCATGATGACTTATGACCAAAATAAATGATATCATACCATTGTGAACATAGGTCAATTTTTATCCTTATCAGTCCCTATAAAATAGTCCTCCACTTAAATATTACAATTAACTATAGGCTCAAAAGTAAGAAGTCGTCAAAACCATATCCCAAAACTCTTCGAAAATGGCAACTCAGTGTTGCAAGATCTTGGACAAAAACTGAATGAAATTACACCTACAATAGGGGCAATTTTCAGAATATCTTCAACGATACATATATATATATATATATATATATATATATATTTTGTCTTCGTGAGGTCTAAACTCTCTTCGTTGATGACATTATAACAACAATATACACAATCATTATAATTTTCTTATTTATAGTGTGTATATATATATATGCAACATAAACAAAGTTCAATTGTCATAAAATATGTATTTTCGATCAAAAGATCAAATGTTCAAATCCATCATCCCACAAATTGTGAACCCAAAATTATCAATTAATCAAGTTGGGAGAGTCAGGGATGGGACAGTCAGAGATAGAGAGAAAATCCTCGGAATGTCCTTTTTCCCCACAAAAATTCTTGTTTAGATGGAGAACTAGAGAGTTGAAAATTAGCTAAACAATTCAAGTTTCTTCATTATATTAATGATGATGATAATAATAATAATAAGAAACCTAAATTTAAAATTTTATAATTTTTTTAAATAAAATTTAAAAATTTATTTAAACAGAAAATTCTCATTAAAAATTTAAATAATTTTTATTCAAAAAATATTTTATTTAAACAAAATTTTAAAAAATAAAGATCATATATGTAAAAATTTTCTCAACGAACGCAATTCCTGTGAATTTTCTGCAGAGGATCTCGTCTCGACCCATAGAAAATTGAATGAAGAATTTTGTGAGGCTGGAGAATTATTAAATGGGAAACAGGGGATCCTACAGGAATTTTATTTTAGTTACTAGTTTATTTGTTAGTATGATTTTGTTTTATCTTTTAGAGTTCATTTTCATTTCGAAACTTTTAGATTATACAATATGATGATTAAATTTTATATTTGTTTATTTTTTCCCTAATAAATGAATAATGTAGTTTTGGAGGATGTGTATTAACGTGTTGACGAACATATATTAAAATCTCATATATGGGTTTAAGCGAGTATTGAGTGAATAGATATTAGGTGACAAAATAATAGAAATGAACAAAATTATTAGTTTTTTAACGTTTAAATATTAAAATTAATAATTTGAAATAAAATAAATACCTTTCAAAAATCCAATATTAAAACTTCAAAAAAAAATTGAAAAGTTCAAATGACTAGATTTGGACTAAGATGAAAACTTAAAACTAGTTTAATAACATATCTCTCACTAAATAAACAAATATATAGTTGAAAATCAATGATGAAAAGAATGGAAAAATAACATGTATGTAAGATTTAAAAAATAAAGTTGAAATTGTAAGATTTTTTTTTTTTTTTTGGTTAACATAGAAATTGTAAAACTTAAAAGGGTGAGATTGGAATAAAATAAGGGAAGAAAATCTGCAATAAAATCAGGAATTATATGTGTGGATTAGGTATTTTGGATTAATGTGAGAATGCATTAAAAACAAAGATTCCATGCTCCCAAAAGCTTATACTAAAACAATCTTTCATTGAAAAAGATCCATCAAATTACTTCCAAATATTCCATATATGCATTACCCAAAACTAACCATATGTATTGAATTTGGACTAAACTTCCACTAACATGCATTATTTGACATTAATTTTTTTTTAATCTTTGAAGATTTTATTAATTATTGACCGTTTTAAGTATGAAAAAAAAAGATTATTTATTTTAATCTTAATTGGCCCATGTTGCAAATCCCAGCTGGACTCCACTCCATTTTCTATCTTCTAAAACACTTCAAATTATTTTCTATCTTTATTTTATTTTATGTATTATTATTATTTTTAGTTCATTTTCTATCTTTAATTTGATTTAGTGCTCTTTAAAAATGTTTGTGGTTTTAATTTTGTCACGTAATCTCTTTTATTTTGTAAGTATATTATAATTTGTGTATGGTCGGAGAAGATGCCATATACTTACACAATAGAAATTAAGAGATACTAACAAAATAAGAACCAAAGTCTACTGTTTTCTCTAATAAATATTTTTAAAAAGTATCTTCTAGTTTTTGCTTTTATCATCTAACTATTGACTTTTAAGATGATCATACCTATCTTGCCTATTAAATTATGTTTCAATTGACCCGTTATTTTGCTAATAATTCTTAGACATATATTAAAAATAGATAATTTGATTAATGGTAATCTTTAGATGAGCTAGCAAATATCACGTAGCAAAATAATAGAAAAATAAAATTGAATATTTAAGTTTTATGGAGTGAAATAGACATTTTGAATGTTTAGATACCATATCTTAAAATAAACTTGAAAATTTAGGCCATGTAGGATTTCATTTTTATTTTTTTTATTTTGAAAATTGTACTCATTTCCTTATCATTGGATTTTAATTCTCTTAAAGAAATATTTAGATTATTAGCAAATTTTAAAAACAAAAACTTGTTTTTAAAAATATTATTTTTAATTTTCAAAACTTCATTTAGATTTAAAAATACTGATAAAAAAAATAGATAATCAAATAAAAAAATCCATATGTGATAATTTTAAAAAATTTAAAATAAAAAAATAGTTATCAATCTTAAAAATAAAAAATGAGATTGAAACTTATATTAAAACATGTAAGAGACTTTTTTTTTTCCTTGAGTTTTGTCATGAATTTTCTCTTTCAACTTTTCTAATGTAGGATCTGGCTCTGATACCATATTAGATTATATGGGGTTCCATCTCAAAACCAATTGACAATGAGAGGAGTAGCCCACATATCATATATATTGTGAGGTTTCTCTCCATTTTTCCAATGTGGGATCCTCAACATGCCCTCTCAAGATGGTGCCTCTTTGGGTTCACCATTCTTGGATCGGATCTCAATTTCAATTTTTTGACCGAATACCCGTTTAGGTTTAATGGGTTCTAATACCATATTAGATTATATGAGATTCCATCTCAAAACCAATTGGCAATGAGAGGAGTAACCCACACATCTTATATATTGTGAGGTTTCTCTCACAGGTTTGTTTTATTTTGATTTACTGATTTTTCACTTTCCAAAATCTAAGATATTACTATCTAGAGAATTCTAAATACCATCTAACATAGAGTTTTCTATACTTTCTATATAAGTGAGATTTTCTTACCTGAGTTGATCATAATTCAATTAATTAGTTAATTTATACTAATTAATCATAATTAATTAATTTTAATGAATTATTAGCACCAACATTTAGTTTTCCAGCCTTAACTATACTACTACCTATCTAAACATAAATATTTAACTCCTATACATTAATCAATCTATATATCTAAATACATATATTTAAATATTAAATATTAAATATAAATTATATTGGGATCTAAACGAGTAGTGACATCTTCAAATATCTATTTTATAGAGAATATATATATATATATATATATATATATATATATATATATATATATATATATATATATATATATATAAAATATGGAAGGATTGGGATTTTTGTCACCCACTGCCTGATACCATATCGTTTTAGGTTTGAGTTAAACAGATTTGACTTATTGTTTGTTTGATTTTGAGTTGTGAATCACTCCCACTAGGATATATCTCCATCACCAATGACATTAAACTATCAAAAAAAAAAAAAAAAAAAAAAAAAAAAACTCACTTTTACATGTTTTTTTTTTAAAAAAAATATATATTATACTATCCCATTTCTTTTTGTTTTTCCTTTTTAAATAATGATACGAGCACATGATCAATATCGACCCAGATCGTAAATGTTTGAGTTATAATTTTATTTGATATACAAACGACCTAAATCACACCCAAATAACTCTATTATCTTATACTTTAGTTTCTATACTTTTATAGATGTTTGATGGCTTATAAATTTTTATAGTTGTTATATTTTAATCCATAAGCTTTCTATCATTCTATTTTAGTTATTTTAGTTATTTCCTAACAAACTAAATTATTTGATAGAAATTTATTAACACATTATATTATATTTGTCCACTTTAGACGTAAATCCTCGTAGTTTTGTTTTTTGTTTTATCCACAACGTGTCATACCAATGAAAATATCGCCTTTTACTTATATACTTATGATCTTCCTCTTTATCTAATTAATGTGGAACTTTATTTGCATTTCCAACCACACCTAATTTCCTTTTAGAAAAATAAAATAATGTGTTTATGCCAAGGTTTAAAATATTGATGTCGATGCCTCAATTTTTATGGAAATGTTGCTGAAAATATTGATAACACTGAATGTCAATGAATACTTTTAGAAAATAAAAAATATTTAATTTAATAAATAATCATTTTATTTTTTTTAATAAGTTAAATTACTTATTATTAAAACTATATTCGCATTAGTTACATTTTGTTGCTTATTTGTTTATATTTTATCAATTTTTTGTATGGTAATAAAAATATTGATTCATCTCTCATGTCAATGTCAAATCTATGACCATGTCGGTGGAAATGTTGACAAAAATTTAATACATTAATTTATGGCTAGGTTAGGTTTTAAGCTTAAAATAAAATATTTAAAAGTTAAGAAAATGAAATCTAATATTTAAAAGTATAGAGATTAAATAGAATTAATTTACTTCTTACTAATGTATTATTATTATTGAATTCAACCTTTATACGATGAAGGATCGAATACATCAATTTTTAAAATGGTAATTGGTGTCTTGTCTATTAAACTATACGTAAAATATGACAAATTGATAACAATATGAAATTGTCAAATAGTAATTCATATATCTAAAAAATAATAATAATAATTTATAGAAAGTTAAATGTGACACCAATATGTTAGCTTGCACATAAATATACTACATCTTAATTTTTTAACATTACAATATAATATGAACTTTTTGGGTTCTCTCTTAATTTTCATCCACCATATGGACTGACATTCTTTATACACATTCATTAATATTCTTTGACAACAACTCACATACTAATAAATACATGAACCTTGTATGTTTCTTAATTATTTCCATTGAAGATATGTATAATTGAGAAGCAATAATTTTTTTGTCTCTTTTTACAAACTTTCATAAATGCCAAATGAATTGGGGGTGAAGTAAACTTAGGTAATAATAATAATAATTATAATCTGAAACAACAATAATAACAAAAGGGCAATTATAATATATAGTGTGGGATGATGAAATATTGGTCACCATGAGGGAAGCCTATCCTATAGCTAGTGTGTGTTTTTTTTACTCTTTATTATTTATTTTTTATTTAGACATTCCAAGGAAAAAAAAGGGCAGCCCCACCATGTCCTAAATTTAAGGAACATTTGGAATATTATGGAGATTATAATCAGCTGTTGCAAACAACTACCCTTCAATTAAAATATGGTCCAATTGGTACCCAATTTTAACTTTTAAAAACTATATTATAAAATTGGTTTGAGTTAAATAATAAACACATGCCCCTTTGCCCTTTTGAAAAGTATCAAAACTTGGGATCTTCAAGATCATAGAGAGATTTGATTTGTTGGTGTTTGTTGTTGATTTTAAAGGTTTATTATCGAGCAAAGAGCTAGGCTATACTATAGTTAACGTGTACGATTTGTGTGTGTTTATGGGAACTAATTTATTTATATATAATCATTGACAAAATAGCCTGTGTTAATATTATAATTCCTATCACTATGGGATATTATGGGATTAATTTGATACTATTTTCCTTAAACTATAACACTCTAATTTATTTCATTGAGATGAGATGTTTAAGGTTGTGATTAATTAAAGTCCAATACTGAGTAATTAGAAGGGAGGATGTAAACAGGTTTATAGGTAAGGACAAGATGGAGTAAAAAATTATTTTTTTAAAAAAATTCTCGAAGTACTTAAAAAAATATCTAAATCTAAGGTGTTCGTGAGACTCCATCCATTTTTTTTTTTTACTTTCCACATTTTGTCCCTCCATTATTTTATTTCTTGTTCGTACTCATTATTATTTTTATAGTTTTATTAAAAATGTTCTTATTTCTCCCCCTCTCTTTCTTTATTTTTCTAGAATTTCTTGAAATTGATATGAGAACCAGTTTTGGTGCAACATATGTTGATTTGCGAGTTTCACAAACCATATTTTTGTTGATATTGATAATTGATTACGATAATCGATTTTCTTTATAGTGTTTTGTTTATATATTTTTACCAATGACAGTAATGGTAATATACCCATAATGATAACAGTAATGGTACCGATAGGGCTATATTTTAATGATAATTTTTTTATATTTTTATCGATACCAGAAACCGTAATGGGTAATACCAATAAGGGTAACGGTAATGATACCAAAATAATAACATATTTTTATGCCAATTTTGGTCCGATCATATTTTTATCGATATGTCATATTTTTATCTAATCATAGACTCATTTTATAGTATCAGGAGTCTATCACTTCCTTGCATCGTTCAGATATGGGACAATTCCACTTTTATATATTGTCCAAAACCCAAAAAATTCAATCTTGGCAAAATATTTGAAGAATCCACAACTGTTGTTGTATCATTGTCTTTACCGACAATCATAATCTTTATGATGTAAAATTTATACCTGCCAAGGAACTCAGTTATGCCCAAATCAGAACGCAAAATTCAGCAAGCAAAGAATCAAGGCAAACAATAGAGATAAATCAACACCAAGATATATAGCGGTTCAACCTTTCGGTCTACATCCACTTTGAGAACCAGCTTGAAAGGATTTTATTTAAGCAACAGATAAGTCACAAATACAAGTACAGTAACAACAACCAATCCAAACGACTTATGGATTGAAACGGATCGATAAAACGATCGATACCTCAAATCTGTATGCCGATCTGAGCTCCTTATCGAATACCACTGACCAAACAGCCTTCGATAAGACCAGAGAGATAATACCCACGACGTTTTCAGCCTATATACCAAGACCACGTCTGAATACAAACCACACTGAAGTAACCACTGAAACAAGAGCCTTGTCGAACCCACGTCGACGTTCCCTTTTCAGACAGAGACCCAAAACCCACGCGAGTTGACCCTCACCGGTACCCACGCTGAAGCCGAGAAGCTCGCCGGAAACAAAGAAAAAAAACCGGCAGACTCCGATTTCTCCCTCCCTGCGGCAAGCTCTCTCTCTCTACTGTGTATTTTTCCGGTCGTCTCTCTGCATTTTTCTCTCTCTATTTTGTGTGTCTTGCGGCTGTATGATCTCTCCTTTTTGTATAATGTCACGATAAAACAAACCTAGGAGAAGGCTTTCAATTAAAATTACAAAACTTCCATCAACTTAAAAAACCCATTTTATTTTAATTTTTTTTATTTATTTTTATTCTTGTCACTTTCTCACACCTTAGCTCAGAGAATTATAACCTACTCCACCATAAAAAGTAGACCACTTGGAATGTCACCTTCCAAGACTTTTCTTTTTCGTCACATGTCGATAAACCTTGCTAAAATTTATGGTGCAACTTCCACCTACTTGGCTCACTCAGAAGTTCTTCAGCCATCGACATAACTTCCACCACACACACCTTGCATAATCACCAAGTTAATGCCCGTGTGCGAACCTGTGGAACTACTAACATCACATCCTCTATCATGGCAAAGCAGACATACCAAAAGAATGAATTTTGTCTTTCTTTAGAAGAAATCACCATCTCCCCTGACGAGAGAGACCACGTTAGCATCCGACCTAGAGTCTTTTAACGAACTTACTCTGTTAGGACAATTCTTTTTTATGTGTCTAGACTGTCCGGATTCCCAACAACCTTTCTTGTGCACGAAGTCTTTTTTCTTCTTCTTCCAATTCCAAACTGTCATGTTGGATTTCTTAGAACCTCTGCTGGAACCACCACTGGACTCTGTTGGACCACTATCACCGCTTAACTTTTCAGGAACACCAAAGCTTGATCTTCCCTTCAAAGCCTTGTGTAACTCAGATTGTATCAGCACATTTTTGACTTGCACTTGCCACAAGCTTCTGTTCATCCTTATGTCAAATTTCTTCATATCAATCTTTAGCTTGACATATCTGCTTCGAAATTCCACTATGTGAAAAATTGTTACAATTACACAGAATTCTCTCCCCAACCCCAATTACAAAATCACTCTCCCAAAGCTTATACCACTCACACCCTTTTCCCACTCTCAACCCAGAGAATATAAAGAGGGAATTTAAATTAGAGCTAGTACACCAAGCTTAAAGTATTTCTAACTAGGATGCTTTGAAACTAAAGTCATAGGCTGCTTTTATAGTGTAAGGAGCTCATCACTTCTTTGTATCTTTTAGATGTGGGACAATTTCACTTCTTATATATTGCCAAAAATCCAACAGTTTTTTTATTTGAACAGTTGAAAAAAAATTCAAAATTTTAAAAATTATTCTAAAAAAATTTGAATAAGTAAATAAAATTGAAAAATGAGATCTGTTGTATTTTAGATTTGACCAACTATATTTCGATCGATATACAAATAGTTGCATCTGTATTATTTTTGGTTTAAAATATTACAAAAACATTATTTAAAAAAAATTGAAAATTCATTTTAGAAAAAAATTGAATAAGTAAATAAAATTGAAGGAAACCTTATCTATGGTAGCACTGCATTTTAATAAGTTATAAATATAATAAGACATAATGGTAATCTTACATATTTGAGAAGTTTGAATTGTCCTTACCAATTATGATTAGTAAACAATGTCAAACGTAATTTTCTTCTAGCATTTACCTCATAATCCTATTACGTTTACCCTACAATCCTATTACGTTTACACCCAAATCTATTACAGTTTGCACAAACCAACATGGATTTTTGGATGCTTTGTTTTCACTCACATGCTTCCTCAGAGCTAAACACGCTTAACTTTAGAGTTTTTATAATTGAGTCGTCGAAAAAGAAGATGCAAATTGTTGGTATGGATGGTAGCTATCAATTCTTTTAAGTTTTTCCTTAACCATACTTGCATATCCTCAGGATACCTCTCATTCAGATATGGTCACGGTTCATTCATGTATCCCTCCTGAACTAGGGCGTTACATGCCCGCTAGCTTTCGCTTTGTCCATCTTCGACCGATATTTTATTGGAAGAAGTTCTTCTCTAAAACCATCTATAATGTACTAGGCCCAAGATTTGGTCAAATCTTGGGTCTAGGTCATTACACCACGCCTAATATTAGTCACAATTTTTTTAAAGGAAATAGAAACCTAATTAATGGAGGATAATAATAAATTGAACCACGTTTATTTGTGAATAAAGGTTTAGACCTTTTTTTGATAATCGTTTGGTTTTTAGTTTTTATTTTATTTTAAAATTAAGTCCACAAATACTACTTTTACTTATGAGTTTTCATATTTTGTTATCTATTTTTTGCATATGTTTTTAAAAACCAAGTTAAATTTTGAAAACTAAAAAAAAGTAGTTTTCAAAAAGTAGTATTTTTTTTTTTGGAATTTGGCTAGAAATTCAAATGTTTCCATAAGAAATTAGATGGAAACTATTATAGAGAAGATGAAAACCATTGTAGAGAAATGATGAGAAAACAAACACATTTTAAAAATAAAAAACTAAAATCCAAATGGTTACCCGATAAGGTCTTATTATTTGAGATTAAAGTTTAATATGATGAAATTAAAATTTTGAAGTTAAATTTAACGTAATAAAGTATAAGTACAATGGTAAAAATAAATATTTTTAAACAACTACTAAATTTAGCACAAATATGTTTTGAGAAAAAAGAGAAAAAAAAAAATTGTTAGGGACAACATGACTCATATATCTCTACTATTGTATGATGTTGACTACTTATGACTTTGTTCACAATAACTCTTATGAATTTGTTTTTAGTTTCATCTAAAGATATCTAATACCAAATTAGGAGATGTTGTCTCTCAATTATATATCCCGATTTTCTTCTTATCTAACCAACCTAAGACTTTAGTCGTATTTCCAACTCGATTTACTCTTTATTTACCTAAACAAATCTCTTGAATTAATATGAAAATTTCGAACTCATAAAATAATGTCTAATTGAACCAATCAATTTGATTCACAAAACAATGACTATATATATACATCGAACCAAAACTTTTGGTTATACATTATGAATGGCCACACCACACCAAAATGTGAAAGTGAACTCACATTGCTTATCCTATCTTCATTTTACTCTCTTATACACATAATGAAATTTCAACCCACAAAGAAGGTAGGGGCCAATAAATTAGGGGGAAAAAAGACCAAATTTGAAAATAAATAAATGTATGGATTAGAGAAGCAAGTGGATTGTGTCACTTTCAAGAGGAGGAGATAAGGGAGTTGTTTGGGAATTGAAAGCAAAAAATTGATTTCTTGTTAGCTTATATGATTTTGACACATTAAAAAAAATAAAGATTGAAAAATAGGGTTTTTTTTTTTTTTTTTGAGAATTTTTGGGGTAATGAAGGAGAAATAAGAATATGTATGTGGTTATTAAGAAAAGGATTTGAATGAGAGAGAGAGTTAGGGGTTTGGGAAAGAAACAAGGCAAAGAGAAATGGGGTTTGGGAGGGATTGTGACAGAGCAAGGGCACAGCTAGGGTTAGAAATGTCTCCCTCTCCTTGAGATGTGACTTGTCTGTCAGTCACCACCATGTCATCTTATTTATTTTTTTTCCTTTTAGAATGAATGATGCTGATATATAGCATTTGCTGCTGTTGCTTGATGTTCATGTGTCTTGCAGGGATCTCTTCAAACATATCCCCCTTTTCATTTTGATGTGTTTCGCATCTTTAAGTAATTTAATTTCCTTTTTTCTTATTCACATTTCTAAAAACTTACGAGAGCGTTTGGAATATTGTGTTAAGTTTGAGTGGTTTTAAAATCTAAATCCAAAATGTTATTTAGGTTATTGGGTTCAAAAGTACTCAATGAGTTTGAAACATAATTTCATGATTTTGAATAATGCACTATAAACACTGTTATACTGATTCTCAGGCTTGAAACATTGCATATCAAACACTATTTTCTGATTTTCAGGGTTTTAAACTCCCAAAACAAACCTCCTAGGGTTTCGATTTCAAGGGTTCTGGTTCTGAAACGGTGCTCTAAACACCCATTTATATATTATTATAAACATTTTATGTTTTTTCTCCTTTAATTTATCAACTCTCAAAATGGTAGTTTCTAAACGGTTGTTTGGGGACGGTGAGTGAGTTATAATAATATATGAGTTATAATAGTCTATGAATTTTAATAGTCTGTGTTTAAGGTGCAAATTTTTTTATAGATTATAATAACATGGTTTATAAAGAGAGTGTATGCAAAAAGGGGAGCAAATGTACATTGTATTGATGATGAAAAGAAATGAGAATTACAGAGGTAAGACCACGGAATAAAAACAGAGAAAGGCAGGTACGTGGAGCAAGACTATTGAACAACCATATAACTAACACTACAGCTCATAAAGCAAAGAGAGAAAAGGCCCAAAAGAAAAATCAAAGGGAAATAACATTTTATCAGTTTATTATAACGTGCCCCCAAACAGACCCTAAAATATGGGTGTAAAATGCAACATTTTCTAGATATTATCATAAGAAAAAAAAAACTCCCAATGTTAGAACTTTAGTTTGTGAGGATGAAAGTGGAAACGTTATTTTTACAACTTAATAAGAATAAATAAATATAAAATTATCAAAAATACTTTTCACATTAGGAGGCATATTTCCATTATTTCTATCTGTTAGACTATGTTAATATAATTAAATTTACCCCAAACTATTAACTTAAACTTTTGGTTTGCGATTGGTGATTTAAGATTGTATCAAATAATTAAATTTACCCAAAACTAAACTTTTGGTTTGATTGATGATTTAAGACTATATGTATTTATTCATTCGATAGACATTCGTTTTTTTTTTTTAATAATTTCGAAGGTGAGTAGGGCATATTGCTTGAATATGAGAGTGGGCCTTATTAAGAGTTTCTTATGATCTTATCTTCATTCGTTGGATGACTACACGATCATAGGCTTAAACAGCTATGGTATTAAATAGTAGGTATTTGAGTTATGGTCCCAAAGTATTGTATAGAAATAGATTGACTCGTTGGTCTACCATGCATTAGTTGATATCGAAGTTGAAGACCTTCTTTCGTTATAGATTTTTTTTTTTTTTTTTTTTTTTTTGGTTCTACCTTCAAGTGGGACATTTTCAAAAATAGGAAAATAATCGAAGATATTGCTTCAACATGAATGTATGCCTAATAAGAAGAATGCCTTAAAGAAAAATGGGTCCTAAAGAAGCAAACTTGAAAAGTATAGTTTCGAGTTTGATCTTCTTCTATCACCCGTCACTTTTTTTTTTTTTTTTTAGAGTTTATCACCCGTCACTTTTAAGAGAATTAGTTCATCAATCTTTCTTAATATATATATATATATATGGTAATGAATTAAAAAAAAAGAAAGAAAGAAAAAGCAATAGACAAACCATATGCAATTCTCCCTTCATGCCTTTACTATTTATAGATATAATATAAAATATAATTTTCATGTGCATATATGCTCACAAGGAAGGTTCATAGAAGAATCTCTTTTTTCTTTTTTTCCTTTTTTTTAATCAAAAGGAAATAATTATAATAATGATATTTTCATCGATCCAAGAGCGAATGCCAAATGGCTCCATCGTGTTTTAATTAGTAACATGGCTTATTTTAAAATAAATATTCTCTATTTTTCACAAAATTAAAATTAATATTCATAAAAATTATATGTTATAATTTGAAGGGAAGGCATAATGCAACATGGTTTTGCAAGAAAATCCGCTTGTTTGTTTCCTAATTTTGTGACAGCATACAACATTTTTACTGCAAAGCAAAATGGGCACAAAAATAGAAAATATTTTAGTTTATTATAAAAAATAAAATATTTTATTGTTATCCAATTCAATTTAATAAATTTGTTGAATCATTAACAAAATAAAATACGATATTAAGTACTTTGTTACATATAAATTACATTTTTTAGATTGAAAGTTACAATAACAACCCTATGGATGTGAATATGTGAGTAATTTAAATAAATTAGAGTTTGTTTGGTAGGTAATGTGAAAAACAAAATTTTGAAAGCAAGGATTCAATAAAAACAAAATTGTATTTCATGTTTTCAGATATGTGTTTGATATCGGATTCAAAAATTAAATTCTAATTTAAGCAATAGTTGAAAATGTGTTCTATAATATATTTATAGATCATTATGAAACTAGTTGTAGTGGTAAAATTAAATATTAAATTGAATATAAATCACTAATTAATTTATGAACATGTTTTTTGTTATAAAATTTTGTATAATTATTATTTTACAACATTATATAATTTATAATATATTATGTTCTACATATTTTAATTTAGTAAAAATAAATTGTATTTATAACATGAAATGTTATTTATTAAAAAAAATCATCTTTTTTAATATAATTCTGCATTTTAAAATTTCAAATTCAAAATCTCAATACATTAAAAATATGAAAATGTTACTTTTAGAATTTTTAATATTTGGATTATAGAATCTAAAAATAGTTGTTGAAAACACGTTTGTCAAACGCATATTCACTTTCTTCAGTGAATTCCAAAAACATACAACATAATTCAGACTGTCAATCAGGTACATTAATTATTTAACATGTATTATTATCATTATATTAAAATAAATTATTGAATTTTATTCTATATAATTATTGAAACATGTTGTGGGATAGAATTCAATAATTATTCAATTTTAATTTCTATTATTTTTAGAAATAAAAAATGTAGTTAGTATACATAACAAGGGCAAAATAAATCTTGTTATTTTTTAAAATGATAAAAATAGATCCAATAATATACCATATAAATTAGAATAGTACACATATAATCAATATATACAAATAGGCCTTCAGCATTTATTTTTATTCAATGTTTAAAATATTAATGTCAATTTGAATTTAGCTCTTTTTTTTTTGGTAAAGAGTCGCGTAACTTTGAATTCCTACCTTTCATAATATGTAATAATGTTATATTATAGCAAAGTTAGTTAAAACATATTAATATTTAGAAAAATTTAATCTGATGGAGATTAACAACTTTGAAGTATTTTTATAATATTTCTTTGACTAGTAGAAATTCAGGATTTTATGACATTGAAAAAGTGTCATGAACACATTTTATGACACTTTTTATCCGTCGTAGAAGCCACTATCATAGAAACTCCATACATGACACATTTAAAAAATTGTCATAATTAACTATTCTATGACAATTTTATCTTGTCGAGAAAGCCATATACATGACATTTTTTAAGTGTCATGGTAAACTTTTATATGACAATTAAACATTGTCAAGAAATAACCCGTCCATCCTAATTTTCCGTCAAGATATATCAAACAATGACAAATTTTAAATGTCATAGAAATTATGTTTATGACAGAAAATTAGTGTCAAGCATGTTGTTTAGATGACAATATTTTCATGTCATGTTATTGTATACTTTGATAGATTTTAATTGTCATAAATGCTTTTTCCGTGACAATTTTGAATTGTTATGTATTTAGTTACTTTGATAGTTTTAAGTGTCAAGAAATATCATTTAATGACATCTTCCATTTGTCAACAAAAGTATCATGATAGATTCCTTCTGTCAAAGATTTATTTTTTTTATGGTTTTTATTAGTCAACAAACAATGTTTACAATCAAACTATAGTAAAATGCATATATTACATTAATGTGAAACAAAAGAATTATCACTCATTAATTCAAAAATAATTCTGTTTACAATCAAACTATAATAAAATGTATAAATTACATTAATATAATGTGTTCACATGCCAATATGCTTCTTCCACTATGCGAGTGCTCCACTCTGCTTGATCTTGCAATGGACAAAATAATATTCATTTAAATATTGAACATAATCCTTTAAAGAATACTCTTGGGAATAAATGATATCTAAATTGGTGTACCTACATCTAATTAGGTAATACCAAAATTTTGATAGCATAACGACATAATTACAACAATACCCAAAATTTTTACAAGTACCTGTTTAAGTAAAAACACACTTATAACAACTCAATAACCAGATAACCAAACTAAACTCCATCGCTATAACCCATTAAAGGTTCAAAACTTCTCATAAACTAAAGTTCGAACCAATATGAGTTAGTTAGAAAAGGTTATAATGCTTATACTACAATTAACTTCTCAAACTTAGGCTTAAGGATTTAATTCAAAATCTGCTTTCTCAAAATCTAGAAATTCTAATTTTCTAAATTAGAACGTTAACGAAAATTAAGTTCAATTATTAGAAGAAATATGACTTAATTTTCTAAACTTTAAAATTCTAATTTTCTAAATTAGAACGCTAACGAAAATTAAGTTCAATTATAAGAAGAAATATGACTTAATTTTCTAAATTAGAATGTTAAGGAAAAAAAAAGCCTGAATCAAGTAGGGTTAAAAACAATTTTTTTTATTTCTTAATAGTTGACTTGATTTATTAAATTATAGGTAAAAAAAATAAGTAACAAAATAAGAAAATATAGGGATAAAAATATTCGACGAAATCATCCAGAAATGGTAAGTTCTAAAACACACAACAGTGGTTCTCTAGACTTTCTTGAGTTTACTATTGTTTAGAAAATGCTAAGTTCTAAAACACACAACAATCATCCAGAATAGACTGTACTGGTTGCAAAATTGTTAGCCTCGAGTTATAAATAGTAAGAAGCAAATGTGAACAAGCAATTGGAGGAATTAGTAGAAAGTGTTTCATATATACATAGGAAGATAGGAACGTTGGTGAAATATTTGAGTTCTTTAGTTTTTTTTACCTTTCATTTTTAAATGAAAATTACTAATAAAACCAAATAACAATAACATTTAAAAATTTTCATAAATTTATGACACTAAAAATTGTAAATCTTGACAAATTTCTTGACTTTTTCTGCCAAAAAACACGTTTTTCCTGCCCAAAACACGTTTTTTTCCCGCCAAAAACTATACCTCCAGTCATCTATGACATATCTAAGTCATTAAAATATGACATTGAAAAAGTGTCATAAATTTATGATACGAAAAAAGTGTCATAAATTTTGGAAATCCGACAATCTCCGCCGTTTCCCGCCAAAAACGCGCCTCCAGACTTTTTATGACACTTTTTTCACTTCTTCTCACATTTTTTGTTTATATGAGGTGTCATAGAAAGCCTAATTTGGTGTAGTGTTCCTTACACAACATAGAAATTTAATGGTAGCTGTTGGAAATTAATTATTATTTTTTTTTAAAAAAATAATAATTAATTTCCCACAGCTACCATTAAATTAATTAATTAAGTGTATTATTATATAACAAAGGTTGATTAGTGTGTTGCATGTGAATGGTTGACTCTAACTGTTAGGCACTCTCTTCAAATTCCAATTTTCACATTGGCAATATGAAAATTATTGTCTACTAATATCCCTCACATGCCAAACTTAAATTACAATTTTTTTCCATGTGACGTGTCTCATTTTTATTCGTAGAAAAAAATATAAACTATCTCTAATACCATATTTTAAAATCAAATATTTTTCAATCAACTGACATATCTGAGGTGTTAACGATCACGAAACATGTGGTTCGGATCCCCCCACTTCTAATGTACTAAAAGAAATTACTAAAAAAAAATAGTTTAATTTTAAATATAAAAAAAAACTTAAGAGAGTCGTATAAATGTTTTGTTGTTTATAATGTAAATGAAAAAAAAAGAGTAAATTGTCAACAAAAACATAGTTCAACTCACATCAAATAGTTATGACCAAGAGGTTATGAGATCGAATTCCCCACTCCTAAATGTTGTCCTAAAGAAGATGGAGCAAATTAAGAACAAATAAAAAAATTAGTTTAATATTTTGTATGAATTAGAAAAATATAAATTAGAAATTTATGATATATGTATGTCTAATTTACTTGAAATTATTTAATAGGACATAAATAATATGATTGATGTTTTATACTTATACATGAGAAAAAATTAAAAATTATATTGCAAATATGCATGTTATTTCAGGTGCAACGACATTTTATTCATTTTTTAAAAATAAATATACATATACTAAAATTTCTCTCTTTTTGTATAGATTTGTAGGCTTGGACTCTGTGCTTAAAAAATAGAAACTATTTTTTTCTTTCGACTTTATTTTTCTAAAAGAAAATTAAGATTATTACTCTTTCTCTCCCTCTTACTATAACCACACTCACCAGTTATTCAAAAAACAACATTTGAAAATAAGTTTAAAAAATAAAAACAAGGAGTTATTAAAATAAAATTAAGAAAAATCCTTCTAGACATGACCCTAATAATTATTTACCTAATATTGGCATACCAAAATCAATGCACAACCAAAAAAAAAAAATGTTATCAACTTTAGACAGATAGAAGACAATTTAAAAAAAATGAATTGTAAAAAGAAAAAGAAAAACGAATAAACTGTTTAAATCAATTGAGATGTCGTATATACTTTATTGCATTAAATATATAATAAATAAATAAATAACTTTATAGTAGGGACCAATTATTAATGATTTGATATAAAAATACACAATACATATAAAATTATATGGGAGAATGGGGTTAAATTTGATTTTACTTCCCTATCCAATAAATGAATTTTCGTTGATTATATTATTGGGTTGCAGTCTTTATTAAACCCAAAGCTAAAGCCATATTCATTCCATCATAATAATATACAACAAGAAGGCGACATCACGAGAAGAAAAGAGAAAGAAGAAAGCCCAAAACGACGACATTTTGGAAGCTTTTTTTTCATTCTATATGGAAGCAGTCGGCCGGAAAATGTCTAATGAGTTTTTTAGCTTGAAGGAGACTGAGCTCTGCCTCGGCTTGCCCGGCGGCGGCGGAGATCACCCCACCGAGATCGCCCTTAAAGCTTCCGGCAAGAGGGGCTTCTCTGAAACTGTTGATTTGAAACTTAACATTCAGAGCAAGGATGGCGGCGGTGGCGGTGTCGGGGTCGACCTCAATGAGAATATTAAGAACATTCCGACGAACATCGACGGCCAGAAGAGCCTCTGCTCCAAGGATCCGGCCAAGCCGCCTGCCAAGTAAATTTCTTCCTCCAAAACACAATGGTTTGTCGAGTCTAGAGAATATTGCTACTAACGGTTTTATATCGTTAGAATTTGTCGTGTCTTAGAGGATATCATTGTTGACGATTTTATATCGTTAGATATAAGTACAAAGAATTTAAAATAATAGTTCGACTCCTCGTTTAAAATTTAGTAACTTCACTTAGAGATTTGAATCTTTCTCTCATCCCCAGTAAAGAAATCTAAATTTTAAGTATGCATCGTCGAGACAGTTACGTTGAATAATTTTTCTTCTCGTTTTTTCTAATAATATTTGTTGGATTTTTAGGGCACAGGTTGTGGGTTGGCCACCTGTGCGATCGTATAGAAAGAACGTCATGGCACAGAAGAACACGAGCGGCGAAGGAACGGAGAAAGCGAGCGGTGGCGCCGCTGCATTTGTGAAGGTTTGCATGGATGGAGCTCCATATCTTCGCAAGGTCGACCTGAAAATGTACCAGAGCTACCAAGAACTTTCTGATGCCTTGGCCAAGATGTTCAGCTCCTTCACTATGGGTAAAAAAAAAAAAAACTCTCAAAACCACAACCAAAATAAAAAGTTTTTTTTTTTTGTTCTTTTCTAACATATGGGTTCTCTTTCACATGTGATAACGAAGCAAAAAAAAAAAAATTAATTTTTTTTTCTTTCTTTAAAGGTGAATATGGTACTCAAGGAATGATAGACTTCATGAATGAAAGAAAGTTGATGGATCTTCTCAACAGCTCTGAGTTTGTTCCAACTTATGAAGATAAAGATGGCGATTGGATGCTCGTCGGTGATGTTCCATGGGAGTAAGTTTCATTTTCTTTTGATCTTTTCGTCACGTCGTGTCTCGTCGATTCGTTTTCGTTTTGTTCTTTCTAAGCAAATAAATATTTTTTTTACAGGATGTTTGTAGATTCATGCAAGCGTTTGAGAATCATGAAAGGATCAGAAGCCATCGGCCTTGGTAATTAATCAATAACGTAACCTAATTCAATTCAATTTAATTTTCTTCACACCCATTAAAATTGATTTTGACATTACTATTATTATTAAATTTTCAGCCCCAAGAGCCATGGAGAAATGCAAAAGCAGAAGCTAGATGTGAAGAGAAAGATGGAAATTCAGAAGTGTTTGTGAAGAGCAAAAAGAAAGAAGAATAGTTCCAGCTTGGAAACATGCATGTTATTTTCTGTGTATTTTGAAAATTTTAATTAAATGTTGGTTTTTTGTTTAAATTATTAGTATATAAAGAAAAAAAAAATATCAAATGATCTGTTGTTGGGGACAATATTTGTAATAGAAGAGACATGAAAAGCTGTAAACTTTCACCTACTGTCTGTCTGGTTGGTTTGTTTGTTATGTTTAATTATTATTACCACTAATTAATTTTCCCAAAAAAAAAAAAAAAAAGAATGGGGCTTTTTTTGCTTAATAATCACACCCATTTCTTTGTCTTGGTTGTCAAATGGTTTGTTTATTCTATGAAATTGTAATTCATTGTATTATGTGGGGAAAAATGAAGATTCTTTTTTGGTTTTATTTTTTCTTTGCATTATTTTATACATTAATTTATGGTATTATTTTTGTGGGTAAGGAGAAAAATGTATAAATATTTAGGGACCCCAGAGAGAGAGGGAACAAGGGCATGTGCCAGCATGTTAATGGGGCATTGAGTAATGGAAATTTAATTAGAGAATTTTTATTTTATAATATACTCTATGGTGGGAATAATCATAATTAAATAATATGAATATTATAAATGTATGTCTGGAATACTATGCCATGGCTGGTGGTTAGAAGCACAATTTTTACTTAATTTGTGGGTCAATGTATTATATTAATATTGTCATTTTAATTGGTAAATTACATCTATCTTTCTCTCTCTAAATATTATATATATATAAAAGGATATTATAGTATTAGGGTTTTTCTCGGATCTCGCATTAACATATTATTAAAGTGATGTGGTTTGATCTATCTCTATTTTATTTATTTTTTTTTAGTAAATAGTATTTGAGGGGATTCGAACCCATGGTTTCATTGTCATAAGTTTTATTTGATACCAGTTGAGCTTATGCTTTTGGTGGCTATCTCTATTTTATTTATAACTCATGCCTTTTTGTCTGATGAAGGTGGGAATTAATGAAGTTAGAATAAATTTTTTTTAGTATATCAACATTTTAGAAGTGGAGGGATGCAAACCTATGATCTCTTGGTCATAACAGGCTTTTTTTATTAATATTGTATTTTTTAAAACTTATTATAAAAATATTTTAATTTTAAAACTATTTATATTAATGTTATTGTTTATTTATAGGTGGCAGATGATAAAAAAAACGGAGGAGAGACGACCATCTCCAAATGTGCCCAATGTGGCAGATGGAAGAGACGAGGCAAGAGCTTGTTCGGCAAGTCCGAACTCACACTTTCTCGTCTATGACGACTCTCTTCGATGCTAGCAATCGTGTTTGACCATTTTCCGCGCCTCTTTCAATTTCCTTACATTCTAGCGGAAAGAGAGAGCCTGAATTAACCCTAAAGAAAAACCATCACCATCTCAAAATTTTAAAGGAAATTCACTTTAGCTTAGTGGTTGGTTGACTTTTAATCCTACCCATTTTTCTCGGTTTGACTTCGACCAAATACAATTTTTTAACATTTTTTTTCTCTTTCTTGTTTCCTTCCGTTTTTTCATTATTCCGTTTTTCTCTATTTTTATATTTTCTTTTATTTAAATCAAATAAGATATTTTTAATTTTTAAAATATAAATTATATTGTAATTTATTATTTTGTTACCCATTTGAAAATGTTCTTTATTATCATAGCAATAAAACAAATTATCAATTTACTTTTAAAAAATAAATTATAATATAATATTCATTTTACTTAAATATTAATAAGATATCTTATTTTATTTAAATAAAATAAATAGAAGAAAGAAAAGATAAAAGAATTATCATTTAAATGAAATAAGATAACAATAAGACATATTTTCTTTTCTTTTTTCAAATAACATAGCAAAGAATCATCATTTAAATCAAATAAGATAGTAAATTGATAATTTATCTTATTGCCCTGATAATACTTTGGAAGAAAAACATTTTCATTTACGTCATTTTTTGTTGATTTTTAATTTTTTTAATATCTTAAGTAAATTGTAATTTATTATTTTTTACTATATTTTAACATTTTAAGTAAATTGAATATTATATTGCTATCTTTTCTTTTTTAAAAAAATAAATAGATAAATTTTCTTATTGTTTCAATAAGTCTTTGAGAAACAAACATTTTTATTTACGTCATTCTGAGTTGATTTTAAATAAAATTATCACGTTATTTTAATTATAATATAATATAATATTTCATTTACTTAAAAGGTTAAAAATGAGTTACAAAATAATAAATTACACTTTAATATATTTTAAAAATTGAAAATATTTTATTTGATTTAAATAAAATAAAATATAAAAATAGAGAAAAACAAAATAATGAAAAAATTGAAGATGGTCAAGTGTCAACCAATCACTATGTTAGAAGTGAATTTTCTTTAAAGTTTTGAGATGATCGTTTTTTGAAAAGACGACCATCTGTCACATTGTGCACATTTGGACATGGTCGTCTTTTTCCTCCGTTTTTTAACCATTTGCCACCTGTAAAAAAACAATAATATTAACATAAATAGTTTTAAAACTACAATATTTTTATAATAAGTTTTAAAAAGTACAATATTAATAAAAAAAAACACTGGTCATAAGTCATACTTGAAGCCTAGTTGAGCTATGCTTTTGTTGGCAAGTTAGAATAAATTTTTATTCATTGTAATTGAATTTTTTGAATTTTCTTTGGTGGACGTGAGCTTAATTCAACTCTCAATACGTTATTTATCATTCTAAATATATAAAGTTTGAATTTCTTTCCCTTCTATTGAACTAAAAAATATTTAATTTTTTTAAACACTATGGAGTTGTTTAACACTGAGCGGGTTGTATTAATAACCTGCATGAGACTATAATAGTCTGTATTCGGATATAAAATTTTCCACTGGTTATTATAATCCACACTCCAAACTGCATGTCTCTCTATGTTTCAATTGTGACGTGATTTTGGTTTTTTTTTTTTTTAAATATTTGTTATTATTTAATATCCATTTTTTTGTTTTCCAATTTACTTTTTGAAACCTTGAGAATAATATTTCAAAATTGAAGTTTTGGGAAAAGGTAGTAGAACAAATATAATGAAAAATGAAAAATATAAGGGTAAAATAACCTTTTTGGTCCTTAAGTTTTGAGTAATAAGTGTGTTTGGTCCTTTGTTTTTAAAATAGACCTTTTTTAGTCCCTAAATTTTGAGAAATAGGTTTAAAAGGTCTCTCATACTATTTTTTTTCTATTTTAATATGGAATAATTTTAAAATTAAAAAAATGTTCTCTCTCAATTCTCTCACCACGATCTCTCTTTTCTCCTCCCTCCACCCTTCATTCCCTTCTTCTTTTCCTTTTTCCCTCTCCCACAACATCTTCCCCATTCTCTCTCGTATGTACTTCACATATGGGACATTTACATAGAAATCTCACAAAGAGTGATTGTAAAATTGATTCTGGATAATGAGTGCTTGAGAAGATTGAGGGAAAAAAAAAAAACTTAATTGTAGAAAGAGAAATTTTGGATTTGTTGCAGATTTGTAAATTGAAAAGTGAGTAGTTGGGATCCACCGTGTTTGAAGGTAAGAGAGAGTAAGAAAAAAGTGAAGTACATAAGAGAGAGAATGAGGAAGAAGGTGTCGTGGGAGAGGGAAAAAGGAAAATAAGAAGAGAAGGAAAATTGAGGGAGGAGAGAGGATGGTGAGAGAATTGAGAGAGAAAATATTTTTTTCATTTTTTTTAAAGATATTGATTTTATATAAAAAAAACTAAAAAATAGCATGAGTGATTTTTTAAACCTATTTCTCAAAACTTAAACACTAAAAGAGTTCATTTTAAAAACTAAGGGACCAAACACACTTATTACTCAAAACCCAGAAACCAAAAAAGTATTTTACCCAAAATATAAAATTAGAAATATAATCTAATATTAAAGAGTTTTCTTTAATTGCAATTACCTCGTTCTTAGTTTTCTATTTTCGATAATTAAAGTTGGTTTAGAAACAATTTCTTTTGGAGCTACAAGGTGTGTGTAAGTTTATAAAGTAGTCTATATTATTTATGGAACTATAAAGTCAGTGTGACTTAAACTGTATGAAATAGTGTAGAAATAAGAAAAGTAAACGTAAGAGAGAGTTAACTTTAACATACTTCAACTGAAAAATATATAATATAAAAGAGAGAAAAATACGCGAAGTTCAAAGTCACATTGATTTCAATTTTGTTGATTATATATGTATATTTCTCCTTTATCTTTTTTTTCAAAATGTATAGATGTAATACTTAATGATAGAAAGTATATTAAATGGTTAGATTTAAAAACAAAATATATTGAAAGTTAAGTTGTAGGAAGGGAACAAATGGAATATATAACTCATATTCAATCTCATAAATAATCTTTGACTAAAAAAGTCAAAACTTTCCATTAATATTTTTTCATCCTAACCATCATTGTTTTTTTTTGTCAAAATAAGTATAGTTCAACAGTAATTGGGATGTACCCATTGACCAAAAAGTCAGAAGTTTGAATCTCTCTAACTTCAAATGTGGCTGAATTCAAGAAAAACAATTCGAAAATATGGTGGTATGTACTAATTTAGGATATATTCCATACATATTAGAGATATTTGTTTTCTTTATTCTATTAAAAGAAATAATTAAATTTTTATTAGTAGACCTATCACATATTGTCAACTAATTCAATCATAACTTAATAGATAAAAGTATATCAAATGACATTTAATACACTAGATAAGACATCTATTACCTTCTTAAGCCTGTCAAAAAGAGCAACTCAACTGATATATCGAATATAAACTAATATATCGAATGTGTTAATTCTCCTAATTTTGATTGTACTAAAATTGGATGTTCAAATTTTTCATCCTAATATAATATATATATATATATATATATATATATATATATATATTAATTAGATCTTCTAATTTGACTAAAGGATTTAACACTCTATTTTAGGCCCAATCCAACAGAGTATTGGGCCAGAAAATTTTGAAGCCTTTATTATATGGGCTGACATTTCGGCCATCTTATCGGGTTTCTCGAGATAAATGTACAAATATTTTCGTATTTCTTCGAAAAATTATTGAAAGGAGATTTGAAAGAATTTGACTACGAGTTTTACACCACTAGATTTTCATAAGAGAAGAATTATAAAATGTATTTCAACTTCTATCAATCAAATATTATTATTAAAGATATATAAATTTTTAACTTGTACTTAATGATGTTATTAGTGAACAGTTATATTGTGACAATCACACTCAATAATTTTTATTTTTAAAATTATTTTAAGTTTACGTGAGTTCAATAATTTTTCAACATTTCAACTAAAGAGGTGGGTTTGGACGTGAAAATTACCATAAAATGTCCATTATCACCTTTAACACTATAAATATCACTTGAAGTTTGAGATTAGCTATGGAACGATCTCAATATTGCCTTTGTTTTGAGAAATACTCCAAAGTATATTTTAGATGATTATCTTAGGTAATATATTTGTTCTACATTAGTTAGTATGCAAACTTAATACTTACTAATATATAAATGGTGGTTTCATGCCCTCAAATAATTTTGCAGTAAAAAACATCTAACTTTTATGAACTATGACACAAAATAGTTTACTATGATTAGTTAAATTATGTTTAAGTGACCAATGTTAATTAATATGCGTATTTTATATTTTTTTTAATAAAAACAAAAAATTAAATGCCCAAGTTCCTTGGCAACTTTGGTATAAAGAGTACAATAATGCAAAAGAAGAGGTTCAAACAACTTATTTGTCTCTAAGCAATATCTTAAGAGGTAATAGCGTTGGCTACGAAATTAAAAATTCTATTAATGTGGCGAGCGAATATCTAAGAATGAAAAAACAAAAACACATTGTATAATTTAAAATGAAAGTTAAACCAAAAAAATATAATCCATTTGAAGCTTTTAGATTAAATTATAAGTTTAGTTAACTTAAACGTTGAGTTCAATAAGTTCTATAAATGTAAAAAATATTTGGCACGTCTCTAAACTTTTAATATTATGTATAATAAATATTTAAACTTTAAAAAGTATTAAGTAAATATCTAAATTTTTAAATTTGTATTTTAGAGGCTCTTAGCTTCCAATATTATGTCTTCATACCATGTCTCATAAATCAGTGAGATAGTTTTCAAAATTTAAGAACTTATTAAACTCAAAATTAAAAGTTCAAGATTGAACAAGTACTTTTTAAAATATTAAATAACAAATTTCGTCTCTATGGTTTGGACAAAAATTAAAATTTAGCCTGTGATTTTAAAAATTAAAATTGGGGTTTTCTATGATATGATAAAACCTAATAAATAACATCTATCATTAAAGTCACTAAGGATCTATTTCGGGCACATGTTATAATAACCTATGTTTGTGACGCCCGAGGAAAAGGGGTACATGAATGAACCGAGTCCACATCTGAATGAGAGAGATTCTGAGGATATAAAAGTATGGTGCCCGAGGAAGAGGAGTACATGCGAGTGACCATTATGATATGAAAGTATAGTTGATCAGAAAAGGCTTAAAAGAATTGATAGCTACTACCTATACCAACAAGGTGCACCTTCCTTTTCGGTAGCTCAATCATAGGAACTCCACAGTTAAGCGTGCTTGGCTTGGAGCAATCCTATGTTGGGTGATATAGTGACTTGATTCAATAATAATTTTTAAAAGTATAAGTTATTTATAAGGTTTCGAAGGTCTTCGAAGGAACAATTATTTATAAAATTTCGAAATTCTGACTATTAAAATAATAGAAATTAAATTCTAATTTTCTACTTGTTATTAGATATTGATATGAATTATTCGAATTCACTCAAAGAATTCAGGGAAGAAATTGTTAAGGGTCTGTTTGGTATGCAATTCGGATTACATTTTATGTTTTGATTTCATCAAATTCGGTGAATATGTTTTTGATGAGATGTGTTTTAAAATTTGTTTTGGATTCTCGTGATCCAAATAGTAGAAATTATGAAAACAACATTTTTATGTTTTCATTGTATCCAGATTCTGAATTCAAAATTAATTCTGAAAACAACATTTTTATGTTTTCATTGTATCGAGATTCTGAATTCAAAATTTTAAAATGCAGAATTATATTAAACAAAGATAAAAATTTTAATAAATACAATATTTCATGTTATAAACTCAATTTACTTTTGTTAAATTAAAATATGTATAATATAATATAGTATAAATTATATAATATAATATTATAAAATGATAATTTTATAAAATTTAGAAAAAATCATGTTAATAAATTAATTAATAATGACTTATATTCAATTTAATAATTAGTTTTGCAACTACAACTAATTTCATGATCTATAAATATGTTATAAGATACATTTTAAACAACTATTTATAATTGATTAAATTTCTAAATCTGCTACCAAACACATATTTGAAAACATGAAATACAACTCTGTTTTCATTAAATCCCTTATTTTCAAATTTTTGTTTTCAGATTGCTTACCAAACAGGTCCTAAATTAACTCATATTATTAGTTTTAAACTTTTAATTACATCACATGTCTTTCACAAGAAAAAAAAGTAATAATTTTCAATGGCATTTCAAGTATTTTTCTTTAAAATATTGTAATGAGTAATGACAAAGTATTTTACTTAAAAAAAAAACAAATTCAGGGACATAATGACGTGGCAGTATCCTATTCGACGATGTCGACTTCCATTGTTAGTTCCTGCTCCTTCCCGCACCAAATCAAACCAAATACAATGAGAAAGAATCAATCCGACTGAAACAAAATTGAAATAGTGTTCCTCAGCAAAATCAAAATTTCCGATCAAAACTTCGTTTCACTTTCCCGGCGATCCCAATCTGAAACCCTAACTAGGGTTTTCATCACTTTCTCGAGAGCCAAGAAGCCTTTCCCACAGCCCTCTTCAACCCCCTTCTCTTTTACTTTTGTGTGTGTGTGTGTGTGTTTTTCCAGCGCAAAAGTGACTGGTTTTCATCATTTGTCAGAATTCCGCCATTAATTTAACAGCATGTGCTTCCCCCAGCAGTTTCTGATGCGAAATTAGGGGTTTCTTTAATTTCGGAGCTTTTCCATGTAATCGACGGGGAGGGCTTGCCTGAGACGTCGATTTTTCGATGGATTTCGTTGAACTGGAGGCGATCGAAGGCCTCCGATGGTCATGGAACTCGTGGCCGGTTTCCAAAGCTGAATCGTTGGCTCTGGTTATCCCTCTCAGCGTTATGTGCACGCCATTGATGCTATCCGTCGAGCTTCCTTCACTTCCATATGAGCCTCTCTTGTGTCTTAAATGTGGTGCCATTTTGAACCCCTATGCTCGTGTCGATTACGCGTCTCGCATTTGGTTCTGCTCGTTTTGCTATCAGAAGAATTCTTTCCCTCGTTCTTATGCTGATATCGGTGAGACTAATCTTCCGGCGGAGCTTTTTCCGACTTACAGCACGGTAGAGTATGCGCCTGGTCGGAAGATCGAGAGCCCTGTTGCGAATTCTGGTTCCAATGTGAATATGAGCCGTAATTGGGCGAGAAATCATTCGTCTTCTTCTCTTTCAGTATCAGCTTCTTCGTCGCTGCTGGCTGGAGATTCCCGTGGAAATGGGCCGGCCTTCGTGTTCGTTGTTGATAATTGTTCGGTGGAGAAGGAGCTTCAAGCACTTAAAAATGAGTTATTACTCGTTGTTGAACATTTGCCGGAGAATTCTTTGGTGGGGTTGATTGCTTTTGATTCAATGGTCCATGTTTATGACCTTAAATTTTCTGAGTGCTCAAGGGTCGTCCTCTTTCCTGGGGAACGCGAGCTTTCGTCACATCAGGTATTTTTTTAGACTCTGCCTCTATCTTCTGCTTCTAAACTTGAGTTTGTTGTTGAGAACATCCTTACTAATTGTTCTGATACTATCTACTGCATAATGTAGGCAGCACTCTTTAATGTAGAGTCTTTAAATGCATTGGTTTCTGGATTAAGAGTATACTTACCATGTTTAGTTAGTGGGTTTTAAGAAGTGTTCAATTGTTTTTGGAGTTTGAGGGAGACATTGTTGATACCTTGCTTTGCTTTTGAATCCCTCAGACCCAACAGTTATTGGGGATTTATGGGATGAAGCAGTTGCAGCTGGGGAAGACACCAGTTGTTCCCACACAGGGGTATTTGCTACCAATATCTGAGTGTGAGTTCAACATCACCACTGCAATTGAAGAGATGAAGACTTCACTTGCCGTACCTGGCCATCGACCTCAGAGAGCTACTGGTGCTGCAATATCAGCTGCGGTTGCACTTCTGGAAGGATGCCGAGCTAATTCTGGTTCTCGTGTCATGGTTTTCACCTCTGGCCCTGCAACTGTAGGTCCCGGGATTGTTGTTGATTCAGATCTTGCTTACTCCATTAGAACTCACCGAGACATTGTTAATGGTCAGGCACCCTACTTTAGAAAATCTTGTAGTTTCTATAAGGGATTGTCACAGAGGTTGTGTGATGGATCTATAGTTCTTGATTTCTTTGCTTGCTCTCTCGATCAAGTTGGCGCAGCAGAGCTAAAGGTCCCTGTTGAAAACTCTGGTGGATTCATGATGTTAGGTGAGTCATTCGAGTCGAATCAATTCAAAAAGTGCTTGCGACATATTTTTAGTCGGGACGAAGATGGTCATCTGAACATGTATTTTGATGCAACTATTGAGTTAGTGACTACAAAAGATGTAAAAATTTGTGGAGCCCTTGGACCTTGTGTATCTCTTCGTAGAACTAACAGTTCGGTGAGCGACAATGAAATTGGCGAAGGTGGTACTTACATTTGGAAGCTGAATACACTGTCCGGTAAAACCTGCATTTCCTTTTTCTTCCAAGTGAGTGAGGAGCAGAAAGTTCAACCTGGATCTGCATTCTTCATTCAGTTTATAACACGATACAGAAAAGGAAACTTGGGGGTCCGAAAAAGAGTGACCACTGCTGCTAGGAGATGGGTTGCAAACCCTTCATCAGAAATGAAGGCCGGGTTTGATCAAGAAGCTGCAGCTTCGGTGATGGCCAGGCTTGCTATTCGTCGAGCAGAGACGTGTTATGCTCGGGATGTTATTAGATGGGTTGATGACACATTGATCCGTTTTGCCTCGAAGTTTGGTGAGTATATACAGGAGGACCCTTCGACCTTCCGTTTGTCATCCAACTTCTCCTTGTATCCCCAATTCATGTACCACCTTAGAAGGTCCCAGTTTATTGATATCTTCAACAGTTGCCCTGATGAAACTGCTTTCTACCGAATAATGCTAAATCGAGAGGGAGTCGTCGGTTCTCTTATCATGATACAACCTACTCTTTTTCTCTACTCATTTGATGGACCTCCTGTTCCTGTACTCCTAGATATTCGATCAATATCTCCAGATGTAATTTTGTTATTTGATTCCTACTTCTATGTTGTTATTCATTATGGATCCAAGATTGCTCAATGGAGGAAGCTTGGTTACGACAAGGATCCGAACCACGAAAACTTGAGAAAGCTACTAGAGGCCCCAGAGCTCGACGCAGAACAACTAATCATCGAACGCATTCCAGTCCCAAAGTTTATAAAGTGTGACCAACATAGTAGTCAAGCTCGGTTTCTTCTCGCTAAGTTAAACCCATCGGTTACACAGAACTCGACGTACAAGGAGGGATCAGACATAATCTTTACAGATGATTTAAGCTTGGAGGTTTTTCTAGATCACTTGCAAACTCTTGCAGTGCAGGGCTGAAGAAAAACTTGTTACTTTATACATACTGTTGAGAAAAAGTAAAAAGGAAAGATCCTTTTGGGTTGCTTGGGAGTTGAATTTCACCCATTTTCTTCATAGTTGATGAAATGTTGTAAATAACTGTTCTACTCCATGCCGGATGAGTTCCAGCCATTGTTCAAATGTAGAACCTGCTGAGTTTTTTTTTTTTTTTTTCAATGGAGTTGGAATGGTATAATTTACCTACAATTTCTGTCTTTCCTGTTGATTAAGTGAGTAAAAACTTCAGAAATCTGCATACAAAACCCCAGTTCTTTTAAGAACTTCCTTCTGTTATATTAAATTAGTGGTAATTGAAGTCAAGAGGTAAAAAATATTTTTGGAGCTTTACTATTTTCACTCTATTCCATTTAAAATCAACTCAAAATACATAAATAACATTGTTTTTCTCTCAAAATTTTACCAAAGTAGCAAGAATTGTCAAGTAATTCTTTCTAAATAAAAAGAGGAAAATAGAAGATGAAAAATTGTCCATATTGATGAAAGCCACTACTATTCCAACATTTTTCTTTGGTTCGTCCGTTCATCCCCGGGAGATAGTGCCTCTTGAGTTCAAGATTCTTGAATGAGATCTCAATTTTTATTTTTAGACCATAGGCCTATTTGGACTTAATGAGTTCTAATATTATATAATTACAATGAGAGAAATAACTTATGTATCTTATAAATTGTAAGGTCTCTCTACATTTTTCCAACGTGGGATATTCAATATAACATTAATTTGCACATACATTTTAGTGGTAAATCAATTAAAAATAGTGATGTATTAGTATTCATTTACCCTGCATTTTACATAATTTGTGTATAAACATTTCTTTAACATGTATTTGTAGATCTAAAAATGAGGAGGGAAAAATCTAATTTAAAATATTTTGCTATATTTTCAAAACTAAAAAATTATTGCTAATCGAAAGCATACTAAGTACTTTTTTTTCTATCCATTACAAATTTTCAAATAAATAATAGAAGTTCGGCGAGTTTAAAATATTTTGACTATGTTAAATAATAAAATATGAAATAAATAGAGTTAGCGGTGTACATGTGAAAAGGACATTGAATCTTATTCTTCGGATGCTCGTATTGCGTTTCTAACTGTCACATTCAAAAAATTATTCAAAAAATAATAATAAAAAAAAAGCTAAAAAACCTAGGCAATCAAACTCCCTTACGTGGAAGTCATTCATTTTGCAATTTCTAGGTGATGTTTTGTACAACATAATCACTTCATATGTTTTGTTGGTGTTATGTTTTAATACTAGTAGGCCCTACATAATTTATAATGGACTCCACATAATTTTTAAAAAAATGTTGATGTATCAAATAATAAATGTGAGTAGTGTAAATTTTTTTTCATACTATCGTAATACTAAAATTTTTCTCTGCTTTTTGTATGATCTCCTTCTAGTTAGACTGTCCATGAATAGAAAATGTTAGATATGACTAGAGATGTCCACGGGGCGGGGCGGGGGTCGGGGAATGGCTCCCCGTCCCCGCCCCCTATTTCATTCCCCATCCCCGCGAAATTCCCCATTTAATTTCGCGGGAAACGGGGCGGGGATTCCCCTCGGGGAATTCACGGGGATTGGGGGGAAGATTCCCCGTTTATATTTTTATTTTTAAAATTGTATTAACTAATTTCTTTTTTTAAAAAAAAAATTGTATTTAAATGGTTAATTATTCTTTAAAGATTTCTAGTTAAAAGACATTTTTTTCAATTTTCTTAGAAAAATAAAATTATATCTAATAAAATTTAGACTTATGGTTTATTAAATGTATAAAAATATATATATTTAAAATTAAATAATTAATCGGGAATCGGGGTGGGGGCGGGAATGTATTCCCGTCCCGTCCCCCGCTTAGCCAGCTGACGGGAAAATTTCTTCCTCGCTCCCTCCCCCATTCCCCGCCTCGTTAGGGGCGGGTCCCCGCCCCCGCCGGAAAAATGGACATCTCTAGATATGACTTGTTATGGGTGAAATTCAACCAACGAGAAACGAGCTTAACGAAGGGTCGAACGAGGAAAAAAACCCAATATGAAATTAAAACAAATCGAAACCAACAGATCAGAACCGACTCAAAGCAAAAGAAAACGAACAAACGTGCTTGGGTCGAAGAGAAATTTACTTAAATTGCTTGTTCTTTTGTCTACCATGAGAGAAAATGTGTTAGACTATGTTGACATGATTAAATTCCCACCAATATATCAGTTTAAATTTTTGGGTTGATTGGTCATATATTTAACATGATATTAGAGCATGAGATCTTGAGTTCAAACTTTTGTAAATTACTTTTTTTTTTTAGTTTTAAAATTTTAACGTGGATTTTGAAAATATTTTTTAAAGTAGATAACAAAATAAAGAAATTCATAGGTGAAATAGTATTTATAAACTTAATTTTCAAAATTTAAAACTAAAAAGTCAGATGATTATCAAACTAGACAATAATTTTTTTGAAAACTTGTTTTTGTTTTTGAAATTTAATTAGGAAATCAAATATTTTCATAATTTCATCATTGTAAACCCTTAAAAAAATCTTGATTTTTTGAAATAACATATATAGTTTTATTGCATTGTACAAGATTATATTTAATGTCCAAGAGTTCTGCTAGATCCGAGTAGTTCGAGGTTATTGTTCTATCCGAGTTAGTCCTTGTTTTTGTTTTTGAAATTTAATTAGGAAATCAAATATTTTCATAATTTCATCATTGTAAACCCTTAAAAAAATCTTGATCTTTTGAAATAACATATATAGTTTTATTGCATTGTACAAGATTATATTTAATGTCCAAGAGTTCTGCTAGATCCGAGTAGTTCGAGGTTATTGTTCTATCCGAGTTAGTCGTTGTATTCTACTGAGATGATCGTTGTAGTGTGCTTGCAACCCGTAAAAAACGAATAATTGTCTTTAGCACAACACTTAGTAAGCGTGCCTCGACTATTTACAATTCTTTGTTATTGAGTTTTGAATTGTTATATACAATACATTTTAATTGTTTGTAGCCAATTAAGTTGTAATCTATTTGTTAGTGTTACTCAGTTTTATACCCAACAAAAAAGCAATATTTTTCCAACATTTTCTTGGATTTTAAAGATGTGTTCATAAGATCAGGATTCTTCATTGCTTTCGAAAAGGAGTCCGAGGATGTTAATAGGTTTAATAGTTATATTTTGAAGTCTTCTTCAATTTCTAAAATTATTAATTTTCCCTTTCATAGGACAATTGGGTGCTAAGTGTCCTTTTTTGCATACATTTGTAACAAACGATTTCTTTTCTTTGTATTTTTAGTATTTTTAAATCTGTTTTGATTTGTAATTTTATCTATTTTGAAAATATCCTTATTTTCTATATGATTTTCTATAAGCTAAGGGTATCTTTTAAATGTCTTTTATTTCTTTCTGTAGACGGGACTAACCCAATAACGAAAGTTTCGTAAGGGAACTGAAGCAGACTACCATGAGACAAACAAAAGATCTTGGTTGTTTCGCTTTATCGATGAATGGTAGTATAAGAGATCTATAACCTCCAAAATTCTTTACATAAGCCACTCCCGATTTGCAAGACAATTTGATTTTGACTAATGAATTCCGACACGAATAGTGAGAAGTTGTGGAAGTAAATTTCTTGGATCTTCTCATACCCATTTTAAGTACAGAAAGATCATAATTCTTTCATTTGCTTATGTAATTCATTTTTACTTTAGTTTGAGATTTGTACATAAAGTTAGTCCTTTTCATTAATTGATAAAGTTAATTAACTCTCCATAAGTTAAGGTTTAAAAAAGAATTGTTCCTTGATAAGTTTGTCTAATTGTCTGGTGTACTTTTTTAGTAAATAATTTTGGTAATCCTCACAGAAAATTTTCTTTCTAATAGGGATGGTTATAATCAATTTCGAGTAAAGACTTTGTTTAGATAAACATCTTTATACCATCTAAAATCTTGAAATTTTGGGTAAGTAAGGTTGGGAAAAATTTCAGAACTTCCTAAAATTTTAGAATTTCGTTTTTGAATATTTTTTTTCGAACCACAAACCTCGTAGTCGTTAACATATGCATCATGCCAGTTGATCTATGTTCTCTTTGACCTACATAATTATGTCATTTATATGCCACATCCAGTGTATTGAGATTGTGTTAATTCATGTCTTTTTTCATATTCACTACTATAAAAACTAGTTTTCTTGACGCTTATAAAATGTCGAATTTTGCCCCCAATAGTGAAATCCTGCAAATAAAGCAAAAACGGCTCCCATCGAAAGTACATAATGGAAATGTGCAACCACATAATAAGTATCATGTAGAGCAATGTCTAGCCCTGAATTTGCCGGGACTATTCCAGTGAGTCCTCCTATGGTGAACAAAAAGATGGACCCTACAACAAATAACATGGGTGTTTTGTATTGTATCGAACCCCCCCACATGGTAGCGATCCAACTAAAGATTTTGATTCCAGTGGGGACTGCTATGATCATGGTAGCAGCGGTGCCACTTGACATTTTTCATACTGTCAAGGAATCCACCGTTAAGAATAATATACAATACTTGACACCTATAAAGTGTTATGTATACTCTTTTTTTACGCTTATAATGTGTCATTTTGAACATAAACTCTTGACACTTTTTATTCGTCAAATGCAATTTTATCTTGACTCTGAAAAAGTGTCAAATTTATGTTAATACTTGACATTTTCTCTGTGTAAAAAATATGTTTATCTTGAGATTGCAGAAATGCCAAATAAAAGTTACTTGACGCTTGAAATGTGTCAAATATGAGTTTATCTTGACAGTACTAAAACGTCAAATTTAAAGTAACCTTTGACAATTGTAAAGTGTCAAATGTAATGTTATTTTTTGACGTTTAAAAAGTGTCAATTTAAATTAGATCTTGACACATTATACATGTCTTGTTGGTTAGTGATTTTCTTTTTCAATCAATTATTCCCTAAAATCTAGAATTTTCTGCATTGCATTCTAATAAATTATATTCAAGATCTATGAAATAAAATTCCATCAATTATACCAAAAAATATTCAAATCTTCTTCCCATATGAACAATTCTAAAATGACAAGAAAGTTCAACTTTTAACAATTCTAACATTAGTAACTCCCATAATGTTAATACATTCAAAATGACAAACTACACTTATCTCCATCATATATGTTCAAACACTAATCATCTCCACCATAGTTAGTTAATCTATGGGTCCTAGCCTGAACAACATTTACACAAAAATATTCGGTAGACATCCAAAAAATGTGACTATCAATCCTATCTCAAGCAAATATCTATACAAAATATTTGACACCTTTATGTAGCATCCAAAAAATGTCACTATCAATCCTATGTCAAACCACATTTACACAAAAAGAATATTTGGCACCTTCATATGTAGTCACCCAAAAAATTGACATGAACAATCCAAAGTAGTATCCACCCAAGAATTCATCATATGTATCCACCCAAAAATTCAACCCACCCCACTCGCACTTCATCTAACTCCGATTGCGAGTATGCGTTTCTTGTATCAATCTACAAACATTAAGAGTCAAATATTATAATAAATAATGTTTTGTCAAGTGTAACAATTGGAATGCAAACTAATGTCATAAACGTTATAAACGTTTAATGAGATCTAGCCTAATGTCATAAACGTCGACAAGGAGGATTAAGACGATTAACATACTTAAAACACTTATAGGGGTTCGAAAATGATTAAAATGCACTTACACTTACCAAAATGGCTCAAGACCTTGCTAGTTGATGCTCGAATCAACTTCCTTTTGCTAAATCGACTTCCATGGCTTATGGTTAACCAAAATGAACTTATTCATGTTATGACCCATAGATGAAAGTATTAAAAACTATAATTAAAAGGTATTCAAGCAATAGAATAAATGTAAGATAATTTCATCTAGTTTGAATGAGCTTAAAATGACTAACCTTGCTAAAAGAGTCAAAATGCTTTGCTGAAAGTGTGTTGGAGGATGCCCGAATCACACTCAAACTGCAAACTGAAGGTTTGTACTTGTTATAACCAATGCTATATTACTGAAAATGATTTGAGAGAGATTTAAAACATGCAAAGTGTAATGACCCTAAATTCTGGGAGTAAACCTAACTTGGGCGTAACTTAAGACACGTCGTTCACTCCGAAATTTCAGCAGCATAACGACGCTACTAAGACTTTTTCAAAATTTCAAGGACCTGTTTTAACATCAGAAACACTTCAAAAATAAACCATTCTTCACAGCCACCCACTAACTTCAATTACACAAGGATTGGGGTTCAAGAATCAGATATTTCTCAACGGAACAAGAATAATTTCATAAATGCTCAAAACACGACTTATGACTTAAAACATGCCAAGAAAGTTTAGCAGAACAAGCAATCCTACAAGTGTACTTAAACCAGAAAAGTTCTAACAACTCTCAAGTGCTAAACTAGACTAAAGGGGAGAAAATGGATTAAAGGAACTTAAGCGTACTTTGGGGCTCAAAATAACTCAAAACGATCTAATAATGTCTATTTCACCCCATGAAACATACAAAGTGGCCAAAAAGAGGCTAGAAAGAGTTTAAATCTTATTTTTCAAGCTCAAAGAAACTTAAAACGTTCCTAAACTGAAACTTATACACATAACCATCCCCAAAACCTACAAAGTGACCTTGTATTGATTAAGTCTCATGTTCACGCTAAAACGAGTTTAAGTCTCATGTTCACGCCAAAAGAAAGCTAAAGAATTCCTAAACTAAAATATAGGCAAACAACCAACCCCTCGAATCTTTAAAAGTACCTTAATAACTCTTAAGCATGCTTTGATGCCAAAAACAACTCACTAACGATTTAAAACAACCTATGAAACTTATAAAGTTACAAAAAAGTGTATAAAAGGACTTTAATTCTCATGTTCAAGCTCAAAGAAACTAAAAAGTGTCTAAACTCAAACTTATGCACAAAACCAACCCCTCGAATCTTCAAAAGTGTCTTAAAGGCTCTTAAGCATACTTTGAGGCCAAATATAACTCAAAAAGACCTAAGAAGAACCTATGAAACTTACAAAGTTACAACAAGTGTATAAAATGAGTTTAAGTCTCATGTTCACGCTAAAAAAAACTAAAAAGTGTCAATCCAATAAAACTTAAAGCTGGAACCCATGATCTCGCCACCCCACTTCTTTTTGTACTGATCGTACTTGTCATTGAAATTTGCCTTAACAAACAGAACAGAGCAACAAACATATTAATAAAAACAAGCTCTATACAGAGTTACTAGTCAAGTGTAACATATATTTTAAACGTATTAGTCACCTTAATAGCTTCAAGGATCCTGTTAAACTCCATTTGATCTTTGTTCTGTACGGTTGTCAAGCACAAAACGGATGCAATCTTTTTGTGAACAATCTATTAAAAAGGAAACAAGTTTCAAACAATTGTCCCTAAGATTTAGAGAATTGGAAAATATGTCAAGGAAAGGAAAAAGAGCAAGGTTTTTTAACCCAATCGTGCTTTTCCCTTCACAATGCAATATAGAATTTTCATCTTCCTGCACAGAGCACGGAGCCAAACAACTAACTTGATCAGATCTACATCATGCGCAATCACAACCAACTGTGCTTTGTTTTGAAAATTATTTTATATGGATGTTATAAATACAAGGAGTGTATCTGATTGCAGATAACATTACAGTTGAAAAAAGTAAAATTTTTCACATGAATAGAATAGAAGATTACCTGCTCAATGAGGTAGGTAACATGGTTGAGACCATATTTAACAACAATAAGCTTTTTGGCATCGTGTGATTTGCCTTAAACCTCTTCATATGCTCTTTTTAAAAGACTCTCCCTCTTATGAGCTTTATCCTTTGGCCTATACTTCAAAAGCATCTTGAACAAGTTTGTTGTTGCATATGCATGAAAAGGCATTTAAAACCAACACTAAACAATTTACCTATCCTTTTGCTTAATCGAATGCAACCTAATGTGTCAGTTTCTTGCATATCCCCTCCACATATTGACGGGGTGTCACAAACACCAACATGTTAGCATCCTTTTGCTCAATATCTTTAGCAATAAGAATCCACCCGACTATATCCAACTTCCTTTTGAATATTGTTGTTCTCCATCCTCATTCTCACTTCAGCAACATCATTCCATCGTCCCACATCTTGAGTACATGGTAACAAGAGAATTTGAACTGATAACCTCCAAATCGCAAAACAAAAACATAAAACATGAATGTCAAACACCGCGAGAATGAACAATAGCTAAAGTATCTTGTCTTTCCCATACATATCAATCAAAGAAGTAGCCACATACAAATCAAACTACAACCAGAAAGAAAAATGCATTTGGCTCACAGGTTATATTTTGTGTAATCTTGAGTTAAGTTTGGTAGATTTTCTTATTCTCTACTATGGGTTTGTTAATCCCATGGGTTAGACAATCTCCATAACCAGATACATAAACTCAAACTTATATAGCTCACAAACTACATACCAACTTATAAATCATAATCCAACAAAACATAGGTTAACTCAATTAGCCAAGTTTTTGTAATCTGTCTTCTCGTAGGTTATTTTTCTAACCAATGGAAGAAATACAAATTTGTTTTAAGGTTTTCCATTGTTTCATACACTACTACAAATTTGACATTCTATGACACTATAGCTAAGCCAAATAAGAGGGAGGGAGAAAAAAAACTGTCATAAATTGCTCGAGGCGTGTTTTTGGCGAGAAAAAACAGAGATTTTTGTATTTTTGAAAATTTATGACAGTTTTTCAACATCATAAATTAATGACTTAGATAAAAAGCTGTCATAGTAGGTTGGAGGCGCGTTTTTTAGCGGAAAAAATAGGAGATTTTCGTGTTTTTGAAAATTTATGACAGTTTTTCGACATCACAAATTTATGACAGTTTTCTAACGTAATAAAAACTCTATTTGTTTCACATAGAAAAATTTGTGTTTTGGACAACTGTCTTCTCCAATAAAATGTCTCTCCCTCCTTCATTTTAACATCAAGTTAACATGAGTTTCTGACTAGGCTTATTTAGCTTAAGTAAACTAGGCCTTACAAACTATCATAGAAAACAAATACTTGACATAAGAATATTATCATTAACATTTTTTTGTTGTCATATAAACAACATACTTGACACTGAAATTCTGTTATAAATAGAATTTCTATGACGATTTAAAATTGTCGTTAATATATATATCTTGATGGAAACGTCGGTTTTATGAGGTATTTATTGACAATGTTTAATTGTCATAAAAAAGTTTTTCATGACTTTTAACAAAAGTCTTAAATACGTTTTTTTTGGAAATCATTAATTGTCATAAAATAGTTAGTTATGACAGATTTTTGAATGCTTTATGTATATAGTTTTCTTGATGGTGACTTCTAAGACTGAAAAAAAAATCATAAAATGTGTTTATGACAATTTTTTAATGTCATAAAATTTCGAAATTGTACTAGTGATAGTATTCTTCACGAATTTCTTTTTGTTCATCTTTGTTAAACAATTCTAAAAATGAGTTCTTTAAAAATTTATTTTTGTCAGACCAAAAGTTTTGATTAAGTTTTACTTTATCTATCATAAAAGGTTTTGTGTTTATTGTTTTGCATATCAAAATGAGAGTTGTGTTGTAAAAATAGAATGGAAACCGGGTATAATTTTACCAATATTAAATACTAATATAATAATATATTTATAATAATAATAATATAATAATAATAATAATAATAATAATAATAATAATAATAAAAGTGTTTGGAAAGTGGGGGCAATATATATAATATAAATAAAGAGATAGTGGAAATTTATGAAAATTTAAATAAACAAAAACTAAATAGAAAGTGGGAGAGAAGAAATTGAATTGGAGGGAATTTCACCAATGGTGCATTTTATTCTTCTACCAAAAGCCACTATTTATAGGCAATTTGGCAAGGGATGAGTTGGTACATTTGGACACTAAGCATTGGTAAGGAATTGACACATGGAGGACACTATGGCTAAGGATAATTTGCCACATGGCATGAGTGTTAAAGGACATGTGGAAATGGGCATTTACATCATCATATTTATAATACTCCCCCTTAAATGCCCATTTATATAAAATATGCCTCGTTAAAACCTTACTAGGGAAAAACCCTGTGGGATAAAAACCCTAGTGAAGGAAAAAGAGTACATATTTTATATAATACATTTACTCCCCCTCATGACGACATCACTTGAGATCTCTGAGTCTTCGCATCCCAATACTGTGAACTAATTTCTCAAATGTTGTAGTTGGTAATGCCTTTGTAAATATGTCTGCCAAGTTATCCTTTGAACAAATCTGTTGTACTGTGATGTCGCCATTTTCTTCAAGGTCATGAGTGTAGAAAAGCTTCGGAGAGATATGCTTCGTTCTATCTCCTTTGATATATCCTCCTTTGATTTGAGCTATACATGTTGTGTTGTCTTCGCATAATATTGTTGGAGGATGTTTACTTGAAGACCATCCACATGTCTCACGAATGTGTTGTGTCATCGATCTTAGCCATACACATTATCGACTTGCCTCGTGAATTGCAAGAATTTCAGCATGATTCGAAGAAGTGGCCATGATGGTTTGTTTCACTGATCGCCATGATATAGCGGTTCCTCCACATGTAAATAGATAACACTTGCTGAGAGATCTAGCTTTGTGTGGATCGGATAAAAACCGGAATCTGCATAACCAACTAGATCAAAACTAGATTTGTTAGAATAAAATAAACCCATATCAATCGTCCCTCAAAGATACCGGAGTACATGCTTAACTCCGTTCCAATGTCTTTTGTAGGACATGAACTATATCTAGCTAATAAATTTCTTTCAAAAATGCAATATCCGGTCTTGTGTTATTAGCTAGATACATAAGTGCACCAATTGCACTAAGATATGGTACTTGAGGACCAAGTAGTTCTTCATTATCATCTCGAGGTCGAAATATATCTTTCTTTACATCCAGTGAACGAACTTCCATTGGAATATTCAATGGATGTGCTTTATCCATATAAAATCTTTTTAAGTTTTTCTCTGTATAAGTTGATTGATGAACAAATATCCCATCTGTTAAATGTTCAATTTGCAAACCAAGGCAAAATTTTGTTTTTCCAAGATCTTTCATCTCGAATTCTTTCTTAAGATATTCTATTGCCTTAGATAACTCTTCAGGAGTTCCAATTATATTTAAGTCATCAACATATACTGATTATAATAACAAATCTGATGAGATTTCTTTATAAAAACACACGGACATATTGGATTATTTTGATATCCTTCTTTCAACAGATATTCACTCAGGCGATTATACCACATTCGTCCTTATTGTTTTAATCCATATAATGATCTCTGTAACTTTATTGAATACAATTCCCGATAACTTGATTCATATGTTTCTGGTATTTTAAATCCTTCTGGGATTTTCATATAAATGTCATTATCCAGAGATCCATATAAATACGCCGTGACTACATCCATTAGATGCATATCAAGTTTTTCATATCTGATCGGGCCAATCAAATATCTTAACGTTATTGCATCCACCACGGGAGAATATGTCTCCTCATAATCTATACTGGGCCTTTTGAGAGAATCCTTGTGCAACAAGTCTCGCTTTATATCTTGTGACTTCATTCTTTTCATTTCTTTTCCTTACAAATACCCATTTGTATCCCATAGGTTTAACACCTTCTGGTGTTAGGACTACTGGTCCAAAAACCCCACGTTTTGAAAGTGAGTTCAACTCTGCTTGGATTGCTTCTTTCCACTTCAACCAATCCTTTCTACGTTTACATTCATCGATAGATTTTGGATCAAAATCGTCACTTTCATGAATAATATCGTGGGCAACATTATAAGCAAAAATGTTGTCAACAATAATATCATTTCGGTTCCATCTCTTTCCTGTTGTAACATAGTTTATAGAAATTTCATTATTATCCTCAAGCATTTGATTTTCATCAATACTCTTTTGAGTAGTTGTATTCTGGATTTCTTCTGGAACATCCATACCTTTCATTGAATCATTTTGATTCTCAACTACTTTTCTTTTTCGAGGATTTTTATCTTTGGAACCCATTGGTCTACCACGCTTTTGGCGTGCTCCAGACTCATTATTGACAACTTGTTCTTGTGGAATATCAATTTTTTATGGAGCATTTGCTGCTGGTATATATGATTTAGTCACCCTTTTAGCATCTGTGAATGCATCTGGTAATTGATTTGCTATATTTTGCAAATGAATTATATTTTGAACTTCAAGTTCACATTGATCTCTTCGAGGATCTAAATGAGATAATAATGATGCATTCCACGTAATTTCTTTTTCCAACTTCTTAATTCCTCCCCCTAATGTTGGAAAATTTGTTTCATTAAAATGACAATCAAAGAAATCGTGCGATAAATACATCACCCGTCGTGGTTCAAGATATTTAATAATTGATGGGGAATCATATCCAACATATATTCCTAACCTCCTTTGAGGACCCATCTTAAGACGTTGTGGTGGAGCAATTGGAACATATCTGCACATCCAAAAATTCTCGGATGGGATACATTTGGTTCTTGGCCATATAAGCTAATTGCATGGGGAATATTTATTATAGGCTACCGCCCTAATACGTAATAATGATGCAGCGTGTAAAATAGCATGACCCCGGCATCGATGTAGGGAGTTTAGCTCTCATAAGCAATGGTCTTGCAATTAATTGCGACGTTTTATAAATGATTCTCGCTAGACCATTTTGTGTATGAACATGGGCTACTGGATGTTCAACACTTATCCCAATTGACATACAATAATTATTAAAAGTTTGGGATGTAAATTCACCAAAGATTATCAAGTCGAATTGTCTTAATTGTATAATCGAAATTGTGCTCTTAACTTAATTATTTGAGCAAGTAATCTTGCAAATGCAAGATTTCGACTTGATAATAAGCATACATGTGACCATCTGCTGGATCGTCAATCAATACCATAAAATATCTAAATGGACCACTTGGTGGGTTAATAGGTCCACAAATATCACCTTGAATTCGCTCTAAAAATGTAGGTGATTCAATGCCCACTTTAAATTTGGTGATGGTCTAATAATTAATTTCCTTGAGCAAACATCACATGACAACTCATTGGATTGAAGAATCTTACGGTTCTTTAAAGGATGTCCATGTGAATTCTCAATAATTTTCCTCATCATTATCGATCTGGATGACCCAATCGATCATGCCAAACACCGAATATTTCGGATTCATGAACTTCGGTTCATTGTTGCATAACTTTCGATTACTCGTATATGAGTATAATATAATCCAAAAGAAAAAGTGGCGATGTTTTTCCAATATACGTTTTTCATGTGAAATAATAGATGTGATATAGAGATACTACTATATTATTTTTACAATCGGTTTCAACATGATAATCATTATCACGTATATCTTTGAAACTCAATAGATTTCTTTTGATTTGCTAGAGAACAAAACATTATTAATTGAAAATTTTGTTCCTTTAGGCAAGATAAAACTTGCTTTTCCAAAACCTTCAATCAGATCTGCAGAACCTGATATAGTATTGATTTTTGCTTCTAGCATTGTCAATTTAGAAAAATATTTTCTGTTTATGAGTATCGTGTGCGTAGTTGCGCGCGATCTGCTGAACATAAATCCTCATTGCTCATTTTCTAAGTTACTCAACATATTGAAATTGTCCATATTTCTTCATTGATAAGAAAAGGAAAAACGATTACAAAAAGTTCTAAATATATATATAAAAACAAGAAAAACATATTATAAATATGATGACTTAATTATATATCTTCATACAAAACATCCTCTACTTGTTTGATTGCATCAATTTTCTCTCCGGAGATTCAAAATAATCAGCCACATCAAGATGCACCATATTAGAGGGATCAAACACATCATCTTCTTGAATGACAAGATTCACCTCCACATTCTTCCCTTTTCCTTTTTCCTTCAAGGAAGCTTGATAGAGATCAACAAGGTGTTTTGACGTCACGGCAGTGCGTGACCAAAGCCAGTCATTCCGCACCTAAACATTTATGTTCATCACCTTTTGAACTCCTATCTTGTGGAACTTTTCCTTTATGATCATCGATTCGTGTGGGTTTCTTAAAATTATAATGCCCACCACGAAAATAGGTATTTCTTCCTCTACCGCGGTCCCGCCTCGACCACGACCACGACCTCGACCACGATTATTGAAATTCACAAAGATTCACTTCAGGGAATGGTGTTGCTCAGATTGGTCGAGATTCATGATTTTTCATTAATAGCTCGTTATTTTGTTCAGCCACGAGAAAACATGAAATTAATTCAGAATATTTTTTAAAGCCTTTTTCTCGATATTGCTGCTGCGAGAGCATATTCGAGACATGAAAAGTGGAGAATGTCTTCTCAACATATCAACATCGATAATTTTTTCTCCGCGTAATTTTAGTTTTGAACTAATTCAAGAGTGCGAAATTATATTCACTTACCGATTTGAAGTCCTGCAACCTCAGTGCATCCAATCATAACGAGCTTTTGGAAGAATAAACTGTTTTTTTGATGATCATACCTTTCTTTCAAGCCTTGCCATAGAATGTAGGGATCTTTTATTGTAAGATACTCCATTTTCAATCCTCGTGAAGATGATGGCGAAGGAAGATCATAGCTTTGGCTTTTTCTTGATTTGATGCATCATTTCCTTCTTTAATTGTTTCTCTCAAGATTCATGGAGTCTAAATGGATCTCAAAGATCAAGGACCCATGACAAGTAGTTATTTCCATTAATATCCAAGGCCGCAAATTCTAGTTTTGCGAGATTTGCCATAGTAATACTATATACAAAGAAATTGCATTTACATTAGGAAATCAATTAGACATGCAAAATAACATTTTATTATTAAAAAAGTGGATTACCCGGAGGACCTACCTTCAGTGGAAAAATCGGCAGAGCTTCGTGCTGATAACGTGTTGTAAAAATAGAATGGAAACCGGGTATAATTTTACCAATATTAAATACTAATATAATAATATATTTATAATAATAATATAATATAATAATAATAATAATAATAATAATAATAATAATAAAGGTGTTTGGAAAGTGGGGGCAATATATATAATATAAACAAAGAGATAGTGGAAATTTATGGAAATTTAAATAAACAAAAACTAAATAGAAAGTGGGAGAGAAGAAATTGAATTGGAGGGAATTTCACCAATGGTGCATTTTATTCTTCCACCAAAAGCCACTATTTATAGGCAATTTGGCAAGGGATGAGTTGGTACATTTGGACACTAAGCATTGGTAAGGAATTGACACATGGAGGACACTATGGCTAAGGATAATTTGCCACATGGCATGAGTGTTAAAGGACATGTGAAAATGGGCATTTACATCATCATATTTATAATAAGTTGGTTCTTTTATGTATAAAAAAGTTGTGTTACTATATTCTCAAATTTTACTCCTTGAAAATCTAGGTATAATATTGAATATTAGAAAATTCATGAGGTTCTATTTTGGATGATTGAAATTGTATATCTACACTTCCATCTTGATGTTCAATAATTTGGTCAATCTTGAATTTTCATGTGAAGGTGTAAAAGCATATTCCCGACGCAACAAAGCGTTGGAAAAAGCCTATACTACATCGAAAAAAGTCTTGGTCAACAAAAATATTTCATCGACATAGACTCATCTGAAAAGTTACTTCCCGATGAAAATAACATTGCATCGGAAAAAGTGGAGTTCTCGACGCAATAACGTTGCGTCTGGAAAACATTTCTTTCGATGACTACTGTACGCGTCAGTCAACAAAACTTACAATATTTTTCCTTTTTTTATTATTTATTTCTATATTACTTGATAGTTCATTATAGTATCATTTTAAAACATAAGAGAATATTATAGAAAGCAATAATATTGAAATGCAATAATTTAATTACAAAATGTTCAATCCCAACCTGTATATGAAGTTCGGAAGAAGAAAAAATACATTGAAAAGAAAACAATTAATCTTGAAGGCTCATCTATATTTTTGGAAAATAAGTTTTAAAGATTATACAACTACAAATCCGAAAAATAAATAATATGAAAAATTTTAAATATATAACAAAAAATAAAAGGTGCCTAAAGTGAAATTAAAGCACAAAAATATATAGGTATAATTTTTTACTCTAAAAAAAACTTAGATAGTGCATAAAGTGAAACTTAATTAGGCACAAGACAAACCTTAAGATGCTACAAAAGTGTCTTAGAGGTGCTTTAGCATGCTTTGAGGTGAAAAATAACCCAAAACGACTTAAAAGTTCTATTTCATCACTTGAAACTTACAAAATTGCCAAAAAAAAAGAGGCTAAAAAGAGTTTAAAGTGTCACTTTGACTCTCAAAGAAACTTAGAAAGTGTTAAAGAAGCACACAACCAACCTCCAGATGCCAAAAGTGTCTTAAAGGTGCTTAAATATATACTCTATGGCCAAAAACTAATTCAAAACGTAAAAAATGTCTACTTTGCCCTTTGGAACCTACAAAATGGTCAAAAAGTGCCCAAATAGAGTATAAGTGTAATTTTGACTCTCAAAGAAACTTAGAGAATACCTAAAGTGAATCTAAAGTAGACAACCAACCCTTCGATGCTACAAAAGTGTCTTAAATGTGCCTTAAATGTACTGTGAGGTCAAAAACTAACTCAAACTGATCTAAAAGTGTCTATTCCGAGTGACCAAAAAAAATTAATTTTGACTCTCAAAGAAACCTAGAAATTAAAGTAATAGAGTGAACCTAAAGTACACAACCCACATGTGATGCTACAAAAGTGTCTTGAAAGTACCCAAGCGTACTTTGAGACGAAAAACTAACTCAAAACGACCTAAAAGAGTCTACTCTGCTCCTCAAAATTTACAAAGTTGTCAAAAAGTACATGAAAAGAGTTTAAGTGTCATTTTGACTCTTAAACAAAGCTAGAAAATACCTAAAGTGAATTTAAAGCATACAACTCCCCTCCCCCCAATGGTACAAAAGTGTCTTAAATGTGTCTATGCATACTTAAGCCAACAAACATACAACCAAGCATATAAAAGACAATAAGTTTCATAATGATTTATAACACCAAATAAATCATCCATACCTAGTTATAAGAGACCCTCTTATGTGCTTGTCATTGTACAATCAAAATAAGTCTACTTCAAAAAATGGACAAGCTATTACTAGTAATGAATAGAGAATTATAAATAAAATTTTATCAATGAAGTTAAAAATCAAAATTCGAAACTATTACTAATTATAAACAAAATTTAATGCAAGTTTAGTGCCTAATTTACTACAGAGTATCTAAGGTGCAAATTTTAGATGATTAACTCATTCCAAACTCACTCCAAATTCTTCTAAAAAGTGTCTTTACTTCTCTTAAACTAAGCTCACTAAGCTCCCAAACAACCAAAAGTACTTAATTAGTTCCAAGGTACATACATATATATACAATACACCTAGGATTTTAAGAGAACAATGTAATTTTCATTAAGCTCAAAATATAGCACTATAACTTAATATATAACCTTAAATTAAGCTAAAAAAATAATGCTTACATTTTAATGTTCAATAGGCTCAATAAGATAAACATCACAAGGTAGACTATAAATCAAATTACAAAATAACTTAGAATCAAACTTTAATCTCACGCACAATAGACTAAAAATAATCACACACTTGAACTCAATGTCACAATTTAATCACAAATATATGCTCAAAATACACCAAAATCATACTTCTAATCACACAATAAGCTTCAAATCAAACTTTAATCACATAAATAGTTTACAATGTTAGGGTGCAAACAAATGTCCCACATTGGCTAGGGAAGGGATTGATCATGGGTATATAAGAAAAGACAATTATCTCCATTAGTATGAGGCTTTTTGGGGGAACCAAAAGCAAATCCATGAGAGTTGATGCCCAAAGTGGACAATATCATACCATTGTGGAGTTATGTGGAGGTCCGTTGTCCTTATCAATTGGTATCAGAGCCATGATAAAACCTAGCTGTGTGTCGGAGAAATCCTCAAAGTGGAACAAACATGTGGATGAACCCCGGAGTCGAACAAAAAGTACTTGGAGGGGAGGATCAAGGGATATCACACAATGTGGCGATCCGTTGGAGTAGACAGATTTGTTCGAGTGGAGACTCGAAGGGAGGCTCAAGTGGTGGTAATTTGTTCGAGGGGAGGATTGTTAGGGTGCAAACAAATGTCCCACATTGGCTAGGGAAGGGATTGATCATGGATATATAAGGAGGACAGTTATCTCTATTGGTATGAAGCCTTTTGGGGGAACCAAAAGCAAAACTATGAGGGTTGATATCCAAAGTGGACAATATTATACCATTATGGAGATATGTGGAGGCCCATTGTCCTTATCATACAAATCATAAATTAATAAAATAATTAAGCTTCAAATCACATTTTGAACCCACAATTTAAAATCACGATTTAATCATACTTTAATCAAACAATAAGCTCCAACCCAAATATCAATCACATAAATAGCCTCCAAATCACACAAATATTCTCTAAATTATACTTTAAACACATAATATATTCAAATTATACAAATTTTAACTTCAAAAGGCTCAATAACTAAGTTTAAATCTTAAATAAGCTAACAAAAACACAATGTAATAATTCTATGTACCTAAAAGTATTGAGAAAGAGAGAACCTTGATAAAAGTTAAGATTATATAAATCCATTTAGAAATAAAACTCACCCGCTTAAAATGGAACTAAACCATGAAAAATGGAAAAAAGTAGCAAAACTCTCAAAATTTTCTCCCTCAAAATGTCCAAAATCGAACTGCTGCTTCATGCCATCAAAACCTACTAGAAAAATGCCGGATATGGAAGAGAAATGACATGGGTGAGGGAATAGGGAAGAAAATGGAGAAGAGAAGAAATAATGAGGCAACATTTTTTTTTTTACAACAAAGAGAAAATGAAGAAGAAGAGAGGAAAAGAAGAGAAGTAGAGGAGGAGAAGAAGAGAGAATCATGGTTTTATTTTTCACGATTTTTCCCAATGCAAATATAGCATCAACATAGGTCGATGAGTGAAATGTGTGTTCGCTTAATTTACTTTTTTCGACACAAATAAAACTTCGACATAATCTTTCGTGCCATATAGCAGACTATGGTGTGCAAAAAGATCTCCCGACCCAAGAAGTTTTGTCGGTATAGCTAATTTTTTCGATAAAATTTGCAAGCGTGGAAAAAAGTTCGTAGATTTTCTGATGCATGCCAGTTTCGTCGGGATAAGTATATTGTTCCTGACAAAAAATGTTGCGTCGGGAAAATCTTCATAAAAAATCTAAAAATTCTTATAGCGAAATTCCATCTAGGATTATGTGTAATCTGGCTCCAAGATAACATTTTTGGAATAAAGGGTATTTGAGTATTTAGTATTTCTTAAATCACCAATCAAACTAAAAGGGGCTTGAACACAGGACCTCCGTGGACCACCCGCTTGTTAGGGATAACGACCCTCCACATATCTCCACATTGGTATGATAGGCTTTGCTTTTGGTTTCACCCAAAAGGCCTCATACCAATGGAGATAATTGTCCTTCCTTATATACCCATGATCAATCCCTTTCCTAGCCGATGTGGGACTTTGGTCGCACTCCCAACAATCCTCCCCTCGAACAAAGTACCAACCGAGCCTCCCCTCAAATAGTCATCCATCCGCCTTGCTCTTATCCTGGCCAACTCCTATACCCGGAGGACACCGCCAGCCTAGGCCAACTCCTTTTACCCGGAGCACACCGCCTATCCGATAGAGCTCTTCTACCACGGATCTCCACCATGACTACACTTCAAGGCTTGCCTCCTTTATTCGGCACCCGAGGATTTTATCGATCACGGCTCAAGGGCATGGCTCTGATACCACTGTTAGGGATAACGACCCTCCACATATCTCCACATTGGTATGATATTGTCCACTTCGGGCATAAACCCTCATGGCTTTGCTTTTGGTTCCCCCAAAAGGCCTCATACCAATGGAGATAATTGTCCTTCCTTATATACCCATGATCAATCCCTTTCCTAGCCGATGTGGGACTTTGGTCGCACTCCCAACACCGCTCTGATACCATCTTAAATCACCAATCAAACTAAAAGTTTAACTAGGGTAAATTTAATTATATCATATAGTCTAACAGTATTAGATTCCATTAAAAGTGTTTGATCTTTTGGAAGGTTTTTAGAACTTTAGGAGATAAGTTTGTATGCATTAACTTGTAATGTATTCGAAATATTACAACAATAGATTCAATTTGTGGTTGTGTTTTGAATTTTGATATCAAGCATTATGGAAGAGATTATATTTGGATCATTTAATGAGACCAAAATACGGATCACACTTAAAGTATATTGGTCCATTTTCAAGATTAGATTCAATTATTCAAAGAATTGAATTTAAAAACCTATGTCTTTTATCACACTCACACTTGAACTAATCCTATACGAAGAAATTTGTACTTTTCTTGTTATCTAAAAATTGATTAATTGTTTTGAAAATAAATGGAGATATTCAAAATTTTTATTGATTGGAAGTGTTTGTTCCGTAGTTTTTATGCAATAATCTTGAATAAAATCAAAATTTCCTATTTGGTAGATTGTTTTCACATCTATTTTTGGTATGGACCAATTATGCAGATTTTGTTCTATTTTTGCTATTTGATCCTCTTGATTATTTATTGTGGATAAAGAACGTTGGGAATTATTTGAATAATCTTTTGGTAATTCTTTGATGTTTGAATTCTTAGTGATATGGGTTTTAGAGAGCAATTTACTAATTAACTTAGATATGGAGTGTTTCCAAATTATAAAAGCTTAATAACCATCTGGTTGGATTGCCGAACTCCTCCAAAAGATTTACTCATTTTCTAAATCTAACTTGTAGAAATAATGAACTACGTCGAATCCTAAGAGAACCAATCGAATTAATTTATCAAAGTTAAAAATAATAATGGTAATAAAATAAATGGGGTTTGAATTGTCGAACAAAAAAATTTTATGAAACTTCCAATTAAATGATATAAATTTTATCTAATTGTAATCTTGGCTTAAAAAGAAGAAAAAAATCAATTTCAACTTTGCTACTTCAAGGACTCAATCAATTTACTCGGAAAAACTGCAATAAATATAAACTCCCTAATTTAATTGATTTAATCCAACATCAAAATCAAAACTTATAATTTAATCAATTGGGCACGGTAACGTTTCATATCGATTAAATAATATTATTAAAAACAATGAGAGGACTAAACAAAAATTAACTAATTGACATAACTACAAATTAATTAATTTTATTTTTTGTTTCCTTAGAGTATATTATGCATGCTATGTAAAATGAAAAAATCATTAATTACACACACATAAGTCAACCCCTTGCTACATTTTTTAAATCATTTGTGACAATTACGGATCACAAAATCATAGATAGCGAGAAATCGATCGAAACTAAATTAAGTCGTCAATTCAATTAGTAACAATCAATCATAAAAATAAAACAAAAAACAAAATTTTAATTAGGTTTAAAGCCTCACAAAATTACAATTGGAAATTAAATCACTATTGAATTAGAAATTAAACATTAGCCACACATGGTAGAGAAACAATAATTTCTGTAGAGAGGAGAAAACATAAAAGAAAAATAATAATAAAGAAGCGGAAAGAAAAAGAAAAAAAAACACAAAAGTATATACTTTCTAAGCTTTTAGTTTAGAGATAATACTAAAACTCTTTACACTTCAAATAGAAAAATGACATTTTATTTATACTTGAACAAAGGAAAACTTTTCACCTAAAATAACTATAAACTAGGGGTGTACATAACCCGTGTTGAGTTGGGTTGAGGGAGATTTTTGGACCAACCCGAAAATTCGGGTTGATAATTCTTTCAACCCAACCAACCTTATTCATGAGAGTAACTAACCCAACCCAACCCAATATTTTTGGGTTGAGTCACCTGGTTAACTTTTTTTTATTTTTTTCTTGAATTAATAACTAAAATCACATAAAATTCAAATATCAAACTTTAAAATCCATAACATCTTAACATTTTGTTAGAAGTCTAGAAGAAAACATAAGAAATTGACAAATAATTCATTTATAAGTATATATTTAATTAAAATAAAGTTAAAAAATATAAACTTTGAGTTGGGTTGGGTCAACCCAACTCAAAGGTCAACCCGAGCCTAAAATGCCTAATCCGAGAACCGACCCAAATGTTTCGGTTCTCCAAACTTCTAACCCAACCCAAACTGAAAAAAATCTAACCCTACCCAACTTTTACGATTTGGGTTGGATAGTATAGGTTGGTCGGATTACTGGGTTACTTGTACACCCCTATTATAAACTCCTCTAAGGAAACTAAATACAATAAATATAATTAATTAATATATATATCAACATCTGATAGTCTAATTGAATTAATATGCCAGATGCTAAAAATTCTACAACTTAGGAACACCGAGCTTACCAACAGTCTTACGATTCTATGGCTGGGAACACAAAGTTTACCAACATGCTATTCAATAGAATGATAAAGCAAACTTACAATATTAAAACAAAAAAGATTATTAGATGCCTATTATGCTCAACAACTTTAAAACATTAATGCCTAATATGCTAATCAATATAGCTTTCAAACAGAGCCTAAGATATGATATCTATATATTATCTTGAATTAAAGGGTCAAATCCTCCTCTCTCCCTTGTTTGAATTAAAAATTGTCGAGGATAAGTCATAAATGAATGAGAAAGATATGAGTTTAATTTGCATCAAAATTTAAATCTTTGTTATATGATTACTAGAAATAAGACATCTAAATTAATTTGGACTGCATAATGAGATTGTGAAAATCAAATATTCCGAGAGAATTTTGATGGTCCTGATATATTTTTTTTGTTAGAATTAGATTGGTTCATACATCTCAATTACACAATTGCAAAAGAAACAAACATGTGACACTTTTCTTTCTTATTAGGAATCTAGTCATGAATTTTTAAGTGATTGTGTCTTCAATTTTTTAAAAAATGTCTAATAAATTCAAACTTTATTAGATATATGAGGTTGGATCTCAAACCCAATTACTAGAGAAGTAACTCATCTAAATTGTGAAGTTTTTCTTTATCATTTTAACGTGAGATCCTTAACATTAATAGATTTTTATGAAAAAAATTTAAAAATTAACTAATGTTAGATATATAATTAAAATTTATGTCTATATATACCCTAAACTTACAATTTTATGTCTTATAGATCTATGAATTAATTTAAAAACAAAGGTTGAATGAGCCAAAAATCTATTAGACACAAAATTGAAAACTTAAGAATCTTTAGACACAAAATTGAAAAAACATATTAGATACATTTAAAGCTCAAGGATCTATTAATAGACACAAAATTAAAAATTAAAAAATATATTAAATATTTTTAAAGTTCAAGAACTAAATAAACACAAACATATAAAAGTTTAGGGAATAAATTTGTAATTTAATATTTTATCTATCACTAATTTATTTTTATATATGTATTGTTAATCATTAACTTCTCTTGAACGACCAACAAGAGTATAGCTCAACTGACATCAAGTATGATTCATGACTAAGAGATCATGGATTCGAATCTCCCACTCTCAATTGTTGATGTACTAAAAAATTAAAAAAAAAATATTCTCTAAAACTAGATTGTACTTCTCCATATATATGCATGTAATTTTCTTTTCACTGATTTTTGTTTTTATATATATGATCAGTGAACAATATACATGTGAAATTAATGTAAAGTAAAGCCCCTCAAACAAGAATCAGATGCCACTATATTGCAGGTTGAATATAGGAAGAAACTAAAGTCAACTTTAAATATGAAACGTTTGTATGAAAAGGAAAAACCAACGCTGCAGATTTAAAGTCTCTTCTTTTTCCTTCCAAACTCTCTCAATTTCAATTCTCATTAAATCATTATTCTTTGTCTCCTTGCTTGTCATTATGAATCTATTTTTTTTTCTTAAATTCTTAGTTCAAATTCAATTTTTTTTTGGTAAATAAGATGGGTGAGATTTGAACCTCTGATCTTACGAATAATAGATGCCAATTATCGTTGAGTTATGCTCATATAATTGACAATTCTAATTCAACTTTAATTTTTGAATGCTAACATTGAATACCCTATCTGATAATCATTTGGTTTTGAAAATTGTGTTTATTTTTTTATCATTTCTCTACAATGAATATTATCTTTTTTAAGAAAACAATTGAATTTGGAGCCTAATTCTACAAACATAAATAAATTTTTAAAAAATTATTTTTTTTTTAAATTTTTAGAACTTGGTTTGATTCTTTAAAACATGTGTAAAAAGTCGAGAATAAAACAAAAAAAAAATCAATAGATAGAATAATATTTATAAGCTTTATTTTTTAGAATTAAAAAAAACAAAGAATTATCAAGAAAACAAAAGAATTATCAAACATGTTAATATATCATATTTTTGACTTTATATCTTGGTTCATAAATACCAACATTTTTAATAATCATCATAAATATTAACGTTCATGTGAGTCTATCGTCCTAGTTAAATTTGTTAATTGCATACAATAAAGTTCTTAAGCCACTAGGCTAATACATATCAAATATGATACGAAGATTTTTTTTTCTTTTGTTAAATACAATATGAAAATAAGCAAAAACTGCAAATGAAAAAAAAAAAAAACCGATAACATTGATTAAAGGAAAAAGAAATCAATAGTCCTATCTAGAACCTAGAGAATAATATGACACCAAAATCAACTCTTTGAAAAATGATCCACATGTGTCTACCCAAAACCACTAAAATAGAATAATGGAATCATATTGTTCAAATCGATAAAAAAAATTATTCAATTTGATTAATTTTCTTTTCGATTTCATCCCATACCTCATACCTTACACAAAAAGAATGAATTTTCAAGAACCAGATCACATTTAATTCTATCTCAATTTTTAAATTTATATTCTTGTGACTCATGCGGAAGGAAAAAAAATTGGAAAAATGGAAAATTACGAAAACTCTAGTCCATTGAGTTATGGGATTCTTAAAAAAGAAAAATAAAATGGAGATGAAAGTGAATGGTAGAAAGATGAGTGCAATTTAAAATCTATCTAAATTTTTTTAAAAGTAATAATAACACGTCAGCAAACAACGAATTATAAAATATTATTTTTCAAAGTTTTAATATTAGTTTACAAGAAAATTAAGATAAAAAGATAATAGATTTAACTTAACAGTAATTAGTATGTACCTAGTTAATATTGGAATTCTTCTCTTAATAATTAATTAAAGAATAAAAAATAACTCGGCTTCTTTGGACGGTGAAAGTTACATTCACAAATGAAGATAAAGTAGATATTTTTTTCAAAAATTAATTTTGTTTAGAATAGTACAAAAATTATTGAAACCGCTTATGAGTTTTAAAAAACTAAAAAGCATCTTAAGGCATGGTCATGGAGGCCCCATGGCCATATATAATTCTCTACCTTTTATATTATTTAATGCAAACTTTATTATATATATATATATTTGAGGAAAACAAACTTTATTATATAAAATACTTAATCATGTTTATAAAAATATCATACAATTGTCGCATTGACCAGCATAATTAAATGAACAAAATGATGATTATAAAATTATAAAATGGGTCTATCCATTAACAACTCCACTAGTTACTAAAAAGAAAAAAAAAGAACTCCTCTAGTTACTCAACGAAAAAAAAACACCAACCACAACAAATGACTAACCTTTATTTTATTTTATTTCAGATTCATTTTATTTAATTATTACTGGAATTTTATACATAATAGGTTGAGGATCCCACATTAAAAAAGTGAATAGAAACTTTACAATATATAAGATAGGTGGGCTACTCCTCTCACGACTAATTGGTTTTGAGATGGAATCACATATAATCTAATATGGTATCAAAACTCATTTAACTCAAACGGGTATTCGATCTAAAAATTTGAAATTGGGATCCGATCTTAAGAGGGTATGTTGAAGATCACACATTGAAAAAGTTGAGAGAAATTTCATAATATATAAAATATGTGGGCTACTTTTCTCACGACCAATTGATTTTGAGATCTAACCTCATATAATCTAATATAATAACTATATAAAAAAATTGGAAAAATATCAAATTAACTTGGACTAAGGAGGGTGTAACAATTTTTTTCCATACACTTTTGATTTTATCAAATTGCACCTTAAGCTTTAATGAGTATTGCAATTTTAACCTTAAACTTGAATAAGTGTTGCAACTTTTTCCCTCTAATAAGCTTTTGTTTGAAAATTTATCAACCCAAATATAAAAAAAGGGGGTCAGATCCGTTGTCTGTGTGCACGTTTGAGGAGGAAGAGACGAATAGAACCCGAGCCGGTCGTCTGGTATGACTTTTCTGCTTCGCAAACTCCTTTGGCTCGATTCCATTCTGGATCTCGAATTTAGTCCATATCCGATCCAATTATCTTTTATTGTTGGGTTTTACTTGATTTTCTAAATTTACCCCCAATAAATATAATGTGATATCGTACTTAAAACAAATCAAAACAAACCAAGTACAAAAATTACAGATTCTTTGTGAAAGTTTCAAGAATTTGAAAAGGAAATTGAGTACACTCATGTCAGGTCTATATCTGGGTTGAATCTTGAACTACTTTTTGAGACAAAATTGAAATGGTCTTTAAATAATCCATTTTATTCAACCAAACTCCCAATAAAAGAAATAATCCTGAAATAGTTCAAAGAGAAATCAAAATTGTCTTTCAAATTTAACCTTTTACAAGAAAGTTTGGAAAGTTGGGAACAAGTGTAAAATTTTCAAATTTGTAAGCTTTATAAGTTGTTGCAATCTTACTAAATAAATACAAAATTTGATCTGTTTTTTAGCTTTTAAGATATTAAATTCCAAATCAGGTTCCTAGCTCATTTTTTTCTTACATATTGCATAAATTATTCATTTAAAAAGCCTCAAGATATTTCTCTTGCAATTGTCACACCTCTTGCATTTTGCCCTTTCTTTGTTAGTATCAAATCAACTTCAATTATTGTGGTAATACCCAACTATATTTATTAAAGTGAGTAATTTTGAATCTTTCAATGTTGTAAAACTCAGAAGAAAAAAAACACATTTGAAATGCAAAACCCCATCTTAGCTGATAAATTAATACACATATTTTGACAAAATAATAAGGATATGACAAAAATAGTTTTAACTATTTTAAAATCACTTTAATATACAAACATATTTTTTTTATAAGTAATTTATGAAGCAAATACAAACATGCTTTAAGAATGATCAAAATTATATTTTTATAAACGTTTATATTGGGAGTGTGAATAATGTCATGCACGGGAGAAGGAACAGTTATATTCATTAGTTTAGGTCTAAAGTTGATAATATCATACATTAGTGATTCTTCTAAACTGTTTGAGTGAAATTAAAAGTAAAAGCAAGAGAGTTTAGGATCAAGATGGATAACATCATACAATTATAATAACATGGGCGTCGTGGAGAGAGATCGATTGTCTAATTAAAATAAAATTACAAAAGAATAAAATAATTTTTTAAATTAAAATAGTATAGGATCATTTTATTTGTATATATTATTCGATAAAAATATTTTATTTTAACCAAATAACTAATAATGAAATATTTGCCAACAAAAGTATACCTCAACTGGCATCAAGTAAAACTTATAGCCAAGAGCTCATGAGTTCGAATCCCCCACCCCAAATGTTGATGTACTCAAAAAATATTTAATAAATTAAATAGAAAATTTTAATTTTTTAAAAATAGATCTAATAAAAGAATAGATAAGTATGTTTTTTTATTAGAAAAAATTATTAGTAAGGTAAAAAGAGAGATAAAAAAAATGTAATATACATATATACATGGTATTAAATTTTCGACATGTTGATATTTCCATCGATATTTTTCACATGTCCATGAGTTCGACATTGACATTAGGGATGAATCGACATTTCCATTATATCGTACAAAATTGATGAAATATTAAAAAAAATTACAACAAAATGTAACATAATGTGAATATAATATTATGACAAGTATTTTAACTTATTTGAAAAAGGTTAAAGGTTTATTTTATATTTTAAATATATTTTTAAAATTTTTTGTTTTTAAAATTTTTTATTTTTAAAATTTTTTCAGAAATATTACATTTTATCGATATTTTCATCGAAATCGACATTTTAAACCTTGCATATATATATTTTTAAGTTCGAGGATTCAAAATTTTAACAATTTTAGTGAAAAATTGAGTTTCATTTATAGATGAAAAAGATGGTAAAAATGTAAATCAATTAATAAAAAATCTATGAAATAATAATAAATACTGAGAATGAGATTGATAAGGATTTAAAAAAAAATTAAGAATTGGAAAATCAGTAATTGGCCCCACCAACACCAATTGATTTTAGGCTAAACCTAGACCTAATTTATAATTAATGTGAAGATTAAAAAGGTGAAATTACCGCGTAGATCTGCAGAAGAAAATTTTGTTCTCTCGTTGATCTTCGGCTTGAGGCTGGCCCAACTGCACCAAGCTTCTTTCCGTATTTGAAACTGATATGCCCTCTCAAGAATCGAAACTCGTCCTTCTCCTATTCGGTTTCTTCTCTCTGCAACTGGGTGGAGAAGGAACTCTCAAAACCTTAGTATTCAATGAAACTTCCCCACTGAATCTCACACCCATTATCTCTTCTCTCATTCTCGATTTTCATTCGGTTTTCGATCACCCCACGTCGTAATTCCTCCGCCATTGCACAATCCGATCCTCCTTTTTTAAGTTTCATTTGTGGTGAAGGGATTTCTCAACAAGACTTGAAGAGGGTTGTTTAAGTTTTTTTTTTTCTTTCTTTCTTTTTGGGGATGTGATTGATTTGTGTGATGATCAGTAATGGCTCGGGACGGGCATGTAGTGCCGGTGGATCCACAGATGGCGTTGACTGGGAAGAAGAAGAAACAGTCTTCTCGGAATTGGATTCTACTGGATTGTACGGGCCAAGGGACCGTCCTCGATGTCGACAAGTATTCAATTATGCATCGAGTTCAAATTCATGCTCGAGACCTTCGGATTCTTGACCCTTTGCTTTCTTATCCCTCCACGATTTTGGGCCGTGAGAGGGCCATTGTTCTTAATCTCGAGGTGAATTAATTTGGAGTTTTGTTCAGTCCTTTTCAGTTCTTTTTGACGATTTTCTCTTAATCTGCCTTTTTAATTCTTGTTTGCATGTGGGTACTACTGCAGCATATAAAGGCGATCATTACTGCTGAAGAGGTTAGCCTATTCTTTTGTTCTTCTTTTATTATTCTTCTCTCAAGTTGGTCTTGTTTTAATGCTTGAATGGGATATTTTCATAGAAAGAAAAAACAGGGGACAAATTACAGGAAAAACTTTCATTTAAGATAAACTAATGGAGGGCTTGCGTCCTTCTTCACTCCTTCACTGCCGTTTATTAATATTAGTCAAACTGAAACTTTTTTTCTTGAGATTGATTGATCAATAATTCATTCTTGCTGCCAGTTTTCATTATTAATTGAGGGTGTACAGTAAAGTCTGAAGTTTTTTTTTTTGAATTTGGGGTAGGAAGATTTGAACTCTAACCTTTTGGTTGAGGGTACATGCCAATTAGTAAGTTGACTTGCAGCAATTGCATCATCAATTAGTATAGTATTGAATTAGCCCTAAATCAATTATGTAAGTTGATAGATTAGGTAAGCATTTGTTGACTTGAATGTTAGGGTGAGGTAAATGGTATGTAATGAAGACTAGATATTGTTGGAGTATGAACTTCAGACTAATTGGTCTAATACTATGTTAGAATTAAAACCGGAATGGATAAGTTATGGTAAGTTTTATTTTTTTCTCAGCCCTCCAAAGTAAATTAGTTTAGTTCCCTTTTTCATAGGGATGTTGTTTATGTTTATTTATATATTTATTTTAAAAAATAAGCTTACGGAAACTATTTCTTTGTTTACCTTTCACTTTTTTAAGAACACAGAAACACAAAGTCGGTTTCTAAAACTATGTTTTTTTTTCAGTTTTCAAAATTTGACTGAAATTGTAAATTATAGATAGATTACAAAATAAAGTATCATGTTAGTAAAGTTGTGTGCTTGTTTTTTTTTTTTTTAACAATTTTTTTAAAATTTTTATATGAAACCATGAGAAATATATTCATAAGCAAAAGGAAGACAACTTCTAATAATCAAAGCAAGGGAAAGAGAGAACCCTTCCCCCAAACAAAGAAGCCAACACAAAACACAGTTATAAAAAATGCCTTCCAATTTCTAAAAATCAAAGCGAGACTGTAAAAACACCAAAAATCTTTGTGTCCTGAACGCCACCAAGAAGCCTAGTGCTTTACACAAAAGAATCTTCCAAGCTCCTTCTATCTTCAAAAAGTCTTAAATTTGTGTGCTTGTTGGAAAATCGAACCAAAATTATTATCAAAGTCCCTTTAGGCTTTGTAACAATTAAAAAAATGACATTTTTAATTCGTGTCATGGATAGGTTTTGCTTAGAGATCCAACAGATGAACATGTCATCCCTGTGGTTGAGGAGCTTCAGAGGCGACTGCCTCCTTCTAATGTCTTCCAGGAAATTCAAGGAGAAGGGAAAGAGTATCAGGGTGGGCTACAGGATGGTGAAGCTGAAGAAGATGGTAAGCATTTTTCCTCAGGCACCTCATTGTGGTCTTAACTTATATCATATTCAAAGGCGATGCAAATTAAATTTTACTTATTTCAATGTGTTTCATCTTTCCTCTTTCGAATATGGCCCACTAAAATTTATCAATAAAAAATCTCGTCTCCTTTCTATATTTGAATATAGTCTTTTTTTCATATAAGTAACAAAAGCAATCGATTTTATCCTTGTGATTTGTTTTACTTCATTAACATATGAATGATCTTGAGAGTGTGCATCCCAGAATCCCCATTTGAATTCCGTGCCCTCGAGGTAGCTTTGGAAGCTATATGTAGTTTTCTTGCCGCACGGACAACTGAACTGGAGACTGCTGCTTATCCAGCCTTGGATGAGCTTACTGCCAAGGTAAATAATCATTTTCTCACCTGATTTTGGTATTCCTATCAGCTTCTGTTTTTTGGTTCTCCTCCCCCTATGGCATATGAAATGCATTAATTTTCCAACAATTCCAGGAGATAATTTTGTTAAGTTATGGACTCCATCTTGTGGTGTCTATATTGTCTGATATTTACATATTTTTATGAGATTTGTGGATTCCTATGTAATTACATTTCACTTTGAGTCACCATCCCCCTATATGTTCCTTGCTTTCTATGCTAAACACTACAAATCCTTTCTGATTGATGCTTTGCTATTGAACACTAATAAGCAGGAAGAGGACTTTTTTAGTTAGGAGGAATATGTATGACAGAAACCTGAAAATGAGATTGAAAATTAAGAAATTAGGGACTGAAATGTAATATTAACCTCAAAATATGCCTGCCTTGAGAACTTGTAACCCTCCCTATTTATGAGACTCCACTGATACTAGCAGTAGCAAACTTACCTCACATTCCAACAATTTCGCTAGCTATTGACTAATATGCCCCCAGTAACCTTCCTAGTTTCTACCATAATCCTTTCACTAGAAAACTAACTATATGTTCTCTTTGCTGTATGCCCTCATGCCTTATTCATCCTTCTTGCTTTGTTCTTCCTTGGAGTTTGCAGATTAGTAGCCGCAATTTGGACAGAGTTCGTAAATTGAAGTGTGCAATGACCAGGTTGACTGCAAGGGTTCAAAAGGTATGTGCAACTTTTCACATAGCACACAATGTAGAAACTTTTGATTGGAGTCCCTTTCTCTAATAGGGGTTCCTTTTGTGGGCTTTGTTTTTTGTATGTCCATGCATTCTTTCATTTTTTCTCGATGAAAGTTTGGTTCTTTATATAAAAAACAATCTGAAATATGTTTTATTTGGAGAAAGCAGACTGCTGCATTAGAAAGTGCTGCAGAAAATAAGGTTTCTAGTGGAAAAACTTCTGCAATGTAGAAGATTATATACGTCTCATTTCCCAGGATTTTATCATGAACTTGAATAAAATTGAATTTGGTTAGAGAAGATCATATAATGCCCTTCTGTAACCTTTTCCCTTCAGTATTCAAATTTTCCACTCCGTTGAAGTTGTCTGTCTAATCATTTTTTAATCACTCTCATCTCTTTGTATGTTCCAAAATTCTGTTACACGGCTCTGAATTGATAATAATTTACACAGTTCTGAATTGATGATAATGCATAACCATATGAATTTCTTACTAAAAGATCAGCAGTTATCTGCATATCTATAATTTTTTGACTAGTGGCTCGGAGCTTTCCTTTCAATGCAGGTGAGAGACGAGCTTGAACAATTACTGGACGATGATGATGATATGGCAGAGCTTTACTTGTCAAGAAAGATGAGTTCATCTTCTCCTGTAAGTGGTTCTGGTCCTGCCAATTGGTTTCCTGCCTCTCCTACCATTGGTTCAAAGATCTCAAGAGCAAGCAGAGCGAGTATTGCAACACGTGGGGATGAGAATGACATTGAGGAGCTTGAAATGTTACTGGAGGTAATAATACATATAGTTTCTGGTTAGTCTATTTTCATGAGGGTCTCTAATTGAGGTTGCATGTTTGTTGCAGGCTTACTTTATGCAGATTGACGGTACATTGAACAAATTAACTACGGTAAGTTCACCTGTTTCCTTGCTGATCTAATTAATGTTTAAGCTGAGATTGCTTCCTACTAAGCATAACCCAAAGAACCGTTCTATTCATAACCCACTTGAACAAAAATATGAGGAGTTCAATATCACTTTGCGATATTAATGTTTGTGTGACAGGAAGGAGATTTCTTAATAACTTAGATTAATTGTATGCTAAAACTAAAATCGATATCATTGAGAATGGTTCTAGAGTATTGTGTGCCCAGTAGATATAAAAAGGTGAGGGATAACAGATTTCAAGGAAATGGAAAATATACCATCTGCTTTTGTCATCTTATTTCTGTCTTGATGTCCTTAGCATAATGTTTAATAACAAGACAACCATAAAAAATCTAGGCCACAAAGAAGAAACATAGAATAAGCAAAAGGAGTCGAAATACTTGTTGAAGTAGAATAAGCAAGGAAATATTGGGATCTTTGGGGAATTTTATGAAGAAATAGTTCTATGTTATTCTTTCAAAAGAAAAGAAAAGAAAAGAAAAGAAAGATATGTAGTTTGTTTTCAGAAATGAAAAACACATTGTTTATCCAAAAATTTGCTTTTGGAGTTTTGATAAAAGTTCCTTAATACGAGAACTGCACATAAAGCGATTGTGTGACCTTGTTCAATTCAAGGCATCTTGTTGAATGTTTTTTCGTAACCCTGTTAGGTTGATTACCCTTCATTGGATGGATGCCCTTCTTGTAATAGGTTCCTTTGACTGGTGTTTCCTCTGTCCCTAGCCTCTAGATTTACAAGTAGACACTCAAGGCATTGAAATGTGAGCGTTCTCACCTTCTTCCACTAAATGCTCCTCCCATAAAAAGACTTCCTGTTCCTCGCAAGATAAATCTCCCCGAAATAAATAAGTCGGCTTGCCAAATAAATTCTAACTAGTGATATACTTAATTAAGAAGTATATCTTAAATAGAAACAGCACATTCTAGGTTAGTATTTGTATGTTTAATGCGTATAAGAAGTGTTGGAACTACATGCGCTTAGTAAGTACTTAGTTTGCCAGGATTTGAATCAAATTCAGGTGCAAAGTTTTTTTTTTTTTTTTTTTTTTTTTTTTTTTTTTTTGGTAGAATCAGATCGAAACACACCCTTAACTTCTGCTTACCATTTTACTATTCACTCACGATCATCTTACTCTACCTTTATATTTGGTTTTTTATTCATAAAATATGTCAAACAATATCTTACTGGCTTAATTGTCTATTGAAGTATTACTATATTTGGATAACAAGGACGATTTCTCTTAATCTAAATGATTTGATTGTGCTGTCTTAATTTATGATTTTGGTTGTTTCAAATGATTTGCAGCTGCGAGAATATATTGATGACACAGAAGATTATATCAATATCCAGGTAACAAGAAGTGAAAGATTCTTTTTTTTTTTTGAGCTCAACAACAATGGAAGATTGGGGAGATTTGAACCTTTGACCCCTCAGTCGAGGGTACATGCCAATTATGTTGAGCTATGCTCACTTTGGTTGAAAGATTCCGATCACTGATTCGTGATAGATGACCTATTTTTCTTTTTCTTTCTTTTCTGACTTGATGTTTCATGGGTTCTGCAGCTCGACAATCATCGAAATCAACTCATTCAGGTTTTATATCCTTACATGTATCAATGAGATTTCTTTGCTTCCCATATTCTTATTTATTAAAGTTTCCACAATTTTGCTCGGTCTCTTGATCTGCAGTTGGAGCTCTTTTTAAGTTCTGGAACAGTTTGTATGTCTATCTATTCTTTGGTGAGTGCAATATTTGGCATGAACATTCCATACACTTGGAACGACGATCACGGATACATGTTTAAATGGGTATGCAGAAATCTCGACTTTGATTTCTGACTTGAAATGCTGGGACTCGCTCTGAACAAGAACTTATAACCATCATCCTGGTCTTCATTATGTGCAGGTTGTCATTATTTCTGGAGTAGGTTGCGCTATGCTGTTCATCGCAATTGTTTGCTATGCTCGCCTCAAAGGTTTGGTAGGGTCTTGATCCTCTTGCATCGAACAATGGAAGTCGTAAGTCGAACTGTTGGCAATAAGGAAAAAAAAAAAAAAGAAAAGAGAAAGAAAAGGTCCATTGGAGATGAGTTTAGAGTGAAATACATACCTAACTTTACTCACAGTTTCTGTGGGATTATAGGATTTGGAAAAAGAAAAAGAAAAGAAAAGAAAAGAAAGGATAATAAATATGGAAGAAACAGATAAATTGACAACTTGTTTGATTTTATGGCAGATAATTAGCTGCTATAAGAAATCAAAGATCAGCAGGTGGTTCAAGGCTTATTTATTTGATTAACTGGCTTCAGGCGCTATGGATAATTGTATAAAACATCATATAGAATGAAAATTTCTTATTTTAAATGGAAGTAAAGTTATCTTATCTGAAGCAATTTATTGGAGCCAGAATTCTTAGGGACAGGTTTTGTTATAATTTTGTAGACTTATGTCATTTTAGTTTTCTGCTTTTGTTTTTTAGTTTTGGTGAAAACCAAAAGATTAAATATAGTTTGTTAGCTGCCTTCATTTTTGGCTTCAAAGTAAATTAAAAAATTCCAAAAAGAGAGTTTATGTGGTTAATTTCTGACTAGTAATTTTTTTTTTCATTTTCATTTTAGTTTTTAAATATAACAAATGTGGGGTTCGAGGATTTGAATCTTTATAACTTTTAAGAGAGAGTAGATGCCATTTACTGCTCAGCCGCTCATATTGGGCTCAAGTTTGTTAGTGTTTGATTCATTCGTGACTTAAAGGGGAAGATCAATCACATTTTTAAGCCTATTTTGTACTTTTTGGAACTATTTGTAAAATTCTTTTGAAAATAGACCTTTTTTAAAAAATAAAAAATAAAAATTGTGATGAAATGATTTGTGAAATTTGATGTTATTCGGACATTTAAATCACTATTCACCTACTATATCTAAGGTGAAGGTTATATAATCATTATCGACAAATTGGTCCCTACTCTTTTAACTAATAATCACAATAATGTCAACATATATTTATGTTTTCTGATTTTAAAATTGATCTCTCTATATATATTAAAAGAAATAATGCATTCAATTGTGAGGTTATTTTTATTAACGTAAAAAACAACAATGCATTCACTTCTCGAAAAAGCAGGTCATTTTGAACAAAGTAAAAAACAAACTTTAGAAAATAAAAATTATGAAGTTAAATTACTAGTCTAGCCTGTAAACTTTTAAAATTTGTGTCTAAAAAGTTATTGAAGCTCTAAAACATGTTTTTATGCCTAATAGGTCTCTGAGATATTTTGAAATTCTTATAAATTAGTTGATCTTTTGAATATAAAATTAAATCTATGTCTAATAGGGATTCTAAAATTTTATTTTTGTGTCTGGTAAGTCTCTAAATTTAAAGAATAATTCAATGACCTATTAGACATTTCAGAAATATATTTGATATAAAATTAAAAATTCAATGACCATTAAATACTTTCAAAGTTTGGAGAGCTACTACTATTATTAGACACCTTCACAGACTAAATAAACATCTAAAAATTTTGGGACTAAACTTGTAAAATTTAATCTATAGGAATAAAACACCTGAAATATTTAGGAAAATTATGTCAAAGAGCACGTTCACTGTGACGCTCGAGGAAGAGAGGTACATGAATGAACCGAGTCCATATCTGAATGAGAGGGATTCTGAGGATGTGAAAGTATGATGCCCGAGGAAGAAGGTTTCATGCGAGTGATAAGGAGTATATGAAATTATAGTTGAGAAAGACTTAAAAGAATTGATAGCTACTACCTATACCAACAAGGTGCACCTTCCTTTTCGGTGGCTCAATTATAGGAACTCTAAAGTTAAACGTGCTTGGCTTGGAGAAATTCTATATTGCGTGACCTCCTGAGAATTTTCCTAAGAAGCATGTGAGTGAGAATAAAACATGCTAAAAGGACCCGTGTTGGTTTGTGGAGAATGTTTTCACTCTTGCAAGGGGCTCAAAGATGATATGAATGATATGGTGACGTGGCCCCTGCGACCTGGGGCGTTACATTCGCAACCATACATTTCACAAAATGACCCATTAAAAAAAGTATCAGCTTTAGCATTGCTCATCCTTATAAATTTTTTTTATTCTATTTATACCGTTAAATAAATTGTTATATTTGTTGCTTTCAGTTTATCATAAGCCAATTATATTTAGATTAACTATGGATTAATCTAAATTGGACTTATTTTAGTTCTTAAATTGAAGACCCAATTTTGTTGGACCAAAAGCTGGAGGAGCCCATTTGTGTTTTGCATTCTTGATCTCTTAAAACCCATTTTATTTGTATTCCTTTTTTTAATATAAAATGAGTGTATGGGCCTTATTGTGAGAGGTGTGTGAATTGGGTCAAATATTATTATTAGGGTTTTATCAATAGAGAAAGAAAAGAAGAGAGAGAAGGAGGGAAAAAGAAAGGTATTCGTTTTTGGAGAGACTCTTTTTCGATAGAGAGTAAAGAAGAGAGAGAAAATCGATTTGGGGTCTTCTTCTTTGCTAGGTTAAAGTCGAAAGGGAGGAAGAAATTCGACGCCGGAGAAGTTGCAGCTTGAAGAATCGCTGTAGTCCGTGAGGTTGCAGTTCGAGGGGTCGCCACAATCCGTGAATCGCAGCAGTCTGCAGGTCTCTGCAGTCCGTGAGTTGTTTTGGCGAGTTAGACCTCTTTTACTTCTTGCTCGTGATCCTTCTTCCTCTCCAACATGTTGTATTTCTCCTTCTCATTTAATCTTCTTCTTCTTGTTGGTTTATTGCTTAAAAGAATCCAAGAATATTACTCCAAATGTTTGACTCCCCTTTCTTGAAAAAAGATGAGTTTTAGTTGCATGTGGTTTAATCTTTAGATTCTTTTTAGCTCTCTGTTTGAAGCTTTTTCAGATTGATTTCCTGCTGTAAATTATGTATTCTCTTGCATATCTCTAATAAAATTGTCTAGCAAAATCTTAAAACACCTTTGCAAGTGGAGTAGGTCGTTTTATGGTCGAACCACTATAAATTTTGGTGTTCTTGATTGTTCTTTACTGTTTTTCTGCACTTTTTCAATTATGTCCAACCCTTTAAAGTTATCGCTTATAAACTCTCTGTAAACACCTCAAACTGGTCTAAAATTGGTTAGTCAAATTGGATCTTGGCTGAAAATAACATTTGGTATCAGAGTCTTTAATCCTTGTTTTAGAGCATTCTTTCTTGAATTAAAATTTAGTTTGTTGAATAAAATTCTTGGGTTTAAAGAATCTTTAAGTTTTTCAGTATTCTTTAATTCTGATTTTTCTTCAAGAAAACTTGTCCAATTTTGTTCCTTATTTTTCAGGATGAGTGCCAAGTTCGAGGTGGAGCGGTTTGATGGAAAAGGTGACTTCGGCCTATGGAAGATCAAGATGTTGGCCATCCTTCGTCAACAAAAGGTAGATTACGCACTTTTGGAGGCTAAGAAAATTCCAAACAACATAACGACAGACCAATTGAAAGAGATAAATAAGGTAGCTCACAACCTTATAATTCTTTATTTGTCTGACACAATTATAAGACAAATGCGTAGTGAGGACATCGCTGTTAAACTTTGGACAAAATTAGAATCTACATACCAAGTAGCATCGATTTCAAGCAAAATATTTTTAAAATCTAATTTCTTTAGTTTTAAAATGGACTCTAGTAAAAGCATGAAAGATAACCTAGATGAATTCCATAGAGTAGTTTCTGAAATGAAAAATATAGGTGAATTTTTTTTTCTGATAAAAATCATGTTGTAGTCCTGATTAATTCTTTGCTTGAATCTTATAATGATGTGAAACCTGCTATGAAGTTTGGTAGAGATACTTTTTCCACTGAAATTGTTTTAAATTCCATTAGAGTAAAAGAACAAAAACTAAAAGAAACCAAGAAGTCTAATAGTGAGACTTTGTACGTTAGAGGGAGATCAGTGAATAAGAAAAAGCATAGAAGCAAGAGTAGGGGTAGATCAAAATCTAAGGGGGCTAGTAATAAGAGGTGTTATCATTGTAAAAAAGAAGGCCACATTAGAAGGTTTTGTCCTGACCTTAAGAATAAAAAGTCGTCGGGTAAAAGGAAAGAGAAGTCTAATGTAGTAAACCTTAGTGAAGAGTACAACCACTCACTTATGGTTAGTAAGTCTAGAGAAGATGACACTTGGATCCTAGATTCAGGTTATTCTTTCCATATGAACCCTAATAGAGAATGGCTAGAAGACTTTCAAATCGGTGTAGGAGGTAAAGTCATGTTAGGGAACCAACACTTTTTATTATAGAAGGTCAAGGAACAATACGCCTTAGGCTTCATGACGGAAATATTAGGCTTCTAACTGGAGTTAGGTACGTACCTGAAGTTAAAAGAAACCTAATATCCCTTAGCATGTTAGATAAGCAAGGGTACACCATTAAGTTACAAGGTGGTGTTCTAAAAGTCATGAAGGGAAGCTTAGTTGCGATGAAAGGGCTTCTTAAGGATACCTTATACTCTTTAGAGGGTTCAACGGTCATAGGGTCAAGTGATCTAGTTAAAGAGAGTTACAATTCCAAAATTACCCTTTGGCATAAACGCTTAGGTCACATGAGTGAGCAAGGAATTAGGGAGTTAATAAAACAACAAGTAATTCCTAGCATAAAAAATGTAGACCTAGATATGTGTGAGCATTGTGTTTATGGTAAAAGTAAAAGAGTAAAATTTAGAAAGGGTGGTCACTCTGCTAATGAAAAACTAGAATATGTGCATGCTGACTTATGAGGCCCATCTAATGTTGTCACTAATGGTGGGGCTAGATATTTCTTACCCATTATTGATGATTGTACTAGAAAAGTTTGAGTTTATCTTCTGAAAAATAAATCTGATACTTTTAATAAATTTGTTAAATGGGTAACCTATGTTGAAAACCAAACTGACCTTAGAGTTAAGAAACTTTGGACTGACAACGGGCTAGAGTTTTGTAACCATGAGTTTAAAAACTTTTGTAAGTCTAAAGGCATAGCAAGACACTTGACTATTGTAGGGACACCTCAACAAAATGGGGTCGCTGAGAGAATGAATAGAACCCTTATGGAAAGAGTTAGGTGCATGTTGTCTGATTCACAACTTCCTCAAAGTTTTTGGAGGGTAGCTGTTGCAACAACATGCTATATAATCAATATGAGCCCATCTACTGCTATAGATTTAAAAATACCTCAAGAGCTTTGGCAAGGTAGTCTCTCTGATCTATCACACATGAAAGTCTTTGGGTGTTTAGCTTAATGCTCATTCAAAAGAGGGAAAGTTAGACCCAAAGGCTAAGAAATGTGTTTTCCTAGGACATCCCGAGGGTGTTAAGGGATATAAACTATGGTGCCTAGACCCAAACTCACAAAAAATCCTAATAAGTAGAGATGTTGTCTTTAATGAAGGAAAAATAAGGCATGTAGAAGAAAAGATTGAGTCTATCCCTAAAAGTCCACCTAGTTCCACTGAAATTGTTTTAGCTAGTCCTCATTCCACTTCCCATAGTGATAAAGTAGATGAGCCAATAGTAGAACATGATGCTTCACCATCTACCTTAGATCAATCACCTACACATAAAGTTGTTAATGGGGAAGAGGAAGAAGATAGTCAAGATTTAACAAATTATCAGTTAACTAGGGATAGAGTTAGGAGAACCATTGTAGCTCCCACTAGGTTTGGGTATGCTGACCTTATATCCTATGCCCTAGTTATAGCTAATCAGTTTATTAATCAAGAACCACAAACTTTCAATGAAGCCGTAAATAATAAAAATAAAGATAAATGGTGGACCGCAATGAAAGAAGAGTATGGTTCTTTGATTAAAAATCAAACTTGGGTTCTTGTTAATAAACCATTAAAAGCTAAAACTGTAGGTTGTAAGTGGATTTATAAAGTCAAAGAGAACCCTTTAGAAAACAACAAGCCTAGGTTCAAGGCTAGGTTAGTAGCCAAAGGGTTTACTCAAAGGGATGGTATAGACTATGATGAAGTTTTTTCCCCCGTTGTAAGACACACCTCTATTAGAATTTTGCTTGCCTTTGTTGCTCACTTTGATCTTGAGTTAGAGCAGAAAGATGTAAAGACCGCTTTCTTGCATGGTGAGCTTGAGGAGACCATTTACATGGACCAACCACCTGGATTCGAAGCTCCCAAATAAGAAAAGAAGGTTTGTCTTCTTAAGAGATCGTTGTATGGTTTAAAGCAATCCCCATGCCAATGGTATAAAAGGTTTGATTCCTATATGTTATCTATTGACTTTTGTAGAAGTAAGTATGATAGTTATGTGTATTTCAAACAAATATCTGAAGTTAATATTGTTTACTTGCTTTTATATTTGATGACATGTTGATTGCTTGCAAAACCATGCATGAAATAAATAAGTTAAAGAATCTCTTAAAGACGGAGTTTGAAACGAAAGACTTAGGCAATGCAAAAAGAATATTAGGAATGAATATTATTAGAGATAGAAAAGAGAAGAAACTATATTTGTCTCAAAGTGTATATATAACAAGACTAGTTAAAAGATTGAACATGCATGATAGTAGGAATGTTAGTATTCCTTTTGGCAAGCATTTTAAACTATCCGTTGATGATTCACCTAAGACTCCAAGTGATATTGATGAAATGCATAACATTCCATATGCTAATATTGTTGGGAGTCTTATGTATGCCATGGTTTGTACTAGGCCTAACCTTGCTCATCCACTTAGTGTTGTTAGTAGATTCCTTGCTAATCTTGGTAAACAACATTGGAATGCTGTTAAGTGGATTTTGAGATATCTTGCATGTCATACAGATTTATGTCTTGTTTATGATGGAGCAAATATAGTTGATAGCAAGAATATTGAACTTATTGGATATGTTGATGCCGATTATGCTACTGATATAGATAAACGTAGATCTTTGACTGGTTTTGTGTTTAGATTGTTCAATTGCACAATTAGTTGGAAATCTAGTTTACAGTCTATAGTTGCTTTATCTACAACTGAATCTGAGTATATTGCATTAACTGAAGCTATTAAGGAATCTTGGTGGCTTAAGGGAATTGTATCTGAATTATGTTGTAGTGATAATGTTTCTGTGACTGAGCATTGTGATAGTCAAAGTGCTCTACATTTATCTAAAAATCATTCTCACCATGAAAGAACTAAACATATTGATGTTAGGTATCATTTTGTAAGAGATGTCATCAATGATGGTTTAGTTTCTGTTAAAAAGGTTGCTACTGATTTTAATGTTGCTAATATGTTTACTAAAACATTACCTTGTGATAAATTTAACCTTTGTGTGAGAAGGTTGCAACTTGATCGTAGTTGATATCGTTTTTGCCTTTGGGCCTTATTTAAGAACTAACTACATTAGTCGTTTTATTAGTTTATGATAAATTGAAATCAAAGTGAAGTTTGTTATATTTGTTCAATTTATCATAAGCCAATTATATTTAGATTAACTATGGATTAATCTAAATTGGACTTATTTTAGTTCTTAAATTGAAGACCCAATTTCATTGAACCCAAAGCTGGAGGAGTCTATTTGTGTGTTTTCAGTCTTGATCTCCTAAAACCCATTTTATTTGTATTCCTTTTTTTTATTATAAAATGGGTGTATGGGGGCTTATTGTGAGAGATGTGTGAATTGGGTCAAGTATTATTATTAGGGTTTTATCAATAGAGAAAGAAAAGAAGAGAGAGAAAGAGGGAAAAAGAAGGGTATTTGTTTTTGGAGAGGCTCTTTTTCGATAAAGAGAGTAAAGAAGAGAGAGAAAATTGATTTGGGGTATTCTTCTTCGCTAGGTTAAAGTCGAAAGGGAGGAAGAAATTTGACGCCAGAGAAGTTGTAGCTTGAAGAATCGCTGCAGTCCGTGAGGCTGCAGTCCGAGGGGTCGCCACAGTCCGTGAATCGCAGTAGTCCGAGAGTCTCTGCAGTCCGTGAGTTGTTTCGGCGAGTTAGACCTCTTTTACTTCTTGCTCGTGATCCTTCTTCCTCTCCAACAGGTTGTATTTCTCCTTCTCATTTAGTCTTCTTCTTCTTGTTAGTTTATTGTTTAAAAGAATCCAAGAATATTACTCCGAATGTTTGACTCCCCTTTCTTGAAAAAGGATGGGTTGTAGTTGCATGTGGTTTAATCCTTAGATTCTTTTTTGCTCTCTGTTTGAAACTTTTTCAGATTGATTTCTTGCTGTAAATTCTGTATTCTCTTGCATATCTCTAATAAAATTGTCTAGCAAAGGCTTAAAACACCTTTGCAAGTGGAGTAGGTCGCTTGATGACCGAACCACTATAAATATTGGTGTTCTTGATTGTTTTTTACTGTTTTTCTGCACTTTTTCAATTCTGTCCAACCCTTTAAAGTTACCTAAAATCGCTTATAAACTCCCTATAAACATCTCAAACTAGTCTAAAATTGGTTAGACATAGGATTTGGATCTTGACTAAAAATAACATTTGGTATTAGAGCCTTTAATACTTGTTTTTACAACATTCTTTCTTGAATTAAAATTTAGTTTGTTGAATAAAATTCTTGGGTTTAAAGAATCTTTAAGTTTTTCAGTATTCTTTAATTATGAATTTTTTTCTTCAAGAAAGCTTGCTGTCCAATTTTGTTACTTATTTTTCAGGATGAGTACCAAGTTCAAAAAACAACCCAAAAAACTCACTACGCAAGCATACACAATCGTAGGTAGTAATTGGTGAACAAGGTCGATCCCACGAGGACTAAAGTTTGCAAAAATTTGTAAAGTTGAGTAATGTTAAACTAGTCTTAAAGCTTCTAAATAACCCAAAAAAATAACTAAAACGAGCTTGACACAAAAGAGATAGAATCTAGCTAGCTAAGAACGATAAACAACTTAAATAGACAATAAACAAGCTAAGAAATAAGCGATTAAAGCGTTGGAATTTATGGAAATGAACTTCTAAATTCTGTTGTCTAATGTTGTAGCAATGCTACCACATTGCTGTCACACTGCTGTACTGTGTAGAAACGGAAAATTATGAAATAAATTCCGAAAATTATTTCTAACCTTCGAATTGCAGCTTAAAAACAGAGTTTTACATATGTCTATGAAAACCTAGCTTTTAAACATAAATTTAACTTGAATTTCCCTAAGTTTACAAGCCAAAAGTATATGTCTATACTTTTGGAATCCTTTATTTTTCAAGACAAAGATCTACTTGCATTGCTTATGCTTTTTCCATTCATTTTAACCTTTTCAGAATTAAAACAAACTAATATTCAATCCTAAGGTGATCAATCTTAAGAAGAACATCAAACAATGAACACCCATAGGCAACCTACACAAATATAACAATTCTCCAACAAAAGAATTTCAAAATTTAGAGTTTCATTCCATAAATTCCAACTTAAAACAGTTAGTTCATGGTTTCCATAGAGAAATCAAACACAACAAATCTAAAGATCATAAACATGCTGAAAGATGGGAGTCAAGGTTACAAGAAAAGGCCTAACTAAATAACTTTTAAACCAATCTAGCTAGGAAAAGAAGAAAGCAAACTATAAAGAGAAGGAGAAGAAAAGAGGAAGCAAAGATTGGCTGAGGACTGATGCAGCAGCAACAACCGATCTTCCCTTCTGCAACTCACGATCGATGATGAAGCTCTCCTTTTCTGCCTCCTGTTTTTTCGATAACGTAAACCCTCATGTTTTCATCGATTTCTTCTTTTCCAAATTAGGGTAGGATTTTTTTTCTTTTGTTTTTGCACCCCAAGTCCTTCCATTCTTCTCTTTTCTCTAAAAAGCCAAAAGCCACTTGAAAAATAGAATTTTAGCCAAAGATTACGTCATCCCAAATGGTGGGCCCCACATTTGACTAATCTGCCCCGAAGTCAATGCTGTGACATTGCTACCACATCGAAGAAATTAGTGTTGCAGCAATGCTGTGACATTGCTACCACAATGCGAATTCTTCTTCTGCTCTTAAAATCCAAAGCTGCAGCAATGCTGCCACAACATTCACTTTCCTCATACACCACACAGCAAAACAAAAGCAAAACTCAAAGCACAACACCCAACACAACACCCAACAAACAAGCAACACAACAAAATAACAAGGCACAAAACACTAAAGTTAACCTAACAAAACAAGAAAATGAACAACTAATACGAAACTCACTAAACACAACATTCAGTGAACAACACACTAAGAAAAACGAACAAAACACGCACACAACTCAATTTTGAGTGAAAGAAAGCAATGAAAAATGCTAAAAATAATCCCATTTCATGGGATTATCATTCGAGGTGGAGCAGTTTGATGGAAAAGGTGACTTTGGCCTATGGAAGATCAAGATGTTGGCCATCCTTCGTCAACAAAATATCGATTACACACTTTTGGAGGCTAAAGAAATTTCGGACAACATAACGGCAGACCAATTGAAAAAGATAAATAAGGTAGCTCACAGCCTTATAATTCTTTATTTGTCTGACACAATTATAACTATATATAAACTTTTATAGTTAAATATAACGTAAAATAATGAAATTGTACATGGTATATAAACATCATTAGTGATATGAAACATTCTTGAAAATACTCGACGTCAAATATATAATATTAAGTATATTGAAAAAAACAAGTATACATGGAAGTATAGTATATTTACCTTTGTATATAATTTTATTATATTTTATATAGGCAATAAGTATAGTTATATTCACAGACATATATTTTATAAACATAGGTAAACCACCGTCATTTTGTATTGATAATAATCTCATTAATTTTGAGATAATACCTTACAATATATAGTTATGATATCATAACATGATCTATCTTTTTTAGACCTTAATGTTCAATAGGTTCCTAAATATATATTTTGTTTTATATTGTACCCATAAATATATATGTTGAGGTATAAAATATATACATCAATATGTAATCATTCTATATGTTTGAGATGAAATGATAATCTTATTATATTCTCATATATATGTGACGTCCGTTTAAATCAAGTATGTTAAGGTTGGATTTCTGGTTCAATGTAAAATTTCACTGGTTCAATGTAAAATTTCACTGACTCAAGTAGAAATTACTTAGTTAGTTGGGTCCGAATTTAGAGTTTCAAAATGTTCGAGGCAAGTTCATTGTTTTGTTTTATTTTTTTTTGTTTTAAAAAAAGACCTTAACAAACCCACCTGGATCTATTTAATTCAGGTCGTTTATAGCCTGAAGAATAAGTTTTCCTAGTCTCTCCTCCCCCTTTGAGTTCGTGTCGGTCCCTGCAAATCAATCGTAGATCGAAAACGTTTAGGTGGACAACTTTTCCTTTCCTTCTTTCTTTTTCTTTCTTTTTTATTTTTTTTATTTTCTTTTCTCTCCAGTCGAAGGACTTCCCTGAGGGCTCCCTTTTCGCCTCACCTCCCCGCTGCCAGGTCGTTCATCACCGACCTCGGACCTTATCCTTTTCCCCTCCGATTGTGATGCCGACGTCTCCCCCTTCGTTCATTCAGTCGCACTGCCTCCCTCCTTGTTGATCGTCGCCGACCAACGAACCCACCAGCTGCTCGACCTTGTCGTTCATTCCGTGCCACCGATCATTGTCGTTGTGGGTCATGCAGATCGTGCAAGCCCCGACCTTCTTCACTCAATGAATCATGCGCCCGCCCAATTCTTCCTCCTTCTCGTCCGTCGTCTTCGCCGACTTCTTACTCGTGCCTTTGTTTCTGCCGGTAAGTACATGAATTCAGGGTTTTCCTTTTCCCTCGTGAAGCCGAGGCACACCAGAGGACCTTGGTCTCATTTTCGTGTCTTTTCCTTTCATTAATTGTGTGGTGTTGGTGTGGTTTGGGTAGGTATATAAGCTAGGGTGCAGTTCAGAATTAGAGAAGTTCGACGAGAGCTTTTAGCATGAGAACTCAACTCGACGTCGCCTTTTCGCGTGGTGGTTGGAAGCTCCATTGGGTCATTGATTCATTCAATATTTATGGGGTGTTTGGATCGTAGAGTTGGGTTGAGTTGAGTTGAGTTGTGTAGAGTTGTTTTGTCAGCAAGTTCTTAAAATCAGTGTTTGGTTTGCAGAGTTGAGTTGAGTTGAGTCACGAATTCAGTGTTTGGTTTGCAGAGTTGAGTTATTATGTTAGGGGTATCTGGTGCAATTTTTTGTAAAGTGAATAAGTCTGATTTTTTGTAACTTTTTTTCTTTACTTTTTTTATTTCCACCAAATCAATTGCAAACATATTTGTCTACAATTTCAAAACTTCATTATGAGATCAATTACAAATTTACAATATATATTACCATTTGCAAGATGTATGGGATATTTAGAATAGTACTGGATATTGAGATTGATATCAATTTTTCTTCTCCCTTAAAAATCATTTTTATCTTATGTAAAGTGAAAAATCTGATTTTTTTTGTGACTTTTTTTTCCTTACTTTGTTTTCACAACAAATCAAATACAAACACATTTGTCTACAAATTCAAAACTCAATTATGAGATCAATTATAAAATTACAATATATATTACCATTTGCCAAATGTATATTAGGGATATATGCAAAAGTAATGGATATTGGGTTTGATATCAATATTTCTTTTGCAATAAAATTCATTATTTAGAACTTTTACTCTTCAATATGAACTTTATTTTTTTTTATGCACATGTTCACCACTACTTTTTTATTTTAATTTAGGTATGTATTAATTTAATATTAATACTTTGCATATGAAGAGTGTTTATTTGAATTTGTCTAAATACATGCATTGTCTATGGACATCTTTAGAATGAAATAGATAGTTTACCTTGTGAAGATGTTAAAAATATGCCAACATACTTAAATATTTTATGTCATATTGAAGTTGCATATCTACAAAATATTAGATTGTCATCAAGGTCCTAGTAGCAACGTTATGCTACCAAATTTTTCGGTGCAGGCGGTGTTGCTTAGTAACGTTCCTAGGAAATTTTGAGTTTGAAAAATTAGGGTCGTTACAGTTGGTTTCAGAGCATTTGTTTTAGATTTTGCATACTCGCCTACATCGTAGGCAACGTCCTTATAGCCTCTCGCAGGAAGTTGCCTCGTTATCTCCAGGTTTGCTTTTATTTTGTAAAGTAGTTAAAGTTATTTGAGTTGCTTGTGTGTTGACACTTGTTATGCTATGCTTTTGACTTCTTCGTTCTTGTGCTAAGGTAGTTTAGAGTTTAAGTTTAGATTATGGCTCGAAGACGCGACCGTTGTAAAGTTCTAGCAACTTTCAAGGACAAAAGTTTTTCTTAGATGAGTATATTGTGACGCCCCGTAAAATTAGATGTTTTAATTGTATTTGTTTTAAATTTGAATCTTTGGATAATAAGATCAGGATTAGGAAAAGGTGTTTCAAAGTTTAAAAAATGATTAGGATTTCTATTTTAAAAAGGCTTAGGATTTCTTTTTTTAAAAGGATTAGAATTCATTGTCTAAAAGGATTAACACTTTTTGTGCATATTTAAACTAGAGTATTAGCAACTTAAAGGCACACTTCAAAACTCTCCTCATCTTCTTCTTTTCTCCACTTTCTTAATCTCGTCGGAGAGTCGTCGGACTGTTGTCGGAGAGTTTTCGAACTGTCGTCGGAAAGCCGTCGGACCGTCGCCGGAAAGTACTGTACGGTTGAGTTAACAACTCAACTCCATGGAGTTGGGTTATTAAGTCACCGATTATAATTGTTGGTGAACCAAACAAGGAGTTGGGTTATTAACCCAACTCAACCCAACCCAACCTCACAAACCAAATACCCCCTTAGAAGTTTGTTATGTGTCACTAACACGCACACGTGGGTTAGTATTTTCAGCTTGGGACCAACCCCTTACCGTATTTAGGGCCAACTATGATACTTTTGTGCGATGCCGTAAAGTTTAGTTTGTATATAGGTTGTTGATTTGCTTTAGCTGCTCTGGCTGGTTGTAAAGGCGAGTTCTAGGGCAACATAAATGACCTATCGTTCTTTTGTCTTATTTAGGCAAGTTTGTCTCGGACTTTTGAAGAAGTAGTTGTTTAGTGGAACCTCAACCCACTTGGATTTGCGCACAAGCTCCTAAGCAGGAGAGATTGTTGTGCATAGTGGTTACCTTTGTACTGCATTGTTGTTGAAACTGATTGCGTAGCGTGCTTGGCTAGGAAGGAGAGTATTTTCGTGAATATCTGGTTTTGGTTTATTATGTGTTGAGCAAGTTATTTGTATGATTTATCTAGCAATCAGGTTAAGTGACTATGTATTTAACTTGAACGGTGTTGCTTAACTTGTCGTGGAACTCTGTTAAATACCTAAACTTTCGAGATATCGAACTGCTTGGGCTGTTATACATGACTTGTGCTTGTTGTGTCGTAGGGCGGAATGATTCAAGAGCGTGGGGTGTGAGGAGTATGGGCGAGTAGGTAACAAGACCAAACACTAGGGGTTGTGGATCCTTAGTTGCCTGAAATTATGCTACTGAACTTGAACCCACTACCCTTGAGAAATTCTAGTTAGTCCAAGGCCTCGGGTTGGCGATAACGAGACGAGTGGTTGGGAGAGAGACCCTTCATCCCATGAGATGACTTAGGGGCGTTACCCCAACAGGACAGGTGGTTGGGCGAGACCCTTCATCCGACGAGAGAATTTAGGGGCGTTACCCTGACGAGATAGGTGGTTGGGAGAAAGACTCACCATTCGACGAGATGGCTCAGGAGTGTGCCCGATGAGCAGAAGTGGTGGATATGGTCCTTAGTTCGACGAGGGAGCTCATGGGTGATTCTCGATGAGCTCGAGGAACGTATGGACGTGTTCCCTCCATCTGGTATACATGACATGAGGGGAAAATCCCCATTACTAGGGTGTGAGAGTGAGTCACTTCCTCTCACCGCTATTCACCGACCTAGGATATAAGACCAGGAATTAGAACTAGAAGTATCGGGTTTAAGGCGTAGTGTTTGAGTTGCCTTTGGTTGTGTTTCAGGCGAAGGCCTAATTGCGTGTTACTAGCTAGACTTGTTTGAACGTAAGTGGGCTGCTTACTGAGTATGTTTATACTCACCCGTCTTCTTTCATGTTTTTAGTTGCAGGTGCGAAACCATGAGGCGACTGACGATGACGACCTGACGAGGTTGTGGAGGCGCTCATTCTTCCTGTAGCTAAGCTTAGTTTCATTTTTAGGTTGAATGCTTAGTTGTTAGCTTCTGAACCTTGAGAGTGTTTGTGAACTCCATTCTAAGTGTTTTTCCCTGTGCTCGACTCCTAGCTTGTTAGATTGATATTTCTATTGAACTTTTTTATTTCTATTTGAATTTTTGTTCCAGTTGAATCTCTATTGCTGACTGGAGCCCAACCTAAATTTTAGATGAAGTTTGGTGGAGGCTGGTACCTTTATGCGTAAGAAGTGCTTTATTGTTGTCTTACAGGTCTTAGAAAATTTTTTGTTTTCTCCTAGTTACACTGTTATACTTCCGAAATTTCGGCGCAAACGGCGTGGCGGAGTGACTTCCCTAACTAGGTTCGTCCCAGGTTTTAGGGTCGTTTCAATATATATATATATATATACACACACATACACACACACTACCCCTACTATATTCTTAGATATATATTATATATACCTTTACGTATGAAGAATGAAATAATCGATAACAGAAAGAGCTGTCTAGTTTTTAAAATTCCTAGATTTTAGAGAAAAATCGTAAAAATCTTTCATCTATTTTATTTCTTATACAAAATAAATGGTGTTTGGAGAGAAATATATATGTTTCAATAATTATGATGAATATCCCTATATTTTATTTCTTATATATGTGTATATATATTAGAAGGATAGATGAATAATGTTCCTCTAGAATTGACTTTTATTTGACTTGAAAAGTGGCAGAGTCAATATTAGTATCAAAACTTGCCATTTTTGTTTCAAATTTCGTTCTAAATATGCTATTCATGTAGTTAACCGGCCAATATTTATTGGTCTAATTTTTATTTTAGTCTATAAACTTTCTTGTGTTATTTCATTTTGATCCTTATTATTTCGTTTTGCATTGAATATTTTGCTTTTTTTTTTCGAGCTATTCAAGTGAATGGAAGATTCAAGAGGTCCCTATGGAGCCTAGAAAGTAGTCATATATTTTGTTTTTCTAGTTGGTGAGTAAATAAAATAGGTATTTGAAGGCGGGTGTGTAATAGATCAGATTCAATGTAACATTTTCAAAATGGATACAAATTTATGTTAAACAATAAAACAAAATGACCAATATAAAGATTGATTTTGTTTTAAATAAAAAAAACTTAAGAATTAAAATAAAATATTTAAAACTTTAAAAACTAAAGCTGAGTTGAAATTACTTTTGAAAAGATAAAAAAAATACTTTTAACCAATATAAGTAGTTATATCGGTTTTATTTTTTTTTAAAAAAGAAAGGTAGTAATATAGGAAAAATCATCATGAAAGTTCCAAAATCACTTAAAAAGAACTTGAAACACATGGAAAACAATTAACCAATACTTTTTCCAAATCTGTTGATAGAAGAAGTGCTTCAACATTTTCTTTTTAAAAATCACCCTAAACTCATAACAGAGCTAACAAGTTTGAAAGTTGATGAATCCAAATAAGATTAAAAAAAAGGATAAATTTTAAGTCACATTCTCATATTTGCTAATATAGCAATAGGATTATAATTTTGTAAATACAACCATTTTTTTTTAATTTTTTCGCATGCATATTTATACATTTTTACGGATTTTCTTTCTCATCTTACCGTATATGACTGATATAACATTTTTATTACATGCTAATAGACATCTATTATTGAAGAGCTGTTTGTTTTTTTTAGAATCTAGATAATTAGATTCTTCAGATGTCTGAAATTCTAGATATTTAAAAATATTAATGTCCGACATTTTAGATAATCATATTTTTTTAAAGAATAATTTATGAGAATGTATGATAATATAAAGATAACTATGTTTGTTTTGTAGGATGAGTGGATGAAAATATCTTAAGATTATGTGTTATACCAATAGTGCTCTTACTAATCTCTTCGTATTTACATATTAATTTAATATAATTTAAATTTATATAACATTTTGGTGTTTCTTAATTTACAATGTTTTATTTTTATATCAATTTAGTTTATACTATTAATAATTATATATTTTTTATTTTGTAAAACAAATTAATTTTATATAAGTTTGAGACTTTATAAAATATTTATTGTATAGTTAAAATATGATCATTCATTAGTGCACAATACGTTAACTTATTTTTAATTACAAAATAAAAGTGTGAAATAAAGAAAAATGAAAGAAAAAATATATAAAAAATGAAGGGAAAATATATTATTAGAGGAAACTGAATTAAGTGAATACATGTTTGGCAGACGTGTTTTCGGAAACTGTTTTCGGATTTTGTGATCCAAATAGTATAAATTTTGAAAACAACATTTTTATGTTTTCATTGTATCCAGATTCCGAATTTGAAATTTTAAAATGTAGAATTATATTAAAGAAAGATAAAAGCTTAATAAATATAGTATTTCATGTTTATAAACTTAATTTATTTTTGTTAAATAAAAATATGTATAAAATAATATATTATAAAATATAAAATAATAATTATATAAAATTTATATTAAAAAATATGTCATAAATTAATTAATAATGTCTTATATTTAACCTAATATTTTGTTTTGCAACTACAACTAGTTTTATGATCTATAAATATATTATAGAACACACTTTAAACTATTGTTTAAAATGAAATCAAATTTCTAAATTTACTACCAAACACATATCTGAAAACATGAAATACAACTCTGTTTTCATTGAATCCCTTGTTTTCAAATTTTTGTTTTCAGATTACCTACCAAACATGCTCGTATGAACATCTTGACGTAAATCAAATTTTGTTTTCAAAAGGGTATTTAAAAATGTTGTTGCCAAAATCTGGACAAGTGAACTCACCTGTCCTTCTCGTGACAACAACTGTAATACTTGTATTCAGGGAGGAGACACGTGACCTACAAAATAATGGAAACCTGCACACCGGTGTGGTGCTTGCCACACAGGCTCCGATGCTTAAGTCAGCAAGAGAGTTTTAGGAGTTTAGTAATTGTCTAGAGAATGAGAACTTGCCCCTCTCTTCCTTGGAGGAGAGTTTAAATAATTTTCTTCTAGGGTTTCTTTCAGATTCCTCATAGGAATTGGATCATCGTAGATCAGATTGGGGTAGGAGGTGTAGCCACCTATTTTTGTCCGGCTCATTTTTAATTAATTGTTAGATTATCATTATTTATATTTTTTTTTGTATTTTTGTATTTTGCTCATTTTTTTTATGTGTTGATTTGTTATTTGTTAATTTTACCATGTGTTTTTTTTTAAAATGTTGGGGGAATCTTTTTTTTTTTTAAGAGGAAAAGACAAAATTTTGATTAGGTATGTTTTGCTTTTTAATTTCATTGTCCAAAATGTTGTTGGTCTTGTTTAGGTGTAAGTTCTTTTTGGCATAGGTTTTCAAATTGCAACAAATTGTGGTTTTGGTTTTATGCACAAAAGAGTAATGGTTTTGGTCTTTATATACATCTCATTCTCTTCTTCAAACACAACTCACAAAAAACCCTACTTCTTCTACATTCCCACACATCATTTCTCATCCATTCTCAACTTTACAAAAACTCCATAACCAAATACCTTCACAACCATAAAGATGGAGAGTTTTTTTTTTTTTGTAAAAAACATACTCCAAAATCCCATAGCACAAAATAACCCTAGCTTAGTTGGAGGTTGCATTTGGTAGGATTTTGTTCCAAGGATCCACACCTCAAACAACAAGCTAGGTTGTTTGTTCTTGACACCAACTTTTTGATCTTCATCTTTATTTCGAAATGTCCCCGAAAAACAATAGTTGAGTAAGGGTTTTATGAGTTTTTCTTTCATTTTTGTTGTTCATTACATATTTCTTTTTTACTTTTATTACAATGTGAATATTTGTCTATTTTATTGTTATGTTTTGCTTCTAACTTTATCTTTAACTCCATCTCTAAATCTCCCTGAAAAAACAATAGTTGAGTAAGGATTTTATGAGTTTTGTTTTCATTTTTTTTTGTTTATTACATCTCTTTTTTACTTTTATTATCATGTGAATTTTTGCCCTTTTTTTTTTGTTTGCATTAATGTCTAAGATCTTTTGTTATGTTAATTTTTACTAACTTTATTTTATGATTTACTTCCCCTACTTATCTATCATTTTCTTTTCTCCATATTTCTTCTTCTTGGCTCTTGAGTTTATTGTACTAAAGGAGAGAGAGAAGAAAAAAAAAGAACAAGAGAAAAAAGAAGCAAAAGTGTTGTGAAATTAAAAAAAAAGATGGTTATGTAACATACCTTAGATTAGTTAAGTATGGGTGAATAGAGTTATTTCAATATTTTTCTTTCTTGTAATTGTTAGCATATTTGTGCACGATATTTATTTCTTATGATCAATTTGTTATGTTAAGCATGATTTATCTTTAAATTGCATTTGCATTTTATTTTTTAAACTTAATTTATTTTGATTATCGTTCATGGTTTCAATTTTTTTTTTTTTTTTTTGCAAACTTATTTTCAAACCTTAAACTTTGTTTGTTTTTTTGGGGTTTACAATGTTTTATAACTAAAAAAAATGTTATTTCCAACATTTTTTATTTTTTTAAAATTATTTTTTATTTATAAAAAAATATTCCTACGACGGAATCTAGAAATATTTGGGAGTCCGATTTTCTAGAATTCTTGAGGTGAGGGATCATTATCTTTGGGAGTCCGAGATTTTGATCCAAAGAAAAAAATGAATTTAATTAATTTTTTTTTTTAAAAAAAAACTTTCTTTTATGAAGGCTATCCTATGATTGTTTTGAAAAAAATTGTAAAATTTTCTCATATTCTTGAGGTTATGTTATTTCTAGAATCTTGGGAATTATTTCAATATAGCCAAATTGATGGATTTGAATCCACTTATTTTATGGGGTCATGACTCCAATATTGGAGTAATGAGGGATAAAATAAGACATTTTTTTTTAAAAAAAAAATCTTTTACTTGAATTAAACTTCTCTCCTTAAATCTTTTTTTTTTGCAATTCAAGATTAAATTTTGGCCACCGTTTTTTTTAACGGGTGTTGTGGGGTGCTAACACCTTCCCCATACACAAACAACTCCCGAATCCAAATTCTGGTTTTCGCATACCACTTTTTTTAAAAAAAGTTATTTTATTTTGGTGCCCAATCACACCATAAAAAAGATTGGTGGCGACTCCTTTTAAATATCCCTATTTTGAGGACGTCGGCCGCTCCGCGTCGCAGGTACGTGGCGACAGCTTGGCGACTCTGCTGGGGACTATGAGGTTCCACCTCGAGGATTTGGCCATTTGTTATTCTTGATTTTTTTTTATTTATTTTGTTCCTTTATTTGTACTTTTGTGCTTTTTTTTTCTTGCATTACTTTTGTTTTGTTTCACACACTATCACAAGCCCTCTACCCAGGCTTTTCCTAATAGGATTAGAATTGAGGACGGAGTAGTGTCGACCTTCGAGAAGCTTATGCTTCCGTGTAGGCACACGAAAAATCCTCACTCAATTTGGTCGCATGATCATGTATGATTGTGAGACCATTTTGAGGACCTGTATTGTCTAGGTTTTTAGACCCAACCTCACCTGTTTGAAGGCCTTGTTATTTATTTATTTGCTTCATTTATTTATTTATTTTGTCTCACACACTATCACAAGCCTCCTACCCGGGCTTTTTCCTAATAGGGTTAAATTTGAGGACGAAGTAGTGTCGACCTTCAAGAAGCTTATGCTTCCGCAAGCGAGCACACGAAAAATCCTCACTCAAGATGATCATGAAACTGTTAAGACCATAATCATTTTTGGGACCTGTGTCATTTAGGACCTTTAGATATAACCTCACTTTGATTGAAGTTTTTTGTTGTCGCATCTTCATTTAAGTCGACTATTAGACTCACTTTCTTTAAAAAAAAAGTCTTAGGATGGTAGACACCAATTTGCCCGGGGCATTCGCCAAAAAAATCCACCCCTGAGGGGAACTCGTTGAAAATAGTGTTCCAGCAGATTGGGCAAGAGTCATTAGAGACTATTTGGCCAAGAGTCATAGAGGTCCCAGTCCATTGAGACTGAGCATGGGAATGTACTACTTTAGGATGCTACTATAAGCTTTAAGCATCAAATTGAGAATATATGGAAAAGAAAAATGAAGTAGTAATGGAAGACTACACGCGACTAAAATACGAGATCGACTGATGACGACAAACTTTTGTAATGTGGAAAAAAAAAAGTATAGAAATTTAAGATGCCATTATGGTGATTAAACGAAAGGTTGAACAAGTGGTTGAGAAGTTAAAACTGTTTGCTTGAAGAGCAAATCAATTTGCCAAAAGGGCTTATACTCTTCGACAAGGTATCGTACCCACATAACCTAGTGATGAAGACTTGATTAGGTTCCTAGGGGTGATAGGACGAGATCTCAGGCATTTTTGGGTGTTACCATTAGGTCAAAATAACTCTTTTTTTATATATATATATATCGTTTGAAGTTTGTGTAGTAGTTGACTTTGACTTTGAAATAGATTTTTTTTTCTTGCATTTCGTGTTAGTATTAATAAAATTTAGTTTGCCAATAAGATTTATTTTTGACCGATCAAACCATTATTTCCTTCTTTTATAATAACAAAGGTTCAAAGTTTACAAAATAGCTTGAAGTTCACTTCCTCATCATTCTTATTGGACGAAAAGGAAACCCAAAGGTTAGTTGCCTTCCTGAAAGTAAGGAAAGGTTCGGGTCGGGATACAAGCCAACAGTTTCTGAGTGCAAGAGAGTCAGAGTAGAAAAGAGAAAAGTGAGAAGTGCACGTCTTGAAGGTCAAAAAGTCGAGCAAGGAATAATGTATATACTGCATATATCCGAGACTTTCAAATCGAGTGAAGTGATTCATGGTGACAACTCGCTTTGTGTTAAAGCCTCCGATGCTTCAGTCGTTGTTGTCTCTGAAAGCGCCACCAAGCCGCGACAACTAGTTTACCCTTGTCCTCCGTGCTTTGAGTTGAACAATTGGGAAGTGAAAGAGAGACCTGAGTGTCGCTTTAGGAAGATGCAAGAGGGCCAGTTGAAGATGAAGAAGCCAACTTTGAACTTCCGCTTTTAGTATTGACCAAAGCGAGGAAGATGACTTTGAAGTGTCATAAGAGTTATTAAGACTGATGAAGTAAGAAGAGAGAAAAACTGTGCCTTACCAAGAGCCGCTAGAAGTAATCAATTTGGGGTCATTAGAGGAAGTAAAAGAAATACGAATCGACACTTTGGCTATGGAGCAAGATCGTTTGGATCTTGTAGCCCTTTTGCGTGAGTACAACGATATATTTGCATGGTCTTACCAAGATATGCCTGGTCTGAATACAGAAATTGTAACACATCGGTTACCGCTTAAACCCGAGTGTAAACCCATAAGGCAAAAACTGCGAAAAATGAAACCTGAAATGTTGATCAAAGTAAAGGAAGAAGTCAAAAAGCATTTTGACGCGGGCTTCTTGGCAGTAGCAAAGTACCCTGAGTGGGTTGCAAATATTGTCCCGGTCCCGAAAAAGGATGGAAAGGTGGGAATGTGTGTAGATTATAGGGATCTCAATCGCGCAAGTCCCAAAGATAATTTTCCACTTCTTCACATCGATATTTTAGTGGACAATACAGTAGGATATTCTACTTTCTCATTTATGGATGGATTTTCAGGATACAACCAAATTAAAATGACTCCTGAAGACCAAGAAAAGACGACTTTCATCACTCTATAGGGGACATTTTGCTATATAGTCATGTCTTTTGGTTTAAAGAATGCGAGGCGAACTTATCGTAGAGAGTCATGGTTACTCTTTTTCATGATCTAATGCACAAAGAAATTGATGTGTATGTAGACGACATGATCGCCAAGTCCAAGCCAGGAGAAAAGCATATTGTCACTCTTCGTAAACTTTTTGAGCGACTAAGGAAGTTTCAATTAAAGTTGAATCCGGCAAAATGCATATTTGGGGTATCTTCTGGAAAATTATTGGGGTTTGTTGTTAGTCAAGAAGGAATCAAGCTAGATCCCGATAAGATAAAAGCAATAGCGGATTTAAATCCTTCAAATACTCAAAAGGAGGTCAGAAGATTCTTAGGACGGTTGAACTATATTGCGAGATTTATATCGCACTTAACTCAAACTTACGAGCCGATGGTAAGATTATTACGCAAAAATGAAGTATGGCGTTGGAATGAGGATTGTCAAAGGGCTTTCGAGAAAATTAAAGAATACTTGCAAAACCCCAATGTTGGTCCCACCGATACCAAGACACCCACTAATCCTTTACCTAACAGTAAAAGAAAGGTCAATGGGATGTGTGCTCAGGCAACATGATTCTTCAGGGAGGAAAGAGCAGGCTATTTACTATTTGAGCAAGAAATTTACAAGTTGTGAGTCGAATTACTCTTTGTTAGAAAAAACTTGTTGCGCCCTAGCTTGGGCAACCAAAGATTGAGACAAGACATGTTGTATTACACGACATGGCTTGTCTCAAGATGGATCCCATAAAGTACATCTTCAAAAACCATCTCTCTCCTAAGAGTAGCTACGTGGCGAGGTTTTGTTATCGAATATGATATTGTTTATGTTGTTACCGGGAAGGCCATAAAAGGGAGTGCAATCGATTGTTTGGCCAGAGTTGCCGATGAGAGGATTATAAGCGGATGAAATTCGAGTTTCCAGACGAGGACATTATGGTTGTATCAGATGTGCCACATGACTTGAAAATGTGGACAATGTGGTTTGATGGAGCCACAAACGAGGTGGGACTTGGAATCGGAGTTTTGTTGAGATCTCCTGAAGGGAAGCTATATCCATTAACTGCCAAGTTATACTTCGACTGTACAAATAACGTAGCCGAGTACGAGGCATGCGGTATGGGAGCTCAGATGGCATTTGACATGAAGATAAAGAAATTGCAAGTGTTTGGAGATTCTCTTTTGGTGATACACCAATTGAATAGAGAATGGGAGACAAGAGACCTTAAATTGATCCCTTATAATAAGTATATTCGAGATTTGGCTCAATCATTTGAGTCAATCACGTCTGAGCATGTTCCACGAGAAAGTAATCAAGTTGCAGATACATTAGTCACCTTGTCTGCCTTGTTCAAGCTAGATTATGATAAGGAAATTCAACCTTTAAATTTTCAAAAGCGAGAAGTGTCAGCCTACTGCTTGAGCATTGAAGAAGAACCAGATGGGAGGCCCTGGTATCACGACATTAAACGTTACATTACGTGTCGATAATACCCACTAGGGGCATCCGAAAACAATAAGCGCACGATCAGGAAGTTAGCCATGAGTTTCTTTTTGAATGGGGATGTGTTATATAAAAGGAATCATGACATGACTTTGCTAAGCTGTGTTGATGAAACGGAGGCCAAAAAGATAGTTGAAGAAGTGCATGAAGGAGTTTTCGGGACTAATACAAATGGGCACATGATGGCGAGGCAAGTCTTACGTGCTGGCTACTATTGGTTGACCATGGAATCAGATTGCATTAAATATGCAAGGAAATGTCATAAATGTCGATTATATGCGAGATAAAATGCACACTTGACCTCATCTCTTCATGTACTAACGACTCTGTGGCCTTTCTCTATGTGGGGTATGGATGTGGTAGGACCAATTGAACCAAAAACATCGAATGCTCACCGCTTTATTCTGGTCGCCATTGACTATTTCACAAAGTGGGTAGAAGCCACCTCATATAGAAGTGTCACTAAGCAAGTCGTGCTCAAATTCATTAAAAGAGACATTATATGTCGCTATGGCTTGCCTGAGCGGATCATTACTGATAATCCAAAAAACTTGAGCAACAAGTTAATAGATGAGTTGTGTACTTGGTTCAAAATTAGACACTCTAATTCTACTTCTTACCGACCTAAGATGAATGGAGCCGTAGAAGCGGCAAACAAGAATATCAAGAAAATTGTAGAGAAGATGATTGTCACGTACAAAGATTGACATGAGATGTTGCCTTTTTTACTACATGGTTACCGAACCTCCATTCGCACTTCAACTGGGGCAACTCCATTTTCTTTAGTATATGGAATGGGGGCAGTTTTACCTTTTGAAGTTGAAGTCTTGTCTCTCAGAGTGATTAAAGAGGCGAAATTAGAGGAAGCATAGTGGGCTCAAGCAAGGTACGGGCAATTAAACTTCATTGAAGAAAGAAGAATGACTGTATTGTGTAGAGGGCGATTATACGAGAGAAAGTTGGCTCGAGCTTATAATAACAAGAAAGTACGCCAACGTTGCTTTCAAGAAAGCGATTTGTTTTAAAGAGAATCTTGCCATTTCAAAAGAATCACAGGGGGAAGTGGACACCAAACTACGAAGGGTCATATGTGGTAAAAATGGCATTCTCAGGTGGGGCTTTGGTTTTGACTGACATGGATGTCAATGACCTGCCCAATCCGCTAAACGCAGATTTTGCCAAGAAGTATTATGCGTAAAGAGTAGTAACTTCTGGTCGTAGGAGTTACGTTTTATCTGGATTTGCTTTGTAAAGCCCGATAGAAGGCTTTTGTTTGGTCAGGAATTGTATCCATGATGCTTTCCAATCCAATGAATTGATGTTTGTTTGAACAATTGTGTTCTAAAAGCTATTTTATAGGCTTTAACCTTTCGAGCAAAATAAAAGAAGGATAAAGTAATGGTAATAAATCGATCCAATTTTTTTGCATATGCATGCGTATTTAAGCAAGGCTTACCCTTGTTCACGATCTTGTTTGTTTTTGTCATGTGGCGCTTGTTTATCCCTGGCCCTTGACACCTTTTGCTGCAGTGGCGCTTGTTTATCCCTGGCCCTCAGCGTGTTTTATTTTGTCATGTGGCGCTTGTTTATCCCTCGCCCTTGACACCTTTTTGCCGTAGTGGTGCTTGTTTATCCTCGGCCTCGGCGTGTTTTATTTTGTCATGTGGCGCTTGTTTACTTACCCCGACCCTCCGACACCTTTTTGCCAGTAGTGGTGCTTGTTTATCCTCGCCCTCAAAGATGTTTTATTTTGTCATGTGGCGCTTGTTTATCCCTGGCCCTTGACACCTTTTGCTGTAGTGGTGCTTGTTTATCCCTAGCCCTCAGCGTATTTTATTTTGTCATGTGGCGCTTGTTTATCCCTGGCCCTTGACACCTTTTGCTGTAGTGGCGCTTGTTTATCCCTGACCCTCAGCGTATTTTATTTTGTCATGTGGCGCTTGTTTATCTCTGACCCTTGACACCTTTTGCTGTAGTGGCGCTTATTTATCCCTGACTTTCAGCGTGTTTATGTCATGCATGTATAATTTATTTTTCTCTAGCCTTTGAAATGTTCGTTGCGGTGGCGCTTGTTTATCCCTGGCCCCCAACGTTTACCTTATATATTATGCATAGTGTCGGCTGCATTCTTGACTCCCGAGAAGCTTTCCCTTTTACACTTTCATAATACGGTCATGTATGTAACTAAACTTTTGCCAGACAAAATAGTGTCTATACCTTCGTCCACCTTCTACTTCTACAAGGATGTACGAAGGGGGGGCATGCTGTAGCCACCTATTTTTGTCCGGCTCATTTTTAATTAATTGTTAGATTATCATTATTTATATTTTTTTTTGTATTTTTGTATTTTGCTCATTTTTTTTATGTGTTGATTTGTTATTTGTTAATTTTACCATGTGTTTTTTTTTAAAATGTTGGGGGAATCTTTTTTTTTTTTAAGAGGAAAAGACAAAATTTTGATTAGGTATGTTTTGCTTTTTAATTTCATTGTCCAAAATGTTGTTGGTCTTGTTTAGGTGTAAGTTCTTTTTGGCATAGGTTTTCAAATTGCAACAAATTGTGGTTTTGGTTTTATGCACAAAAGAGTAATGGTTTTGGTCTTTATATACATCTCATTCTCTTCTTCAAACACAACTCACAAAAAACCCTACTTCTTCTACATTCCCACACATCATTTCTCATCCATTCTCAACTTTACAAAAACTCCATAACCAAATACCTTCACAACCATAAAGATGGAGAGTTTTTTTTTTTTTTAAAAACATACTCCAAAATCCCATAGCACAAAAAATAACCTAGCTTAGTTGGAGGTTGCATTTGGTAGGATTTTGTTCCAAGGATCCACACCTCAAACAACAAGCTAGGTTGTTTGTTCTTGACACCAACTTTTGATCTTCATCTTTATTTCAAATGTCCCAAAAAAACAATAGTTGAGTAAGGGTTTTATGAGTTTTTCTTTCATTTTTGTTGTTCATTACATATTTCTTTTTTACTTTTATTACAATGTGAATATTTGTCTATTTTATTGTTATGTTTTGCTTCTAACTTTATCTTTAACTCCATCTCTAAATCTCCTGAAAAAAAGCAATAGTTGAGTAAGGATTTTATGAGTTTTGTTTTCATTTTTTTTTGTTTATTACATCTCTTTTTTACTTTTATTATCATGTGAATTTTTGCCCTTTTTTTTTTGTTTGCATTAATGTCTAAGATCTTTTGTTATGTTAATTTTTACTAACTTTATTTTATGATTTACTTCCCCTACTTATCTATCATTTTCTTTTCTCCATATTTCTTCTTCTTGGCTCTTGAGTTTATTGTACTAAAGGAGAGAGAGAAGAAAAAAAAAGAACAAGAGAAAAAAGAAGCAAAAGTGTTGTGAAATTAAAAAAAAAGATGGTTATGTAACATACCTTAGATTAGTTAAGTATGGGTGAATAGAGTTATTTCAATATTTTTCTTTCTTGTAATTGTTAGCATATTTGTGCACGATATTTATTTCTTATGATCAATTTGTTATGTTAAGCATGATTTATCTTTAAATTGCATTTGCATTTTATTTTTTAAACTTAATTTATTTTGATTATCGTTCATGGTTTCAATTTTTTTTTTTTTTTTTTTGCAAACTTATTTTCAAACCTTAAACTTTGTTTGTTTTTTTGGGGTTTACAATGTTTTATAACTAAAAAAATGTTATTTCCAACATTTTTATTTTTTAAAATTATTTTTATTTATAAAAATATTCCTACGACGGAATCTAGAAATATTTGGGAGTCCGATTTTCTAGAATTCTTGAGGTGAGGGATCATTATCTTTGGGAGTCCGAGATTTTGATCCAAAGAAAAAAATGAATTTAATTAATTTTTTTTTTTAAAAAAAAACTTTCTTTTATGAAGGCTATCCTATGATTGTTTTGAAAAAAATTGTAAAATTTTCTCATATTCTTGAGGTTATGTTATTTCTAGAATCTTGGGAATTATTTCAATATAGCCAAATTGATGGATTTGAATCCACTTATTTTATGGGGTCATGACTCCAATATTGGAGTAATGAGGGATAAAATAAGACATTTTTTTTTTAAAAAAAAATCTTTTACTTGAATTAAACTTCTCTCCTTAAATCTTTTTTTTTTGCAATTCAAGATTAAATTTTGGCCACCGTTTTTTTTAACGGGTGTTGTGGGGTGCTAACACCTTCCCATACACACAAACAACTCCCGAATCCAAATTGGTTTTTTAGCATACCACTTTTTTAAAAAAGTTATTTTATTTTGGTGCCCAATCACACCATAAAAAAGATTGGTGGCGACTCCTTTTAAATATCCCTATTTTGAGGACGTCGGCCGCTCCGCGTCGCAGGTACGTGGCGACAGGAGGAGAAGACGAGAGATTCGCCGAAGAGGAGCCCTAGTCGGCCTCGACCTCATCCTTGGTCAAGGCCGACCAGACTTGGGCCTTGGTTGAGGCCCATATGGGGTGGCTTTGGGCAACTCGACCTAGGCCTCGACCCATGAAGGTGCCTTAGTCGGCCTCGTCCTCAACCCATGAAGGTGCCCTGGTCGGCCTCGGCCTCGGCTCTCGGGGCCGACCAGAGTCTGGCCGATCTGGCTCGATCCACAATTTTGGGTCTGCTTCTTTGTCCTTGCTCGCAAAGGTGGGTCGTCGTCCTGGCCTGCTCCTTCGGTTGTCTTGAATGGAATTTGACATTTTTATCTCCCAATTTCTTCAGTTTATGTAATTGGTCCTTATGATCCAATTTTACCCATAACAAAAAAATAAGGTTAGATGTCTCGTATGGACATCTTGAAATACCTACTTATCTTATATTATATTCCTACAAAAAAAGGGGATGATCCAAAGCTCAATCTCATGGAAATAATTTTCGATTCCCACTAACTAGACGACCCTCATAGATTATTTTTATGTCTATTAGTGATATATATTACTATCACTAATAGACTATATCACTAATAGACTGATAGACATAAATCAATGTTAGACGTAAAAATATTTAAATAGGCAAGCAAACAATATTGATAAAAAAAACAAAATGAAATATCACTTACATGCATGGGATTTTTTTTTTTTAAATTTTATTGACATAGTATATTAATGATAGTCCTAAGTCGAGCTTAAATAATATATTTTAAGTTAAAAAATTATTATAAAAATATAATCAAAATTATTGGATAAAAGAAATGTGCACAAATTATCTAATTTTGTAATTTGTGTAGCCATAAATGTAGAGGTGTCTTTGGTTTGTATATAATAATATTATTTATCACCAATTTAAGCATAACTCAAACTAATTATGACATTATATTTTCGATCAAATGGTTTGGACGTTCTATTTCCTTCTCCTCATGGTTGTTGAAATGAATAAAGAAAAAGACTACTTTATCCTATGAACTCTAAAAAGAGTTTTGTGTAATTACAAATGTAGAAAACTTTAGACAAAAATATTAAGGAAATAGAAAATAAAATTAATTAAAAATATAGTAAAATTATAATATGTAAATCAATAATCACAGTAACAATTATAAATATATATATTCAATTAATATTAATCATTACTTCATGTCAATCAATAACTATATCTTAAAATTATATTTGGTTGTCATCGTAAGTTAATCCATGGCTCCTAAAGTAAAAAAAATGCTATGTTCTTAATTACTTTTTAAAAATATATTACATTTGTAATTACTTCTAAAAAGATTCACGTACTTATTAATATATATGTTAAATGTTAAACTACAAGCTTAATCTTCAACAGGATTGTATCTTACAGGTCCCAATTGGACTTCAAGGACTTTGATGCCCAATATATTGAATTTCATGAACTCCGATACCATATTAGAAGAATATGGTATTTCATCTCAAAGTCAATTGGTCATGAAATGAGTAACCATGTATCTCTTATTACTCATAGTTATGAAGTTTCTATTCATTTTCTAATGTGAGATCCTCAACAATAACTTGTTAGAAATTCATACCAACAATTAGGTTATTGATAAATTCAAAATTTATGCTAACTTCTTAAAAATTTGGAGAAGGAAATAGTTTTTTTTTTCCCCTCTTGAGTGACTTAATTTCTCTTCTAATTTAATTTTGGCCAACCGAGGACCCACTTATATTATCAACCAATTTTTAACATTAATGATTCATTAATGAGAATGATGATATAATTGAACAATATAATGTTAAAATGTAACTGATTGATCAAATTGAAACTTTTAAAATAGTAAAAACTTCATTAAAGAATGATAGCATGTAATTATGCTATCTTATTCTCTATTATTTAGCTAGTTTTGATGATATGAACTTTTATACCTATTTCTCTTAATTTTGTAGAAAACCGTGCTTGAAGAGCAGAATTGAGTGTTTGTGAGTATTTTGGTGAAGTTTGGAACCTTTTTTGAACCTTAATTGAAGATTCAAGAAAAATAGAGATGTAATTTGAGAATAAGACACATTTTAAGATATTCTACATTGAATCACAGTTCTAACACATCAAATCGGAGGTCATTTGGACACCCAGGCGAAGAGATATAACCAAAACAGTTAGGACTGTCTACTGGGCAGCACCTAGGTACCCAGAACCGAAGCGTGATTGTCAAAACGAAGCGCCTAGGCGCTACAACTCGGGTCCTTTGCAAATTTTAGGGCGCCTAGGCACTATTTCGACAACCCTAACTTTAAATTCTTATTTTTTAGTCGTCTTGGGGGTTCAAAAATTAATTTTTGGAGAGGAGACAAAGAGGAAAGATCTAAAAACATCATTGGAAAGACAAGAGCCATCAAACGGAGCGAGAATAACTACGCTTGGATACTCGCCGAATTACATAGATTTTTTTTCTTTTCTCATTTTTCTTTCTCTTTTTCTCTTGTAATGATCTCTTTGATAGATTTAGTTGGTTTTGTAATATTTTTCATTATGAACTAAGTTTTCTTTCTAGAGTTTTGATATAGCCAACATTCGAATCTTATTTTTTTGTAGTTAATTGTTGATGTTTCTATTTCAATTGTGGTTGTGAGAATTTTTCTGAACCTAATGCATATTTAGATATGACTATTGAGGTTGAGAGACACAAATTGTTGATGAACTGAATTTTTCTCCCCAATTTACTCTTGAGATAGAGATATCCTTGTGGGGTTTGTGGTAATTTAAGTTCTACGAGCTTAATAGTTGAATTGTTTAAATTGTCATAGAAATATATAGACAATTAATTATTTGACGAATATCGATATAGTTGCAAAACTAAATATTAGGTTGAATATAAGTCATTATTAATCAATTTATTAACATGGTTTTTATAAATCTTGTAAAATTATCATTTTATACTAAAATACTATATAACTTATAATATATTATATTATACATATTTTAATTTAACATAAGTAAATTGAGTTTATAACAATATTATATTTATTTAGATTTTTATCTTCGTTTAATATAATTCTGCATTTTAAAATTTCAAATTCTGAATCTGGATACAATGAAAACATAAAAATATTGTTTTCAAAATTTCTACTATTTAGATCACATAATTCGAAAATAATTTTAAAAAACACATCTGTCAAACACATATTCACTCAATTCAGAAACATAAAATAAAATTCAAATGGGCGGACAAACAGACAGTAAGAAACAACTTATCACCCTCTTTAATTAGCAAACATTGATGACATGAGGAAATAAATAAATAATTATATATGTTTCCTTTGGCCTTTTTTCTTCTTCTTCTTTTTTTTTCTCTTTTGCTTTTACTTTTTCTTTTCCATTTATTTAACTAAGATAGATTCTGCAACCAATTATGAAACATAAAAAAAAAAAAAATCAAATCTGACCCCTATAATTGGCAACATCACACATTCGAAAATATCTCTCTTCTGTTTTCTTTCGCTTTTACTTTTGGCTTTTTCTTTTCAACTTGTTCAATCAAAGGGAGATTCTTCAAATAGCCCTACACATGTGATTTATGAGTCACTGTTACGGAAAAAAAAAAAAATACCCCATTCCTTTTTACTCTAATTATTATGATAGTTAAAAAAAGAATCAAAATATATGTGTTACTGAATTTTTGAATGCAATAATTAAGGTGACGTTTGAAAACTATTTGGTTTTTTATTTTCGAAAATTAAACATATAAATACTACTTTGTACTTTCCTCCCATGAGTTCCCATGTTTTTTTATCCACTTCTTACATATTATTTAAAAAACAAAGCTAAAATTTGAAAACTAAAAAAAGAGGTTTTCAAAAAGGTATTTTTATTTTTGAAATTTGGCTAGATTTTCAAATGTTTCGTTAAGAAAAATGAAAACGATGGTAGAGAAGATGAAATTCATTGTAGAGAAATTGTGAGAAAAAATGCACAATTTTCAAAATCCAAAAATAAAAAACCAAATGCTTATCAAACGGGGCTTAAGTTAATGGGTGAACACTCAAGATTTGACATTTTATTTTAGTAGCGTGAGGTATGATAATTCTTATTTGTTGATGAATTTGAGTTTGAGTTTTAAGACACTATTTCAATTGATTAAAGCAAATTTAGGATTAGGATTAAGTTCTATTTTTGAGGACTAATTTATAATGCACATTAGATGAAGATCACTGCCAAAGTGAGTTTAGCTAAACAGTAATTGATATGTATTATCAACCAAAAGGTCAGAAGTTCGTATCCTTCCACTCCAAATGTTGTTGTATTATTGAATCACAAATAACTTACCCTGCTAAATTTATGTTACTCCTCATAAGTGATAAAGATATATATGGTCAGTTTTAAACAAATGTTAGGAAAATGATAGTGAAGCTTTAACAGCACAGGGATTAAACTAAACTAATCAAGGTTAAATCATAGTAAAAGTATAAGGAACCAAGATTTTTATTTGCAAAAGCATTGCAGATGGAGCTGCTAGGTTTAATAAGTTAACACACGAGTAGAGTAATTATTTATCAGGGTAATTTTGTCAACTGTTGTTTTTACTATCCTCTGGAATGTTGGCTAGTCCATAAGCTTTTTCGTCAATTTGAATATAGCTCCATAAATAAGATACCTATCACAATATTACCATTCTCAAAGTTGATGATTCGGTCCTACACTCCTCAATTGTTAAACTTTTGAAGGAAAAAAGAAAGGAGAACATGTGTTATCCACTACATTAATCTTGTCAGACCTTGTAACTGTAAATCATCAATCAACCAAAAAACTTAAGCTTTTAATTGGGGAGGAAACGACTGTATATGAGTTCAAACTCAGGACCTCCTACTCATATACCATGTTAAATCACCAATCAACTCAAAAGTTTAAGCTGATAGATTATGGTAAATTTAACTATATCAATACTAGTCTAACAGTAACATCAATGGTTTGAAAATGACTATGTTTACCCGTGGTCGTCCTCAGACATGCAATAACAAATATCTTATGTTTGCTTTCTCAATGAGCATTTGGTTTTATACACATATTTTGAGAATATACAATTGAGGTTGTTGATTTTTTGGGTTATAGAATCGTTCCAAATATTAATTGCCTCTTTACTTGGTGGTTGTGGTCTCTCTTCCAAACTTCCGTAAAATCTTTTATTTTAGATGAAATTTATAGCAAACCTTGTTTTAGTTTCTTTTGATTATATAGTTTAGCCCTTCAAATGTATTTTTATTTAATGGCTTCTTAATAGCTAGTTCTTCATTTATTGTGATTCTTGTAACCAATAATTTTTAGAAAAAGAATTCCTCAAAAGATCATGCACATATATGTACATATATCAACCAATCAAACTTTTTCTTAAGAAGATAATCAACAACTTAGACCATACTATTACTCTAGAGAAAAGGAGGTGACCTGTAAAATATTTGAAAAAATTAACTTAATTCTTTTTATTATCAAATGTTGTGTTATCATATGTATATAAAATATAATGACTAAATTGATGGTCGACAAATTGTGGTTGTCTGCTTGTATCCTATTGAATACATAGTTAAAATAGCTAACTAGATCAAAAAGTTAGAGATTCAAATTCATACCCCATAAGTTGTCGAACTCACAAAAAGAGATATAGTCAAAATGTAAAATTTAAATTTCTTTTTACTAAAAATTAATGATAACATGACTTCTCACAAAATTGCTAAAAATTTAAATTTCATGTATCGGTTCGGTCACATTCAATAATTTTTCGAACTCACCTTCGATAATTACTACTAGAAGTGAAAGGGTAAAATTGAGGCATATATTCGTTACCTTGTGGCTACGGCTTGTTTATTATATTGTATGGATTTTAAAAATCTATCCTCTAAGATTTTGCTGCTTCTTCTTTATAGAAAGCAGTATTCAAATTCTTAGCTGCTGTGACTCTGAAGACTAATCTCTCATTCTCTAGTCACTTTCACCAAAAGAAACAAAGGGATTTTGAACAACTCTTAATCATCTTTGTGAGCTGCTAACTTTACACAATCAAAGTTTTGTACCTTTCGATTTTCTATTTTATTTTCTTAGTTTACTCAATACTTAGTTTTTGGTCATGAGGATAATGATAGAGCATTAAAGGCTTGACTTTGATTAAGATTATTATTCATATTTTTCTGAAACAGAATTCGAATTAAACTTACCTTTCATAAATATGTGTTTTAGAGAAAAAAGAAACAACTTCATTTGTTTTAAGAAATAGGAGTTATTAATCAAGATCCAATACAATTATTAGTCTACACATATGTATTAATGGAAAAATAACGAATATCTTGGTTGATTCACTATGAAACTTTAGAGTTTATTAATTGATTAAACATACAAAAAATTTGAGGTACCAATTATTTTTTTTTTCCAAAAAAGAAAGTTTGTCGAACATTGTCTTCATTAAGTTATTTTTGTCATGAAAAAAATTGTGTAATAGACTCTATACAATCCCAAACAATTTTTTATGGGGATTATCCTAAATTGTATCTTCCTTTCATGCCTCCATTGCTTGTAATTTTAATATAAAAAATATTAAAAAATAATGAGTCTATACATGCACGCATACCATTATAAGAAAATAACATATCAATTATGTTAACGAGATTACAAATTAAGATTTTTATAACCACAAATCAAAAACATCTATTATATCATTTTAAAAGTTGATGGTTTAATTCTCATTTCTACTATTGTTGAACTAAAAAAATTACAGCTCCAACACGTAGTACCTCAAACATAATGCAAACAATTATGGACTTATTGATTATATATAATTCCGTTTTTTTTTTTAAAAAATAAACTCTCTCTTGTCAACTAGTGTTAACAACTATTTATTTTACAAAAATGTATTGGAAATTATAGCTACATTTAAACCATTATTTGAAGTATTTTAAACATGTAATAAAAATAAAATCCAAAAACAAAAGGGTAAAGACAACAAAGAAGTGAGATATGGACCTACTCAAATCATGAGTTTCACCGAAGCTCAAATCCAACATGCATCACAAAAATTCTTTTCTTCTGACAAGAAGAACATTGGTTTCCTTCAGACTCTTTGCTTTTCTGTCTCTTCTAGAAGATTTCTATGTGTATAAATATAGCCTTAACAATTCCAACTGATAACACAAGCAAACTATTCACCTTTCTTTCTTTCTTCTATTTTCTCTTCTCTTTACACCCACACCATGGCTGCCACTCCACTCAAGGCACACACCACTGCACCTGCATTGCTGCATTCTAAGCAGTCATCCGCCCCCAAGGAGGAGTTGAGCATGAGGCATTACTCCGACGACCTCGTCACCGGCCACATTTACGCTAAACATCGTGACGATGACACAACCAAAATTGACCTCCCTAATTACATATCAGTCATCGAAAGCATTATCACCACTGCCGATCGAATTACCGATACCGTTCATCGCGTAAATAGCTCGACTATATTCACATATATATAAATATAAGTTGCTTGGTTTTATTCTATTTAGAGTTTGACACTTTCTTTAATGAGTAATTCTCATCATATATAATATCCATGCAGGGAAGTGAAGGGCGTCTGGTGTACTCAAACGACTCATTGGCATCTGGTGTCGTGATTGAGCCTCCGCTCTGTACTCTCCATCGTATATCTAGTGAGGTAATAATTCAAAAATTATGTTTATTTTGGAAGTAGTATATACAGGCCTAATTTCAAAAATAAAAAAACTAAGAACTAAATGTTTGTCAAACGGCCATTAGATTCTATCTCAAAACTAATTAACAATAAGAGCAGTCACCCATATATCTTATAAGTTGTGAGATCTCTCCCCACGTTTTCAATGTGGGATCCTCAACAACGGAGTCTTAATTATTATGACTTATTATTTATTAGGAAAACATAAGATTTTATCTCAAAACCAATTAGATATACCAAAGGAACAACCTAGGTATCTTCTAAAGATTGTGAGGTCTCTTCAACTTTTCAATGTAGGGTTCTTAACATGCTTGCTCAAGATGATGTCTCTTGTAGGTTCATCATATTTAGGTCGAATTGCAATTTTTTTGGACTGAATACCTGTTTAGGTTTCATGGGCTCTTATACCATATTAGACAAACATGAAGTTATATTATTAAACTAATTGACTATGTAAAAGGAGTAGCCTACGTATCTTAAATAGATTGTGAGGTCTCTTCAACTTTTCAATCTGATTGTCTATTTTATTATTTATTTTTCCACCTTTCTGAAATCTATAATTTTAAAAACAATAAAGGAACTACTTTTTAATTTTTATTATTGCAACATTCTCTCAGCTTTCATGCAAGCCTCCGGGGATAGAGAAAGCACACGAAACCACAATAGAAATCTTCGAAATATTGACAAATTATCCATGGGAAGCCAAGGCAGCTCTCACTTTGTTAGCCTTTGCAACAGATTATGGAGATTTATGGCATCTTTACCATTACTCCCAATCAGATCCATTGGCTAAATCATTGGCTATTATCAAGCGAGTAGCTTTTTTGAAGAAGCACTTAGACTCACTTCGATATCGACAAGTGCTTCTCAACCCCAAGAGTCTAATTCAAAGCTGCTTGCAAGCAATCAAATACATGAATGAAATTAGAGAATTCTCCAAATATGATGTCAAGGAACTTCCTGAGTTACCTTCAGCTCTTCGTCAAATCCCATTAATTACTTATTGGGTTATCCACACTATTGTTGCTTCTAAAATTGAGCTCTCCAGCTATCTCAGCGAAACTGAGTAAGTTTTTTTTTTTTTTTTTTTAATCCATACCCTTTTAAATAATCTTTCCCTTTTGTTCCATGGATATAAGAATGTTGTTATGAAGATAAAAAATCATGTAGCATTCATTTTTTATTTTGTTTAATACTATATGAATGGTAACTTTTTTTTTCAGGAATCAGCCACAGAAATATTTGAATGAATTGTCAGAAAAAATTGCCATTGTACTCGCTGTACTTGAAAAGCATCTAGACGCCATCCGAGAACAACATGGTGAAATAATTCTATAGTTTTCATTGATATTATTGATTGTTAATTGTATTATTGGTGTGATTGACTTGAAAAATAACATTATATTTGTTGTGTTTTTTGATGCAGAGGAGGTTGATCTCTACCGGTGGCTGGTTGATCACATTGAGCATTATCATACTGATGTTACATTAGTTGTTCCCAAGCTCCTTAGCGGCAAAACTGAAACCAAGCCACTTATTGATGGCTCTACCCTAAGAGAGGTCTCTTTTATATCATAACTTATTGCTTTTTTCTACGCATTGCTGGTAAATTATAAAAAGTACTCCTAAACTTTGCTCTTTGTTTAAAAAATATTTTTATTCTTTAAAAGTTGTAATACTACCTTTGTCAAAATTACCTTTGGAGTAAAAATATCGTTAGAAATGTTAGATGAAAAGTCGACGTGTCTAAATGCTGTTTTTTCAAAATTAATCTAAACAAGTGTCCTAGCTAGTTACTGTCATATCGTTCCTATTAGATAAACATGAAGTTTATCTCAAAACCAAATTAGTGAAAAAGAGAAATAACCCATGTATCTTATATATTGTGAAGTCTCTATTCATTTTTCTGACATACGATAACATGCTCTCCCATGATATGCCGCCTTAGGTTCATCATTTTTCGGTGGGATTTTAATTTTTTTTTGACCAAATACCTATTTGAGGTTCATCATATTAGAAACATGGAGTTCTATCTAAAAAATAAATTAGCGAGAGGAGTAGCCCACGTATATCTTATACGCTGTGAGATTTCTCCTTTTTTTTTTTTTATGTCAGTTTCAGGTCACCACCATGTCTGTTTTTCATCCAAACATTCTAATATTGTTCTACAAAGGTATTTTTGAAACATTTATAAAAGGTCAAAAATAATTGTGCAACTTTAAGATATTTTTGAAACAAAAAGACAAAGTTGTAGGGACTTTTTTTTTTTATATAATTTAGCCTTGTAAAGTACTATAATAATTACATATATTCTTTTTAAAAAATGGAATATATTTCATTAGGAGGGTATGTAACAAGGTGCCCAAATGTGTGTTCACAGGTTAGCGTTCATGATAGTTTGTCAGGAAAGAACGTGATATTGGTAATTTCTGGGCTGGATATTTCCAATCATGATATCGAGGATCTTCATCATGTTTACGAAGAATTGAAAGTTAAACACAAAAATTATGAGATTGTTTGGATTCCAATTATCCCAGAGCCTTATCAGGAAGAAGATCGCAAGAGATATGAGTATTTACGTTCAACAATGAAGTGGTATTCAATTCAATTTACTACAAAAATATCTGGCATGAGATATATTGAAGAGAAATGGCAACTTAGAGAGGATCCATTAATTGTGGTACTCAACTCACAATCTAAAGTAGAATACACAAATGCAATTCATCTAATTCGAGTTTGGGAGATTAAAGCAATCCCTTTCACATTTGCTCATACAGAAGTTTTACTAAGAACTAATTGGCCTGAGTCAACTCTCCTCAAATTTGCTCACCAACCAAGACTACAAAATTGGTTTGCTAGAGACAGAAGCATCCTATTCTATGGAGGAACAAACCCATTATGGATTCAACAATTTGAAGAGAGAGTAGAGATTTTGAGAAGTGATCCTTTGATAAACGATACGGGTTCATTTGAAATTGTACGCATAGGAAAGGATGAAAAAGGAGTGGATGATCCTGCACTTATGGCTCGTTTTTGGAACACACAATGGGGCTATTTTGTTGTTAAGAGTCAGATAAAAGGTTCAAGTGCGAGTGAGACAACGGAAGATATTTTAAGATTGATTTCTTACCAAAATGAAGATGGTTGGGTTGTTCTTACTGTTGGCTCAGCGCCTGTGTTAGTTGGTCGTGGGATTTTGATATTGAGATTGCTCGAGGACTTCCCAAAATGGAAGCAAACTTTGCGGCTTAAAGGCTTCCCCGATGCTTTTAGAGAATACTTCAATGAGTTGGCTACCAAAACTCATCAATGTGATCGAGTCATTCTTCCAGGATTCAGTGGATGGATACCTATGATTGTTAATTGTCCTGAATGTCCTCGTTTCATGGAGACTGGTATCAGCTTCAAATGTTGTCACGGTGGCACTCATATGTGATCATCATGATCATTAATTCATCAACTAATCTCTAAGACATCGAAAATGGCTACTATCTTTTTTATTATGTTGTATTACTACTATAATAAATGATGCCCATTTGGTGGCATTAAGTTTCTATGTTTTTCTGTTTGAATTCGAGACTTATGATCTCGTAGTTATCATTGATTGAATTTGTATTGATTTATGTTATGTCTTTTTCATTACTCCAACAAGTTATGTACTTTGTCTCATTGTTTCTCATTTCCGTTCAATCTCTCATAAAGCACTGATAAGAACAACAGACTCTGACAGACCTCCACAATATTATGATATTTTTCCCTTTGAGTCATATCAATAGAGATAATTGTTCTCACTTATATATTATTGATTTACTAATTTGGGGCATTGTGAGCACTCTAACAATCATTTCCTCGAACAAAGTACCGCACTTGAGCCATCTCTTCGAACAAATCCGTCCAGAGTTTGCTTTTCATCTCGAGACACCCGAGATTTGACAAGGTACAACTGGTCCAAATAGAGCACAAAAATCTTTGTTCCACCGTGAGGATTTCTCCACCACACATTTAAGTTTTTACATTCCATAATAGTATGATATTGTCCACTTTGGACATAAACTCTTTTTGTTTTTGATTCCCACCAAAAGGCCTCAAACAAATGGAGATAATTGCTCTCACTTATACCATAGATTTTTTCCTTTTCTAACTAATGTGGGATATTGTGAGCATTCCTAACAATTACAAACTATATTATCTCACTGCTTCTGTCTCCTATTATAACAAAAGCAATAAATCGAAATCGATAAAGAAGAGGTGTAAAATCATATCCAAGTTTCCAAACTTCCATTCGAATAAAGTGTTAATATCCATCCAAATTTGGCTTTTTAACGTACAACTTTTTTTTTTTTTTTTTTTCATGTGATGCGCAGACACATTTTTTGACCTAATAACTTAGCTGCCATTTGCAAAGTATAGAGACAAAAGAACTAAAGAAACGTAAAGTTGAGAAAATGATTATATCTAATAGATAAAATAAGGGCTAGAAGCGTAAAGGAACACATGTTACTGAATTATTCTTCTTACCTTCTAGTTTTTTACGAGATTTAAGATAAGTTTCGAATGACTTTTCAAGTATAAGATTTTTTAAAGTAGATTTTAGAGGGATTTTGCCATTTTGAAGTGACTCCCAATCATATCTTAAGTGTTTAAACCATGTTTTAAAGTATTTAGATAATCATTCCAAACGTGCTCGTATATATTTAACAATTTATTTTATTTATTTATTTATTTTGATAACTTTGGAACTTGAAAAAATTATTGGAGGAGGCCATATCACTGTTAGAGTATTGATATAATTAAATTTACTATAAATCATCATCTTAAACTTTTTGATTGATTGGTAATTTAACGTTGATTAGAGTGACTCTTTAACAGTCTCTCAAGGTTCTTGAGTCGACTGATATCTCATATCTATGTGTACTTTGTTATATTTATAACTTTCTTGTTGTAATCTTGTAAATGAGTGGATTTGAAACGAATCCAAGGATTTGCGTACGCAAAAATATGAGGTTGCTTTGATTGTTGTAGGATAACTAGTCCATTGTGGCAAGTGATAATTACATTTGCAAAGGTCTTTTAATTTGTTTATTGGCTATTTACCTTACAATACAACTAGTATAAACAATCTCATGAAGGGATTTTATTCTTGAGAAATTTTTGCAGAAGTTTGGTAAGTAACCTAATTTTCTCTCTTAGCATTCCCTTAGTATCTCTTTTCATTATGATACCTGTTCATATATTCCAACTATAATACGCCATTTTATCTGATCTTTTGCCAAAATTTTATGGATATTCTAGTCGATCATCTACCTACATGTTTTTCCTACATATTGGTACTCATTTTCGGCAAAAAAATCGAGAAGTGAGAGGTTTAGGGCCTGTTTGGTAGGCAATCAAAACAAAAATTTGAAAACAAAGGATTCAATGAAAACAAAGTTGTATTTCATGTTTTCAGATATGTGTTTGGTAGCAGATTTTGAAATTTGATTTCATTTTAAACAGTAATTTAAAAGTGTGTTCTATAATATATTTATAGATCATAAAATTAGTTGTAGTTGCAAAACTAAATATTAAGTGGAATATAATACATTATTAATTAATTTATAAACATGTTTTTTATATAAATTTTATATAATTATTATTTTATAATTTAGAATATATTATATTATACATATTTTAATTTAACAAAAGTAAATTAAGTTTATAAATATGAAATAGTATATTTATTAAGATTTTTATCTTTGTTTAATATAATTATGCATTTTAAAATTCAAATTCAGAATCTGAATATAATGAAAACATAAAAAATGTTGTTTTCAGAATTTCTACCATTTGGATCACAGAATTCGGAAACTGTCTGCCAAACACGTATTCACTGAATTCAGTGAATTCGAAAACATAAAACAGAATCTGAATTGCCTACCAAACGAACCCTTAGCTATTTATTATCATTATATTTCTACTTTGGTGCTCGAGTTTTGTTAAGACGTGGCTTTTATATTCATTGCAACCTTGCAGAGTTTGATAAGACCTTTATCACTGTGATTGGTATCTATCAGTGATAGATTTTGATTACTAGCACGTGGTGATCGATTTCTATCAGAGATAGACTTTGATATCCTAATTGATTGTTTGTGGCGATCGGTTCCTAATTGATTGTTTGTGGTGATTGGTATCTATCAGTGATAGACTTTGATCACTAGCATGTGGTGATCATTTTCTATCAGTGATAGACTTTGATATCCTAATTGATTGTCTATGGTGATCGGTTCCTAATTGATTTTCTGTGGTGATCGGTATCTATCAGTGATAGACTTTGATCACTAGCATATCCTAATTGATTGTCTGTGGTGAACGACTTCTATTAGTGATAGATTTTGATCACAAGACGAAATGAAGACCAACCTAATGAAAATAAAAAGAATTCGATCACCAAATAAAGTTGATTCACAGTGATAGAAAAACTGAAAATGAAAACAATAAGATGAAATCATAAATGAAAACAAAGAAGCTGAAGTAATTACCGGAATGTAACTCTAATAGTGTGAAAACAAAGGGCCTGTTTGGCCCACTGGTTATTATAACCCGTGTTATAATAACATGTGAAATACTCTGCACCCCAAACACAGACTATTATAACCCAGACTATACTACTCTGTATTTTAAATAATATTATATGTTTCACAGACTATAATAATCCACAGACTATAATAACCCACAGACTATTATAACCCCCTGTTATTATAAACCACTTAGCGCCCCAAACAACCCCAAAAAGTTGAGCTCGAAGGAGTTGGAAAATCGTGAAGTTGAAAGAGAGAACTGCAAGTGAAATTGAAAATGGAAACCAAAGAAAATAATTGCGAGAAAAAGTTGGGATGTGCTGGTTGAAATTCGTGGCTTGTTGGAGGAATGAAATTGAAAGGTTTAGGCTGGATAAATTTTGCTATAGGCCCAATTATCCCTATTGGAAATTGTAATGATATTATATTTTTGGTAATTATGTGGTATTATGGTACAATTACATAAATAGGGAAAAAAAAGGCCAAATGCAGAGTTTGTTAAGACCGTCCTAAATCTAAACTTCCATTTATTCCAAAAAAAAAAGTAAAGAAGAAAACAATACAATTACATAACAATTATATGCTTGCTTCTTTGTTTCTGCCTCATTAAATTCGTGGCTTGTTGGAGGAATGAAATTGAAAGGTTTAGGCTGGATAAATTTTGCGTCCAATTGTCCCTATTGGAAATTGTAATGATATTATATTTTTGGTAATTATGTGGTATTATGGTACAATTACATAAATAGGGAAAAAAAAGGCCGAGTTTGTTAAGACCGTCCTAAATCTAAACTTCCATTTATTCCAAAAAAAAAAGGAAAAAAAAAAGTAAAGAAGAAAACAATACAATTACATAACAATTATATGCTTGCTTCTTTGTTTCTGCCTCATTAGAATCGTTTTCTTCTTCACTCTCTCCAATTTGCTAAGGACCAATATATGGATGGGGTGTGGTTACGAATTTGAAAAGAGAAAAAAAACTACAAAAACAGTAAATTACATTAAATCACTTCCCTGGCCCTTTGTAAAAAAAAAACAAAAAAACAAAAAAACACTAAGACGTAATTTACAATAAATCTCCCTCTTTCTCTGAATCTCTACCATTTGCAACAAAAAAAACTACAAAAAAAAATAGTAAAAAATAAAAAACTACTCACTCTCTATTGGATTATATGGGGTTTCATCTCAAAATCAATTGGTAATGAGTGGAGTAGCTCATATATCTTATATATTGTGAGGTTTCTCTCCACTTTTCTAATGTGGGATCCTCAACATGTCCCCTCTCAAGATGGTGCCTTTTTGGGTTCACTATTCTTGGATCGGATCCCTGATACTATATTAGATTATATGGGATTATATCTCAAAACCAATTGACAATAAGTGGAGTAGTCCATATATGTTATATATTGTGAGGTTTCTCTCCACTTTTCCAATGTGGGATTTTCAACACTCTCTATCTTCCATTTGAAAAAAAACAATTGAAAGAGACCTCTCATTCCCCTAGCCAGTGTGAGACTTTGTTACCTCTCGAACAAAAATACAACACTTGAGCCAAAACAATTGAAGGGGACCTCTTCTTCCCCTAGCAAATGTGGGACTTTGTTACCTCACGAACAAAAATACAACACTTAGCCTCTTCATCTCAAGGCACAACTAGTTTATCGTGAGGCAACATTAAAATAAGGTACGAACATGAATCACACTCGCTCTTATTAGTTCTATATGTTTTAAAAATTATTAATATTGTAGTATCAATGATTATAGAGAATGCAATAGAAAAGTGTTAGAAAGACAAAAGTATTTTTGAATATTGAAGTGGTTGATTTAAGAAATTCCAAGAGAGTTTTAATTTGAAAATCAAGTTTGAATTTAAAATGTAGCTCCGCCTTCTTTTATGGAGAATTTCAATCATGAGTTTTAATTTGAAAATAAAATTTGAATTATTAATAACATAAAGTTAGTGTTATATATCTTATTATTTACATTAATGCTAGTTTTGTTATGGGTTTGTGAGCTTTTATGTCTATTTTTATCTATTTTGTAGAATATTCCAAGCTTAAGAATGAGTGCTTGGGAGTATTTTGATTTGTATGAGAGCCTTTTGAAAGTCTTATTGAAGATTCGATAAGAGAAGAGATGATTAAAAAAATGTTCAACCAGAATGATTTTATTTTGAAAGTCAAAGTTGTAAGACTAATTTTAAATTGAAAGCTAAAAAGGAAAAAAAAAAAAAAAGGCTTCAGTGCCTAAGTGCTACGAGACTGACTTTCACAACTTTTGGGTAGTGCCTAGGCACGGCGCTACAATATGATGCCTGCCATAAATTCATCATTTTCTCTTAGATTTTGGGAGGTCAAATCAAGAGTTTTTTTCTCTAAACTCGAGTTCATGCTATTTTGAGAGATTTTAAGAGCATTTTGTGAGCGGATTTGAAGACTCGAAGCTCGAGGATCAAGAATATCACGACGAAAATACATGATCAACCCTCCATTTGCATTCTTTTATTTTTCTCACTTTTAGCTACTCTATAGGCTAGAAAATTAGGGATTTCTAGGTTTTATGAGCTAATTTTGTATTGTTTAATTAATCCCTAATTACTTGAGTTTATTGAAATGAATTGTTTAGATGCTTAATTGTTGAAATTGTTGGACAAATTGCTTAGTTTATGGATGTTTATATTTAGTAGGGCTTTCAATCATTTAGGCAATTTTTGCTTGATACCTTAATAATTGTTTTTCTAATTAGTTGAAGTATTTCTAAATTGAGTTCGAGAGATGATACTTAGTCTAGCTTAATGCATGATTAATTAACTACTCGAGTGAACGAGATTAATAATTAATTAATGAGCAAGATTAATAGTTAATTAATTGTAGTTTATGATAAAGGTTAATTAGTTGGACATTGATTAATTGGCTAGTTTTCTAACTGAAAATTTAGTGAAAAGAAGCTTAGACAATAACCTAATTGTATAACTAGTGTTTATTTACCCGAGTGACAGTCGGAGTTAATAAATAGACATTAAAAGTTCGTAATGAAGAGTCTTAACGCCTTCTATGAGTTAGCTAGGTGCTAGAGAGACCTAGGCTAATTAATTAGTACTTGAAAATGGAAGAGACCGAGAAGAGATTCCACGTCTTTAGAGCTTCGAGACTTATGAGCTCATTGTTTAATTGATCCTTCCCAAGTTATATCCCTTGTGTTTGTGTCTCCCATGTACTTCCTGCACTTTATTTTTCGTTGCTAGAGTATTCATGGTAATTAATTGAATTAAAAGTCAATTTTTGTGGATTCAATACTCGATAGTAACACCGTTTTATATTACTTGATCCATGCACTTGCATAAACGTAAAAGTATGCCCATTAATTATAGTGCTGCCTTATTTAAGGAATTTCAACTTCCAAAATCATGACTGGACAGCTATGTAATCTAAAGGTTAGATTGGAAAAATATTATAATTTTGCTATTTTAATAACTTATATTGGAGGGTATTTTTGAAAGAAAATAGAAGGTAAGAGTAATATTGATTATCCCGATTTTTGTAAAAAAAATAGACAAATCACAGATGTGATTCTGGCTGCTAATTTTTTTTTTTTTTTGAAGAAAATACAAAAAAAATTAGGAATCAGTAGATGCACCCGATCATTCCAACTATGTTGGGACCATCTTAGCACCCTCATCATGTGTCCTAGGTCTTAAAAGTCAATTCATTTATCAAGAAAAGTATGTGAGGAACATACAAAGCAAGAGAGAAAAAAGAGGAGCAAAGAAGGCTCACCAGTCCGAAACAAACTCAAGTGCACCAAAAATATTGAAAATGCTAAATGAGCTGGTTGATTTTTGAAAATGCTCCAAAAAATATTGATTATTGTACCCTACTAATGGTATAGAGATGAAAATCCCCTCACCCTCCAAACTGAAGCTTGGAAAATTCTAACAGTACACACACGTCTCAAGACATGAAAATGATTTTAAAATAGTTAAAATAACTTTTGTCACATATTACTCTGAATACATGTTTTTCACTCTTCAAAATCAATTTTTATAATTTGAAAATCGCTTTAAAAATGTAAAATCAAACATTAAATTAAATTAAAATGATTAAAGACATGTTTCAGAGTAATTTTAACACATGAAAAATTAATTTTAACTATTTCAAAAATACTCCAACCCTCCTCCTTGAGTCACCTTTGAAAACGTAACGATTCAATGCTATGGAGCTTCTTGCTCACCACCACTCTTGATGTTAGGCAAGAAAGAGATTGGAGCGTGGGAGTCGTTAAAAGTAAGTTTGGAGACTTTTGAAATGACAGGTCTTCATTCGTGTGGTCCTTCTTTCGAAAGTAGATTGATTTAAATAATTCAAATGCTTTTCATCTTTTTGAATTGGAATGCCCTTCATCACTTTGGACAATCCCATGATGTTCGATTTGGATTTTATGGCACACACCAATCACTTCTCTTAGACAATTTGTAACCAACAACCATTTAATCTTTTTTGAAAAGGAAACTTCTATTAATTATGTGAGAAACATACAATGGAGAGATTAAATAAAAGCTCTCCAATTTAGAGAAATGGAGGATATTTCATAATTACAAAATAACTTAGATTTAGAGCACCAAGAGGTCGCAGTGATGATGATATCCTCCCACAAATTAAGAACTGTCTTTGATGATGTCCCCGAAGATTCGGTTGTTACGCTCCAACCAAATATACCAAAAAATCGCCCTAAAAATATTAGATCGCAGGACATTAGTAGGGTTATGAAGGGGAATGGCCAAAACACCTTTCACAAAGTCGTCCAAATTGTCTTGAAGATGTTGATGCAACTGTAAATGAGAGGTAAGCATTTGCCGAAGAGAGGTAGCAAAAGGGCAGGAGTAGAAAAGATGTTCTCGAGATTCAGAGACTTGTTGGCATAAACAACACTAACTTGGGTTGAGGCAGAGTGTAGGAAATCGTACTTGAAGCTTTTCTGTCGTGTTTAGACCTTTCTGCATAAGAGTCCAAAGAAAAAATTTGCATTTCTTGGGATAAAAAGTTGACCAAAGTTTACCATCGGTAGCTGGAGGATGAATCAAACGGTCTGCACAGAGGATAGTCTTCATACCCTGAATAGTAAAGTAGCCACGATCATCACAAATCCAAAGCAAGCTATCACTTTTGATTGTGAAAGAGGGAGGAGGCCACTCTGCAGAACAAATGACCAAAGAGATTACTCTCTGTCAAGTAGAGTTCTATGAGGAAAAAACTGCCAAATCTAATCCGTGGCATTCCAAGCATCCTTAACGCCTACCATTTTATTGGAGGACAAGGCAAAGAAACGAGGATATCGTTAATACAAAGGGCCTTGATTAGTCTAATTATGATACCAAAAGAGGGTGTCGAGGCCACTGTTGATTTTCCATTGAATGTGATTTATCATTAGGGAACTCTGTTTCAGAACGTGATGCCACAGGACCTTTGCACTGCAGTGTTTTCCTTTCATGGGTATACCGTCTGGGGTCATCAAAGAGTATTTTGCTTGTATTAGGTATTTCCAAAGGTTGTTATCATTCGAAAAGTAGCGCCAAATCCACTTGCAAAGAAAAGTTGTATTGGTGCCCCTGATCTTGCAAATACCAAGACCGCCATGAACAAATATCTATAAAAAATTTAATGTAAAAAAATTTAATGTAAAAACTACCATTTAATCTAATCCCTCTAAAAAATTTAATGTAACAAATATTTTATTCCATTTAGAGTCTTTTCTTCCTCACCCAAATTGAAGTTGGTGTTTTATGAGTAGGCCAAATTTAGCCACTTCTTTTACTTGCATTACTTATTGATTTCATCCGGAGTTCCTTTTAATGGATTTTAATCCTTGTAAAGTTGGTGGATTAACTATTGAGTTATGGTAAATTTAATATCTTATATCAATACTTCAACCCAACTCATTATCTTTTTCACTAACTCATCTAAATCACTCTATTTCCTCTAAAGTTAAAAATTTAAAATGAGAGTACAAAATTAGAACATACAATTTGTAACACATACTCCTAAGACACACTTCCTAAAGACATTACTATACATACATGTGTTTGTAGGCCATCAAATAACATCAGGACAATTTTAAAAATTTTAAACATAGTCAAAATTACATTTAGGGATCCCAAAAGAATAAGCAAAACATTTAAATGACTTCAATAAGTTGACCTCCATTTAAAATCTAAATGCAAATAAAATGGAAACAAAATCCTTCAACAAAAACTGTCAAAATAAAAGAAATGCAGCAAAAAATGGCTTGACCCCATAGCGTTCGTAACGCATCCCCATCACTCGCCCCGTATACTTTTGCCTTTACCTGAAATATTTTAAAAAGAAAGGGTGAGTATTATAAAAATAATACCCAGTAAGTAACCTCACTACCGAGGTTTGGGACATTCATTCACATACAATCATGACTCTAAAACTTTCATAAAACTTTCATATGCGGGACCTAAAACTTCTTCATAAGAGATCATATCTAAAATACATGACTTTACTTTGGCTTAAGTGGTCAATTGGTCAACCTGAATCCTTTCATATTAAGTCCCTCACAGACCCTTATAGTTTGAGTCCCTCATAGATCCCTATAAGCTGAGTGGTTACGGCAGATGGTAGTCCTTCGTCTGGTCGGCGACGACACTCTAAAGGAACATGGCAGAAACAACGAAGAAGAGAAGAGAAGAAAAAAAAATTAAACACAGGGGAGCCTTCTTCCTGCGTGCGGCTGGAGAATTATTCGATGAGGCCATCACAATGTGGTCGAGAATTTTTCACCGTTGGATGAAGAGAGAGAAGTATTTCGATTTTATATCCAATGATTATTAGGGGGCATGGAAATTATTGGATCCACATCCAACGGTTATTAAGAGGCAACCACATTGTGGTCGGCTCATTGAATAATTTCTCGTGCGGGGTTGGGGTATCATGAAAAATCCAACTAAAAAAAGAAATATAATAATAATTTCCTTATTTATTAATTCATAAACTCTAAATCAATTTTCCTTTCCCAAAATCACAATTACGCTATGAATTCAAATTGCTTCTTTGCCCCTTCAAATTCATTTAATTTCCCACAATGTCATAATCTTAAATTTCCACCAATTAAACGATCCAACATTCAAATTTAAACTCCGACTTAAAATTTCCAATAAATTCCAATCAAAACTATAAATTAAATGCACCTAGGGCGCTACAAAATTATTTCCTCTAAAGTTAAAATTGACAAAATTTAAAATGAGACTGCAAAATTAGCACATAAAATTTCTTCTCATTGTACTCTTTATATATACTATAAATTAGATATTGTATATACACATATAGGATATAGGATACATTTGTTTAAGATCAAATGTAGTTGTTTAACTTTTGGGGATATTTTTCAAATGTTATGGATTTAATTATATGCTTATTTTTATTTTTAAAAAATAACTCAAATTTCTTAATTGTGTGTAATTTACTTTATAAGGCTTGTTCTAAAAATCTAAAAAACGTACTAAAAGTCTTATTTAAGAGAACTCTGTTTCAGTTTCTGAAATTGGTTAAGAAATCAAAATAATATTATTAAAAGGTTAAAAAAAATATGCTAAAAAAAGGTTAAAAACAAAATAAAAAATTGTGAGTAAGCAAATCTAACTTTTTTTTCATCTATATATTCTGGCGAGCTTCTTTCTAGCTCGGTGTACGACCATTTATATTGCATGTTCCTCACATGCTTTTTTCTCATTGAATAAATAAACGAGAATTTGTAATGGGTAGCAATTATGGTTTTAGTATTTGTAGATATAGCAACATTTTAAAAGAATTGCAAATATGGCAAAAGTCTTTAATTTTTTTATATAATTCCAATTATACCCTTGGCTTAAACCTATTCCCTTTTTAATTGGTATTTGTTTTTCAATTGGTATTTGTTTTTCACGGTTACTTAAATATTCCTTGTTATTTTTATATTTTTATATTCAAAACAAACATGATTATGTCCGACATTTATATTTTTTATTATTTTACAATTTTAAGCATTTAAACATTTTAATTTTCTAGATTCTCAAATAGTAATACATATTTAACTACTTGTAAGGCTCTAAATTCACAGTCAAATCAAATGAGATGTATTATAATTTATTTAATATACCTATTTTTTAGAGAATTTGTAATGGGTAGTAATTATGGTTTTAGTATTTGTAGATATAGCAACTTTTTACAAAAATTGCAAATATGGCAAATTTTTTTTATTTTTTTTATAATTCCAATTATACTCTTGGCTTAAACCTATTCCCTTTTTAATTAGTATTTGTTTTTCAATTAGTATTTGTTCTTCACGGTATTTTTCTTCTTCCGATTTTTGCGACAACATCTTCTTGATTCCAGTCCAATCTTCCCAAACTCTTCTCGATTCTAGTCCAATCTTCTGTCGAGTCGCAAGTTTGAGTATCTTCTCAAATTCAATCGGAGTCGCAAACCTTCACCTATTCAATCGGGTATTTTTTAGTTTGATCTGTTGAATTGCAACCCATGAATTTTCATCGAGTTTGTTTGATTATCTTCTCCAATTCGATCGAAGTCGCAAGTTTGTCTGATTATCTTCTCCAATTCGATCGCATTGTAGTATCTTCTTATTCGGTCGAAGTATCTTCCAATTCGATCTTTTCGAAGTCCAACGAAGCTTTTTTCGTGGGTATTTGATTTTTTCAATCAACATTTTTCGTGGGTATTTCTTATGTTCATTTTGTTACATCACTATTTTTCTGCTTTGGAGTCGCAAGTTTTCTTCATTTTTTGTTCTTTCAGCAATATTGTTTTCTAGATGATTGATGATATACGTGACATCAGTGATATCTATCATTGTTTTCTAGATATGATCAATAGATATCAGTTATATCAGTGATATCAGTGATATCAGTAATCAATAGATATCAATGATATTAGTGATATACGAGTGACTATTGTGCTTCTAATTAGTGATATACGATCTTCTGTTGGAGCTCTTTTCGTGGGTATTTGAGTTTGTCAATCAACCAGATCTTTTTTTTGTGGGTATTTTTTTTGTTCATTTTGTTATATCACTGTTTTTCTGCAATGTTTTGGAGTCGCAAGTCTGATTTTGGTGATTGTTTTGTTTTCTAGATATGCTAAAGAATACATATGACATCAGTGATATCAGTGATATCTATCATTGTTTTCTAGATACAATGATATCAGTGATATCATTGATCAATATATATGATATCGGTGATATCAATGATCGATGAATATCAATGATATCGGTGATATCGATGATACAACTTTTTTTTCTAGATATCAATGATATCGGTGATATCATTGATCAATAGATATGATATCAGTGATCAGTAGATATCAATGATATCACTGATATCAATGGTCAATAGATATCAATACTACCAGTGATATCATTAATCAATGATATACGAGTGACTATTGTGGTGATCGATTTCTATATTACTTAATATTGTTAATGTTGTTATTACTTTTCGTAGGAACTATGATGAAGCTTCTAATAGTTATTTTTTATAGTAGGCAATGGAATGAGAAAAATTTCTATGAGAATTACAAGACCATTGGAATTTTTGTTGATGAGATGATGTGTTTTGATGATTTTATTAATCTGATTGTGAAAGAAGTTCGAATGTATAGTTCTATTTCTTTTATAGAATTGTCGATGTTATTAGGTTAGGGATAAATGATACTCATGATGTGGTTAAAATTCAAGAAGATAAAAATGTTGCTTGGTTTTTAACTTTAGTGAAAGATCAAAATACAAGATATCGTTTAGTTTCTCATATTACAAGAAGTCTAATAGAAAAGTTATGAGTAATAGGTAATAGATAGGTAGAAGTTTATCAGACAACTATCATTGATAGAAACCTTTGACTTCTATCAGTGATAGTAATCTATCACTTCTTTTTCATTAACTTTTATCAATCATTAACAGGATAGTAGTCTATCACTTCTATCAGTGATAAACAACGATAGAAGTCGAATAGGAACAAGATGTCTAATAGATAATAGAAAAGTTATGAGTAATAGGTAATAGATAGACAATTATGGTAGAAGTCTATCCGACAACTATCACTGAGAGAAGTCTATCACTTCTATCAGTGATAGATATCACAATAGTAGTTTATCAAAATTAGAAGAAAAAATTAGTTATTAAATAAATGCAGACAAAAAATTAGTTATTAAATAATGCAGACTTCTATCGGTGATATCACCGATAGAATCCCGAAATCCCATCGGTGATATCACTCGATAGCATCCCATCGATGATATCATCACGATAGCAGTTGGATCAAGGCGTGGGGTGTTTTAGTAATTTCAATTTCTCTTTTCAAATTTTTGCTATTTTTGCAAATAGATTGAACCATTTGCTATATGGACAATTATATTGGTTCTTTTTGCTACCAACCAAATTGCCCCTAAATAAACTTTGGATGTAAGGACATATGATTAGGGTGTTAAAATGGTGTCAACATAGTTGTGATGATCACTACAAGAATTTTTGGCTATACCGACGATATTTTTCTCGACGCATGTTTTTGTGTCGGGATATAGAGGTTTTAGCCGACGCAAATGACGTGTCGGTAAGAAATTATAAATGCCGACGCATAATGCGTCGACATAGGTGCGGTTAATAAAATAAAAAAAAAAGTGAAACCCTACCCTTTTTTCTTCGTTCTTTTTCTCGCTAAGTGTCACCTCTTCTCTCTCAAACATCGCTGCTAGATCTCCTCGCAAAAAGCTTTGCCAAATCTCGCAATCGGTCACCCATTCAAGCAAAGCAACGCTTAATTCCACCGGGACGACTCACCATTCTCGCAAAGCACCTCCAGATCTCCTTTCGCACTCAGAAGATTTGTCATCTCGCACCCAGAACGCCTCCTCTCGCACGTCGTTCGTCTCCTCAAGCACGAAAACCCCAGAAAATCGACGATTTTGGGTTCTCTAAAGGGCGTTGACAACTCCTGAAAATCATCGATACTTAGGTGTGCCTTCTTCTTCACGATTTTCTTTGATCAATTAAAGATTTCTTGGGGTTTCGGATTGTTTGTGGTTGATTGTGCATAATTTTTCTTCTCTTAGGTAGTATTTAAACATTTATTTGTGAAATTCTTACATCGTTGTGTGATTGTAACTCTGCTTAACATCATTTTCTTTAGAATGGTTAGTGTGGTTTCTTGACTTTGACGATAATGATAAATGTTACATTGCTTTTGTTGGCATTAAAGATTTCGCTTCTGCCCTCCAGATTTAAGTATTTTATAATCAAAAGAGGATTTATAAAAAAAAAGATTAGCAGGAGATTCAATTAGCCCTTAGATTTGAGTCTGTACAAAGAACTCAGCGGTAATGATAAATATTACATTGCTTTTGTTGCTAAAAATAGATTAGCAGGAGATTCAATTAGCCCTTAGATTTAAGTATTTTATAATGATAAATGTTACATTGCTTTTGTTGGAAAAGTTTTAGACCTATTTTTTTTTCTTTTGTTCATTTTTGCAGAGTAGCTATAGAGAATACCTAATACTGAAAGCTAGATTTGAGTTTGTACAAAAAAACTCAGAGGTAACTCTCATAAGGATTTGTTTTTGGATGTAATGTATTTTTGTTAAATTATTGATGTTAATTCAGGAAGTTTTCCTACTTATTTAATTAAATATGAACACATCAAGATAATATATGCTAGTATAAAGATAAACTAGTAGTTACGTTTGTTAAGTTTTGCTCAAAAAATTATTATTTAGGCACAAAAATTACTATGATCTTGAATTAAAATTTCAAACTTGAATTGTAAAGAAAAAGAAAACCGATAACTAAACCTCTATTTCGTAAACTAATTTATTTCATAGTTTTCTCTCTTTAAAGATTACACTTGTTTTTTTTTTCTTAGTTTATATCCTGGTTTTAAAACTGAGAAGTATTAGTTTTGAACGCTTCTATTCTTGAAATCTATCTAACATTTCATTAATACTTGGGATATGACCCTCTTGATTTGATTAAGGGCCTTCATCTAGATTTCATTCAACCAAAACATCTATAAAATAACCCGTATGTTCCATTTCTAGAGTTGAATGACCAATAAAATAACCCGTATGTTCCATTTCTAGAGCTGAAATCCAACGAATGTTGGGCAAGGGAATCGTGAGGGTGGACCTTCAAATGCATAAGTATGTTTTTAGCATTTAACTTGCTTAGAGTTTTTTACATGTTTAGTTTGGATATCCTAGTACTTACGGTAGCCAATTCACTCAAGTGTGACTATCCTGCAGTTATGGTAGTCACTTCATGAGACAAGTAGTTTAGTATGTTGTAGATATAACATATGACAGGGTGGATGCGAGGTCTCGTTTGCAGCCTCCTTTGCCTACAAATTATTTTGGGAATTGTTTAATTAGTCGTTGTGTTTCTGTTGAGCGAAATCAGCTTTTGGGTGAGAATGGAATGTTGGTTGCTACTGAAGAAATTTCAAAGGCAATACAAAGTTTGGAAAAGGAATTTTAAAGGGTTTAGAAATCAGGAAGGTTTCAGAAAATAAAAAATGAAGATGACTCAATAGAACAGAGATATTATGTAGGTAGTTCGCCTAAGTTTGAGACTTATAGTCTTTGATTTTGGATGGGAAAGCAGCACAGTAAAAGTGGAATTTCTTACTATGGACAAGAAATGAAGATGACTTAATGTGTGTTTATCTACTCTTATATCTTTCTAAGATGTTCTTGAATCATAAGATGTTGAGAATCTTAGTGAAATAAAGATGATCAATTATGATTTTGAATGATTTTATTGACTGTGGAAGCCTAATTACATTCGTTCGTAGCCATTGCCTTTAGTGTAATATGTTGTAGACAAGTAGTAGCCAATCTTAGTGTAATATGTTGTAGATATAACATATGTGGAATCTAATTTGAAATCTATGATGGAATTTGATCGAAGTTATTTTCTCTTGTTACTCTAATTACATTCGTTCGTAGCCATTGCCTTTAGGCTCTCCATAGTATTTGAATTTATTTGATTAGTGAGTCTTGGTTATGCTTTATCTAAGTATTATATCACTCACTTGAATCGGTATTTGTGCTCTATTTGAATATTGTTTTGAGAAGAGGATTATTTAGGAGTGTTAACAAAGTCCTACATTAACTAGAGAAGAAAGATATCAATGGTATATAAGTGAAGACAATTATATCTTCATTGATATAAGATGTTTTGGGAACCAAAAGTAAACATGATAGTGGATAGTTATAAGAAACATTCTATAATAGTTGTTAGTCTAAGTGATGTAGTTATAGCTTAATTAGTTTTCATAATAAAGGTCTTCTTAGTCTTAGGGAGATAATAAAGGTTTTCTTAGGACACATTTGCACCTTTAGTCAACTTTATAAGTTTTAGGAAGCATGAGAGACTCTTTAAGTTTTAGGTCTATTTTATTTGCTTTTTAGTACATTTTTTCACTTTTAGCTCACTTGCGTAGATTCTCTCGGAGTATGTTGAAGCCCATTTCTTTTGAAATATTTAAGTGCATTTTTCTTTTTCTTCATTTTTTTTGTTTTGTTTAAAATTTTACATATTATTTATTTGTTTCTTTTCAGGTTTGTGACTATATTGAGCTCTACTATTGGAAAGATCTATGAAGACAAAAGTGTAAAAACTTTTCTTTTGGACGATATTTTACATTTTTTTGGAAATATTGGTTATGAATATTTATTTTTGTATGTTTGTTTTGTAATTAGACCGTACTTTGAATGATACTCCTCTATGAACAATTTTATGTTTTAATACTTTATCTTTTGTTTAGTTACATTCATATTGAAAATAAAATGATACACTAATTAAAAAGAAGTTCAAGTAATTTCAACAAACTATTAGAGATGCATAGATATTAGAAAACCAGAAAATAAAAATAATTATAAATAAAATAATAACTAATTTTAATCTAACTTATCTCGACGCATTGATGCGTCGGGAAATCTCTGCAACTGATGCTGGCTTACGGTTGGAAAGTGAAGGTATTCCCGACGCATCTAGTTGCGTCGAGATAAGTTGAAAGTTTTTTCGACGCAATAGCGTCGAGAAAAGTCTAACAAATCTCGACGCTATCCAGTTTGCGTCGGGATAGATCATTACCGACCGGTCTATACCGACGCTTTAACCCGACGCTCGCGCGCGTCGATAGTTATTTTTACCAACACATGAAGGGGGTTTTCCGACGCATTTTTGCGTCGGAAAAAATCGAATTTTTAGTAGTGGATTGAGTGTGTTAGAATGCAAATAAAAGTCTCACATTAGTTAGGGAATAGATTGATTATGGATATATAAGTGAGCATAATTATCTCTATTGGTATGAGGCCCAAAGTGGATAATATCATACCATTGTAAAAATATGTGGAAGTCTATTGTTCTTAACAATTGGTATTAGAGGGTGCACATAGTGATTCCTTGTTGATCCCAGTATTTTCTTCAAAAAAAAAAAATGGTATGGTGGGGCAGGGAGAGGTTCTACCCACACCGGAGTGCAGCTAAGTATTTTTCACATTTATTCAAAAGTATTTTTGAAAAGATAAAACCCCCCAAAAAAACTTAGGGTAAGGAAATTAACTTTTGTAATAAAAAAACTAAAAGTAAAATAGAACCGAACTTTCTTTTTTCTTTTTTCTTTTTTTAACAAAATAGAACCTAACTAATTAAAAAAGAAATGTTCCATAACGATCGAGTTAAATACTTGATTCAGTGCTTGATCGAGTTAATATTCCATAAAGTTCGAGTTAATCTAAAAGCAACAATAATGTATATAACTCATTAAAGGGATTTTATGATTGACATAAGGCTCAACTCCCACACTTCTAATTCTCAATCTCAATCTCATTTGCAAAGTAAGCCTATTTTAACGATAATTGACATCTACTCTATTTTTTTTAAGCTCGGAGGTTCCATTCCTAAAATCCCAATCTCATTCATAGATTAGTTTATATGTTTTATTAATATTTAGATTTATGGTAGAATTAAAATAGAGGGGTAAAATTTAATCTGGAGGTACGTTTTTTTGGTACATATCAACAATTGGGGTGGGGGATTCGAACTCATGATCTCTTGGTCATAAATAATGTCAGTTGAACTATGCTCTTGTTGGCGTACGTTTAGGGGTGTACAACTAACCTGATAACCCGCGCAACCCAAACTACCCGACCCAAACCGTAAGGGTTAGGTCTTTTGGGTTGGGTTGAGTTGGGTTATTCTCATGAATAGGGTTGGTTGAGTTGAAGGAATGATCAACCCAAATTTTTGGGTTGGTCTAAAAATCTTCCTCAATCCAACCCAACCCGACTTATGTACACCCCTAAATACGTTTTTTAGAATAACAAAAATGAGTTTGTGGATTTTTTTAGTACACCAAATATGAATTTGTGGATTTAAACTTCTCATCTCAAAAGGAGAAGTAGATGTAAATTTACCATTTACACAGCTTAACCTTCTATCAATCATTATAAAAATCCCTTTAAAGGTCAATCATTATAAAAATGCCTTTAAAGATTAACCTCGATGTTATATATTATATAATCTTGCCTTTTTAAAGATTTAAGGAGTAAAAGAAAAAGCCTCTAAAACTTTAGTTTTTAATCTGATTTTTGTAGTGAAGAAACTAAGTTAAGTGATAATTAGTTGTCTATGAACTTTCATATCAGTGTATAATAAGTATATGAGCTTTTAAAAAGAATTTAATATATTCTTCGACCTTTAATTTTGTATTTAATATGTTTTTAAACTTTAAAAATATGTCAAACGAGTTATTGAAGTTTCAATTTTTGTCTAATAAATCCCAAACACACCCAACAATTTTTAAAATTAGTGAATCTATGATACATATAAAATTGAATTTATATCTAATAAAATAGGAGGTCATCTTCGAGACAAGAAGGCATTGATTGTTCAATTTTATATCCAATAGATATGTTAATTTTAAAAAAATAACAAATAGATCAAAGACTTATTAGATACAAAGTTGAAAACTCAGGGAGTTGTTAGACACAAAATTGAAAATTTATAGATTTATAGATACTTTTTAAAGTTAAAAATTCTATAATAAAAAAAATTAGAAGTTTAAAGACTTATCTGATACACATCTAAAAGTTCAAGTACTGAATTTATAATTTACCCAAGAAAGTATGAGGCGACAATAATTTTTGTTTCATTTGCATATCATCTCAATTGATTAATATTGCATTCTATTTTCTTTTTTTAGTACAGTTGAATAGAGATTGGAGGATTTGAACCACTGATCTCATCATCGTTAATTTTTGGTTTGTTTTTTTTTTTTCCTTCGTGCATTCTATTCTATTGCTAGAATGGAAGCATATAATATTCTTTTCCTTGTGGCGACGGTTGGGTTATTATTAATGTAATACTTTAATCAATTATCCCCAAGATTTTGTTGGCTTCTTCTTTATAGAAAGTATTCAAATTATTCGGCGTTGTAATTTTGAAGATTCACTTTCTCCCACAACGAACAATTAGGAGTTTGAAAATGATTCTTCATACTCTTCTAACTTCTCAGCTTTTGTACAAACAAAACTTTCTAACTTATCCATTTCCTAGTTTATCATCATTTTTATACTCAAATAGTTATTTTTTTTAGTTTTGAGACACTGAAAAATAAAAAGTGAGTTTCAAAATTATAGTACTCAGGTAAAATCAACCAGACAAGTTAAGATCCGAAATTATATATTGAGAAATATATGATTTTAAAAATAAGAGTGATTTTATATGTTAAAAAAATATGTCATATATAAGAATATAGTGAAAATCAACAAGAACATAGCTCAACTGACATCAAGTATGACTATTGACCAAGAGATCATGGGTTTGAATCTTCCACTTTCAATTGTTGATATACTAAAAAAAAGAATATATAGTAAAAAAAAATAAAAAAATAAAAAAAAACATTATATATCGCTGAACTTTGTTGTATCAATTAAAAGCAAAAAATAAATTGAAACACTAAGATCTAGTTTGATAACCATTTGTGTTTTTTATTTTTGAAAATTAAACATGTTTTCTTCTAATTTCTCTGTCATGTTTTTCATTCTCTTTTAAGAAAACATTTGAATTTTTAGTCAAAATATTGTCTAGTTCTTGAAAACATTGATAAAAAGTAGATGACAAAACAATTATATTTATTAGGCTTAAGATTAAAAAAACAAAACATAAAAAATCAAATATTTATGAACACATAGCCTAAACTTTTCTAACTAAATCAATGTAGATCTTGGGTTAGGATTCCCTTTTAATTATGTTTTAAATACGTTTATATAAATTTTTACACGGGTATAAGACTTCTTTTAATATAGGGACTAACAAAAAGTTAGAGAGAAATACTAAAATAAAAAAAACAGTAGCAACATGAGTGAGTTTTTCAACTTTTCTTCTTCTTCCAATTTTTCCCTTATGTATTTAATTAGAAAGAAATATACGAGAATTTTTCTTACTACTTTGATAGGATTTTGGGTGAAAAATAATTTGATGCAGATGGTTTTAGTTATTTTAAATGGAAACAAGTAAAAAATAGTTATAAATTGCTGAGATTTTAAATTGATTGGTTTATGAATGTTTCGAGTTTAAATTGATATAAATATTAGTCTAGAGTTTTAATTGATACAACCCTCAAAATTTAGGAGTATAAATTGATATTTCTTACCAGAAATAGAATTGCAAACATGGTTTTATCGAACTTTGTTACGAGAATTATTTTGAAAATAGTTTAAGAAGACCCTAATTCTTTCATTAACCTGAGTTTTTTTTTTTTTCTTCTAAATATCTTCTATTACATGTAACTGAAGTCATTATTAGAAAGTAAATGAGGCTCATATTTCATTTTGATGAGTTCAACGATTGTAACACCCCGAAAAATTGAACACAACTACTCGAGGCATCACTTCTAAGTTGTACCGTTCGCGTCGAAAATTCGGTAGCATAACGGCGCAACCTGGACAAACCGAAAATTTTATAAGAAAACCTAAACCTAAACGATAACACTTCAAAAGACTCACGAGGGTACCCAACCTTCACCAAACTACACAGAAACAAAAGGCTGGGCTCCAGTCCCTCGGAGTTAACAGAGATCTCAAACAGCAGAAGCATGCTTTAAATACGAAAGAAAACAACAGAACATACTTTGATCCAAACGAAACAGGAACGATGCAAACTAAGTTTAAAACATAAACGAAAGAAATATAACGCAACAGAAGAAAAGAAATAGAAAAGATCAACTCCTAACGCAACCCCTAAGTCCTACAAGTCTTCCATAGCCTCGCAGGGGTCTCGCCATCGGTGGTCACCTCACTGGTTTGCCTTACCTGCAACGAAAGAAGAAACAAAGAAGGAATGAGTATAAAAATACTCAGTAAGCAATCCACTTCGTCCAAAAATAAAGAACATAAAAAACGACCTTAGACTTAGCTAAACACGACACCTAGCCCGCCAAACAACCTCAACAAGCATCCTCACCCTACTCTTACTCAGGTTTCTCAGTTCTGTCCTACCCTTAGCTCCTGGACTGGGTTGGCAGCACGTGGCCACGAGACTCATCCTCGGGCCTGCACTAGGGCGAAGAACTCTATCCAACCCCTCTGACTCTAAGGATCACACCCCGAGTCGCACAACTGGATGGGGGCGGACCACCACATCCCATAAGCATCAAAGCGGTACTACCGCACACAATCGACCAGGGGCTCATTCCTGGGTCGGCACTAGGGCGAACGACTCTATCCAACTCCTATGACTCCAAGGATCATACCCCGAGTCGCACAACTGGATGAAGGGCGGACCATCACATCCCATAACATCATCGTCATCTCGCCAACCTCGAGTCTCAGCCTACTAAGGGTTACACAGATACTTAGGACTTGGGCCTGCACTAGGGCTAGTTGTGCTAACTACGATCCTAAGGCTCAACGGCATTTCCCGAATCACTTCAGACTAAGCACGAGACCACTGACTCGGGACAAACAATCATAGTACGATAACAAGTTCAGAGTTCTCAACACTAGCTTACATCGCCCTACTAGTTATAGTCACATGGAACTAACAAACAACCAGAATGAACTATCGAGTTCGAGTTTCAACGCAGATAAACATCAACATTAACAATGAACTAGATTCATGCACAATTGCGAACATCACGACCTAACATGCCACTACCAGGACACTAATAATTATGTCCAAACAAATATTACATGCAATGCGCCCTAAGCCCTACACTTAGGGGCGGTAGTCCAATAACTACTTACCGGGAATCCAACCACAACGAGCAACTTTGAGTAACGCGCGTTCAAAACGTGCTTCAACTTCCAGGATGAAACTCTTAACGAACAACACGTGAAAGGTCAGTAAATTGAGATGTAAAAACGACCTTAAAAGCTTACGAGAAGCAAAACTCACCCAATGGAGATCTAAAACGGACTAAGGAATGGACTGAGGCGACCGGACGGAAGGGAATGGTCGCGACTCTGAAGGCGGCGGCGCGTGGACCGGCGGCGGCGGCTGCGCGTGAAGATGACGGTGACGGCGCGTGGGCAGCAGATCTGGAATCCTCGCGACCCGATCTATCCAGAACCGGTCTTGGATCTTCGAAAATCGGCCGAAAGAGGCTCGAACCGGTTGAACCAAGCAATAGGTTTCAAGCTTCCACGGCGGTTGCAGCTCCTCCGGCGACTCCTTGCGACGACTGGTAAGACTCAAGCAATGTGCTGCGGCGGCTCGGCTGCGAAGGCGATGGAGTGGCGGCGTCGACGGCGACGACGTTCTGTGAAGGAGAGAGATTCGTGAGAGAGAGAGAGAAACACGAGAGAGAGAGAGAGACTGTGAGAGGGGGGTCGGGGAGAGGGAAGAAAACGAGAGGGAGAGGGGTGTGGGCGGGCGCCGGCGGCCGGCGACCTCTCTTTCTTGCGGCGCGAGGGGGGGGCGAAGCCCTCCCGATTTTTCGTTTCTGCAACAATTTTTTTTTTTTTTAAAAAAGCGGATTGTTACAACGATAGGTAGAGAATTTAAACCTAGAATATATTTTTTAATCAAATTATAATGTCTTAGGCTCAGTTTCAAAACTATTTGGTTTTGGTTTTTGGTTTTTGAAGAATATGCTTGTTTTTCCACCATTTATCATCATCTTCTCTACAATAATCTCCATCTTTCTTGAGATACCATTTAAATTTCTTGTCAAATTTCAAAAACAAAAAGAAAATTTTGAAAACTATGGCCCCGTTTGATAACCATTTTGTTTTTTGTTTTTAGTTTTTGAAAGTTAAGCTTATTTTCACCTAATTTTTCTATAATAGAGATCATCTCCCTTAAGTAAGCATTTGAACTCTTAGCCAAATTGTAAAAACAAATTCAAGTTTTTGAAAGCTACTTTTTAGTTTTCAAAAGTTAGTTTTGATTTTTGAAAACATAGGTACAAACTAGATAAGAAAACATATAAACTTATTGGTAAAAATAGTATTTTTAGATTTAAATTTCAAAAACTAAAAACTAAAAACAAAATGGTTATCAAATGTAGCTTATGTTTTTTTAGTTTTCAAAACTTAGCTTAGTTTTTAAAAACATAGGTACAAACTAGATAAAAAAACATAAAATTCTATTGGTAATGTGAATCTTCCTGTTGGATAGATTTCTTGAGTATTTTTTTAAACTTAATTTTTAAAAATTAAAAACAAAAAATAAAATGATTATCAAATCAGATTTTAATTAGTTGAGGTATCTTCACTGTGGGGAATGAGTTACAGACCTACAACTAAGATATGAATTATGTTGATCCGATTGTAGATTGAAATTTTATAGCTTACATAAACACCATAAAAAAATAAAAGAAAATAATTAAGAGCCCATTTGATAATAAGCAATCTATTTGTCTTACGTAACATTATTTTTTTAATCATTTTCTTTTAACAAACTCTAATCTATTATGTTGCTAGCATATTTAGCTATCAATGAAGTATATTTTTCAAAAAAAAAAAAAAAAAACTCTAATCTATTTTTGAAAACATTTTATATATTCTTTTAAAAATATTATAGCGAAACAATATTTATACTTTAAAAATAATTTTTGACAAATACTTTTGTTATTGTAAAAAATTTAAAATTATTTTAAAAAGTGAAAAACTAAAGCCTCATTAATAACCATTTTATTTTTTATTGTTTATTTTTAAAAATTAAACTTATAAATATTACTTCCAAATATAAGTTTATTTATTTTGTTATATATTTTGTTATTGACATTTTCAAAAATCAAACCTAGTTTTGATAGAACTAAAAAAAAGTGTTTGAAAATTTGTTTTTATTTTTTAAATTTAGTTAAAAATTGAAATGTTTATTTAAGAGATGAAAATTATTATAAATAAAAGATGAGAAAACCAATATAATTTCCAAAAACTAAATAGTTATCCACTAAATAAATGTGAGTGAACAACTTTAATTTTAAATAACAAAAAGAATATTTAACAAATTGAGTTCTAAAACTATATATAAAAAAAACCCTATAATTTATATGTGACATTACTGAGTTACATTAGAAAAGCATTTTATGGGAGTAGAAAATCAAACAAAAAGATTTTCAACACAAGTATGATTGCTGAAAGTTTTTCAATCATTTTTGCTAGCTGGAAATGGGTTAAAACCTTTCTAATTCTTCTCAGAGATTCTAGGTTCTCAAAATTTTCCACCTCAGTGTTGGTGAAGTTAAGATTAAACAAAATTTATTAATAAAATAAATAGAAAAAATAAGTTCCGATAATCATTTAGCTTTTAGTGCTTGGGTTTTGAAAATTATACTTATTTTTTCACAATTTCTTTTTATCTTCTCTCCATGATTTCTATCTACCATTTAAGTTTCTAGCTAAATTTTCAAAATAAAACAAGTTTTTGAAAATTACTTTTTTTAGTTTTTAAGACTTAGCTTGTTTTTTTAAAACAATATGCACAAAGTAGATAAAAAAACATACAAATTCATTGTAGGAGTAACATTTTAAAGCATAAGGGTTAAAAACAAAAATAAAAAACTCAAATAGTTATCAAACGGGACTTAAATGTATGATCCCACCCTCAACTAAAAAAAATCTGGATCCAGCCGCACAAATTATATTCTTTTCTTCAGACAAGAAGAACACTGGTAATTTTCTTCAAACTCCTTTGCCTTTTTGTCTCTTCTTGAAGATCTCAATGTGCATAAATAGAGGTTAACAAATCCAATCAACAACACAACCAAACTTTCCACTTTTATTATTTTTTTTTTGTTCTCTTCTTCTCTACACCCCCAAACCATGGCTACTGCACTCAAGCTACCCACTCTTGCACCTGCATTGATTCAATCTAAGCATTCATCGACCCTCAAGGAGGAGTTGACCATGAAATATTACTCCGACGACCTCGTCACCGGATACATTTACGCCAAACATCGCGCCGACGACACGACCAAAATCAATCTCCCTCATTACATCTCAGTTATTGAGAGCATTATCAACTCTGCTGATCGAATTGCCGACGCCGTTCATCGGGTACTACATTTAGATTATAAACAAGCATTTTATTGAGTTTATTCTGTTTGAAGTTATTTCCAATTTGCAATGAATAATTAGTGTCATATCTATGCAGGGTACTGATGGGCATCTAGCATATTCAGATGAAGCTATGGCATTCAATGTTGCCATTGAACCTCCTCTTTGTATTCTTCATAATGTCTCTAGCGAGGTTATAGTTCATAAAATTTAAGTCTGGTTTGAGAACTGCTTAATTTTTTGCTTTTGGTTTTGAAAAATTGTACTTATTTTCTCACTATTTTTTTAGGATGATTTTCATCTTTTTTTTTTTAATGAAAACATTTAAATTCTTAGTAAAATTCTAAAACCAAAAACATGTTTTTAAAATTTATTCTTTAATTTTCAAAAACTGGCTTGAATTTTGAAAATGTTTATGAGAAGTAGATATCATTTGGTTTTTGAAAATTAAGCTTATAAATACTACTTTTATCTATAAATTTTTTTTTGTTTGTTATCTACTTTGTACCTAATTTTTTTTTTTTTTTAAAAAAACTAAGCCAAGATTTGAAGACTAGTGCTTAATCTTAAAAAACTTTTTTTTTAGAATTTGACCCAAAAATTCAAATATTTTATTAAGAAATATGAACTCATCTTAAAGAATTGATAAGAGAAAACAAACTGTTGTATAGAGAGAGTGGAATGATCTCAAAGAGTTTTTTATTTTCTTATCTAAAACGTCAACTTTGATATTTATAAAATATATATATCATTTTTCAAATCAAACCAAACGATATTTCTCATTTGCTATCACTCAACAGACGACAATAGCTGGTCTCAACTCTGCACATTCCTAGAAATTTTTTTCTTCTTTTCAACTAAAAATTGGTATCATCTCGTATGACCGTCCAGGTTAGGTAGATGTGGTAGCGATACAATCTTCTAGATTTATAGTTGCTAAATTATCAAAAAACCAAAAACAAAAAATAAAATTGTTATCTAATGGGGCCTAAAAGTACTGATCATAAGCTTAATTTTCAAAAACAGAAAATCAAATAATTATCAAACATGCGTCGATTTAATAATAATCTTAGGTTTGGTTTGAAATGGCTAATTAGAATATAATGTGTTCAGCTGTCATGCAAGGGTCCGGGGATAGAAAAAGCACACGAGATCACACTAGAAATCTTCGAAACATTGACAAATTATCCATGGGAAGCCAAGGCAGCTCTCACTTTGTTAGCCTTTGCAACAGATTATGGACACTTATGGCATCTCTACCATCTTTCCCAAACAGATCCATTGGCTAAGTCTTTGGCAATTCTCAAGCGAGTAGCTTTGTTGAAGAAGCAATTAGACTCAGTTCGATACCGACAAGTGCTTCTCAGCCCCAAAAGTTTGATCCACAGCTGCTTGTTAGCAATTAAATACATGAATCAAATCAGAGAATTCTCCAAATATGATGTTAAGGAACTTCCTGAATTACCTTCAGCTCTTCGTCAAATCCCATTAATTACTTATTGGGTTATCCACACTATTGTTGCTTCTAGAATTGAGATCTCCAGCTATCTTGGTGAAACTGAGTAAGTTTTTTTTTTTTTTTTTTTTTTAATCTACTTTTCTAATTAAATGTAGATTAATTCAATATGATTTTTTTTTTCAGGAATCAACCACAGAAATATTTGAATGAACTGTCTGAAAAGATGGCGATCGTAATCGCTGTACTCGAAAAACATTTAGACGCCATCCGAGAACAATATGGTTCGAAAAATTTACCATCTTCATTGATATTATTGATTGTCAATTTTATAATTTTGGTATGCCCTGAAAAATAAACATTATATTTTGTTGTGTTTGATGCAGAGGATGTTGATCTCTACCGGTGGCTGGTTGATCACATTGAGCATTATCACACTGACATTACAATTGTTATTCCTAAGCTTCTTAGCGGCAAAACTGAAACCAGGCCACTTCTTGACGGCTCTACCCTAAGAGAGGTCTCTTCTATTTATATCATTAAAACTCATAGTATTATACTGCATAAAAGAATGAAACTAATATCACTTTAAAATGTATTCTCATGCCAAAGATGAAATATATATATATATATGTGCAACGACCCTCAATATATTTCTGCATTAATATGATATTGTCCACTTTTGAGCATATGCACTCATGGATTTGCTTTTGGTTTCACCCAAAAGGCCTGATACTATCCCTCATTTATATACCCATGATCTTCCCCTTCTCTAGCTGATTTGGGACTTTGGTCGCAGTACCAACAAAATATATATATATATAAATATATATAGAAAATACTTTTATTACCAATTAGTTTTGAGATAAACTTCATATCTTCTAATATGGTATAGAGCCTATGATACCAAAATTGGTATTTGGTTAAAAAAAAAATTATGACACGAGAATTGGTGAATCCAAGGAGGCACTGTATTGAGGGAACATGTTAAAATATGATACTTCAAGCCAAGTTATAGTTTTTGTTCTTAGTATTTATATTTATATTCGAGTTAATAGACCCTGATATCTTATCTTTTATGTTTTCTGGGTATTTATAAAAGATAATGGAAATATGGACTAACTCTCAATATCCATGTCCAACTCTTTGATTTATAGATAGTAGGACATATTGAAAGAGGGATATTTCATCCTTTACAGGTTAGCATTCAAGAAAGTTTATCAGAAAAGAATGTCATATTGGTAATTTCCGAATTGAATATCTTAGAGGCTGATATTAAAGCTCTTCATCAAATCCACAATGAATTGAAACGAGACAATAAGTACGAGATTCTTTGGATTCCAATTATCCCGGAGTCTTACCGTGAAGAAGATCGAAGGAGATATGACTATCTTCTGTCTACAATGAAATGGTACTCAATACATTTTACTACAAAAATTGCTGGGATGAGATATATTGAAGAGAAGTGGCAATTGAGGGAAGATCCACTAGTGGTCGTACTCAATTCACAATCTAAAGTGGAATTCACAAATGCAATTCATTTGATTCGAGTTTGGGGAACGGAAGCAATCCCTTTTACTCATAATAGAACTGAGTTTCTTTTGAGAAAACATTGGCCTGAATCAACCCTAGTCAAGTTCACCCATCAACCAAGATTACTCAGTTGGGTATGTATATAATTTTATCATTAAAGTCTCGTTTGATAACCATTTGATTTTTGAAAATTGTGTTTATTTTCTTACATTTTCTTTTTGATGATTTTCATATTTTTTTTAGGAAACATTTAGATTCTTAGCCAGTTTTCAAAAATTACAACTCTATTTGATAACTATTAGGTTTTTGAAGATTGTGCTTGTTTTTTTTCATCATATCTTTAATAGTAGACTCCATCTTTCTCCCGAAACCATTTGAATTGATCTTTTAGTCAAATTTCAAAAAACAAAAATAAATTTTTGAAAACTATTTTGGAGAACTTGGCTTCATTTTTTAAAATATATGAAAAAAATAAATAATAAAACAAGGAAACCATAGGTGGAAGTAGTATTTATATCCTTAATTTTCAAAAATCAAAAGCAAAGAACCAAATAACTACTAAATGAGCCTACTTTCTTAAAAAAAAAAATTCAAAACTTTGGCTTGGTTTTTTAAAACGTTAGTAAAATGCCTGTAAAAAAAAAACTGTCGTACTTTTGAAAAATAAAAAAACTAAGACTATGTTTGATAATCAGTTGATTTTTAAAAATTTGGCTTGTTTTCTCACCATCCCTCTTTTTCAACTTCTATGTTATAGTTTCTATCTTTCTTAAGAAAACATTTGAGTTCAAGCCAAATTTAAAAAACAAAAACAAAGTTTTGAAAACTTCTTTTTTAGGCCCCGTTTGATAACCATTTTGTTTTTTATTTTTAGTTTTTGAAAGTTAAGCTTATTTTCACCTAATTTCTCTGCAATAGAAATAATCTCCCTTAAGTAAGCATTTGAACTCTTAGCCAAATTCTAAAAACAAAGTCAAGTTTTTGAAACCTACTTTTTTTTAGTTTTCAATAGTTAGCTTGGTTTTTGAAAACATAGGTACAAAGTAGATAAGAAAACATATAAACTCATTAATAGTAGTATTTTTAGGCTTAAATTTCAAAAACTAAAAACAAAAAACAAAATAGTTATCAAATAGGGCCTTAGTTTTCAAAACTATGACTTATTTTTGAAAACATATATAAAAAGAAAGGATAAGAAAACAAAGCAGAAGTAGTATTTATAGGATTAATTTACAAAACCAAAAAACAACCATCCTGTATTTGTTTCAATTGTTATCTTTTGTCTTAATATTTATACTGTTTGAATCAGTTCAACCAAGAGAGAAGCATCATATTCTACGGAGGAAAAGACCCCAAATGGATCCAACGATTCGAGGAGAGGGCAGAAATTTTGAAAAACGATCCTTTAGTAATCGAAGGGCGTTCATTTGAGATCGTACGGATTGGAAAGGACGCAAGAGGAGACGATGATCCTGCACTCATGGCTCGTTTTTGGATCACACAATGGGGCTATTTTATAATCAAGAGTCAAATAAAAGGTTCAAGTGCTAGCGAGACAACAGAAGATATCTTAAGATTGATTTCTTACGACAATGAAGATGGTTGGGCCGTTCTTACTGTAGGCCCAGCGCCTCTGCTAGTTGCCCGTGGCAATTTGATATTAAGATTGCTTGATGATTTCCCAAAATGGAAACAAACTTTGCGGCTCAAAGGCTTCCCTGATGCTTTTAGAGAATATTTCAATGAATTAGCTGCCAAAACCCATCAATGCGATCGAGTGATTCTTCCAGGATTCAGTGGATGGATTCCTATGATTGTCAATTGCCCTGAATGTCCTCTTTTCATGGAGACTGGTATCAGCTTCAAGTGCTGCCATGGAGTTGCTCACATTTGATTATGATTATGATCATGATGGTTATGTTACTAGCTACTACTATTTTATTATTAAAATAATGAGCGATATTAATTATGCCATTTAATTTTATTGCATCTTGTTTTATGTTTTCCTCGAGTCCTGTTGGTCTAGCTACAGATGAGCTAATGTTTGCTTTGTATTGCTTTAATGATAATCAAATAAAGGACGTTATATATCTAGTTGCTTTTCATTTTCGTTATCTGTATTAATTTCTTGCTTTCTAAATGAACTTTTAGCTTTACTCTTTATGCATATCTTTTTGGGGGAGAGAATGTTGTTCACATTCTTCTTTTCATCTAAAAAAGTTTCTTTTACTTGAGTATAGATATTTCTCATCTATTAATATATGTTGAAAGATAATTTGTAATATCTAAGGTTGTGTGTGGTTTTTTGTGTTATTCTAGGAGTCTCATGCATTGGAATAAGTAATGATTCATTAAGTGCATGTTTTTTCTTAAATAGATATTTCCTAAGATATTTATGTTGGTTGTCAAGAATAATGTTCAAGTAGAGGTATTCTCAATGCTTGTATGTAATCAAGCAATCAAGCTCTAATAATAGAGCAAAATGTATTAGGAAATATTTATCATTTATATTCTTAATTGGGATATATTTTTTGTGGATATATCTTCTGTATTTATTTTGTACTAATTTGGGCCGGTTTGTATATTAGATTTAACCCATTATTAGGTTGTATATATTCATCCTTAAGTCAAATGGAAAACCAAGGAAACAACTTTCCTGGCATGACATGGTATCAGAGCATACTAGCCTTAGTTTTTGAAATTACCTAAATGGCAGACGGTGAAGATGGAAGAAAGATCGATCATTTATCTCCTTATTATCTTGGTTCTGGTGACCAACCAGGGAATTTAATTTGCCATGTCGTTTTGACATCGGACAATTATATTGCATGGTCAAGGGCAATGACACTTTCATTGAAGGCTCGTAGAAAATTTGTATTTGTAGATGGGACAATCTCAAAGCCAAGAGACAAAACGAAAATGCTTGACTGGGACACTGTAAATTCCATGCTTGTTTCATGGATCATGCAGAGTATTGACTCGAGGATTGCAACATCGATTCCTTACCACGATGAAGCTAAGAAACTTTGGGATTATCTTGAGAAGCGTTTTTGTGTTGCTAATGGTCCACGTATCCAACAATTACGGTCGACGATTATGAACTGTAAGCAAACAAAATCTATGACTATTGATGATTATTACACCAAATTGATGGGACTATTTGATGATCTTGCTCGTCTTAAACCATTACATACTTGTGAATGCGGACAGTGTACCTGTGATGTATCTGGAAAATTTGCGAATGATCGCAATGAAGAAAAATTTCATCAATTTCTTATTGGAATTAATGATACTTTATATTCTTTGGTGAGAACTAACCTTTTGTCTCAGAACCCTCTACCATCTTTGGATGTCGCTTATCAGACTCTTATCCAAGAGGAACATTCCGTGATGTGGCCCAAACAAGGTTGTCCCAGATGAGAATCGAGATCTTCACTTTGCAAGTGTCACACCCAAAAGGAAGATCTGATAAGTCCAATAAACCTGACAAGTCTCATCTGTCGTGCACTCATTGCAAACAGATTGGCCATGATATCTCTACTTGTTTTAAAATTCATGGCTACCCGGATTGGTGGGAGTCACGCTCGACGGGAGGTAAAGGAACAATGAGTCGAGCTCGAAGTTCTGGTGCTCGTGTTAATGTTGCGATTCACGAGATAGTAATCCATCCACCGGTATCGAGAATGGTAATTCGATCTCTACCTTGGGCGATCTTAAGCTCGAATGTGTTCAACTTTTGCTTGAATATCATAAACAAAACCAAAGAAAGATAATATGATGGGTAAGTGTCCATCTCCTCTTCTTGGATTATCGATCATCGAGCAACTCGTCATGTGTGATGGGATCAATTATTTAACCCAAGCATGCACTATTATTTCGAGTCCAATCGAACTTTACCTAATGGGAATAAAACAACTGCTACAATGGAAGGGCGAGTTTTACTCGCTGGTGGCTTTGTTCTTGAAAATGTGTTATTTGTACCTTCTTTACAATGCAACTTGATTTCAGTACCACAATTAATTGATCATGCTAATTGCTTTGTTCATTTCACTACTTCCTTATGTGCTATACAGGACCAACATTCGGGGAGCCTGATTGGCGCTGGGAGGAAATAGATGCTTTGGAAGCTAACCAGACTTGGGTCATGGAAGTGTTGCCCCCAGGCAAGAAAGCCCTAGGATGCAAATGGGTGTATAAAATTAAATATCACGCAGATGGAGGATCGAACGACTCAAGGCTCGCGCTTTGTAATTTTTGGCAATCACCGAGTTGAGGGGTATTGACTATCTTTGAGACATTTGCTCCAGTGGCAAAAATGGTAATCAGACGAGCTTTCTTAGCGATTCTGCAAACGCAAAGGGTTGGGAATTACATCAGATGGATGTCCACAATGCTTTCCTCGCCATGGTGATCTTGATGAGGAAGTGTACATGAAATTGCCACCTGGCTTTAGTACTGGCAGAACGTCAGGTATGGTGTGTCGCCTCAAGAAATCTTTATATGGTTTGCGTCAAGCTCCGAGGTGTTGGTTTGCTAAATTGAAGATATCTTTAAAAAAATATGGCTTTATCCAATCATATTCAGATTACTCACTCTTTACATTGCATCAGGGACAAGTTCAGCTTAATGTCCTAGTTTACGTCGATGATCTGATTATTTCTGGTAATGACTCTTTAGCTGTCGCTTCATTTAAGAAATATTTGGGTGAATGTTTTCACATGAAGGATTTAGGTACTCTGAAATATTTTCTTGGCATTGAGGTTGCTCGAAATTCAGAGGGTATTTTTCTTTGTCAACGAAAGTACACTCTTGACATTATTTCAGAAATGGGGCTTTTAGGAGCTAAACCTGCAGGATTTCCAATTGAGCTAAACCATCACCTAGCACTGGCTAATGGCACTTTGCTGACAGACCCTGAACGGTATCGACATCTAGTAGGACGTCTCATATATTTGTCATTTACAAGACCTGACTTAGCTTATGTAGTGCACATTTTGGCCCAATTTATGCAGGCGCCACGACAAGAACATTGGGATGCTGCAGTTCATACGACTCGTTATTTGAAAAGTTGCCCAGGTCAAGGAATCCTTCTTCGCTCTAGTTGTGATCTCTCTTTATCAGGCTGGTGTGATTCAGATTGGGTGGGTTGTCCCCTAACTCGTCGCTCTCTCACTGGTTGGCTTGTTTTTCTTGGTGGTTCTCCTATCTCTTGGAAAACCAAGAAGCAGCAAACAGTATCTCGTTCGTCAGCAGAGGCTGAGTATCGCTCTATGGCTTCTATTACATCTGAACTTAAGCGGCTTAAAGCATTACTTGGGAGTTTTGGGGTGAATCATTCATGTGCCATAAATTTATTTTGTGATAGTCAATCGACATTGCATATTGCTCGAAATCCAGTTTTTCATGAACGCACGAAACACATTGAGGTGGTCTGTCATTATGTTCGTGATGTTGTTCAAGATGGCACCATTGCTACACATCATGTTTCTACCAACGAGCAACTTGCAGATATCTTTACAAAGGCCTTAGGGAGACAACGATTTCTTCATCTTCTTCCCAAGTTGGGCATTTACGATCCCCATGCTCCAACTTGAGGAGGAGTATTAGGAAATATTTATCATTTATATTCTTAATTGGGATATATTTTCTGTGGATATATCTTCTGTATTTATTTTGTACTAATTTGGGCCGGTTTGGGTCGGGTTGTATATTAGATTTAACCCATTATTAGGTTGTATATATTCATCCTTAAGTCAAATGGAAAACCAAGGAAACAACTTTCCTGACAAAATGTCATAGCACTCAATCAAAAGAAGTTTGTTCTCCATATCTTCTCTTTTATTGTTAAGATATGATCTTTCGTAGAAATTACTCGTCCAACAACAATCAACAAGTCTACTAAATTCTGTTTCTGAAAGTAGTCCCAAAGGCTGAGATTACTTTTCTTCAAATTCTTCAACTTAGATTTTAATTGCATTGAGCGAGAAGAGAATCGTGCATTTTAAGATTGTCCATATCTCTCGGACCAAGTAGCCATGACATGATCAGATTATCCTGTCAAAGTCAATACTCAAAGGAATTTAGGAGGAATTGCAACATTCTCATCAATAAATTCTTCTAGCCCATCACCACAAAGAGTTGCTTAAAAGCTACTCTGATACCATGTTAAGATATCAATATATATATCATCGAATAAAGGGAAATGAGATCATAACAACTCCTATTTTTTCTTATCGAAAAGGGAATGGCTCTCCTTATAGAGAATAAGACTAACTTACAAAATTAACTATCGGAAATAGAAACTCAACTTCAGTTTCAAATATAACAACCATGGTTACATCTTAATGAGCTCTCTTAATATTTATTCTAAAATCTTGCTACTTTTTTTTCATTGCCTCCAAGAATATATTGGGCAATACTTTGGTGTGCACCCTAGGCTGCACTTGCTGCCCATTTCAACCACACTTTAGAAGAAATTATAAAAAAATATATATTTAAGAAAGAAGAAAAAGGAGTTTGTCATATGGCAAACTATGAATGTACACTGGATAGACTACAAAAAGATAGATGCAACGACACACAAATTTTTTCATAATATATCTATTCTCTCTAGCTATTAACTGATCTAATATTTCAATGCAAATTTTTGTATACACAGTTTTATATCTTCACCCTTTCTCATTTATCTATCTACCTATGCATATCTAAGTTTTAATTGAATTGTTTTTTCGATTGTTTAAATTCTATTTATTTTCTTTTGATTAAAATAGAAAATAATCTATCTTGCGAAAGTGACAATAAAAAGATTAAATTTGACTTAAACTTTTAGTTGATTGGTCATCATTTAATAAGGTACCAGAGTAAAAAGTGTTAAACAATTCAACTGAAATAATTCTAATTTCCTTGAATCTCACAAACTGTGATTCACGGGAATATATATAAAACAAAAGAAAGATGTTCAGCAGGCCATTAAAATGGGAAAGTTTTGACAGCAGAATGCAATCTACTGGTGTGATTGTTCTTGAATTTAAACATTGATTAGGAGAGATTATCTCTGAAATATAACTTTCCTTAGTTGGCCGTGTTGGGAAAAAAAATGAAGGACGAAAAAAAAAAGTATTGTGTAAATAATAATCAAATCAAAGTCCCAATGATTGTTGAACAAAGAGAGAAATTTGAAAATGAAAGAGTGGAATCCAATAAATGAATAATTTTCTATTGAAATACAAAATATTGGTGATACATCCTTTACATGAAAGTTTGTCCTTTTAGAGGTACACGAAATTGACACTCATTTAATTTGCAACATTAAAAGCATTAGAAACTTACAAACTTAAAAAAACAAAATTTAAAAGACAAAAAACCGAAATGTGTTAAATCTAACTTTTAAAAGAAAAAAAAACATAAAACATTAATTGAAAAACTTAACGTAATTAAAAAAGAAAAAACTCATAACTCAATACTCCTCCTTGAAATTTTTCTTTGTGACGCCCAACTTTTGGCATAGAAATACAAACTGCCTATGTGGTAGAGCTTTTGTTAGAATGTCGGCAAGTTGTTCTTCAGAACTACAAAAAATGAGTTTTATTTCACCTTCTTTCTCTGCTTCTCTCAATAAATGAAATTTGACTTTGATGTTCTTTGTTCTACCATGTTGTACTGGATTGGAGGAAATAGCAATAGCAGACTTGTTATCACAAAACAAATTTTTAAGTTCTTCAGGTTCAAATCCCAAATCACTAAGCAATTTGCGAAGCCATATTACTTGATTTGCGGTGATGATGCAAAATGAAATATATTTCACTTTTCATAGAAATTGAGCCACTACTTCTTGTTTTCTTGAATTCCAAGAGAAAATTCCATTTTTCAAGAGAAAAAACATAACTGGAAGTGCTTTTAGAATCATCAACACAACCAACCCAATCACTATCAGAATATCCAGTTAATTCAAATTACCTGTAAATTCAAACCAAATTCCAAAATCAAGAGTACCCTTTAAGTATCTAAGGACTCTTTTAGCAATACCAAAATGAATTTCACTAGGTGAATTCATATATCTCGAGAGCAAACTTGCAGCAAACATCAAGTCTGGCCTGGATGTTGTCAAATACAAGAGACTTCCTACTAAACTTCTATAATTTGTAGGATTAGAAAGCTTCTCACCATCATTCTTTGATACTTTCAATTTTATTGCTAAAGGAGTGGAAACAACTTTACATGTTTCCATTTTAAATTTCTTCAAAATTCCTTGAGCGTACTTTCTTTGGGCAATAAAAATACTCTTATCTTCTTGAAAAATTTCCATACCTAGAAAATAATGCATGTGACCAAGATCTGACATCTCAAACATCTTTTCCATCTCGATTTTAAAATCTTGTAGCATTTGATAATCATTTCCCATCACAAGCATATCATCACCATAAAGGGAAAGAATGAGTTGATTAGAGTTGTTACCAACCTTAACATAGAGAGTAGTTTCGCTCATACTCCTTGGTCGGGTTGTCGAAGCCCTCCAAAATATTTACTGGTTTTCTAGATCTAACTTGTAGAAATAGTGGACCAGGTCGAATCCCAAGGGAACCAATCGAATTAATTTCTCAAAGTTAAAAATAATAATGATAACAAAAATAAAGGGGGGTTTGAATTGTTGAACAAAAAAGTGAAATTAAAAAAAAAATAAAAAGATAATTTTATGCAACTTCCAATTCAAGGATGTAAATTTCATCCAATGGTAATCTTGATCATAGGCTTCAAAAGGAAAAAGAAAAGATATCAATTTTAATTTTGCTAATTCAAGAACTCAGTCAATTTACTCGGAAAAGACGCAATAAATATAAACTCTCCTAATTTAATTGATCTTAACCAAGCATCAAAATCAAAACTTATAATTTAATCTATTGGGTACGATAGCGTTCCATATTGATTAAATAATAGCATTAAAAGCAATGAGAGGACTAAACCAAAATTAACTAATAGAGACAACTACAAATTAATTAATTTTGTTTCTTTGTTTCCCTAGAGTCTATTATGCAAGCTATGTAAAATGGAAAAACCATTAATTACACACACATAAGCCAACATCTTGCTACATTTTTTTCCAATTATTTGTGACAATTACGGATCACAAAATCATGGATAGCAATAAATTGATTGAAACTAAATTAAGGCGTCAATTTAATTAGTAACGATCAATCATAAAAATAAAACAAGAAACAAAGAATTCTTAAATTATAAACAAAATTTCAATTAGGTTTAAAGCCTCACAAAATTACAATTGGAAATAAAATTACCCTTGAATCAGAAATTAAAGCTTAGCCACACATGGTGGAAAAGCAAGAATAATCAGAAAGGAGAAAACATAAAATAAAAAGAATAAAAACAAAAAAACTAGAACACTCTCTAAACTTTTGTTTTTGTAGAGAACACTAAAACTCTGCACTCACTTTGCTCAATGCATTACCCTCCTTTTATACTTGAAAATGACCAAAAATAGGTCCCTTATATGTGTCATTTCTTGCTCCATAATGTGTGTCAAGCCACAAGATAATTTCTCCCTTGCATTTCTCAAGGAATACTCCATGCATGTATGCCACCTACACAAGGAAGAAAAAACAAAAACAAAAGAAAATATTAGATAATAAGCTTTTCTTTTTTTTTCCTTTTCATTCTTTTTTATATTTTTTTTCAATTTCTTTAATTCTTTTTTTATTTTCAATTGTCTCATTCTTTTGTTTTCTAATTTTTCAATTTTTATTCCAATTTACGGATTTAAACTAAAATATGCATTTTAGACTAAATTTATTAAATAATCGATAATTTATCACCTAAACTAAATTGGGTGCAATTTCAACCATTAAACATATTATTTAATCAAAATGGAAGGAAATTAGGCACAATAATTACGATTAATTAAGACTTATCAAATTCCCCCAGACCTAATCCATGCTTGTCCTCAAGCATGCCTTAACTCAACATATGAACATCCTCTTTACTCCCTTTTCATATTTCTCAATATCCAAAAATACCAATAAAGCCAATTACACATCAATGTTGAATTGTAGTGACAATCAAGAGAATGAGCACTCATAGGAAATATTTTATAAAAAACTTAAGCATCTCATCGGTTCACCAAAATCACATGCAACAAGACTTAACACCCTCGTGTGGGTTCACTCAATACTCTCGAAGTATTTAGGGTGCTTTTACTCTCAAAATCAAAACCTAGCTTGTTATTACCATAGGCTTGCAAATGAATCAAATCTCTACCACTTAGATGAATTGAATGCAAAAATCAAAGAGACTTAATGAGGGTTGTAATGGGGCTTAGGTAAAGGTATGGTAGGAGGAAAATTTTAGGTGTTTCACAATCAAGACCAAGAGTTGTATACTTTTCATGATATCAATGCCACATAACAATCACACATTACCCAAGATATTGAATCTCATTCTTACATCTCATTTCAAGCACTAAGAATGTTGGAGAAGTAGCATTTTAATAATTCAAATGCTTTTGACAAATTTTTCTCCAAAAAGTTTTTTTTTTCTTTTTCTTTTTTTCTTTTTCTTTTTGGATGCTAAGGACTTTTTTTGTTTTTTTTTTGTTTTTGCCTTACTTTTTCACAACTTTTCTTTCATTATTATTTTTTCACTCGAACATTAATTACCATGCAATATTTTCTCTTGTCTTGAGAAAAGGTACAAATGTTGAGGCTAACAAACAAAATGGTTTTAGGCTGAATATAATGTGTTTGAAGCAAGAAAAAAAAAAGGAAATAGGCTCAAAATGGCTAACTAAAGGAAAAAACATAAAGGTGGGTATTTTGAGAGATCCAAAAATTGGTTAATCCTAATTTGCCCTTATCATATTAAAGCATCAATCCAAAAAATGTAGTCTCAAAATGCATTCACAAGCAAGTTCTAGAATAAGCATACTAAGTTTGATAACACTCAACGAGAAATAAATTGAGCAAAATATAATGAAATGCTCATGGCTCAAAAACTCACTGGGTGTGTAATTTGTATCAAGTCTTGTACACTTTTCAATCAATAAATCAATGAGACACTATCATATAATTTTTAAAGAAAAACACTATTCATGCTCATCTCTCTCATGTATTGAAAATTCAAACTAAAAATGCATCCTTAACTTACAAAGTATTAAAAGATATTAATAAACATTCAAGGTTTCAAAAGAAAAATTAACATGTACGAATTAGGACATGCTAAATTCAAAGTAAAACCTATTTTTTTTAGATACGAAATTGTATAACAAAATCCTCCCCCACACCTAAACTATACATTGTCCTCAATGTATAAATAAAATATTGCTCAGAAAAGAAAAGAAAGAAAATTAAACTCCCCTGATTTGTGAACAACTTGAACTAGTATAGTTTAGGGTGTTGAAAGAATGGGTGGTCATGCTTTATTAAAAATTCATGCCCTGCAAAAAAAAAAAAAAAAAAATAGGAAAAATTGAAAGAAAAAAGAAAGAAAAAAAACTAACAATAAAGAGAATAAAAAGTAAAGAAAACATTGGGTTGCCTCCCAATAGCGCAATTATTTAACGTCGTTTGCCCGACGAGATTCTTGTGCATGTTAGGGCACATAAAATTCTTCAATTTTCTTTGGTCCCTTCTTGCTCGAATCAATATAGCCTTCGATGTCTAAAAGACTCATATGTTTTTCTAGGGTACCTGAAAGATCATTATTTTTTAGATTTTTTATATAAGGAATGAAAGACATAAAATAAGACTCAACTGTCTTGAGAGAAATAAGAGACTCTACAAACTCATGAGAATAAAGAAAAGACAATTCAGAATTAAGAGAAATGTAAGGAAATAAAACAGATGAAAGTTTTCTAGCCTCAAACTCTATCACTTGGATCTCCTTTTCGTGGTAAGGCTCATATTCTTTCTTTTTCTCACAAACTTGGACCTCGCATGGCACAAAATTCTCGAGCTCAACATCGTCGTCATCCATGTACATCGCCAGTTCAACCTCATTGGTCTAAATATATTGGTGCTCTTGTTGACTCTCAAATCTTCTCACTGAATTAGCCACCTGGGTAATTTGGTCATCCAAGCTCTGCATTCTAGCTCGAGTCTCCTCTTGAAATTGAAGAGTACTATTAGCAAGTTCATATACTATAGCCTCTAGAGACATACCTGAGTCTGAAGTCTGATGGCATGGGTTTTTCTGCTCCACCTGGTATCCACATCCATAGCTGGATTGATCCCATTCAGAATAGTAGTGATCCAAAGACTCGTACTTTACTTGATGGCCATGAAATTCTCTCAAGATGCAGGAGTTAGGAATAATGTTACGCTGCAGCCGAGGGCATGCTTCTGTGGGGTGTCCTTGAAGCGAGCATAATTTGCATGTCTCCAATGCTTGTAGCTTCCCTACAACTACTTGAAGAATAACAGAAGTTAATTAAGAAATTTGAGTTTTGAGCTCACTAACCTCATCAACAAACGATGCAGCTCTACCAAATGTATAACAATGATGAAGGTTTTCCGCCATGTAAGAATAGGTATAGGGAAAAAAATAGAAAAAATTATTTTTTATAACAAATCTAACATTGAGAAACTAACAATGGTTCCCCGACAACGGCGCCAAATTTTGGTCAGGTTGTCGAAGCCCTCCAAAATATTTACTGGTTTTATAGATCTAACTTGTAGAAATAGTGGACCAGGTAGAATCCCAAGGGAACCAATCGAATTAATTTCTCAAAGTTAAAAATAATAATGATAACAAAAATAAAGGGGGGTTTGAATTGTTGAACAAAAAAGTGAAATTAAAAAAAAAATAAAAAGATAATTTTATGCAACTTCCAATTCAAGGATGTAAATTTCATCCAATGGTAATCTTGATCATAGGCTTCAAAAGGAAAAAGAAAAGATATCAATTTTAATTTTGCTAATTCAAGAACTCAGTCAATTTACTCGGAAAAGCCGCAATAAATATAAACTCTCCTAATTTAATTGATCTTAACCAAGCATCAAAATCAAAACTTATAATTTAATCCATTGGGTACGATAGCGTTCCATATTGATTAAATAATAGCATTAAAAGAAATGAGAGGACTAAACCAAAATTAACTAATAGAGACAACTACAAATTAATTAATTTTGTTTCTTTGTTTCCCTAGAGTCTATTATGCAAGCTATGTAAAATGGAAAAGCCATTAATTACACACACATAAGCAAACGCCTTGCTACATTTTTTTCCAATCATTTGTGACAATTACGGATCACAAAATCATGGATAGCAATAAATTGATTGAAACTAAATTAAGGCGTCAATTTAATTAGTAACGATCAATCATAAAAATAAAACAAGAAACAAAGAATTATTAAATTATAAACAAAATTTCAATTAGGTTTAAAGCCTCACAAAATTACAATTGGAAATAAAATTACCCTTGAATCAGAAATTAAAGCTTAGCCACACATGGTGGAAAAGCAAGAATAACTGTAAAGGGGAGAAAACATAAAATAAAAAGAATAAAAACAAAAAAACTAGAACACTCTCTAAACTTTTGTTTTTGTAGAGAACACTAAAACTCTGCACTCTCTTTGCTCAGTGCATTGCCCTCCTTTTATACTTGAAAATGACCAAAAATAGGTCCCTTATATGTGCCATTTCTTGCTCCATAATGTGTGCCAAGCCACAAGATAATTTCTCCCTTGCATTTCTCAAGGAATACTCCATGCATGTATGCCACCTACACAAGGAAGAAAAAACAAAAACAAAAGAAAATATTAGATAATAAGCTTTTCTTTTTTTTTTTCCTTTTCATTCTTTTTTATATTTTTTTCAATTTCTTTAATTCTTTTTTTATTTTCAATTGTCTCATTCTTTTGTTTTCTAATTTTTCAATTTTTATTCCAATTTATGGATTTAAACTAAAATATGCATTTTAGACTAAATTTATTAAATAATCGATAATTTATCACCTAAACTAAATTGGGTGCAATTTCAACCATTAAACATATTATTTAATCAAAATGGAATGAAATTAGACACAATAATTACGATTAATTAAGACTTATCACTCCTCCTGAAGCCTTGAAAAAGCAAGTAGGAATCAATTTTACTATACCAAGCACGTGGTGCTTGCTTCAATCCATAGAGAGCTTTCTTCAAACGTTATACTTTGTTTTCTTGGTCTTCATCCACGAACCCTTCAGGTTGGTTCACATAAATCTCCTCCTCAAGATCACCATTCAAAAAAGATGATTTGACATCTCACTACAAGAATTTCAATTTTTTCCAACGCTAAAAAAGGTCGGCAAAACCCTCAAAAAGGTCGGCGATTGATTTCTCGACCCAAAATTTGAGCGTCGGTGATTTAGTCGGGATAACCACGTCGGGCTAACTTATGCCGACGCATTTTGTATTTGGTCGGCCTTCCGTGGAATGGTCGACGCTTATTTTTTGGTCGGCCTTTTTGGAAAAGGCCGACACCATCAAGTTTGGTCGGCCTTTTTGGGAAAGGCTGACACCTTCCAGTTTGGTCGCCCTTTCTTGGAAAGGCCGACGCTTTCAATGTTGGTCGGCCTTTCCAAGAAAGGCCGACGACCTCAAGTTTGGTCGCCTTTTCAAGGAAAGGCCAACCAAAGTTCAAGGCATCGTCCTTCCCTGGAAAGGTCGACCAAATCTTATAAATGGTCGGCAAAGATTTGTGTGGAACATTTTATAAATTTCAATATTTTTTTTATATAGAATTTCATTAGGAAATAGAATTTGTTGTACACCTAAAAGAATTTGTATACAAAAAAATCAATAATATTTTTTATTAAATGAAATTTCATTACACGGTTCATATATGTAACTTTAAATCATATAAAATAAAACAATTAGTTTCACTCACAAAAAAAAAAAAAAAAACTAACTTATAAGTTCTCATCACTTTACACAAGTAAACACAAATTTGATTACATTTTTTTGTTCAAAAACTCCCAAAAACTAGTGTCAACCTATCCTTCCAAAACAAAGAAAAAAAAATAATTATGTTACCCAACTAATATAAGAAAACACATATAACAAAATATTTAAACAAACATTTCAAAAGTAATGAACAATAATATTAGAACTTAGGCAATTAAGTTAGCAAATTACAACACATCTAAAATTACTTAAAACTATTTAGGAATATTAACCTAATTGAAACTTATGAACAAAATCAAACAACTTATAACCAACTAATACAATCAAATATTGAATTCAAAAGTAATAATCAATCGTATTGTATCATGTCATGCAACTAGAGCAAATGTATCTCCATAATCAACTTCAGGTTGTTGTGCATAACCTTTTACCACTAACCTTGCTTTATATTTGTTGACCGAACCATCAGAATTATACTTCACTCTCAACACCCATTTCACACCCACGACGTTCTTTCCTCGTGGTTGCTCTACAAGCTCCCATGTATTATTTTTATTGATTATCTCCAATTCTTCTTAATTCATAGCAACAATCCATTCAGTAGATTGTGAAGCTTCATAATAGTTATTTGGTTCAACAATAATAAGATTACAACTTTCATATACATCAGTAAGTGATCTTACCTTGTAATTTGGATTATCATCAGTTGCATCAACAAGATCATCATCATTTGAAAGAGGATATTGGTTATCTCGATCATTAGAATCAATTGAATCAAAGAAAGATTCATTTTGTTCTAAGATTTCAAAAATGGTGGATGAATCTCTCACAATTGTTTGCTCCTCAAAATCCCAATAAGAATCTTCATCAATAATGACATCACGACTCAAGATAATCTTTTCTGAGTTCAAATAAAAAATTCTATACCCTTTTGAATCAGCAGCATAGCCAATAAATACTCCCTTAATTGTCTTCTCATCAAGTTTATAGATCTCTTAATAGAAGGAACAAAAGAGTAACAAATAGATCCAAAAATCTTCAAGTTCTTAATTGAAGGGTTTCTACCTGACCAAGCTTCATAAGGAGTCTTGTCCTCAACTGTCCTTGTAGGCAGTCTATTGAGCAAGTAAACAGCAGTACATACAACGTCTGCCCAAAATTTCTTTGGTAATTTTTTTCCAAAGAGTAGACATCTTGTCATCTACATCACAACTCTGTTTTTTCTTTTCGATACACCATTCTGTTGTGGTGTATAGGCAATGGACACATATGGTGTTGGATTCGCAAATTTTCACAAAACTTGTCAAATTGTTTGGAAGTATATTCCTTTCTGTTATCCGTTCTCAAAGTTTTGAGCTTACAACCACTTTGAGTTTCAACCAAATTTATAAACATTTTGAAAATTTGGTAAACTTGAGTTCTCACGACCAAAAAATATACTCAAGTGATCCTGGTAAGATTATCAATAAAAAGAATAAAATATTTATTATTCCCAATAGATGAATTTCGCATGGGACCGCAAACATCACTGTGCACTAATTCAAGCTTGTCTTTAGCTCTAAAACTGCCACCTTTGGGAAAAGGTAATCTGTGCATCTTCCTTTCTTGACAACTTTCACAAATCTGATCAAATGAGGTAAAATTGGAAAAATCATCAATCATATTAGTAGAATGCAAAATTTTCAAAGTTTTGTTGTTATAATGACCAAAGCGATGATGTCACTTCTTGCTATTTTTTACTTTGACATTAAGTGCATTATGACATAAAGAGTCACCATTCAAAAAGAAAGCATTTCCAACCATGTTGACCCTTGCAATCTCTACTCCTTGTGGGTCATAAATAACACAAACAGAGAAAATTGAAAATGAGAGAGTAGAAATCAATAGATGAATAGACTTCTATTTGAAGTAGAAAAAATTGGTGCTACAAAAAAATGTGGTACAAAAGAATAGTACCAAAATGTGGTATATCACTTTTTAGAGAAGTTCACTTATATAAGAAGAAAATGAAACTTGTTTGAGATCTAACTTAAAATTAAAAAAAATAAAAACAAAACTTTGAAATTGAAAACTTAACAACTAAATCTAACCATGAATAAGAAACCTAAAAAAACACAACTGAAATTTAATTTTTTAAAAAAAACTTGGAAGTCTCAACAATATGGATTGAACACCGAGTTTGCCTCTCAACAGCTTGAACTGTTGCTTTGCCAATAGTTTAGTGAGGATGTCAACAATCCGAGAAACATATTTGGCCATGAGTGATCCAACTGCGACTTTTTCTCTAACAAAGTGATGATTTAAATTTCTATCTATTTTGTTCTAACATGAAACATCATATTTATGAACATACGAAGTGTGCTTAGACGTCTATATGTGAAAAGTAAAAAATGTCTATCAGCAACTCAGGTCTACCGATGATAGACCTATCACTGATTAACGTTTATTAATAATAGGTGTTTATCATTAATTATTTGCATATTTGTTATTATGTTTATTATTGATATTTTATATCAATAAAATATAAAATGATATTTAAGTGATATTTGAATTCATTTACTTAGAGTATTGCTTTGCCTGGTTCATTTTACTTTAGGTTTATTGTTGATTTACATTCTAATTAATAAAATTAAAATACCATATTGGTGATATCTAATTTTTGTTTTCAATATGTGATCATTTACCTGCTCTAATTAACTGATGTATTATATCAATAAAATTAAAAATGATATAATAAGTGATATTTAAAATTGTTTTTTATCAGTGATTGTTTGCATGTTCATTTATTATGAGCTCTATCATTAATATATGATTATCGACATATTAAAAAATAGTAAATTTGCGGTGTTTAACTTTAGTTTTCCATCAATGATTTTGTTTGCATATTCATTTTTTATTAGATCTATCGTTGATATATCATATCAAGAAAAAGATATAATAGTAACATTTAGTTTTGTTATTTATCAATAATTGTTTGTGTTATGGGTGCAATTCGGCCCTAAGGACAAAGTTGAATTATAAAATAGATGAAATGGCAAATATGCAAAGAAAAGTTCAAAACGAGTTAAAACATATCAAATTATCAAACTAAAAGGAAAAAGAAATTTGGCCTCCATGAAGTAAAAGGAGGTTGAAATTCTTGGTCGGGCTCAACCTAGGTTGAGGCCAACCACATGGTTTGACCCTACCACGAGATTCAACCCACTTCCTTTGGCTCCCTTGACTTGGTCCTACCTGTCTCCAATATTTTTTCCTTTTCCTGATTCGCCACGGATTGAAGATTTCACCCTAGAAAAGTACTCTTTGACATCAAAAATTTTCACCAGCTAATCTTATCTGATTTACGATGGTCATCACTTTTGTTGTGTAGTCTCTCACATAATCTAAATAGTTCATTTTTCTGTATTTCAAACTCTTTCTTGAGAGTAAATAATTTGAAAGCTTTCACCTTTTCTATAACGATCCTAGTTTTAAGACATATTTTACTATAGTCATTACTACTCATGCATGCATTTAAGGTCATAAAATGCGGAAATACATCCTCTTTATGATCTCATGGCCTTTGTAGCACTTTTCCGTCATTTGTTCAGTATGCCCTTATCTTTACCTAAAAACATTTTTAAAAGAAAGGAATAATACTCAGTAAGTGGCCCCACCACCGGAGTTGGGAGATGCAATCACATACAACATGACTTTTACAGGGTAACTTTAAAACTTTCATCTATGGGACCTAAAATTTCCTTTCATAAAATCGTGACTTTTCTCTTCGGCTTATTGTGGACAAATAATTCATCTTGATAAAATTAGTTAGGGTCGTCTCAAACCCTTAAGCCCTATGGGTTCTCTCAAACCCTTAAGAAATCAACTAGGATCCTCTCAAACCCTAAATAATACAGAGTCCTCTCAAACTCCAGTTTAAATCAATTAGGATCTTCTCAAACCCTAAACCATTTGGAGATTAATTGTCATAGCCTTCGAAATCATTTACATGAACAAACAATATGCATGAGGTCCCATCATTCATTCGAATATATATACATATAAATGTGTGATGCAACAAGGCATGTCAATCATAAAAACATAAATCAGAGCTCAACAATTCATACGTGTACTCATTATAATAATGGAATGAATTATAAACAATTAACATCGCAAAGTCAATAAAAAATAAATAAGATCTCTTTTAAATTCTTTTGAAAAGATTTATCTATCTCGAAATAGGTTTTTAGAATAAAACTTTCAGAACTCCTCTTTTGCTCCTGATTTTGGAAAATCAGTGTGAGATTCCTTACATTAGCCTCAGTTCAGAAATCCCTAAAATTTTGTTCCTTCCTCAACGTTCCTCTCAACCTTGCACAATTATTAACTCCTAATTCAAATTCAGTAAATTCCTAATTAGTTCATCCATACATGATTTATTTTTTAAATTCAACAATAATTAGGTCGAATTATCACTAACGGAGGTTCAAATCAAACTTGAAGGACTGATGTGACGCCCGAGGAAGAGGGGTACATCAATGAACCGAGTCCACATCTGAACAAAAGGGATCCTGAGGATATGAAAGTATAGTGCCCGAGGAAGAGAGGTACATAAAAGTGACCATGAGGACATGAAAGTATATAGTGGACAAAAAGCTTAAAAGAATTGATAACTACTACCTATACCAACAATGTGCACCTTCGTTTTCGATGGCTCAATCATATGAACTCCAAAATTAAGCGTGATTGGCTTGGAGCAATTCTATGTTGGGTGACCTCCTGAGAATTTTCCTAGTTGAGAAAAAGTTTAAAAGAATTGATAGCTACTACTTATACTAACAAGGTGCACCTTCCTTTTCGGTGGCTCAATCATAGAAAATCCAAAGTTAAGCGTGCTTGGTTTGGAGAAATTCTATGTTGGGTGACCTCTTGGGAATTTTCCTAAGGGAGCATGTGAGTGAGGACAAAACATGCTAAAAGAACCTGTGTTGGTTTGTGGGGACTTGTGTTGGTTTGTGGGAAAAGTCTTCACTCTCGCAAGCGGCTCAAGGATGGTATGGATGTTATGGTGACATGGTCAGGTCATGGGGATCCTGGGCCTGGGACGTTACAACTGAAATTAGCTGGAATGGACTAACTCTGGTGGACGAGTATCCTCAATCTATAAAGCTTTCAACTTTTTCAATTTCTTCTCTTCATGTATTTTGATTTGATTCAACACCTTATTTTCTTCTAATGGTTGAGGATCAATATTAGTTGAGACAGATTCCCAAAGGTCAAGTGTCTTGAAGTAGGATTGCATTTTAACAACTCAAAATTGGTAGTTTTTACCATTAAAATGTAGAGGAGAGATTATACCAAAATTAGAAGACATTTTTTCAAATAAAAAAAATTAAATTTCTCACTCTCAAATAAAATCACATCCTTTTACATCTAACACTTTGATATATACCAACTATTGAGAAAAAATGAAGACTGCTAAAACAAATATTGCGGAAGCAATAATCAAATCAAAGTTTCAATGTTTGTTGAACTGAGAAAATTGAAAATGAGAAAGTGGAACCCAATAGATAAATAGTGGCATGTTTGGTAAGCAATCTAAAAACAGAAATTTGAAAACAAGTGATTTAATGAAAACATAGTTGTATTTCATATTTTCCGATATGTGTTTGGTAGAAAATTTAGAAATTTGATTCCATTCTAAACCGTTGTTGAAAGTGTATCCTATAACATATTTAGATCATGAAATTAGTTGTAGTTACAAAACTAATTATTAAATTGAATATAAGTCATTATTAATTAATTTATGAACCTGATTTTTATAAATTTTATAGAATTATCATTTTATAATATAATATAATATTATAATATATAATATTTTACATATTTTAATTTAACCAAAGTAAATTGAATTTTGAAATATTGTATTAAGATTTTTATTTTTGTTTAATATAATTTTGCATATGTTTTCCTTGTTTCTTTACTCTAGCTCTCACTTTCTTTCTCTCGCTATTGCTCTCTCGCTCTCGCTCCATTCTGCTAGTCTAGCTCTTCTCTGACTAATGTTTTCCTTGTGTTCCTTACTTTTACTCTTGTTGTCGCTCTAACTCTGCTTTGTTGTCGCTCTAACTCTGCTACTCTAACTCTTCTCTGACTTATGTTTTTCATGTCTCTTTTTTTCTCCAGATTTTTTACCACTCATTTGAGTGAGAGCAAAAACGAGAACGAGAGAGCTAGAACGAGTGTTTCTGCGTACAAGAACGTGAACAAACAATGCCCCTCATACTACTCTCATAGGTAATTTTGTGTGCATTACCACGTTAGAATGAATCATATTTTATTATTTTTAGACTCTAGGTCATCAATCATTAACACGTAAAAATGAGGTATCCATACCAAAACCCCTTTTAGTTTTTGTTCTTAGGCTTCATCTTATTTCACTCTATAATATCATTTAGTCTCTTTTCTTTCAACAAAACTTAAAATCAGTTCCTATTGTTAGTTTATTGTTAATTTTTATATAAAAAATTGTTTCTATTAGCCTTCCTTCCATATGTTTTAAAATATATTTACATTGTGTCTTTTCTTACTTGAAAACATGATTATTTATTCAATTTTGATAAAAAAATTAACTTCAATCTATAGAAACTAATTTTAACATTGATTGAAAGTATAGAGAGTATAATTGAACATTTGAAACTATAATAACTAAAGTATAGAATGAAATCTAAAATATATGGACTAAAATGATATTTTAATCTATTAAAGTATATAATCAATAAATATATTATTTTATTATGCGAGATCCATACTATTTCATTTATCTTAATTGAGGGGATTCAGTTCATACTTTTCATTTATAAATGGAGGAGCTTTTTTTTCTCTCTCTCTTTAATTTTTAGTGCCTTTAATCTACTTTTCAAGATTTTGTTTGCTTCTTCTTTACAGAAAGTATTCGAATTCTTCGGTGCTGTAATTTTGAAGATTCGCTTTCTCCGCAATGAGCTAAAGTTTAAAATGATTCTTCATTCTCTTTGCTAGCTGTCAGTTTTATATATACAAATAGAATTCTCTAATTTTCTATATTACCATTCTACTTTCCTCGATAGTTGAAAAATAAGACTGTCTCCAGAACTATTCTTAAAAACCTGATAGGACGATTGCAATGTTAATTTGATGGTTAAATTATAAGTTTGTATGTATTTGGTTAATCTTTAATAAGTATCTAATAAATTTCTATATTTTTAATTTTGTGTCTAATAAATCATGAATTTTAAAAAATATCCAATAAGTCTTTAACTTTTAAAGTATCTATTTAGTGTACAATAGATCTATGAATTTCAATTTTTTGTCGATGGGTCATTAACTATTCAACAATTTCTTAATTTTACAGAACTACTAGACACAAAATTGAAATTTTAAAGCTCCATTAAATATAAAAATCGATTTTATATCTAATTGATTTGTTAATTTTTAAAATTTTTAAATATGTCAGTGACTTGTTAAACACAAAATTAAAAGTTTAGAGATGTATTATACATTTTGAAAATTGAGATGTATTATACATTTTGAAAATTCAGGCACCTACAAGACACAAAATCGAAAATTTAGGGACTATAAGAAACTATTTAAAGTTGAAAGACGAAATAGACATAAACTTGAAAGTTTGGATAAAACTTGTAATTTAAGGACTCATTTGATAAGTATTTGATTTTTGAAAATTGTACCTATTGTTTTCGCATCATTTCACTACAATAAGTTTTTGAAACCTTGACCCCATTTGATAACCATTTTGTTTTTTGTTTTTAAAAATGAAGTCTATAAATACAACTTCTACCCATGGTTTTTCTTGTTTTGTTATTTAATTTTAAATCACCAGAGTAAATTTAATTATAGTGGAATAAACAATATTAAATGTGGGGAGGAAATTGACTTCGCAGGGGCTTGAACACAAGACTTCTTGAATCACCTGCTCTGATACATCTTATGTCACCAATCAAACCAAAAGTTTAAGTTTACAATTTGGAGTAAATTTAATTATATCAACATAGTTAACACTTTTTACACATGTTTTCAAAAACCAATCTACGTTTTGAAAACTAAAAATAGTAGTAAAAAAAAATTATTTTTATTTTTGGAATTTCATCACTAAAAATTAAAATATTTCCTTAGGAGAGATGAAAACTATTATTGTAGAGAATTTAGAGAAAATAAAGCTTAATTTTTAAAAACCAAAAACCAAATAGTTATCAAACGAGGTCTACTCTTTTTAGTTTTCAAAACTTGCTTGGTTTTTTAAAGCACGTGTAAAAAGTATATAGCAGACACATGGAAATTATTTATAGGTAGAACTAGTATTTATAACCTTAATTTTCAAAAATCAAAAATAAAAACTTAAGGCTACGTTTGATAACTATTTCGTTTTTGGTTTTAGGTTTTTGAAAATTAAGCATATAAATACTACTTTCACCTGGAGATTTACTTGTTTGCTATCTACTTGTTATTTATTTTTCAAAAATCAAGTCAAGTTTTGAAAACTAAAAAAATTAGTTTACGAAAATTTATTTTTATTTTGGAATTTAACTAAGAATTCAAATGGTTGGTTAAGAAAGATGAAATTCATTGTTGATGAGAAATTTTTAAAAACCAAATATAAAAAACTTAAGGTCCCATTGAATAATCATTTGAGCACAGATTGATAACCATTTAGTTTTTTAGTTTTTGAAAAATATGGTTGTTCTTTCACAATTTCTCTTCATCTTTCTCTACAATGATTTCCATCTTTCTTGACATATAATTTAAATTTCTAGCCAAATTTAAAAAACCAAAACAAGTTTTTGAAAACTAAGTTTTTTAGTTTTCAAAACTTAGCGTGGTTTTTGAAAAAATAAGTACAAAATAGATAAGAAAACATGAAAACTCATTGGTAGAAATAGTATTTCTATGCTTAATTTTTAAAAACAAAAAATCAGAAAACCGAATGGTTATCAAATGGGGCCTTGGTTTTTAGCTTTTTGTTTTTTAAAATTGTACTTGTTTCTCACTATTTTTCTACAATGATTTTCATCTTCTCAACAATAGTCCATCTTTCCTAAGAAAATACTTAAATTCTTAGCTAAATTTAAAAAACAAAAATATGTTTTTGGAAACTACTTTTTCTTAGTTTTTAAAACATTATTTGGTTTTTGAAAACCGATCTAAAAAGTAGATAAGAATCTATAAAAATCATAAGTAGAACTAACATTTATAGACTTAATTTCTAAAAAACAAAATCAAATGGTAATCAAATGAAGCCTAAATAATTATCAATGCCTGTGTAATCTATTATGATTCACATAATTTAAAAAGTGCAATTTCATTTGTTCTGCAAGGTATCGTACTTGGATTCGATGAAAAAAAAACAATATTATAAAGTCATGTCTTAACTAATTTTTTTTATATGAGATTTTCTTTTTTTGAAAATGGTTTCCAAACGCAAACCATAATTCTTATGAAATTAACCGAATTCCTTATTTTTCGCCTCATATTATATATATTTTAGATTAAATTACAAGTTTAGTGATCTCTCAAATTTTAAGTTTTACGTAATTTCTAAAAATGTGTATAAAAAATATAATAGATAAATTTTAAAAATAAGGGTCAAATTAATAATTTTAATCATGTTTGTTATTAAGCTATATCTCTTTTGTAATACACTTTTGAAACATTAATCTATTATTATTAGTTTTGAGTTCAACCAGGAGAGATTTGAATCTCTAATTTCTCGAAAGCTTCTTATGCTTAATCAATTAAATTGGGTTCAAATTGGAAAAATTTTATTTTTTGAAATTCTAGAAAATTACATATTCAAACTTTATAAATAGTTTCATTTTCTTTTAAAAAATTTAGATTTGAAAAAAATAAATCAAAAGTAATTTTAAGAAGTGAAAAAACTATTATTTATAAATACACTTAATTTTTTATAACAAAAATATTGTTACGAAACTATACGTAAAAATGCCAAAATGAGCATAGTTAAGTGGCAATTAAAACATTCATCTTCCTAAAAAATTATAGGTTCAAACTTTCACTTATACTTTTTGTGACAGTGACGTTATAATATAAGAAGAAAAAAAAAATCTAAAATTTTGGCTTTGGAGTTTTAATCATTAGGAAGTATATTTGTGGCTCATTTCCTAAACAAACAAAAAAAAAATGGAAAAAGTGGTGAAGACAATAAGACAACAAAAAGTGAGATGGACCTACTTAAACCATGTGTTTAACTAAAGCTTAATTCTAGCAGTACACATTCTTTTCTTTAGACAAGAAGAACATTAGTTTCCTTAAGACTCTTTGCTTTTCACTCTCTAATTGAGCATTTCTATGTGTATAAATATAGCCTAACAATTCAAATTAACAACACAAGCAAACTATTGAACTTTCTTTCCTTGTTCTATTTTCTCTTCTCTCTGCACCCAAACCATGGCCACCACTGCTCTCAAAGCACCCACCGCTGCACCTGCATTGCTGCATTCTAAGCAGTCATCCCACCCCAAGGACGAGGTAACCATGAAGCATTACTCCGACGACCTCGTCACCGGACACATTTACGCCAAACATCGCGACGACGACACGACCAAAATTGATCTCCCCAATTACACATCAGTTATTGAGAATATTATCACCACTGCTGATCGAATTACCGATACCGTCCATCGGGTAAAAATACAAAATTTGTACAAAAATGAATACTTTTTTGCCTGCTTTTATTCAACTTAGAGTAAATTTCTTTTCATGACGAATAACCATTATTGTATTCATGTAGGGAATTGAAGGGCGCTTGGTGTACTCGGACGAAATTTTGGCATCTAATGTTGTGATTGAGCCTCCGCTTTGTACTCTTCATCGTATCTCTAGTGAGGTCATGTTACTTCATAAACTTTAACTAGTACTAGACCCTTCTATATAGGCTCTGTTTGATAACCATTTGATTTTTTAAAATTATACGACCTTTTTCACAATTTCTCTTTATCTTCTCTAACAATGATTTCTATCTTTTTGAGCTACCATTTAAGTTTCTAACCAAATTATAAAAACAAAAACAAGTTTTTAAATACTACGTTTTTTTAGTTTTCAAAATTTAGCTTGGTTTTTGAAAATATAGGTACAAAGTATATAAGAAAACATAGAAACTCATTGTTTGAAGCAGTATTTTTAGGCTTAAATTTTAAAAATAAAAAAAAATCAAATTGGTATCAAACGGGGTCTTAGTTTTTTAATTTTTTTCCCTTTTACAATTAAGTTTGCTCATTAATTGTTTTATTTCTCCACTTCTTAACAACACATTTTAAATGTAAGAAAAAATTTGTAAAACAAAAAATATGACTACTTTTTAAGTGTTCTTATATTTTGTATTAGGGTTTTGAAAGTCGGTTACATTGACAAATATAGTTGTCCATTAACAAACATGAGATTTTCAAAAACAAAAATGGTATAAAAAGCAATAATAAACTAATAAACAAAAAATGGTATGAGCTTAACTTTCAAAAACTAAAAACCAAAAATAAAATGGTTATCAAACGAAGCCTAAAATTTATTTTGATCAGTTTTAACACATGCAATTGAAAAGTTGGAATGTTATGTCCTCAGTTGTCATGCAAGCCTCCGGGGATAGAAAAAGCACATGAAACCACAATAGAAATCTTCGAAATATTGACAAATTATCCATGGGAAGCCAAGGCAGCTCTCACTTTGTTAGCCTTTGCAACAGATTATGGAGATTTATGGCATCTTTACCATTACTCCCAATCAGATCCATTGGCTAAATCATTGGCTATTATCAAGCGAGTAGCTTTTTTGAAGAAGCACTTAGACTCACTTCGATATCGACAAGTGCTTCTCAACCCCAAGAGTCTAATTCAAAGCTGCTTGCAAGCAATCAAATACATGAATGAAATTAGAGAATTCTCCAAATATGATGTCAAGGAACTTCCTGAGTTACCTTCAGCTCTTCGCCAAATCCCATTAATTACTTATTGGGTTATCCACACTATTGTTGCTTCTAGAATTGAGCTCTCCAGCTACCTCAGTGAAACTGAGTAAGTATTTTATCCATACCCTTCTAAATCTCTATTAGGTAGCGATAAATTGTTCAATGAGGCTGTCACAACATGACTGCTTCTTAAATCCAATAATATGTTTGTTTCTGATAACTATTGGATAATTCATTGCAAAATGTTGTTCTTTCAGGAATCAACCACAAAGATATTTGAATGAATTGTCTGAAAAGATTGCCATCGTACTCGCCGTGCTTGAAAAGCATCTCGACGCCATTCGAGAGCAACATGGTTGAATACTTAATATTATTGATTGTTAATTGTATTATTGGTGTAATTGAGCTGGAAATAACATTTATATTTGTTGTGTTTGATGCAGAGGAGGTTGATCTCTTCCGGTGGTTGGTTGATCACATTGAGCATTATCATACTGATGTTACATTAGTTGTTCCCAAGCTCCTTAGCGGCAAAACTGAAACCAAACCACTTATTGATGGCTCCACCCTAAGAGAGGTCTCCTTTATATCATAACTTATTGCTTTTTCTAGGCATTGCGTTAAATGCTAGTATAATTACATATACTCCTCTTCAAATTAATATGGAATATATTGTAGGCTAAATTATAAACAACCCTGAATTTTGCTATTTTTTTTTTTAAAAATACCCTAATCTTTCTAGAGTTTCAATATTACCCTTGAATTATCATACATGCTCCAAAACTACCCTGGAATAGAAAAACGGTTAAAATGTTGGATGAAAAGTCGAGTTGTCTAAATGTCGTTCTTTCGGACTTAATCCAGGCAAGCGTTTTACCACCACGCCAATTTTTCGGCCGACATTCTATAGGATATCTAGTTTTGAAATATTTATAAAAGGCTAAAGGTAATATTGAAACTTTTGAAAGAATAAGCATATGTTTGAATCAAAAGGCAAAGTTGAGGAAAATTTTTATAATTTAGGTCTCGTTTAATAATCATTTGATTTTTAATTTTTAAAAATTAAGCCTATAAATACTATATCTATCTATGGGTTTCCATGTTTTGTTATCTTCCTTTTTAATACATTTTCAAAAATCAAGCCAAGTTTTAAAAATAAAATAAAAATACTTTTCAACAACTTTGTTTTGTTTTTGAAATTTGACCATGTTTCTTTAAGAAAGATGGAAATTGTTGTGGAGAAGAAAATTATTGTAGAGAAAGTATGAGAAAATCAACATAATTTTCAAGAACCATAAACCAAAAATCAAATAGTTATCAAAGGGGGCATAAGTTTATATTTTATTAGGAGGGTATGCAACACTTAACAGGGTGCAATTGTGTATTCACAGGTTAGCGTTCAAGAAAGTTTGTCAGGAAAGAACGTGATATTGGTAATTTCTGGGTTGGATATCTCGAATCATGATATCGAGGCTCTTCATCATGTTTACGAAAGATTGAAAATGGATCACAAGACATATGAGATTGTTTGGATTCCAATTATTCCAGAGCCTTATCAGGAAGAAGATCGCAAGAGATATGAGTATTTGCGTTCTATAATGAAATGGCATTCAATACAATTTACCACAAAAATTTCTGGCATGAGATATATAGAGGAGAGGTGGCAACTTAGGGAGGATCCATTAGTTGTCGTACTCAACTCACAATCTAAAGTGGTATTCACAAATGCAATTCATTTGATTCGAGTTTGGGGAAGTGAAGCAATCGATTTTACACATGAGAGATCCAAGACTTTGCTAAGAAGAAATTGGCCCGATTCAACCCTCGTCAAATACACTCATCATCCAAGACTACAAAATTGGGTATGTATAACATGTGATCTTATCTAAATGTATGCATTTCTATTTGGTTAAATTGCTAGATTTCTTACCTATAATTTGGAGAAAGTTAGAATTTAATTTATGTAGTTTTAGGACGAAGTTATTAAGAGGTATGGAAATGATTTGATCTACATCCAAAAGTCATATTGTGAGGCAAGATCGAGACCTTGTGCTATAACAACTTCAAGGCATTTTTAAAGATCTCCAATTTGTCCTACATTTAAAACCATAAAAACTAAATTATACTAGATTAGATGGGGTTCTATCTTAAAACCAGTTGATAATGAAAGGAGTACCTCATGCCTCTTTACAAATTTCGGGATCCTCAACGGCCTCTACTATTGCTCTTAATGTACTCTGGTATATTTCTCACGTACCATCAATAAAGTATCCTCTCTTTCTAAATAAAACCATAAGAACAAAATTCTTTCTTGAAATCATAGGGATCAAATTTGAAATTTAACATTTCTATCTTTTGTGTTGATATAAACTCTCTTTCACCAGATGAAGCAAGAGAAAAGTATCCTATTCTATGGAGGAAAAAACCCAACATGGATCCAACAATTTGAAGAGAGAGTAGAAATTTTGAGAAATGATCCATTGATAATCGATGGGGGTTCATTTGAGATAGTACGCATAGGAAAGGATGCAAAAGGAGAGGATGATCCTGCACTTATGGCTCGTTTTTGGAACACACAATGGGGCTATTTTGTAGTGAAGAGTCAAATAATAGGTTCAAGTGCAAGTGAAACAACCGAAGACATTTTAAGATTGATTTCTTACCAAAATGAAGATGGTTGGGTTGTTCTTACTGTTGGCTCAGCGCCTGTGTTAGTTGGTCGTGGGATTTTGATATTGAGATTGCTCGAGGACTTCCCAAAATGGAAGCAAACTTTGCGGCTTAAAGGCTTCCCCGATGCTTTTAGAGAATACTTCAATGAATTGGCTGCCAAAACCCATCAATGCGATCGAGTGATTCTTCCAGGATTCAGTGGATGGATTCCTATGATTGTCAATTGTCCTGAATGTCCTCGTTTCATGGAGACTGGTATTAGCTTCAAGTGCTGCCATGGAGGTGCTCATATGTGATGATCTTTCGTAATGTCATACCCATATTTTTATTATATGTTGCACTATTACTACTACTACTACTAAAATGAAATGATGCCATTTTGATCATATGGTTCTATATATGCAATTTTATGTATTAAAATCGAGTCCATTAGGGCTTGTTGTTATATCATTGAACAACGCTTCTGTATGGTTTATATTATTTAAGATAAATGATCATTGGATCTTTCGTTAAAACAAATGAATACATTAGTTTCTTTGTTTGTCATTTACATTCTTAAAAACAAAATCAAGATTATAGTTATGTTATCGAACTTTATTTTTTCCTTTTTTGTATCTAACATTTTAAAGGATCAATAACACATAAAAAAAAAAAAAAAAAAAACTAAATCTCTCTCTCATTAAAGGGTAAAAATATGACACAATCATAGACACTACAACGTTAAAGAAGAGGCATGAAATGTGTAATTTTTTTTAGTTGAACAAATATAATTATATAACTATAGAGATGCCTTGATCAAATAGTATGAGTCTCGTTCTAAAGATATGATAAAGATGTCTTAACTCCTATCTTTATCATATTAGGGTTTGGGAGGGGTGCCATATTTATAAACCCCCAAACTTCTATATGAAATAATTTGATTTTTCTGTAATTTTGTTATCTCGTTTTTCAGTTTATATTGATTTTCTTTTTTTTGTGACTTTTCGCTTATCTACTATTTTTGTTTTAACATCAACAATATGAGACTTCATACTTAGAAATTTTTAGAAGATCTAACCAGTAGAAATCAATACTAAATGGGAGAGGAAATTAAAGCACATTACAATTGGATTCAAACCTAAGATCTTCTACTCTATACCATGTTAAATAGAGTTGAGTGGTAATTTAATATGATATTAGAGTAGAAGGTCTTATGTTTGAACTGCATAATTATGTCATTTCCTTTTATTCCACTTGTTAGCAAAAAGTCTTAAAATATTGATATTATTAAATTTACTATAACTCATAGGTTTAAACTTTTGGATTGAGTGGTGATTTAATAAGCATACTAACACATATTCTACTTGCTTTTTTTAGCCATTTCATTGATATTATCTATCATTTGTGATTTCCAATTGATGAATAAATTATTTTCAGTGATTACCTCCCCATATTCGAAGTACAGACAAACCAAAACAAAGAAGACGTAACGTTGAACAAAATAAATATTCGATAGAAAAAAGAGAGCTAGTAGCGTAAAGGAATGATGTGGTGTGAAAAAGGGAGTCTTTTGTCAGTACTGAATCAAAAGCGCACAAAGAATCAAGATTGATAACAGTAAAAAGAGAAAAATCGGCCGTGAGATGAGGAATTTGACAGCAGATCGAGGAGGTTTGCTATCCAAAAAGCAGAATAATAATACAATTGACGATTTCATTTTAACTTTAAGGATCATAATAATATGATGAATATTTTGCCATCTAAACGTGATTCAATTAGTTAAGGTATTAAACATTTATTTGGGAGGTCAAATGATAAAATAATCTCTGCCACACTTTGTGGGATTAGAAACAAAAAAAATGTTAGTGTAATTGAAGAAAGTGTGGTAGATTTAAGGTCTAGAAGAAGAAGAGATAGAATAAAAAACTTTTTTTAATGTATAAACAACCCAATCTCTAATCTCTAAGTCAAAGTTATATAGCTTAACTAGTTGAACTATGTTTAAGTTATCTATTATATAACACATGTTATTTGCTAAATAATATATAATAAGCTAATAATCTTTATTTTTGAATGATACAAAACATTATTAGATTGAACGAGTTGTTGTTTGATTATTCTAGCTAGGTTAGTTATATCATATATGATTACGATAATTAGTGAATAAATATTGTTAAAACAATAGTAATAAAACCATAATAATAGTTAAATAAATTTAGCTTATTTTTTTTCGGGTTCAACAACGTGTAGGGTGAGAATTCGAAATCTCTAACAAGATGTATATCTTAATTAGTTGAACTATGCTCAAGTTGGGTAAATAAATTAAATGAAAGAGAGAGTTGAAGTTAAAAGTATTAACATATAGAAGATTTTTAGGATGATGCATTCCCATTATAACAACACTAAAAATTCATATCATCTCCAAATAACATACATAGAAGAGATTTTGAAAATGGTGTGTAAACCATGTGCCCTAATGGGCATACATACATAAGATGCAACAAAAGGAACCAAATGGCAACATTTATTTAGTACAAATATGCTAGTAGTAGTAATAATAATAGTATATAAAAATTCAAGATTGATGTGGTAATTAAATTGCCCTAATGGGCATACATAAAATGCAACAAAGAGAACAACATGATAATTATTTAGTAGAATATGCAATCAAAGTTTTGTAGCTTTGAGTTTCTGATCATTTGTTAGGAACCCGACCGTGGCAGCAGTTGAAGTTAATACCAGTCTCCATGAAGCGAGGACACTCAGGACAATTAACAATCATAGGAATCCATCCACTAAAACCTGGAAGAGTTACTCTTTCACATTTATGAGTCCGAAGAGCCAACTCATTGAAATGATCTTTGAAAGAATTGGGAAAACCCTTCATATTCAAACTCTTTTTCCATAAGTTAAAATCTTCAAACACTGCCAAAATCAAATTCCCACGACCCACAAGTAGAGGAGCTGAACCGACAGCTAAAATAGCCCAACCATTTTCATTTTCGTATGAAATCAAACGTAAGATGTCTTCTGTTGTTTCACTCGCACTTGAACCTGTTAGTTGACTTTTGATTACAAAAAATCCCCATTGTATGATCCAAAAACGAGACATGTCTTCTACTTTGATCATGTTGTTTCCTATACGTACAATCTCGAAACTAATTCCATTGTCTCTCATTGATCTATCATTTTTTATGTCCACCACTTTCTCTTCGAACCGTTGGATCCAATCAAGATCTTTTCCTCCATAGAAGATAATACTCCTCTCTTGATCAATCTGATATATACCAAAAAAACAAAAAAAAAAAGTCTTATAATATAAAACACATGAAAATATGAATTAAAATTGCATATTAATTATTACCCAGCTTTTTAATCTTGGTTGGTCGCTGAATTTCACAATGGTTGATTCTGGCCAATTCTTTCTCAATAAAGCATTTGCCCTCTCAGTGGAAAAAGGGATTGCATTAATTCCCCAAACACGAAGCAAGTGAATGGCATTTGAAAATTTGACTTTTGATTTTGAGTTGAGGACAACCATTAAAGCATCATCTCTAAGTTGCCATATCTCTTCTAAATATCTTAATCCAGCAATTTTTGTTGTATATTGAACTGCATACCATTTCATTTTTGACCTCATAAACTCATATTTTTTACGACTTTCTTCTCCATGAATATCCAAATTAATCATAGGAATCCATACAATCTTGTAATCGTCCTCTCTTTTCAACTCATCGTACACTAAACTCAGAGCTCGGATATCATCATTAGAAATGTCTAATCCAGAAATGAGTAATATCACATTCTTGCCTTTCAATGAATCTTCAATTGTTTCCTAGAAAAATATAACACACATAGGCTATTAATGATTAAATATATTTTTAAAAAAAATCAAAATTTACACCTCTTGTTAGTCTATAAAGTGTAGGCTAAATTATAAAATTATTTCTCAACTTTGCCATTTGTTTAAAAAACACTCCTATTATTTCAAAAGTTACAATATTATCATAGAAGTCCGTTAAGATGTTGAACGAAAAGTCGACATGGTGAAACAACTGTTCTTTCAGAATATATTCAGGCAAATGTCCCGATTATTGTCACGTTGTTTTAAGTCACTGTCGTGTCGACTTTTTATTCAACATTCTAATGGATCTAAGGGTAGTTTTAATATGAAAGTTAATTTGTAATTTTTCATGTTAAGTGAATAGGAACTTATTGTTCCCACTAAGATGACTTTATGTCCTTCTAGGAATCTTATTGAAATACATGAAGTTAATGAACCCTTAAAAATTTGAAACAACTAGTTTCATTCATTTAACATACAAAATTTCAAATTAACTTGAACACATTTCAAATCTTAATAAAAGATCAAAAAGTATTATTGCAACTTTAATATTAATTGACAAACTTCAGATGTATTCTTTTATAATTTAACCTAAAGTATATTGAACACATGAATATCTGTTTAGATTAAAAAATGTGAATGACTGACCTCTTTCAGAGTGGAACAATTTATTAAAGGCTTGGCATCAGCCTTGCCTTCAAGCAGCTTAGACACGACTAATGTTATTTCAGTAGGAAACTGGTCAATATGATCAATAAGCCATCGATATAGATCAATTTCCTCTGCATCACAGAAAAACAAGCATTTTCAAGAAATATGAACAGATTCATGGCTAATTAAAGAATATAAAGAAGCTAAGGAAATTGACATTTAATCTAACCTTGTTGTTCTCGAAAAATATTCAGATGGTCTTCAAGTATGTTGAGGATGGCATTGAGTCTCTCACTCAATTCATTCAAGTATATTTGTGATTGACTCCTGATAGATTGTACAATGAATCTCTGTTAGCCATTTGACGCCACAAAACCCAATATATATATACATATATTCAAAATAAAGCATTAACTTGTTATACCATGTCAAGTTAGCTTATTAAGGTCTGGTTTCTTGTTTATTGTTTCACATTTTTCATTTTTCATCTCTTTTTTTTTTTTTTTTGTTAGAATGTTATAATTAAATTTACCACAATCTATTAGTTTAAGTTTTTGGGTAGATTGATTATATAACATGTATAAAACTACTGAATTTGAATCCTTGAAATGTCATTTCTTCCCCTATTAATATTGATTTCTACTTGTTGAGCTTCTTTCAAATTTTCATGTAAATTTACTATAATATATTATCTTAAGCTCTTGGGTTGATGAGTGATTTACCATTTTTCATTTTAAAATAAAAATAAAAAACAAAATTGTATTTGGTAATTATTTTTGTTTCCTATTTTTTCTCTTTTATTAGAAAAATATAAACTTGGTTGATAATTCTTTCTGTTTTCTTATTCATTGAAATTTTAAATTAAAAATGTAAAGATTTTATATGACATTTTTTAAAAAAACTTAATATCCAAAATTCATATGTTATAGTTAGTTTTAGATATTTTTTCTGCGTTTTATAAGTAAAATAATTAAAAAAAAATGATAACTAAAACAAGAAACTTGATTTTGTTTTGTTGTTTCTAAAATTTATACACGATTTTTTAAAAACATTTATAAAAAATGAGAAACAAAAAAAAACAGTCATCAAACATGCTCTGTTTCTCAAAAACGAAAAAAAAAATAGAGAACTAGAAACAGAAACGTTATAAAATGAACCCTAATAACACATTTTAATAAGGTTGGTTTTAGAAAGCGGAAATAAAGAAAGACTAAACATTATAGAGATATAATTTGAACTTACTCGGTATTAGCCAGATAGCTTGAGATTTCAGTTCTACAAGCAACAATACTGTGTATAACCCAATAAGTAAACAATGGAATTTGACGAAGGGCAGAAGACAACTCAGGAATTTCCTTGGAATCATATTTGGAGAAAAGTCTCACTTGATTCATGAGTTTGATCACTTGTAAACACAAGTAAACTATACTCCTTGAGCTGAAAACTACTTGTCGATATTTGAAAGAGTCCAAGTGCTTTTTCAAAGAAGCACTTTGGCGAATGTTTGCCAAGGATTTGGCAAGTGGGTCAAAATGAGAGTAATTGTTAAGGTGCCATATAACTCCATAATCAGTAGCAAATGCTGCAAGACTCAGAATTGCCTTAGCTTCCCAAGAATAGCTAATCAGTATGTCAAGGATTTCAAGAGTTGTTTGGTGAGCTTTCTCTATCCCAGGAGTCTTGAAAGCCAACTGACATAAAATGATACATATTATTAATTTTGATTTATTAACTTTTTGATGTAGCGGTTTTTTATTAGTCTGTTCTTGTTGTATCTAATAGATAAGTAGATCTTATTAGAAATTTTAGTGACTAAAAATATACCACATTAATAATGAGCTATTTTTCGTTGCCTATGTGTTAAAAAGTTGATAACAAGGACTTTAGATAAATAAGCATCTCATGTAATCATTTCTTGTTGTTTGTTTTGTAACTTCCACAAGGGGGAAAAAAATTGGTGTTTGCTTTCTTCTGCTTTCTCTTTTTCTGGTCTAAAAAATGATATAAAACAGTGAAAGTTTCACTTCATAATTGGTTTTTTTGAAAATGAAATATTCAGAATTTGTTATGTTATTTCAGCTTTGTTGACATAATTTAATGTTCAAATTCCTGATTTTAGAGAAAAAAAAAAACCACAGTTTAATCAATATTTAAATTAGGAACTAAAAACCAAGAAATTGAGGCCTCTTTGATAACAATCAGGTCTCGTTGGAAGATTGTGGTTGTTTTTTTTCATTATTTTTTTATCCTCAGTTTCATCTTTCTTAAAAAAAAACATTAGAACTCTTAAAGAAATTCAAAAAACAAAAACAAATCTTTGAAAACTACTTTTTTAGTTTTTAAAACTTGGCTTGATTTTTGAAAATATGTGTAAAAGGTAGATAACAAAAAAAAAAAAACATGTAGGTGGGAGTAGTATTTATAGGTTTAATTTTTCAAAACCAAATAAAAATTAAATGGTTATCAAATAGGGACTTGATTTTCGATTTTCAATTTTTTAAAATGATTTTTTCACCATTTATTGACAATGATTTCATCTTTTTAAAGAAAACATCGAATATTTTAGCTAAATTTCAACAAACAAAAACAAGTTTCCAAAAACTAATTTTGTAGGCCTTTGATAACCATTTGATTTTTTATTTTTGGTTTTTGAAAATTAAGCCTAAAAATACTACTTCTACTAATAGATTTCTATGGTTTCTTATCTATTTTGTACCTATGTTTTCAAAAATCATGCTAAGTTTTGAAAACTAAAAAAAAGTAGTTTTCAAAAACTTGTTTTTGTTTTTGAAATTTGGCTTGAAACTTAAATGATACTTTAAGAAATATGGAAATCATTTGTAGAGAAAATGAAGAGAAATTGTGGAAAAATAAGCATAATTTTCAAAAACCAAAACAAAAAACTAAAGCCCCGTTTGATAACCATTTTGTTTTTGGTTTTTAGTTTTTGAAAGTTAAGCTTATTTTCACCTAATTTCTCTACAATAGAGATCATCTCCCTTAAGTAAGTAGTTGAACTCTTAGCCAAATTCTAAAAACAAAGTAAAGTTTTTGAAAGCATTTTTTTTTTTTTTAGTTTTCAAAAGTTGGCTTGCTTTTTGAAAACAAAGGTACAAATTAGATAAGAAAACATATAAACTCATTGATAGAAGTAGTATTTTTAGGTTTAAATTTCAAAAACTAAAAACAAAAAACAAAATGGTTATCAAACGGGGCCTAAATTGTTATCAAACAAGACTTTAGTTTTTCAAAATTTGGCTCGAATTTTGAAAATATTCATAAAAAAGTAAGTAAAAAACAAGGAAATCTAAGGGAAAAGATCAAGGAGTGTTTAATTAAACTAAGGTTGTGTTTGATAACCATTTGTTTTTTATTTATGATCTGTAAAAATTAAGCTTATAAACACTACTACCCATCATGAATTTTTTTATTTTGTTATCTATTTTTTACTAGGGTATTAAAAAACCAAACCAAGTTTTGAAAACTAAAAATAAGTACTAGTTTTTTAAACTTAATTTTGTTTTTGCTACAAATTCAAATATTTCTTTAAGAAACATGTAAACCATTCTAAAGAAAATGTAGAAAAACAAACACAATTTTCAAAAACCAAAAACTAAAAATCAAACGCTTAAGGTTAAATGATTATCAAATATGGTCTCAGTTTTTAGTTTTTTTTTCTTCAAATTTGAAATTGGACATGTTTTCTCACCATTTTTTTTACTATATTTTTCGCATTTCTTAAAATTTGAATTCTTAGCTAAATCTTGAGAAACAAAAATAAGTTTGTAAAAGCTATTTTTTTCAATTTAATTTTCATTTGAATTTAGAAAACATTTTTTTAAAAAATAGATAACAAAAAGATAAAATTTCATAAGTAAAAGTAGTATTTATAAATTTAATTCTAGAAAACTAAACACTAAGACTAAATAGGTATCAGACCAAAATGTTTTTTCTCAATAATTTTTTTCCCAGTTTTGGAAACTACTTCTCTAATAACACATGAAAAATAAAAGATGTTGTCAAATGTACTTTATATATTTATAGATTAAGTAAACAAGTAATAGAGAGCTTGAAAGGAGCTTATTTGGGCGTATTTTTTAAAACTTGTTAAAGCATTTCTACATTAAAATTTTTAAGAAGTACAGTGTCATATCATTTTGAATTTAAAAAAATTGTTGAGAAGTATTTCCTTTTTTCTTGTATTTTATTTATTATTTTATCCCCATATTTATATAGATAACACATGCAAATTGTTACACATAAAAAAATTAATTATTACATATGAATCGTAAATTTAATAAAACATGACTGAGAACAGATGAAACACAATGAATGATTAGTTTGTTTTCAACTTTTTCTAAGCCTTCAACAGTCATATTACACATTGGTATAGTTGATAAATCATAAATGTAAAAATTCTAATAATTGCACAAACCATTTAGTGACATTGTCTTTTATAAAAAAAAATTAAAAACAAATAACTATTTAGTAACATAATCTGAAGTATTTTATCAATCATATAAGTTTGGGATACTTGCTAATATAAATAACACCTTGATAGAAACTTTCTCAAGAATATCAACGGGTGGATCAACGATGACATTAGCTTTAAAGGAATCTTCTAAATACATTGCACGCCCTTCATGAGTACCCTACAAAAAATAACAAAAAGTATATATCAATCCATAATTTGAATCATTTTAAACCCAATATTCAAAATTGAACGAATAAATTTTGTATTACTTGAGAAGCAGCTTCATTGATTTTAGCAACATTCGCAAAAAGACTTTCAAGAAATAAAATGTAATTATCGACATCAATTTTGACCCTATCATCTTCACGGTGTTTAGAATAAACATGAGCTGCAACAACATCGTCTGATAAGTTTTTCAAACTCAACTCTTCCTTGTGAGTTTGCAGCCTGGGATTGGCCAAAGGGGTGGAGGGAATTTTGGGAGCTAGGACAGACATGGTTGTATAAGGCTGAAAGATTGGAGATCTTGTCTAAGGAGACAAAGGGGAATAATGTGTTTGTGTGTTTTGTTGCCCTAACATGAATAGCTTATTTATAAAACATTTTAAAATGAAAATGACATAAAGGTAAAGACAACAGGAAAAACTACTGTTTTTTGGTCCAAAGAATAATATAAATTAAGACTGAACTTTAATAAATTACCTTAGTGGGGCCATCTTGCCTTCCATCTCACGAATACCTATGAATTATGGAAAGATATTCTTCAAAGTCAAATATTATACTCTATGTTTTATAATTCACTTAATATATATAAAATTATAAAGTTATGAAAAAGTTCATACCCACTATTAGTTACCTCTTTATTTTATATTTTTTATTTTTTTTAGAGAAATCTGTCTAACCTACTATGTTGACCCTGGAAACGTGGAGAAAAACCTCACAATTTATAAGATACGTGAGTTACTCATCTTATCTTATTGTCAATTGTTTTTGAGATACAACCTCATATAATCTAATATGGTATCAGAGTTCATTAACTCCAAACAGGTATTCTGTCTAAAAATTGGGACCCGATCCAAAAATGGTAAACCCGAAAAGGCACCATCTTGAGCGGGCGTGTTGAGGATCTCACACTGAAAAATAGAGAGAAACCTCACAACTTATAAGATATATGAGTTATTTCTCTCATTGTCAATTGATTTTGACATGAAACTTCATATAATCTAATTAAAAAACGATTTTAATTATTCGGTAAAGAGAGACTAAATGTAACGCCCCAGGCCCATCCCCTACGACTTGGTCACATCACCATATCATCCTTACCATCCTTAAGTCGCTGGCGAGAGTGAAGACTTTTCCCACAAACCAACACGAGTCGTTTTAGCATGTTTTGTCCTCACTCACATGCTTCCTAGGAAAATTCTCACATAGAATTTCTCCAAGCCAAAAACGCTTAACTTTAGAGTTCCTATGATTGAGCCACCGAAACGAAGATGCACCTTGTTGGTATAGGTAGTAGCTATCAATTATTTTAAGTCTTTCTCATCAATACTTTCATCTTTCTCAATCATATTTTTATATTCTCAGGATTCCTCTCATTTAGATGTGGCAAGTGTGAGGAAATAAAGAGAGAATTTTACAGCTTTTGTGTCTCAAGAGTATTTGTTAGACTATAGAATTTATTTATTATTAACATATTTTAAATGAGGGTAGTTTTTTACTTTTTGCTTCAATTAGTTTGTATAGAAATACTTATATATCTTCTTGTTTAATTAAGGCGTTTTATACATTTTCTCTTGTTTTATTACAAATCATCCTAAATCATGTTTATGTAACAGGTGTTGGAGCATAACAAGGTCACCACATTATTGTGGCTAGTAGTTTTGTAACATTGGAGATATAAGAAAGAAACGATAAAAGTACTTCAAATTTGTATTTAATTAGTAGCTATTACGAGACATGCAAACTTTAAAATCTACATCTAACTCTTATTAAAAAATGGTCACATTGTAGTGATTTTATTGAATAATTATTTTGTTGAAAAGACGCACTCTCGTGTATTAGATCAAAGGAAGATAAAGGGATAGTAAGCAAATATATTGATTTTAGAAAAACAAAAATATAATATAAAAAAAATAATTATCAAAGAAATTTTAATGAATTAAGGATATAATATGGCGTGGCTAGGATTTTTTTTTTGTTAAATTACAAAGTCATTAAACTTTCAGCTTTGTGTCTATTTAATCTCTTAACCTTATAAAGTGTTTAATAAGTACTTAAACTTTTAATTTTGTATCAAATAGGTTCTTGAACTTTTAATTTTGTATTTAATAGGTCCTTGAATTATTCAATGGTTTTTAAAATTCACGGACATTCTAATTACAAAATTAAAAGTTTAGAGCCCTATTAAACAAAAGTTCAATTTTATATCTCATAAATCAGTTAATTTTACTAAAAAAATGAATATATCAGGACTTATTAGACAAAAAAATTGAAAGTTCAAAAACCTATTAGACGTTTATAAAATTAGGTATAGAATTGAAAGTTTAGGGACCAAATAGAAATAAAGCTTAAAATTTAGTGACTAAACTTGTAATTAAACTGTTTTTTTAGTTCAATAATTGCAGAAGTGGAGATCGAATCAATCAACTTTTGAAATGATAATTGGTGTCTTATCCCTTAGGTATGTTGAAATGAATGATTATATGAGGAAGATTATAAATGAGAGAATCTTTAATGATTGATGGTGTATTAGACAAATTTGAGCATATAGGTACATTCCAGGTTTAATATTCAATTTTCTTATTTTAGAAGTATCAAATACCAGAACCAAAAAAAAAAAAAAAGATGAATCATGCATTTTGTTCAGTATTATATACGTTTTTTTTTTTTGCACGTTTATATATCCTTTAGTTATTTTTGCTATGTTCATAAAGTTTGTTCTTAAGATAGCATAGACAGATGACTCTACGAATTAGTCAAATATTTCCTTTTCAAGTACAAACTTAGTCAAATACTGATGATAGCATAGACTGATGCCTCTAAGAATACACATATGCTTTTAAGAGAGAATGTTATCTACCTTTATCAAATTTTCAAATTTTGCATATAAGACACTTCCTTAAAAAAGAAAAAGGAAAAGAGAAAAATAAACTTAAATTAAACTATAAGGTCCAAATATATGATTTAAAAGTTTTCATGATCGATTTGTATTGTCAACATTTCAATTTCAGAGTTCATATTTATTTATTAAAAGTATAAAAAAGGAAATCCTAAGTTTAGGAGAGATTTTTGCTTTTTAAAGGGCATAAGGAACACAAATGAACTTTTCTTTTCAACTTATGGGAGCATATATGCCACATACTAAGAAAAAAAAAGTTAAAGTGGCGAGTAGGTTTGGAATTTTTTTATAAAAGAAAAGATTCTATATTAAAATTGAAGGCTCTGGCAGAAGAAAAGACTGTCACTCTCCTTCTTATTCTTCTTCTTCATTTAAGGAAAAAAAAAAAAAAACATTCAAGTAGAAAGAACAATATCTCGGTATAAACTCACCTATAGCTATCTTCTTACGCGTCATCATTAAAATATTAATTGTTAGAAGAGAAAAAGAAATAATACCCACACACTAGTACGTGACAAAGTAATGCTCGAGTAGAAAAAAACTTCTATCTTATATTAGTACTTTTTCAAAATTATTTTTAAAATTAGTGTAAAGATGCCTTGAATCTTGACGCAGCAGATTCAACGATTAGGCCAAATCCATGGCCAAAGAAGGAAAATCCATCCCAAAAGAGAGGAAACTCTCCAAAAGAACTATAATGTTCTAATAAAAAAGGCCCTATTTATAGGCTTACAAAAAAGACCTAATACAAATTAATATAAAATTAACACTAAACTAATAACAATTAAATTAAACTAATTAACTAACAATTCATCCTACATCAGATTCACTCCGACTTATTGACTCGTCCTCGAGTCGAGGTGATAAAAAAAATTCTTTCTCGATCCTTGTGAGTGTGATAAACTCCAATTGAAAAATCCCGACGTAAAATTTCCCAAATCCAAATTGGATTGAGAATAATACTCCATAAAAATCTTCTAAAATAAAAATGGAATATCCAATACTTATAAATAATTGTATGCTTCTGGCCCAATACCCATGATTTGTGGCCCATTAATATAGTGAGTGTTGAAGCCCAATTAGATAGGTTTAGGATTTTGGAACCAAATTCCAAATTTACCCCCAAACTAAACTTTCCTTCCTCTTTATCGTAAACCAGGAGCCACGCCGACAACCCACCTTCTTCTTCATTGTGAAGCCCTACCACGCCGCCAACCAACTTCTCTTTTCCGTTTTTTTTTATTTTCAAGAAGATTCTCATTTCCTTCTAGCTTTCCTTCTTCGTGAACCAAACTCCGCGCCGCTGCCCACCAGCTTTTCATTTTTCCAACGCCTCCATCCATCAAGTTCTCGATGACTTCTCCTCCGGCAAGGTAACGATTTTCATCTTCGGCATCTTCTTCTACTCCTGCAAGGTAGCGACTATCCTCTTGTTCTTCTTTTGACACGACAACAATGGTCAAATGAGTCTTCATGGTGGTCAAAAGGCCAATCTCCAGCGAAGTCACGACCAAACCTTCCTTAGCTTGTCCCGTCCCGACAAGATTTGCTAAATATGCCTCCTCTTTTTCGATTTCATTGGCTTCCTTTTCAAAATATTTTGTTTCGATTTCTCTGTTTTTCTCTTCTTCTTCTTCATAGTTGTTGCATTTGATTTCTTGATCTTCAGGAGTTTCTTTGTGGTTAGCTTCACTCCTCCCTTCATAATACTTTTTTTTGGCTTTGTAAATTATTTGAGAGATAGGACTCTTTTCCAATTCTTCACGTAGAAGATCTAATTTGTTAGACAACCTTTGAAGTTCTTTGATTGTCATGTTATGGGAGTAGTTTTCATCAACGGTTGGTTTATGAAATTTTGGTTTGAAATTTTTGGATGGAGGATGGTGATCAGTTTATGAATGGGTGTTTTGTAACTTTGGTTTAGGTTGTTTGGAAGTATAAAGATAGTAGGTTGAAGATTGATAAAGAGGGTGAGTTGAGTGATGAGTATACTGTGAATTTTGTTTGATTGGCTTGAAATGTCTGGATGAAATGTGGTGATGGGAGGTTGATGAATATGAAAAAGAAGATGGTGGAGTTGAAGAATATGGTGTTGGTAAATACCTGGATGAAGAAACATACTCATGATGTGCAGTCCACCGTTGATGTTGTCGTCTCCGACCATCGTCCATAGTTTTGTCGCTTTTTGGGAACATCGAGATTCGTCCGAGGCTCTGATACCAATTGATGCAGCGGATTCAACGATTAGGCCAAATCCATGGCCAAAGAAGGGAAATCCATCCCAAAAGAGAGGAAACTCTCCAAAAGAACTATAATGTTCTATTCAAAAATAATTCAGAAGGTTCCATTACAACTCTTACAAAGGCCCTATTTATAGGCTTACAAAAAAGACCTAATACAAATTAATCTAAAATTAACACTAAACTAATAACAATTAAATTAAACTAATTAACTAACAATTCATCCTACATCAAATCTGTTATCTGCCGGTTCGAATGACCAAGTACGAGGTTTATTGCGCCTATTAGGCCGACTCTGTATTAGGGTTTAGGAGGGGTGCCATATATAAACCCTCTAAACACCTATCTGATGTTAATCTGTTCTGTGTAATTTTGTTCTCTCAATCAATAAAATTACTCTCTCACTCTACCCATGGATGTAGCACGTTAGTGAACCACGTAAATACTGTGTATGATTTTCTTCTGTGATACTCTTCGATTATCTACTACTTTAGTTTTAACAATTAGATGGGTCAATAGCAATGTTTTAAGTTTTGACGTTGACAAAAATATTAAACTCTCAATTTTATGGAAATGTCGATAAAATACCTAAAGTTATTGAAGTCAATTTTAAAATAATTTTTTTTTTATTTTTTTATAAATAAGTTAAAATTTTCCATTATTATTAATATTAGATTTACATTAGGAATATTTAAGTGTATATCTCATCTACTTTTCAATGGTGTAATCATGGACAATTTCAAATGTACTTCAATATGTCAATAGGGAATTTAATACCCTGGTCAATAGCAAATCTTCGTGTTATCTTGTATTTAACAATGATTTAAATATCCATCCTTCAATATTCCTTTTTTCTTCATCGAGATGAGTTAATCGATACCTCTATCATATTCTATCAATATTGATAAAATAAATTAAAAAGAAATTGTTAATAAAATATCACTTATGTGAATACAAATACTTAAAGAGATGGGAAATTATTTAAAAGTGTGAAATGTTTATTTAAATACTTGTAAGACTTTTGAAAAAAAAATTATCAACATTGATATTTTCTCAATATTTCACATTTTCCTCAAATTAAGATATCAACATTTTCCTAAAAGTACCCAAGTGGTCTCCTCGACTCCTCTCGATATAGCAGCTCTAGATTCCATAGTGTAACATTATAAAACTTAAGGATTTCTTCTTAAGCAACACTCGTTAACATCCTCGAAGTGGTGAAACAATTCTTTTTTGACATCATAATTGAAATAATTATGACATTCTTCAAAGCTCTTTTCCATATTTTTCTACTTTATCTTCTAACACGCTCCTTTCAGGTTTAGACGCATGGAACGTAGATTTGGGTCTTTGGTGTTTTTACCCGAAAGGGCCCCTTCTCGACACGAGAATAAATTTTATGGTCCTCCATTCAATCCACATGGGCTCCTCCTACTGTTAGAGAAGGTAAATTTTTTTTACTTTAGTTGGATAACGACGGATCTTTCACGATTGATTCTGCCAAAACTCTTTTTCGCAATTTACAATTTTTTTTTGAAGAAAATACTAGAGCCAAGCAGTAGCGTAGGTGCACCCAATCATCCCAACTATGTTGGCACAAAATTAGCACTCTCATCATCTATCCCCATGCTCCAAAATTTATTAAAAATAAGGAGTCTGAAGTACATCAAACAAACAAAAAAGAAGGGGAGCTAGAGAAAAGCTCTACAATTTAAAGCAATAGTCGTCATGTCATAATTACAAAAGAGCTTTGATTTTGTACTCTAAGTAGCAACATTGACCAATATATTTTCTCACAATTGAATACTTATATCGATTTCACCTTTATTTGGAAGCTCTACATCCCTAAAAAGTGTAAGTTTTGTGTGTGGGCGATGCTTCATAGAGACCTTAATACAACATAGACACTCCAAAAGTGTCTTGCCAACCATTGTTTAAGACCAAATTATTATGTTCTTTGTTATCGTCAAGAGGAGACCATCAATCATCTTTTTCTTTATTGCTCTTATGCTACTTCACTTTGGCAGTCCGTAAGCAATGGTTCTCAACGCCCCATTCCTATTTATGATAGAATCAATCACTTCATTAAGGACTTCTTCACTACCAATCTAAAAAAGACAAATCAGGTTCTCCCTTCAAACTTGGTTGGCACAACTTTATGTTGTGTCTGGTTACACTACAAGAATTTTACCATTTTCCGACGTTATTTATCCCGACGCTTAAAAAATGGTTGGAAAAAAGGAGAACTACCGACGGTTTATTAAACCGTCGGCAAAAGTTAACGAAATGCCGACGGTTTGGTAAAATGGTCGGCAAAAGTGAGGTAAAATACCCACCGTTTAGTAAACCGTCGACAAAAGTGAGGGAACTGCCAACCGTTTCATAAGTGGTCGGCAAAAGTGAGGAAAATACCGACGGTGTAATAAAACGGTTGGCAAAAGTGAAGAAAAATTCCAACAATTTGTAAAATTACCGAAAAAAGTGTGTTACAAGGTCGACCGTTTATAAAACGGTCGGAAAAAGTGAGGAAAAATACCGGCCATTTATAAAATGGTCGGCAAAAGTGCTAGGTTTTGTTTCTATGCTCCTATGTTTTAGTAAGTTTGGTAAGTTTGTAATTGTGATTTTTGTGTTATGTGAGTGAGAATGATACTTATATAGAAGAAGAGTAAGTTTGGATTTAGTTTTTTCATTTGATTTTTTATGTTATTTTCGTTGTTATATGTTTATATAGTTTTGATCTTAGCTTCATGTCTTTTCATATAGGTGGATCGACTCGACATTGCTCTGAAAGCAACACGAAGATCGCCATGAAGATAAATTGTAGTTAACTTGAGTTTAATATTTTGTTTATAGATTGGGTTATTTGGTAAAAAATTATATTTTTATTTTGGATGAGCAAAGTGTAATTAACTTTAATTTAATGTAAGTAAATTTTTTATCAATTTGTGTATATTTTATTTCATCTACATCAAGTTTGAAATTATAGTGAAAATCCAAATAAATACCTATTTGAATAGGTAAAATATCAAATAAATACTTATTTGAATAGGTAAAATATCAAATAGAAACAATAGGCAATTCCAATATATGTCGACCATAATTAAAATATTGGTTGGCATTTCGAAGATATGTCGAACCAAAACTAAGTTAGTCGACATACATAAGAAATGCCGACTATAATTAAATATTGGTCGACATTTCTTAGCTCTATCGACCAAAATAAGGTGGTCGGCAAAGCTTAGAAATGCCGATCAAATTTAAAATTTGGTCGGCATTCTTTGATAGGCCGACTAACACAGATTGGTCGACATTTCTTCCAACCGCCGACCAATTGTTTTATGGTTGGCATTTCTTCGAAAGGCCGACCAAACTTTTTTGGTCGACATTTCTTTACAATGCCGACTAAATAAGATTTTTTTGGCATTGCTTTGAAATGGCGACCATAAAAAAAATTGGTCGGCAAAAGGTTTCCCGACGAGGATAAGCCGACCATTTTGCCGACGAGATTTTTCCCGTCGGGAATACATTTGCCGACCATACTTTGGGATTTTTTCGACCATTTGTGGCGTCGGAAAATCCCAAAATCCTTGTAGACAAAGGAACGATAGACTTTCAATGATAAATTTATAGTTGCTTCCTCTCTATTGGAAAACATAATTAACCTTGCGGCTTCCTGGTGTTCAAAGTCTTCTCTCTTTGGAAATTATGACATTGCTACTTTGCTTTGAATTAGCGTGCCTTCTTTTGAGCCGACAAGAGCCCTATCATTTCTTTGTTCTGGCGTGCTCTCTTCGATCCTCAGTGGTTCCCTATTTTGGGCTTTTTTCGTCTTGGCCAGGGCTTAGTGCCCCTTTGTTTGCTTTTGTTTTTCTCTTTTAGTTGTTTGGTTTCTGTAACATGACCCTTTCTATTTTTGTTTCTTCCTTATTTGGTCTACTTTGAGCTTTTTTCTAGCTCTCTACTTCATTCTTTGTATCTTATATTTCTCACATACTTCTTCTTTCATGAATAAATTGCCTCCAGATCTAGGACATATGATGAGAGTGCTAAAATGATGCCAACATGATTGAGATGATTGCGTGTACCTTCTAATTTCTAACTCCTAGTATTTTATTGAAAAGAACATTTTTGTCTAACATCCCTACATTTAAAATTATTATTTATAAGAGTAAGATATTTAACTTGGAGAAGTGGTTTTAAAACATAAGTCATCTGAAAAGACAAGGTAAAAAGAGCAATATTTTTTAGAGACTAAATAGTTTTAGTCTCTTTGTGCTTATGTGAGTATTTTTTTCGATTTAATCCCTAATCTTCGTCGTTTATGTATTAAATTTTTTCAATTACATAAATTTAGCCTCTAGAAAATATTAATCCTTAAAGAATGATGATATATAAATTTTAAAATAGTAATTTTTAGTTTATTATCATTCGGTTTATCAACATTTTGATGGGTCAATCTTCTATACTACGAGCAATTTTGAATCAAGAAAGTTTCTAAATACTAATTAAGTTATATGAAATGAGTGAGTTTTAATTTTTATGGGAAAATATTATGCTTATTTCATCAAATTAAAACCTAGAGTGTTTTAAATTTAATTAAAAAGTGTATTTTATCCGCACATTACCATTTTTTGTTAATTACTTTAATTTTTATCACAATAAGAAATTAAATAGAAAAAATTGATACATTTAAATATAGGAAAATCGTAATGGATAGCAAAATATGAGTTCTTATTTGAAAAAATAGCAAAATTTTTTAAAAAAATTGCAAATATGAAAAAAGTTTAAATAACGTTTTTTAGTTCACATTCTACCCTTGATTTAAGTCAAATAGAGTTTTGTTATAGTTAGGAATCTATCTGTGATAGAATTCTATCACTTTGCTTCTAATCACAAGTAGAATAGAATTCTATTACTGATATGCCTATATCACTAATAGACTTTTTATCACAGCTGTTAGAAGTCTATCAGTGATAAACTGTGATAGAATGCAATACATGAAGTAGACTGATAAATTTTTATTGAGATTAAAAGTCTAGCAGTGATAGACTTTTATTATTGATAGACTTTTATCAGAATTTGAAGTCTATTGATGATAAACTCTAATAGACTGTAAAACTGAAGTATGGCTTGAAGCAGTATGTTGGTTGACTTACATCTAGTTAAGAGTCAAACTTCTATTACTAATAGACTCTTATCACAGTGATATATGAAATAAACATCTTAGGTGATAGGCATGATAGGATAGTGATAGACTTCCATGACATACCCTAACTTATTCAAAATGAAAATTAACTAACCCTCGTTGATTCAAGATTCAAAATTCTAGAAATTCACGAGAGAGATATTCTAGTAATTAACATATATATTTCTATCACTGAAATACTTCAATCACACGCTACTCCCAATGGTAGTACACACTACTCCCAATGATAGTGATAGAAGTTCATCAGTAATAAACAACACATATAGAAGTCTATCAGTGATAACGATAAACTTCAATAAAAAAAAAAGGAAACAATACTTATAAAAGTCTATTAGTGATAGTGATAAACTTATATCACCAATAAACTTATAAGTATTGTTTCCTTTTTCTGATTGAAGTTTATCACTATCACTAATAGATCACTTTGAAGTCTCTATTAGTGATAGCCTCCAATCACTGTAAAGGAATTTGAACTTTGGACATCGACTGAACAAGCTAGGGTGTTTGATCGATTGAACCTTGGAGAAAAGAACAAGAAATCAGGAAAAAAAAATCAAAGATAGTTTGAAGAAGAAATGAACCAAGATGAATTACAATTTTTATCTAGGACTAAAAGATAGGTGCATGAGGTTTTTAGTAATTTAAATGAAAATTTGTCATATATACAAATAATTTAACAATTTTCTATATTTGAAATATTATATGTTCATTTTGCTATTTGTCCAATTGTCCGTTTAAATATATGAAATTGAAACTCTTAAAATATAAGAGATCAAATTATGAATGAAAGTTATATTCAACATTTTTAATTTTAAACGAGAAAATTTGGATGTATTTTGGACTACACTTATGTTTTTGCATCTCACCCATTTGTCCATCTACATTTTGCCATATGGTAAACTATTTTTCTTCTTTTTTAAAAAATATTTTTGAATTTTTTCTCCTATGTGGTCGGATTGGTCTACAAAAAAATTGGTACAACTTAGAATGCACTCAAATCTTGCCCTTTTTAAAAACACCACAATAATATGTGAAATGCAAAGTAAAGCCAATACGACGTGGAAGGGTTCAACATAAAAAAAAAAAAAAACCAAAACCAAAACCAAAATTATTATTATTTTTTTTAAAAAAAAATGAAAACAAACCGTTACCAATGAAATTGGACCATATGAGGACAACACATGAATCATAAAGAGGGAAAATAAGTAAAATTCCAACAGAAGCCAAAACGAACTAGAAGAAAGGAATCGGGCCTCCAAACAAAAAAAAAAGAAAAAGAAAGGACAATTCCCTAGTCGGCCGCATATAGGGCACAAGCCTAGCTATCCCCGGTTGGCTTGATTATGATCCGACTCATTTGGATCCTCCTTTGACTTAATTCGAATAGGATTTCACAAAAGTCATTAAGTACATGACTTATGAAAGAAGGGAAGTTCAGGGCATTTTTTAGAGTGATTTTGGAATAACCCAAATCATTTTTGACATATCTAAAATCACTTTTAGAAGGTGATTCTTAAGTGATTTTTATCAAGTAGTTGTGATTTAAAATGTCTATTATTTCATTTTTGAAAAATATATACTTTTGGTGACGGGTAAAACCCGTCATCTTTTATAAAAATTCATAAATTTCCATAAAAAAATGATTTTTCTCAAAACAGTCACCATTAAGTTTGTCGTATCATTTCTTTTCTTTCTATTTGTTTTTCTTAAAAAGCCAACCAATTTAAAAGTCTTCTCTATCAGAGCCAAGTTTCAATCTTGGGACCTGTGGGTTATGGGCCCACTACGCTTCCGCTGCACCACTCTGATAGTTTGGGACTTTATAATTGTTATTTCTATTAGTTTATATTCTTAATTAAACACTTTCTCCTTCTCATTTTCTCCTTCTTCCTCTTTCATCCATCTCTTATCTTTCTTTTCATCTTGCTTATAGCAATGACTCCCTCAAATGCCTTTTCGAATGCATTATCTTTAATTTTCTTAAAGTCGACCATTGCTAGTTAATGTTGGATTTTATAGTAAAATTTGTGAAAGAAAGTATTGGTTTGAAACATAAAAAATAAATTAATGTTTCATTTATGTTGTTGTTACTTTACTTGAAATTCAAAAGTTTCAAAATGGTTTGAAATATCAAAATGTGTTGATAATTCTTTTACAAATTTAAATTAAAAGTTAAATTTGAATGTATGTTTCATATTGTTTATATTTTCTATTTTTGCAGTTACTAAGTTATTAGTTTATAAATAGCAAATTGTTTCTTCATTTAGAGTATCTCATTCTATTTTGGAGTATTTTATTCCCAATTGAAGAGTTCTTCCTTCCCTCTTTTTCTTTTAATATCGAGTCAAGATGAGAGCAAATATCCAATAATTTCGTCAGATCTTAGTAATTCAAGGTTGTTATTTTATTGGAGTTAGTCATTGTATCATGCTGAGACAATCGTTATAATTTGCATGCAACCCTTGCAGAGCGAATAATGTCTTCAGAACAACCCTTTATGTAAGTGTGTGTCTCAACTACTTGTTAATTTTTGTTCTTAAGCTTTGAAATTGGTTACCTATAATGTATGTACTATTATTTATATCGTAATTGTTTGTTGCCAGTTAAGTCGTAATCAAATTTCCCAGTATAACTCAGTTTTTATACACATCGATTTATTTTTCCAACAACTAATAATATAATGGCAAAAGACATTTTATTTAAATAAAAACTTATAGAACATGCATGCTAACACCAATAATATCTGAAAACTGCATTGCCTAATACACTAATTTTTGAAAAACAAATACAATAAGATGATACCCAAATGGAGTATCATAAAAAAGTATGGTAGCTAGTAAAGACTTCCCCAATCATTACATGTGAGTTCGACCATGGCAACATTTGAAGTTGATACCAGTTTCCATGAAACGAGGACACTCAGGACAATTGACCACCATTGGAATCCATCCACTGAATCCTGGAAGAACCACTCGATCGCATTGATGAGTCTTTAGAGCAAGTTCATTAAAGTAATCTTTGAAAGAATCGGGAAAGCTTTTTATGTTTAGTATTTGTTTCCATTTATTGAAGTCTTCCAATACTGCCAAAATCAAATTCCCACGACCAACAAGAACAGGTTCAGAACCCACAGCTAAGACGCCCCAACCATTTTCATTTTCATAAGATATCAATCGCAAAATGTCTTCAGTTGTTTCACTTGCACTTGAACCTTTTATTTGACTCTTGACTATGAAATAACCCCATTGTGTAATCCAAAAACGAGACATGAGTATTGGATCATCCTCTCCCATTGTGTTCTTCCCTATGCGTACAATCTCGAATGTAATCCCTTTTGCTCTTATCAATGGATCGTTTTTAATGTCTATCACTTTATCTTCCAATTGTTGGATCCACTTTGGGTCTTTTCCTCCATAAAATATGATACTCTTTTCTTGCTTTATCTAATTGAAAAAAAAAGAAAAGAAAAAAACTTTATTGAAGTGTACGTATGTGTGTATATATATATGCGTAGAATATGCTTTTGGTCTATGAGATTTGAACTTAATTTCTATTTCATCATTGAGTTTTCAAAACTAACGCTTTTAATGTTTGAGATTTGCATTTAGTTTCTATTTGGTACTTGAGATATTAGAAGTCACAAGTTGAGTACTTAAGGTTTGAATTTGATTTCTAATTGCTCTTTGAATATTGAGATTGGTTTCTAAATGGTCTCTAGTAATGTTGACTTTAATTGACCTAATGGAATGATGACGTAGTTTTATAAACTAGCACTTTTGGTCTCTGAGATTAAAATTTTATTTCTATTTGCTTCTAAAGGATTCAAAAGTGACATGTTTGATTCCTAAAGTTTGAATTTGATTTCTAATTAGCTCATGAAGGTTGAGATCGATTTCTAAATGGTCCTAAGTAGAAGTTAATTAACATAATGGAATGTTGACGTGGTAGTTAACACATACTAACTAGAATTTGATGATATATATTTTTAAAATGAGTTGAAAATTATAAATATATATTCTATAAACTCCCAGACCAATTAGAAACTAATTTCAAATTTTAGGAACCAATTAGAAATTAAATTCAAAATTTGAGGACAAAACATGTTACTTTTGAAATCTCAAGTACCAAATAGAAATTAAATGCATATTTCAAAGATTAAAAGTGCTAGTTTTGAAAACTTCGGGTCGACATAGAAACTAAGTTCAAATTAGAGAGACGAAAGTGTATTTTATCCCATATATATTTAGGAAATAAGTATGAAAATGGAAAGGAATGAAATTACTTACCCAATGCTGTAATGTTGAGTGGTCAGTAAATTTGAGAATAGTAGAGTCTGGCCAATCCTTTTCCAATAAAATGTCTATTTTTCTACGAGTGAAGGGAATAGCCTCCGATCCCCAAACTCGAATTAAATGGATTGCATTTGTGAATTCCACTTTCGATGTTGAGTCAAGAACAACTACTAATGGATCATCTCTTAGTTGCCAATTTTCTTCTAAGAATCTCCATCCTGAAATATTTGTAGTGTATTGCACTATATACCATGGCATCTTTGATATTACATAATCGTACCTTTTTCGATTTTCTTCGACTGGATCGTTTGGGTTGATAACTGGGATCCAAACAATCTTATATTTATCTTCTCTACTCAATTCTTCATAAACTGTATGAAGAGCTTTGATGTCCTCCTCTGAAATATCTAATCCAGATATTACCAGTACCGCCTTCTTCCTCCTCAAGCTATTTTCAATGCTAACCTGTATGATACATACCGGTTATAAACTTAAGTCCTATTTGATAACCATTTGGTCTTTAAAAATTAAACTTATAAAATACTACTTCCTCTACTGAGTTTTCGTATGTTTTCAAAAACCAGGTAAAGTTTTCAAAACTAGAAAAGTAGTCTTCAAAAACTTGTTTTTGTTTTTGGAATTTGACTAGAAACTCAAATATTTCTTCAAGGACGAAGATATAAATCATTGTAGTGAAGTTGAAACCCATTGTAGAGAAATAGTTAACAAAAAAAAGTATAATTTTCAAAAACAAAATAGTTATCGAACGGAACCTTAGTTTTTTGTTTTTAAAAATTGTGTTTGTTTTATCACAATTTCTTTACCATGGTTATCATCTCTCTTAAAAAAATATTTGAATTTTTAGTTAAAATTTTGAAAAACAAAAATAAGTTTTTAAAAACTATTGCTCCATAGGTTTCAAAATTAAGCTTATAAATACTACTCCTAGTTCCTTTATTTTGTTATCTATTTTTTACCAATGTTTTAAAAAACCAAGTCAAGTTTTGAAAACTAAAAAAAATAGTGTTTGAAAACTGTTTTTGTATTCTTGAAATTTGGCTAAGAATCCAAATATTTCTTTAAGGGAGATGAAGACCCTTGAAAAGAAAATGTGAAAAAAATAAGCACATTTTTTCAAAAACCAAAAACTAAAAACCAAATCGTTATCAAAGAAGATCTACTTTTTCTAGTTTTCAAATTTTGGTTTGGATTTTTTAAATAAGTTTAAAAAGTAGATAACAAATAAAAGAAACTCATAAGAAGAAGTAATATTTATAGTTGTAATTTTAAAAAATCGAAAGTAAAAAACAAAATGAATATAACACGTATCCTCAATTTTGAGTTTAATTTATCAAGGACTTGTTTGATAAAAATCTTATTTTTTTAATTAAACAAAATTATGCTTGCTCGCTAACATTTTCTCGTTTAATAATCCACCTCTAAAAACATTTTTAAACTTCTAACCAAATAAGTACTTAAAAAATGGGGCAGTTGCACAAATGACAATAAGATTTGTTCTATTTGCAGCCGTATCATTGATTAATTTGTTTTGCAGAAATAGCAAAATGTCCAAGCCCAAATTTCAACAACAGAAAAAGAAAAAGTACAAAATGTCCTTCTCATGTTTTAGAAAATCAGTAGTCTATCAACCTTATATCCGATATAATTTGACGATATATTTAACCAAAAAAGTAACTACACGAGTGATATACTATTGATACCCGCTGATTTCACTAACAATAAGTATATATCAGTAGTCTATCAATCTTATATCTGATATACCGACGATATATCTAACAAAAAGTAACTACACGAGTGATATACTATTGATACTCGTTGATTTCACTAACATTAAATATATATCAGGAGTCTATTAACCTTATATCTGATATACCGATGATATATCTAACCAAAAGTAACTACACGAGGGATATACTATTGATACCCGGATATACAAAATTCAATTGTATGTCTAATAGGTCCATTAAATTAAAAAAAATGTAAAAAATATTAAGAATTTATTAGACATAAAAATAAAAGTTCCCACTATTTTCGACAATTTAATCTAATAATATTATTTAAAATAAAAAGTTCGGTTGCACAAATGACAAAAATAAATGTTCAATTGCAAGTGTGTCTACCATTTGTTTCTAGCAAAAAAATTGGTTCAACCCAATTGAGTCGTGATATGTCCAAAATACCCTTCCTATGTAATCTTGTGTGATTGTAATATGATGTATATCAATCGTCTATCGATGATATATTGTTGCTATACCCACGATATACCTAATATGAAGTATATTAGTGATATACTAATGATACACTTTACTTAAGTATATCAATGAACTTGAATTTATGGTACTTAGTATATCAACAGTATATCAAAAATAGCTAATATGAAGTATATCAAGAGTATAATAGTGATTTATATTCAATGTATCAAATATACCTAATATGAAGTATATTAGTGATTTGCTACTGATACATTTCACTTATATCAAAATGAAATGAGACATACGTAATATAAAATATATCAGTGATATATCAAATGTGCAAAATATTCATAATACGCTACGATATATATAATTTGAATGATACCTAAAAAGAAGTGTATCGATAGTATATCAGTAGTATACAACTAATATTGTGATGTTCGAAGAAAAATGGTAGATGAATGAATCGAGATCACATCCGAATGAGAGCAATCTCGAAGTTATGAAAATATAGATGAAAAAGGCTTACAAGAATTGATATACCAACAAAATGCACATTCCTAATTTTCTATGGCTCAATCATAGGAACTCCAAAGCTAAGCGTGTTTGGCTTGGAGAAATCTCATGTTAAGGCCAAATCCGGATTCCAAATCTTGATCTAAATCCTGGGCCTAGGGCGTTACAAATATATAGGTATATACTAGTTGATTAATATATACCAAATATAAAGTATATCAGATATACTATTGATATACCAATTATTATGGATATCAAATTATATCCTTGATATACTACCGATATACCAAATATAAATTATATCAGATATACTACTTATATGCTATTAATATACAAATATTAAGTATATCGGATATCCTATCGATATACGATTGATATACCAAATATTAAGTATATCGGATCCCACTCGATAATCGATACTACTAAAATACTTTATTCAATATCAACAATATATCACAAATAGTGATTTATGCTTGATAATGATTTATGATGATATACTTTATTCAAAAGAATATTAAGTATATCAACGGGATCTCAAAAGCTATTTGTAATGTCCGACATTTCAGTTAGAGTAAATTTCAAAGTTATGCTTTTAAATTTTAGGTAAATTCATAATTTAAAACCAAATTGGATTGTTATATCTTATTGTGTGAGATGTGTTATTGTGTAGAGTATATCACTAATATACTACTGAAATATGTATATGAAGTTAATTAAGAGTATATCAAGAATCAATATGATATATGTTCATTTCACTGATATACTAATGATATACTAAATGTTAGGTATATTAGTGAAATAAACATATCTAAACTGAAGTACATTAGTGATATACTAATATGTAAAATATCTCTAATTTGCTACGGATATATAACAAGTATATCATTCTAAATGATATACCTAAAAGAAAGGTATCCGTGGTATATCAATAATATACTGTTAACATACTTTGTTTTAGGTATATATTGATATATAAAAATAAAATATATCAGATATACTTCTGATATACCAATATAAAGTATATCAGATATACTTTTGATATACTAATATAAAGTATATTAGATATACTACTGATATACCAAATGTATAGTATATCAGATATACTACTGATATACATGTTGCTACACCAATGAGGGTAAATCTGGAATAATAAAAAAATGAAAAATCAGATTTTAAAAAAATTGCTAGATTTGCAAATCTAAAAAATCATAGCTAAGCTTGCAAATATGCTAATATTTTATGCTACCCATTACAATTCCCCTAAAAAAATATTTGAAATTTGACTAGATTTTTTAATGGTTTTTTTTTAAAAAAAAAAAAACTAAATAAAGAAATGCTTAGTAAATTAATTCACTTTTAAAAAGTAAAAAATTGAAAAATATAATGGTTGTTAAATTAGACTTAAATATCTATTAAAGGTGTTGACCTTTCTTTTAGTAGAGCCATCTATGAAAGGCCTAGCTTCATTCTTTCCCTCAATCAACTTTGACACAACCAGAGATAATTCAGTTGGAAAGTTGTCAATATGATCCACCAACCATTTATATAGGTTGATCTCTTCTGCATTACCCACAAGAAAAAAAAAATGTTAGGTTAAAAAAAATCGTTAGGTTAACATGCAAATAATATATGGATGAATGATATATCTAGCTAAGGTCCTACTTGATAAAATTCTTGCTTTTACTTCCTTTTTTAAAAAGAAAAAAATGAAAAAAATGAAACTTGGTTAACTTACATTTTTTTCTTTATTATTTATTTGTTAAGAAATATGTTTTCTAAAAATTTTTTTAGATAAATTATCCAGAACAAATAATAATAGTAAAAATTAACAATGATTTTGTAAAAGACAATAAGCTATAGAATAAAAAAGATTGAGAGCAAATAAGCTATAGAATAAAAAAGATTGAGAGCAAATAAGCATATTTTATATAAAATATGTCAAATGCATAATAATAATAATAATAATAATAATAATAATAACTAAATTAATGTGAAATGCATTGTCAAATTACTTCTAGGACTATTAAGTATAAAAGTAAAAGTCAACCTTGTTGTTCTCGTATAATATTTAGATGATTTTCAAGTATGAAAAGTATGGAATTGATCTTCTCCGCCAATTCATTCAAATATTTTCGTGATTGACCCCTGAAATTATTGCAAACTTAATTAGTTATTTGATGTTTAAACAACTCTGGTAATGCATGAAAATTATCAAGTTACTAGGTTATGAGTATCTAAGGGATAACAATTTAATTAAAATGAGTTTTCTTAAACATGCTATCAATATATTCTTGTTTCACTGATAAATAAAACCAATTATTCCTATCATTATTTCTTCGCATGAATAAATATTCCAATCAAACCTTGGTGAAAAGTAGTACTTTATTTAAAAGTTGAAACACAACAAATAAAAATAAAAATATAGAAAAGCACTCTATTTTATATTCTCCACTCTTACATTTTGCTTGTATTTCGAATAAAATCCAACTTTTTATATCAGCTAAAACATAAAATAGTAAAAATACAGCCTATCGAAAAACATATTTTTAAAACATATTTCTATTTTTGACACCTGGTCAAGAAATCAAAAGCTTTCAAAGACAGAAAAACAAAGTTTTAAAAAAAGTGAGTAAATAGAACTAGTTTCAAACAAGCTTTAAAAGGCGAATTCTTTAAAATTCAACTAATAATTAAAAAGAAAAAAAAAACGTAAAAAAAGGCCAGAAACGAAACAAAACAAAGAAACACAAGTAAATAATCATTAAAAATAGTAACTTGAGTACTTACTCAGTGACAGTCAAATAAGCAGAAATTTCTGTTGTAGAAGCAACAATAATGTGTATAACCCAATAAGTAATCAAAGGAATTTGGCGAATGGCAGAAGACAACTCTGTAATCTCATTCATATCATACTTGGAGAAATTCTTAATCTCTCTCATATATTTGATGGCTTGCATACAACCATAGATTAAGCACTTTGGGCTAAGAAACACTTGTCGATATTTGGGTGTGTCTAAGTGCTTTTTCAACTCAGGCACTTGCTTGATAGTGGCCAATATTTTAGCAAGTGGGTCTGTTTTGAAGTAATGGTTTAGGTGCCATAAGTCTCCATAATCCATGGAAAATGCTGCTAGGGTAAGAATTGCTTTTGCCTCCCATGGATAGCTAATTAAAATGTTGAGAATCTCCATGGTTGTCTCATGTGCTTTTTCTATCCCTGCTGCTTTGCATGCCAACTGCTTAATATTGCACATACAATTATATATATTGTTAGAAATTTTCATAAGGAGAGACAAAAGAGAGACAAAGATTTGTATTCTACGCATATAACTTTTTAATTTTTAAAAACTTTTTGAGACATGTTATAAAGAAAACTTTGAAATGTTAAGGGGTCTACTTTTTCACAATCACATTTAGACCATTTAGCTACGTATTAAATATTTGATTTCTATCCAAAATAAGTATAGTTCGATCTGAAGTTTGAATCCTCATCTCAAATCTAGTTGAACTAAAAAAAGTAAACATATTTGATTAATATGTTGGTTTGTAAAGTATTATGGGATTAAAAATACTCTAAATTAATAACTAAGATCTTGTTTGATAATCATTTTATTTTTTATTTTCTGTTTCTTAAAATTGTGTTGGTTTCCTGACAATTTTCTGGTATGTTTTTCACCTATTACAAAAAAAAATAAAAAATTTTAAAAACTACCTTTCTTTGGTTTTTAAAATTTTGCTTGATTTTTTTTAAACGTTTTTAAAAAGGGGATGATAAAGTAAGAAAATATACGTAGAAGCTAAGCAGTATTATAAGCCAAATATATGTAGAAGTAATATTTATAAAGTTTAATTTTTAAAAGTAGAAAACCAAACTGACCTTAATAATTATGGATTTTGGGTGTAAACCACAATTTCAATAGAATAAAGATCTAGAGTTCAAGAGCTTGTTTGAAAATATTTTTGTAATCCTAACTAAAATTGTACAAGAACTAAAATGGTAACTTAAAAAATATGATATATACATATATATATATAATTAAGATTTCGAACATTATTTTCTCTAAAAAAGTAAAAAAACAAAATAATGAAATGATAAATACCATATTCTTGATTTTTAAGGTGGAAGCTAAAACTAAAATAATTATCAAATAAAGGGATAAATATTTGGTTACTATTATTGATTTTCCAAGAAAGAAAGAAAAGAAAAGAAAAATCTAATGTTTAGATGAAGTGAAACTTATAGATCAAGACGAAATTATGCCATACTCATTTAATTATTAATCTCTACATGTTAGCAAATCTCGATAAATTAATTAAACAAAATCAATTTAAAATAATATACACATCTGTAAAGCTTTAATGAATAACCTCACTAGAGATACGATGTAGAGTACAAAGAGGTAGATTGAGTGAAGCAGCATAAGAGTCACTTCCAAATGCTATACGCCCTTCAATTACCTGCAGTTGAAACAAATTATACAATACAATAAAATCAACTCTTATCCAAAAAAAAAAAATTGATGAAAAACTTTTTAGTAAAGGACTTAAAATATAACAAAACTAAAGTGTATCAAAAGAGTTGTTTGTTAATACTCGAGAAACACTATCTGTGATTCGATCTGCGGTTATAATTATGCTTTCAACCAGTAAGATATAACTATCGATATCAATTTTGTTTTTATCATCTTCACGATGTTTGGCATAAATATGATTTGCGACAACATCGTCTGATAAGTGTTCGAGGCTCAATCCCTCCTTGAAATTTGACAATTTGGGATGAAGAAGTGAGGTGGTGGGATTAGACATGGTTGCAAAGGGTTGAAAAGGAGATTTTTTTTTTAAAAAAAAAACTATGACAGAGAAATAGAGAAGAAATTATTAAGAAGAGTTTTGGTTGTTTATTTCATTTGGATTTGCTATTTATAGGTCTTAGAAGAATGTGAATGAAGATAGACAATAGTAAAGAGAACCCTGGAAATCCACTGCTTCAGTCCAAAGAATAGAATATCTTATAATTGAAAATTGGTTAAAGTATATAAGGGATCATATCAAATCTTCCCTTGTACTACTGTTATATTATATAATTTTTCTGATTCACTTTTAATGGTTTGGATAACAAAATGTACCTAATTTAGTCATCTCTTCAACTTTGGTTTCATTTTCTAGTTTTTTTTTTTAGAAAAGTGGATTTATGAAAAGCGTATACGTGTATGTGAGAAACATACAAATAGGTGATTGCGAGAGAGCTCTATAATTAAAACTTTTTTTTTCCCAACACTCCCATAATCTTGTATGACACTTTTTTTTCTCCGTCTCTTTTATTTGCTTTGGTTGTAGTGTCATAAAATGTCAAAATTGTAGTAGTTAGCAATGGTAGAAGTATCATCTTAGCAGAATGATTTGACTTTGTAGACAACGGAGGAGTAGCTAAAGTAAGAATGACATCCTAAATTTGCCTCTGATTGTAGGTCTCACACTCCAATTTGATTTCATTTCGTAGTTAATGATGGTCAAGAAATAACATGCGGCTATCAGACACTAATGAGGACTCAATTTAATAGAAATTTCAATTAGAAATATTAGTGAATTAAATAATGTTGTCGAAAAAATTTTCACGAAAAAAATAAATTTACTTTTTTTTAAAAAAAAAAAAGATTCTTCATTAAAGGTATGTAAGAAACATGGAGATAGAAATGAGGATACTCTCCAAATGTGTAAATTTACAATTTTTTTTGAATTAATAAATAAAAATTTTAAACCTCTTAAATGACATGTAAATCTTTATTATAATAGTTCTTAGCTTCTAAATTTTAACATAATTCTTAACGTGGGTAGATTATGCCTATGTTAGGTAGCTAACAGTTGTTCGATTTCATAAGTGCACGAATCGTTATAAATAATATAGTAGGATGAGTAATTAATATTGTTCTCCACAAGGAGTGAATTCTACCAATTATATTGAATTCTCTAGTCTCAATTTTATCTAAGAATCGAATTAATTGATGATGAAATTGAAATTAACAACAAAGAAAATAGAATTATCGCTAACAAAGAATAAGACTAAATTGATAAAAACTTTAGAGCAATGACTTCGTCATTTCTCCTCCTACTTTTTGTTCATTTAATGGTTAATGTAGTCTATTTCTAGATTGTTGGTTAGGTTCTACTCTTATAGACTCGATATTCTTTCTCAAGCTATATCGATATTCGTCAAATAATTAATTACCTATATCTTTATGACAATTTAAACAATTCAACTATTAAGATTGTAGAACTTAAATTACCATAGAACCCACAATGATATCTCTATCTCAAGTGTAAATTGGGAAGAAAAATTCAGTTTATCAACAATTTGTGTCTCTCAACCTCAAATTTTTGACACAAGATCAATGTAAAGAATGGTCAGATCTAAACATGCATTAGGTTCAGAAAAATTCTCACAGCCACAATTGAAATAGAACATGATCAACAATTAACTACAAAAAAGTAAGATTTGAATGTTGGCCACATCAAAGCTCTAGAAAGGAAACTTAGTTCATAATAAAAAAAAATTACAAAACCAACTAAGTCTATCAAGAAAGTCATTAGAAGAGAAAAAGAGAAAGAAAAAGGAGAAAAGAAAACAAATCTATGTAATTTGGCAACTATCCAAACGTAGCTCTCGCTCCGTTTGATGGCTCCCGTCTTCTCAATGGTGTTTTTAGATTTATCCTCTTTGTCTCCTCTCCAAAAATTGGTTTTCAAACCCCAAAGACGACTAAAAAATCAGATTTTAAAGTTAGGATTTTCGAAATAGAGAGCGCCTAAGCACCCTAAAATTGGCAAAAGACCGGAGTTGTTGCCTAGACGCTTTGTTTTGACAATCACGCTTCGGTTTTGGGTGCCTAGGTGCTGCCCATCAGACAACCGCAGACAGTCTAACTGCTTTTGCTATATCTCTTCGCTTGAGTGTCCAAATGACCTCCGATTTGATGCGTTGGAACTGTGATTCAATGTAGAATTTCTTAGAATATGTCTTATTCTCAAATTACATCTCTATTTTTCTTGAATCTTCAATTAAGCTTCAAAAAAAGTTCGAAACTTCACCAAAATACTCACGAACACTTAATTTAGCTTTTCAAGCTCAATTTTCTACAAAATCAAAAGAAATAGGCATAAAAGTTCATAAAATCACCATCAAAACAACTAGCTAAATAATAGAGAATAGTATAACATAATTACATGCAATCACTAACAACTCATTGAAAATATTTTGGTTTTATTTATGTGTAGAATATTTTCGATCAACTGACAAAATTTTGAAGTAGCTATATCTTGAATTCAAACTTTTCCCACTATCAGTTTTTTTTTTTTTTGATAGTAGGAGAAGAAAAGTTGTATTTGAAATAACTTTTGGAAATACATGTCAGTTCACACTAATTTTTGTGATTCAATTTCCAATCAACCCATTATTTAAAATATTTGAGAAGATAAGGATTTAGACGTTCTAAACAAAATGTGTGCTTTGAAATATTTGTTGTCATAGATGTTTCTTTCTACAAAACAAAAGACATTCAAAGGAAAATGAGGAAAAGTGTACATTTGCCTTCCACTAAGTTATGCTTAGTATAACTAATCAACTCATTTTAGGGCCTATTTAGAATGACTTCAAGTTTATGATAATTTTGGGAACTACATGCTCTATATATTCTTTGCTATAGAGTGCAATTTTTAAGTAATTGAATTCAAGTTGAAGATGGAAAGATAATCTCACATAAGTTAAAAAGGTAGAGAAATGTTTGGATACCTTAGGACATAATGACATGGATAATTATTGGGGACAACAACACTTCACATATCTCTATATTGGTATGATATTATCCACTTTAGACAAAAGCTCTCATGGTTACTTTTAGTTTCACCTAAACGACCTTATGATAATGAAATTATTGTCCTTCACTTGTAAACTCATGATATTCTCCTTTCATAGCCAATGTGGGATTTTGATTGTACTCTTAACAATTCTCCCATCGAACGAATGACCACACCAAGTCTTCCCTCAAATAGTTATCTATCCATGTTTTTATTCTTGAGCATATCACTTTTATTCAGGCAACTCCTCATCAAAGTATATCCATGTCCGATAAACTCAACTACGAATCATTATGACTATGTCATCAAGGCACACCGACATGGTTAAGTTAGGGATATGGGCAACAACTTTCCACATATCTCTATATTAGTATGACCCTCTCATGGCTTTATTCTTGGTTTCATCTAAAAGGTCTCATACCAATGGAGTTGTTATTCTTCACTTATACCCCATGATCTTTAGCAAGGACAAAAGACCTCCACAATGGTATGGTCGTTATTGTTGATCACTTTGAGCATAAACTTTCATGGCTCTATTTTTGGTTCCCCAAAAAGCCTTATGCCAATGGAGATAATTGTCTTCACTTATATATACCATTAATTTCTCTTCCTTTCCTAGCCAATGTTGAACTTTGTTAGCACTCCTAACAAATATTCTCCTTTCCTAATCAATGTGGGACTTTGGCGGCACTCTCAACCATTATTAAGAAACATTTTCAATAAAAGTTCAAAAGGGTAAAACTATGCTAATTTAGATTTCTAGGGGACAATATCAAAATTGAGATTTTGTAAATATAAAAGTTGTATTTTAAATTATGATAGCTTAACTAATACGAATGAAAAAATTGGTGAAATTTATAAACTCGTTTCTTGAAGAAAAGAATGTATGATTTGAATATTACTTTTTTCTATTAGAGAACAATGGAGTACACGCAAAAGAGTACAAATTTTATGGTGGGATATATCTTTTGAAAAGTTTTAGACTCAAGTCTCTTTAAAAAGATAAGAGTGTATCATGTAAATATTCTATTTTTGGAAAAGTTTATTCTCTTTTACATTTTCGTTTAATTTAATGAAATTTAATCCTAGAATGTTTATTTTATCAAATTAAATTATTACGGTCTCGTTAGATAATCATTTAGGCCCTGTTTGATAACCATTTTGTTTTTTGTTTTTTGTTTTTGAAATTTAAACCTAAAAATATTATTTATACCAATGAATTTATATGTCATCTTATATACTTTGTACCTATGTTTTCAAAAACCAAACCAACTTTTGAAAACTAAAAAAAGTAACTTTCAAAAACTTGACTTTGTTTTTAGAATTTGGCTAAGAGTTCAAATGCTTACTTAAGGGAGATGGCCTCTATTGTAGAGAAATTATGTGAAAATAAGCTTAATTTTCAAAAACTAAAAACGAAAAACAAAATGGTTATCAAACGGGGCCTTAGTTTTTTATTTTTGAATATTATGCTTTTTTCTACAATTTCTCTTCATTCTCTCTACAATGTATATTAATAGTATGTTACTAATATATGAAGTACATAAAACTAAAATATAATATATTTAGTACTGATATACGATTGACATACTTCATATTAGATATATCAGTAAAATAATATATCTAAAATGAAGCATATTAGTATTTATAAATTGTGAGGTCTCTTTTCACCTTTCCAATATGGGATCCTCAATATGCCCTCTCAATACTCAAGATGGTGCCTCTTTGGATTCACTATTCTAATGTGAGATTCTCAACATGCCCCTTTAAGATGGTGCATCTTTGGGTTCACCACTCTTGGAGATACCATATTAGATTACATGAGGTTCTATCTCAAAATTAATTGGTAATTTAAGGAGTAACTCATATATTTTATAAATTGTGGGGTCTCTCTAACCTTTTCAATGTGGGATCCTCAACATTGATGAAAAAAAAAACTGGTTAGTTATATTCAAAAGCTTTTATTCGATTTGGTCATCAGTGTATAGTATTGCGTTTGAAGACTTCTTTTACGTGCATTCGTGGCTAGTAGGTGAAGGTATCTTGTGATTGAGTTTGAACACTTGTTCAAGTGTTTATTAGTTGAAGTTTCAAGTTTGTACGTTTTATCAGTAATTTGTACGGTTTACTAGTAAGTTTCTGCATAATTAGATAATTGATTATAAAGATATTAATTTCACCACCTATTTAAATGTATGATTGAATTAATCCAATCAGCTCACTAAAGATAATGGTAAAACTATAGAACACATAGCTAGCTAAAACTTTTCAAATAATAAAAAGTAAACTAAATTTCATCCCTAAATTTTCTACCTTATTTTATTTTTGGTCTCTAAAGTCTGGTCTGATAACCATTTAATTTTTAGATTTTAGTTTTTTGAAATTAATTGTGTTTATTTGCTCACCATTGCTTTCATCTTATTGAAGGAAACATTTGAATTCTTAGTCATATTCTAAAAACAAAAATAAATTTTTAAGAATTATTTTTTTTCCAAAAATTGACTTTGATTTTGAAAACATTTGTAAGGAGTAGATAACAAAACAAAGAAATTCATAAGTGTGGTAGTAGTGTTTATTAGCTTAAGTTTCCAAAAAATACTAAAAATCAAATGGTTATCGAGTGTGATCATACTAGCACTAATGCAACGAATCTCATCAGAAATCTGCAGTTAAGCGTGCTTGATAAAAGTAGTACTAAGTGGAGTAACCACTTGAAAAGTCCTTGTGTTGCACCATTTTTTTTAAGTCTAAATGGTTTTCAAACGAAACCTACTTTTACAATGTTTGATCGTAGTTTTTTAACAAAAAAAAAAAAAAAGAAAGAAAAAAAACCATTTTGATCTTCAACCTGTCTAAATGTTTATTCTAGTTATCCAACTGTCAAAATATAATCATTTTAGTCTTTGCTATTATGCTGCCTAATATCTACCCATTCATTAAGTGTCTTAATTAACTTATGCATGTGGCAATAATATATCCCCCAATTCGCACATTATTATACACACTTAAGTTCACATTATTATTAATTTGTTAATAACCAAATAATGGTAAGGACTAACATGTATTTTTTTTTTTAAAAAAAAAAGGTTTATGGACTAAAATAAACATTTTAAAAGTTTAGCATTTAATTTAGGATTTTTAATTTTTAAAATTTAAGCTTATAATATTACTTACATCTATCGGATTTCCGTATTTTTATCTTATGTTTTAAAAAACCAAACTAAATTTTTTTAAAAAAAAAAAACAGTTTTAAAAAACTTAGTCTTTCTTTTTGAAATTTTGGCGAAGAATTTATTTATTTATTTTTATATAAGTTTATTTAACTACCACATCATACTTTCGAACAAAACAATAAAAACCCAATCAAAGATCCACTATAAGTTTCAAACTTCCCTTGTTTGGCTTTAAGAATGTCCATGCATGAATAAAGGCAGCTGCTTAGAATCTATTCTTGCCTTGAACAGACAGCCTATGTTTCCTTGTGCTTTTTAGAAAGGGACAAAGATCTGATTTCGAATGGATTAAAACAGTGATAATTAACCTTCCTTTTTTCACCCTTCAGAGGTAGAAAGTGCTTCATGCTGTCAAATGATTCTCATTCCTTAGCTGTGTGGAGTAAATTAAAGTGCAGGATGTTCTTCCAAAGCAAGCCAACTAATGACGATAGTGTTAGTTTATCCCCCATGAAAATAATAGTATATAATCTGATTCTTGCCTTTTGGTCGTAGCATTTTGTCGAGGTTAATTAGGATTTCTTTAATTTGTTATAATTGTTATTTCTGTTAAAGCTTTGCAGTTGTAAAGTTGTTTATTTGTTTCTTTCTCCTCCCGTATAAATATCAGTATTTCTATGAGAAGTAAATACAAAAAGGTGTCAATTGCACCCTTTTAACACGTAATAGGGTCGTAGCATTTTGTTAAGAATTTATTCAGAAGGTCAAATATACCATAGGGTGGGAATTGGGATTAGTTTCGACTTTTGAAGACAATAATACTTTAACATGATAAGAATGAATTTTTTTTTGGCTAAATTATAGAAAATGCCCCTAAACTATGGAATTTGTGTCAAAAATATCCCTGAACTTTAAAAAGTTTCAAAAATACTCCTGAACTTTCAAAAAAAGTTAAAAAAATACCCTTGTTGTTAAGTTTTGGATGGAAACTGTTAAAGTTTTGTTTCAAAAATACCCCTGAACTTTTAAAAAGTTTCAAAAATACCCCTGACTCGAATATTTTTTTAAAAAAATACTTACCATTAAGTTTTGGATGAAAAATGTTAAATTTCATTTCAATAATACCCTTAACCTTTCAAAAAAAAGTTCAAAAATAGAAAAATACAATATCGTTTAAGTGTGTATGGATTAAGTTTTAATATAGTGTATAAGAATATTAGAATATCGTCTATATAGGATTGGTATTCTAATTCACTTAATTTAACATGAATATAATCACTCAATTTTATTTGAAAAAACAAATAGAAAAATGAATAGGAGCAAATCAAAATAAAGACAAAATAAATGAGGAAGAAAACAATCAATTTAAGATTAACATGCAATATTTCATATGTCAGGATGATAAAAGTTAAGACTACCTTTTATGAAAACAAGTGGATGTTTTGGATCTTCCACATCATTCTCAGGGAGGGCCGAGCAAATTTTTAAAATTTCTAATAGATTGATTAAATGAAAACTCAAAGAATCTCATTAAATACCAAAAGGAATTATTGAAAAACTTTTTTTTAAAAAAAAAAATTAAGGCCAAGGGTGTTTTTGAAACTTTTTTAAAGTTCAAGAATATTTTTGAAACAAAACTTTAACGGTTTCCATCCAAAATTTAACGGTAAGGGTATTTTTAAAAGTTTTTGAAAGTTCAGAGGTATTTTTGAAACTTTTTAAAGTTTAGGGGTATTTTTTACACAAATCCCATAGTTTAGGGGCATTTTCTATAATTTAGCTTTTTATTTTTAGTTCAACCATATGTGGAATGAGAGATTCGAACCTTTGATTTAATTTTGGTTAATGGTACATGAGGAATTTTATTTTCGTAAGCCTTTATACATCATACTAAGGATTAAATATGTTAAAAAATCCCTATGATTGCCCCACATGTTGTTCAACTAAAAAAAGAAAAAAAAAATTAAAATTATGAACTATAATGAGCAAAGCAAAAAAACTATGTACATGGCATGTATGGGGTATATTTGAAGTTATTTATGAATGTAAAAATCAAAGTAAATATACTAAAATTAATTAAAGTGATTTTCAATAAAATATTAAAGTCTTGCCAAAAAAAATAATTAAAATAATGATAAGTAATTAATATAAAATCACAATTACTATAAATGAAAATTTTTCAATATGGAAAAAATAAATTATAATAACATCATATAAATATAGAGTCATAAAATTCAACCAAGAGTAAAATTATAAGAAAAAATGATGAGAAATCTAGCCAAGCTAAAACTGAAATTTTTCATTAAAAAGTTAGCATTTATGAAAAATAGTTTGGGAAATAATCTATTTTGCATTATATTTGTTAAATTTATTTATTTTGCATTAAGCTTGTGGGTTAAGTGTTGATTTAATAGTTTAGTTTCTAAATTTCCAAGTTTGTATCTACTCATCTACCATATATAAAATTAAATTTTATGTCTAATAGTACTAAACTTTTAATTTTTGTGTCGTCGTTTAGTAGATTTTTAAATTTTTAAAAACTATAAAATTAAATTTTATGTCTAATAGTACTAAACTTTTAATTTTTGTGTCGTCCTTTAGTAGATTTTTAAATTTTTAAAAACTGTAGAATAGTTGAGGATATATTAGATAAACTTGAAAATTCAGAAACTTCAACCGATTATCTTCTTTGTAAATGACTTTGGAAATACTTTGAGGAAAAAACTCTTTGGCGAATTCTTATATCCCAGAAGTACAAGTCCTCCACTAGTATTATTCTTGAACATAGTAGATACAAAAGCTCTAGATCACTTTGATTCTCTATTACCACGTTTTGAGACTTTAAAATAAATCTATCTCGGTGTTTGAGGATCTCACACATTGAAAAGATAAAGAGACTTCAAAATCTAAAACACATGTATTATTTCTCTCATTGTCAATTTATTTTAAGATGAAATATCATGTTTATCTAAGACTGTTCGGTTGGAGATAGAATGACTATTTAGGTTGGGCACCCCTAAATTTTTCCTACCCAAAGTCATTATCAGAATTTTTTAGTTGATGCGGTTGCCTTCAACTAATTCTTAGAGAAAATTTCCTCAAATATCTCATTTCGGAAAGAAATTAGGTGCAATGGTCATATTTAGAAGAAATTATTTGATGAGCCGCTACGATGTGGCTGATAGTTTTTCACCGTTGAATATAGAGAAATACAATAAAGATTATTGAACCTACCTGCAATGATTTATCATGGGACAACCATATTATGACATCCTCATTCAACAATTTATCTATATTTAGTCGTTTCTCCTCATTTCCAAGTATCATCTGAAACTTGGAGAGCAATGGCTAATCTCGCTTTAGCAAGTACGAAGGAAATGGGAGCTTGGATCCGATTAATGCAAAGGAGCATTCACTGTTATCGAAATCTTTGATCGACCCTAATAAAATACAATTTTTTTCTACTCTTTAATTTGAAGAAATTATTAGAGGAAGCGGGTATGTTGAAACTCTCTTCTAATTTGTTGCTACATGGGCTGGTTAACCACCCAAATTAATTTTATTTTTTTACATTACATTTACGATTCTCCAAGTTAATCTTTATTTTTCTTTTTCAACTAAATTGTTAGATAAATGATTTCTCCCATTATGTTTTCTTTATATATTTATTTATTTATTTTAAGGTTAGTAAAGATTTTCTAGTTTGACCAAGAGAATTATTTTTCATTTAAAATTTTCATCTTGCTCTCCTTTCTCCTTTGGTTTATTGTTATGCTCTTTTGCTCTCACCTTGGTTGGCTTGTCCTTTGCTAAACCAACTCTGATTCCCTCGATCACCTCTGCTTTGTCATAAGAAATTTTTGGAATTCTGTTCTATCTAATTGGGCCTTCATCTCCCCATCCAACAGATTGTGGATCGATTCTGCAATGAATTCATTCTATCCATTGGGAGCGCTCAAAAATATATAAATTCTTAGCTTCAATTAATATTTTCTAATTAGCAATTCTATAGCAACTCGTGATTGAAAAGGAGCGACTGACAACAACCATTGAAAGGAGTTAATTATCTGCAAAAATGTTAAATTAAGTTAAAACTTAATTGACGAATACCTAGTTCGGTTTTTCAACCTACTTCACGAGACTATGTCTCGAGAATAAGATTAATCAATTAAAGCTAAGGTTAGTACAATTGAACAATTCTCTCCTTAAATCATGCCGCAATCCTTGATTGTTCTCCTTGGATTGAATCTTTTCAAACACAAGCTCCAATCCCCTTGTGTTGTGGATAGAGATGTTCACGGGGTGAGGTTGGGGAAGCCATTTCATTGCCCGTCTTTGCGAAATTTCTCTATTTAATTTCGCAAGGAATGAGGCGTGATCGAGTTCCCCGCCAGGGAATAATTCTCCGTTTATCATTTTTATTTTTTTAAATTTTATTATATATATATATATATATATATTTAAGAATTTCTATTTAAATGGTTAATTCTTAATAAGAGATATAGATATTTTTCAATTTTTTTATAAAAATAAATTGGTATTTAATAAAAATTTAGAATTATGATTTGTTATATCTATATATAGAAATATATATATATTTAAAATAATAATAAATCGGGGTGGGGACAAGGAACGGGGACGGGGACGGGGACGGGGACGGAGAATGTATTCCCCGTCCCCATTCCCGTCCCCATTTAACTAACGAAAAAAATTACTTCCCACTCCCTCCCCTATTTCTTGTATAAACGGGGGATTCTCCATAGAGAAAATGAACATCCTTAGTTGCGAACCATTGTTTGAACTCCCGTTAATGATAGATAAGTCTTATCCCAAGACTTGAAAATATTTTTCACAAATATAAAAAGATTTACACTTTTACAATATCACATAAAATCACTCTCTCATCTAGATATTACAAGTTTAAAACAATTGAGAGTGGAATAAATTAAAAAAAAATGGTTATCACCTTAATTGAAATCATAGAATCAATTAGGAAGAAATATCAAAATGAGAATATAGTTGTTACCCACTTACACCAAGAAAATTGAAATATAATTTCAAATTCAAACACATACTATAAATATATATAAAAAAAAAAAAAAAATTGTAATGGGTAGCAAAATATGAGATCTTATTTTTAAATATAGCAAATTTTTAAATTACGTTTTTTAATTTCTATTTTACCCTTGATTGAAGCCTGATAGACTTTTATCACTGTTTTTAGAATTTATCAGTGATAGACTTCTATCCCTAATAAGAACCAAGTGATAAAATATTCAAGTCATTTTTTCTCTTCCAAGCTTTTTTGGGATTTATTTCAAATTTAGGAACATTGAAAGCATAAGAAAACCTATCATTTTCACCAAGTTCATTAATTTAAAGTATTTAGGTGGTCTAACATGTCCATGAATACCACAAAAATGACATACAGGAATAAATATTTGAATTTTACTTTGACCTTTTGCCTTTTGTTGAATTTTACCTTGTGAAGTTGATCATTTGATGTTGCACTCATATTTTGTGTCTTTACAAAAACAGTTGACCTTTTAGTTTCTCCTATATATCCCAAACATTTTTGTTGCAATAGAATTTTCCTATACCCAAGAGATGACTAATTTGGAAATACTAATCTCAGCTTTAATTTTTTCAATTTTTTTCTTTTTCAATAATCAAATTATTCATACTCTCAAGTTTAACTTCCAAATCATTTTTATATTTTTCAATAATTGGTTATTCTGACTTACCAAAGCTTTGTTATTTTTACAAAACTTTGGTAAGCTTCTTTAAGAGAGCCTTTGTCAAATTCTAATTCTTCACCATCATGTTCATGATAATTCTCCTCAAATTTTATCAATAATTTTCTTCATGAAGAATTTCATCATTTTGTAAACTTTGCATACTCATAGAATTATTGGTAACAAAGAATGTAGTGAAAGCTACCTTTCTCATTAATGGTTCTTCTTGATCTGAATCTTCATCGCTCCAAGTACTTACTTGACTGTTTTTTTTAGAAAATTTGCACATTCAGATTGGATATGGCTATAACTATCGCATTCTCCCCATTGAATACTTTTTCTCTTCTCATTTTGTTTAAAAGAAAGATTATTGCATTTTGAAAAGTTTTGGAAAGCATTAAAACTTTTTATCATTCTTTTCATAAATTTACCTAAATTCTTTGACAAAAAGGCAAGTTGCTCATCATCAATTTCTTCTCTATTATCACTATGAGCACAATTAAAGGCAATTGTTTTTTTCTTTATTTCTTTTCTTTCCAATTGAATTCAAAAGTTCTAAGAGAACCCATTAATTCATCTACTTTCATATCATCCAAATTTTTACTTTCTTAATAGTCGTTATTTTAGGAGAAACCCTTTTAAGTAAAGATCTAACAGTTTTTCTAAACCAATTTAGAATTTGACATTTTCTCTCATAATGCAAATGATTAATTAGAAATATCACATGATTTAGTATAAAATCATTCAAACATTCGTCTTCTAACCTTCTAAGATTTTTAAATTTATAAACAGTAAGCATCACTAATTTAGTACGCTTAACATCATTGTTTCCTTCATTGGTTTTTTTGTAGAATATAATGTTCCATGCCTCTTTTGCTGACTCACAAGTGTTGGGATAAACACTATATTTAATGCTCAATTATCCCCTCTTGTGTGAACCTAATAGGAAATTAGTCAAGTAGAAAAACAATAATAAAAATAAGTACAAGGCACCAACAATTTTAACGTGGAAAAACCTCCCCAAGGTGAGGAGTAAAAAACCACGGACCGAAGTCAAAATCTCCACTATAATCAATAATGGGTTACAACGAGTTCTCCCTAGTACCAACTAGAGGCATACAATAATAGATATCTCAAGATAATAAATCTTGGCAACAAACGACAATATTCCAAGAGAATAAACAAGAAAGATCTCACCCAAAGTGGAACCCAATTACCCATCAGAAACCGATCAGAGATAGCTCCAAAAGAAATCTCCACCGCTCAGATTGAAGACCTTCGTGTCGTGAACACGCTGTCAAAATTTCAGCTCGATTGGACCACAAATCGATCCCCAAAAGGCTGAAAAACGAATCTGCACTTTAAGTTCTTTTCTCTTCTTCTGCTTTCTCTCCTCTCTCTCTGCTCTCACACTACTTTTCTCACAGTAGGGTTTTAGGTCTCTTAATAAAAGAGAAAAAAAACTAGGCCCACATGGGCCTTTAATGTGGGCTTTTCCACATAAGTGAAAAACGACCCAACAAATCTCCCCCTTTTTACTGTGTGGAGGAACTTGTCATGCCAGCAGAGGAACGACAAAACTCAAGCTTATCCCTTGGTAGATTCTTAGTCAACATATCAGATCCATTATGATCAGTATGTATGTTCTCGAGCTCAAACAAACCATCATTCAATGCATCTCTCATCCAATGATACCTCACATCTATATGTTTAGTTCTGGAATGAAACGAGGAATTCTTACCAAGATGAATAGCGCTCGTTATCACGAATATTACATACCGTTGTTGCTTGAAGCCAAGCTCCTCGTATAAACCGCTTCATCCACAACATTTCTTTGCACGCTCACGCCGCAATATATTCTCGCTTGACGTGAGAAAGTGTCACACACTTCTGTAGTCTTGACTGCCAAGACACTGCACCACCTGCAAATTTCATCAAGTAACCGGAAGTAGACTTTCGATTATCTAGATCCCCAGCCATATCTGAATCTGTGTAACCGACAAGCACTGGCTTTCCCCCTCCAAAAGTAAGCTTCAAACTGGAAGTACCTCTCAAATATCTCATGATGTACTTGACTGCCTCCCAATGTTGTTTTCCTGGATTTGACATAAAACGACTGACAACACCAACAACATAGGCAATATCTGGTCTAGTACATACCATGGCATACATCAAACTCCCAACTGCTGAAGCATATGGGACTCTCTCCATCTCATCTTTCTCTTTATCTGTGAAAGGACTCTACTTGCTACTCAATTTGAACTGACTAGATAAAGGAGAACTTATTGTTTTAGCTTTACTCATGTTGAATCTCTCAAGCACCTTTTCCAAGTAATGCTCTTGTGACAAATACAGTTTCTTGGATGCTCTGTCTCGTTCGATTCGAATTCCAAGAATCTTATTTGCTGGCCCTAAATCCTTTATGGCAAAGGATTTGCTCAACTGTTTCTTCAACATGTTTATTCTCGAAACATTCCTGCCAACAATCAAAATGTCATCAATATAGAGCAATAATATAATAAAATTATCATTAAGAGAACTTTTTCACAAAAACACAGTGATCAGAAGTAGTCTTCTTGTAGCCTTGCTCCCCCATAACTGACTCAAACTTCTTGTACCACTGTCTTGGTGCTTGTTTCAACCCATAAAGACTTTTCTTTAGTCTGCATATAAGATTCTCTTTTCCTTTCTCCTCAAAGCCCTCTGGTTGTTCCATATAAATTTCTTTGTCTAAGTCCCCGTGAAGGAATGAAGTTTTAACATTCATCTGCTTAACTTCTAAGTCAAGGCTAGCTGCCAAACCCAATACTACACGTATAGAAGACATCTTAACAACAGGAGCAAAAATTTCATCAAAATCAACACCTTTCTTCTGACTGAACCCTTTAACAACTAGTCTCGCTTTATAATGCGGTCTTGAGGTGTGTTCTTCTTGTTTCACTCGATAAACCCACTTATTTTTCAGTGCGATTTTTCCTTTAGGCAACTTGACAAGCTCAAAAGTATGATTCTCATGTAATGACTTCATCTCATCTTTCATTGCATCAATCCACTCTCTTTTGTGCTCATCTTCTATGACCTCTTCATAGCTCTCAGGTTCTCCCCCGTCAGTCAATAATAAATATTCATTAGTAGAATATCTCGATGACGGATGTCGATCTCTGATAGATCTCCTGAGTGAAACATTAGCAGGAACTTCGCTCTCGACAAATGCTTCATGAACATTATCATCTACCTCAACTGGTTCTGAACCCTCTATCTCATCTGCACCATCAAACTGATCGTTCTGAATCTCATTCTCAGTCTGCATAGAAGGTTGTGTCAAAGGAATTGAGTCTAAGTCAATCAAATCATCAGTATGTTCAGACTCATTTTTATCTATCTTTTCAATGTCTTGTATGGTTTGATCTTCTATAAACACAACATCTCGACTTCTAATGAGCTTCTTATGCACTACATCAAACAACTTGTAACCAAACTCATCTTGACCATAGCCAAGGAACACACATGGTTTTGTCTTTGCATCAAGCTTTGATCTCTCATCTTTAGGAACATGAACAAAAGTTTTGCAACCAAAGACACGCAGGTGGTTATAAGATATGTCCTTCTTTGACCAAATTCTATTTGGAACTTCAAAGCCCAAAGGAACACATGGTGTGAGATTCAAAACATGTACAACGGTACTTAGTGCTTCACCCCAAAATGATTTTGGTAACTGTGACTGTGAAAGTAAACATCTCACTCTTTCAACCAAAGTTCTGCTCATTCTCTCACCTAACCCATTTAATCAAGAGTCTTAGGGCGCGTTTTTGATGTCGAATACCATGATCTCTACAATATTCATCAAAAGGCCCACAATACTCACTTCCATTATCGGTCCTAATACACTTCAACTTTTTACCAGTTTCTCTTTCAACAAGGACATGAAACTGTTTAAACACTTGCAACACTTGATCTTTAGTCTTCAAGGTATAAACCCACGTTTTCCTCGAATGATCATCTATAAATGTCACAAAATATGATGCACCTCTAAGTGTTTTTGTTTTCTAGGACCACACACATCAGTATATACTAAGTCAAATATATTTGGCTTCCTAGAATGTTGAGATGCCTTAAAGGAAACTCTTGTTTGCTTTCCTGCCAAACAATGATCACATCTTTTCAGAGGTGCATGCTTTATATCAGGAAGATGATTTTTCTTGGCTAGAATCATCAAACCCTTCTCACTAATGTGACTGAGTCTCTTATGCCAAAGCTCAACACTCTCGTCATTATCCATTGTATTTATATTGCAATCAGTAATCTTGGTCGGCATCAAATACAATGATGAACACTTCTCTCCCTTAGCTACCACCATAGAGCCTTTAGTAAGCTTCCATTTACTGTCATAGAAGGTATTGCAGAAACCTTCATCATCAAGCTTACCTGTGGAGATTAAATTCATGCGAATGTCAGGGATATGTTTCACATTTTTCAAAACCAACATAGAACTATTCTTGGTTTCCAAGTGTACATCCCCAATGCCAACTGTTTTTGCCAAGCCATCATTACCCATCCTAACATTGCCAAAATCTCCAGATGTGTAGGATGCAAAGAAATCCCTCCTGGATGTAGCATGAATTGAAGCACCACTATCAATCACCCAACTGCTCTGTTGTGTAGCAAGATTTATAACATCACCTGACTCACAAACAAAATAAAAATTCTTCTGGTGGTCAAGCAGAAACTCTCTCATCGCATCATTATCATCATCATTCTTCTTTTCCCTACCTTTGTCATTTTTATTTTCTCTCTTAAGCTTTCGACAATGTTTCTTTATATGCCCTTTTACACCACAGTGAAAACACTCAACATTTGCAAACCGACCACTCTTGCTTTTGCTTCTGTCTCTACCCTTCGGACTTTTACTCTTACTCCTTCCCTATTTTCAAAGTGACAAGAACCTCTCGATTGTGAGAAAGAGCCTCGTGACTTTCTTCTCATCTCTCTTCGCTCAAAACACTTTGCTTTTACTAAATCCATACTTAGTACTCCATTTGGGGCTGAGTTTGACAAGGAAGTTCTAAATGTCTCCCATGAGTCCGACAATGTACCAAGAAGCCATAATCCATGCACCTCTTCATCAAACTTGATATTCATTCTAGATAACTGATTAATGATACCTTGGAATGTATTCAAGTGATCTAACATAGATGTTCCATCTTGGTATCTTATAGCCATCATTTGCTTGATCAGAAACAATTTATTATTACCAGTTTTTGGGGCACATAACTCCTCAAGTTTATTCCACAAGGTCCGTGCATTATTTTCGTCACCAATATGATTCAAAATATTTTCTTCAACCCAAAGTCTAATAATGCCACATACTTTCCTATGACATATTTCCCATTCTGCATCAGTTTTATCTTCAGGCTTCTCAGATGAAAAAACAGGAAGATACAAATCTTTCACATATAAAGTATCTTCCATCTTCCTTTTCCATACTTGATAATTTTGACCATTCAAATTAATCATCTTACCTGTACTAATATCCATGTTCAACACAAAGTACTTAACTAATCACAACTTGGCTCTGATACCACTTTGTTGGGATAAACACTATATTTAATGATCAATTATCCCCTCTTGTGTGAACCTAATAGGAAATTAGTCAAGTAGAAAAACAATAATAAAAATAAGCACAAGGCACCAACAACAATTTTAACGTGGAAAAACCTCCCAAGGTGAGAGGAGTAAAAATCACGGACCAAGTCAAAATCTCCACTATAATCAATAATGGGTTACAACGAGTTCACCCTAGTACCAACTAGAGGCATACAATAATAGATATCTCAAGATAATAAATCTTGGCAACAAACGACAATATTCCAAGAGAATAAACAAGAAAGATCTCACCCAAAGTGGAACCCAATTACCCACTGCAAACTGACTGTAGATAGCTCCAAAAGAAATCTCCACCGTTCAGATTGAAGACCCTCGTGTCAGGAACACGCTGTCAAAATTTCAGCTCGATCGGACCACAAATCGATCCCCAAAAAGCTGAAAAACGAATCTGTACGGAAGTTCTTTTCTCCCTTTCTGTTTCTCTCTCCTCTCTGCCGTCTCACACTACTTTTCTGCTGTAGGTTTTAGGTCTCTTAATAAAAGAGAAAAAAATCGAGGCCCACATGGGCCTTTAATGTGGGCTTTTCCACATAAGTGAAAAAAGACCCAACAACAAGTTGAGATGACTTTGATTTGATCAGCATCGACTCCATTATTAAATATTGCTGACTCACAAGTAGGAGAGCTTTACTATTGTAATTTGATAGTTTGTCTTTGTAATATTTTATTTATTATATGAGTTTATTTTTTGTTTTTAATTTGAGAGAGTTTTCATTTCTTTAAAAAAGAAAACGTATTGGTAAGATGTTAAAGTTTACTTTTAATTACTTAAGTTTGTAATTAATTCTTAGATCTAAAATTTTCATATAAACACCTCTCTTACCACTCTTTCGGACACACCAATTCTTCAAGTTCTTTCTCTCTAATTTTCATATTCTCTACTTTGCTCTTTTAAGAGCAAATTGACCAAAAGAAGAGTATTCTTTATTGTGGAGCTTTGAGCTCAACCTCTTAGTGCAAAGTGGTTTGAGCTACACAACGTTTCAATTGGGGTTGTTGTATCCTAGAGGGGGCATGCCAGAAAAGACTGTTACACCGGTGGTTGATAAATAAATATACACCATAGAGGGCTTGAATCTTCTTAAAGAGAGCGAGATACCCGCGCCTCAACCTGATTGTTTACGTAGTTGCTTCTCAATTTGTTTCTCTATTTTCCTCTGTTATTTATAATTCTCCCAACAACTATTCTATATCAGACTTTGGTGGGAGACGTGCATCTGATCAACATCGATTTTCATGCTTTTTCATCCATGCCTTTGATAAAAGCTCTTATCTCAATCTCCAAATAAGGGTAGTAATAGGACTTATAAAGTCCTATTTAATTACACTTATTTCTTGTTAATCGAACCATTCACGTATTTTGGAGAGCTTGCAACATTTTGAAGTTAATTCGAACTAAATCGAAGGTGAATCGAGCAACTAAATTTATATATCAATTTTGACCGATTATATTATGATGTTTGAAAATGAAAATATATTTAAACTTAGTATCAAATTGAAGATTATTGCGTTATCTTTCCAAAAGTTTAAGATTCGTTGCATTCCACCGAGTATTATGAAACTTATGACATTTTTAATGGTCATTGCTCTTGCAAGAAAACTGTTGTAGCTAAAAATAATTTGTTTCAATTTCTATATTCATTATCTTACTAAATGTATTTGGAAATATAGTCAAATTAGATATCATTTTAAAGTTCTCAGAAAGAGGTCTCCATCCATATATAGATCACATCAATCTAAGGCTTGGAGAAGAAGTTATTGACAAAATACTAAATACTGTGCAGTTTATAATCTTATTTGCAACCTTCTACATTTGTTTTGAGAATTAAGAATTTTCGAATTTTGGATGTATTTTCTTGCATTTTTTCCAAGATAGGAGATTATTTACTTTATTTTATTTTATCTTCAATATTATTTCCTAATTATTTTGGAAAAATATCTTTCTAGAACTTAGGGTTTCTTGCTTGTAAAGGTTATTTAAGCCTTCTTTTGAACTTTTGGTGATATGAACCACTAGAGTTTCAAATTGTTATTTTATAATCTTTATATAATTCTATTATTTTTATGACATTTCAAGTAGGGATATTTTTTTCATTTGTTATGATTATTGATATGACATTTAGGGTTTGGGAAGCTATTTAAAGCTTGGCCATTAGGTTGTACAGGAGAGTAGTTTTTTGTAGGAATGAAATTTTATGTATTTGATGTCTGAGCCACATCATCACATCTTTACAATTTTAGAAGTCAAAGTTGCAATCTAAGAACATTCAGGTAGGTTTGATTAGCTTGCTTGTTTCTTCACTTCTTGGTCTTCGATCAACAAGGTAATCCTTATCTAATCGTTCCTTGAGATTGATATTGAATTGAATTTTGGGAGGGGGAGGGAGGAGGGGGGAGAGAGGAGGTTAGTGTTTGAGAATTAGGAGTTCACATAATCAAGGGGTTCTTAATTCCAGTTCGCTAGAGTTTTCATATCATTTAGTATCAGAGCTTTAGCTCTAGATCGGATCTATCATTCTTTTTTTTTTCTCCATCTATATTCATAATTTATTTATTTCCTAAATTCTTGTCTCTTTTATTTTTTTTTTTTAAGAAATACTTGCAATTTGATCCATGCGCTTCATCTTTCTTAACAAAAAATTGTTTATGATCTTGTTCTTGCATAACTTTTTGAAACAATTATATTTTATTTGATCATATTTGAGAAAAAATTTAACCATAAACCCTTTTATTCAAAATTCAGAGAGTGGATTCCAAAAGCATACCTATTTTCTTAGTTGTTCTTTGAAAATTTTTCTGTTGCACATATCTCCAGAATTTTCTGAATTTGCCTATTTTTAATTCTATTGTCTAAACCCATATCGATTGATTCTCGTACCTAAAATGAAGTCAATCGACTTAATTTTGAAGAAAAAATATTTATTCTGAGAATATAGTCGAAAGAAAGATGAGGAAAAGATCAATTGAATGTTTATTGTTCAAATTTTAAAAATCTAGAAAATCTTATCTATCTGATTTGAATAATTTTTATAGAGATAAAACGATTGTATTTTGAGCTTAAATTTTACACACTCATTATTTTGCAAATCACAAAAAAAGCTTACAATTTTTCGGTGAAAGAATCAGACCAAAAAGTACTGAACCAACCAAACAAACACAGCTCACAGAAACCCAATTTCTTTTCTGCAGTAGCTTTTCTTTCTTAGTTTTTTCTTAGCTAAAATTCTTCCTTTTAATCCTAATATTTGCTCACATAATTTTTGAATACTTAACTTTGAGTGTATTAAATTTCACTTTATTCTAAGAGCCTTAACTATTTTTGTCAAATTTACCAAACTACCCATGTCATAAACTATAGTCCCTATAGTTTTTGACATCATGATCAAAGAAGGTATTTTTGTTAATTAGGGTTATTTTATGAATTTGTGCATAAACTTTTGCTTGTTTTTAGTACTTATCTTAATTTCAAACACTTGTAAGTAGTTTCATAACTTTAAAAAAATAATGAAAATTGTCTAGTTGTTTTCTTTTCTTTGTTCATCTCACATAATTTCTTCAATCTTGAATCTTAAATTCTTGATTCTTGATTCTAGATATCTTGTTTTTGTTATTTCCTTTCCTAGTTTGTAGGATCTTGAACATTAGGTTCTTGGTTCTTAGTTTTCTTATTTTTATTAGTTCTACTTATTTATTTGCTTGAGTGTCAATACTCACATCAATCTCGCTTTTGTTTTCAAGGCTTGCTCCTTAAATATGTGATATTGCAAACTCTTGGCAACCTATTTTCTATTTTGAGAGAGTTCATATTTGTTAGGGAATGCTACATCTTTGAGGGTAAACACAAGTGACCATTCATTTGTTTGAGTGAAACATGTGAGAGAATGATTGTGAGGTCCACTTTTCTTTTACTTGTTTTTATTTTGTTGTCATGTACCAACAAAGGAGACGTGTTGAAAATCGAAGTAGAGATGCAACAATTAAGAGGCTATATAGGAAGAATTGATTGAGCTGCGCCATTCAATAAGAAAGTATATAAGAGAATCCATCCAAGAATGGACTTTGTTTTATCGATCTTGGGGAGGAAAAACATGCCAAGAAGAACACGATCCACCCAAGAAGAAGAACAAGTACATCATCTAAAAGCACAAGAAGAAGATTTAAATATAAATATTTTTTAAGATGAAGAAAGAAGAGCAACCGAGAATAAAAAAATACACGTTGTTCAGTCAAAATTAGAGAAAGAAAATGAAGAGGTAGAGACATTAGAAGAAGAGAATGTGAAAGAAGAATTTGGAAGCAATATACAATGTAGTGAAAATGAAGAAGAGGTCAAGGGAGTGAGTCCAATTTTGGGAGTTTGTGAGGATACAATTATCTCCTCAAAACAATTCATCTTGGAGTTTGTACATGAGAGAACTTGTTATCTCTTATAGGTACACCTAATTTTAGTGTATTTAGTATTGCTAATTTTAAATTTTTGCAGGAAATTAATGCACTAGTGAATGAGCAATATTTTCCACATGCGAACAAAACAAAGATATTACTAATTGCGAAATATTACTTAAAACTTATTGATGAACTCATCCTTGGTCGAAAGTTCAAGAGGAACCCAAAGAGAGCTAGACCGTTGATATCTCACGACTACAAATTTTCTATCCAATGTGACAATTTAGATTCGAGGACGAATCCTTCAAAAGAAGAAGTTGATGATATGAACCACCAGGGCATCAAATTGTTATTTTCTAATTTTTATATAATTATATTATTTTTCTAATTTTATCGTTTTTATGACATTTTAAGTAGGGACATTTTTGTCATTTGTTATGATTATCGACATGACATTTAGGGTTTGAGAAGCTATTTAAAGCTTGGCCATTAGGTTTGTAGAGGAGAATAGTTTTTCGTAGGAATGAAATTTTCTGTGTTTGATGACTGAGCCACATCATCACCTCTTTACAATTCTAGAAGCCAAAGTTGCAATCTAAGAACATTCAGGTAGGTTTGATCAACTTGCTTGTGGAGTGTTTAACCTTTGAGTGAGGAATCAGTTTCTTACCTCTTGGTCTTCGATCAACAAGGTAATCATTATCTAATCCTTCCCTTAGGATTGAAATCGAATTGATTTAGAGGATTTTAGTGTTTAAGAATTAGAGGTTCACATAACTAAAAGGTTCCTAATTCCAGTTTACTAGAGTTTTCATATCATTTGGGCCAAGGGGGAGCTTCCCCCCTAGTGTAATCTTTTTTAGATAATATAGTTTTTAGTTTTTCTCATTTTTCCTTTACTTTTCTTTTGGTACTGTATCGGACCAATGACGAATCTTGACTACATCATCACGATAAGCGGCTAAGGTAAGTATTCCAATTTGTAGGTCGGTTGTAACCAATTGCAAAATTTTGTGAGTCGTATACTTCAATTAAAATTTAACTTATGTTAGCAAATATATTCTTTAATTTCCTATAATTTTCAATTTATGAGCATGTGGTTTTGATTGAATTGACACTTCATCATTTTATATGCTCTATTGTTATTTTTATGCATAATTGTCATGTCACTTAACCTTGTAGCAATAGAGCTAAAACTTGGGTGTGTTTTATGAGTTTCCATAATTTCATAGTTGGGTTATTTAATTCTAGATCAAAATAAAGAAGTATGTTAATTAGTTTAAGGTTTCTTAATCTAATTTGGTGCTTTGTAATTAGTTTAAGGTTTCTTAATCTAATTTGGTGCTTTGGTCTTTCCAAAATGCTTAATGCTTTTATGATAATAATTTGGGAATAGTTTCGGGCTATATTATTAGGATAATTAATTAGTGTTGACTTTGACGTTTCGTTAAAGTTGATGATTCTAGAGAATTTGTTACTTTTTGGGATTTTCTAATAAGTTGACTAAGTGCTTGCATAATTAAGTTAAAAATTTTGAGTGACTATGATTAATTTTGCAATTGGGTAAAACTGTACCTTTGGATTGAAACTTGGTAAGATTTGATCCATCTTTATTTTTTACATGCATATGTTTTATTTTATTTAAGAAAAAAAATAAACCTCCCCTTTTATTTTCTTTTGTAAATTTAATTTGAGAAATTAATATTTGGTTCCTTGAGATTGACCCGATCCATTCAATACTACAAGTAGCTAAGGATCGGTTTTATAAATTTTAATTTGATGAGCTCTTGACAAGCTCGCATGAAATAGTTATTCGTTGTCAACAAAGGTGGTCTAGCAGAAAATTCTTCTGAAATAGACATTTTCGCACACAAAATTATAAATCAATAAAAATTCCAAAACCTCACTAAAAAAAAATTAATGCATTTCTTTGATACCAATTAAAAGATCTAATATTTACTTGCTAAATATTAGATAAGTTTTATAAACTTAATTAATGAATATTCAAATTATTTATCGAATGTGTAACGATGAATTAAAAAAGTAAAATAATTCAAGAGAGACAACACAAGACGTTTTTAACGTGGTTTGGTTTTGTAACCTACTCTACGAGGTCACTCTCAAAAAATAAGATTAATCAATAAAAGTTAATACAATTTACAATCAATATTGACTTATACATGAAAGAATTCCTTACTTAAATTGTGTTGTAATATTTGATCGACCCTTTTTTGGGTTGAATTTTTTCAAACACAAGCTCCCCTTGATTTTTCAAACACAAGCTCCCCTTGAGTTGTGGACCACCATTTGAACTTTCATCAATGGTAGATACGTCTTCTTCTAAAATTTGAAAATCTTTCTCACAAATATAAAAAGATTTGCACTTTTACAACATCACATAAAAGCGTTCTCTCTCAACTAGATATTACAAATTTAAAACAATTGAGAGTGAATAGATAAACGTGCTCTACCAATCTCCTTGTCTTGCAATACTCTAATTTCCCATATATATATATATATATATATAAATGGAATAGATAATTTTTTTTTTAAAGGAAGGTTAAAACCAATCAAAATCACAGTCAACTCAATTGAAATCATAGAATCAATTAAGAAGAAATGTCAAAATGAGAATATAGTCGTTACATACTGGAAAATTGAAATTCAATTCAATTCAAGTATACTATAAAGAAAAAAAATTATAAATAAACCTTAAGGAGTTATTTGGGCGTTGAATAGGTTATAATAACATGGGTTATAATAGTCTATGAGTTATAATAGTTTATGGAGTTATATAACCTGTGTTTAGAATTTAGATCGAGTTATCTAGTCTAGGTTATAATAATCTGTGTTTAGGGTGAAAAGTATTCTATACACTATTATAACACATGCTATAATAACATTGTACTCCAAACAAGCGATAATTTTTGCAAAAAATGTAAATAAATAAAATTCCTTTCCACCATAAAGTTTGGAGCTATCTGTGGGAGGATATTATGATCCTTCTGTGTCAGCTTGATCTTCTAAATCCATCCTCTTTGCTAACTATTCCTCCTCTTGCATCGTGCTAAATTGACCGGCTTTCTCGTAACTTTCTTTGTTGCATGTGTAATAAAGTTGTATGATCTTATCTTCTTCTAAGAGAAAAAAAAGAAGAAAATTTAGGATCTATTATACACAAAATTTAAAATTTAAGAGCTTATTAGAACACTTCTTCAAAGTCCTATTAGGCACATTTTAAAATCCAAAAACTAAGTAGGCACATACTAAAAAGTTCAAATACTAAACTTATAATTTAACCTTATACTAATTTGTTTTAAAAGAGATACTTCATTAAGGGTATGTGAGAAACATACAGAGGGAGAGATAAGAAAGAAACTCTCCAAAAAGAAAAAGAGAGACACATACAAAAGAAAAGATCAGAAGTAGGCTCTCCAATTAAATTCACTTACTTGGGAAGTAAACTACTTTACATGAGGTACTGATGTAATGCACCACACACCCAAAATATACACTAGAGTTCGTAATCCAGATTCGACACATATGACCAGCACATTCTGCTGCATTCGTTGCGACTTGACCATGCTACCTTAGTTGTCTCGAGCAGCTTGAGAGTGAACTCTATTCCATAAACTAACATAGTTCATTTCATCAGTATGGCATGCATTGTCCTCATTCACATGTTTTTCTAAGAAAATTTTTTAAGAGGCCACCCATACATAGGATTGCTTCAAGCTAAACACGCATTATTTTGGAGTTCCTACGATTGACCCACTGAAAGAAAAATTTACCTTATTAGTATAAATATTAACTATGAACTTTTTAAGATTTTTTAACTATGTAGGGCACTTCGATGTAGAATTAGTTCATTTACGTATCCCTCCCAACTTCGATGTAGAATTAGTTCATTTACGTTCCCTTAGCTCTCAGCTTTAATGGGATATACATTTTTCTTCCGAGTAATCAGGGTTGAATGTCAGCTTTGTTATTCTGTTTGTCCTCATATATATGAATCATCTTTGGAAACTTTAGTGATAACCATATCGAGGTTAGAGAATATATAATTGTCGGTTTATATAAAGTCAAAGTTTTAATAATTAAACGAAGAAATTTTAATATTCGATCGTTACCGAAAGCACTCAATCAAGAAGGACAAAATATTCCATTTCTTCAGAAGAAAAAAACCCTTCTTCCATTTTAACTTGTGGGAGTCATCATCGCAGTTGCTGACTGAGTTTCTTATACTACTTCTCCAAGTATATTGTTAATAATAGACTAGATTTAGGTTTTATCATGGCTCTGATACCAATTATTAAGGATAATGGACCTCTACAATGGTATGATATTGTCCACTTTGGACATCAACCCTCATCGCTTTGTTTTTGGTTCTCCCAAAAGGCCTCATACCAATGGAGATAATTGTCCTCACTTATATACCCATGATCAATCTCTTCCCTAGCCAATCTGAAACTTTTGTTTGCATCCTAACAAATCCACCAATGCGTACTCTCAGTCTTCATCAAATGTCCGGTGAGGTTATTTAAGGACAAACTATTTATGAATACATATAAATTGCCCTATATTTTATATCAAATATAAAAGAATCTATGAAGTTATTTTCTATTTTACGAATCTTCATGGTTTATATAATCAATTAGCTAGCTAGTGATGGTTGCTTCAAGAATGTGTTACAAAAATTATACAAACCCAAATTAAGATTTACTTCATTATTGATATTATTTTCTTAATGAATGATTCTTCAAACACCTAATTGTTGGGAAAAAGCCTTAACGGAGAAATTAAAAGAAAGCGACAAAATAAGAAACACAAGAGAATTTACTTAGAAAAACTTCAAACCCAAAGAAAAAATCACAAACAGAAAGAAATTTCACTATGTAAAAAATTGTTACAATTATTCAGAATTCTCTTCCTGCTCACACCCTTTTTCTCACTCTCAAACAAGAGAATATAAACAGAGAATTTAACTAGAGCTAGTACACCAAGCTTAAAGTGTTTTCTAATGGGATGCTTTGAAACCAAAGTCATAGGCTTATTTTATAGTGTCAGGAGCTCATCACTTCTTTACATCTTTCTGATATACGACAATTTTCACTTCTAATATATTGCCAAAACTCCTATCCTAACAAATTTTTATTAAATTTTTAGGGTTTGTTTTCGGTTTTGGTGTTATGTTTTTCATTTAGAATGTTTGTTTATATCAACATAATATTACTTCTTAAATTTCAAATACTAACCAAAATTTGAAGACTAAAAATAAAGGTTTTCAACCATCATATTATTTTTTTAAAGTAGGACAAAATTTTAAAGGGTCTTTTGAAAATTAAAGGCTAAGCAAAAAAAAATATTCATAAAACCCTTTTTTGTTTTCTACGCGTGCGTAAACGAATCATTTGTACTATTTCCTATTAGTGTAGACAATGACGAGCAGATTCTCTAACTACAACTTTATGAAATTCAATGCATAAACCTTCCATATTCATTAAGATAACTATTTTAATTTTAATTTTAATTTTTTATTTTTTAAAATTTCATTGGATAACTATTTGGTTTTTAGTTTTTATTTTTGATAAAATTAAGCTTATAAACACTCCTTTCACATATAAATTCATTTGTTTTGTTATCTACTTTCTACCGATGATTCCAAAAGTCAAGTTAAATTTTGAAAACTAAGACCCTGTTTGTTAACTATTTGGTCTTTGAAAACTAAGCATCAAAATACTACTTTTATCAATGAATTTTTATATTGTTTTAACTACTATGTACCTATATTTTCAAAAACCAAGCTAATTTTTGAAAATTGAAAAAAGTAGTTTTCAAAAACTCGTTTCTGTTTTTGAAATTTGGCTAGAAATTTAAATGGTACTTCAAGAAAGATGGAAATCATTATAGAAAAGATGAAGAGAAATTGGGGAAAACAAGCATGATTTTCAAAAACCAAAAGATTATCAAACAGAGCCTAAAAAAGTAATTTTAAAAATTTGATTTTGTTTTTGGAATATAATTTAAGTCTTTTTATAAAATATGAAAACTATAGTAAAGAAATAGTGAGATAAATTCCAAATATAAAAAAATGAAAAATGAAATCGCTAAAAAACAGTGCTGAGGATCCCACATCGGAAAGATAAACAGACCTGATCACAATCTTGTCAATTAGTTTTGAGATGAAACTCCATATTTCTCTAATATGGTATCAAAGCTCACAAATTGATTTTGAAATGTAACTCAGGTTTATTTAACAAAAAGAGTTTAGTTTTTACTTTTTTTCAAGAAACAAAAAACATACATGTAACTTCTTTTTGTTTTCGGTTTTTAAAAAAGCAAAAATAAAACTTGTTTGATATTTTTTTTTTTTACAGTTATTTAAAAATTAGAGAGATAAAAGGGATGCATAAAAGAAAGCAAAATATGTGGTGATATAAAAATAAAAATGTAGAGAGATAGTTCTTAACAAAAAAAAAAAGTAAGAAATGTTAGAGGGAATTTAAAAAGATAAATTTTAGAGAGAAAAAAGTTAAAAAAAAAAAAGAGAGAGAAATTTGAGAGAAACAAAAATAAAGAGAAATTGTGGTGATAGAAAATTTAGAGAGATTTTTTATATAGAGAGAAACGTTAGAGATATATTTATGAGAGAGAAAAGTCAGGACGAAATTTTAAAGATAGGTTACTTAGAGAGAGAAAAATTTGGGGGAAATACTAAAGTATTATAGAGAGAAAATCGAGAGAAATGAAAGTTATCTCTATTTAGATGTAATAAAAAAAACGTTTATTAGATTTTCCAAAAATCAAAGACAAAAAATATATATATCAAACTACACCCAAATTAATCACCTCAAAAATCTACGTGAAAATGTTATATATCTAAAAGTCACATGTACCTTTCAATGACAATATTTATACTATATTAAATTTTCTAATTATTTGTTGCAATTATTTTTAATAATCTAAAATGGAAAGTTTTATCTTTAATTAAACTATGAAAGTGTTAATTAGATGACCTCAACAGTATATTTATTGAAGAGATGGTACTTTAATTATGGATACTAAGGACTTACCTGAAATACTTTTCAAGGAGTTGTTTGGCGCGCTAGTTTGGAATTAGAAACCCCGAGATTTCTTGGCTGGAATAAGAAACTAAGAGTTTCTGATTACTGTGTTTGGTCCTCCTGAATCAGCAATTACTGATGAAATTGTTGAGCGTCAAATAAAAGGAGTCATATGACTCTGGAAGAGGTACATGCGGCTTCACCATTCTATTACTAATTAGATTCAAAATCATATATACTCTATATGAAAGCAGGTGGACAATGATAAATTCTTTTGTTGGAAGCATGTGATGGATATTTACAAATATATAATCAAACAAGGAATATATTTAAGAAAAATAATTCACTTATATAAAAAAACACTCTTCAAGAAGCTACAAACTTGGTTTACACTTCTTCTCTTAAACTCGCTTTGTTTTTCTTCTTACTCACTTACCTGATTTGATACAACACATATCAAAGAGAGATCCTATTTATACGACTTATGGAAAATTCTAGATCCATAACTTCCATATATAAACATACACTCAAATAAACGTAAAACGTACTCTCGAATATAAATAAATTGTTCTTTAACTCCCGTCCAAAAAACTTCTAAATACCTTAACATGCCTAATTAACTTATAATTCTATTACGTGCCATTAAAAATATGTTTACCTTTCAACATTTTTCAATATTTTAACATTGGTATTAGTTAGAAAAGAAATGTCATGAATATCTTCATTAGATAACATGAGGTTCCATCTCAAAATTAATTGACAATGAAAAGAGTAACCATGTATCTTATAAATTGTGAGGTTTATATTTTTCTAATGTGGGATATTCAACATGCCCCTCAAGATGGTACTTCTTTAAGTGCGTCATTCTTTAGTCGAATCTTAATTTTTGGATTGAATCCCATTTGGGTTTAATGGGCTCTAATGTCATATTAGATTACATAAGGTTTCACCTCAAAACCAATTAATAATGAGAGAAGTAACCCGTGTCTCTTATAAATTGTGAGGTATCTCTACATTTTTCTAATGTGAGATTCTCAACCAATTTAATATATTTTTTTTGTTAAGAAAGATGTTGAATAATGCTGTGGGCATGCAGGCAGTGAAGCAAAAGAAGCTATATATATTAGATTACCACGATCTCCTCCTACCATATGTAGCAAAGGTACGAAAGCTGAAAGGCAAGACATTATATGGTTCAAGGACATTGTTTTTCTTAAACCCAGATAGTACTTTAAGGCCACTAGCTATTGAGCTTAGTAGACCACCAATGGTTTTCTGTTTATAATGAGTTCTTGCTCATGATACTGGCTACCACCAACTTGTTAGTCACTGGTATACATCATTATTCGCTTAGAATTACAATTATTATTATATCTTTGTACGTACTTGAAATGGTTTTCTATTTTTATTTTGCTCACAGGCTTAGAACTATAGTTAAATTTGAATGTGTGATTGTACAAATATATTAATATCTAACTCACTCCATTCATTATAATGTAAAATTAAATAACATTGGTAAGGATATATACTTTAAATAATTTATACTCTATTTCACAAAATATTTAGAAAATTACCCTAGGAACTCTTTTTAGAAATTAAAAAAATGGAAATCTATTTAATAATTATAAAATCTAAAATTCTATTATTTAAAATCTATTTTTAGAACTCTATTTTAGATATTAAAAATTTGGGAGTCTATTTAAAAAAATAGAGACTTTAAAATTATATTTCACAATATATTCATAAACCTATTTTTTGGTACTCTATTTTACAAATTAATATATAGGAAGTTTATTTAATAAATTATGGAATTTAAATAAAATTGTGTACCATAAAACACATTTTAAGGATAAATGACTTATAAAATTTGAATTCTATTTTAAAAATTAAAATATTAAAAACTATATTTAAACTACCTATTTCAAATATATCATGGATTATACTAAATATTTGGTTAGTAACCATTTTTGTTTTATTTTTAACCATTTAAAAAATGATTAGGTGGTTGGGTCGTTGGGGTGGTTGGGTTTTCGAGGTAGTCGTCGATGGTGATTGCATAGTAGTCAAGTCGCCATGGGTGGTTGTTGACGATCATCAGGGTGGTCATGTCGTTAAAGTGATCGCTTGGTGGTTGTGGCAGTAGTTGTCGACTGGTCGAGTCGTTGAAGTCGCTACCAGAGTGGTCACTAGGGTGGTCGAGTTGTTGGGTGGTCATTAGAGTGATTACCAAGTAGTCGTCAACAATGGTGTTGGGTAGTTGGGTTGTCAGGTTGGGGTGATCATTGGAGTGGTCGCGTTGTTGGGTGGCCCATTAGATTGGTCACCAAGTGGTCTTCAACAATGATTTTGGGTGGTCGGGTCATCAAGTTAGGGTGAACGTTGAAGTAATCATCGAGGTGATCGGGTTGCTAGAGTGGTCGAGTCATCGAAGTGGTCACTAGGCATGCAGTTATCGAAAGTAGTTGCTAGGTAGTCAAATTTTCGGGATGATTATCAAGTATGGTTATCGGGTCGTCGCAATGGTCGTCAACTATGGTTGTGGGTGGTTGCGTAGTCGAAGTGGTTATCAAATGGTCGTTGTCGGTGGTTCGGACAATTCGGGTTAGGTAGTTGGGACACCGAAGTATCAAGTAAATGGGGTGGTCAAATCCTAGGAGTGGTCGTCAAACTAATCTATAAAGTTTTAATCGTAGTGGTCACTGGAGGTAATCGTCGCGGTGGTCGGGTCGTCGGTGTGTTTATTGAAGTTGTCGATTTCGGTAGCCGTAGGGTGGTCACATCGGAGTTGGTTGAGTCGTCGGAGTTATTGTTGCTTCTAGAAAGGTAATGCAGAATTGTTGAAGAACAAGAACAAAATGAACTACTGTCATATTAAAAAACTCAAACCATTACAATATTTATAGTGTCAAAAACACAACCCACTAATCCATGATCCTAAACTTGCTCAAATTATCAAGCATGAATAACAAACTAACTAATTCCTAAAGAATAGAAACATCTACTAATTCCTAAAGAATAGGAACAAACTTTGAAAAAATCAACTAACACATTGGACTTGATTTAGTCCTAAAGCAGTTTCTTAACACTTCTCCTTGCTTTAGGAGCTGCAAATACCAAGTCTTGACCTCGTAAGCTCGAACTTGGAAGCGAGCAATGGCTTAGTAAAATGTCGACAACTTGATCTTACTGCTTTCTGCAAGAGACAAGAGTCACATCTCCATGTTTCTGAACTTCCCTTAGGAAGAATAACTTGATGTTAAAATGTTTAGTCTCCCTATGAAATACAGGATTGTGAGAGATAGCAATAGCAGCTTGGATTGTCAACAAAGATTTTTGTGCTTTCCTTTTGCTCTAGATCAAGATCAAGTAAAATTTTTCTTAGCCATAAAGCTTGATTAACGATGAGTTGTTGCAAAGAATAAATTCTCGCCTGGCGATGGATTGGATTCTGATTTCTTGTTTCTTCGAGCTCCATGAGAAAACACCAGAGTCAAGAGTAAAACAATAGCCTGAAGTACTTTTCATATCATCAATGGAACCTCCCCAGTCATTGTCAGAAAAACCAACTAGCTTGAACTCCTTGCTCGCCTTGTGAACTTAACACCTAAATCGCTTGTGCCTTTGACATATCGAATTACTCTTTTAGCAGCCTTGAGATGTAATTCACTTGCGCAATGCATGAATCGAGACAAAATACTTACAACATTTAAAATATCAGGTCTGGTTGTTGTGAGATACATCAAGCAACCAACCAAGCTTCTGAAATATCCTTCATCAACTTTGTCATTACCATCTTCTTTGCACAACTTTTCTTTTTGATTCATTGGAGTGTTTGTTGCCTTGCACTCATCCATCTGAAACTTCTTTAGTATTTCCTGTGCATACTTTTTTTGGCATATGAAAACTTCACCTTGTCCTTGCTTGATCTCCAAGCCAAGGAAGTAGGACATGAGCCCTAGATATGTCATTTCAAACACCTTCATCATCTCCTGTTTGAAATTTTGAATATGATCTGTATTGTTTCCTGTAACTAGTAGGTCATCAACATATAGTGAAACAATAAGAATATCAGTACCATTGTGCTTGACATATAAAGTTGTTTCTGATAGACTTTTCACAAATCCCAAATTCAACATATGTTCATCAATTTTGCTATACCAAGCTCTTGGGGCTTGTTTTAGTCCATAAAGGGCCTTCTTGAGAAGATAAACTTTATCTCTTTCACCTTCCTTCACAAAACCTTGGGGCTGCTCAATATAAATTTCTTCCTGTAAGACACCATTTAAAAAGGCTGATTTGACATCTAACTGGAACACTTTCCAGCCCTTTTGTGCAGCTATTGCAAGTAGTAACCTGATTGTGTCCAATCTAGCAACAGGAGCAAAAGTATTAGAGTAATCAACACCAAATATTTGGGCATACTCTTTAACCACAAGTCTGGCTTTGTGCTTGTTGATCGAGCCATGGGCGTTAAGCTTGGTTCTGAACACCCACTTAACTCCAATTACCTTCCTGCCTTGAGGTTTGTCCACAAGAATCCAAGTCTTGTTCTTCTCAATCATTGACAATTCCTCCTCCATTGCAGCTATCCACTTTTGATCCTTTTTTTATTCTAGATAGTCAACAGGTTCATACACAACAACATTGCACCTTTCATAGATATCTGAGAGCAACCTTGTTCCTCTCACGGGAACATCATCCACTATTTCATTCTGTCAGTCATCTTTTTCTTCCATGCTCGAACCAGAAAATTTGAGTTTCAACTCTGCCATTGTCTGACCCTCGTTTTCTTTATCATCCCAGTTCCACTCTTCATCCTCCACGAAGTGAACATCCCTGCTAACAACAATATTTCCAGTTTGTGGCTGAAAAATTTTGTAGGCCTTGCTAACAGTACTATAATCTATAAAAATACCTGGTGAAGCTCTCCTATCAAGCTTGTCACGCTTGCTCTGTGGAATATGAGTGAAACACACACAACCAAATACTTTAAGGAATTTTAGAGATGGTTTGTAACCATACCATGCTTCAAATGGTGTTTGATCCTTCACTGCCTTTGTGAGAAGCCTGTTTTGAAGAAACATAGCTGTATTTGCTGCCTCTGCCCAAAACTTCTTAGGCAAATTCTTCTCATGCAACATGCATCTTAACATCTCCATGACGTATCTGTTTCTCCTCTCACTAACTCCATTTTGTTGAGGTGTGTAAGGGGTCGTAAGTTGATGTTCTATGCCTGAATCTTCACAAAACTTGTCAAATTCTGCTGAAGTGTACTCTCTCCCATTGTCAGACCTTACAATCTGAATTTTACTGCCACTTTCATTTTCAACTCTTGCCTTGAACTTCCAAAAGACTTGAGCTACTTCTGATTTAAACTTCAAGAAAAAAATCCAACACATCCTGGTGAAGGTCATCAATAAAGGCAATATAATAAAGGCTACCTTTTAAAAAAGGCGTTCTTTGAGGGCCTGCAACATCCGTGTGGATGAGCTGCAGCTTGTGAGTGGCTCTCCAGGTTGACTTCAGGAATGGCTTCATATTTTGTTTTCCAAACTGACACGCTTTGCAGCTTGAGATTGCATCACTAAGCTTGGGAACATCAAGTGCCAACTCCTTTTCTCTTAGTTGCAGTAGCCCCTTATGATGATAGTGTCCAACTCTCTTGTGCCAAATTTGTGTGACATCCTCTTTGAGAAGAAAGACAGATTGTTTCTCCTCTAAAGGATTGAGTGAAAAACTCTTTCCTTTCATTTTTACTCTAAACATATCTTGATTAGCTGCATCTTTAATCATACAACATTCATTTTCAAAAATAACTTTAAAGCCTTTTTCAATAAGTTGACCCACACTCAACAGATTTTGGTCCATGTTAGGAACAAAAAGAACATCCTGAATATGTTTTGTACCTGTGCAACTTGCAATTGCAATAGTTCCCTTTCCTTTGACAAAGATGTAATCCCTATTGCCAATTCTGACTTTGGTGATGTTAGTTGGCTTCAAGTCTCAAAACAACTCCTTGTCATTAGTCATATGGTTGGTGCAACCACTGTCAATCAGTCAACTTTCATTTGATTCACTGCCCATGAAGCATGTAGCCACAAACAGTTGATCTTCCTCCTTCTGATCAGCAATCTTAGACTCTTCACCTTGTTGTTGATTCTTGCTTCTGCAAATTACACCTTCATGCCCCATTTGGTTACATTTTGTGCATTTGGCGTCTGGTCTTCTCCAACATTTGAAAAGAGGATGACCCCTTTCTATTACAATGTTGACATGGAGGGTAAGATCCTTTCTTCTCTCCTACTTTGTTGTTGGCTGAAGATTCTCTAGCAGTATTTTGATTCTTCTTGAAAAACGTTTTCTTCTTGTTGTTCTTTGCAATCTCATGATGCTTGGTTGGTAAGACTCCTTCAACAATACCTTCTTGCCTCATGGCTCTTCTTTGCTCTTGTGCTGGCAAAGCATTGAGAATCTCAACAAGTGTGATTTGAGTCAAATCCTTGGTATTTTCTAAGGCTGAAATGGATGCCGCCTCAAATTTTCCAGGCACTGGTACAAGAATTTTTTCAACAACTCTTAAATCCTTGAACACAGAACCAAGTAATCTGATTCGGTTTGCAATGTCCAATAACCTATCAGAATACTGTTTAATTGATTCTGTTTCCTTCATCTTCTGCAACTCAAACTCTCGAATCAAGTTTAGCACACACATTCCTTTGATTCTTTCATCTCCCTCGTACTCTAACTTGAGATAATTCCATATCTCATATGCTGATTTCAGAGTCATAATCCGAGTGAAGATAGTAGATGAGACAACAACAAACAAACAAGCCTTTGTCTTGGATTTCTTTGTTTTTTTCTCTTTCTGCAATTTGATTTGTGCCATGGTGGGATTGTTTGGGAGATCAGGAATTTCATAATCCTCTTCCACAGCTTCCCAAATATTCATAGCTTCCATATATGCCTCCATACGAACTCCCCAAACCTGGTAGTTATCTCCATCAAACACCGGTGGAGAAATTGAAGAGAAACCGGAACTTGCTTCGATGTCCATGGCACAACAACTTCACACTCACAGATCCCTTAAGAATAAGGCTCTGATACTAATTGTTGCTTCTAGAAAGGTAATGCAGAATTGTTGAAGAACAAGAACAAAATGAACTACTGTCATATTAAAAAACTCAAACCATTACAATATTTATAGTGTCAAAAACACAACCCACTAATCCATGATCCTAAACTTGCTCCAATTATCAAGCATGAATAACAAATCAACTAATTCCTAAAGAATAGAAACAACTACCTGATTCCTAAAGAATAGGAACAAACTTTGAAAAAATCAACTAACACATTGGACTTGATTTAGTCCTAGAGCGGTTTCTTAACAGTTATCGTTGTTGGTGGTCGTCGGAGTTGTTGTTGAAATGGTCGTTGGAAATGAAAAACGACAAATGGGAGAGAAAAACATGATACAACCCCCATAAGGTTGCGCTGTAGTAAAGGTTTTAAAACACCTTGTACCAAACATAGTTTTGGATTTAGAACCTTAAACCATCCCAACCCAAAACTATGGGCCAAACATCCCCTAAAAGTTTTAAAATATATGGTCTATACCTAAAAACTCTTTTTGTAAGTACTTAAAAGTCTTTTCAAACATACCCTTAAAATAATAGATGGAGTGTGAAACTGTTAAGAAGTCTTCCAAATGGAAGAAGTAAGAAGATAATTGCTTGGGCCATTGCCTACATATAGACTTGCCAAGAAAGGGGAAAAAGAGAAAAGAAACAAAAGCATAAGGGACTGATAACTCAACAATCTTATGTCTAAAGATTAGAATATTCCTACGCAATTAATAAGCTTTAGTTTGCAAATATAGCAGTGGATCCAATTATTTTCATCTACTTTATTTAAAGAAAAAAATAAATTACCTAAAAGAAGTACAAACAAATAATACCTTCACTCTAGAACGACGATGTAAGTATTACTTTGCATTTTTTGTCTTATAAATTTTCCACTTTAAATTTGTGCAGGATAGAAATAATATTTGTACATATAACTAAAAATGTAACAGTATTATTTACCCTTTAGTAATAATGTCTACAATTAAATTTTGTAAGTAATTTTTTTTAGTACATCAATCATTGGGGTGTGGTATTCGAATCCATGATCTCTTGATCATGAGTTATATTTGATGTCAGTTGAACTATGTTATGTTATTGTTGCCATTAAATTTTGTAAGTATTGATTTAACACTCTACATAGTGTGTGACAGAGGCAGAAAGTATCTAAAACAAGAACTAATTAAAAATCTCCTTATGGAAAAAATGTCTATTAGAAATAAATTTTTTCAGTAACCAAGCGGAGGATTCCAAAGCTCCCTTGATGGTAGACAATTCTTTCTAAAAAGCACTTTATTCTAGCGACCAATCAGAGGATTCCAAAAAAAGTTAAAATATGGCCTAAGTTATTTGTTGATCTAAGGGCTTCATAATAGAGTTTTATTTTTAATTAGTATGAATTTACAGCTCTACATATCATTAAAACACAAAATGGTTATATATTTATAATTCGTCTATTAGATCCACAAATAATACCACACCTCATATTTTATTTACCCTCGCTAATTAAAGTACCTAAGTTTGAATTTAAAGATAAGAATGCTAACTTTTATTTATTAATTTAAATAAATACATAAAGATTTTCTCTTCTGATAATTTTTTTCTCTTCATTTTTTTCACCATTTTTTTTTTATAAATATGAACATATATAATCAAATATAGAAATTGGATTAGTTTTAAGTTTTTATGTGTTGGGAGTGCAAGTGCAACCAAAGTTCTACATCGACTAGAAAAGGGGAAGATCATAAGTATATAAGTGAGAGACATTATCTCCATTCGTATGAGACCTTTTGGGTGAAACCAAAAGCAAAGCTATGAGGACATATGTCTAAACTGGACAATATCATACCAATGTGGAGATATGTAGATGGCTAACATTACGCATGTGTGAAATGAATTAAAAAACAAAAAAATGGAATAATGGGCCCACTTTTACCACTTGCTAGCCAAAGCTAACTCAGTCAGCTAGTACACAATATTCTTTTATTTTGTGAGTGTCACAAAAGTGTCTAAGGGTTTTCATGTGCATGCAGATATCATCACTTTGTTCTTTTTCTTTTTGTCTCTCTTCTTTCTTTCCCTTTTCTAGAGCTATACATAGGCAGTGGAAATCAGACCAAAAACAGCACAACAATCTCTTCATTCCCTGTGTTTTTTTTTCAATAAAATCATGTCTCTATCATTTTCTACCAACCCAACCTCGGATCGAAGCCTAAAACACTTCTCCGACGAGGCGATCGCCAGCTACATATATACCAAACACCGTGACGACGATAAAATCAAGATCGATGTCGAAAATTATATTGCACTTGTTGATAGTATCATCGCAACTGCAGATCGAATCACCTTAACTGTTTCTCGAGTATGCATTTTTGTATATAGTATCTGTTTTCGTGTAATTTCTATTATATCTTTTTTTTTTTACCAATTTATATATTTGTGGTATTTGTAACTAATTGTAGGGTAACAAAGGACGTTTGATATTCTCAGATGATTTCGTCAATGTTGTTGATCCACCAGTTTGTATCCTTCATCAAATATCAAGCGAGGTCATTAAAAAGAAAAGGCTAACTTCTTGATCTTAATCTTTAATTTTTTTTATGCAATGATATTTTTGGTATGTTTGGATTAACTAATTTGTAAGTTGATTATGAAGGATCAAAAGCAATTTTTTTAAAAAAAAATCTAGAACGTTTGACAACAAACATAATCACTTTTTTTAAGCTTATAAACACTACTTCCACCAATAATTTTTTTTTAATGTATCTTTCACTAATATTTTCAAAAACCAAGTCAAATTTTGAAAGCTAAAAAATTAATTTCTAACCATTTGTTTTTCTTTTTGAAGTTTCGTAAGAATTCAAATGTTTTTTTTAAGAAAAGTAAAAATGATTGTAAAGAAAATGGGAGAAAAGAAAAACAATTTTAATAAACCAAAAACAAAACATAAATAGTTAGCAGGCCTTAACAATTGAATTTTCAATAATCAGTTTTCAATAATCAGTTTAAAGGTGATTATAAGTAAAATAATAATAAAAAAAGTGATTCTAAGGTGATTCCTAATTAATTAAAATCACTTTTAAAAGTAGGTATCCAAAACACTTTTGAAATGGATAACATCACTTTTTTTCATATATAAAATTATTCTAAAACATGTCTTTAATCATTCCAAAATTAATTTAGTGTTTGATTTTACACTTTTAAATGTAATTTTTTCATACCATAAAAATTGATTTTGAATAATTAAAAAACATATTTCAAAGTGATTTTAAATACAACAACAGTGATATCCATTTCAAAATCACTTTCAAACATGTCAAGTCTTTGAATTAAAATCACTTAACCCCCGTTTGATAACTATTTTATTTTTGGCTTTTAGTTTTTTAAGGTTAAGCTTATTTTCACCTAAATTATCTATAATAGAGATCATCACCCTTAAGTAAGCAAAATTCTAAAAACAAAAGTCAAGTTTTTTAAAGCTACTTTTTTTAGTTTCCAAAAGTTGGCTTGGTTCTTGAAAGTATAGGTACAAAATAGATAAGAAGACATATAAACTCATTGATAGAAGTAGTATTTTTAGGTTTAAATTTTAAAAACTAAAAACCAAAAACAAAATGGTTATCAAACGGGGTCTTAATGAAGAGTTTTATGAAACAAAAATATATATTTTTTGAAAAAAAAAAAGTGTGTTTAAACTTGTAGGCATGTTAACTTAGAAGCCTTTTGGAATAATTTTTCAAGTACTTAAAAAAAAAATTTAAATGTTGAAAAAATGTTTTTCAGCCCTTGAAAGTCATTCTAAATGGAGATGAAGATTGTACCAAACACATATTTAGATTTGAAATAAGTTCTAAAATATGTATAATATAATTGTTAAATGGTGGAATTTGATCTCTCTCAGTGGGAAAACAAAGTTCCAGGTATAGAAAAAGCACACCAAACAACACTAGAGATTCTTGATATACTTGTCAACTATCCATGGGAGGCCAAAGCAGTGCTAGCATTTACTGCTTTTGCTTCTGATTATGGAGACATTTGGCATCTCAACCATTATTCATTCTTGGATCCGCTAGCAAAATCATTGGCCATGATCAAGCAAGTCCCGTTGTTGAAGAGGCAATTAAACTCCATCAAATATCGACAAGTGCTTCTTAGCCCCAACAGTTTAATCTACAGTTGCTTACGAGCGATCAAATATATGAATCAACTCAAGAAATTCTCCAAATATGATGTCAAGCAAATTTCAGAATTGTCTTCAGTCCTCCTTCGACAAATTCCATTGGTTTCTTATTGGATAATACACATTATTGTTGCTGCTCGAGTTGAGATTTCAAGTTATGTGAATGAGACCGAGTAAGTATTATAATATTTATCCTTGTTGATTCTAATAATTTTGATGCAATCGTGATTTCTTTTTATATTTAAAGTTGTCTAATTTATTTGAATTTTTTGGCTGTTTGGTTGGTGGGACCAATTAGAAAGCTTGGTAATTAATCTTATAAACACCACATCCATCTATTTGGTTTTTTTGTTTTTGTTTTTAAAAGGAACTTGTTTTTGTTTTGGAATTTGGCTAAAAATTCAAATGATTCCTTTGGAAAGATGAGAAAGGCGGTGAAAAAAAATTGTAAGAAAAGAAGCACAAATTTTTAAAATAAAAAAATAAATAGTTTTATTGTCCTGCATCCTTTAAAAAGAATTTTTTATGTTGTTAAAAAAAGAATTTTTTATGTTAATTAATAAAATGACTAAATATTTGTGGAATAATTCTCCCACTAATTAATTATAACAACTACTGATCAGCTTCTCATTTGTTGATAGTTTTTTTGTTAAAAATGGGAAGAAAAAAAGATTTTTTTTTCTCTACTACTATTACCTTTTTCATTGGATTAAAAAAGAGAGAGAAGAGAGAGAGTAAATAAGCTTATTTAAAGAAGATTGTAAATAAAATGATTATATAGTAGACCCTCTAAAGCTCTCAGCTTACTTACTTTTATAAAATTTAGATATTTTTGTACAAATCTTTAAACGATGATACTTATTTTATTTTGCATGAAAGTTGACTCATTGAATTGATTTTTTTATTTAATTATAAATTTGAGAATTCTAATGCTGATTTTCTCTATATTGAATTTTGTGGTTTCATTTTCAGGGGTCAACCACAGAAATATTTGAATGAATTATCTGAAAAGATTGATTCTATACTCAATATGCTTGAAAGTTATCTCAACATCATTCGAGAGCAACAAGGTCCATTTTCAGTCATGTTTATAAGATAGAGATGGAGCCAAATAGACCCGGGAGGAAATTACTACAGCATCTAAGTTTTTGTTTTTAAAAAGACATAATATTTGCTGAACCTAATTTTAGTGTTGATAAAAAATATTAAAACTTGAATTTATCTTAGATAAGGAGAAAAAAAAAACGAAAAAAGAAAAGATTGAAGTTTTTTTAAAAAAATTTTTTAATATGATAATTGCAATAGAAGGTCGAGTTAGTGCCCTATGTCGGATTGGAACTCTTTTCAATATTGTTTGTAATATGTATATTAATTAAGTTCTTCTATTTTTATTCTTATCATAAGTATGGGCTGTCTAGCAAATTTACTTAAACACATTTTTGAAACCAATTAAATAAACACAATTATATAGAGCATGACAATTTATAAATGATTTTCTAATTGTCAAACATATTTTGTTTAATATTTTTTAGAGGAAAGATATTTTTATTGAGAGCATGTGAGAAACATGTAAAAAGGGTTACATGAAAGTATGTGAATTAAGAACCATGGTAAAAGAAATTATTTAGTGAGACTACCACAATATAACCGATAGTTATTCACCGAGAGAGAAATATCTCAAATTTAAATCTAATGATTATTAGTAGGCATAAAGATTATTAGATCTACATAAAACGATTGTTATGATCCTTCAGTCACATTATAACGGTCTCTGATAACTAGGCTCGTTTGATAACGTTGTTGTTTCTTGCTTCTTGTTCTCGTTTCTCATTTTTAAGAAACAGACTTGTTTGATAAACATTCTTGTTTCTTGTTTCTATTTTTTTTATAAACGTTTCTAAAAAAGTAGCAGATTTTGAGAAACTACAAAAAGTAGTTTCTCAAATTCTGTTTTTGTTTCTTTTCTAAAGTTTCATGCATGTATATCCCTACTCCTACTCTGTACACCATCTCTCCTCCCTCTTCTTTTTCCCTCTTCCACTCTATTTTTTTTTTCTTTTAATACTTTTTTCTTTTACTTTTTTCTTTTTATTTTTTCTTTCTTGTTTCTCTCCCTTCCATCCTAATTTTTTTTCATTAATAGTTCTTTTTTTTTATTTTCTCTTTAATTTTATGTTTTTCTCTTTTCTCTTTTCGTTATTATTTTTTATTTAAATCTCGATTATTTTTTTCTTTTGTTACGATTAAATATAAAAAATAAATATATGTATTCTCTCTTTTTTTTTTTCTGATTTTACTTTGTGTGTATGACTAATGTATTTTTAAAGAAAAAAAGTTTATTATTAAATTAAAGAAATGTGTGTATGCTCAATTGACTAATCTTACCATTCATAAATTAGTCTAATTGAACTAACTTCTATAAATCAAAATAGTATAAAGTGAATTGATTTGAGAGATAAATGACATTACAAATCAAATTTGAACAAGATAAAATTTATTATTATTATTAATTTTGTGTTGGTTTGGAATAAAATACTATAAACTCTTTATGATTATTTTATATTTTTTTAACGCAAGTTATATATTTTATTATTTTGTATGTACTAAATTTATTTTTAAAGAAACAAGAAACAAAAAATAGTTATCAAATGCATGTCTGTTTCTATTTATTTTTTTTTAAAAAACAAGAAACAGAAATAGTTATCAAAAATATTTCTGTTTTTAATTTTTAAGAAACGAGAACATGAAACAAGAAATAGAAACGAGAAACAGGAAAAGAGAAACGAGAACGTTATCAAACAGACCCTAAAAAAGCCTGCTCCTTCTCTTTCTAACAACAGGTGTCAAATAGTAGCAACGAATAAGTTCTTCAAGAGGAGACAATGAATTCAAAGCACCGAGGAAAAACAAAAGACAAATCAGCCCGACCAAGCAAAACATTCGGAGATGCATGGAGCGAGAGAATTAAGGAACAGTGGATGAAAGTTCCTGTTGCACAGCTTACATCAGCTAGGACAAAGAGCAGTGTTTGGCATGGCAAGCGCTGTTGAAGTTTCTCCGATGTATTGATACTTCTGTGGATAACAGGCCACAGGAAGAAACTGATTTTTATTTTGTTTAAAATAAAACATGCTTGTTTTCCTTTTTTTTTCTTGAAGCAAAAAACATGTTTGTTTTCATATTTAAGTCAAGCGATTGAATTAAATAATGGTTGTGCAAGAAACGGAAGTCCATGCTCAGTTTAAATAATAAACATATATTAAATAATGATAACATTTTAATAATCTTTTTTTTTTTTGATATATAATAAATAGAGGCAGTACCTGAAACAAAACTTAAATTAAAGGTGAACCAAATCCACACAGAGCTCCCACACAATCTTTGTGAAACACAGCCGCTACAGGATTAAATTAAATTAAATTAAAGTAAGGATTTCTTCGACCAATCCTCCTAACATCTGTGTGCAAACCCTTGTTTTTTATTTTTTATTGAGATTAATCACCGTCGCACAATCGGATTATATAAAGAAAAAAAAAGTGATTTGGAAATCTAATGGATCGTTTTGAACAATAAAATATAATGATATAATAAAAAATAACTTAGTAAAAATTAAAGACATTTTACTTTTTTAAAAGAACTAGAAAACTTGTACGTGTGTTTGTATGTATTATTTATTTTAACATACTTTTATTTTTAAATTTTGGAATTTGAAAATATCATTATTCAACTTTTAATTTTAATTTAGATATATTAATATACATGTATATAATGATAGTAGTTATCCTATTATTATATTAAATGTTTATTTAAATATATCAATCTTGAATTATGCAAAATAAAATTAAAAGAAAAAGAAAACAAATATAGATTATCTCTTTATATATGATAAATAATTTTGATACTTCTCATTGTTGGGAGTGCAACCAAAGTCTCACATTAGCTAGAGAAGGAGAAAATCATTGGTATATAAGTGAGGGACATTATCTCTATTGGTATAAGGTTTTTTGGGTGAAACCAAAAGCAAAGCCATGAGGGCTTATACCCAAAGTGGACAATATCATACCAATGTGGAGATATGTGGAGGGTTGTTGTCCCTAACACTCATTTCTTATAGCCTGATACTTCTCAATAAAACTTGCTATGAAACTATAATTATTTAAGCCCCATTTGGTTTTTAGTTTTTGGTGGTTGAAAATTAAGCCTATAATTAAATACTACTTCTACTAATGAGTTTCCTTGTTTTGTTATCTACTTTTTACCTATGTTTTAAAAACCCAAATCTAAGGTTTTAGTTTTTTAAAACTAAAAAAAAAATAGTTTTTTTTAATAAAATACAAGGAAGTAGGAATCAGTAGGTGCACCCAATCATCCCAACTATGTTGGCACCATTTTAGCACACTCATCATCTGTCCTAGCTCCAAAGATAATACATTCAAAAATGAAATAGGTATGTGAGAAACATACAGTACAGAGAGTCAAGAGGAGAGCTAGAAAGAAGCTCAGTACAAACTACAGAAAGGAGAGAAAAAAAAAACACAGGGCAAATACAGGATAAGAACCTAAAAAAAAGAGATCCACTGAGGACCGTTGAAAGCACTCAGAATCAAGAAAAGAACTTGGTCAACTCAAAAGAAAGCATGTCAATTCAAAGCAATGGTAGTAATGTCATAATCTTCTAATAGAGAGAACTTTGTGCTCCAGGAAGCCACAAGGCTTTTTATGTTTTCCAACACAGAAGAAGTCGCAATAATAAATTTTATCATTGAAAAGTCTATCATTCCTTTGTAACCAGACACACCACAAAGTTGCACCAACCAAATTAGATAGGAGAACTTGATTTGCCTTTTAAAGACTGGTGGTGAAGAAATCTTGGATGAAGAGATCAATTCCAGCATGAGATGGAATGGGGCATTGTGAGCCATTGCTTATGGATTGCCATAAAGTAGTGACATATGAGCAGTGGAGAAAAAGATGATCAATATAGTCTTTTCATGTTTAAAACAAAGAACACAACAATTAAGATTCAGAAAATGATTGACAAGACGTTTTTGAAGTGTATCTGTTGTATTAAGGCCTCTATGAAGTAATGCCCACACAAAAAACTTACATTTTTAGGAATGTGGAGCTTCCAAATGAAGGTGGTATCGATATAAGTATTCTGTTGAAAGTTGAGAAGAAGCGTTTTGGCGAATCCAATTGTAAAAGAACTCTCATTAGTACCTAATCAATGTAAAAGATGTTTTCCTCCTCTTGTAGTAGGAGGAGTCCATGAAGATTGAATGGAGGACCATAATAGCTCTTCTCGAAGGAAAAAAGGGTCTTCTCGGAAAGAAGCACCAAAGACCCAAATTTGTGTTTCACACCTCCGAAACCGAAAGTAGCTTATTAGAGGAAAGAGCATAAAGATGAGGAAAGGAGCTTTGGAGATTGCCATAACTAGACCAATTATGATGCCAAAAAAGAATCTTTTCGTGGCTTTGTACCTGCCAACGAGTGTTGTTTAGGAAGAAGTCCTTAAGTTTTATAATGTTGTTTCACAGAGATCTAGAGCTACTATAATGGCAGAAGTCGGGGAGACCACCTGGAGTGCTCTTTTGGCATAACGAGCAATTATGGTCGATTTTCATAAACTGTCATCATCTGTGCTAAAGCGCCACAATCACTTACAGATATGCGTCATTGGTGTCTTTAAGGCGACCAATACCCAGACCTCCCTTTTCTTTAGGAAGAGTGACTATATCCCAACGAACTAAGTTGCCAAAAACCTTTTTTTTTTTTTTTTTTTTTGAAATTGGCTAGGAATTCAAATGTTTTCTTAAGAAACATAAAAGTTCATGTTAGAGAATTGTAGAGAAATGATGAGAAAACAAGTACAATTTTCAAAAACTAAAAACTAAAAATCAAACAGTTATCAAATAGAGCCTTAGAGATGTAGATTTAAGATCTGCATAATTAACATAAACTATATTGTATTTACAATAATTTAACAATTAAAAAAAGATTTCAAATGTAACTACCCTAACTCTATGACACAATTCCCTAAGACCATTACCATTCATGCATACATTCGGGGTCATAAAACGTTTTAAAAGAGAAATAAATGCAACCAAAACAAAATTCGTTTCTTTATTCTGATTCTAAAAAAAAAAAGTAATTTAAATAAATGCAATTAAAAATTTGGCCTAAAAAGAAATAGTATTTAATACTAAAATCAAAATTGTTCAATAGATAAAATATTTAACTAGGAATTCACTAATGAAAATCATGACTTTTGCTATCTCATGGTCTGCGTAGTGCATCCCCGTCATTCACCTTCTTTTCCCTTGCCTTTATCTGAAAATATTTTGAAAAGAAAAAAAAATGTGAGTATTATAAAATAACACTCAGTAAGTGACCCCACTACTAGAGTTTTTGGATATGCAATCACATACAATCATGACTTTAAACTTTTGTGAATGAGACCTAAAACATTCTAGGATGAAAATAAGTCATGACTTTTTTCTTCGGTTCTTAGTGGACAAATAAATTATCCTAATCCATGGCCTCTTAATTCGAGTCGACTCTAATTTATTCATGTCTTGCATATAAAACTATATCAGGAGATTATTTGCTACAACCTTCGTTAACATTTTTCTTTTTTTTTTTTCATGAAGCATCTGTAACAGACGTTTCTTTATTTTTTTTTTAAAAAAAAAAAAGGAAAAGCTTTTCGCCCGCGTCTTCTTCTTCCCCTTCGTGATTTCCGTTTGAGAAACGGCCGCCGACACTTCCTTCTTCTTCTCCCTCTCTTTCCCTCTTGCCAGATGCTCCCCCTCTCAGTTTCTCTCTCTCTCTCTCTCCCTCTCTCTCTCCCGCTCGAAGCTCTCTCCCTCTCCCTCACCGCCTCTCTCTCTCTCGCCCCTCAAGTTGTCGTCGCCGCCTCGGAGCCGAAGGCTGTGCCAACCGCCGCCAAACCGACGTCGCCACCGCGAGTTCAACCGCCGGCTGAAGAGATCCGCGAGACCCACGCATTTTCTGACGGGTTCAGGCTGTTTTAGGCCGATTTTTGACGAACGGAGTCCGACTTTGTGTAGATCGGGCCACGAGGAGTCCAGATTTGGTGCTTGCACCGTCGTTGTTGACTCCACGTGCCGCCGCCCTGCTCACGCGCCACTGCCCGCCGGTCCACGCACCGCCGCCTGCAGGGCCACCGACCTTTCCCTTCCGTGCGGTCGCCTCGGTCCGTTCCTTAGCTCGTTTCGGATCTCCGTTGGGGTGAGTTTTGCTCTTATTTGGGATCTTTGTGTTAGTTTCGTTGTGTCATGTTCAGTTTATTGATTTTTGTCGTGATTGTTCTTCGTTAGGGACTACTTGAAGTAGAAGTACGTTTGGAGCACACCACGTTACTCAAAGTCGCTCGTTGTGGTTGGATTTCCTGTAAGTAGTCGTTTGGACTAAATCACCCCTAAGTGTAGGGCTTAGGGGCATCATTGCATGCTATATTATTTCAGAACTGAACGTTTTAGAATGTGTAGCGTACTGGACTTGTAGTAGCATGCTAGATTGTGGTTGACACAGTGGTACTTGGTCCTAAGTTGTCTGTCCCTGTTTGTTATGAATACGATGGAATATCTGATAGGTCAAATGTATGTTCATGTGCTATGGTTGTTATCCTTTCGTGCTATGGTTGTTATCTCTTCGTGCTTAGATGTGATCTTGTGGGAGAGAGCGCCTAAAGCTTGTCTTTGAGAATGTTGAGTATGCTAGAGTTATATGTTTGATCACACGAGCACATTAGTCTCGTGCTTAGTTTTGAGGTAACTTTCGGGAGGTGTCGTTGAGCCTTAGGATTGTAGTTAGCACAACTAGCCCCAGTGCGAGCCCAAGTCCCAAGTATCTCATGTAACCCTTAATAAATTTGAGACTCGAGGTTGGCGAGATGACGATGATGTTATGGGATGTGATGGTCCGCCTCTCCTTCCGGTTGTGCGACTCGGGGTATGATCCTTGGAGTCGAGAGGGTTGGATAGAGTCCTTCGCCCCTAGTATGCACTCCGGGAATGAGCTCGTGGTCGATTGTGCGCGAGATACACCGCTTTGATGCTCTGTGGGATGTGGTGGTCCGCCCCATCCGGTTGTGCGACTTCGGGCGTGATCCTTGAGAGTCGAGAGGGTTGGATAGAGTCCTTCGCCTAGTGCGAGCCGGGGATGAGTCTCGTGGCCACGTCTTTGCCAACCCATCCGAGAGCTAACGGTAGAGGATGTAACTAGGAAACCCGCGTAAAAAGTAGGGCTATGATGCTTGTTGAGGTTGTTTGGCGGGCTAGGTGTCGTGTTTAGCTAAGTCTAAGGCCATTCTTTAAGTTCTTTATTTCTTGGACGAAGTGGGTTGCTTACTGAGTATTTTTATACTCATTCCTTCTTTATTTCTTCTTTTGTTGCAGGTAAGGCAAACCAGTGAGGTGACCACCGACGACGAGACTCCTGTGAGGCTATGGAGGACTTGTAGGATGTAGTTTTGAGTTTTCGTTAAGTAGTGTCTTTATTTCTCTTACCTGTTGTACTCCGTTTCCGCTGAGTTTCGTGTTAAACTTTAGCATATCTCATTTTTTATTCGACGAATTAAAGTATGTTCTGTTTTGTTATCTCTTGTGTTCAAGCGTGTGTTTTTGCAGGTTGTCTGAGAACTCTGGGGGAACTGAGCCCAACCCGTTATTTTCTTTGTAGTTTGGAGGAGGCTGGGTACCCTTGTGAGCCCTTTTGAAGTGTTTTGTCCAGGTTCAGCTTTTGTAATTTTTTGGTTTGTCCAGGTTGCGAAGTTATGCTGCCGAATTTTCACGCGAACAGTACAACTTGGAAGTAATGCCCCGAGTGGGAAGTGTTCAAATTACGGGGCGTTACACATACACACATGCATAAGATCCCAAACATGCTCAATAAATGGTGATGCAATAATCATGTATGAGGTTCCAAACATGTTCACAATAAATGGTGATGCAATAATCATGTATGAGGTTCCAAACATGTTCACAATAAATGGTGATGCAATAGTCACAGTGATCATAAAATCAGATAGTACATTTTCACTCAAATAACGATGCAACATTCATGGCTCAAAGATTTTGCAAGTCCTAAAACCAAAAGAATTAAGTCTCAAGAAAACCAAAAGGAAGCTTATCCAAGAAGTGAAACAACTCGTGCCAAACAAAAATATGTTCAAAACACTCCAAATACTCATTATACAACTTGCAAAGCAACCATACACACCTAAAATTGGTGCAAAACGTCTAAATCGATGCTAAAATACGCTTTCAGACTAAGAACATATCACCACACTAATGTTTAACTCCAAAAATTACATCCAAAAGATCAAACCACACACTAATTGAGTAAAAACTCACATCAGCACGTCAACTACGAATTTCAGTTGAGAAATTTCTTGAATCCCTAACACTCCATATGTTCCACGCTAAAAAATGAGAGAGAAAACAAAAGAGAAAAGAGTTAGTGAGAGAGAGAAACGAAAGGAAATGGGGAAAATGGAGGGGGGAGCTAAGGGTGAGAGGGGGTTAATTTTTTTAAATTTTGTCGTTACTAACATTTATTATTAAAAAAAATGTGACAGGACATCTATAATATATTAAAAAATTATAATCTTTGAAAAAAATTAGACTATTGTCCATGTCAAGTGTTACATTTGCAAAATATATGACTTATAATTAATTATCAATAACTAATAAATTATATATTGTATTCTAGTCATAAATATCTATGATCTTTATTAAATTAATTTTTATTAATTATTAATTAAGATATAATTGGTTAATAAACTTCACACCACCCACACTCATTGACGTTTTTTTAGAATTTAATAATTCAATTAATATCTAAATTTATCCCTTCTTTGATTTACTAATTTATAAATTTTTCATGATAAATTAATTACAAATTATACTAAAAAACAATTAGTTATAAATAGTAGATTTGATTATCAATAATAAATATAAGGAATGCAAAAAGTTTTTTATACAACTTAATGTTTTTTTCCATTCAATTATAATTTGTTATAGATGTCGCCAGGTACCTGCGACGCGACCGACATCCTCAAAAGGGGAAGGTTTAAAAATGAGTCGTCACCAACCTTTTTTATGGTGTGATTGAGCACCAAAGTAAAATAAGACAACTTTTTTTAAAAAGATAAAAAAAAGAAAAAATGGTATGTGAAAACCAGATTTGGATTCGAGAGTTGTTTGTGTATGAGGAAGGTGTTAGCACCCCACAACACCTGTTTAAAACTGTGACCAAATTTAATCTTGAATTACAAAAATTTTAGAAGAAAAAAAAACTTATTTAGAAAAAAATGAGATTTTTAAAACAATGTCTTATTTTATCCCTCATTACTCCAATATTTGGAGTCGTGATCCCATAAAATAATTGGATGAAAAACCATCAATTTAACAATATTGAAATTATTTCTATTTTAAAAATAATATCAACTCAAGAATATGAGAAAAAATTTACAATTTCTCAAATCAACCATAGGATGGCCTCTTATGAAATGTTTTTTAAAATCAAAATTCATTTTTCTTGGAATCAAAAACTCAGACTTCCAAAGATAATGGTCTCTCACCAAAATCGGACTCCCAAATATTTCTAGATTTCGTCGTAGGAATTTTTAGGGAAAACAACCTTAAAAAAGAAAAATCACATTTTAAGAAAAAAAATTTTAAAACTTAAAAAAAAAACACTTTGGCTTTGAAACAACCTTTGTAAAAACAGAAAGAGAAATTTTAAAGAAATTGAGAAATAATTATACAAATAAAAAAAAGTTAAAAGAAATTGAAAAAAATATTGAGAAAAACCACGTAAACCAAGGTTACCAAAAAAAATCAAGAAAATCAAAATTAAGTCGGATAAGTAAATGTGATGAAAAGATAAATTAAAAATGTACAATAATTTATTCATAGCCAATAATTAAACAAACATAATATACAAATATGTTTAAATTTTATAACAAAAAAAATGTATTGGAATTAATATTGCACTTCAAAAAAATCAATTACTCACCTCAAGAAAATTATCGGTATAGTTTTTTTAATAGACAATAAAATTAAAACATTCAAAAAATCAAATATTAATTAACATGCATATAAGACTTGCACAACAATTTGAAAATGTACTAATAAAAACAAAAATATATATAAGTAAAAAAAAAGAATGAAGCTTATTATTGATAAATAAAAAAAATAAAAAGGAAAACCTAATAATAAAAAAAATCGATGTAAAAAAAATGGGAAATAGTGTCACTGACGTGACAATACATTGAAAAAAACTAAAAAAAAAAGGAAGAAGAAGAATACAAAACCTTGGGTTTGCCATCCACAATTAGTATATATATATATATATAAAGAATAAAGTAATAGAAAAGAAAATGAAAGAAAAAAAATAATACTCCATGTTTCAAACTTATCTTCTCCCACAAATTCCTCCATTTTTCTCTATGTACATTTTTGTATACCCAAAGTGAAGCTCTACTCGTTCAAGTATATTACACATCTTTTCTTTTGATTTCATAACATATTGCTTCTTTTTTTTTTCTCTCTCTCTCTAGTACAATAAACTTGATAGTTAAGATGAAGAAAAATGGAAATGGTAGATAAGTAGAAGAGATAAAAAAAAAAAAATAAAGGCAGTATCATAACAACCGAATCTAAGACAAAAATACACAAAGATAGGTAGAGACTCTCATTGTAGTCAAAGCAAAAAAAAAAAAAAAAGTAAAACTCGTTAAAAACCTTTACTCAACTATTGTTTTTCAGGGCTATTTCGAGAATGGAGGTGATGATCTAGAAGTGGGGATGAAAAACACAAAACTAACTTCTTGTTTTAGGTTCGGATCCTTGGGTCAATTACCTATCAAATGCAACTTCCAACTAAGCTTATCAAATGCAACCTCCAACTAAGCTAGAGTTGTTTTTGTTGTGCTATGGAATTTTTACAAATATCTCTCACTCTTTGTGGTTGTAGAAGTGTTTGGTTGTGAGGTTTGGTGGAGTTTTTTTTTTTTTTTTTAATGAAATTCACTGTTTTTTACTCTCTACCTCCTATTGTATGTGTGGTTGTGTGTTTGAGTATGGTTGAGAATAGTGTATTGGAGTGTAGAAGTAGGTTTTTTTTGTGTGTTTTTTCTCTCTTTAGGGTTGGAAAACAATGGCTTATAAAGCCAAAGTTCCTTCTTCTTTTAGGCAAAAAAAACAAAACAAGCAAATTTGTTCTAAAATGGGCCATTACAAGAAAGGAAGGATTTTGAAAAAAAAAAGAATTTGATCCTAAAAGCCCTCCATTTTTCTCATTTTCTTTTAAAAGCCTTATCTTCTCACACTTAGCAAAATTATAAACAAAAATGTCATAAACAAAGGTTAAACAAGATACTTGATTGATGATTAAAATAAGCAAGTAAGACAAAAATAGTTGGCTACAATAGAAATTCAAAATTTTAGTATGCCAAAAATCTTGTAACTTTTTATCACCTATTACTATAAAAATGACATTTCTTTCATCATTTTTTATCAACACACATTCACCAAATATTTTTTTATGGATTATACTTTCTTTATTTTTTGCTCTTTCATACATTGTTCTCAAATGCATGCCAGGATTAATTGGATTGAAGCTCTAACCATTGGGTGAGGCTTAGCAGCTGTGCTCACCGCTAGGCACCCAATGTGGTGAAACAATTAATTAAATGAAGAGGCCGTTATATTAAATGAACTTACACTTTTCTTTGAAAGAGCTAAAGAATTGGCTAGAGAGAGTATTACGATTTTTTCATCATAAACCTAAAAATATATTGATTATAAGATGCAAAATATGTATGTTTAAATTTTTATGCTCAATTCTAGCATATTGTATTTATAAGTGGATTTTGGACATGAATGATGCTATATAATGAGGCACCTATGAAGTTTAATTTTATGAATGTTATTTTCCTAAAAAAAAAAATTGTTTGCAACAATCTTAAAAGCATCTCAAGATATGTTGGTATCTATTCCTTTAGTATTTAGTGTATTGTTTTTATCTATATTGTATAATCTCAAAAGCATCTCAAGATGGAGGTTAATTATATTATTAAATTTCTAAAACAAGAAGTCATTTGAGAATTTGGAGTATTAAATTATAATATAAATGAAAAGTAAATTATAAATTATTATCGTCCATAATATATAAATAAAACTATAAAAGTAAAATCATATATCATAATATGTAGGTTTTATATTTTCGTTGCAATTATAAAACTCTAGTACTATGTTTACATAAATAAAGTAAAATAAAATAGCCAACAAGAACATAGCTCAACTGACATCAAGTAACACTTATGATCAAGAGGTCATGAGTTCGAATTCCTCACCCTTAAATGTTGTTGTACTAACAAAAAAAAAAAAGTAACATAAAATATAAATGATTTATAATCGAACTAACTAATACCATCTAAAATAAATTGTTAAAATAAAATAATTAACATGTTAAATCATTATGAATGAAAGGAATTATATAATTTTAGTTTTAAATGACATTATAAACTATTATGAATAGAGACGATTATAAATTTAGTTGTAATTATCATTATTAATGAAATAAAACAACAAATTATTAAAATTCTAATCATCGAAACACTGAATATAGAAATACCATAGTATAATATTGAAAAACTAAATATTATAGAGTGAGGTTTGTAAAATAACGCTATGAAGGAAAGAGTAGCAACTAAAGATAGGTCACTATGAAAAATTGCTCGTTTTTAAAAGTTGAACGACAATTATTAGAGATTTCAACTATTTTGTTTGCCAACACCATTGATATGTCATATAATTTGAATTTTCTCATTGTTACAGTCGGTTAAAGAAAATAAAAAAAACGGTCGGCAACCCACGCCTCTCCCTCCCTCTTTTTCCTCTCTCTTTCAGTTCTCTCACTCGTCTCCCTCTCATTGTAGATCTCTCTTCCTCTCTCACTCTCCCGAAGCTCTCTCTTTCCCCTCTCGCACTTTCGCAACTGTCTCTGCCGGCTGCAACTCACGTCGTGTCGTCCGAGTCGCCACTTCCTGCCCAACCCTTCGTCCCCTGTCGCTTGAGTCAAGACGTCGCCAACCGCCTGATCGAAGTTGTGTCAGATCCGCGAGACCCCACCCTTTGGTTTGGCCGGTTCGAGGTCCTTCAGCTCGAGTTTTGGCAAACAGTGCAGTTCCCTTGTGTAGATCGGGCCACGGGAGTCGGATCACGTGTTCACGCTACATCGCTCATGCATCGCCCGCTGCTGCCGGCGTCTGCGTGATCGCCTCGGTCCGTTCCTTAGCTCGTTTTGGATCTCCGTTGGGTGAGTTTTGCTCCGCATAAGTCTTTAGGGCCTCGTTGCGTTTCAATTTATTAACTTATGTGTGTGTTATTCGTTATGGGTTTTATTTTGGAAGTAGAAGCACTTTGGAGCACTCCGCATTTCTCAAGTTGCACGTTGTTGCTGGATTTTAGGTAAGTAGTCATTTCGACTATACTACCCTAAGTGTAGGGCTTAGGGGCACCATTGCATGCAATTAACTGATTAGAAATGGAATGATTTGGAACTTGGTAGTGAACCGTCAAGATAGTAGAACTAGTTGGTTCTGAACTTGTAGTAGAATGTTAGGATGTGTTGTTCGTTGTTGTGCCTGGGTTTTAAGTTCACTTGATCATGTTTGATGTTTATTTGTGCTGAAATACCAAGCATGTTAGATTGGAGTTTGGTTTGTCTGTTATTCCTTCGTGCTCTGGAAGTGATTTTATCTAGTAGAATCGATGTAAGCTTGTGTTGAGGATTCTGAGCATGCTAATGTGATTATGGATGTTTGTTCCCTCAAGTAGGGGCTCAATCGTTCTGTACCTATTTCTGTGGTAACTGGGGATGGACGTTTGTTCCTTCAAGGAGGAGCTTGATAGTCTCGTGCCTAGTTTTGAAGTAACCTGGGAAAGTGTTGTTTAGCCTTAGGATCGTAGTTAGCACAACTAGCCTTGTAGGCCAAAGTCTCTGTGTAACCCTTAGCAGGTTGAGACTCGAGGTTGGCGAGTTAATGATGTTATGGGATGTGATGGTTCGTCCCCCATCCAGATATGCGACTCGGGAAATGATTTCCAGAGTCATAGAGGGGATGGATACAATCCTTCTCCCTAGTGCAAACCTGGGAACGAGCCCGTGTCGATTGTGTGCGGTAGTACCACATTTGATGTTGATATGGGATGTGGTGGCCCATCCTCCATCCAGTTGTGCGACTCGGGAAATGATTCACAGAGTTATAGAAGGGTTGGATACGGTCTTTCGTCCTAGTGCAGACCCGAGAATGAGTCTTGTGGTCGATTGTGCCAACCTAGTTCAGAAGCTAAGGGTAGGACATGACTGAGAATCTGAGCAAGATTAGGGTCGGGGTGCATGTAGAAGTTGCGTGGCGGGCTAGGTGTCGTGTCTGGCTAGGTCTAAGGCATGTTTTTTTGTGTTATTTGTTCTTGGACGAAGTGGGTTGGTTACTGAGTATTTTATACTCACCCCTTGTTTTGTGTGTTTTTGGATGCAAGTAAGGCGAAACCTTGAGGTGGCCAGTGTCGGTGAGATCCTGCGAGGCTATGAACGACTTGTTAGGACTTAGTTGGTGTAACCTTGTTAGGAGCTTGTTTGTTTTCTTTATTTTCTCCATTGCACCTTATTTCTCTAAGTTTGGCTCCTTGCGTTGTTTCATTCATTTGTACCCTATATTCTGAGCATGTTATGTTTTGGGAGATCTTTCGTAATTGAAGCATGTGTTATGTGTTTCTGGTTGTCTGTGAACTCCAAGGGATTGGAGCCTAACCTGTTGATTTCTTTGTAGTTTGGTGGAGGTTGGGCACCCTTGTGAAACTGTTTTTGAAGTGGCTCCTTGTTCAGGTTCAGGTTCAAGTTAAAATTTTTGGTTTGTGCAGGTTGCGTCGTTATGTTGCCGAATTTTCGACGCGAGCGGTACAACTTGGAGTAACACCCCGAGTAGGAAGTGTTCAAAATTACGGGGTGTTATAGAATGATTCTTTCAATTTTTTAAAATTTTAGTACAATCGGGAGTTTCAATATGTTATACAATATTGCTCCCTAATGATCCTATTCAATCTACTTAAACCATATTTTCTAGTTCATGGTGGTTACCCATTTTCTTATTTAACCAATATATTTTTATTTATATATTTGAAGCTATAATAAATAATTGTATGGATCCATCAACCAAATATGTTTTAAATCGTTATTCAAATCATCCATTAACTAACATAATAACTAACATGAATTTTCAAAAATGGCTCATTGAAAAAGTCCATTAACCAAGCTACTCTTTCCATTTTAAAATTTTTATGACTATCCCTAATAAAAAATTGTCATAAAACAAATAATTAGTAAATTCTTATTTTACCAAGCATAATTATATTTGTATAAGAATATGGCCAAATAGCTACTTAAGAAAAAAAAAAGATTGTTCCATTAAAATTAAAAATAGTATATTTACGAATTTTAAAACTATTTAATTTATAGAATAGTTTTAGATTTTGAATTTAGTATTATATTTTTAAACATGTGGTTCATTTATTAACATTTTTAAGAAACAAAATATTATTGAACAAAATAGATTTAAAAAATACTTTTAAATCTTTATCAAAATTTTTAAAACTTTTGAGAAAGTAGTTTGATATTTTTAAAAATCTTAATAATGATTGAATTCAATCCTCGATTAAGTGAATAAACAAATTTTAATTTAAGTAAGAAAATATGAAAAACATCTATTTATTTATTTATTTATTAGTACATCAACAATTGAAGGTGAAGGGATTCGAACTCATGACCTATTGATTATAAGTCTTACTTGATGCCAGATGAACTATGTTTTTTTTGGCAAAAAAAATATATCTAATTAAAGTACCATGAAAACATAAGAACATAGTAAAATTAATTTAAATTAATTTTAAAAATTGTACTTATAATATTTTGTCCAAATCATTTACAAGTTAAATTAATTTTAAAATAAAAAATACACGTGCATTTGCACATGGTAATACACTAGCATAAATAAAAAACAACAAAAATAAATTATGTTCATTCATCTTCTCTAGAGACACAAAAGGGGTATTCTTCCAAAAGTTGTATAGTCACATACCTAGCCCTGACATGTATATATCGGTTTCCATTACAATTTTGGTATTCTATGATACCATAAGCTAAACCAAATAAGGGGGAGAGAAAAAAAATCGTCATAGATGGTTAGAGGCACTTTTTTTATAAGAAAAAAATGAAAATTTTTTCGTATTTTCGAAGTTGAGTTGATATATGGAAGAATATCTATATTTAGTATTTGAGACATAGAGAGGAACCAGTAGCAATGTCAAATAGGTATACGCATGCAAGGACTGGGATAATAAGCTGATCACATTGCTATGGTGTCACAGAATGTCAAAAGTTGTATATCACAACAGGGTTATTCTTCCATATATGGTCAATAATGAGCTAACATTGCTACCATTCTTCTCTAATGATTGTTTATGTCTCAAATACTAAATATAAATATTTTGAGAGAAGAAAATGAGGGAGGAAGAAAAACAAACCAGAAGAGAGAGAAGATTCAATGTTATGTAGGAAAAAAGTAGAGAAGAATTATTACATGGTCGTAGAGGTTGAAGAATGTTACAAAATTTCTCAAATTCTAACATTTTAAAATTTAATTATTAATTACAATCAAATGTAAATTCATAAGTTTTTAAACTAATTTATAGAAAGTAAATGAATATCATCTAACTTTTCACCTTCTTTCAAGTCTTATTAAAAAACTATTTTATCAATTTCAATATTAATTATGAATAAAAATATTACATATATATATAATTGATAATAAGTATGAGACTAATAAATTTAAAGATTATTGTATTTGACAAAAACTAAATGTGCACAACTAAAAGTCTAGTTTTGTTGGAAACTTTTTGCATTAAAATTTTAGTTTTTTAAGTACCATTAAAATTGTTATATTAATTTTAATTGATTAGCAATATATTAATATACTCAATTAAAGAAGATGGAAAAATTAAAATTTTTTAACCATCAATCCAATTAAAGAGGATAAAATAGTTTCAATATTAAATAATGAAATGAGGGACATATATGAAATTTCATTATTTTTCAAGATAGTAAAAGTTTTGAAAAAATAGTCCAAAAATGATTATTTCCATTAGTCACTTTTCAAGATAGTAAGATAAAATAGTAATTACTTGAAAAAACTATCCAAATAATATTATAAATACACATAACTATAATACATTTTAACATTATTTTAAATAAATTAAAGAAAATTATTTACACAAAAAAATTTATACAAATATATTTTACATAATAATAGCTTCCCCTTCTGCAAAAAGTTTAGACTATATCCCTCCTTTGTGAAAGATTTATATTAACCCTATTTTTTTTTAGTGATTATTTTATTTTGTACTTCTATAACTATGCTTTAACTTGAAAAGATTTCATTATTAATTATGAGATGTAGATGAGATTGACCTTTATTTAATTATATGTGGCTTGTGGATCACATTTAACTTTTCTTACAAAATAAAACATTGGTTGTGTCTAAGCTTATTGAAGGCAAAATTAATTGATGCAAAACCTATCATTGATGGTTCTACTCAAATGTAGGTCCCCACTATACAATTTTTTTTTTTTTTTGTTTGAGTGGGGGAGATTCATGATCAAGTTTGCCAAGGATATGTCTTAACCATACTATCCAACATTTAAATTAAACAAACTTGCTTTTATATATTTGATTTAAATCTATTTTATGTGTATGTTGAGATCTTTGCATATATAGTTAGCACTGAGGATGCTTTGTGGGATAAAAATGTGATATTGTTAATTTTTGGGTTAGATATTTTTTATGATGACATTAAGCCCTTCTATTTAACTTACAATGAAGCTTAATTTTTAAAAACTAAAAACAAAAAATCAAATAGTTATGAAATGAGGCCTAAAAAATAAGGTAACATTGTTGTCTTGATAAACATTGAGAATATCATATGCATGGATCAACAATTAATAAAACTTCTAATATTAATATTTTTCTAAACTAATTAGGATAATATTGTTTCTCAATTAATCATTATGCTCGATTATTTCATTCAAATAAAATTTTTAGTAAATTCTATATATAATTAAGTTTCTATATAATTAATTTAGTCCCTGATTACCTTTATATGATTAAAATTTTTTTGAGACAACTTCCCAAGTGGAGAAAGAATTGGGAAATCTTTTGAGTGGAAGAAGCAAGAAAAGATTACCTTGTGTCTTTGCAGACAATAACTATTGAAAGGAAAAAATAAATAAATAAATAAAACGTAAGAAGACAGAGACCGGACAATTTTATGTCTAAAGATTAGAATATTAGTAGTAAACTTTATATATTTTTATATTACAAATCTTGCACCTTTTTTTACAAGAAAATCTTGCACAATTATTGCACACTTAACTTTGATGTCGTTTTTTAACATTAAAAATAAAGTTAATGTACTGAGTTTTTTCCCCTCTCCCCGGGTTGAGAGTGCAGCTCAAATTTTACATATTTGGCTACAAAAGAAAATATCATAAGTACAACATCGATAAGTGAGAGACAACATCCAATGAAACTTTAAATTGGAGGACTTAAATTTATATAAAATTAAAATTAGTGGTATATAATCTAATTCAATTTTTATGGTTTACTGAAATTAAGAAACTGAACTTTGAAAGTATAGAGACTAAAATAAAATAAACCATAAAGTATATGGATGAAAATGAAATCTTAATATAATAGTTTATATATTTTGATGTAAGAAATATGATTAAATTTTTTTACATAAATATATGAGAAAAAATTGCAAATAATAAGTTTTTTTTTTCATAAGGATTCCTAGAATCATATTTTCTTTTATGTAATAAACTTTTAAAAATACTTTTCTAAAAATTAAAAAAATATTTGCATTCATTTTTATTTATATGTGATACCAAAAAGAAAAATATATTCTTAAAAAATAAATAATTTTATGAATAGATTACAACAAAAAAAAAATGAGCGAAAGAGAGCATAAATCAACTCGCATATCAAATCCTACTTAAAAAAATAAAAAGTATGAAATATTTCTTTAATTAGATATATTTAAATTATTTACAAGAGGTGAAGAAATATGATTTATTGTACTAAAAAAGGAAATGTGATTTATTCGATTTTTTAAAAATATAATTTGAAGTAGTAAGAGCTTTTATTTTTATTAAGTGAAATATATATAATAAAATGTAAAATTATACACATATTCTAAAAGACAAGCTGGATATTGAACTTGGGTGTGTTGAAAAAGAAGGAAAAATCAAGAGGGGCTTGCCACTAGGCCAAGATAAAATTTTAAAAGTAGTTATAACATTTTATATATAGAAATGAAGCTTCTCCACCCTCTGGGCCCTTTTTAAATCGCTCCTGACAGCATCTCTATTACTATTAGATTTTTTAGATAAAATCTAAAGCAAAGTCATGAAGACACATGTCTAAAGTATGCAATATCATATATTATTGTCTCTAAAACTTTCTTTTAATTTTTTTTTTGTTTCACTTCAAACAAGAGGTTAAGAGAGATTAGTCGAGATTTTAATTGGTTGAGCTATATATGCTCAAATAGCTATTGAGGTCGGAGGTTCAAATCTCTACCCTAGACATTTATTATACTAAAAAAAGCACTTTTATTATAGTATTAATAATAATGAAAATGTCCAATAAGAGTGCAATTTTTTAAATCACAAAAATCAATAATTTAAACAACAAGTAGGAGAAATCATACATGAAGCTTTCTTGGTACAAGAATAGTATACTTTTTGTTTTATACAAATTTATCTTATTTAATTTTTAAATGTTAATCTTGAAATGGTTGAACTCAGAAAAAAATATTATCTTAAAATTTGTTGCACTTAATTAACTTAAACTTGTCGAGTTAAATTACTTTTTAAAATCTTGTGCCTTATAACCTAAGTTTTAATTTGGTAGAGTTATATTATCATTCTAATAATTTCTTTCATTAGAGCTAATTATTCATGTGGGCTGTTTGTGAGGAATACATGTGATAATTTATTTGTAGATTATTCACACTTAATTTGGAATAGTTGCAGCTTTTAAAATAACTAACAATTACTCAGGTGTGATATATACCTGCATTTATGAATTTTATAATTTATTATATTATTTATTATCTTCTTCTTTGAAAATGTTTGAAAATGTTTAGGGTAAATGTTGAAAATTCAAATCTTGCTTTTATTGTAAATCATGCTAATTTATTTTATCAATATTTTTTTGTTAGCCACAAATTTAAGTATTATTGAAATAGCTTCTACCAGTAATTATGGGTGTGTTTGGTTCATAGTTTAGATTTGGATGAATTTGGGTTCTAAATCCAAACCCATATTTAGAGCAAGGTGTTTAAAACTCTTGGTTTTGGAACCCAACCCCATGGATTACAACGGTGCAATCCCATGGAACTTATTTCATGTTTTACTCCTCCATTTATCGACCACTTCGACAACTCTGGTGAAAACTTCGACGACTACTGACAACGATAACTCCGACGATCACAGCGGCAACTCGGCCACCGCTGACGATTGTCTCTGGCGACCACTTAGTTTTTCATTTCCGACGACCATTTCGACAACAACTCCAGTGACAACTCCAACAACCACCTAACAACCATCGACAACAACAACTCCAACGACCATACCGACAACTCGACCACAACCGATGACTACCTCTGACAACTACTTGATTTTTTAACTCTTCAATTTTTCGTTTTCCATTTTCGGTGACCACTTCGACAACAACTCCGATGACAACTACGACGATCACCGACAACGATAACTCCGATGATCAAACCAGGGACTCGACTACCACTGACGGTTGCCTCTTGTGACCACTTGGTTTTTCGTTTCCTCTTCCATTGTCGTTTTCATTTCCGGTCACCATTTCAATAACAACTCCAATGGCAACTCCGACGACTATTGACAACGACCACACCGACAACTTGCCACCACTGACGACTGTCTCAAGCGACCACTTGATTTTTCATTTACAACGCCCTGATCTTCGACAACAACTCTGATGACCATTGACAACGAAAACTCTAGCAGCCACCTCATCAACTCAACCACCCCAACAACCCGACAATCTAGTCAATTTTTTAAAACGTTAAAATAAAACTAAAAAATGGCTACTAAACAATTTTTTGCATAATAGCATGCAAATATACTCTTAAAACCTTTGAATTTTGTGAATTTTTTACAAAAAAAAAGACAATAGAATAACTTGGTATTTTTTATTTTTTTCTTAATGTACACTCAAATGACTCAATTTTGTAATTTCTTTTTTAAAAGTTAGAAAAAAAATGAAATATTTTTTTCTTTCACAATGAGTGTTATGTCCTTTGGTTTCATGTCAATTACAACGTTTTTGGACTGTGTATCTGTATGTGTGAACACGTGGTAGGGGTGTTCAAAAAACCCAACAACCCGAAGAACCCGAGCAACCCAACCCAATTCTACGGTTTTGGTTGGTGTTTGGGTTGGGTTGGGTTCAAAAAAATAAAAACTTAATGAGTTTCGCATGTACCCCTCTTCCTCGGGTACAATACTTTCATACCCTCTTCCTCGGGTACAATACTTTCATATTCTCAGGATCCCTCTCATTCAGATGTGGACTCGGTTCATTCATGTACCCCTCTTCCTTAGGCGTCACATGCCCACCAGCTTCCGCCTTGGTTCGTCCCCGAACCACATCTTACTGGGAGAGGGTTCTTCTCTGATACCATTTGTAACGCCCCAGGCCCAGGATCTCCTGCGACCTGGCTGCATCACTATATCATCCATGACTGCTTGTAAGAGTGAAGACATGCTCCCTAGGAAAATTCTCAGGAGGTCACCCAACATAGGATTGCTCCAAGCCAAGCACGCTTAACTGTGGAGTTCCTATGATTGAGCCACTGAAAAGGAAGGTGCACCTTGTTGGTATAGGTAGTAGCTATCAATTCTTTTAAGCTTTTTCTCAACTATACTTTCATATCCTCATGGTCCCTCGCATGTACCCCTCTTCCTCGGGTACAATACTTTCATATCCTCAGGATCCCTCTCATTCAGATGTGGACTCGGTTCATTCATGTACCCCTCTTCCTCGGGCGTCACAACAACTATATGTACATATATTTATTTTAATTTTATAATTATTTTTAGATTATTTATTCTTCAATAACTTTTTAAAATAAGTTTTTGAGTCTTTTGGAAGGTAAAAAATCATAATATAAATTAAAATGGAGTTGCTAATCTAAATTCAATATTAATATTATATATATATATATATATATATTTATATATTTATATATTTTACAAATCAACATTTAACTTTTTTAAAAAATAAAATTTTAAGTATATAACCCGATCAACCTGAACTGGGTTGGGTTTGATCACTTAATAAGGATTGTTTGGGTTGAAGATATTTACAACTCGAATAGTTGGGTTAGGTCTAAAAGGTACTTCAACCTGACCCAATCGAACCTACGAATACCTCTAACTCGTGGCATGCTATGTTTTTTTTGTCTGAATGCTAAAAATTGTTCTAAATGTTTAAAACTCTTTTTTTTTATTCCTCAACTACAACATAAACTGAAAGCTTCATTGAAAAATTACATAAAAAATTGATCCATTGTTAGACAGTAGATTCTACAATTCACATAAGAACCACTACAAAATTTGGAAGGAAAAATAATTAAAAAAAAGTGAAACAAAACTGTACCAAATCCAGAGTATAGAAAACTACACCCTAAACACAACTTTCTGATTCTCAGGCTTCAGAACACTGCACCTCAAATACAACTTTCTAATTCTCAGACATCTGAACATTGCATCTCAAACACATTTTATGATTCCCGAACTTCAGAATCTCTCACGACAAACCCCCAGGCTTCTGATTCTCAAGATTCTGATTTCAAACTTGCGCTCAAAACAACCTCTTTAAATTTATTTTAGAGTTGTATGATACATTGCAATCTCCCTCTAAGAACAGAAAATCAAATAGGTAATAAGTAGATAATACATAATTAATTCCAAGCTTGTATAGATCCAATTTAGTTATTTTTAGAATTTTTATGAAATCATGCTTATAACAGATTTTTCAAAGCAATCATTGAATTTTTTTCAATAAACCTAAGTTCCTTAATTTTAAAATTGGGGTCGGAATCTAGTACCATCACAATTTACAAGTTAAAAAACAATCTTTTCTCAACTGAACAAAATATCATATTTCAAAGTTTATCTATCACATCTATATATAAATAACTTTGGTATGTTATGTATTTAGGTTATCCTCACTAACAATAATAGGGCTGAAATCTACTAACTTTTTTTTTTTAATATGAAAGCTACTAATAGTATTTTCATTAAAAAAAAAATACTAATGAAAATAAAATTTCTAAAAATGGGGTAAGTTTTGATAACATTTTTGTTTGTTGTTTCTCTTTTTTCTTTTCTTTTCTTTTCTTTTCTTTTCTAATTTTCTTTTTCTTTTTGTTTTTAGTTTCTAGTTTCTCTTTTCTAATTAAAAAAAATAGAGCGCATTTGGTAACTGTTTTCTTTGTTCCTGGTTCTTTTTTATGGAGAAAAAAAAAACAAATAGAAACATTGTTTGGAACCCTTTATTGTTTCTTTTTCTCTAAAATTTTAAATTAAAAATATAAAAAATTCTATATGAAAATTAGTTTTTAAAATTAAATATAAAATTTTTTAATCTATATTTATATTTTCAGATATTTATTATTCTTATTTATGTTTTAGAAAAAAATTGAAAAAAAAAACAACAGAATTGTGGTTTCCAAATATTGGAAACATTTCTAAAAAATACAACAAGAAACCTGAATAGTTATCAAACCCTTCTGTTTTTCAAAAACTAAAAACAAGAAACAAAAAATCAAACTCATTCGATCTATGGAAGCTAAAATATGAAAATCACAAATATGATCCAATCATTTACATTTATTCCAAACGTGATGCATGAAGATTTCCTTCTCCCCCTTTCATTCAGAAAAAAAATTATTTTTTTTAAAGACTTCCTTCTCCCTTTTTGGCATAAAATAAATAAAAAACCCACCAAATTTAAGATCAATCCATAAGATATGGACCCACGTTTACGGCTTGTTAGCTAAAGCTCTAACTCAGCCAGCCAGCTAGTACACAATATTCTTTTATTGAGACAAAAAAGACACGGCGTTTTCTGTAGTTATGGCTTGGCCTTCAGCTTTGTCTCCTTCTTTCTTCACTTCTCAAGAGCTATAAATAAGAGAGGGAAATAAGAGAAAATGGCACAACAATCAATTTATCTTCTTTCTCTTAACCTAATTTCCAATTCCAATTCCTTTGTTTGTGAAATATAATCATGTCTCTTCCAGTTCCAATTGCTCCATTGGTTCATCCAAAACTTTCAACGGCCACAAAGGACGACCAAAGTGTAAGACACTTGTCTGATGAGACAGTGACAAGCCACATTTATACTAAACATCGTGAGGACGACAGTGTCAAGAACATCGATGTCGACAATTACATTGCACTTGTCGAAAGTATCATCACAACTGCTGACCGAATCACCGAAACTGTTACTCAAGTACCCATTATTTCTATATATATATATATCATCATCATCTTTTTTCTTTTTTCTTGTAATTAATTAATTACTTCTATCGTTTTTAGTTTACATATTATGATGATCTGTAACAAATTAAAAATTTCAGGGCACCGAAGGGCGTTTGATATTCTCAGATGATTTCTTGAAGGTCAATGCTGTCGATCCTCCACTTTGTAGCCTTCACAAAGTTTCAAGCCAGGTCTCTCAAGAAAAAACCATATGCCAATTTATTTTATTAGTGACATACATATTTAATATATTATTTGGACAGCAATGATTATTATTTATGTTTTTATTTGGATGAAATGAATGTATTTTTTATTTATTTTTTCAGCTGGCTTGCAAAGCTCCAGGGATAGAACAAGCACACAAAACAACATTAGAGATTCTTGATATATTGGTAAGTTATCCATGGGAGGCGAAAGCAGTGCTAACATTGACTGCTTTTGCGACTGAATATGGAAACATATGGCATCTCAATCATTATTCATTGTTGGATCCACTTGCAAAATCACTTTCAATGATCAAACGAGTCCCTTTGTTGAAGAAGCAATTGGACTCTATCAAATATCGCCAAGTGCTTCTTAGTCCCAACAGTTTGATCTACAGTTGCTTACGAGCTATGAAATACATTTCCCAACTCAAGAATTTCTCCAAATATGATATTAAAGAACTCTCTGAGTTATCTTCTGTCCTTCGCCAAATTCCTTTGGTTTCTTATTGGATTATTCACATTATTGTTGCTTCCAGAATTGAGATTTCAAGTTACTTGAATGAGACTGAGTAAGTATGTAGTCTCTCATTAATTCTTTCAAATCACTTTTACATGTTTATTGAATCAATTAATTAACTCACTGATTTTGTGGCAATATTTATAATTTGAAGGGGTCAATCACAAAAGTATCTGAACGAGTTGGCCGAAAAGATCAGCTTTATACTGAATACACTTGAAAATCATCTCAACATCATTCGAGAACAACAAGGTAAACTTTCAAACATATTTATAATAAAGAGATATAGCCAAATGTCTTTCCGCATATCAAAGAAAATAGAGAATATTAATTTTCCTTCTAAGTTAAAACACATGTTTCAAAAAACCATATGGACTAAATTAGAGGCAAATCCACATATGAATTAGGAGGGGGCATATGCCCCACCATCAAACAAAATTATTGTGGTTGAACCATATGTATATTGAGATTCATTACATTAAAAATTCCAAAATAATCCTATGTGTTTTCTTTTATATAATGGATGCAGAGGAGATTGATCTTTATAGATGGCTCGTGGATCACATTGATAATTTCCCCACTGAGATAACATTAGTTGTGCCTAAGCTTATTGAAGGCAAGGTTGAGGCAAAGCCTTTCATAGATGGCTCAACTCGATCGCAGGTCCTTGCTATACAAATTTAAATTTATATATAAATATATGTAGTAGAAACAAACATTTTCTTTTTGTATATTTGATTTAGATCTATTTAACATACATTTGAGATATATATATATATATATTATGCCTATACAGGTTAGAGTGGAAGATGCTTTGAAAGACAAGAATGTGATCTTGTTAATTTCTGGATTAGATATCTCAGATGATGATATTAGAGCCCTTCATTTAGTTTACAATGAAGTGAGTAAGGAGGATAAATATAAGATTATTTGGATCCCAGTTATCCCAGAACATTCACAAGAAGAATTAGAAGAAGCTCGAAAGAAATATGAGCATATAAGCTCTTTCATGAAGTGGTACATTGTCCCATTCACTACAAAAATTGCAGGTTGGAGATATCTCGAGGAAAATTGGCAACTTAGACAAGACCCATTAGTTGTTGTTATGAATTCAAAATCAAGGGTTGAATTTTCAAATGCAATCCATTTAATCCGAGTTTGGGGAACTGAAGCTATTCCATTCACAAATGGAAGAACGAATGCTTTATTGGGAAAGAATTGGCCTGAGTCCACTCTTTTAAAATTTATTGATCAACCAAGATTGCAAAGTTGGGTAAGTAATTATATAATTATCTTTTTTCATTAATTCCTTTCATTTATATATGTGTGTTGACATATAAAATAATGATTCTATATATATTTGTTAGGTGAATCAAGAGAGAAGCATCATATTTTATGGAGGAAAAGATACAAATTGGATCCAACAATTTGAAGAGAAAGTAGTAGAAATTAAGAACGATCCATACATAAAAGAAAAAGGAAATACATTTGAAATTGTACGTGTGGGACGAAATATCAAAGGAGAGAATGATTTTACCCTTACACCTCGTTTTTGGATCACACAATGGGGTTACTTTGTAATCAAGAGTCAATTAAAAGGTTCAAGCGCAGCTGAAACAACAGAAGATATTTTACGATTGATATCTTATGAAAATGAAAATGGTTGGGCAGTTTTAGCAGTTGGTTCAGCTCCATTGCTTGTAGCTCGTGGCAATTTGATTTTGGGAGTGCTCGAAGATTTTAACAAATGGAAAAGGAATTTGAACATTAAAGCCTTCCCTGATGCATTTAGAGATTACTTCAACGACTTAAATCTCAAATTTCATACTTGTGAAAGAATGACACTTCCTGGATTCAGTGGTTGGATTCCGATGATAGTAAATTGTCCTGAATGTCCTCGCTTTATGGAGACTGGTATAAGCTTCAAGTGTAACCATGGCCGTCCTGAGCTGTGTTAATATCAAACAAAAATGTTGGGCATATTATGTGCTTTATATAATACTATTATGTACTACTACTACTAAATAATATGAGGAGATCCGAGTACTGCATCTTATTGTATTATTTATATCAAGTTTGAGCCTATTTGGCTACACATACACTGATTATTTCATATTGATGGAAGCTTGGTTGTTTTTCTTTAATTTCTCTTCTAGTTACTTTTTAGACAAATTACTTTTAAAAGATGTTTCTCCGTTTGGAAAGAAAACGTTTATTACTACCATTCAAAACTACCAAAGGTGTTGGCATTTAAATATCCTTTGCTCTTAAAATATTTTAGTTAAGCTCACTAAGATTAAATAGACCTGAAAAAAACAAATAGTTACTTTAAGTTGTGACACCTGTGTTAATAAATAAATAAATGAAATGTAAAACAAAAAGGTTTTACACCTGCTTAAAAATTTTAACACCTATTTCTACATTTTGGTACTTCAAAATAATAATAATAAATAAATGAAAGGGGGAAATATATTTCCATGGCTTGACTTGAAAATTGGAGTGAAGGTAATAGTTGAGTTGAAAGAGGGGAAACTTGGTGAAAATCCTGGAGTTTAACAATTGATAGGATTGAAGAGGGTTATTTGTATGTTGAAATTTCAAGCACTTAAAGAAAAAGAAAAGCAAAAAAAAAAAAAAATGAAGAAGAAGAAGAAGAAGAAGGGAATGAGAGGAAAATGAAACTTTTATGGATGAGAATTTAATGGAAACTTATTTTAGAATTATGGTTTTAATTACTTGATAATTAATTTAAGATTAAGATGATGAAAATTATATATGGTTAACTCATGAGTTAAGGAGAAATTAAATTCTTGGGTAATTTAGTGTTGTTTGTTGTGCACTCTAATTTGGGCATTAAGGGGCCGATTATTAAGCCTGGGCAAAATTATGATTTTAAGTCAAGAGATTGGAACCATTTACAACCCGAATAAACCTCACTCCTAGTAGATTGTGAGTGATTTATTTTACTAAATATTTTTTACTGAATAGCTAGTATTATGGAGTTCCGAAAAATCTATAACTATGTATGATTAGAGCAAATGTTATTAGATAGATTTTTCATAAATAATCTTATTATTTTAGCTGAAAGGTATCATTTGAAAATCTCTGAAGATCATGAAATGTTTTAGAAAAAACTTATTTCTTGTCATGGTTTGAGGTTTGTGAAATGTTGTTCTAGAAAGAGTATTGTTGAGAAATAAAATTTTAAACGTGTAGCATTTAGTGTGGCGTTTTATTATTTGCAACATCTTTAAGTTATTTGAGTTATTAGAATTATGAGTTACGTGTTTTATATGAGTTAGGAGAGTTAAGTGCATTGATGCCATTTATACCTTTTTGACAAATCGTTAGGTTTTGTAAGCCTATATAAAGGCATGCTTATTTGAATGAAAAATATCTCTTTTCATATCTTGTCCTCCACATTTGCTTCTAACAAAGTGGTATCAGAGCCTAGTTAAAAAAATTGAGAGAAAAACAAAATGGCTAACGGTGGGTTGAGTTCCCTTCAATAATCGATGCTTACCAAGCTCAACTATGATAGCTGGAGCATCAAGATAAAAGTGTTACTAGGAGCACAAGACATGTGGGAGATCGTGGAGAATGGTTTCCAAGAGTTGGAACCTGAAGCCAATCAAGCGCAAAGAGACGCATTAAAGGAGACAATAAGGAAGGGATAAGAAGGCCCTATTTATCTTGTACCAATCAGTGGACGAAGATACATTTGTGACCATCGCTAATGCCGAGACATCAAAGGCGGCATGGGATAAACTTCAATCGACTCATAGAGGAGCCGATCGTGTGAAAATTGTACGGTTGCAATCTTTACGTGGTGAGTTTGAATCATTACAGATGAAAGAAACGGAGGTGATAGCAGAATATCACACAAAAGTAATGACTGTTGTAAATCAATTAAGACGGAACGGTGAAGAAATTACTGATATTCGTGTCATGGAAAAGATTTTACAGAGCCTAAATACTAAGTTCGAGATTATCACCACTACAATCGAGGAGACACAGGATCTCGATAATATGACAATTGAACAATTTATAGGCTCGTTGCAAGCCTATGAGGAGAAAAAGAAAAGAAAGATGGAGCAAACGGAGACCATTGAACAACTTCTCAAACTCAAACTCAAGGAGGAGAATAGTCGTGGACATGGAAGAGATCGCAGTGGTCGAGGCCATGGTGGAAAAAGGTGAAACCCACACCGATATTTCTCAAAATTCTTGTGTATCCTCAAGAGGAAGAGGAGGTCGAGGTCGTGGAAGACGTGGTGGAAGGTTCAAGAGAGATAAATCTCAGGTAAATTGTTATCATTGTAATAAATATAGGCATTATGCAAATGAGTGTTACTCATCTCAATCATAGTCGATCGATCGAAAGAATCAGGACCGGTAAAATGCTGAGACATCAAAAGCCCATCAAGGGCAATCTAATTATGCGGAAGAGAATGAGACCTTATTTATGGTGTCAAAGGGAGAAGAAGAGAGTCGAGATACTATGTGGTATCTTGACAGTGGAGCCTCAAATCATATGTGTGGAAAATGCGAGATGTTTGCGGAGTTGAACGAGATGGAGAAAGGTAATATTGCCTTTGGAGACAATTCTTTGGTCGCCATCAAAGGAATAGGTAAAATTCTCATTCGGTTAAAAAATGGAGAAAATCAATATATCTCTAATGTTTATTACATTCCTAATATAAAAAATAATATATTGAGTGTAGGGCAATTGTTAGAGAAAGGTTTTGAAGTTCAAATGAAAAGCAATTGTTTGTATTTGAGGGATAATCATGAGAAACTTGTTGCTAAAGTTTCCATGACAAAAAACCGAATGTTTCCTTTGAATATATGTAATGATGTTCCAAAATGCTTGAAGACGTGTTATGAGGTTCTCTCTTGGCTATGACATCTACGGTTTGGGCACCTCAATTTTGGAAGTCTAGAAAATTTGTCAAAAAAGAAGATGGTGCGAGGTTTACCGCACATTCACAAGCCGAATCAAGTTTGTGAAGGTTGCCTACTTGGAAAACATCATCGAAGTAGTTTTCAAAAGAGTCTATGACAAGGGCCAAGAAACCTCCATAACTAATTCATGCTGGCGTGTGTGGAATGATCAAACCGGAGTCTCATGGTAAAAGTAAATACTTCCTTCTCTTTATTGATGATTTTTCTAGAAAAACGTGAGTGTACTTTTTAAAGAAAAAATCGGAAGTATTTGAAATCTTCAAAAGATTTAAGGCACGTGTGGAGAATGAAAGCAACCTTATAATCAAGGCCATGAGAACCGATCGAGGTGGTGAATTCACATCAAATGAGTTCAAACAATTTTGTGATGAGAAAGGCATCTGACGTCCATTAGCAGTGCCAAGGACACCACAACAAAATGGCGTGGTGGAGAGGAAGAATCGAACAGTCTCGAACATGGTAAGAACCATGCTAAAGACGAAGAACATGCCGAGGGAATTTTGGGCAGAGGTCGTAGCATGTGCGGTCTATTTGATAAATCGAGCCCCAACCAAAAATGTGCTTGACAAGACACCTCAAGAAGCATGGAACGGAAGAAAACTCGAAATTGGTCACTTCAAGGTGTTTGGGAGTATTGCATATGCTCATGTGTCGGAAGAAGAAAGGACCAAACTCGACGATCGAAGCAAGAAACTCATCTTCATCGGCTATGATTCAAGTTCAAAGGGTTATCGCCTTTACAATCCTTTGAATGGGAAGGTAATTATTAGTCGTGATGTTGTTTTTGATGAGGAAGTTTCTTGGGATTGGAATATACAGGAGGAAGAGTATGATTTCTTTTCATACTTTCAAGAACACAATGAAAATGAGCCAACTGGAGATGAAATGAGTGAAGTTTTGACCATTCCAATGCCACCACATTTGTCAAATTCATCATCATCTGAAAGTTCATCCAGCGATTCAGAGAACAAAGTTGGTCCAAGAGCAACTCGAAGCCTACGGGAACTTAATGAGGTAAATGAAAATCAAGATAACATAATTCTCTATTGTCTTTTTGGTGATTGTGAACCCATTAATTTCCAAGAAGCCATTGCAAAAAAAAATTGGAAGGATGCAATAGATGAAAAAATTCGAGCGATAGAAAAAAAAAAGATACATGAGAGTTGACCAAACTTCCAAAAGGACACAAACCGATCGGAGTGAAGTGGGTGTACAAGACAAAGAAAAAAGCCAATGGTGATGTTGAGAGGCACAAGGCAAGACTAGTGGTGAAAGGGTATAGTCAACGACATGACATCAATTATGATGAGGTATTTGCCCCTGTTGTTCGCCTTGAAACTATTCGTTTGATTATTGCTTTGGCAGCTCATAATCATTGGAAGATACATCAAATGAATGTCAAATCGACATTCTTGAATGGAATTCTTGAGAAAGAGGTCTATGTGGAACAACCATTAGGTTATGAGAAGTCAATGGTGAAGAACAAAGTGCTTCGATTGAAGAAGACTATTCATGTCTTGAAGCAAGCGCCAAGAGCATGGAATTCAAAGATTGACAAGTACTTTCAAGATAAGAAGTATATGAAGTGTCCTTATGAGCATGCCCTCTACATAAAAATGCAAGTTGAAAACATACTAATCATTTGTTTATATGTTGATGATTTAGTATTTATCAGAAATAATCCTAGCATGATTGATGAGTTCAAAAGAGAGATGGAAAAAGAGTTTGAAATGACGGACATTGGTCTCATGAGTTACTATCTTGGGATTGAAATCAAACAAAGTGAAGATGGGATCTTTATATCCCAAGAGGGTTATGCTAAAGAAGTGCTAAAAAAGTTCAACATGGATGATGCTAATCCGGTTGGAACACCAATGGAATGTGGAGTCAAAATCACCAAGCAAGGTGGAGGAGTGAAAATAGATTCTACATATTTTAAAAGCCTGGTTGGAAGTTTGAGATACTTGGCATGCACAAGACCAGATATTTTTTATTCGGTTGGAATTATTAGTTGATTTGTGGAATAGCCAACAACAACACATTGCAAAATGGCAAAAAGGATACTTCGCTACATCAAAGGGACGATTGAGTATGGTTTATCTTATGTCTCTTCTAGCAATTTTGATATTGTTGGTTATTGTGATAGTGATTGGAGTAGTGACTTGGATGATCGAAAGAGCACTACATGGTTTGTGTTTTTTATCGGTGAAACAACATTCACATGGATGTCAAAGAAGCAACCCATTGTCACATTATCAACATGTGAGGGGGAGTATGTCTCGGCAACTTCATGTGTATGTCATGCAATTTGGTTAAGAAACTTAGTGAAGGAGTTGAAGTTTCAAATGGAAGGTCCAATGGAGATTTTTGTTGACAATAAATCGGCCATTGCCTTAGCTAAAATTCCGGTATTTCATGGGAGGAGTAAGCACATTGATACTCGTTTTCATTATATTTGAGATTGCATTACGAAAAAAGAAGTAGAACTCAAATATATCAAGTCACAAGACCAAACGACAGACATTTTCACAAAACCCCTCAAGTTTGAGACTTTTATCAGAATGAGGAGATTACTTGGTGTAACAAATCAAGTTTAAGTGGGGTGTTGAGAAATAATATTTTAAACGTTTATTTGTAGCATTTAGTGTGACGTTTTATTATTTGCAACATCTTTAAGTTATTTGAGTTATTAGAATTACGAGTTATACGTGTTTTATATGAGTTAGGAGAGTTAAGTGCATTGATGCCATTTATACCTTTTTGACAAATCATTAGGTTTTGTAAGCCTATATAAAGGCATGCTCATTTGAATGAAAAATATCTGTTTTCATATCTTGTTCTTCACATTTGCTTCTAACAAGGATGACTTCTAAAATGTTTCGAGAATTATAAGTATAATTTTCAAAATGGTTGAAAATAAAGAGTTTTATGTTGAAAGTGGTTTTCAAACCATTAGATCTTATGTACCCATAGATTGTGATTATTTGTATGCTATATGAATGTATTTTTGTAGTATACCAAGAGGAAAAGAAGTCTTTGGGACTCACTCTAGCATACATATAGGTTTTGGGTCGTGTATTAGGGTATTTTTAGTCCTTTGGGGGGAGCTCTGCAATTTGTATTGAGATTACTCTACACCAGTATGACAAAGATTTGGGTACATATTTGGTGATGAGTTTTGCTGGCCTATCATTTCATGTTTTTTTTAAATTATTGTTGAAGACTTCTCTAATGTTTTATTTATCTTGTGAAATTAATTGCTCTTAATTTGTAATGTTCTATTGAGTTTTAAATCTCGTAGTATAAAAGAGTTTTTGCTAAAAGTTATTTTCTTATTAACTCACCACTTACTGAGCTTTGTTAATTAGCTCCTCTTTTCTTACTAATTTTTTTCACCAAGTAGCAATTGAGTTTCTAACCAGCCTACTTAAGTTGATATTTGCTACTAGTTCTAGTGGATTGAATTCCATTTTGTGTCCATACTTACAGATGCTATTTTTGTAACTGAAGATGGCCTAGCACGTTTGGATGACTTAGTACTATTTTTGAGATTTACATTGGTTGTAAATTTGAAACCTACATGTCTATCTATTAATAGGTTTGTCAAGTTGTGTTTGACTTTTTGAAATGATTGTTGGTTGTGTGCATTAAGGCACACTTGGTAGTAGTGTTGGAGTTTGGACATATTACTTTTGGAGTGAATATATTCCTTTTCAGGTGTGTTTTATCCAATTTCCAGAAACTCTACCAGAATTTTTAGTATTTTTCAGAAGAAAAGTTTGATTAGCCACTTGTTTAAAAATTGTCTTTAGTCTTTATAAGTTCAACAATGGATTCAACAGTTTAGTTGGAATATATTGTATGTTTGTCATGATCTAGGTTGGATATGGTAATCTCGGGCGACTCTGGGTCATGTGTTAGTTACACATGAGTTCTTATTTTTAGTACAACAAATTCATGTATTTAAAATCTGAACATCTGATCTCAAGGGAAGAAACACATGTCAAGTATGGTTGAACTATATGCTCACTCTGACTATTACACTTGAGTTTGAACTTCTTTATTTCTTATTATTGTAGTTTTAAGTTGTCATATGAAGCAAATTAGCATTGGTTAAATTTTAATTTTAAGCCTAAAAAATAAAATTACAAGTTTGTAAACTTAAATAAATTGGTTGTGATTGAGTTATAATGAGCAAAATCGGCATATTGCTTTAATTATTTTTATGTTGATATTGAGTATATGGAGTGGCGGATCCAGAACTTTTAAGTTAGGAGGGTTTGAATTCGTATAAAAATTATTTTGAGCGTATTAATATTGGTGGTATATAATCTTATTCAATTTTTATGGTTTACTGAAATTAAGAAATTGAACTTTAAAAATATAGACATTAAAATAAAACAAACCACAAATATATGATAAAATGCTAAAGGGAAATCCATTGTTATTTGAAATTGCAATTAACAAATGTTTATTCCAATATAAGTACAAATAATAAAATATAAAAAAAATAATTAATGCATGTTATGTATTTCACTCTCATTAAACTGGTAGCTATATTATATGCTAATCTCTAATGGCTGAATATCCATATTATCATTCCCTGTTTCTTCATTTAAATCATCATTTTTTCTAAACATTGTAAGCCATCGTCACTTCAAATTTCAATAATATATCTTCTTATATAGTCGCAAAGCTCGATCTATTATTTATTCATCAATTAATCAAATACAGAGAGAAGTTAATGAATAAAAAAAAAATCACATTGTTGAAAAGAAGTTGATGAAACTGAACATATTTTTGACATAGTTGTTAAGAAGCCACCCTAGTTTGTGAAAAATCCCTTGCGCAGCTGCAATACTAGCCTGGGACTCGTCGGACTGATCCACCAAATCATGATCATCATCATGGTCAAGATACGACGACGACGAAGAAGAACAAGAAAAAGCCTCAGGGAAGAGTGAGTGAACCCAAGGCAAAGGAGAGCGGCAAACGGGGCAGCGATGGTCAGAAGCAAGCCACTGAGAAATGCACTGAAAGTGAAACAAATGAGAACACGGCAGCCGACTCACACGGCAGCCATGTTGATCAACAAACCCTTCCAAACAAACCATGCAACAAGTTTCATCGTCACACAACAAAGACCCATCAAAGCTGTGATCTTTTAGGGTTCGGAGGGCGTCAGGGGCGGGCTTTAAGAACCTGAGGACGTAGGAGTCAGAGGTGCCGCCGTGGAGCCAGTCGGCGGCTTGGGCGTGGTCTCGGAGGAGGGCGGTGGAGGTGAAGGAGATGTAGAAGGGCACGAGGGATGTGAGGGAGCGGAGTTGGTGGTGATGAGTGAAGGAGAAGATGAGGTAAGCGAGAGAGTCGACGTCGGGGTCGGAGGTGGGGATGGAGATGGCGGAGAGTGTGGAGAGGACGAAGTGGCGGACGGCGGAGAAGGAGGAGAAGTGGAAGGGAGGGAAGTGGCGGAAGGTGGAGGAGGAGTAGAGGAGGAAAGAGGGATTGGGATTAATGTAGAGAGGGCGGAGGAAGTTGTAGATTTGGATTCGGAAGAGGAAGCCATCGGTGAAAGTAGTGAAGGAGTGAAGGTTGGCGCTGAAAAGGAAGCACTCGTAGCTGACCGACCACCCGGCTCCGGTCGGGGCTTTGGCTGTCGATCGGAGCGACTCCGGGAATAGAACGCGCTCGAATGTGGCTGAGTTTACCATTATTCCAGATTTTAGTATCGATGATTATCAGTATAGTATATATTTCAATGAGGAAAAATTACGACTTGGTGTTTGTTATATATATACACAGTAACAGTACTATATAGTGAATGATTTCCTTCCTAGTTCTTGTATGAGAAGGAAAACGGTGACATTTTGGGGAGTAGAGTTTGCATAAGGAAGCTGGAAACGGACTACGACTTGTTATTTTATTTCATTTAATCCCAATTCCTATGGTAATTCCGAAATATTGAAAAGGTTTTCACTTTTTAAGCTCTTTTTTTTTAAAAAAAAAAAATTGTCTTAAAACAGATAGATTAAACTACAAATTTAACTCTTCACTTTCAAATTTAATTTCCATCTATTTAGTTTAGGTGAGTTCTTGAACTTTAAAAATGTCTAATGGATTTCAATTGTAGAAAAAATGTGAGAAAATAAACATAATTTTTAAAACTCAAATGGTTACTAACCGGACCTAAACTTTTATTTATGTCTATTTAGTCCCTAAACTTTTAAAAAAATGTCTAATAAGTCTTTAAATTTTCACTTGTGTGTCTAGTAGAACTTTGAATTTTTAATTTTGCATCTAAACAGGTCCTTGCCTATTTGAGTTTTTTTAAGAATTCAAGAACTTAGTAGAATATAAAATTTTATACTAGATATAAAATTGAAAGTTTAAAAACTTATTAGATATTCTTAAGGTTTAGAGGACCTATTCGATACAAACTTAAAAGTTTAATGACTAAACTTGTAATTTAATTTGTATATATTTTAGACTCTTTTTTAGACATAAAAAGGTTGGTTTTAACGTTTTCAAGATAGGACTTTAGTGATACGAGACTTAAAATATGCACTAAACTACCAATAATTCAATTTAATAGAAATATTGATGAAATATTAATGTTGACGAAAAATAGGAATTCGTCGCAAATCCTTGTGACGCAAACATTACCTTCGTTGCAAACCTCATTACTACCATCGATGAGTCTGAGGTCCTCTGACGTTATGGATGTTTCGTCGCATCAAAACTACGACGAAACGTGTTTTTCGTCACAAAGACATGTGATGCATATAGCGGTTCCGTCACAGCTATATCAATACTAGTCTAACATACCGTTACTTGAGGTACTGCATGCAACGACATTTTTGTCACACGTAGCCATGCGATGAATGATACGCTTCATCGCACTACTTTGCAATGAAAATGATGGTTTCGTCGCAAACAAACCACAGTCTTCCACACGCTTGGTTACGACAAACTCCTAGCTTCATCGCATGTACTCTTGAGGTGAATAGAGGTGTTTTGTCGCAAGCATGGCAACGCAACTCATCGATTGCCGCAAGGATTGCGACGATGAAGGGCTTTCTTCGCTTGCTCTGCGACGAAAACACTACAACAATTTCTACCTTTAATGACATGATCCTTTAATGTCAGGCGTTATGAGAATTTTTACGTTCTTTTTAATTAAAAACATTTTATTTACTCTTTCCATTTCACTTTTATCGACAAAACCCTAGACTTCTTGCATTCCAACATTTTATTCTTCCACTCGATTGCATACCTCCCGTGAGCGTCGGCTTCATCTTTACCATATTATTGTTTGCCTTAATTCTGCTGACCACTCTGTTGATTCCACTTTGACTTCAGATCTCAGTCTACGTCTGGAATGAGGCGCTGTCGAAGATTGATTTTAGGAATAGTTGGTAGATCATCTTCCCCTTGAGATCCTAATCTCCCTAAAGTTCTCTCTTCTCTCTCTCTTCTCTCAGTCTTACGCTCAAGCTCTCATTCTATATGATGTGGGTCGGTTTGTGTTCATCATTTCAGATTTAGTCTCATTGTGGGTTCACTGGAGTTTGGGTATACCGGAGGGTTGTTGTGGACAGAAACGCCCTTCAGATCTATGGAAGCTTTGGGTATCTTTTTTTTTTTTCTTTTTTAGATACTTTATTGTTGAGAATTTAGAAATTTGTTGATTTTGTTGGTATTGACATTTTTTTGTATAGATCTAAATAGTGACATTTTTTTTTTGTATAGATCTAAATTTTGTTGAATTTTGATAGCCATTCATTCATTTGTAAATTGAGGTCTTAAGCTTAAGTTGTTTATTTTCGGTTTACATGATATTACTTTTTACTTTCTTAACTAGATATTTGTTTTTTTTCTTTTATCCCCTTGATTGACATCTGCTTGCCATGACTTCAAGAATTTTTTTAGTTAATTTTTTTGAGAAAATGTTGAAATATTTATATCATATATTTAAGAGGGGTATTTGTACTATAATTGCAGCTCTTTTGCTCATATATACCTGTTGTTGAATGTGATAGGCCTGGTGTGGAGCATATTAATGTTTTGTTGAGGGGAGAAGTTTTCCAAACATTTACTATTAACTTTTTCATGTATGGTTTCCTGGTATATATTTCTAATCAAAGCATTTTTTCTGCACCATCGTTAGTTCTCCCTTTTTTTACAGTGGATAGAACTTTGTGTTGGTTGTTTTAGATTTGGTATCACCGTGGGTTTATTGGAGCTTGCATACACCGAAGGGTCGCTGTGGACAAAGTCCTTCAGGTCTATAGTGGATAGAAGTTTTGGGTACCTTTTTTCCCCCTATTTTAGTTGTTTTGTTGCTGAGAATTTGGAAATCTGTTGATTTTGTGGGTATTAACATTTTTTATAGATCTGAATAGTGATATGTATTCATGAAAACATTGGAAGAATTACACCAAAGAAAATAATAGAATAGAGGATAAAATAAAAGTTGCTTTAGATCCATTAAAGCCTTTTTTTTTTTCAGACACACTGCTGAACTTTGAGACTTTTAGAAGGGCATCTCACTCATCTCAACATGGTCATTACAATCAAATTGAATGGATATTCAACACTATGCATTACCCCTTTCTTACCTCATTTTACTGCAGTGGATTGTTCAAGGAGCAATTGATGTGGACATTGGTGCAAATCCTTCTGCTGAAGGTTTGAGTTGTTTTTGTTTTGGTTTATTTTGGGGTTTCCAGTTTTTTTACCTTATTTACTAGGAGCTTATGTTCTGATGAGTACAAAAGTGTACTCTATTTATAGTACTCGATGAATATTCGTTTTTATAATATTATTTGTGATATTAGTTATCTTCCAGGAATGGAAGTCATGTTGATGAAACTAAGGTGGTAGGGGAGGTGGAGGGAGTTTGTCACTAGGTTTTATTCTATCTGTTCAATTTCAAAGTTAATCTACTTGTTTCACACAATTTCTTTATAAAAAAAAAAAATCAGGGGCGTAAAACTTGGAATGACCGCGTGAGAAAAATGCTTGTCTTTGATTTGTATTGAGATTTCTAATTGGAAGTACTTTATTTTGAAATATGAGGTTGATTTGATCTTATTTATTTCATTTTAGGATTTTCGCTCATCAAATGTGACTAATTAAAGTTTGAGATCGTCGGTATAGTCTTATTTTATTTAGTTGTCAAGATTTTTACACACCGAAAAGCTTATTTCTGTATTTAATATCTAGGAAGTAAATGACGTTTAAAAAATTTAATTGATGTGCGTGTCCCTAGTGCTCTAAGGAATCATAGAAATCAAAAGCTATTTTTGATATTCATTCATTTTCTTTATCTACTTGCCAGTAATTGAATTGTTATTGTCTTTTAATTCTAAATTTGGTAGCATGCACATGTTTTCTTTATTTTTCAAGGATTTTTTTTCTCTCCTACAGTTATAGTTGCATATTTATGGCTCTCTTGAAATGTTTCTTTCCAAACCATGACTTACAATCTTGTCTAAATTGAAGATTGTAGTAGCAATCATATATAGACTATACACATACCTCTTATTATCCATTTTTTAATGATAGATCTGGCATATATCTTCTTTCAGGATTGCACAAGTCCACTTTGTAAGTTGTCATCATAACTCTTTAGGTACATGTAGTAAGTTAACTCCATTGCAGTTGGAATATGTGTTGACCGAGGGGTCTATGTTGGTTCCTCTCTCTCCTCTTTTAACTCCATTTAACCACTCTTTCAAATTGTTGCTCAGTATTTGAGGTTGTCATTTAGAGATGTGAGCCAATTTGAAATTTGCCTTACAATTTAAGCAAGATGCTGAGACAAGGTGAAAGTAAGGTAAAAGCAATTGCCCCTGAATACTTGAAACCTAAACTAATTTAAAGATCAGTTTCAACTTTTTTTGTAAATGCACTATCTTTGAATTATATTGATTTTTAGCTTTATTCTTGTTGGAATGTTGAGACCTCATGGTTTTTTTAGATTGTTTGATATTGGAGAAAATTTGTGTGTATGTCTCGATGATGTGTATGAATATGTATTATGTTGTCAATATTTTGACAATAATTTGCTTTCATGACTTAGCTCCTTTGATGTATATTGTGTTAAGGTAATTTTGTTGTTAATGTTGATTTCAAGGAGATTGAAATAAACACATTATACTCCAATTTGTGGAAAACTGATGAGAATGAAGCCCTAAAGAAATAAACACTACAAGAAAACTAATTTTCTACTCTATTGTTATTAGCATTCTCTCCATTTTCATATACGTCTTTCTTCTCCCTTCAAAAACTCAAATTAAGGGCTTGTCCAATGAAAAATGGAAGAGTTTTTTTTTTTTAAAAAAATAACAATAATATAGCAATGCACAAAAAAAATCAGCTCTGCAACAACTTGATACTTTTCAAATTGCTTTGTGCTACCTTTTTTCTTTTGATTTCCTGCATATGTCTGTCAATTAAGACTTTGATCATCTCTGTTATATTTATTTGGTCTTTACTGAAATTTGTCTTGTTTCTACGATCATGAATTTTCTAGCATCTCCTATGTAGCTCATTACTTGACTCTTTAGATTTCTCCTTGACTCAACGACAACTCATTAGGTGCTCTTAGATAACTTTGTTTGGAAGCCTTGAAATGTTACATTTGATATCTGAAATTATTGTTTCTCTTTATTCTACCTAGACTTATATTTCGTTCTAATTATGCTATTGTGATTTATTATTTTTTTTAATTCGCTAGAGGTTTTAAACCTCTCAAGCAAACTGTCAAGCTTTAGTATAGACTGAGGAGGTATAAAGAAGTGGTGGATTCATATAAGATATAGATTTTGTATCTAGGTCAGCAAGTCAGAGCTTTGGTCTCTTGCAAGAATTTTATCAAACCACTTTAAAGGCCCTTGAAGAGACGAAGAATGAGGTAAGAAAATGATTCTCATGCATTCTTTAATCACGATGCCTTATGTTCTGTTGCTCTCTTATTTTTTTAGTTTCAATTATAGTGTTCTACTGTAATTTTGTTTGATATATATCTTTTTTATTTGTATAGTTTGTTAACTGTTCTGATTGGCATAATCTTAAGTTTTTTTTATTGCTAATTTGTTTGTTATTTTGCGAGTTATTGATTTGTTTCTAACAAGGTCCTTTCTCAGGGTCCTCAAGATCGTTTGATTCATGTGTACCACTTCAACAAAAAGATATCACAAAATTGCATCGGCTCTAGTATTGTTATCGGAGAAGTAGTAAGTAGAGAGAGATATTACCAGCCTCATGATTTTTCTCTACCATAACATATTTGCATCGACTCATTTGAATCCTATTTATCTTTAATCTTGACCTACCACTTTGCAGTATTCTCAATAGATCATTTGGTTTATGAGGCAGTTTTGTTCTTTTAACTTATTTTCGGTTTGTAGTTCAGCTTTTCTGGATATCATCACAAGCATTACATTATTTTCGGTTTGTAGTTCAACTTTTCTTGGCAGATTAGTTTACTTCCCTCTATCCTTCATGTAGTGATTGTGATTTGAAGATTAACTTGACAAGTATAGCAGGAAGAATTCAAAAACTTATCTTTAGAGGGAACACTGAAATGTGAATTTGCAATTTGCTCTCTGATTTTTATCTGGTTGTTAAATGTAACATATACAACATATGTTTTCTCTTTGTTGGACAACAATGCTAAAATGCGGATATGGGCAAACTCCTGTTTCTTTAATTCTGTTGTTTCTATTATTAAAAGTTGATATGATATATTCAAATTTCTGATTTGCCTTTATCTTTCATAGAGTAGCTTAGTATGATTTCCAGGAGAAATGGAATGCTTGAAGTCGTTCTCGCCGGCACCCGTGGTCGTTCGAGGTCGTTGAAAAGCTTATTAGGCACTGAGAAATTCTTAAGTTTGTAAGATTAAGTTTAAGTATGTAACTGAAAAGCTTAAGTTTGTAAGATTTTGTGTAAAATTGTATTAGTATTGAGTTTTTTTTTTTTTGTACAAAATTTGAGAAATATTAATAAGTTTAAGTTTGTAAGATTATTTGTGTAAAATTGTATTAGTATTGAGATTTTTTTGTACAAAATTTTAGAAATATTAATATTTTTTTGTTGGAGCCATTGAGGCATCCAACAATTTTTTTTTATTAAATTACGAACAAAACAATGACGAGCAATGTATGTGATTATGATTTTTAATGACGGACAAAGGTTTTTAATGACGGGCATTACCCGTCATTAAAAGTCGCTCGTCATTGTAACATACAATGACACTCGCATAGATGACGGACGCGCGCCCGTCATTAAAACCCTTTTTTCTACTAGTGAAATGTGTCTTTGTCGCAAGGATTGCGTCGATGTATTTTCCATCACTCTACTTCTATTGCTAATAAGACTTATTTCTGGTAGTGAGAGTAGTCAATTCGAGTATATAGTTTAGCGGATAAGACATTAATTACTATCTCAAAAATTGATGGTTTGATGTTCGCAATTATTGAACTAAAAAAATAATGGAATAGACACTAGTTGTCGATTAAAAAATGAAGCAAAAATAAGGAGTGATCATTTATAAGTTTCTAGGATATGCCCTTTCCTTGCCAAAGTGGAAAGGTCCAAATTCCTATAGTGTAACAATGATGCAATTTTTTTCATTTTATATTCCTACTTTTATTGTCATGTTTGTTTGTAACAAATTTTTCACTTTGCCAAATGCTAGTTGTAAAGGAGATTATTTTCTATGTTTTTTCTTTGTATTTTTATTGGAGACGGATGGTTGCTTTTTTTTAATTATTCTTTTAGATACTTATTCATACAAAGGAGCAACTTTCATCTAGTCGAGTTGTCATGCCTTTCACCACTCCATCACTTTAGATGGTTGGTCTTAAGTTCGAATGGAAAGGTTTTAGTCCTATGTTTATTTTGCTTAACAATTTTGCTTCTCTTTGTAAGTTGGATGTTATTTGTAGAAGGATGTGGAGTCAAATTTGTATTATGTGTAGATAAATTTTATGTTCTTTTGTTTTATTATTGTTCAACAACATAAGTGTATTACATATTTTATTTTTATTAAATTATTTTTCTTAAGTTAATTGTTGTGTAAAAATAGAATACTATTCAAGTTTTATTTTGTTTGAGGTTGGAAGAGAAATATTGGTGGTTAGCCACGTATGTAACTAACATTTTTTTAAAATTAAATTATAAAATTATTGACTTATTGTATATTTGTGAAGAGAGGACTTACACCTAAAAATAAAATTATTGACTTATTGTATATTTGTGAAGAGAGGACTTACACCTAAAAAAAAATTACAACAGATCGTAGAGGTCGTCTTTTATCAACCAAGTGTTTTTTTAAAAAAATGCAATAAAGGTCGTCTCTTACACGTATTGCAAGAGATGACCTTCACCCACCTAATAGAAACTATAATATTTTTATAATAAGCTTGGAAAACTGTCATATTATTAATAATAACAATAATAATATTTGTAATAGTACAATGAGTGAGGTTACACATCAGGCTAGCATGGAAGAAAAAATGTTATTTTGGATTTGAGCTGATTCATGTTGGGGATTTGTGTTGTGTATATTTGGGTGTTAAAAAATAAAAATTTAATGAAACAGTACAAATGTGTTTCAATGGAACGAGAGAGGAATGTTATGAGTGCTAACAAAGTCTCACATTAGCTAGAAAAGGAAGAGATCTATGTTATATAAGTAAGGACAATTATCTCCATTGGTATGAGACTTTTTAGGGAACCAAAAACAAAGTCATGAGGGTTGATACCTAAAGTGGACAATATCATACCATTGTGGAGATATATGAAGGTTTGTTGTCCACATTGCATCATAGATTGATTGACAACGTTGAAACGTTGCTCTTAGCATGAGTCGCCTTCAGTTGACTTCTTTAAAAGCTTCTTTCCATTTAGGCAAAAATGAGGAGAGCTTTGGGAAATTTTTGAGGAAGACAACAACATTTTCCATTTTTGCTTCTGTTTTAGCTTAGGATTAGGTTAATTTAATGGACGTTTTGCTCGAGTTCACCAGCTCCGACTAAGCTAAGCAAGAACGTTGATTCGAAGGTGAGCATCGAATTTTTGTAACGCCATGAGATTTTTTTTTTAATTAAATCTAAATTTCTAGTTGTTCTATATAAGTTTCCTTTATTTGCATTCTTAAGCATGTTCATAGGTAAAATAATTGACAACCCTATACGCGTTGAACTTGCTTAGCTTAGTTATATATGTTGGTTCCCTAATTAGCATGCAATTTAATAGCATCTAGTATTAGGACTAGTGAGTTTGTGAGCTTTGAGCGGTCATGAACGACTAAAATGGCCTAAAACTAAAAAGGAAAACTAAAAGTGCAAAGGATAATCTAGGCTTTCCACTTAGATTAATTTGAGTAATTTGCTAATCCTAGTTGAGTTTAGAACTTAAACGACTGGTCCTGAGTATGACATGTGTTTGTCTCTGGCAAAGGACTAGTCTCGTCCCTAGCTTTGGATTAGTTTTAGGTCTATAATTACTTGTTATTAAAATGATTTAGACTAAATTAAGAGTTCATCGATCTTACCCTTTGGATAGGCAAATATAGAACAACAAGCTAATTCAAATTCGATTATTTGTACCTATGATTGACATTACATATTAACACCCCGATGCGACCCAAAGAATCGGTATCCAGTTAGTCCATTGTTTCTCCGGTTAGTTTTCTCTCTTCATGCCTTTAATTCCTTGTATGATTTCAATTTTTGCATGATAACCGCCTCTCGGCGTTTCTTGAATCTGAGCAAGCAATTTAAGTGCACAAAAATACTAGTCACGCCTCCCTATCGATCAACCCTAGCCACTAACACTAGTAGAAATTTGGGATTTCATGACATTGAAAAACTGTCATAAACACATTTTATGACTCTTTTTTCCGTCCTAGAAGCCACCATTAAGAAAACTTCATACATGACACATTTTGTAGTGCTAGCCACTTAAACTACAAATCAGGTTAGTTAGTTTACAAAATTTCTAATTGATACAGTCAAAGAAGTAAAATTGATACAGTCAAAGAAGTCGTCAAGGAGTATTTAGAACAATTTCTCAAACTCTCTCGGGACTAAAAGTACACCTTTTAAAATGGACCCAACAGATACTAGCCTCAACCCTAAGGTACCAAAGGTGTATTTAGTCCTAAAATGTAGACGATATATTTATTCTTTTAAATCTATTTCTTTTAATAAAATTCTTCTACGTATCTTTAATTCTATCATCCAATACATTTACAACTAAAAACTTCCTCACACGGTCACTGGTCACACCTTATGTGGAGTCGATTTATTTATAAATCACTTTACCAAGAACTTCACCAGAATCAGTGTGCTCTATTTTTAGCCGACAAATGGCAGTCTTTCATGTCATAAGTTATTTTTCATTCAAGTCATTAATGAGTTTAAATATTTAATTCTTCTCAGCCATAGTGAAAAAAAGAATAATAATAAAAAAAAAAAACCCCAATATAGCTTTCTGGCCCAACCGGCTTGAATTTAATAAAAGTAATACACTGAGATGCAATCAAATCGCTTCGTATTATTTAGTAGTAACATAATAGTATAATATGCATGCCCAACATTTGTGCTTGATATCATCACAGCTCAGGACGGCCATGATTACACTTGAAGCTTATACCAGTCTCCATGAAGCGAGGACATTCAGGACAATTTACTATCATCGGAATCCAACCACTAAATCCAGGAAGTGTCATTCTTTCACAAGTATGAAATTTGAGATTTAAGTCGTTGAAGTAATCTCTAAATGCATCAGGGAAGGCTTTAATGTTCAAATTCCTTTTCCATTTGTTAAAATCTTCGAGCACTCCCAAAATCAAATTGCCACGAGCTACAAGCAATGGAGCTGAACCAACTGCTAAAACTGCCCAACCATTTTCATTTTCATAAGATATCAATCGTAAAATATCTTCTGTTGTTTCAGCTGCGCTTGAACCTTTTAATTGACTCTTGATTACAAAGTAACCCCATTGTGTGATCCAAAAACGAGGTGTAAGGGTAAAATCATTCTCTCCTTTGATATTTCGTCCCACACGTACAATTTCAAATGTATTTCCTTTTTCTTTTATGTATGGATCGTTCTTAATTTCTACTACTTTCTCTTCAAATTGTTGGATCCAATTTGTATCTTTTCCTCCATAAAATATGATGCTTCTCTCTTGATTCACCTAACAAATATATATAGAATCATTATTTTATATGTCAACACACATATATAAATGAAAGGAATTAATGAAAAAAGATAATTATATAATTACTTACCCAACTTTGCAATCTTGGTTGATCAATAAATTTTAAAAGAGTGGACTCAGGCCAATTCTTTCCCAATAAAGCATTCGTTCTTCCATTTGTGAATGGAATAGCTTCAGTTCCAAACTCGGATTAAATGGATTGCATTTGAAAATTCAACCCTTGATTTTGAATTCATAACAACAACTAATGGGTCTTGTCTAAGTTGCCAATTTTCCTCGAGATATCTCCAACCTGCAATTTTTGTAGTGAATGGGACAATGTACCACTTCATGAAAGAGCTTATATGCTCATATTTCTTTCTGAGCTTCTTCTAATTCTTCTTGTGAATGTTCTGGGATAACTGGGATCCAAATAATCTTATATTTATCCTCCTTACTCACTTCATTGTAAACTAAATGAAGGGCTCTAATATCATCATCTGAGATATCTAATCCAGAAATTAACAAGATCACATTCTTGTCTTTCAAAGCATCTTCCACTCTAACCTGTATAGGCATAATATATATATATATATATCTCAAATGTATGTTAAATAGATCTAAATCAAATATACAAAAAGAAAATGTTTGTTTCTACTACATATATTTATATATAAATTTAAATTTGTATAGCAAGGACCTGCGATCGAGTTGAGCCATCTATGAAAGGCTTTGCCTCAACCTTGCCTTCAATAAGCTTAGGCACAACTAATGTTATCTCAGTGGGGAAATTATCAATGTGATCCACGAGCCATCTATAAAGATCAATCTCCTCTGCATCCATTATATAAAAGAAAACACATAGGATTATTTTGGAATTTTTAATGTAATGAATCTCAATATACATATGGTTCAACCACAATAATTTTGTTTGATGGTGGGGCATATGCCCCCTCCTAATTCATATGTGGATTTGCCTCTAATTTAGTCCATATGGTTTTTTGAAACATGTGTTTTAACTTAGAAGGAAAATTAATATTCTCTATTTTCTTTGATATGCGGAAAGACATTTGGCTATATCTCTTTATTATAAATATGTTTGAAAGTTTACCTTGTTGTTCTCGAATGATGTTGAGATGATTTTCAAGTGTATTCAGTATAAAGCTGATCTTTTCGGCCAACTCGTTCAGATACTTTTGTGATTGACCCCTTCAAATTATAAATATTGCCACAAAATCAGTGAGTTAATTAATTGATTCAATAAACATGTAAAAGTGATTTGAAAGAATTAATGAGAGACTACATACTTACTCAGTCTCATTCAAGTAACTTGAAATCTCAATTCTGGAAGCAACAATAATGTGAATAATCCAATAAGAAACCAAAGGAATTTGGCGAAGGACAGAAGATAACTCAGAGAGTTCTTTAATATCATATTTGGAGAAATTCTTGAGTTGGGAAATGTATTTCATAGCTCGTAAGCAACTGTAGATCAAACTGTTGGGACTAAGAAGCACTTGGCGATATTTGATAGAGTCCAATTGCTTCTTCAACAAAGGGACTCGTTTGATCATTGAAAGTGATTTTGCAAGTGGATCCAACAATGAATAATGATTGAGATGCCATATGTTTCCATATTCAGTCGCAAAAGCAGTCAATGTTAGCACTGCTTTCGCCTCCCATGGATAACTTACCAATATATCAAGAATCTCTAATGTTGTTTTGTGTGCTTGTTCTATCCCTGGAGCTTTGCAAGCCAGCTGAAAAAATAAATAAAAAATACATTCATTTCATCCAAATAAAAACATAAATAATAATCATTGCTGTCCAAATAATATATTAAATATGTATGTCACTAATAAAATAAATTGGCATATGGTTTTTTCTTGAGAGACCTGGCTTGAAACTTTGTGAAGGCTACAAAGTGGAGGATCGACAGCATTGACCTTCAAGAAATCATCTGAGAATATCAAACGCCCTTCGGTGCCCTGAAATTTTTAATTTGTTACAGATCATCATAATATGTAAACTAAAAACGATAGAAGTAATTAATTAATTACAAGAAAAAAGAAAAAAGATGATGATGATATATATATATATAGAAATAATGGGTACTTGAGTAACAGTTTCGGTGATTCGGTCAGCAGTTGTGATGATACTTTCGACAAGTGCAATGTAATTGTCGACATCGATGTTCTTGACACTGTCGTCCTCACGATGTTTAGTATAAATGTGGCTTGTCACTGTCTCATCAGACAAGTGTCTTACACTTTGGTCGTCCTTTGTGGCCGTTGAAAGTTTTGGATGAACCAATGGAGCAATAGGAACTGGAAGAGACATGATTATATTTCACAAACAAAGGAATTGGAATTGGAAATTAGGTTAAGAGAAAGAAGATAAATTGATTGTTGTGCCATTTGCTCTTATTTCCCTCTCTTATTTATAGCTTTTGAGAAGTGAAGAAAGAAGGAGACAAAGCTGAGGGCCAAGCCATAACTACAGGAAAAAACGCCGTCTTTTTCATGTCTCAATAAAAGAATATTATTGTGTACTAGCTAGCTGGCTGAGCAAGAGCTTTAGCTAACAAGCCGTAAAAGTGGGCTCCATGTCTTATTTCTTTTATCTGCCAAAAAAGGGAAGAAAATCTTCATGCATCACGTTTGGAATAAATAAACGATCGAATTATAATTTTAATTTCCATATTTTAGCTTCCATTTACATCAAGTTATTCTGTATAGTTTGAGAAGTATCTTTTTCATTGCTATCGCTTTTATGCAAGTATAATTAGTAGATGTCTCTATATATTGTTAGTCGAGGATAACATTAATGTAATGTATCAAGTTATTTATATAGATGCTATAGATAAGGTTTACAATATAACATTTTGTTTGAAGACTTGAAGATTTGATAAGTTAATTATATTAGTTGGGAAACGCGAATTTGAATTGAGGTTCAAGATATATTAATTTCTACAGCTTTTAACTAGTAATGGTCATAAATTTCAACCCAAATTTCTCATGCTTTTCAATTAATCTAACTTAAATTTCTCTAGTAGGCTCTAGGGGTGTACATAAGCCGGGTTGGGTTGAGTTGAGGGAGATTTTTGGATTTTGGGTAGGTCATTCCTTCAACCCAACCAACTCTATTCATGAGAATAACCTAATCCAACCCAACCCAATATTTTCGAGTTGGATTGGGTTGGGTCACCGAGTTAACTTTTTTATTTTTTAATTATTTTTTAATTATTTAAAATATTTTTTTCTTGAATTAATAACTAAAATCACATAAAATTCAAATATCAAACTTCAAAATCCATAATATCTTAACATTTTGTTAGAAGTCTAGAAAGAAAACATAAAAAATTGATAAATAATTCATATATAAGTATATATTTAATTAAAATAAAATTAAAAAAATATAAACTTTGAGTTGGGTTGGGTTGGGTCAACCCGAGCCTAAAAGGCCCAACCCGAGAACCGACCCGAACTTTTCAATTCTCCAAACTTCTAACTCAACCCAAACCGAAAAAAAATCTAACCCTACCCAACCCTTACGGTTTGGGTTGGGTAGTCTGGGTTGGTCGGGTTAACGGGTTACTTGTACACCCCTAGTAGGCTCTCGTTATTAGAAGAAAAACAAATACAACAACATGAAATTCATTTGTTATATTTACAAATACCTAGGTAAGATTTCTATTAGTATTTCTCATAAACAACCCGTAATAAGATCTAATGAAATAATAAGAATGATAATATAATTCTTTATCTTTCATTATTTTTCATTAAAATTCAGTTTCTTATATATATATATATATATATATATATATACATACATACTCTCCACCTTTCTAATTAATGCGTTGGTAACTCTCTGGGTTCATCATTTTTGTGTCAGATCTTTTTTTTTTTAATGATATCATATATCTTATAAATTGTGAGGTATCTCAACATTTTTTTTAATATGAGATCCTCAACAAATTTAACTTAACAAATTATTGATTCTATCAATTTAAAATTGCATACTTAGAGTCAGATATGACATAATAATTATAAAGTATGACAAATTTCTCAGTATATACTATAATACTATGTATAGTCAACTTGAACTTGGTTTTAAGTGTTCAACCGATTAAAGCATCAACCAATCTTCCTAAATTTCTTGTTTTGAACTAAAAAACAAATAAAAGAAAACATAGTACAAAATTTATAATATTAGTTCGATCAAATTAACTTTATTATTAATAGTACAAAAGACAGCTTCAAAGTAAAGTGCATAATAGTTGGGCAAGATTTTCTTGTAAAAAGAAAAAATATAATTGTGCAAGATTTTGTTATCCCTAAACGTCTTAATTAAAAAATATTAAGAATAAAAGAACAGATTCAGTGCAAGATTTATAATAATATTATTCTTCTCACATTAGCTTTAATTTTAGGTTAAATTTTATAAAATATGCCTAGACTTTGCATTTACCCCTAGAGTTGAAAAGTTTCATTTGAATCCTTTTGAAATTGTTCCAAAAAATGCCTTTGGAGATTTTTCTATTAAAATGATTAATGAAGATTATGGCATAACAGCTAATATTATGTAAAAATCGAAACGCATACATGACATCATTTAGAATATTATTGATTAAATTGACGTGACAATTGATATGCAAAATATTGATTTTTGTGTATTAAGTTGTAAATGATGTCAGTGGTATCTTTTGAGTTGAAATGAATAGTAACAATAATCTTAATCTTGTAGTTGAGATTGAGTTATAAATGATATTACGTACTCTTTTCAATTTTTATATTAGTTGTTGAATCAATTTGACCTTCATTTTAATGAAAAAAAAAACACCTCAATGATGCTTTTGGAACTTTTCAAAATTCAAGAGCATAATTGAAACTTGCTCCAAAAATTAGAGATATTTAGATATTTTGTATAATTTAATGTTTATTGTATTATTACAGAGAAATCGAATACAAAGTAAAATTTGCAAATATTGTGCAAGATTTTCTTGTAAGAAAAAGTGCAATATTTGTTATAAAAAAATGCAAAGGTTGGTTTCCTACTAATATTCTAACCTTTAGGCATAAAATTGTACGGCATTTGTCTTCTTGCTTTTGTTTTATTTTTGTTCTTTTCTTTTTTTCTAAGTCTAAATAATTTTTTAATCATATAGAAATTAGGAATTAAATTATTTTAGAATCTTGAAGAAATATATTTGAATGAAGTATTCGAGCATAATATGACTATTTCAGACAAAATTTTATAATCTTAGTTTAGAAATATATTAGAAGGTTTATTATTGTTAGGCTTAGCATGCATATTAATGATTCGATGTAAATGTAATCATGTAATTTGTCGGCGCACACATATTTCCTTGTTTTTTAATTTTTCATAAACTATATATCTAAAAATTAGGTCAACTTGCATGAATGGCAAAAAAAAAAAATATTTAAATTGCATCTATGTGTGTATATTGTTTATTCAATTTGCAAAAATAGCAAAAAAAAAAAAATGGCCAAACCCAAATGAAAATGTGAAAAGTCAAGAATACTCATGTATTTTTCGTAAGTATATCAATAGTTGATAACATGTAATTATGCTAGCTTTTTCTCTATTATTTATGCTAGTTTTGTGATGATTTTATAAACTTTTATGGATATGTCTCTTAATTTTGTAGAAAATAAAGTTTGAAAAGAAAAATTGAGTGTTAGTGAGTACTTTGGCGAAGTTTGGAACCTTTTTTTAAGTTTAATTAAAGATTCAAGAAAAATAGAGATGTAATTTAAGAATAAGACACATTAGATTCTACATCAAATCACGACTCTAATGTTTCAAACCAGAGGTGATCATTTGGACACTCAAGCAAAAAGATATAGCAAAAATAGTTTTCTCCCAACTTCGGTTGTAGTGCCTAGGCAAGCAGTCTTAACAGTCACTTGTGCTCGTAAGCAGCTACTTTCTCCACAAAGTGTTAGTATATTGGAGCGGAAGTACAAGTGACTAAGAGGCACTCTCTTAAAAAATAATAATAATAAAACAAAAATAAACAAAAAAGAGAAAAGAGAAAAATATATAATAGTATTATTGCCATTTTTTTTTACTAAGAAGCTCCTCTAATGGTGTTGCTTAAGTGAAAGTTGGCTAACAGGTGAGATTTAGAATCTACTGGTATTTGGGGAAGTTATGTGCTTTTAAAAATTTCTTTTGAGTTGAACAGTAGTAAAATGCTAAGAATTATGCGCGCACACACGCATTTAGGGCTTAAAATGAAGTCAACATAGCTCATTGGTTAAAAATGATTTGACTTTATTTTAGTTGGAAGATTGATAAACTTTATTTTGAAGCTTAAGACTATCCACTTTACACATGACATTTTGGCTATTGAGTTTTGTTTCTTGTTAATGGATACTTTGTTCGAGGGCGAGCAAAAGGCTAACTTGGGGTATTTGATAGCATGTAATTATGATATCGTATTCTCTATTATATATGCTAGTTTTGTGATGATTTTATTAACTTTAATGTCTATTCACTACAAGAAACAATGGTTTTAGCAACGAAATATCAGCGATAAAATATCATACGTCGCAACCGTTGCAACGTATGGACAAATAAGTCGCAAAGTCTGCGACGAAAGAATCCGAGCGTGGCAAGCTTGCGACGCAATATATCTCCCGTCGCTAGCCCTGCAACGGAAAGCTAGATTCCGTCGCACGGCCTGTGACGAAACATGGTCTCAGTCGCATGCACATGCGACGAATGGGTGACTACGTCGCAAGTCTCATGCGACGAATATATGAAGTCGTCGCAAGGTTTTGGGCTTCGCATAAAGCAGATGCATGAGGGCCTTGGGAAGATGAAACATGCGACGCATTGGATAGGACATCGCAAGGGCCCATGCGACGACCTGGTTATTACGTCGCAAGGGCCCATGCGACGAACATAGGGAATCGTCGCAAGGACCTTGGGCAGAGCACAAAACAGTGCATGAGGGCCTCGGGAAGATGAAGCATGCGACGAAGGTGGCAGATCGTCGCAATGCTCCATGCGACAAAAGGGTATTTGCGTCGCAAACCCAAAAAAAACCGCTCATTCGACTTTCATTTCCTTTCGAATTCATTTCTTTTCTTTTTTCTTCGATTCTCTCTGCTATTGTTAAAGCTCCACGCCGGAGAGACGAGCTACGCCGGCGAGAGGAACCACGTTGGTCGACTTTGAGGTTTGTGGGTATTTTTCCATTTCATTTCATTCTCTCGACCCCAAAGGCCGTAACCACTTTCGTCATATTTGTTGTAGGCCAAAATCGGAAAGCTACGCCGGAGGGTTGCCGGAAGTCGCGGGGGCTCTTCTACTTTGAGGTTTCTATGCATTTTTTTCTAGTTTTTTGGGATTTTTTTTGTTTTGAGATTTTCTTCTAAGTTCAAAGCTATTTGTGTTTAACATATTTAGATATTTCATTTGTATGAGTATATTGTTGTTGGTTCAAATTATGATTTTATGCAAAATGGTTTACTTGTGTGATATAAGATTTCAAATTGTGATTGGTAGTAGTAAGTAATTGAAGTATCGATATAAGGATTACAGATCGAGGTTGCATCAGTACCACAAAAAATGGGGGACCCACAGGAAGCTCGTGAACACCCACACAAGGATGTTTCACCTGAAGATTGGAAAATATTATGTGATAGATGGGAGACACAAGAATGGAAGGTAAATATTAACTAAATTTTAAATAATACACGAGTCTCTTTTATTACCATACATTTTAATGCAGGACAAGTCAAAAAAGAACAAGGAGAGTAGAAGCAAGCTCCCTTTCAACCATTGTGCTGGAACAAAATCATTTCTTACGCATAGAGAAGAAAAGGTATGTTATATATACTTTATATCTAGTTTTCAGTATTTTAGGGTTCAATAACGTAATAAGGTTTATTAATATATCTAATAGAAAAGAGAAGATGGTACATACTTGAGTCCCATTGAGATCTTCCATCAAACTCATTGGTCTGTTGCAAAGGGATGGACAGACATTGCAGCAAGTGAAGCACATGTAAGTATCTTTGAGATGTTTTAGAAGATAATTTTAAGTTTTTAAAGATCAATATCATTTATATATTGTTCTTGATGTATATAGGCAAAAATGGTGGCCCTAACAGAAGAGCAAGCTAATTCTAGTACACCGATGACTGACGAAGAAGTTGTGGTTACCGTTCTTGGAACACGACCGTCCTATGTTAAAGGAATGGGATATGGACCAAAACCACCACCATCTCAGAAGAAATCATACTCACAAGACTACGTTCAATCTTTAGAAGCTCACTTTGCACAGACTCAAGAAGTATTGGAGAGTCAACGACAAAAAAATGAAAAAATGGAGCAGCGAATGGAACAAAGAATGGAACAACGAATTGAAGAACGAATGGAGATGCAACGCATGGAGTATGAAAGAAGATTTTAGCAAATGGGAGAACTTTTAGCAAGGTTTACTGGAGCAAACTCATCACTTAATAAGGTATGATTTTTATAGTTTTGTAATTATTAATAGTGTTGGTTCTGGATTCTTATTCAATAGTTCTGGTTCTGGATTCTGAGTTTGTTTGAGAGTTTGTTATAGATTAGAAGTTGTGTTCTTGGTTCTGGATTCTAATTCAATAGATCTTTTGTGTTGCTCTGAGTTTGTTTGAGAGTTTGTTATAGATTAGAAGTTGTGTTCCTAGTTCTGGATTCTAATTCAATATTTCTTTTGTGTTGCTCTAAGTTTGTTTGAGAGTTTGTTATAGGTTAGAAGTTGTGTTCTTGGTTCTGGATTCTAATTCAATATTTCTTTTGTGTTGCTCTGAGTTTGTTTGAGAGTTTGTTATAGGTTAGAAGTTGTGTTCCTGGTTCTGGATTCTAATTCAATATTTCTTTTGTGTTGCTCTGAGTTTGTTTGAGAGTTTGTTATAGATTAGAAGTTGTGTTCCTGGTTCTGGATTCTAATTCAATATTTCTTTTGTGTTGCTCTGAGTTTGTTTGAGAGTTTGTTATTGATTAGAAGTTGTGTTCCTGGTTCTAGATTCTAATTCAATATTTCTTTTGTGAAGTTTGTTTGAGACTTTGTTATAGATTAGAAGTTGTGTTCTTGGTTCTGGATTCTAATTCAATATATCTTTTGTGTTGCTCTGATATTGTTTGAGAGTTTGTTATAGATTAGAAGTTGTGTTCCTGGTTCTGGATTCTAATTCAATATTTCTTTTGTGTTGCTCTGAGTTTGTTTGAGACTTTGTTATAGATTATAAGTTGTGTTCCTGGTTCTAGATTCTAATTCAATATTTCTTTTGTGAAGTTTGTTTGAGACTTTGTTATAGATTAGAAGTTGTGTTCTTGGTTCTAGATTCTAATTCAATAGATCTTTTATGTTGCTCTGAGTTTGTTTGAGAGTTTGTTATAGATTAGAAATTGTGTTCCTGGTTCTGGATTCTAATTCAATATTTCTTTTGTGTTGCTCTAAATTTGTTTGAGACTTTGTTAGAGGTTAGAAGTTACATTTCATTCGATTCTTATTTAATCGTTCTTTTGGGTAATAAATTGTTATCTTAGTCCGTACACAATGTGGGTTTCTTCACAAAATTATGTTTAATATGTTTTAGAGTAGGAGGAAGAGTTTATATTTAGGGTTTGAAAATTTTCATCATACTCATGTGTTTTTCTTTTGGATGTGGATGATTTAGGAAATGGTGATCTCTTCTTATGTATGTTTGTTGTTTAATGTGCAGGATTAAACCGGATGAGTTTGGGCGACGATAGAATATCATCAATCTTTTCAATCATTTTGGTATGATCATTTTGGGGTGATATAGAGGTTTTCTGTAGTAGGTCAAAACTTTGTACTTACTTTATTAATATATAGAAGTATTTGTTGTGTTTTTGTTATGATCATTCTCTCTTTCAATATTTATTTTTTTGCGATATAGTATTTTTTATATGACCATCATGTTTTTCAATTATTCACTATAAAACTTGTATAAAATTGATAATAATTTGGTGTTGGTTGATTTATGATATTGTAATGACAATTGTTCTTACAAAATTTGGTAAATTTGATGTACAAGCAGATGGAAGTAATGTGGGTATAAAATAATATTTTTTATTGATTAAAAATATTTGCGACGAATCTCGATATTGTTGCAGAAAACATAATTGTGATTTAGGCAGAATTGGGTAATTTGATTGATGGCTCATTGCGACGAATATTACGTAATGTTGCAGATCACTACGACGATATATTTCTTTTCGTCGCAAGAAGACATGCGATGCAATTAGCCCGTTAGTCGCTAAGCTAGCGACGCAATTTATATAAGTCGCGGTGCGACTCAAAAGCTCGCGACGCATCGCCGCGTTTAAATGCAAAGGGAGGTTGCGACGCTATATAGAATTTGTCGCACAACGTGCGATATTATCAACTGTCCGTCGCAGCCTGCGATGCAAAACATGTTTTCGTCGTTAATCGGCTTCTGAGACGGGGGTTTAGCGACGAAAGCTGCGACGCATTTTTATTCGTCTCTAAAGGGTTTTTGCGCCAAAATTATAGTTTTAGCGACGTTTATTTTTCGTCGTTAATGGCTTCATTTCTTGTAGTGGGTTTTCTAAATTTTGTAGAAAACCAAACTTGAGGAGAAAATTTGAGTGTTTGTGAGTATTTTGATGAAGTTTAGAACCTTTTTTGAAGTTTAATTGAAGATTCAAGAAAAATAGAGATGTAATTTGAGAATAAGACATATTCTAAGAGATTCTACATCGAGTCACGGTTCCAACGCATTAAACCGGAGGTCATTTGGACACCCGAGCAAATAGATATAACAAAAACAGTTAGGGTTGTCTGTTATGGATAGCACCTAGCCGCCCAAACTGTCGCCTAGGCTCTATAGTTGAAGTAGGATTGTCAAAATGAAGCGCTTAGGCGATGCAGCTCAAGTCCTTTGCTAATTTTATGGCGCTTAGATGCTATTTGACAATCATAACTTTAAAAACTAATTTTTTAGCCGTCTTGGGGGTTCGAAAACCAATTCTTGGGAGGAAACAAGAGAGTGCAGATCCGAAAATACTACTTAGAATACCAGAGCCATCAAACGGAGCTAGAGCTACGCTTGGATACTCGCCGAATCACTTGGATTTATTCTCTTTTCTCATTTTTTTCTCTTTTTCTCTCGTAATGACTTCTTTGGTCGAATTAGTTGGTTTGTAATTGTTTTCATTATAAACTAAGTTTTCTTTCTAGAGTTTTGATGTAGTCGACATTCGAATCTTACTTTTTCGTAATTAATTGTTGATGTTTCTTTTTCAATTGTGGTTGTGAGAATTTTTTTGAACCTAATGCATGTTTAGATCTAGTTATTCTTTACATCGATCTTGTGTCAATAATTTGAGGTTGAGAGACACAAATTGTTGTTGAACTGAATTGTTCTCCCTAACTTACACTTGAGATAGAAATATCATTGTGGGTTCTTTGGTAATTTAGGTTCTACAAGCTTAAAGTTGAATTGTTTGAATTGTCATATAAATGTAGACAATTAATTATTTGACGAATATCGGTATAGCTTGAGAAAGAATATCGGATCTATAAAGTAGAACCTACGAACAACCCTAGAAATAGACTACATTAACTATTAATGAACAAAAAGTAGGAGGAGAAACGGTGAAATCACTGTTCTAGAGTTTTTATAAATTCAGTCTTGTCCTTTGTTAGCGATAATGTTATTTTCTTTGTTGTTAATTTTACTTTCACCATCAATTAATTTGATATTTTGATAAAATTGAGATTAGAGAATTTAGTAATTGATATGATCCACTCCCTATGGAGAATGATAATAGTACTCTTCCTACTATATTACTTGTAACGATTCTTGCACTTGCGAATTCGAGCAATAGTAGTTTATCAGTGATATACTGTTGATATACCTAATCTAAAGTATATCATTGGTAAACTATTTAGTATACTTATATTTAGAAATGAGTTTGCCAAAGCAAGCATAGTTAAGTGGTAATTGACATGTGTACCCTTGACCAAGAAGGCTAGAGGTTCAAATTCCCCCACTCCAAAATGTTGTTAAACTAGAAATATATATATATATATATGTAACGCCCCTACTTTTCTATGACCAAATCCCTAGGGACATTACTACACATGCATGCATTTATAGGCCGAGAAATAAAAGAACTTGAAAGAAATTTCCATTTATCGTAAACAGTTCTAGGGATCCCAAAACAAAACAGTAAAAAAATCAGTTAAAACGTTAAATCAACTTGGCCTATTAAAACTGTAAACAAGTTCAACTTCAATTTAAATCATGGAGACAAAAATAGTTCAAAATAAGACTATGCGGAAAATCATGCTGGTTCCCATGGTATTAATCACGCTCTCCCGTCACACGCCCTGCACGTCCTTCCCTTTACCTGAAAAACATTTTTAAAAGAAAGGGTGAGTATTGCATAAACAATACCCGATAAAGTAACCTCGCTACCGAGGTTTGGGATATGCATACACATACAATCATGATCTCTAAACTCATTCATATCATACATAGATGGGAATTAAAACTTTCTAGGGTTGCCAGGTCTTTAATCCATGGCTGCATAGTTAGTTGTCAGGCCTTTAATCCATGACTGTTCATTCAGTTGCCAGGTCTTTAATCCATGGCTATTCATTCAGTTGCCAGGTCTTTAATCCATGGCTATTCATTCAGTTGCCAGGTCTTTAATCCATGGCTATTCATTCAGTTGCCAGGTCTTTAATCCATGGCTATTCATTCAGTTGCCAGGTCTTTAATCCATGGCTATTCATTCAGTTGCCAGGTCTTTAATCCATGGCTATTCATTCATTCGATTGCAGTCTTTAATCCATGGCTATTCATTCAGTTGCCAGGTCTTTAATCCATGGCTATTCATTCAGTTGCCAGGTCTTTAATCCATGGCTGTATATTAAGTTGTGAGGCCGACTGGTCATCCTAAGTCATTTTAGCGTTCTCAGGATAACCAATGTCCACACTATTCGTTAATTCATTCCGTGGCATACAAAACATGCATAAGGTCCCATCAGTCACATGATCATGGTGTACATATCACAAATATCATCATCAACATATCATTCATACTTTCTCATGGACAGTGTGAAGTATCATACTTTTGTAATAACATGAAACATTCTCATAATCACCAACATATCATTCATACTTTCTCATGGACAGTGTGAAATATCATACTTTTGTAATAACATGAAACATTCTCATACACACTACTGTCCTATTTTCACATGAAGTAATGGGATCTTTATACATAACATACGAGAATACTTTCACATAAAATAATGATTCATTTTCACATAATACATCGAAATATTTGCACAAAATATCACGTATTCTCAAAATAATATCTCATGGATTTTCATGTGGAAAAATATGAACTGTTTCACATAAAATCATAAAAATCATTTTCATTTACTCCCATTTAAAAGTTCGGCACGAGGTCCCTTACCTCGAGCTTCGATTTTTTTTCTCCAAAAACCTAATCGAACTCCCTGCCTATTCTCCTTTAGCTGCGAAACTGATTCACATCAATATTTCCGAATTCAAACTCCAAGCATTTCACTAAGACCCTAATCATGCGTTATTCAAAATATCAGTATTTCGATGTCGTGTCCCGCTTACCTCGGTTTTCACGCGGAACTCGATATTCCTTAGTTTGCTTGGCAATCGACTTCCAATTCCGTTCCAAGTTCGGTTCCTACAAAGCGTGTTCGAACTCGTACTCACTTTCTCAATTGAGCGTTTAATCTAAACGATCGGTCGCAATATTACTAGTTAAGCACGAAACTCGAATTAAACGCTCACCGACCAATAAACTTGCTCTGCTGTGAGCGTCTTTGGCGGAACTCAACGGAGAGTCTGGCCGCTCGGCGATCCCCACGTCGGCGGTGAGATCTTGATCAAACGAACCTCGTCGGTGGTCGACTCGTGAATTTCGCTACTGCGCAGCTCCTTCAGCGTCCGACGGTGGTTGAGTAGCGAGGTTGAGTTCCCGCTTGCGATTTGCGGTGGTGAGGCGTGCGTGGTCGGCGTTCGTCTGAGTGTGTTCCCTTCTCACCGGCGAGTGGTCGATGGCGAGTGTGCGGCCGACAAATCGCGAGCTCCGCGAGGTCTGCGGTTGGATTGGATGCGGCCGGTGATCCGGCACGGCAAGGACCTCGGCGGCGGCTCCCGGTTGTTCTGCGCGTGTCGGGCGCGAGTTCTTCCCGAGACGGCCTCAACGGCGCGACCTCCACGTCTGGGATCCGATCGTGGTGGCGGCGTTCCTTTGTTCGCGAGTAGCGAGCGGGTTGGGTGAAGGATTGGGCGCTGCGCGCGTGTGGAGTGCAGTCGGCGGGAGGCTGTTGTACCCTTCTTGCGGCGGCTGGGGTTGAGTGAAGGAAGGAGGGTTTGTCGGCTAGGTCAAACACGATAAGAAGAAGGAGAAGAAGAAGATGGCATTATAATAGGGTTAGGGGTTTTTGATAAAGTGAAGAGAATGGGCATTAGGGTTAGGGGTTTGGATTTGATACAATGAAGAGTAGGTGTGGAGGCTAGGGTTTCTCATGATATATATGCCAACCATCTAGGTCAAGTTGTGTGCTAGATCACCCTAATTTAGAACTAATTCACCAAAAACGCCTTACACTTACCTTTCCCTTTAATTTTTTATAGTTAATCTCAATGGACAAGAAATAATTCACATAAGTTAAACAAAATACGGCCTCCTCCTCTCGCATGAGCTTGATTAAAATCACCAATCCAACTAAACACGGCGTTTACAAGAGCGTTAAATAAAATTAATAATAATACCTGTGATGATGGTCGTCACAATCTTCCTCTCCTAAGAACTTTCGTCCTCGAAAGTTCCTATTCTTGGAATAGTTCGGGATATTTAGCGTGCTTTCCTCTTCACGTTCCCAAGTAGCTTCCTCCGTGCGGTGGTTCTCGCCACAATACCTTAACTAAGGCGATCTCACGCGTTCACGGAGGTCTTTCGATCTCTTGCAATAATTTGTACCGGTGGCGTTCGCCATAGCTCGGATCTTCTCGTTAATCGCAATGGTTCAAGTCTATGACGTGAGTCGGTGCGAACGTACTTTCTCAACATGGAGACATGGAATACGTTATGAACCGGCCCGAAAGAGAAGGCGGCGAGTGCTAATCAGAGGCCACCGCACCGATCCTCTCTAAAATCTCAAATGGTCCGATGAATCGCGGACTCAACTTCCCTTACGGCCAAACCTTAGAATCCCCTTCATTGGAGCCACCTTAAGGAACACGTGGTCCCCAACCTCGAATTCTAGGTCCTTCGTCTCGTGTCGGCGATAATTCTTTTGTCCGACTTGGGCGGTCTGCGCATTCGTGCCACGATCTTTTGCATTGCCTCATTAGTGACTGTACTAGTCGGACCCAACAATCGGCGTTCACCAACCTCCTCCCGTAAAACCGAGTTACGCAACGTTTTCCATAGAGAACTTTCAAATGGAGCCATTCCGATGGTCGATCGATAATCGTTGTTATAAGCAAACTCCATCAGATGTAAATGAGCGTCCCAACTGCATGGAAAGTCTAAAGTGCAAGCTCGCAACATATCCTCTAATATCTGATTTAATCGTTCCGTCTGCCCATCCGTCTGTGGATGAAAAGCTGTACTAAAGTTCAACTGCGAACCCAAAGCTCTCAGTAAACTCCTCCGTAAGTTGGAGGTGAAACGTGGATCCTATCTCAAAATAATCTTGACTGATTCCATGTAAACGGACTATCTCTTCCGTAAAGTTGTGCCCACTTATCTCAGAGAATAGGTGGGTTTCCACAGTATAAAATGTCTTGACTTTGTTAACTTTGCCCACTATGACCCAAATCACCGTGTAACCTCGTAAAGTTCTAGGCAATCCAACTATGAAATCCATAGAGATCTCCTCCCATTTCCACTGAGGCACATGTAATGGCTGCAGCAATCCTGCGGATCTCTGTCTAGGTGCCTTCACCTGCTGACAAGTCAAACACTTGCTGACAAACTCTGCTATGTCGCGCTTTCATGTTACACCACCAAAATGATCGTTTCGAGATCTCTGTACATCTTGGTACTGCCAGGGATGCATAGAAAATGGTGAGTTATGGGCTTCGCTCAAAATCTCGCTCATCTTGTCATCGTCCGCACACACAATCGTCCCTGAAATAGCAATCCTCCATCTGTGGATAGGAGAACTCACAACTCACCAGTAGCTACCGCAGTAAGTTTTTCCACTAAATCGAGGGTCCACTTGCCGAGCCTCTATAATACGTTGCCTCAAGGTCGGTTGCCAGATCGTTAATCGGGCTAATCGAGCGAGTGTGGTCTTTCCTACTAGCATCGCAATTTCACTCGAGCAAAAACTCGCTCAGAACTCTGCTGGCATGCACATCACTCGTGCGCGCGGTATGCATCAAGCTTCTCGCGAGGGCATCGGCCACTACATTAGCCTTACCGGATGGTACTGTATGTCAATATCATAATCTTTCACCAATTCCAACCATCTGCGTTGCCTCATGTTCAATTCCTTCGGGTGAACAGATACTTGAGACTTTTATGATCCGTAAAAATCGAATTTTTATCCATACTGGTAGTGTCTCCGCATTTTTAACGCAAATACCACTGCTTTGCTAGTTCCGTGTCATGAGTTGGATAGTTCCTCTCGTATGCGTCTTCAATTGTCGGAGGCATACGCTTATTACCTTACCGTCTTTGCATCAATACACAAACTTGACCCTTTCTTGGAAGCATCATCAGAAACCACAAAGCTCCTCGTTCCTCTGGAATCTGTGAGAATCGGGGCCGACACTAATCGTGCTTGAGTTCCCGGAAACTCGCTTCACAAGCATCATCCCAAACAAAAGAGTTTCCCTTACGCGTCCACCGAGTCATAGGCATGGCTATCTTGGCAAAATCACATGCAAACGCCTATAGTATCCCCGCAAGACCCGAGAAAACTACGTACCTCAGAATCGCGGGTCGGACGAGGCCACCGTGTGACGGCCTCCACTTTCATTTGGATCAACAGAGACCCCACTTGCAGACACCACATGCCCTAGAAAAGATACATGCCGAGCCAAAATTCACACTTGGAGAATTTTGCATACAACTTATTCTCTCTCAGTGTGAGTAAGACTTTCCTCAGGTGCATTTCATGTTCTTCATCGCACCTGGAGTATATCAATATATCATCGATAAACACAATAACGAACGTATCAAGAAACTCCTTGAATAAACGGTTCATCAAGTCCATGAAAGCGGCAGGAGCATTGGTCGACCAAACGGCATCACCGTGAACTCGTAATGCCCATAACGTGATCTCAATCTTTGCTTTAGGGATATCCCCTCACCGATCCTCAATCGATGGTAGCTCGATCTCGGATCGATCTTAGAAAACACTCGCGCTCCTTGCAAATCGATCGAACAAATCATCTATCCCGGGAGAGGATATTTATTCTTGATTGTAACTTTATTCAACTCCTCGTAGTCTATACACAGCGCATGGATCCATCTTTCTTTTCACGAACAATACAGGGTGCTCCCGGGTGAAACGCCAGGGCGTATAAACCCTTTGTCTAGCAAGTCCTCAGAATCGTATTTTTAGTTCTTTCAACTCTGCTGGTGCCATTCTCATGCGGGGCCTTGGATATCGGGGTCGTCCCCAATTCCAATCCGATGTTAAAATCTACCTCCACGATCGAGGTATTCCGGAGGTCCTCGGGAAGACATCTCAGAAACTCATTCACTACGAGCACCGATGTCACTTTGAGATCTCTGTGCACCTTGCATCTAATATGTAGGCTAAGGCGCCCCAAGCTCCCGATGCAATAACTTTCGCGCTTAAGGGCGTAATTACCTTAGGCCTACTTCCACGCTCATCAGTGCTCTCCAACTCAGAAATAGTTGGTTAGGAGGAGTGAACACTACCTCCTTCCCCAAACAATCAATACAAGCATGGTTCTGCGCTAACCACCCATGCCCAATATTACATCAAAATCAAACATATCTAGGACCACTAGGTTCACTGCTAACTCCTCGGTCTGCGATGGTCACACTACCATCCTTGACTTTCATATTAGCTAACAAATTTATTCCCGAGGAGTGGAGACAGATAGGGCATATCAGAATCGTTTCTAGTTCTAACTCACTGACTTACAAAGGATGCGAGAAATAAAAGAGTCGCGTAGAACTGAGAATCAAATAGTACAAAGGCGAGGTGCCCAAGTAATGGAAGTGTACCAGAACCACCGAGTCCGAGCCATAGATGTCTCGACCGGTGCTTGCATAGGCTCTCCCCACGTTGTATGGCCGGCTTCACAAAGAGCCCACTACTCATAAATCTGTGGGTCGCTAGTCTTTGGCTTGATTCGAGCGGATATTAGCTCTGTGCCTTCCTTCCTTCCCACACTTGAAACACGCTCGGACCGGACCATACATTTACCCAGGTCAGAACTTACCACATTCCTTTGCACTGCGGCTCATCTCCGCCGCTATTCCCGATCCGTTGGTGGTGGTTTCGGGCCGGACCTGCACGGAAATGCCCTGTCTATGCGATGTACTGCTGGGCGCTGTGAGTGGAATGGGCCGGGTCCCACTTCCTCTTATGATTCGCTATGGTCGCCCCAGTTAACCACCACTGCTTTGTGCGATGCGAGAGCTGCACTCCAAATCGGTTCATACCACTCTCATCTGCGGAGGCGTAATCGAGGAGGTGCTAATGCTTGAATAAAGCCTCGAACATTCTCATCTAGCCCCATGATGAAGCGCTCTGTCTTCTTTGCTTCAGATCCACCACCTCGGGGCAAAGCGGGACAGACGGGTAAATTCCCTCTCATATATCCCCACTTCTCCTCTCTTGCAGCAAACCAGTAAAAATTTCGCACGCTTCTCGTAACGAGCCGCAGCGAGGATAGAATTTCCGCCCGAATGCTTCCTTGAATAGATTCCAAGTAATCGTTTCTCCGGCTGCAACAATGGTTCCTTGGGCGGACTCCCACCACAAGTCTGCGCGTCATCCTCCGGCATGAAAGGTCGCACAGACACCCTACGGTCCTCGTGGCGCTTCATCATCAAAGATGGTCTCAATGGAGGACAGCCACAACTCTGCCACAGTGGGGTCACTGGAAGACCCATTGAAAGATCTCGGATCATATTTCCTGAAGTCTTTCAGGTAACGAGACTCCAGAGTTGCGTCGTTTCGCCCCTGATTTGCTTGGGCCAGCTGGGTGGCTACTGTGGCTCGCACTAGGCTCTGCATGGCCTCCACCATCATAGTCATAACATTGGCGTTCCCTCGGTCGCGCCACGGGGCAAATCTGCGGTATATTCTCCGACGCGTTTAGGCGGGTCCGGGGAGGTCTCGAGCGGGTGGAGTAATCTCTTCCGATCCGTGGGTAATTCGGTTGGGCGTCAATGTTTTCCCTTGCCTCCGGCCCCTACCACGTCCCCTACCTCTCCTCTCGGCCTCTAGGTGGCATTATGTCAAAACTACAATATAAAGAGTTTCTAACTCAGTTTCCTTTACTTTCAAATTATAAAATAGGATCACCCCTTGGGGCTTTTAAGGTTATGGATGCATAAAACTGTATCATATCGTAACCATTTACTTTCTTAATAAAATATCGGGACGTACTGCGCGTGATCGGAAGCGTTGTTAAACCATGGGAACTACTCACTGCTTACTCAGTAAGCAAGTCTACTGAAACCACAAAACCTGTGGCTCGATACCAACCGTAACGCCCTACTTTTCTATGACCAAATCCTTAGGGACATTACTACACATGCATGCATTTATAGGCCGAGAAATAAAAGAACTTGAAAGAAATTTCCATTTATCGTAAATGGATTCTAGGGATCCCAAAACAAAACAATAAAAAATCGCTTAAAACGTTAAATCAACTTGGCCTATTAAAATCGTAAACAAGTTCAACTTCAATTTAAATCATGGAGACAAAAATAGTTCAAAATAAGACTATGCGGAAAATCATGCTTTGGTTCCCATGGTATTAATCACGCTCTCCCGTCACACCCCGCACGCCCTTCCCTTTACACGAAAAACATTTTTAAAAGAAAGGGTGAGTATTGCATAAACAATACCCAGTAAGTAACCTCGCTAATGAGGTTTGGGATATGCATACACATACAATCATGATCTCTAAACTCATTCATATCATACATAGATGGGAATTAAAACTTTCTAGGGTTGCCAGGTCTTTAATCCATGGCTGCATAGTTAGTTGTCAGGCCTTTAATCCATGACTGTTCATTCGATTGCAGTGTCTTTAATCCATGGCTATTCATTCGCTTGCAGTCTCTTTAATCCATGGCTATTCATTCGATTGCCGTGTTTTTAATCCATGGCTATTCATTCGATTGCAGTGTCTTTAATCCATGGCTATTCATTCGATTGCCGTGTCTTTAATCCATGGCTATTCATTCGATTGCAGTGTCTTTAATCCATGGCTATTCATTCATTCTTGCAGTGTCTTTAATCCATGGCTATTCATTCAGATTGCCAGGTCTTTAATCCATGGCTGTATATTAAGTTGTGAGGCCGACTGGTCATCCTAAGTCATTTTAGCGTTCTCAGGATAACCAATGTCCACACTATTCGTTAATTCATTCCGTGGCATACAAAACATGCATAAGGTCCCATCAGTCACATGATCATGGTGTACATATCACAAATATCATCATCAACATATCATTCATACTTTCTCATGGACAGTGTGAAGTATCATACTTTTGTAATAACATGAAACATTCTCATAATCACCAACATATCATTCATACTTTCTCATGGACAGTGTGAAATATCATACTTTTGTAATAACATGAAACATTCTCATACACACTACTGTCCTATTTTCACATGAAGTAATGGGATCTTTATACATAACATACGAGAATACTTTCACATAAAATAATGATTCATTTTCACATAATACATCGAAATATTTGCACAAAATATCACGTATTCTCAAAATAATATCTGTGGATTTTCATGTGGAAAAATATGAACTGTTTCACATAAAATCATAAAAATCATTTTCATTTACTCCCATTTAAAAGTTCGGCACGAGGTCCCTTACCTCGAGCTTCGATTTTTTTTCTCCAAAAACCTAATCGAACTCCCTGCCTATTCTCCTTTTAGCGAAACCTGATTCACATCAATATTTCCGAATTCAAACTCCAAGCATTTCACTAAGACCCTAATCATGCGTTATTCAAAATACTGTATTTCGATGTCGTGTCCCGCTTACCTCGGTTTTCACGCGGGAACTCGATATTCCTTAGTTTGCTTGGCAATCGACTTCCAATTCCGTTCCAAGTTCGGTTCCTACAAAGACGTGTTCGAACCTGTACTCACTTTCTCAATTGAACGTTTAATCTAAACGATCGGTCGCAATATTACTAGTTAAGCACGAAACTCGAATTAAACGCTCACCGACCAATAAACTTGCTGCTATGAACGTGCTGGCCGGAACTCAACGCGGAGAAGGCTCACGCCGGCAGATCCCCACGCGTCGCCGGTGAGATCTTCGATCAAACGAACCTCGCGTCGGTGGTGACTCGTGAATTTCGTGCCGCAGCTCCTCCTTGCGTCCGACGGTGGGTGAAAGTAGCGAGGTTGAGTTCCCGCTTGCGACGGTGGTGCGAGGCGTCGCGTGGTCGGCGTTCGTCCGAGTGTGTTCCTTCTCACCGGCGAGTGGTCGATGCAACAGAGAGTGCGGTGGACAAATCGCGAGCTCGGCGAGGTCTGCGGTTGGATTGGATGCGGCGTGATCCGCAGCGGCAGGACCTCGGCGGCAGCTCCCGGTTGTTCTCTGGCGTAATCGGGACGCGAGTTCTTCCCGAGACGGCCTCAACGGCGCGACCTCCACGTACGGATCCGATCGTGGCTGGCCGGCGTTCCTTTGTTCGCGAGTAGCAGACGGGTTGGCTGAAGGATTGGGGCCGCCGTGTGGGTCCGTGCAGTCGGCGGGAGGCTGTTGTACCACTTCTTGCCGCGGCTGGGGTTGAGTGAAGGAAGGAGGGTTTGTCGGCTAGGTCAAACACGATAAGAAGAAGGAGAAGAAGAAGATGGCATTATAATAGGGTTAGGGTTTTTGATAAAGTGAAGAGAATGGGCATTAGGGTTAGGGTTTGGATTTGATACAATGAAGAGTAGGTGTGGAGGCTAGGGTTTCTCATGATATATATGCCAACCATCTAGGTCAAGTTGTGTGCTAGATCACCCTAATTTAGAACTAATTCACCAAAACGCCCTACACACTTACCTTTCCTTTAATTTTTTATAGTTAATCTCAATGGACAAGAAATAATTCACATAAGTTAAACAAAATACGGCCTCCCTCTCGCCGAGCTTGATTAAAATCACCAATCCAACTAAACACGGCGTTTACAAGAGCGTTAAATAAAATTAATAATAATACCTGTGATGATGGTCGTCACAATATATATATAGAAATGGCTTAGAGTTGGCTTGCAATTTTGTTACTATATTTAATTTAGACTTCGTTTGATAAAACTATTTGATTTTTTATTTTTTAAAAATGTGTTTATTTTTTCATAATTTCTCTACAATGATTTTCATCTTGTCTACTATAGTTTCAATCTTTCTTTAGGAAACATTTGAATTCTTAGCCAAATTCCAAAACCAAAAACAAGTTTTCAAAAATTACTTTTTTCGGCCTCGTTTGAAAACCATTTGGTTTTTGAAAATTATCCTTATTTTCTCACAATTTCTCTACAATTAATTTCATCTTCTCTACATTGGTTTCCATATTTCTTAAGAAAACATTTGAGTTTCTAGCCAAATTCCAAAAACAAAACAAGTTTTGGAAAACTACTTTTTTTAGTATTCAAATTTTGACTTGGTTTTTGAAAACATAGGTAAGAGTAGATAAAAGAAACATGGAAACTCATGGGAGGAAGTAATATTTATTGGCTTAATTTTCAAAAATAGATGTTAGGAGAAAATCCCATTGATGTATTCTCGAAGGCCCAATAGGCTCGTTATAACAAAAAACCCATAAGAGAATAAGTTAAGAGTTTAGTTATCTGTTGTATTTCTGGTATATTTTAGTTAGGATAGTCAGGTTTCACCTCTATTTACCTTTAAATACACATCATCCTTAGCGATGAAGAACCCATTCTTGTATTCATCGTATTGAAAATTAATAAAGGAAAACAGAGGTTTTTCTCTTGGCATTTTTGATTTTCAAGATGGTATCAGAGCTACAATAACGGAAAAAGTATCAAACGGGACTTTAATTTTCAAAACTTAACTTGATTTTTGAAAATATATGTAAAAAGTTAATAACGAAAACATAGAAACCTATAACGTAACGCTAATGCCTTCTATCAAAAAGATACTAAACAGGAATTTAGATATCTTTGATGGTAGAGCTTATCCTTATCCAAAGTTCCTATTAGGAGTAATGAGTTGTCAAAACTGTTTTTAGTTAAAATAGTTAAACTTTATTGTTATTTCTCTTAATTGTATGTACCCTACACCTGTATAAATAGGTGGTATTTTCACCCTTTTCAATGAATCACTGTATACATTTGTCCTCTTCTTCGTCTGACTACTCTTAACATGGTATCAGTGGAAAGAAAGTATTTTTTTTTTCCGCTCGCTTTCTCTCTTCTTTTTCTTTGTGATGGATGATCCTCATCACACCAGTGCTTCCTCTTCTACTCATAACCCAACCGATGCTTATCCGAGCCCTTACTTCCTGCATACCAGTCTAGTGCTGGTCACCGAACTTCTTACTAAAGACAATTACATGTCTTGGAGTCGGGCCATGGTTATTGCCCTGTCTGTACGCAATAAACTTGGATTCATCGATGGCTCTCTTCCTCGACCCTCCGATGGTCTTCTTCCTGCATGGATCCGAAGCAACAATGTTGTAATTGCGTGGATCTTGAACTCTGTTTCAAAATCGATCTCTGCGAGCATTCTTTTTTCTTACTCTGCACAAGAAATCTGGTGCGATCTCAAGGAAAGATTTCAGCGTAAGAATGCTCCAAGAATCTTTCAGATTAAGCGCGATCTTGCGACCCTTGCCCAGAATCAAGATTCTGTGAGCATGTATTTCACCAAGATTAAGACGCTTATTGATGAATTTAACACTTATCGTCCTGGATGTACCTGTGGATCTTGCACATGTGGAGGAGTTCGTGATTTAGCCGAATTTACTCAGATAGAATATCTCATGGATTTCTTGATGGGCCTCAATGAGTCTTTTTCTCAGGCTCGTGCTCAGCTTCTCCTCATGGAACCACTTCCGTCAGTGAACAAAGCCTTTTCTCTACTTCTTCAGCAAGAACAACAAAAATCCATTAACCTTTACACCGCCTCTGCGCCTCCCGCAGTAGCAATGGTCGTCAATCAAGGTTCTTCCAAAAACTCGTCCAGTCGACAACGCAAAGAACGTCCAATCTGTACCCATTGTGGTATCCAGGGACACACGGTGGATAAATGTTACAAAGTCCATGGTTACCCTCCAGGGTACCGATCCAGGCAACAACGGATACCTCCACAATCCAATAACACTGCAAATTCTGTTAGCACCCAAGTTGGTGAAGCTTCCGTCTTGAACACCGAGACATTGTTGCAGTGTCAGGCCCTTCTTAATCAACTTCAAACCCAACTTGCTCTCACAAATGAGACGACTAGCTCTTCGGTGCCCCATGTGGCAGGTATGCTCTCTACGTCTCAATGGATTGTGGATTCGGGCGCCTCTGCCCATATTTGTTGTTCTTGGGATCTTTTTCCTCTTTCATACCTTGCTCCACTACTGTTGCATTACCAGATAGTCAATCTTTCGTTGTTAAATTTGCTGGCACAGTCTGCCTTAATGACTCTATGACTCTTCATGGTGTTCTGTATATACCGGAGTTCAAATTCAACCTTATTTCAGTTAGTGCACTAACGAAGGACCTCCCAATTACAGCTCTCTTTCTTGCTAACGAGTGTATTCTCCAGGACAAGTGCACTTTGAAGATGATTGGCAGGGTTAGTCTGACTCGTGGTTTATATCTGCTTGATCAAGTCTCCCCTCTGCATAAATCGTCGCACGTTTGCACAACCATTGCTGACAAAGCTTTTCTTTGGCATCATCGTCTTGGACATCCATCTAACAGTCGGTTAACTCCCTTAAAGTCCATCTTGTCCTTAGACTCAGTTGCACATTCTGTTAAGTCCCCATGTACTGTCTGCCCTTTAGCTAAATAGAAGCGTTTGTCTTTTCATTCAAATAATAACTTGTCTGCACATCCTTTTAATATAATACATGCTGACATTTCGGGTCCATTTTCTACTATATCACATTCTGGTCATTCTTTTTTTCTCACACTTGTGGATGATTCAACTCGTTTCACTTGGGTCTTTATGTTAAGACAAAAATCTGACGTCCTCACTATTATACCTCAGTTTTTTAAATTTGTTGAGACTCAATATGGGAAGACTATTAAACAATTCAGGTCTGACAATGCACCTGAGCTGATCATGGAAACTTTCTTCAAGGATAAAGGTGTTGTTCACCGGTTTTCGTGTGTTGGTTGTCCTCAGCAGAATTCCGTTGTTGAAAGAAAGCACCAACATATCCTCAATGTGGCTAGAGCCTTATACTTTCAATCCCGTGTACCCATCTCCTTTTGGAGTGACTGTGTTCTATCAGCAGTCTACCTTATCAATCGCACTCCTTCTCCTCTTTTATCCTGGAAGTCTCCATTTCAGGTATTACATAATCGCCTGCCCGATTATAAATCTATGCGAGTTTTTGGCTGCCTTTGTTTTGCGTCTTCCTTGTCTCATAACAGGACCAAGTTTCAACCAAGAGCCATTGCCTCGATTTTCATTGGCTATCCAGTTGGGATGAAGGCTTACAAACTCTATGACCTTGTCCAGCGTAAGTTCTTTGTCTCCAGGGATGTGGTCTTTCATGAAGATGTCTTCCCCTTTAAATCATTGACCACACAGGCACCTCCATCAGACTTCCTTGCTGAATTTTCCTTGCCACGGCCTGTTGATCATGAGCACTTGGATGACAGCAATGTGACTTCAACTGAAGATTCGTCTTCTGCTCCACATATCCCTTTAAGGACATCTGTGGTACCCACTGGATTGAGAAAGTCTACAAGACATTCCAAGAAGCCTTCCTACCTCCAAAACTACCATTGCAGCCTACTGCAATCTAGTCCTATGCCAATCAGCACTACCAGATATCCTATCAGTCATCATCTCTCTTATTCCAGGCTATCCCCTCTGTACAAACATCTGGCACTCAATATTTCTGCACATAAAGAACCCACTTATTATCATGAAGCTGTAGCAGTCCAAGAGTGGCGTGAAGCCATGGCAGCAGAGATCAGTGCAATGGAGTTTAACAACACCTGGACAATCACTCCCCTACCAAGTGGGAAGAACACTGTTGGTTGTCGATGGATATATAAAATCAAGCACAAAGCTGATGGTACCATCGAACGATACAAGGCTCGGCTTGTCGCCAAAGGTTACACTCAGCAAGAAGGACTCGATTATTTTGAGACCTTTTCTCCCGTTGCTAAACTAATAACCGTCAAGACCCTTCTCACAGTTGCAGTGTCCAAGCATTGGCCCCTTTTACAATTGGATGTTAACAACGCCTTTCTCCATGGTGAATTATTTGAAGAAGTGTATATGGAGCTACCATTAGGCTATAAGCCCCGCATAGACAACCAAGGACGGAAATTAGTTTGCAAGCTCAACAAAGCTATCTATGGTCTTAAGCAAGCCTCTAGGCAATGGTTTGCCAAATTTTCAACCTTTTTGATTTCATTGGGCTTTCACCAGTCCAAGGCTGACTATTCTCTCTTTGTCAAAGGTTCAGGCCATGCCTTTCTAGCTCTCCTTGTCTATGTTGATGACATTATCATCACAGGACCAAATTCAGAGGCCTTACAACAGTTAAAGACAACGCTCAATGATCAGTTTCGACTGAAAGATCTTGGTTCTCTAAAGTACTTTCTTGGTCTTGAGCTTGCACGGTCTTCCACTGGTTTATACATGTCCCAACGAAACTATGCTCTACAGTTATTAGAAGATGTTGGGTTACTTGCAGCAAAGCCTGCGGTCCTGCCCATGGATCCTCAACTAAAGCTGTCTTCTACCAGTGGAACACCCTTACATGATCCTACTGTTTACAGGCGCCTAATAGGGAAGATTCTCTACCTTACTATATCTCGCCCTGACATAACCTTTGTTGTTCACAAGCTAAGCCAGTTCTTAGCCAAACCAACTCAAGACCATCTCACAGCTGTTCATCATCTTTTTCGATACATAAAAGGAACACCAGGCCAGGGTATTTTTCTTCCCCGAGTGCACAATTTCCAGCTTAGAACATTCTCTGATGCTGATTGGGGAGCATGTCTGGACACTCGACGCTCAGTCACTGGGATGTGTGTCTTCCTTGGTGAATCCTTGGTAGCATGGAAGTCAAAGAAACAACAAACAGTTGCGAGATCATCTGCTGAAGCTGAGTACAGGGCATTGGCTATAGCCACTTGTGAAGTTGTTTGGCTACAAAGTTTGCTTAAAGATCTCCAAGTAGCTTCTCCTTCTCCAGCACTTTTATTTTGTGATAACAGTGTTGCCATTCACATAGCAACTAATCCTAGCTTCCATGAGCGCACGAAACATATTGAGCTTGATTGTCATTTCGTTCGTGACCAGATTATCAATGGGACCATAAAGTTGCTACCAGTTCGCTCAACTGATCAACTTGCAGATTTGTTCACAAAACCTCTGCCTTCTCAACAGTTTTTTCTCCTACTAAGCAAGATGGGTGTTCACAACCTTCTAGCTCCATCTTGAGGGGGCGTATTAGGAGTAATGAGTTGTCAAAACTGTTTTTAGTTAAAATAGTTAAACTTTATTGTTATTTCTCTTAATTGTATGTACCATACACCTGTATAAATAGGTGGTATTTTCACCCTTTTCAATGAATCACTGTATACATTTGTCCTCTTCTTCGTCTGACTACTCTTAACAGTTCCAAGGCAAAACAAGTCTTCGTCTGACTACTCTTAACAGTTCCAAGGCAAAACAAGTTTACTAAGAAAACTTATCAGTGGAACTTTGTTGGCTATAACACTTCTCATAAGGGAGGTAAAACAAAACAATGACACACACTACACGACATGCAGATTCTCAATGTATCTCGGACCTTTGCAGATACCGAAGGCTGGCAATCAACGAATATATGTCTTTAACGCTAATGCCTTCTATACAAACATGTGCCGAGTACTCATATTGAGCATGGGAAAACCAAGTGTTCAGATAAACAGTGCTCAAAAAAGTACTGTGGTAAATAAGATGGAAGTGGCTGCTATGAAAATTCGATCAGACAAAGAAAAACTCAAATAATCCAAATGTAAATGAGCTTCCTCCAACTTCATTTGAATTTGCAAACCAACCTGACATTAGTGACTGTCTATTTATTGACTTAACATAAAAGATGCTGCAAGTGATAAGAACAAACAACAATTTTTATAAAAAAAAAATTGACTTCTTTTGACAACTACTTATTTATTTTTAGAAAATCAAGGTTTGAAATACATACTAAGCTTGTTTTTTTTATGTAAATTCACTCTAAATGACTTAAATTATGGCTGTAAACACTCGCTAATTTCTAAACAATAAGCTTAGTTTTAGAATTAAATAACCCTAAAAAATGACCATTATCACACCCCAAACTTAGCTTATTCCTTGTCCTCAAGCGATTTTAAGCAAAAACAACAAGCAAAACTCTTCAATAGAGAATTAGAGAATTCTTTTTAGGGCATGTTTGGGAGTGATTTTGGAGTGACCAAAATCAGTTTTGACATGTCTAAAATCATTTTCCTATCCAAAGTGTGATGTTTGGCAATATTCAGCAAGTGATTTTGGAAGAATCCAAAATCATTTGAAGTGATTCTCTTTCAATCACTTGGGAGGTGATTCCCAAGTGATTTTTGTCAAGTGATTGTAATTTAAAATGACTATTATTCATTTTTGAAAATAGTATACTTTTAATGATGAGTAAAAACCGTAATCTTTTGACAAAATTCATAAATTTCCATAAAAAGGTGAATTTTTTCAAAACCAAAATCACTATTAAAAGTATAGAATCAAACATGAAAATGATTATATGAAAATCACTTTTAATAAATCAATTATAGACAAATCAATTACACTAAAATCAATATTTCTAAAATCATTCTCAAACATGCACTTAAACTTCTTCATCTTCAATCCCTTGTGGATTTCTGATGGTGAGCTTTGTCGAGGGTTCAATCAAATACAATAATTTATATTTAAGTATCTAAAATTAAATACTTGTAGTACTTAAATAGTGGATCAAGTCGAATCATAGGGAACTAAACTAAAATTTAATTTCTATCAATTCGTTTTCTTATTGACACAGACTGACACGCACAAGAGAGGTGTGTATAAACATAAAAGATAAGAGACAGACTGAAAGCAGTAAAGATAAGATCTTACCTAGGTACCGATTCGAGAGAGGTCACATCGAGATTTTCAATGTAATAATGTCAATCATAAGTTATCTTAATAAATTGTCTTGCTTTGAATGTACTCACAAGCCCAATGGAAGCCCAAGAGAGCTTTTAGAAACTTCTAACACAGTTTAATTAAACAAGATGCTAATTAAACCCCAAACTAATCTTAAATTGGGGGCGATACTAACCTGAGCCCCAAGTTACAGCGTGTCATGCTCAAGACTAGTTGTTTAAGCCCTAGGAATTACTAAAATATTAATGAGATACACAAACTAAATCTAAGTTGCGAATTTAGATTAACCCTTACACTTTTTACTCCTTTAGAATTAGATTCCTTAATTCCTTCATGACCGCATTAAGCTCACAAACTCACAGAACCTAAGTCCTATTGCTATTCTAATTAAGCACTCTCTCAATATGTTAAAACGAAGTCAAGATTGTACATAGTTAAACTAAACATCAGGCCTATCTACGAATATGTTTAGGAATTTAAGCAAAGAAGTAAAAGATATTCATTACAAGAAATTAAATGCATTAAGTACAAAACCTCATGGTGTTACATTGAAAATCCTGACAATCTCCTCTGAATCGACATTTTCGCTTAGTCGGAGACCAAAATCTCGACGAATGAACCCATAGATTGATCAAAAATACTTTATCTATCCTAAACTACTTAAAAATAGAGAGAAAATTGTGAAAAATAGTCTTAAGGACGGTTGAAAACCCAGACCTCCAGGCCTAAATTGCAAAAGATCACTTTATACAAATCGACGGAGCGTCCAGACGCTTTGGGTAGCGCCTAGATGCTCCCAGCGTCACAGAGGCTCACCGCAGCTTTGAGCGAGACTTTTAGGATTTACCGATAACGTCTAGACACGTTATTCCTACGGAAAGCATAACTATTTTTGCTATAACTTTTTGCTCATGTGTTCAACAAATGACCTCGAGTTTGATGTGTAGAATCTCCCAAAATGTTGCTCAAATTTCTACAAAACTATCAATTTTAATCACATAGAAATCCCAATTTAATGTAATATCTTGATCAAAATGTGTCTTGCACTCAATTTACCTATAAAATATGCAACATACTAATAAAATCAATGGAACAAACATGATTTAGGTATGAAATAATAGTGACTTTTTAAGTCTCATCAATTTCTTTCAAGAGGCTCACACAAGCTTTGGTCTTGTGTGTTCGAGTCATAGCTAGGAAGATTTTGTAGAGAAGATAAAGATCCGCCAGAATTTTACTCCATATTTAACTCCAAGTACGTTTGCTTAATCTTAATTTTTATTTTAATTTTAAATAAAATCAAAGACGATTCAATGCTTCCGTTGCGAAATGAAGCGTTCATTCTTTCCCTTTTAGTATTTCTTTCATTCTTTTTACTCTATTTTCTTACCAAATATATTCTTCACAGAACTACTAATGTTTTCTAACGATTTTCTAACTTCTTCACGTAATTTCTATGGTTTACCAAGCACAAATAAAGTCTATTATAGCTAAATAAGTCTCAATATTGAAACTTATCAACATGATACAATCATATTACGACAAAATTACAACATTACGAACATAGAACTCACCTCCTCCCCAAACTTAGACCTGGCAATGCCCTCATTTGACAAAGAACTAGAAAAACAAGGGGTTGGAGAACATATTTGGGTAACTAGACTTGCTAAGCAATTGAAATTAGACTCTCCTAAGTTCATTGGATGATTTAAACACAATAGGAGTTTGGAATCAAATGTGTTATAGAGAAAATGAATTGATAAAGTTCTATGGTTTTGAAAACTCAAAGTTTTGTAAAAGCACTTTGAAGTTGAGAGAGCTCTAAGTATCATCATCATTGGGTTTTTATCTTAACAACCAAGGCAAATGATAATTTTTATTTTTGAGGATTATTTAATCCTAAACCAAAAGTAGCATTAATGAGTAAAATTCTTGAAAATTTGCTAAGAATGGTGGGAAGGGAATAATAGTTAAGAAAAGAATGACAATTGAACTAATTTTGTTGTTTTTATGTATAATAGAGTAAAAAAGAAAAAAATGCAATTGTAAATAAGTTCAGAATGTTACAGAAAATGCAATTGCATTTTCTCGAATTTTTTAAAAGTGTAGATTTTTTCTAGAAATTACGTGATTCATAGAGATTTTGCTCATTTTTTGAAAGATTATAGCCTGAAATCATTCCTAAAAGTTAGCCACGGATTGAGGGTAATTCTACATGCAAACTCTAGCTTGCACCTCTTATAAAAAGAGGAAGAAATGAGGCAAAAAGAGAGTGGTTTTGGGTCTTCTTCAACCTTTGGACAACAACTGTTTTCTACCATTTCTGTTATTCTTACAACTTGTTTTCTTCATCTTTTAGTTATGTAATCTTCCGAGATTGATCCTTCCTCAGTAAAAGTTGAGGAGGTGAAGATTTACTTGCTTGTAAAAGGGTATTTTAATCGATCAAGGCAAGGGATATTAGGATTTTTTTGTGTTTTAAATTCTGTAATTTTCTTCAACCTAGCTATTGTTTTTATGCATTTTGTGTTGGGGTTTATGTTCTAAAACTTGTAGATAGTTAAGGTAAACAATTGATTATTATCAATAAAGTGTTATTAAGTTTCTTTTTTTAATAAATTGAATTATGTTGTATTAGTTTTGCTTTAAATAGCTCTAAATCCAATAAACTAACATCCTAGCTAAGTTGTATTATGTGTCTTGAATTGTATGTGGAGACACACGAGGCTCAATGTTCAAGATATAACCTAAAGGGTCTATAATATAGGGATGAGGTTAGGTACCTTATCCTAATGACACTATGGATACGACCCATTTTGTATTTGATATAAATACAATGATCCAAGGCGTTCGTGTAGGTGACATGCGAGTGGGAGTATCCTATGCAATGAGTTTGCATAAGACCGAACCACAAAATAATAACCAGTAGATGTAACTTCGTTGACTATTTAGGTTTCTATTTCAATAGGATAACCTATGCAACATAGTCTTAATCTTGAGTGTATTATGAACTCCTATTCACGAGCGATTGTCATTTGATTTGTTTGGGTGAGAGTGTTCAGATTGTCACAATAAGCCTTTCATTTTAGGGACAATACCAAGCGGGGAGCTGAGAACATAATTACACAAGATGGAATTTGCTCCTTTCCAGTTTTAAGGGAAAGTAGATGGGTGTTTCCTTAAGTGGTGTCTATGAGACTTGAACAAAGGGCTCTACCCTCTCACTGGTTCAAGAGGAATTTTTTGTTTAATAGTTGGACTTTAAACAGGTTGTTCATTAAAGGGGCACTGGTACTTAAGGGCATAAAGGTAACCCAGAGGTAAAACGGTAATTTTGATGAGGAAGGTAGTAAAGCCAAAAGGAAATCTTCTCAAAATTTCTCTTTTCCTTCCAAGTTTCTAACAAGATTGGATCCCACGTTCCATATCTCAAAAGACTCAGAGATATAGGAAGGAAACCAATTGGTGTTGTCCTACTTTTGATCCAATTTGAAGAATAATGTGGAGTTGTTGAAAGATCGTGACCTTAGAAAGGGAAGTTCATGCTTTTTTAATTCCAGAGGCTACAAAGTAAGTATTTAGATATTGTTTTATTATTTTTCTCTCTAATCGCTTTGTAGAATTGTTCTATGTTTTTGGCCAATATGTATTGGTATTTTTGAAACTTAATTGAAATGAGTTGATTCTCAATTGGCTTCCGATGCATCATCTTTCAAAGCCATCATTTTGTTCTTCATTTTCTGTTTATTCTGTGTCTCTAATAGCATGGTAGAATTGTTCTAAGTCGAGTTTTTGTATTTTTACTTCCCTCCATAATGAAATGGTTGTGAGCTTTTAAGCTTTAATTTACCTACAAGTTGAAGTTATTGCTTGTTGTTTTTATTTTAGTATATTGGATGCAAGTTAAGTGTTAGAATTTAGTTTTCATAACTAACAAAGAAATTTTATATTTTTCTAGCCTTTTTGTTCCTTTTATATTTTTGAGATACCATGAATTTTTCATCAATTAAGTTTATGTTATTTTTTATTTTCATAATGAGCTTATTCCACTCTAGGGATTCAAGTTGTGAATGCCCTAGAGGAGAGATGTTAAGTTTAAATTAGCAAAATCGATCTAGTGAACCCTAGTGTGTCTTCATTGAACTTAACGTGGGTAAACCTAGTCGACCAACTAGTGATTGCTCGTCAATGTAGAATTTAGTACCGAAAGGGTTAGGAATAGTGGATGTCATAAAAGTAATGGAATAAAAGCCTTAGAAATAAGTTTTGAAACATCAACTTTAGACATAGGTCAAGACTCCAAAACCACTAGGATTGTGCACTAAAATTATCTAAGCTAGATTAGTCATAGACATATAGGTTTAATCGTTTAGTCTCCTAAACATTTTGGGAGCAAAAGAGAATAGGAGTTGAATCTGGTTTACTTGGTTTCATTGTGTTGACTACATGATTGCAATCTCATTTTTGGTAGCATTCTTCCAAAGGGACGAAAACAACTTGAATTCTCTTCATTTTAATTATTGATTTTTCTCTTATGTTCATTAGCTAAGACACTCTTCACTCATTTTCATATTACTTGGTTACTTCAATTACATTCTTGCTAGTATATGTTTTCCATCTGAATAGATTAGGTTGAAATCCGCACCTTGTGGGTACGATACTTTTGAGTACTTTTCTAGTTCTTATTACTTCAATCACGTGCATTTGTGTGTAGTACCGATCAACAAAAAATTTGAAAACTTGTTTTGAAACATGTTTTTTTTTTTTTTTGGCATACTTGTGCAAGGTGTAAAAAAAATAATTTTCGATCAAAACTGTCTAAACAAAATAAAAACAAACAAAACAAAACAAACACAAACAAATAAGAAAGAAATAACTCTAACCTGGAAAACAAGTAAACTAAACTAATGAAAGCGTATAAATATAGCCTACTAAAAGCAAATAAAGATAGTTGTACAATGAAAGAAGTACTCCTCTAATCCTCGGAGGAGTTGTCATCTCTCATTTTATCCTTATTATCCAAGAGATCAATGGCAAGGAAGTATGTAGTTGTTAGGGTATTTCCCTTTCTGAGCTTGGAGAGGGCCTTGCAAATAGCATGATCCCTCTCTGTTGCATATGCCGATTTATTTGAAAGGAATGAACTCTTCATTTTGGAGTAGAAGCATTGGATGATATATTAGAATTAAATATAAAAGCAAAGTTAAGCAAAAACTTATAATGAAATATATGGAGAATTGTCCGGCAGTTTTTTACTTTTTATGTTCCAAGACTTCCACAAAGTCTTCCTTACTATGACTCGAACGCATGACCAAGGCTTGTGAGAGCCTCTTGAAAGAAAATTCACATGGGGTTGGAGAAAAAGAAGTTTACAGAGAATTCTTTATTGAAGAAATGTGTAGAAAAGTTCACTCAATGGCTCACCCTTAGGGTCCTATTGCCCAGGATTTGGATCAGGATTCAAAATTTGGATTCGACTCCACAAACCAACACGGGTCATTTTCGCATGTTTTGTCCTTACTCACATGCTCTCTAGGAAAATTTTCAAGAAGTCGTCCAACATAGGATTATTGCTTCAAGTCAAGCACGCTTAATTTTAGAGTTCTTATGATTGAGCAGCAAAAAATGAAAGTGCATTTTGTTGGAGGTAGTAGCTATCAATTCTTTTAAGTTTTTCTCAACCATACTTTCATCTCTCTCAATCATACTTTCATATCCTCAAGATCTCTCTCATTCAGATGTGATCCTAGTTCATTCATGTACCACTCCTTATCTCGGGTGTCATAATAATTAAATAATATATCTTAATATCTAATATATTAAAATATATTTATCTAACTAATTCAAATCATATTCAAAATGTTTCCAAATTCTCACATTTATTTCCAAATTTGAATTTAATTCAAATTTAATAAATATATTTTATTTAATATATCTTAATACGTTATTGATTTTAACCCAAATTCTCTTACAACATTTATTCCTGATTTGTACCTGATTCAAATTTAATAAATATATTTTGTTTAATTATCTTAATACATTAATGATTTTAATATTTAATGTATCAACTACAATAAATATAATTTTCTCTTTGATATTTAATATATCTAATATATTAAATATTAATTTTAATATTTCAATTTTTCTTTCAACTAAATTGGTCTCTATTTGTTCATATGAGCTAGCAAGGGATCGATCTTGGAACTACAAATTATAAGTTCCAATAGTACAAAATTAATTAATTAATTTTCATTCATTAACTATAGGTCACTCCACTATAGACCTAGAGTTGCACTCTTATGTACGATAGAACAAGTTGCGTCCATGGATATTATCTACATGGTAGTCGATTCTTCATGCGTTGTTCATAATTACGGTTGGGTCAAAAGTTTGTTTTACTCCTTTAAATATTATATCTTGCACCTTAAGTATCATTGATCCTCTAATCAACAATTTATTTATGATCCAACCATAAACTAAGTCTCTCTCGGACGAGTGAGAGAGTGGAGCTCCATTGTTTAAGTCTCGAAATCAGTGCTTAAGAGAACTACGACTCATCTACTTATCCTATATGTGAATGAGTAAATTCCGTCTCGTGAGATTATATTCCCAGGTCCCTATTTAGTCAAGTCCTCAAGATGGCAGGCTTATTGAATCGACTACAAAAGTCACTCGCACTCATGCAAATCAAAATACAAACCCTCACAGGCAGGAGTTCATAACTCACTCAGGATTAAGATCAAATCGTATATGATCATCCTGATAAAATATTATAATCTCCTCAATTAACGGATTTATAAAGAGAGGTTAAATATTTCATGGTTCAGTCTTATATAAACTCATTGTATAAGATACTTCTACTCACATGTTTTCACATGAATGATTTGGATCAAATCATTTGTAACTATTACAAATTGGGTCATATCAATAGTGTTCCCATGATAAGGCACTAACCTTATCCGTATACTATAACCTTTTAGGTTTATTTCTGTGACGCCCGAAAATTTTCAGGTTATTTTCTAAAGTTTTCAAATGTAATTGGGACTTGTTTTGTATTTTGGAAAATAAGTTTAAAATAAATAAAGATGAGTTATTTTGAAAAAAAAGGTTAAAGGAAGGGAAAAGGAAATAGTTGTAAATAAGGAAAATATAAGTTTTAAAGATTTTCTAATTATAAAAATTAAGAATAAAAAAAAATGGGGGTAAAAAAGATTTTTTAAAAACTTTTCTTCTCCCTCGCAAAGCAGGAGCTTCACGCGTACCGCCCTTCATTCTTTTTCAAGTCGAACGCCGCCGTCGACCTTACTGCTTCAACGCCGCCGCTGCTCCGCTCCGACCAGCAACAACCACCACTCGTCTCTTCGTTTCTCCGGCCAGTCTTAGCAACGCGGTCCCTTCCCTCGCGAAGCCAACAAGTCGACGCACGCCAGCCGCCTCAGGTTGCTCGGTTCCTTCGTTTTCGGCCGGTTCAGCGTCTTCCCACCGTCTTCCTCCCTTCCCTTCAACCGACGTCCCCTCTCCTTTTGCTACAACCCTTCGCTGGTGAGTTTTTCGTTAATACCCATAAGTTGGTTCGATTGGTTTAAGCATTTTTAATTCGGTTCTCTTGCTTTGGATGTTGGTTTTGGTTAGATCGGGTTGCAGGCATCTCGGATTTGTACTCCACTCGCCGAACGCCGCCGTTGTCGCCGTCGTTGCAGTCGTCGTCGCCGTTGCCAGCATTGGATAGGTACAGCCGTCCGCTCCGTTTTCTCGATTCCGTTTAAACTCCCTTACATTAGCTTGTTTAGTTAAGCGAATTAAAGTGGTTTAGGTGTTCGAGATTGACTTTAAGGTGCCCCATTGGTTAAGAGGGGGGCTCGAAGAGTGTTAAGGGAGCGCACTAGACTTGGGATCGGACTTTCGAACCTCCACTATACAAGTAAGTAGTCAGTTGGATTTTCACGCAAGTCATAAGCAAGGGTACTTGTGTAAATTAGTTGATAGCCTATTTTGTTGGTTGTGATTCATGCATGTTTTTTTTTTACAAACTCATGTATCATTTATAATTAACTTGGGTCATTCTGGAACTACCCTTGGATTATTTGCCTGAATGCTAAACTTGAATTGTACTGTTTAGCTTCTCGCAAGACTTGCTATTTATCAAACCTTATGGACCACTGTGTTACCTGGACCGTTATACATGAATCGAGCTTGCTTTGTCGTAGTGTTGATTGCTTCTAGGAGTATCTAGTTACGGGCAAGACCCAGGGACTTGTAAGACCTAGAATACCTTAGAACTATGTTATAGGACCCGTGCCCCCTACTTTCGAACCTTCCTAACTAGTCTCAGGTTTTCGGGTTTGGCGAGATTACGAGACGGGTGGTAAGGGAGAGAGACCCTCCACTCGACACGGTGGCTCTGAGACGTGATCCTTATGAGCAGGAGCGGGCCACGATGCTCGTTCGACGAGAGAGTTTAGGGATGATTCCCGACGGGCTCGAGAGTCGTACAGACGTGCCCCTTCATCTAGTACACGGCGTGAGGGGTAGATTCCCTTTACGAGATAGGTGGCAGGGGGAGAGACCCTCCACTCGACACGATGGCTCCGGGACGTTATCCCTATGAGCAGGAGCGGGCCACGGTGCTCGTTCGACGAGGGAGTTCAGGGGTGATTCCTGACGAGCTCGAGAGTCGTACGGGTGTGCCCTCTATCTAGTGCATGACTTGAGGGGTGAATCCTCATTGCTAGGGCATGAGTGAGGGTTACCTCTTCTCACTGCCAGTCGCAAACTCGGGTTGTGAGGCTAAACTTAGGTTAGGAGAGTCGGGCGCGAACACGGGGTCCTGATGTTTTGGATTGAGGCCTAGGTGATGTTGTGGTTGTTTTGGTTGCATGTTAGCTTCTTTGGACGTGAGTGAGCTACTTACTGAGTATTTTATACTCACCTGTCTACTTTGTTGTTTTTTGTTGCAGGTAAGAACTCTTGAGGCAGCTGACGACGACGACAACCCGACGAGGCTGTGGAACCCTTTTCTTTTCTCCTTCTGGTTTTCTTTTGGCTTAGAGTTCTCCCTTGAAACTTTCTTGTTTTAGTTTCTGTTGTATTTTGCCCTGTCGCGCGACACTGAGTTTCTTTCTCTTGTACTTCTTAGTTATTGAGTTTCATTTTGTTGAGTTTTCTTTCCGCTGCGTATTTGTCTATCTTAGAGATTGTGCTTTAGAACTCTGGTTGTAGCCCAACCCATTTTCTGATTGAAGTTTGGTGGGAGTTTGGCATTTTTTAAAGCCTTTTTGGAGTGTCTCTTCTTGATAGGTCTCCAGGAAATTTTTGGTTTTCTCCTTACTATTCCGTTATTCTGCCGAAATTTCGGTACGAGCGGTGTAGCGGAGTAACCTCCCTAATCTAGGTTTATCCCGAGTTTTAGGGTTGTTACAATTTCTTAAACATGATTTCTCTCATATGTCAATCACATATTATTCAAGATTACACTAATAACCTTAAATTTTTCATATAATGGATAATATTATATTATATTTCAAATAAAATAATAAAAAAATATTATAAATTATAAAATAAATTAGTGTTTAAGAAGCTTTAGAGCATACATTTCAACACTATTTTGCTCCAAGATCTCGTCTAGTTTTTCCCTCCAATTTGCACAAAAAGGGTTAGAGGGCCATAGATCAGCAGCTTTAGAATTGAAGTACAGATATGTGGTTATATATTGAGGAGTCGGGGTATGGCAGGCAGCCTCTTGTTAGCGAGGTCATCCTTCACTAACTTTAAACCTGAAAAGGCCAAAAAGTATATTTTGGCCTACATTTCAAGTACCATTTTTAAAACTTCCTCGTTTTCATACTAGTTGTGTACTTTTCAACTTATGCTTTTTACTTCTTATTTAATTATCATTAACAAAGTTGAATTTTTTTTATGCTCTCCTTTTTCCTGTTTCTTTTTTCTTTCTGACTTCTCTTTTGTTCATAAATATAGTGACAATTTGTTTATGCTCTTTCCCCATCATGACCCAACCTAAAAGCTTAAAACTAATGGATTATGATAAATCTTATATCCATACATAACATTTCCTCTCCTTTGTGATTTTAGAAATTTGTAACTTTTAAGTTGAATGGTGATTTAACATGGCATCAGAGTAGAAGGGTATTGTGTTTGAACCCCCCTCCCTCCCTCTAATATCACTTCCTCCCTCAAATTAATATTATTTTTCACTTGTTGGATTTTATACAAATTTTTCAAACTCACAAATGAGAAAAAGTGTTAAAGGTGTATATATAATTAAATTTACGATAGAGCTTATCTCTTAAACTATTAAGGTGATTGGTAATTTAATATGGTGTCAGAGTTTAAGTTAATAGGTAATGATAAATTTAATCTTATATCAATATTTTAACACTATACTATACTATTATTAGATGACATCTTTGAAATACAACTTCAAGATGTTATCTTATAATGGTATAATAACTGAATATTTGTACCCAAAAAAAAGTATATTAAACTATATAAGGCATTATAATTTATCAATATTCATAATACTAATTATGTTTAAATCTTATAATAATTTAAGCAATTCTGTGTGTGTACACACACTACTGCTACCAATATCTTGTACATTCTCCGCTCATAAGTATATATTTTTAGTCCATCGAGTTTCACAAATAGTTTCGCATGTCCTTGAATTTTAAAATCTTACCATTTAAGCCTTCAAACCTTCAAAAAGAAAAAAAAAATCTTCAAAATGCTCCTTGCCATTAGATTCAATTATGAAAAATGGCACATATTCTTAATTATTTTTTTATATATTCCTACAGTTTACTGCTTTAAGTCTAACTTAATTAGTTATGGTTATTTTTAACCAACCAATGAAAAGTTTGAATCCTCTCTTTCACATGTTTGTTGAATTTAAAGAAGAAAAAAATATTCTCCCTTCATGGTTATATTACTTTACTTGACTGAAAGTTTGAACCTTCAGTCAAGTAAAGTAATATCTGAACAAGTTTAGTTATGCTTATGTCGGCTCTCATTTGTTGAAGATCCCACATCAGAAAAGTGAAGAAACTTTGCTATTTTTATAAGATACATGGTCGTTACTTATCTCATTTTCAATTGATTTTGAGATAAAATTTCAAGTTTATCTAATATGGTATTAAAGTCCATAAAATCAAAGCCTTAATGTTGAGGGGAATGTTAAAGTTCGATGCAAGTGCCGCTAATAACAATGTCATACATGTTCAAAATACATTTTTTTTTATTTTTTCTCATCTAAATATAATGGTGTAAAAAACATTTGCAGACTCTTTTATTTGTTCTCGTGCAGTGCTAAAGCTCAGCATCTATCCTTAGCTTATTATGCTTAAAGCAAATACCAATGGCCCCATTTCTCTCTCCTATGCTTTATGGTGTATATCTATTGAATTTATCAAAAAGTGGCAAAAGCTTTGTTTTGGAGTTTTAAAAACGAATCAATTCACTTACAAGTAACTTATTAAGTACTTGCCAAGCTGGTTGGGATTTTTCTCATTGTTTGTCAGTTGTCGTCAATGAAAGGATGAAGAAACCACATGTTTAGATGTGTAATAATAGTCTAATAGATTAAAATCCATCTCTTTCTTACTTCAACTACATATCGAAGGGAAGATTTGAACTTCTAATTATCTTTTATCATTGAAGATATAATATCTTAACTAGTTGACATAATAAGTCTTTTAAATTAGAGTTTTTATTAAGTTTTTTAATCGAAGAGCATGATATGCATGAGATATAGATAAGTGCATGAAATAGATGGATTAATTACCATATGTAAAAAATTAGGGAAATTGTAATGGGTGACAAAAATAATTAAGTAAATTATAACTTTATCATCTATTTATAACTTTTGCAAATATAGTAAAAAAATTTGATTTTTCCTTTTTTCTTTTTTTAATATTCCCATTTTACCCTTATTCCAAAATTCCTGCGTGTTTCCTTTCTTCTTTGAGATGAGAAAATGAAGAATGCCTACAAAAAATCAAAGGCAGGAATTCTTACCTCTTTTTTTCCTTTTTCTTTACTATCCATTATTATTATTATTATTTAATGTAAAATGAATCCAATTCTCTTCCGGAAGGACCATCGTTGTAATAATGCAACACCTGTATGGTATTATTGTTATTATCTTGAGTGCCCATTTTGGATATTATACTAATGTTTGGTATATCAACAATATATCTAATGTACTTTATATTTGGTATATCAATAGTATATCAGTAGTATATTTCATTTTAGGTATATCATTAGTATATCAATAGTATGATATATTTGAAAATAAACAAAAGGCTATGTTAGACTTTTTGCAGACTGCTTTTTGATAGATCTATGATGAACGCTCAGTTTTTTCTATTTTGTTGATAGATGTATGATAAACATATGATCTTATGCAAATGTTTGTTGATTGCCTTTTTGGTATATCTATGATGCACATCCAATTTTATTTATCTTGTTGATTGATTTATGATAAACTTTTGATATTATACTAATGTTTGTCGATTGCTCTTTGATAGATCTATGATGAACATCCAATCTTATCTATCTTGTTGATTGTTGTAAGATAAACTTCTGGTTGATGGAAAATTTTGATATATATGTTTTGGTACTTGATAAATATTTATTAGATAAAATGATACATTATGATATATTGTATTACTTTTTATTCACTATTACACTTTCTTGTGTGTTAATAATAGTTTGAAGGAGGAGATGAAGAGGAAGAGAACACCGAAGAAGATAAAGAAAAGGAAGACCAACATGTTGAAGAAAAAATGAGAAATAAATGTGAAGAAGATGGTTAGGACATTGTAAGTAGGGAAGGGGAGGGGGCATCGCTGGATATTGAGTTTTCCTTTTAGGGTTAAACAATGATTTTTTTTTTACTTGTGTGTTAATAATATTTTGTGTTTTTATAGTTAGGCATTCAATTTGAGTTTTTTTGGTGATATCAAGTTAGATTTCCATAATGTTATATTTCTGCTTTACATTATGGAATTATTGATGATGAACCTGCAATTTTCTTCTGATATAGTTTGTTTAATGTAGTTTTACGTATGATATTTATTATAATTGACATATTGATATAGATTGATGCACGAAAAAGGAAAAAAAAAACATCACGGCAAAAGCGAGGTAGTAAAATTATATTTCTTACTATATTGTAATATATATGTGTCAATAAGAGTATGAGAAATTAATTTTTCAGGATCAAAATCGGAGGCAAATAAAGGAAAGTTCAAAAAATTCAAATAATGTTCAAAATTTCGGCATTGTACGTCCGAAAAAGACAAAGAAAACCAACAGCAAAAGTCCTAAGTTTGTATGCGGATCCAAAATTATATGAAGTATCCCCTAAGAAAACAAGAACAATCTCCAAGAAAAAAGACTATCGAATTTAATCAACTTAGTTTTAATCTTAAAAACTCACCAAATGAGTGAAGGTGAAGAATTCATTGCGCAAGGCTACTGAACTTTTCTTTTTATGAATGTTTTGGAATTATATTGGAAGTTAATATTTTGGGTTGCTATTTTAAGTTTGACAGAACTAGTTCTGAAGATGTTATTTTGTTATTTTTGTTGAAAAATATTATCATAATGTTTGTTATTGATAATAGTTTATATATTAGCAGATATCATGGATATTAGGTACATTATGGATTTTTCTACATTATTGAATTTATCAGCATATATATCACTATTTATGATATACCGTTGATATACTGAATAAAGTCAATATTGGTAGTATATCACAGTGATATATACTTAATATTAGTGAAACCAATGGATATAGTAGTATATCTCATGTAGTTACTTTTTGGTTAGATATATCGTTGCTATATCAGATCTATTGTTGATAGACTACTGATTTTTTCGATATTGAAAAACATGAGGAGGACATTTATAAATCTAGCAATAGTTTTTTAGATGCAGTAGTATATTTGATCTATTTTATATTTGGTATATCAGTAGTATATTTCATTTTAGGTATATTATTAGTATATCAATAGTATATCTAATATACTCAAAAATAAACAAAATGTTATTTTAGACTTTTTGTAGGTTACATTTGAGCTGGAGTTAATCTTTTTGCTATATCTACAAAATGCTAAAAAGTAAAGACTAGGCTGCAATTCAACTTTCTTTTTTTATCATTCTTGCAAGTGACCCAAAAAATTAAGGGAAAAAATTAATTTATACTCCTAATTTTTTAATGTTACATGTCAAAACAAGCATAGCTCAATGGTAATTGGTATGTACTCTCTTCAACAAAGAGGTCATATAGGTTCAAAATCTCACCCTCAAATATTGTTGAATCAATTTAGAACCTAAAGTGTTGGAACTCAAATAGATAGTAGCGGGTTTTTATTAATATGAGTAGTTTTTCACCTCTGCTCATCTTCTTCTATTTTCCTTGATATTTTACTAGGATTTTAGAAAAAGGAGAATTTTATTTAAGGTGATTTTGAGTTAATTTTAAATGGAATCGGAGTGAAAATAGTTATAAATCACTAACCCCCAAATTAATTTACTATATCAAAGCTCATAGTTTAAATTGATACAATTATTAGTTTGATATTTTAATTGATACAACTCCCAAAAAGTTTAAAGGTATAAATTGATTTTTGTTCAAAAAATAAGGCAATTCAAAATTGGACAGAAATCAATTTATATCTCTAAACTTTGGGGTTGTATTAATTAAAATTCTAAACTAATAATTATTTCGATTTAACCCTAAACTTGCATAAGTGTACTAATTTACACCCTCCATTGCATTCTCATTTAAAAATTGTTAGTTCACACATGTAGGAACTTGTAATTGTATTGGTTAAACTCTTAAACTTCATGAGTGGATTAGTTTAGACCCTCATTTTAAAATTATCTATGCATCAATTCTCACATGTATGTGTGATGATTTCTTGAAATAGCGGATTAACAAAATGAGAAATTTTTTATCTTCTCTTCTTCCTCTATTTTTCTCTACCAATTTAGAAAGAATTTATATGTATTTTTTTTTCTATTGCTCGGTAAGATTTTCTAAAGAAGAACAATGTCATTTAAGTAAATATGAGTTGATTTTAAATTGAATCAATTGAAAATAGTTCTAGAGACATTTGTTCCATGAAAATGTGATAAAATGTTTGTTCAATTTATCAACGAAATTACATAATAAAAAAAACAACAACCATAAAATTTTAAGACTCGAATAATTAGTCGATTTCATCGAAATTGTACCAACATTTATCATTTTAATCGAACGTCAAAGGTGTCTCTTGAACTATTTTCACTTGATTCCATTTAAAATTAACTCAAATTTACTTAAATAATATGGTTAATCTTTAAAAATCTTAGTGAAATAGCAAAAAAAAAAAAGTTATAAAATATATTCTTTCTAAATTGGTAGACAAAAACAGAGGAAGAAGAGAAGATGAAAAATTGCTTATTTCATTAATCCAACATTCAAAGAAGTCTACATACATGTAAGAATTGTTGCATGGACAATTCTTTAATGCAGGACCTAAATTGATTCAGTTATGAAATTGTAGGAGTTTAATTGATACATTACAAAGTTCGCACATGTGTAAATTGATAGTCTTCTAACGGAACGTAACAAAAAGTATAAATTGGTTCACTTATAAAAATTCATGGTTTTAAATGATACAATTATTGGTTTAGGATTTTAATTCATGCAACTCCTAAAGTTTAGTCTTAGTTTCTTAACATTTCTGCAGCGTAACTCCATAAACTTTCATTAATATAACATAATTCCATTAATTTTCATAATGTCAAATATTTAGGCCCCATGTAATAATTATTTGGTTTTTGATTTTTTATGTTTGATAATTGTGGTTGTTTTCCCATAATTTCTCTATAATGGATTTCATCCTTCTTAAAGAAAATATTTGAATGGTTAGCCAAATTTCAAACACAAAAACAAGTTTTTGAAGACTAATTTAATTTCTTTAGTTTTCAAATTTTAGCTTGATTTTTTAAAACATATATAAAAAGTAGATAACAAAATAATGAAACACATAGTAGAAGTAGTATTTATTAATTTTCAAAAACTTAAAAACCAAAAACCAAATACATACAAAGAGGAATTTAGGTGTTAGTTTCATCACATTTATGTTCCTTGTTTCTAGCTAAATTTTTTAGACACTGAAAAGTTTGGTAACTGTGTATTTTTTTTTTTTTTTTTGTCAATCCAAGTATAGCTTAGTGGATAAGTGATTATGACTCAAAAAGTCCTAATTTTCTATGCCTAATTCTTGTGATTTTAATTGATTTAACGTGCATAATTTTCTATTACAAAAATTAGTCCGAGGAGCAATTCAAGATATTTTTAGTGTTTTTAGAGCTTTTTGGAGTGTTCATGGTTGATTCAAGCTTACCCAAAGATCATGCAAACCTTAAATGAAGATTTGGAGAAAAATTTACCAAGTTGCCCCTGGACATTGTCCCAAGCATTTCGACACTATAGCAAGTCCAAAACGCGTGGATGCAGGGTAGCATGTTGAGATGTTATCCTAAGCGCCTCGATGCTTACAGTGAGCGCAAGGTCGACGCTACGGCGAGCCCTCTTCGATGTTGGTATGATTAAAAGTAGCATCTAAATGTTGCATATAGCACCTCAACGCTATTGTGAGAATTATAAATAGTTCTTTTCCGAATTTAGGGAAAGATGTATGTTGTCCCAGCCACCAAACTCAAAGTTCTCTATGGCTTTACTCTCATTTAGCTCTTCCTACTCAGGTTTCTTATCATGGCTTGTATTAGGGCCATTTTTTCTTTAATTTTCATGCTTGGCTAGGTTAAGTAGATTTTGAGATTCCAACATGTATATGGTTGAGATCTTGCTTTAATTACATATTGTACTATGTTCTTAATGGGTTTCTTTACTTGGTTTATGATAATCATATGATTTAAGTTCCTTAGATTGACAATTTAGGAGAGTTTAATTCCACGTATTGTGACGTGAGTTTGTCGAGAGCTCGTCAAATTATAATAATAAACCGATCCTAAGCTACTTGTTTAAGTGGATTAAGTCGATTTTAGAGAACCAAATATCAATTTCTAAAATTAAATTTGCAAAAGAAAATAACAAGGTAGTTTTGTGGTTTTTTGTAAATAAAATAAAAATATATGTAAATAAAAACAAAGATAGATTAAATTTTAGCCAAATCCAATTCAAAGATATGGTTGTATCCAAGTGCAAAAAGCGATCATAGGCATTCAAAATATTTTAAATTAATTATGTAAGTACTTGGTCAACTTATCAGGAAACTCCAAAAACCAACAAATCTCCTAAATCATTAACTCTAACAAACGTCAAAGTCAATACTAATTATCTAAACAATTGAGCACAAAATCATTCCAAACTATTTAGATAAGGCATTAAGTACTTCGAAAAGACTAAGACAAATCGGTTAAATAAAATAACTTCAACCTAAATTATGGAAACCCATAAACACACACACATGTAATAATCCTAATGCTACAAGGTTCAATCAACACGACAATTACGGAACATGCATCATAATTAGCAATCAAGTATATAAAGTGATCAAGGCGTCAATTCAATCAAAGATACATGCTCTCATAAAATAAACATAGAAATCAAAGAATAATTGCATTTTTAAGAAAACTACATTAAAGCTCGACCCGCACAACATTGAAATTGGCTTACAAACGACCTATAAATTGAAAAACTAACCTTAGCCGCTCATCGAGATGATGTAGGCAAGATTCGTCATTGGTTCGATATTGTGCCAAAAAAATTAAAGGAAAATGGAGAAAAAACACTCAAAACTATTGTCTAGAAAGAATACACTGGGAGGCTCGATGAGCGGCTCCCAGTAGTATAATTTTGGGTTGTGTCCGGGAGGCTCCCCTTGCAACTCTCCAATAGAAGGTTTAAATAGTCTTGCAAAGTAAGAAACCCTAAATTCTAGAAAGATATTTTTCCAAAACAATTAGGGAATAATATTCAAAATCAAATAATATAAAGTAAATAATTCTCAATCTTTCAAAATGCTAGAAAATACATCCAAAAATCAAAAAATCTTTTCCTAAATTCGGAAAACAAAAATAGAAGTTTGAAAATAAGAAAAGTTTATAGACTACACAGTGTTTAGTTTTTTACCAATAACTTCTTGACTTGGATTGATGTGATCTTTATATGGATGGAAAATTCTTTCATAGAGCTTCTGAATGAATCTAATTTAGCTATGTTCCTAAATGTAATCAGCAATGTTATGAAAATGGAAGTTGGTACAAATTATTCCCGGGTACAACAGTTTTTCAACAGAAGCAATTATTACTCAAAATGTCATAAATTTTATAATACTTGGTGGAACACAATGAATCTTATACCGTTGGAAAGATATTTTAATAAACTTTGATTTGATACTAAATTTGAATATATTTGCATATCGAAAGGTCATGATATGATTGGTCAAAATTGGTATAAAAACTCAGTTGTCCAAATCACCTCCGATTTAGTCCAAATTAACTCCAAACTGTTGTGAAGTCTCCAAAACACTTGAATTGCTTGAATCCCTACCAAATAATTATAAATTAAAAAAAAATAAAATTCTTTTAACTAACTAAAGATAAGTGTAATTAAATAGGATTTTATAGATCCTATCATATTGCTAGCTTAATTCATTTGTGGCTATCAATGTATGTTTTAAGCAATTTAGTAGCAATAGACCATTTCTTAACTTAGAAGTGGAGTTTATGATTCTTGGGTTAAGTTTTAGGTTTTTTTTTTTTTTTTAGTACATCAACATTTGGGAAGATTCGAACTCATGACCTTTTAGTCATAAGTCTACTTGATGTCAGTTGAACTATGTTCTTGTTGGCTTTAAATTTTAAGTCTTAGTAAAGGAATCAATACTTTAATTAATTAACCTAACTAGTTAATCAAAGTGTCCTTAACCGGTCTGCACTTAAGTGCGTGGAGCGTTATCGTGCTTAGCTCCAAGGGTCGATTTAGCATTAAATGAGTGATAGGCTTAATTAATCTCTTAAGGGACCTTGAGTCGGCAATTTTCTGCTTATTTGGGTTAAGCATTAAGAATAGAGTGTGTGTGTAAGCAGAATTTGTTTCCTTGTAAGTAATTTTACCTCTGTTATTTCAAGTTTTCGTTCTTTAATTTTCTTTACATTTTGCTTGTACTCAAAACTCTCTCCTTTATGGTGTTAAAATCCAATTCTAGCATGAGAGAAATGTCCAACATTTCAAACAACTCCAACTAGCCTCCCTGTGGATCGACTTAATTAACCACTATATTGTAAAATATAAGTTGGCCTAGTTTATAAATTTCATTTGGTGGGCCTAACAAGCTCGGCCAAATCGATGTCATTACGGGAGATTTCATTTATTTGATTTCTCTAGCTCGCACCAATTTTAATACTATCAAATTGACATTGTTACCGAAGATTTCATTTATTTGATTTCTCTAACTCGCACCAATTTTGAGACTATCAATAAGGCACCAACTATCATCTCCAAGGTTGATGGTTCGATCTTCCACCCCTACAATTGTTGAATTTAAAAAAAAGTATCTATTTCTCGTTTCTCATTTTTTTTAGAAATGTTTCAAGATTTATGCATAAATTTGAAAACAAATAAAATAAAAGTTTCTTGTTTCTGTTTTTTTTTTAATTCAACAATATATGGGGTGGGAGATTTGAACTTCTACCTCTTGTTTCTTGTTTTCATTTCTAGATTTTTTTTTCTAAACATAAATGGAAGCATTATTTTATCTTGACTTATAAAATGCATAATCGATATGAAAAATTAAATATAATATAAAGAGTTTGAATATTTTTTTCATTACACTTTTAATTTAAAATTTTAGATAACAATAAATTTTGTTAAAAAAAAATTACCAAATACGTTTGTGTGTGCGCGCGCGTGGTTTTTTTAATAAATTAAATTAAAAAATATATAAACAATTACTCAAATGAAAATATGCAATTCTATTTTTCTTTTTAAAAAATAAAATAAGAAACAATAAAAACTAGCCATGAAAACATTATCTCAAGATTGGTATTTTCTAAAATACAAGTATTTAATGAACCTGCAGGTAGTTCACTGGTTAAGATATTATATTTTCAACTAAAAGATCAAAAATTCAAATCATCACATCACTCCTCCATACGGTTCATATATATACACACCAATATAATAACAATTTCCGTTCTCATCAATAGATTCTGGACAAATTTTCTCAATATGTATGTTGTGTACGTAGTTTCAATAAAGTTGGTGGTTTTGGAATAAAAACTTTGGTCGTTCTTCCAATTATCTGTAGTCTTAATGCTTTATTACACTTTTTGAATAAATAAACAATACAAACTTTTGTCCCTTAAAAAAATAACAATAATAAAAACATTTGATATGATTAGCTCATTACTTGTTTCATTCTATTCAACTTTCATATTGGAGTATGAAAGAGATTTTTGGTACATCTATTCAACTAGTTAACACTCAATAAAAGCCTACACATGCAAGTCACTTCAAAAAAAAAAAAAAAGTGGCATAATAATATAATATTCTTAACACTTTCGACCTGTAAATTATTTTAAGTTTCCAAATGGAACTTTTTTCTTTTTCTCCAAGAGAAAGAAAACTCATATACTTGTATGCAAATATCTAGATTTGGCTAAATTCAGTTCATTTATGTCTCTCCTAATAATCAAATGATGAGATTTTATCTTTCAATATGCTTGTTAGGTTTCGGCTATTCTTGAGAATTGTTTAGTATAAATGTGTATTTTTTTTTCCAAAAATATTACATCACATGTCGGGTGAAGGATTGGATTCGACGACGTTTGTGAAGAAGATAAATATCTTATTTATATAAATATATGATTGATTAGTATAATAAGTTTCAAGGTAATATTCGCTTATGTGTGTCATTATTAATATTGGAGTTAGTTTATATTGTATATTGCTAAAGAGAGTATAGTTCAACTGACATATCGAATGTGTTAACGACCACGATTCTATGGTTTGAATCTCTTCAATCCTTATTATACTAAAAAAAAGACATGGACACCCAATTCTTTTTAAAAAAAAAAAAGTTATATTCATGTGTGTCTATGAGGCTTCTTAAATATTTTTTAAAAATTTATACGTGTGTCAACATGTTAACTAATCGATTACGATAAATTGGATCATTGGTAAGGTAAATGGATTTAATATCAAGGTTTGTTTTGATCGAGGCTAATTGGTTGTTTAGCATATATAAACTACATTTCTTTTGGATCGGAGGAACTTTTTTAGAAAATTTTAATGGATACCTTCTTTTAAAAAAGAAATATTAAATATACATTTTTTAAGGGAATTACAAATATAACTTTTTAAAAATAATTACAAACATTTTTAAAAGTAATTACAAATATGCCATTTAGCTTTTAAATCATAGATTAACTTAAATTAAATTAAATTACTGGTAGGACCTATAAAGTCCTATTTCATCACACTTATTTCTTGTTAGTTAAAAGGATTTAAAGTTTTTTATTATTATTTTCTAGGGATTCGAGCAATTCACGTGTTCGGGAGAGTTTGCAGTTAATTTAGACCAAATCAGAGGTGTGATTCAAGCAACTCAATTTTTATACCAATTTTGACTAATCATATTATAACTTTTGAGATGCAAATATATTCAAATTTGGTATCTAATCGAAGATTATTGAATTATCTTTCTAACGGTATAAGATTCATTGTATTCCTTTAAGTATTATGAAAGTTATGATATTTTGAGTGATCACTACTCCTACTGAAAATTTGTTATACTCGAGAATATTTTGTGCCAATTTTCATTCTCATTAACTTACTCATATTTGAAAATATAGTGAAATTAGATATCATTTTAAAGCTCTCTGAAAGAAATTTTCAGCTAAAGATCCTGTTAATTTAAGTCTTGGAGAAGAAGTTATTGACAAAATATAGAAGGTTGTGCAATCCAAAAACTTTGTTTATTTACAATCTTCCATGTTTGTTTTGAGAATTTAGGGAAGACTTTTTTATTTTTTGATGTATTTTCTAACATTTTACAAGATAGAAAATTATTTGTTTTATTTTATTTTATTTTGAAACTCTAAATTTAATCACACTTTCCATTCCCATTAACTAATATGTTTTTATTTCATGTTATATTTGTTGTTATCAAAATTTGGAAAAAGAAAATTACCTAACTTTCACATGATAACAAACAGTAAATTTTTTTTACAATTAACACATATGAAACATTAGGTATCGGTGTGATACTTGTCATACAGGGTCCGATGCTTAAGATAGAGAGAATATAGAGTGTAGCAAGAGTAGGGAGAGAGTTTCAGAGAGCAATTGAACTTATCTATGTCGGGTTGAAGAAAGTATTTTCTATTTTCACTCTAGAGTTTAACGTATTTCTTGGTTAAATAAGAGGAGGAGCGGTCCCAAGATGAGATGGACCGAAGGAATATGATCATTGTTGTATCTTTCTGAGTCCTTAATTCTCGATTTTCTTGTTTCAGACTTTTTTCTCTTGGTCCAATTCTACCCTTACAATAGTAATAATTAACCTAAATTTGATGATTAAGTACTTAGGTATTAATTAAAAATGTTAACATAATTGATTAACCTACATATTTTAATTGTAATTATTGGTTTGCGTTTACTTATTTTTTATTATATTATCAAATTTATAGCTATTATTTGTTAATCTTTTTAAATCTAAATTATACACAATTTGCAACTACCCCTGACATTTTGAGGTTTATATAGTAAAATATTATTATTAAACTCTAAAGTTATATATATATATATATAGTTTTGTAGTTATATAGTTATATATGTTGATCTTCTCAAAAAAAAAAAAAAAAAAAAGTTATATATGTTGATTTACTTGGGATGTTCTAATGCACCCATTGATGTACATTACCAGTAACTTTGCTTAAATTTTTTATTAATTTTTATTATATTTTTATATCACAACCTGTTCACCCCCACATAATATATATTTTCTTGATATGCCCGGGTCCACGAATCAACACAAATTACATTAAACTTTAAGTTTCTTTAATCCATCATTTTGTACAATTTAGACATAAAGTTATATAAATCTAAGCTTCCTAAATTCTAAAAATATTCATAAACTCAAACTTATTAAAATCGTACGTACGTCATTCCTTATTTAACAACATTTTTACAAGATAAAAACTTCTTCTCTCTTTATGTATTTTTATTTTATCAATTATTATAATTTCCTAACTTATGGATCTCACCTAGTCATTCAAATCTTGTCATTGAGCTTTCTTTTTAGTGACAAAGATAAATTAACACATATAAGAAAATGTATGGATCTACATGGAAATTTGGAAACTTTAATTAAACTAAATGAACTTTTCCTTTTGAGTAATGTTTACTTTGAGAATTTTGAGTTAACTTGTTACTCAATTAAATTTCCTGACTTAAAGTATCTCACTCAAGTCAAAAAAACACCATATTTAGTCAATATAATTTGCCCCCACTTGCATATTCTTTAACTCAATGAAGCTTTGTAGAAAAGCTTCACTAAAGCTCCATCTAGTATATCACCATTATTACTTTTTTTCTTTCTTTGGCCAAAAACTCCTGCAAATTCTTTGCTTTATCTGTCATTTTTCACCCTTGTGAGAGCTATAAATAAGATGCAAATCAAAGCAAAAATGAATATAAAATACAATAGCATAAAATCAAATATATCTCTATCTGGTTCCTCCCATTCTTGCTTGGTAGAACTAACCAAAGCAAAACCATGTCTGCATCTTTAGCATCTCGTCCCAAGATCTCGGTCGCTCCCTTGTCGCTCGCTTTATCGCAGCAACCGGAGAAGGACGAGCAGAGTCTAAAGCACTTGTCCGACGATGTTATCATGAATTACATATTCACCAAACACAGTGACGACGAGACGATGAAGATCGACCTTAATAACTACATTTCGTTCATCGATAGCGTCATCAAATCCTCCGATCAGATTGCTGTAGCTTCTCATTGGGTTAGATTTCACATGCTTTAATATCTCTCCCTTCTTATTCCTCTCCATTATTCAAGTTTCTTTTTTGGTTATTATATACAAATTTATATGATCATTTCAGGCACAAGGAACCAAAGGGCATGTTGTACTTTCAGATGACTCCTTGAACTATCCCTCCTCAATTGATGCACCAATTTGCACCCTTCATCAAATCTCAAAAGAGGTCTTTAATTGAGCCTGATTAGAATGATTTTCTAAAGTTTTTTTAAGCGCTTAAAAAGTCATACGAATTTTTTTTTTTTTTTTCTTTTACTAATATGGTTAGAATTAATGTAAAATTTCAGATGGGATGTAAGGCTCCAGGGATAGAAATAGCACACAAAACAACTCTTGATATTCTCAGCAAACTAACAAAATATCCTTGGGAGGCAAAGGCCGTGCTGATCTTTGCAGCGTTTGCGATGAACTATGGAGTTATGTGGCACCTCGACAATTACTCGCACTCGGATCCGCTCGCTAAATCATTGGCAATGATCAAGCGAGTGGCTCTGCTGAGAAAGGAGTTGGATTCTGTTAAATATGGGCATGTGTTTTTTGACCCCAACAGTTTGATCTACAGTTGCTTGAAGGCCATTAAATACATAAATGAATTCAAGAACTTATCAAAATATGATACAAAAGAAGTGCCTGAGTTATCTGCAGCACTTCGCCAAATCCCTTTGGTTTCTTATTGGGTTATTCATGCTCTCGTGGCTTCGAGCATCGAACTTCATAGCTATCTTTCTGGCACCGAGTAAGTTTTTTTTCGCTCTTTAACGTTAGGGGTTACCTTCTAACCTTTCTTAAATATAACACTTTAGGTTTGTTTGATAACTATTTGATTTAAAAAAAAAAAAAAAAAAAAAAAAAACTAAGCTTGTTTTCTCTCATTTTTTCTACGATAATTTTCATCTCTTTTAAGGTGACATTTGGATGTCTAGCCAAATTCTAAAAACTAAAACAAGTTATTGAAAACTAAAAAAAAAGTAGTTTCTAAAAACTTGTTTTTATTTTTTAAATTTGGCTAGACATCCACATATTTCTTTAAGAGAGATAAAAATCATCGTAGAGAAATTGGAAGAAAACAAAGCATAATTTTCAAAAATCAAAAATCGAAAACTAAGATCCCGTTTGATCATAACCATTTGATTTTTCATTTTTTTTTTTGAAAATTAAGTCTAAAAATAATACTTCTACCAATGTGTTTTATGTTTTCTTATCTACTTTGTACCTATGTTTTCAAGAACCAAGCTAAGCTTTGAAAATTTTAAAAAAAAAAAAAAATCAAAAACTTGTTTTTATTTTTGAAATTTGGCTAGAAACTTAAATGAGGCCTCAAGAAATATGGAAACCATTATAGAGAAGATGAAGAGAAATTGTAGAAAAACAAGCATAATTTTCAAAAACCAAAAATCAAAAACAAAAAAGTTATCAAACAGGGTCTAAATGGTTATCCAACAAAGCTTTAATTTTGAAATTTTTAGGGAGAAAGGACTCTATTTGATAACGATCTCATTTTTTGTTTTTCGCATTTAAAATTTATGTTTGTTTCTTAACAATTTTTTTTACTATAGTTGTTATTTTTCTTCAACAACCATTAAATTTTTAGTTAGATATTCCAAATAAAAAAACAAATTCTTAAAAGCTTTTTTTAGTTTTCTAAAACAGCGATAGGAAGTGAATAAAAAAAAAGAGAAAAAAAAGGTGGAACTAGTGTTTAAAATCGTAATTTTTAAAAACCAAAAACTAAATGGCTATTAAACCGACTAAAGTTTTTGAAAAACTTAGACAAATTATACTCTTCTTTTTTTTAATCCTAACGGTTGTTGAGGCAATTTCAGAGGCCAATCACACAAATATTTGAATGAATTGATTGAGAAAAAACGATCAATACTTTTCACACTTGAGAAGCATATGCAGTTCATCCGAGAACAACAAGGTCAATTTTTTTTTTCTTTCATTGAAGTTTTTTGTTGTCATTTACTTAATAATGGAAGGACAAAAAAAATAAATAAAATTGGTTTGTGTATTGCAGAAGAGGTAGAACTTTATAGGTGGCTGGTGGATCAAACTGATCATTTTCCTACTGATGTTACCTTGTTCCTTTCCAAGCTGATAGATGGCAAACACAAAGCCAGACCTCTCATAAATTGTTCTACTCATTTGGAGGTCTTGAAATACATTTATTAATTTACATTAAAAAAAATGCAAATACACTTTTGGTCTTTAAGATTTGAACTTAGTTTCTATTTAGTCTCTAAATTCTCAAAACTATCATTTTTTATTCTTGAGATTTCAACAACGACATGTTTAGACCACGTTTGATAACCATTTGATTTTTAATTTTTTGTTTTTGAAAATTAAGCTTATAAATACTATTTTCACTCATGGTTTTTCATGTTTTCTTATCTAGTTTTTAGATGTATTTTCAAAAACCAAGTCAAATTTTGAAAAATTAAAAAAAAATAGTTTCTAAATTAATTTTTTTTTAGAATTTAGCTAAGAATTCTAGTGTTTTTTTTAAGAAATGTGAGAACCATTATAGGAAAAATAAAAACAACGGTACAAAATAGTGAAAAAAATAAGTATAATTTTCAAAAATCAAATTAATGGTTATCAAATGGGATCTTAGTTTTCAAGATTTGAATTTAAATTTTAATTAGTCTCTAAAAATTTAAAATTGATTTCTATTTGGTCTAGGAAGTTTGAAATTAGTTTCTAATTGGATAAAAAATAAAATAAAATATATATATATATATAAAGAAAAATGAACTCATTTAAAAAATACATATTATCAAAGTTTAGTTAACATATGTTAACTACCACATCATCATTCTATATTAGGAATCATTTAGAAACCGATTTCAACTTTAGAGACTAATTAAAAATCAAACTTTGGAGACCCAACGTGTCACTTTTGAAACTTCAAGAACGAAATAGAAACAAAATTTAAATCTCAAGAATCGAAAGTATTAGTTTAAAAACTCAGGGGTCAAATAAAAACTAAGTTCAAATCCTATATACCAAAAGTGTATTTTACCCCAAAAAAACAAAAAAAAAAAAAAAGAAAAAAGCAAGTGATGTCTTTTTGTGATTCTAAGACATGTATTCAACAATGCAGGAACACATTGAAGATTTTTTGAAGGAAAAGAATTTGATATTGGTAGTTTCAAAGAGTTTGGATGTTTCAAAAGAAGATGTTGATATTTTTAATTTGATTTACAATGAATTGAAGAAGGAAAATAAGTTTGAAATTGTATGGCTTCCTGTCATATCAGACCCTCCTGTTGAAGGTGAAGAGGAAGCTTATGAAGATTTGATATCTAAAATGAAATGGTATGTATTGCCATTTGATACAAAAATTGCAGGGTTGAGATTTTTGGAAGAGAAATGGGAACTTAGAGAAGATTTATTGGTGGTTGTTCTTAACACACAATCCAAGATTGAATTCACAAATGCAATTCATTTGACAAGAGTTTGGGAAAGAGAGGCTATTCCTTTCACATATGAGAGAGCAAAAGCTTTGTTGAAAAAGAGTTGGATTGATTCAACTGTTGTCAAATTTACCGATCAACCAAGGTTGAACAGCTTGGTCATGGTACGTATTATTCTTCACTTTTATTGGAAATTTTTAGAGAGAAATAAAATGATTCAATAATTGTAATATAATGGGATTGGTTTGTATCAGATAAACCAGGAAAGGAACATCATATTCTATGGAGGACACAGTGAGAGATGGATTAAAAGATTTGAAGATGCAGCTGAAAGCATTAAAAGAGAAGGAGGAGTTACATTTGAATTAGTAGCGGTAGGAAGGAACAGCAAAGGAGAAGAGGATCCAGTGGTGATGTTTCGTTTCTGGATGGCGCAACGAAGTTTCTTCATTGTGAAGCATCAACTAGAAGGTTCGACTGCAGCCGAAGATGTTTCACGATTGATATCTTACGAAAACGAAAAAGGATGGGCAATCGTAGCCAAAGGCCCGACAGTCGTCTTCGTCGGTGGTGGTGATTTGATAGTAAAAGCAATGGAGGAGTTTCAAACATGGAAGAAAAATTTGCGTCGAGTAGGCTTCTCGGGTTCTTTCAAAGATTACTTCGACGAGCTCACTGCCAAGACTCTTCACTGCACACACGTAAATATTATCGGATTTAGCGGGTGGCTCCCGTTGACCATCACGTGCCCGGTGTGTCGTCGTTACATGGGAAGTGGTATCAGATTCACTTGCTGCCATGGTGGTCCTAATGTTCTTTAGCTCCCTTCCTCATTCTATTTCCTAAATAAAACCTTTTGGCTGCCTCTTCTACTACATCTAGACTCCCTAAAGCCATGCGCTTATATACTAATGCTCTTCTTACATCATATTTTCATACTTATATTTTCTATGGTTTTGTTCATCTTCAAAACTAAACTTCTGTATCATGACCCTATGATTTATTTCAATCATGGGTTTTCTTTCCTGACAAGGGATATTAAATATATTTCAGATTTAAATCTCTAAGATATTAAATATCTATTCTATATTTCGATAGGTAGAATAATTGTTTTACAAATTTTCTTCATGAAAATTCTATTCAATGTTTATAGAAAAAATAAATAAACATACATCTTTTTTTTTAGATAAAATACACATCAATTAAAAGTAATACTAAACAACTAAATAATTAAATAAGTATACCATATTAACAACAAGAATTGGTAATCAAATTTTACATTAAATAGTTAAGATAATATAAATTAGAAATTAGAAATGCACTAGATAAAATTTAATAAGTGTAAATAATATATGGTTAAATTATAAGTTTGGTCCCTATGATTTTGAGAAACTTAGAATTTTGTACCCATGGTTTTAAAGGTTAGAATTAGTCCTTATGATTTGATAAAACCTAAAAAATAGTTCTTACCGTAGGGTTTATTTATGAGAATTTTATCTAACCAATTTATAAAACCAAAAGAACAAAATTATAACTTTTAAAACTATATGAACTAAATTCTAACCTTCTTCGAACCATAGTGGTCAAAATTGTAATTTATTCCTAATATATTGATATTCATAATTAATTAAAAACGATTAGTGATGATGAATTATGACATGTTTGGAATGACTTGTCAAATGCTTGAAAACACTTTTAACAATTAAAAACTCTTTTTTTAGACACTTTCTAGTCATTCCAAACAGACACTTAATTATGCTATTTTTTTATATATATATAGATATGCTATTTTTATACTATTCTATATCAAGGTATTAAAAGTCTCACCTATATAGGGTATTAGAAAACTCATTTAAGTTCCATGAATAATAATCCCTTTATATTTATCCCTTTGGTTATATAAAAAGTGAAAATCTTCTAAACAAACAAAGATATTTAATACAATATCTATCTCAAAACTCAGGGCAAAATCTAGGAAACAGACAACCTAAACGTTAAACTTAAACAAAGATGAAGAAAATAACAGAATAGCATAATTGCATCATTTCGGCCTACTGTCCAAGAAACTTCCTACAAACATTTAGCTTCAATTAGTAATGTCATCTATACATATTGTTCATCCCCTGAAGACAATATGATTTGGTTTTTCTAATATACCATAGAATGCATGCTAATGAATCAGTATGATTGACACTTGAAACTCTAACATGATTCATAACTGTCCTTCGCATGAAATTTAACTTCCAACATCTAACAAGGTTAATTACATCAAAAAGAGTCAGAATGTTATCAAGACATGTACTTAGATACAGACTACAAACTTACCAGTGCCTGAAATTCATTAAGAAACAGGCCCTAGATAATCACCCTCCAAACTTACCAGTGCCTGAAATTCCCTTTCTGCCTCGAGCCACTTCGTTCCGATGACAATAAAACGAACTACTACATCCTTCTCAATTTTTGAGAGCTTGTCATTCAAGAAGACGGGATTTTCACCCGGCACGTAGCGGTAATCTGGCATTTTTAGATAAGATAGATATATGTTCTCAACAGGTCCACATCTCAAGAAAACACCATGTTTGAGTACCTTGTGAACAACCCCCTCCAAGATCTCTCCCCTATAAAGCTTGAAGGTGATGCCGCTAAAAGTAACAGGAAACAAGACATCGCCCGTTTGTCGAACTTTCCCTTCCCCTATACTTTCCAGTGTCGTAACTGCGAGGAAATAGCCGAGATCCTTGGTGGCCTTTTTTGTGGCAAATTCATCTAATAGATGAATTATAATAGACCTTTGGAGCATCAAGCCCTTTGCGTCCAAGTTTTCAGCAGGAATGATGACATTCCAGGGCAATTGCACTTTGAGAAACATTTTTCCTACTTCTTCAACCTATCAGAAATCTTGAAGAGTAAGGCTTACAATTAGCATTTTGATTCCAAATACACGAAAGACAGTTTTGGGCATTCCTAGTTATCAGCATTTTATCTAAATATAAATGATGTGCCTGAACTTATCGTATTTCCGAATATCCAGTTGTGGTAACAGAATTACAATGTTCTTTTTTCAACTTTGAATAAGAATAATAATGAAAAACGAAAAGAGCCTCCTCCAATGGGGATGACGACCATTACCAGCAATAAACACCTAATTCTTCACAAACTAGATTCTTTCTCGTCAAAGAGAGCATAACTCAACTAGCATATCAAATGTATTAATGACCATGACGTCAGTGGTTTGAATCCTTTCAATCCCCTATTATACTCAAAACCAGATTCTTTCTCATATTCTAGTGTAAATAAAGCAGAGAAACGGAAATTTCATCAGTACTTCCAACAATGTCTTGAACAAATGGCACCAAAAGGCCAACCTGACTGAAATGACTGACACTCATCTCCCCAGACTCAACTTAAAAATAGCTAAATATTACCAACTCCCTAAGAGATAAATTTCCATATGCTCTAGTCATGCTTCAAGATTTAACTATTTTGAGTCTTGACAAGTAATATATCAAATTCACTCTTTTCGTCATCTTCAACATAATCTACGGTCACTCTAGAATAGAAAACTCACATTATTTACTCTAACATTCACAATTCTTGGATATTACCCACCACCATATTTAAAAAGCAGGGGACTGCAGGAAATTCCCAACAGCACCAAACCCACAATACAAGTGACAGCCAAGGAAAATACAACTCAGCAAACCACAATAGATAGAATCCTTCAATTAAATTGGAAACCTCGATCTCCAATAAATTACCAGCACCCAAAAAAAATCCCCTTCACAACAAACCAAGGGCTGAAAAAGTCCATCCCCGATAATAAACAAACAAGAACCTTTCGAACAACGCTCAAATAGCACTAAAAGCTGATAGTTATGGGTAAATTTAATTATATCAAGATAGTCTAACAATTTCCTTTCCCATTAAACCATTAGCGTGCATCCGATCAGCGATAACATTTTTCAGTAAATTCGAGCAACAAAATAAACGTATCAAGAAGTATCGCATTCAAATCATATAAAATCGGAGAATAATTCAGTAGAAGACCCCCTTCACATCAATCACACACTAAGAAACGATCTTTCAAAGTTTAGACAATGGCGAAATGGTACTATTTTCCCACTGAGGTATTTGTGTTTTAGTGTGAGTGAGTGAGAGAGAGATAGAGAATAAAAAAGTGGCATTGTTTAATAAATTCGAGCATCCAAATAATCATATTGAAAACCATCGAACAACAATCATACACATACAGAAGAATGGTTAAAAACCTAGGGTTTCAGAGCAGACCTGAAAAAGAAGAAGAAGAAGAAACTTGCCCTTTCCGGTCACCGAAATCCACGGCTTCCCGCTGAGTCGCAACTTTAACACCGTAATGGGCCCTGCCTCAACTGGGCTTTTGGTTCTCTGTACGTTGACAAAGCCCATTGGGCCGTGTTTGCTTTTGGGCTTGATTGGTGTTTTGATTCTTGACCCGGATTGAATAATAAACAGGGAAAGTGTAAGTAATTTCTATCAATAAAAGAGATTAATAAAATATGACTAAAATAGTTTTAATATTGTGTTCATCGCTACCCGTTTTAAAGGAGGTTAATATTATATTGATTTATCACAATGTCCTTGGTGGACGATCGTATATAGAGTCATGTCATCATCATATCTACAATCTTTAACTAGCTCTCAAGTTCTATTTTGAAAGGAAATCACAATTTTGAATTGTATAGTATTTTGTCAAATTGAAGATATACGAGCAGACAAAGGAAAACAAGCAATCAAGGAAGAAAACAACTGATCATAGTAGGCAAACGAATACTTAAGGTCAATTTGGGGTAGATGAGGACTAAGGAATCACCCTGAAATCATTCAGTAGGGCAATTAGGAACCCTTAATCTCAGGCATAAAGGTATAAGAATAAGGGTTTAAATACATGACATTTTTTTAGGGAATCAAATGTATAAACAAAAACAGAGTTCATTGGAGAGACTATGAGTTTTCAAATCCATCATTAATGGGGGCATGTGGATAATTATTCATATTACCCCTAATCAACATTTGGTAGGTATTAGTTGTGGTTTATGGATTCTAAATCTTGTTTTCTCACCTACGTTTAGTAGATACTTATTCTAAATCTTCACCTACGTTTAGTAGATACTTACACATATTCTAGTTTGAGGATAGAAACCTCGTCTGGATTCTTATCAGGGTATCGAATGGTATGTATAAGGATTGTTGTTTTGCCATTGATATTGACGTTGTAGATACTGATACACACAGGAATGAGGCAAGTCTAAAGGAACCGGTAAACACAAGGAAATACCGTCAAGAGAGATCTCTGTATACTGTGAGTCGTTAAGAGGAACAAGTAATTAAGAGGAAATACTAAATTGTGCTTAATCAGGTCCGAAAAGCATCTATACATAACTCAATGTAGGATGGAGCTTCGTTCGTTATTCATTAGTAATGGGAGACGAAAGTGGTTGACTCGTAGATGTCAACATTTTTTAGAATCCATAGGAGGTATACACATAGGGTAGATATAAGAAGATAGATACATGCATTTATAATCATCCAATACAGGAAAAAAGGTAGATATATTTACTTAGATAATTAAAGTCATAATTTTCATTTTCAACCCTCTCTAATTTGTGTGTTTTACTCCTTTTTAATTGTCTTCTAGTGTATTCCAGTGTTCTAGTTGAATTTGAGTTAATTAGAAGTGTTGGAGTAAAATAAAAATTGTTAAATTGGTTCTACCAAAAAAATCATCATCTCTTCCTCATGATTTGGCTATTTTTTAGGATTTCATTTGATTGTTAGATGAAATGACTATTTTTTAAGATTTCATTTGGTTGTTACAATTAAATAATTGGTTAAGGTAATTAATACATTACTATGAAATGACTTTATTTAATCGAATTGATGGTGAAAATTAATCCAAATAATTAATTTAATTTTAATAGAATAAATATATATATTCACAAGAAAGATGAATATTAACAAGATTAAGAGAGAGAAAGAGGAGGGCATGAAAATAATGCATTCTCTTTCTCAAGTCTTTCAAACCTTGTATCAAACAATGGTATCCAAAATTTGCCCATTTCCATCCCAAAACCTTTGTATCAAAAGACCTCAAAGGGATTGCTTGGAAATTGAATAGATTATAATAGTTCGTAAAATTATAGAATTTGTGTTTAGAATACATAATTATTTAGCTGGAATACAGAATATTTCACAAACTATTATAACTCAACTTCAAATCAATATAAAATACAAATATGATTATTTGCTCGTGTTGAAATCTATTTAATGAGGGTGGACCTCGGCGTGCGGATAACATATAACCATTGAAGAAGACACTTTTCACATCCATTTGATACAAGATAAAATTTTTATAAGAAGCAAAAGCAAGTAACATTCTAATAGCTTCTAATCTAGCAGCGGGTGCAAAAGTCTCTTCATAATCTATAACTTCCTCTTGACAATAACCTTGAGCTACAAGTCTAGCTTTATTTCTAATGATATTTTCATTTTCATCTATTTTATTTCTAAAGACCCATTTAGCCTCAATAATAGAAGCATTAGAATGCCTAGGGACTAATTCTCAAACTTTGTTCCTTTCAAATTGATTTAATTCTTCTTGCATAGCTAAAATCCAAAATTCATCATTTTCCGCATCTTTAAAACTTTTAGATTCAATTTGAGAAACAAAAGCAAGATTATTAAACAAATTAAGAGAGGAACGAGTTTTCACACCTTGTTTGGGATCACCAAGAATCAAGTCCTTGGGATGGGATGGAGCATACCTCCACTATTTAGACATAGATGAAGAACTGTTTTCCTTCTTTTCATTGAAGCTCACTTCGTACTTACTTGAGTCAATTTCCTTCCCTTTGTCACTAACAAGTAAGTCTCCAAAATTCTTTTCTAAATTATCACTACAAATAGACTATATTGCAAGATTCATCAAATACAACATGCATAAATTCCTCAATAATTAAAATTCTCTTATTGAAAACTCTATAGACTTTACTAGTAGATGAATAACCTAGAAAAATGCCAACATCCGTCTTAGAATCAAACTTTTCAAGCTTTTCTTTGTTGTTCAAAATAAAACATTTGCAACCAAAAACTTTGAAATACCCAATATTTGGAATTTTGTTATGCCAAAGCTCATAAAGAGTTTTATCTAAAGAACGTCTAATTAAAACTTTATTTAAAACAGAAAAAGTGGTATTAACGCTTCCGCCCAAAAGTATTTAGGTAAATCATACTCATGCAAAATTGACCTACCAAATTTTTGCAAAGTACGATTTTTTCTTTCAACCACACCGTTTTGTTGAGGAGTTCTTGGAGCGGAGAAGTTATGAGAAAAACTATTTTATTCACAAAAAATTTCAAAAGCAATACTATCAAATTCTCCTCCATGATTACTCTAATTTTAGAAATAAAAAATGATTTTTCATTTTGAACTCTTTTTGCAAAACTAGCAAAACTTTTCAAAGCATTATCTTTATGTTTTAACATCAAACCCCAAGTAAATCTTGAAAAATCATCAACTATCACAAAGGCATAATAATTTCCTCCAAAACTAGCAATTCTAGAAGGGCCAAATAAGTCCATGTGTAATAGTTGAAGGGGTCTAGATGTAGAGATCACATTTTTAGATTTGGAAGAGGACTTGGTTTGCTTACCCATTTGACAAGCATCACAAACTTTATCCTTTTCAAATTTAAATTTAGGTAGACCTCTAACTAAAGAATTCTTGGAAACATTTGAAATTAAATGCATGCTAGCATGTCCTAGTCTTCTATGCCATAACCAAGAATCATCATGCAAAGCCGAAAGACATTTATCACTAATAACGCAATCATTCAAATCAATAGTATACAAATTTTCATTCCTATTGCCAACAAACAAGACTTTTCTATCACTAGCATTTTCAATAATACAATTCTTTTTATCAAACACAACTCTAAAACCTTTATCACTTAATTGATTAATACGAAGTAAATCATGCTTTAGACCATCAACTAAAAGTACATTTTCAATCAAAGTAGAAGAACTATTACCTATACTACCCTTACCAATAATTTTACCTTTCTTGTTGTTACCAAAAGTTACTAAATCTCATCCTTTTTGGAAAGATTGACAAACTTGGAATGGTTTCCTGTTATATGCCTCGAGCAACCACTATCCAAGTACCATTTGTTTTTCTTGGAGACTTTCAAACATACCTACAAACAAAATTGTTCAAGATTGATCTTTTGGTACCCATACTTGTTTGAGTTCTAGAAGGTTAGCATTTACAAACTTGGGAACGCATATTTTTGCATTAACATTTAAAGCATTGGATTTAGACAAGTAACAAGAATAAGTTTTATGTTCATACTTGCCACATGAGAAACAAACAACATTATGCAAGGATTTATCTCTTACGACAAATTTATGCACTCTACTTTTCTTGGAGAAATTCTTTCTTAGAGCATTGTGAAACTTTGCTCTTTGAGAAAATTTTCTTTTTGAGCATATTTCAATTTAAAGCAATTTGGTCTAATATTACCTTCAACACCACAATGAGGACATATAGGCACAAAACTAGATTTATCATGCTTAGACCCAACCTTAGGCATATTAAGCTTAGGCACAATAGGAGATGCTCTAACAAAAATAGTTTAAGAACTTGAAGGAGTAGAACATTTATCAATGTAGCCTAAACCTCTTTTATCACTATAAGGCTTACCAACTTCAATTATTTTATCCAACTTTTTAATGGACTCTTTAGCCTTACCAAGTTCTTGCAAAACATTTAATTCCTTTTCCTTAAGCAATTTAATCAAATTATCTTTTTCACAACTATCATGCTCAAGAAATCTCACTTTATCAAGCAAGTCATTTTTCTCATCACAATTAAAAACATGTTTATCACAAGAGACATTCATTTCCTCAATTTTCACAACATCATGCTCATTTTCTTTTAAGCAAGCAATTTCATCAAGTAAAGACTTATTTTCACTAGTTAGAGCATTGTATTTCTTTTTAAGCACAACATATTTAGAACCAAGCTAGCTTTTCTAAGTCATTTTGCATATTTTCAAAAACTTCAAATAATTCATCATCAGAAAGGGGTTCTAGAGTTACCTCATCATCTTGTTCATCACCCTTGTCACTATGAGTCATGAAGCAAAAGTTTGCTACTTTTTCATTGTCACTTCCACTTCCACTTTCATCACTATAATCCCAAGTGCATTGCTTTCTTCTTGGATTTCTTGGATGATTTGAGGAGCAATCCGTTCTTATGTGACTCGGTTTCTTGCATTGATAGCATATGACCTCATCCTTTTTACTCTTTTCACCTTTGACTCTTTTTTATTAGAAATGTGTTTATTGAATTGTTTCTTCCTCTTAATGAACTTTTTATACTTACGTGAAAAATATGCAATATCTTCTTCATCAAGAACGCTCTCATCTTCGAATTCAACTTCCAAGGATAAAGTCTTTAAAACAATACCTTTCTTCTTTTTGGACTCATCTTCCATGTGTTCCTTCATAGTGATGTCATGTGTCATGAGAGAGCCAATAAGTTCCTCCAAAGGAAGTTTGGTGAGATCTTTTGCTTCTTCAATTACCGTCACCTTAGCTTCCCAATTCTTAGGTAGAGATCTAAGAATTTTTCTAACATTTTCCGAGTTAGTATAAACTTTACCAAGACCTTTCAAAGTATTTGTAATGTTAGTAAATCTAGTAAACATCTCGGTAATAGATTCATTAGCATCCATCTTAAACAATTCATAATTATGAACTAGCATGCTAATTTTTTATTTTTTAACTTGATTAGTTCCCTCATGAGTCACTTCAAGAATATTCCATATTTCTTTAGCCGAAGAGCACATAGATATTCTATTAAATTCATCCTTACTCAAGGCACAATAAAAATAATTTATAGCTCTAGCATTAAGACCATATTTTTTCAAATCAATTTCATCATATTCATTTTCTAATTTTGGCATATCATTTTCATTAAAAAATTTCATGGGAATATATGGACCATTAACCACATTTAACCATAAACTATAATCAACGGATTGGAAATAAATTTTCATTCTAGCCTTCCAATAAGAATAATTTAACCCATCAAAATAAAGAGACCTAGAGGTGGATTGGTCTTCAATAATACTATTTACTACTAGGTTTTCCATAAAACTCAAACAATAAAGTTTATAAAAAAAATTCTAAACGAGCAACCTAACTCTGATACCAATTGTTGGATCGGTATGGCAACCCTAGAGGGGGTGAATAGGGTTTAATTAAACTTTTTTGCTAAATATGCCCAAAATTACTAATTAACAAACTTTTTAAGAACCAATTGAAAAAGATAATTAAGAAAAATTAATGCAATAAGCAAGATAGATAAAAAGTATGAAAAAAAAATTAATTCTATCCAATACTTAGCAATTAATAACAAATCAAAGCATGCATAAATTACTACTAGTAATTGCAAAAATAAATAGGAAAGAGTTAGTGAAGATGACACCGTAATTTTATAGTGGTTCGGTCAAACTCGACCTACTCCACTCCCCAAACGCCTCTTGGGAATTTGAATAAAAAAAATTGCACCGACTCTTTCCACGGATTAGAGCCCAACCGCTACACCGCCCTTTTTACGGGTTCAAGAGCAAACTCGATGCTTTTCACGGATTAGGATCGAACCGTTACAAAGTTTGGTAAATTTGAGAAACACACAAATACACTCTCATGATAGAGTAGATTTACAAATTTTTTCTCTCACAAATCAATTCTTACTACACAATTCTCACTCTCTCAAGAATAAGATGAAAAGAAAAAAAATTAAGAGCTTGGAGAGACCAACAATGGAGACTTTTGATTTTTGGAGGATTGTAAAATGCAAAAACTTGTTGTGAAAATTTGGAAAAGAAGATTGTATAAAAAGAGAGGGAAATGGGTAAAAATCAAACTTTAATTTAGATCATTGGATTGTAGTTAAAGAAAAATGAATGATGGAGATTAAAAGTAAAAAAAATAATTAATAAAAGAATTATAATATTATAATAATAATAATAATAAATATATATATATATATGAGTAACGGAAAAGAAATTTTGATTTTGATTTTTTTTTTAATAACTCCAACTGTCCGAATGCAATTCTGATTTTTTTTTAAACCCAACGACAACATATATATATAAAATTATTTTCTTTTTTTTAAATTAAAACCACAAAAGTCCACCAAATGTTACTCTCTCATAGGTCCACCCGTCACACTTTAATTGGTCTACAATGGTGACTTGGCCGCCATGTCATCGCGTGGGAAATTTTCGTTCAAATTTGTTTTGATCATATCTTCTTCGTTCTAGCTCTGATTTGACTGATTCAAGAGGCGTTGGAATCGTTATTCCGAGCTCTATGCTATGGACACTTCAAAACACTAAAAATATTAGTAATTAATAGCAGTTTTGTTATCATCAAAATATTAATTAATTTTAGATTAAGGGCCAAAAAGCCAACAATGTAGACAGTAGAGTCTCGAAAAAAAGGATATGAGTCCTGAAAACTCGGTTCTGATAGACTTTAAATCAAAAGGGAAATGACCAAAAAGAGAATGACCGGTAAAAAGTAGAAAATAAAAAGGCAAGGGGCCCCTAAAAAAGAGGTAGATTCTAAAGATAGTGAGGTATTTCACCATATTTACCTGGATGGAGACCTATGGAAATATCTTACTTATGCTAATTACACCTTTTTTTATGTCAGGGTGACAATGAGACAAGTGGAGATAATTTTGGAGATTTTGAGAATGAGTCAGGAGATAATAATGCAGATGATTCGTTGGCACAATTTATTCCTAGCACATATAATGACAAAGAAGAACCACCCAACAAAAAGGCGAAGAAAGGACCACATGTTGATAAAGTAGTTGTCTTCAATAAATTTATATATTGATGTTAAAAAAGTTTCTGTGTATGACATGTGTGTCACACATGTGACCACACAGAAAGAAAAGGGAAAAGCTATAAAAAGTGGGCAATCCAAGAAAGACCGCATTGTTGATGATAAAGCAGTACAGTTGTATTTCTTATTATGTACCCCTTGATGTGTACTTGTGTTGTTAAATGTTGTCAATATGATATATACTTCTAATTATATAATTTTGGCTTGTATAGCAGAATGATGACTACTTACTATCAGCAACAAAAGGAAGTCGCCCCATGAAGATAAACTTATGTTGCAAGAGCAGCATCATGACAGCAATTCGAATTTACTTTTGTACAATTACCCACAAGAAAATCGGCCAACGTTAACTACCACAAATTGTAGAATCAAAATAGCAAGAAAAATCGAATAACAAGGAAAGTCAGTTGAAATAAGTTTAGGGTAGATTTAGTTTGACTGTAAATATAATTATATACTAGGGGCAAAATGGGCATTTAATTTCCATCACATTCCTCACTTAAAAATAGATAGATAAAATTGCACTATGAAACATTTTTAGACATTTTTCGGTATAAGCTATTTAATTTAGAAATTACTCACGATTCTCCTATTAACTCCTCCCAACTCCTCAATCCAAACGACCCCTTATATGCCCAAAATTTTCAAGACATCTAGAATACATTTTAATCCATTTTTAATTGTGTATTTGGTAGTCTCTTATCACTCATTGTTACATCAAATCGCATCAATATTTAAACCACAAAAATTTATTAAAGAAAATAACCCAAAGTTTAAAACGAATACAAACTTTTGAAAAAGCCAGAGGTTAAACAGACACAACCATTTAAATTCATAATTTAACTTGAAAATCTTCTCAACCCCACAAAAGTTGTATATATATTAGTTCAACAATGGTAAGCATAAGAGATCGGACCATTAACTTTTTGGATATTAATTTGTGCATCTTGTCTATAAGGTTATGCTCAAATTCTCATCGACTAAACACATTTAATTAGATTTAATTTTAAATTGTTGTAGTTTTTAAAATAATTGTTGGCATCTTTACTTTTAGATAAATCAAGTTTAAAATAAAATAAAAATAGTGGTAGGTAAATTTCAAATTTAAATTAAAAAAAAAAAACTAATTACTATATTTAGTAAATTGATACTAAATTGTTGTTGGTATTGATTTCATTATAATGAACAAAGTAGTCATTGTTTCAATTATTTTTAAATTGATATTTAATTTATAATTTATAAAATAATTATTTAAAAATTTATATGATTTAACGGCATCTATTTAAAAAAAAACATCTAATTTTGTTAATCTAAATTACTTAATAAAAATTTAAGAAAAATGATATAAAAGGATAGAGAATAGATGTGAAAAAATATATACCTATGGAAGGATAAATTTGAGAATTATAGATGATTAAACAATAATATGGAAAATTTTTAGGAAACCTAAATCAAAAGTTAGTATCATATAGTTTAATAGACGTCGGAGTAAATTGAGAAGGGATTGTGGATAGATTAATAAATAATTTATTTTATCAAATAATATAAATTTTAAGATTCTCTCATAATTACTTATTAAGGAACACATGGTTGAAATTATTTGGAGTTGGAAGTGCAACGTCAGAAAATTTTGACCCTTTTGGAAGAAATGGGATCCTCTTCAATTCAAGTCTTCCAAAACGAGCCACTCGGGAAATTTGACCAAACATGAGCCCATCAATAAATCCACAATAATCTCATTGACCACGTGTTTTAATTATAAATCTCAATTATTATTATTTTTTTATTATTTATTATTATTTATTATCCCTCCATCCCCAAGACATATAAATACAGAAACAGACACAAATCCAATCCCACTCCCAAGATTTCCACTCTCTCTCTCTCCTCCTTTCCTCTCACTAGACCGTTGCCAATCAACTGAATTTTGAAAAAACAAATACAAAATTTGCCCTCCCATGGATGATGGTTTTCCGGTGGAATTCTGGCATAGTGATCTCTTTTGGCTCGACGCTCCCATTTCCGTCCCCGTCCCTGTTCCCGATTCGACGAGACAGATAAGTGCTTTCGTACCTTATCTGCCTCGACCCGCTATCGGATCTGGGCAAGAAAACAATTCCGTCGCCGCCACCGTCGCTGCCAATTCCAAGAACGTTCACAATAGAGTGATTGAGTATTGGAAAAAACACTGGCATGAAAAGAAGGACTTACCAGCTGACGTGGAAGACCTAGAGAGAGAAAAATGTCACAGACACAAGATGAACGAGAGGATGAGGAGAGAGAAACAGCGACGAAGCTATGTTGCACTCCACTCTATACTCCCGACCAAAACTAAGGTCGGGCGCGTTTTTATAGAGAGGGACAAAATTTTACATTCTTTGAATTAGAGGGAAATTATATCCCTCTCTTATTTTCCTTCTTTTCTTTGTACCTGATGACGAGTTGTTGACATCGTTTTTTTTTGTAGAACGATAAGAATTCGATAGTTCAAATGGCCGCGAGGACGATAGAGGAGCTGAAAACCTTAGAGGAAATGTTAAAGAGAAGAAATTTAGAGCTGGAGATGGCAATAGCAGCAAAGAAGAGAGAAAAAGAAAAAGGAACAACAACAACACCAATAAGGGTAGCATTGGCCAATCCTTCATGTGGGATAAATTCAATGTTGGCTGTTCTTAATGTTCTCAAAACTGTTGGAGTAAATGCCAAAGCCATTCATGCCACTTTCTTAGATTCTGAGTTTTCAGCTCAATTAGCCATTGATACCCACGTAAGAAAACCCTCTCTCGAGAATTTACGGTCTAATAGTTTTATACAATTAGATGTATAAGAGAAAAATTATGTTGAAGTAAAGTTATGTTCTTTGTTTGTGTCAAATTAGACACCAAACTTTACAAAATATTTTAAAAGTTTTTAACTTTGTCAAATAGATTCTTAAATTTTTAAAAAATCGAATTTTTGACTTAGATTTAATAAGTTTGTGAGCTTTCAATTTCGACGCCTATTTTACACAAAAATTGAATGTTTAATATCATATTAGACATAAAAATTTAATTTTTTTTTTAATCTAATAGATTTGTCAATTTAAAATATATGTATCTTAAATACGTCAAACATCGACCTATTTGATATAAATTTAAAAGTTCATAAACTTATTAAATACTTTTAAAAGTTATGAGGTTATTAGACACAAAAATGAAAATTCAGACACTAAATTTATACTTTAACTAAAATTAAAAATATATGATAGTCATGTGAGAAAAACCTAATTCGTGTGCACCAATGCACTCTTAAATAAGACAGTCGCCATGTTATTAACTGTTAGATGTAAATTTAAAAATCTGTATGTCTTTAATAATTACGGCATATGATTTGATTTAAAATACTTTTGTAATTTCTCTATATTGTGTCGACCTCTTCTAATAATTTCTCGACGATATAATCGTCACATTGAATAATGGTCGTTTTCGAAGAAATTTTCATATTTGGTTGGTTGATGTGGCAGATGAGAGCTGCCGAAGTGGAAAGAGCGTTGCAGCTGACGCTAAGCGAAGCAGAGAGGAAATTTCAAAGACAATGCCAGGAAGGATCCAAAGACGTAAAAGAAAGTTCTAATTTTATTATTAATAATAAGTGGGGTCCACGAAATGGATCTAGAATTTGATTTTGTTTTTGGGAAATTAGTGTTTTTTTTTTAATATTGTTTTTGCGTGTCTTATATTGTAAATAAATATATATATATTTTTCTTTTGCTATTATTGTCGTTTGTTCTTCTCTTTTGTGGTTGACTTGAACTTCTAATCATGTGATGTAATTAAGGATGATTAGTATAATATATGGGTTTAATTTGAATTGACTACATTTAACACGTTTTATGAGAGCTAATCAACTTTACTACTTTTTAAAACTTGTGGGAAAATGGTTTTCAAATTGACAACATATGGTATAATTATTTAAATATATAAAGAGTCATTTTCAATGAAGAATATATAAATAACTCTAGTGGCACTCAGTATTCAAAAAAGAATACTGCAAATAAAATAAACTAAAGTGTATAAAATGTCGCTAAGCTTCCTTCAGTTCAATTTTACTCTTAATAGACTAAAAATTTTATTTTACCTTTAAACTTTAAATTTATAAATTATAAATTTGATGCTATGATTTTAAAAATTAAAATTTTATTTCTAGAGTTTGATAAAATCTCATAAATAATCTAATGGTTAAAAATTATTGACGAATTGAGTACTTGGTAGCAGTAGTGAATCCAAAAATTTATGTCAAGTGGCTTGAATTGGTATAAAGATTATTTTGAACACTTTAATATTGGTTTGGTTAAAATATCATTTTAGTTGCTCTACTTTGAGTCTAATTCTATTTTTAATTTATGTACTTCTAAATGTCCAAATTTAATCTCAGTACTTTTAAAAAATATTAAAATTAGTCATTATTGTTAGTTTTTTATTTAATGTTTATCGAATTCGGTAAAATAATAATTATAATAATTTCATTTAAGAATAAGATACAATATGAATATGCTTTAAGATGGAAGACTAATAGAGATTACATTTTTTTTAACCATAAACCAACCGTGTGAACTAATCTTATGGTTTATTGAAAATACAAAGACTACATAATTTGTGCATTTGTCCGTATAAGATCTAAAGTATAAAAAGTCCTAAAGTATAAGGACCAAAATTATATAAATAAAAAAAAACATATATATTTTAATATTTAGGTGTTGCCTTAATTTGAACTTAGAGCTCTAAGATAAAATAAGGTGTTTGTCACTAGACCAAGAGTAAAATTTTAAAATTCTAATAATGTTTTATATATTCAATATAAACACATTAGATGTTGAGGGGCTCAAGTCCCCAACCCTTCATAATTCCACCCCGCTTTAATAGTTAGTTGTCCATGTGCCAAACCAATAAGGTTTTTTTTTTTTTTGTATCTAGTTGGTTGGGTAGATTAAGTCGTTGATTGGATAAAAAAAAATGAAACATTGACAATTTAATGCAACTTCTATAAAAATTGATAACTCATTTTTATCCCATCTGTCACTTAACCAATGAGCTAAATACAAAAAATTACCTATTAACATATAAATAGCTAACTACAAGGTACTCAATCTGTGAACTTCTAACGATAGGTACTACTTATAAGATTTTATCAAACCATAAGCATGAAATTCTAATTTTTAATATTATAGGTACTAAAACTTAACTTTCTCTAAACTATAAGGACAAAAAAATTATTTTAACCAATTTGTTTTATAAAAAACTTTATTTGCAATGTTTGTTGAAAGCATTAAAGATAAAATTGAAATCAACTACATTCATTAGAAGTATTGCGTATAATTTATTTTATTCAATTGGGCTCCTATTTGAATTTTAATTTTTAAAATATATATATATATATATATATAAATTGGGCTTTAATTTTTCCCTTAACATTTTTATTTTAAAAGTTCCAATTATAATGAAATTTGCTAAAGAATAGTCTTTTTTTTAATCAAATTAGAAGATTTGGGATAAAATTGGAACTTTGATCAGGAACAAAATTAAAACCATTTTGTATAATTTGACCAATAAAATACAATATCAAAATGTGTACAAATTAAGAAATAAATAAATAAATAAGGAAAATATATTTAAGGAAATAAATAACATCACAATATATTTTTTACTATTATTGTTGTTCTTGTCTTTTTTGGTTGACTCGCACTTCTTATTTATTTATTTAATGTTATTATTATCATCATCATTTTTTTAGTACATGTTGACTCGTACTTCTACACATGTGGATTAAGGACAATAATTGTATAATATATGGTTTAAATTTGAATTGACTGCATCTAACACGTTTTTTTTTCTAGTGTTAATTAAGTTTAGGACAAAATACATTTTTTGTCTCTCAGTTTGGTTCCCTTTTGGTCGTTCAGTTTTCAAATTCAACAATTTAGCTCTTGAGTTTTGAATTCAGTTACACCGTTAGTCCTTCCATCCAATTTTTCGTTAAGTGGTAACAGATTGCTGACGTGGAAATTATTTTTTATTAAAAATATTTATTTTTATTATTTTATTATTTTTTATTAAAAAATATTTTTTTTCATTTTTTTCCTTTCTCTTTGTCTCCCCTTTCTCTAGTGATCTTATTCATCATTTCTCCCTCCTTTCTCTTCTTCTTCCTCTTTCCACTCTATTATGTGCCCCGATTGCAATAGTGGGTTCGTTGAATATATTGAGCATCCATCGAGGTTGGTGAACGTGGAAGCGACGTCAGGGAGGAGGTTTCCGGCGGCAGCGATGTATATCATTGGCCACCAGTCTAATCTGGAGCAAAATTTGGGATCTAGGCTTCAGAGATCTCGGAGGAATGAAGGCGATCGACCGGGCGTTTAATCCTATGATTGTTCTTCGTGGGTCGTCTGATGGAAGTGAAGGTGGAGAAAGTCGTCGGTTTGAGCTTTATTACGATGATGGCGGTGGTTCTGGCCTGAGACCCCTACCTCTGATTATGTTGAAGTTTTTATTGGGGTGGCGGGATACCACAACCAAGCTTGTAACAGATGGTTTAAAAATAAAAAAAAAAAAAAAGGAAAGGTCGGGAGGGCTTCCCTCCTCCCCCCTCTTCTCTTCGCGCGCCGCCGTTTGATGCCGCCAACCCCACCCCCTCTCGCCGCCTCGGCCTCTCTCTCTCTCTCTCTCCTCTCTCTCGCCTCTCCTCTCCTCTCTCTCTCTCCCTCTCTCACGCGATCTCTCTCCCTCATTCTCTTTCTACCTCTCTCACGCGATCTCTCTCCCTCTCTGTCTCCCGCCCTCACCGTCTCTCTCACGGTTCTCTCTCTCTCATCTCAGATCGTGACCCTCGCCGCCGCCAACACGTCGGTTGATCCGTGAGACCCATTGTTTGGATCAGCCGATTCGAGCACGTTTCGGTCAGTTTTCGACGAACGGAGTCCGGTTCCGTGTAGATTGGGCCACAAGGAGTCCAGATTTGGTACCCACGCCATCGCCGCCGCCGCCGGTTCACGCGCCGCTGCCTGCAGAGCCGCCGGTCATTCCCTTTCGTGCGGTTGCCTCGGTCCGTTCCTTAGCTCACTTGGAACTCCGTTGGGTGAGTTTTACTCTTTTTGGGATCGTTGTGTCAGGTTCGTTGTGTTTCGGTTTACTAATATTGTGTGTGTTCTTTGTTAGGAGCTTTATTTTGGAAGTAGAAGTATGTTTAGAGCACACCACGTTACTCAAGTCGCTCGTTGTGGTCGGATTTCCTGTAAGTAGCCGTTTGGACTAAACTACCCTTAAGTGTAGGGCTTAGGGGCACCATTGCATGCAATACTAATTCGGAATTGAATGTTTTAGGATTTGGTAGCGTACTTTAGCCAGCTTTGGACTTGTAGTAGCATGCTAGGTTGTGGTAATCACAGTCGTACTTGGTTCTAAGTTTGTCTGTTCCTGTTTGATGAAATATCGTGCATGATGGGTCAATTGTATGTTCATGTATCATGGTTGTTATCCCTTCGTGCTTGGGTGTGATCTTGTTAAGGGAGTCGATGTAAGCTTGTGCTGAGAATGCTGAATATGCTAGAGTGATATTATTGTCTGTCCCGATCCTGTTTTACTTCTCGTGTTTAGTTTGAAATAACTCGGGAAGTTCCATTAAGCCTTAGGATTGTAGTTAGTACAACTAGCCCTAGTGTAGGCCCCAGTGTCTGTGTAACCCTTAGTAGGCTGAGACTCGAGGTTGGCGAGATGACGATGATGTTATGGGATGTGATGGTCCGCCCTCCATCCAGTTGTGCGACTCGGGGTATGATCCTTGGAGTCATAGGGGTTGGATAGAGTCCTTCGCCCTAGTACAGGCTCGGGAATGGGCCTGTGGTCGATTGTGCGCAGTAGTATCGCCTTGATGCTTTATGAGATGTGGTGGCCCGTCCCCCATCTAGTTGTGCGACTCGGGGTGTGATCCTTAGAGTCATAGGAGTTGGATAGAGTCTTTCGCCCTAGTGCAGGCCCGGGAATGAATCTCGTTGCCAGATGTTGCCAACCTAGTCCAGAAGCTAAGGGTAGGACAAAACTGAGAAATCTAAGTGAGTAATAGGCCGGGGGTGCTTGATGAGGTTGTGAGAGACGGCTAGGTGTCGTGCTTAACTAGGTCTAAGGTCGTTTTTTTTATCTTTTTATTATTGGACGAAGTGAAATTTGCTTACTTGGTATTTTTATACTCATCCTTCGTTTGTTTCTTCTTTTTGTTGCAGTAAGGCAAACCAAAGGAGATGACCACCGACGGCGAGACCCCTGCGAGGCTATGAAAGGCTTGTAGGACTTAGGAGTTTTAGTTTAGGAGTTGTTGCTTTCATTCCTTTTCTTATGTTGCGTTCTGCTTCTTTCGTTCATGTTTTAAATTTTAGTTTATCTCGTTCTTTATTCGTTTGAATCAAAGCATGTTCTGATGTGTTTCTTTCTTATTCAAAGCATGCTTTTGTTGTCTTGTGGAATTCTGTTAACTCCGAGGGACTGGAGCCCACCCTATTGTTTTCTGTGTAGTTTGGAGGAGGTTGGGTACCATTGTGAGCATTTTTGAAGTGTTCTGTCCAGGTTCAGTTTCTTGTAAAATTTTTGGTTTGTCCAGGTTGTGTTGTTATGCTACCGGATTTTCGGCGCGAGCGGTGCAACTTGAAAGTAATGCCCCGAGTAGAAAGTGTTACAAGTTACGGGGCGTTACAAAGCTCGAGTCGAAGTGGCGGAGACACCACATCCAAGCTCGGGTCGGTGGCAGTGCGGTCTGGTGGTCCGACATATGCAGAAGAAGATAAAGAAGAGGGAGAGATGAAGAAGAAGATGACTGGAGAAGGGGGAGAGAAAGAGAAAAGAAAAAAATGAAAAAAAATTAATAAAAATAATAAAAAATATGTTTAATAAAAAAAAAGTGTCACGTCAGCAATCTGTTACCACTTAACGAAAAATTGGATAGAAGGACTAACAATGCAACTGAATTCAAAACTCAAGGGCTAAATTGTTGAATTTGAAAACTGAGGGACCAAAAGGAAACCAAACGCAAAACTGAGATACAAAAATGTATTTTTCCCTTAACTTTACTATTTTTTTTAGACAAACATTAATACAAATTAGGGGTGTACATAAGTCGGGTTTGGTAGGGTTGAGGACATTTTTTTGGACCAACCCAAAAATTCGAGTTGCTCATTCCTTCAATCCAACCAACTCTATTCATGAGAGTAACCCAACCCAACCCACTATTTTTGGGTTGGGTTGGGTTAAGTCGTCGTGTTATTATTTTTTATTTTTTACAATTTTTAAATTATTTAAAATATTTTTTCTTGAATTAATAAATAAAGTCTCATCAAATTCAAATATAAAACTTCAAATTTCAAAACATCTTAACATTTATTAGAACTTTAAAAGAAAAACATTAAAAATTGACAAACAATTCATTTATAAGTATATATATAATTAAAATAAAATAAAATAAATATAAAATGTGGGTTGGGTTAGATTGGGTTGGGTCAACCCGAGCCTAAAAAGTCAAACCCAAGAACCAACCCAAACTTTTCGGTTCTCCAAACTTCTAATCCAACTCAAACCGAAAAAAAACCTAACCCAACCCAACCCTTATGGTTTGAGTTGGGTAGTTCGGGTTGCTCAGGTTACCAGGTTATTTGTACACCCCTAATATAAATAAAGGAAACCGGTGTTAAACACTTGATACAATCACACAAACACAAAAGGTCTTCAAAAAGAGTAAAATTTTTGTGGTTGAAAATTTAGTAGCACCTATCTATTGTGAAAACGTCATCAGAAATATCAAATAAAGTATCGATATTGATAGATATTTAAGCTCAAATGAAGATCACATCTAACTAGCTTAATTAAATTCAATTGAAGCTTATTCCCAAAGTTAATAAGATGATCTATTCAAATTCAACTCAATTAGTCCTAAAAGAAAGGTGTTCACACTTGGTAAAGAATTACAAATACAAGAGCTATAATCTCAAGTTCTAATTATTGGAGCTCGAGTTAAAAGTCTTCGAGAAGAGTTGTACTCATTCAAACTTGATAAGACACTCCTTCATTCAAATTCTTTAATGAATTATTACATTTTAAAGTTCATATATGAAGTTTCATGTATATAGATAGGCATAATTTAAATTATTATAAATATGGATGTTTTTTTTCCTATTCGACGATTGATATTCTTTTAAAAAACTGAGGAATGAAATTTCAAATTGATTTTAGTCTCTCAAACTTCATTTGTTCTTTGCATCCTTATGTTTACTTTAAAAAAGAAAAATGATGAATGAAATTTCAAATTGTTGAGAATGCAGGATTAAGAATTTATATTCTAATTTCATTTTAATCAATTAGATTGCGGAGAGTTTCAAATTTTATCAGTAGAAACAACAATGAGTTATTCTTACTATTCTTGTATAAGTTCACTTGGAATAAGAGCATTCTATGTATAATTGAGATAGTTTTTTTTAAGTATTATCTTTTATCATCAAGCAATTCATAAAAATAAATATATATTTAAATTAATAAGTATACATTTTACAATTTTTTTATTATTCTTTTATATTTTTAATGAGTAAAAAAAATTAATATTAAAATTATGTTCATATTCGTACTTCTTTATTTTATATAGTACCTTCTTTTATATATCTTTAGAAAACAAAATATATTTTTGATCCTTGTGTTTACAATCTAGTTTCTATCGAGTCTTTTGAGTTTCAAAATTGGACAATCAAGTCCCTTAGGGGTGTTTGGCAGTTTTAAACTCAATTTAGTGTTTGGCACATTGATAAATTAACTCAACAGATATATTAACTCCACCGACTTGTACAGTAACACTATTAATATATTTTATCATCGTTTTTCCAACAACTAACGACCATCACCGACAATCGGTAACCACCTCCCGCAACCATCTCCGGCGACCGAAAACCTCATCCGCGACCATCTCTGGCAATCGAAAAACCACCTCCGACGTTCATTTTCGGCGATCGGTGACCATTTCAGACGACCAACGACGACCATCTTCGGTAACCGGTAGGGGTGATATTCGTTCGATTTTCATCGGGTTTAGGCCAAATCGAGAACCGAACCGATTTGATCGGTTTCATCAAAAGAGGAACCAAACCAAAGTCTAATAAAGGACAAAACCATTGGTTTGTTGTCCATTGGTTTGGTTCTTCTATGGTTCGGTTTTTGTTTTTTTTTTTTTACAAATCTTATGATATTTTATTTCTTAGTTTCATCCCATTTTAATATTGTTTTGCCCCTAAATTTCTCAATACCTCAATAAGAATTCATAGAGCTAACAATCTCATTTTGTTACTTTAAAATTAATGAAAAGAAAACGGATGTAACGACGCAATAATGGATAGGGATTCAATTTGGGGTTTTTTGAGCTACATATATATACACTTTGGTTTGGTTAGTATTTAATAATTTTTTAAACAAAAACCGAACCAAACTAATATTTTTTTATTTTTCTAAAATAAAAACCGAAATGTCCAATTTTCTTCTAAAAAACCAAACCAAACCATTGGATCGGTTCGGTTCGGTTCGGTTTGATCGATTTTCGATTAAGACTATCACCCCTAGTAACTGGTGATCATCTCTAATGATCGAAAACCACCTTTGACGACCATTTCCAGCGATCGGTGACCATCTCCGGCAATCAAAAATCAATTTAAATTCTAATGGTATATGATGAACTGATTTTCAGCTCTGATTTAGTTATATGTTCTATGAATTGATTAATCTTCTCCCCTTTTGGTTTATCAAAACTTCTCTCTCTGTTTTGGATTTTTTTTCTGGGTAAAGCTGAAATGGATTGAAAAGTTATCTTGAAATGTTTGTTTGATGCTGATGCCACAATAGATTTACTCCGATTATGTGTTTGGAATTGGGATTCTAAGTTGAAATCATGGCCATTCAAAAAGGTTTATGTGTTTGAAAAATTATGGAATTGGTGCTTGAATTCTGGTTATGTGTTTGGAATTGGGATATTGTGGTGTTCAGTGATAAGATTTTCGTTGGCGCAATTTTCTTTCTAGTGGAGAAGCTTGGAATTAACTTTAGAGTTATTCGAAGATGGAAGGCACCGACAGAGAAGGTTAGAGAAATTTTTTTAATTTTTTTTTAGTTTTTTTATTATTATTATTATTTTAATATTAACAATTATCATGTCAGCGAAGAGAGAGAAATGTACAAAATATTCTCTCTCCCTATTGTTAAGGATTAAATGTTGTGGAGCAAAAAAAGTCTTACAGACTGAGAGTAACTTAGTATTTAAGTTTCATTTTTACAATAGGATAAAAACATCAATTTACCTCCACCATCGTTCATAAAGATATAAAAATGTTCTTAGATTTGCCTACTTTCATATTTAATGATACTATTTTTTTTAGTTCGGAGATTTAGAGTAAAAATCAAAGTTTCACAATAACATATCTTTGTTTCATTTTAATCGATACCTTATATCTTGCTAAATGATTATTGTCTTTGTTGATAACAAAAATAAATAAATAAAATATATATATTATGCATATTACATGTACATCTTCAAAACAAAGAAATTAATCCATTTGATAACCATTTAGGGACTATTTGGTTTAAGATTTTATTGGGTATTCATGGATAATAGGGATCGTTTGATTTAAGATTTTATTAGATGCCCATGAGTAATAGATGTCGGAGAAAAAAATGCTTGTGAATGGTAAATATTTGAAAATATGATGAACTGGTTCTACTAGCTATGTTATCATATTTTTATATAAATAAATTGTATTTATATTTGTTTGATAAAATTAATATATAAATCTTATGTAATATTACGATCTAAAAATAATGTACAAATAAATTTAATTTATGAGATTGATCTTATAAATGTTATAATTATTATCTATTATTAATAAAATAATAAAAAGTAATTTTAAAAAAGTAATTTATTAATACTTTTAATAAAAGAAATTAATTATTAATTAATCACAAATAAATAATCTGTTTAAAAAAAATCATGAATAATCAATCATAATAATATTACCATAAATTAATAATATTTGTAATTAATTGATTAAATATAATATTAATTGTTGATTTAATATTTTTATAATGAATTTTTATGTTTTTTTATAAAATTAATCCTAAAAACATTATTTTATTTACTCATCAAAATTAATGTCGAGTTGTCAACTAATAAAAAATAAATTGATTAATTATAAATATTTTTAATTAAATAATTAACTATGATTATTGAAAATATATATACTTAAATATTAATAAAAAAGAGATATGGATGGGTATAAAAAAAACTCATTCTTGAAGGGTATAAAAAACTCATATAAAAAAAAGTAATGCATGAAAATAATTGATGTCCATGCTTAAATCCCTTACACCAAACAGCCCCTTAATTTTAAAAAATTATGTTTTTCCCATCATTTATTCACCATGAAAATCAATCTTCTTTAAAAACTAAAACAAGTGTATTAAAAATTACTTTATTTTAATTTTCAAAATAGTAAAATACATTTTTGGTCACTCAGCTTTCAAACTCAACAAATTTACCTCCGATGTTTACATTTAGTAGCACATTTGGTCCTTCTGTCAAATTTTTCGTTAATTTATAACGAAAAGTTGATCTTACACCTTTGGCTTATTAAAAATAATATATTTTTATTTTTTAATTATTAAAAAATATTATTTTATTAAAAACATTTTTATTTTATTTCATTTTCTCTCTCTTCTCTCTATCCCTTGTCCCTTTCCCTCTTTCCTCTTCTTTCTTCACCGTCTTCTTCTCTCTTCTCCCATGGCCAACCAAACAAGTATTAGAAAATCAATTTCTTTTTTTTCCTTTCTCTTTCTCTTTCATTTTCCTTTCTTTTTTCTTTTCTCTCCCTTACTCTTCTCCCTTCAGTCGAACAAAACTCTCCCCCACCCATTAACAATCACCGCCCTCGAACCCTTCTTATCAACTCCATCCCGAAAACCACCATCAATCTGAAGCTAATCCCATCGAAAAACCTCGCAAACCCAATCACCAGAGGTGTCGAGGTGGATTGGTGGGAGAAGCGACGACGGCACAAATCCCAACTACGAAATTCCCCCAATCGCAACCATATCTCACACACATCTCAAAAGGGAAACACAATAGACTAAAGGGATGGGGGAGGGTTTCATTCAGCTGAAGGGAGAAGAATAAGGAAGAGAAAAGAAAAAATAAAGGAAAAAGAAAGAGAAAAAGAAAGGAAAAAAATGGATTTCTTGATACTTGTTTGTTTGGCCATGGGAGAACAGAGAAGAAGCCGAAGAAGAAAGGAAGAAGAGAGAAGAGAGAAAAGGAAAAAAAATTAAAAATGATTTTAATAAAATAAGATTTTTTAATAATTAAAAAATAAAAATATATTATTTTTAATAAAAAGAACTTTCGGGTAAATTTGTTGAGTTTGAAAACTCAAAACTGAGAGACCAAAAATGTATTTTGCCCTTTTCAAAATATGACTTAATTTATAAAAACGAGCAAAAAGTGAATAACAAAACAAAAAACACTCATAGAAAAAGTAATATTTAAATTTTAAATGCTTAATTTTTTTTCAAAATAAATAAAAGCATGTCTATTCCTTTCTTTTATAAACACTATTAAAATCATTTTCACAAGTGTTGAATTATAAAATTCATTATAAAAGGAAAAGCAAAACAAGCTGAAGAAAAGTAAAACAAGGGAGCAAAAAAGAAAACAGTTATCAAACTAAAATCACGAACATTACCAACAAACCACATGCTCCTAAAAGCCTAATACAAGAGTTAAGTACTTATTCTTATTATTCTTTCATCATTCATATGTAAGATAATAATAACAATAATAATAATGTACTCGTTGTTTTTTTAAAAAAAAGTTTGAAAAAAAAACTTCTAACATCATGAAATCTTACTTTTATGCTTTAGAATTTAATAAAAATAACAGTTTTATAATATTGAAAATTATGATATGAAATACATGACTTCAAAATAATTATAAAAATTTGCAAATACAGTAATACTTTGCAAGACTACGAAGCAATCAAACTACATTTAGTTAAAACAAATAAAATTTTAGCAGTAATATCGGCTTCCAAAAACTAAATTGTTCCAGCTCCCATCGTACTAATCAGATATAAAGCATAGAAAAATGGGCAAAAACTAAGAACAAAATCTGATCAACATCCAAGTTTCTTTTAAAAATATAACAAAACTAGGCAAGCAAGAAATTGACTCTGTTTTCACTTGAGAGGAATGAACCTTGAAGAGTGGGTGGCACCAATACCGGGTCTACCGTGCTTGACAGGCTTGTATGAAATGGAGAACTCTGCTAAGTAATGACCGATCATCTCTGGCTTGATTTCAACCTGGTTGAAGGTTTTCCCGTTGTAAACACCAATGATGCTTCCAATCATCTCTGGCACGATGATCATATTCCGGAGGTGGGTTCGGACAGGCTCTGGCTTCTCACCGGGAGGTGCTTCCCTTTTCTATTCAAGTGAAAAAAAGAAAATGAGAGAAAAAATAACAAAACCATTCTTCTGCTTAGGGGTCGGAGGAGAGGGATCTAAGTGGAAGACAAGTTCACAAACACATCAATGGCATATGAAAACTTATTGAAAACAAGGTGAAAAATGGAAAAGGAAAAATCAATACAAAAGAATAAAATGATGAATTTCAGAGATTCATAAAACATACACTTTCAATTCTACCACAGGAGGACGATGTTAAGTTCTCATGTTAGAGTATAATGATGAAATTAAGAGTTTCAAGGAAAAATAACTATCAATCCTACCATTGGTGATTACGATCCCAAGTTCCCATCATCATGTTTGAAGTATAATGACGAATTTCATGGATTTATGGCATATTAACTTTCAAATCTACTAATGGGCAATGGACTAGAGTTCCATGTTTGGATATGAGAAAGCCAATAGCAAACCAAGGCAAATAAAAACAAACACGACTGTATAATGAGAGTTCCAGAGATGCATGATACATAAACATTCAAACATACGATTGCACAACTTCACATGTTAGGATATGAAAAATCCAAGAGCAAAAAATAAGGTTGAGGCATTGCAAGTTGCAACGGCAGTTAGTGAGAAATGTTAACTTTAAAGTTAGACCTAAATTAATAATGAAGAAGACAACAAAGAATCAGGATGATAACGGCTGTTCTCAGAAATAAAAGAGGGAGTTCATTTATTCGTGTTGGAACTGATTACAATTGCTATCATATTAACCTTCATGCAATCTCATGACAGACTATTTTTTACAATAGCTTTGAAGGGTGTAACAAAGAAGCATGAGGGCACAATTCCCCAACAAAGATTCAGGCCGAAAGATTAAGCTAAAGGAAAATTTTCACAAAAGTTTTACTTTGCTGTTGTTCTTTTAAAGTAAATTGCAGATGAGGATTGAGTATATAAGTTAATACCCGCCTAGAAAAGAACCCACAGTCTAAGAATGTTCTTGGAAATTCCATCCAAAAGATAATGCCCTAATCACATAAATTTACTTTGCACGTATTCGCCCATCAAGAACACTAGAGAAAAACCGAGCGGCAAGATTAAGACACCTCCCAAAAACATCACTCGAATGACATCTCAGATTCACAACATTACGGTAACGAGTCCATAACATTTATACCCACTTGCATGAAACCACTTAAAACTAAAAGTGCATTCAAGAAACAGCACTGAAGAATGTAAAATCACTCCTACATTGAATTGGTTTAAAGTAAAGAAAAGGATCTAAAAGATAGTTACCGCTTTTCGGAGCTTCTTGATAAGGGCCATTGGCTTCCTTGTCAAACCCCTCCGAAACCTATCCCAACATCATCAATAAAAGCAGAGTAAGATTTAAAAAAATCGAATTAACTAATAATAAATTCAGCACAGATTCAGTTGTAGCAACCTTCTGCGAGCACGGGCAGTAAAGAGCTTGACAAGCTCATCGGTGGACATGTCGAGCAAAGCATCCAAATCGACACCGCGGAAGCTGAACTTCTTGAATGTCCTCTTCTTTGGCTGTCCCGCCACTGCAACATCGGTTTCCACATCCGCCTGAAGAAGACCGTGGCAACGCCATTAACGAAACTGGAAGAGAGAGACGGTAAATCGCAGAGAAGAAAGAGTTGAAAACTTACCATGGTTTGGGCTTTCGGATCTCCGGGATGAGAAAGTAGACCTAATCGGCGCGAGGATGCTTCAGAATCTGCAGGGTTTTGATGCTTCTTTTTTCAGCGGTATATATATATATATTGGTTACAGACTGCAACTCTAATGGCTGAAACCCTAGGCCGAGTGGAACCAGTTTTGATGATTCGGGCTTCATACCTGGGCCTACGTTGAAGCCCATTTAAGGCCCAATATTTCAAACCCTCAATTTTTCATAATTTCAAATATGAACGATATTAGTTATTATTTTGATTTTAGCTGTCCGAAATTCAATTTTGTTTTTAATGTTTTAAAAAAAATTACTAGTCAAAATGAGCATAATTTAGCGGTAATTGGCATAGTTTGAGATCGAATTTTCAAATTTTCATACTCTAAATTAATTTTCACTATAATTATAACTTTTACGATGTTGAAGGTTGTTGTGGGTGAAATTAGACCTATTTACATCCTTATCTGAACAGAAATAGAAAAGTCAAAGATCTTATAAATAGATCATTATGACTCAAAGACTGGAGGTTCAACTTAACCCCCATTCTCTAAATTATAGTTTGTTACATTTTTTTAAGTATCGGAGCTGGTGTGGAAAGCGCCACATGGGTGCCCAAATTTTGCCTTGTTTTGTAGGTTGCGTTCTTCCCTAAGGAATACAAATTTACCGTGGTTGTCATGAGGCCGGTGTGTTCTCCTGTTCAAAATTTGACAACAACTGTTGGCGCCGTCTGTGGAGACGACAATACTTGCTTGGAAAACCTTGTGCTTGAGTCAATCTTCCTAAGAAAAGAAGCAGAATTTGTGGAAACCATCCGAATGAGGATAAAGAGGATTTCAATCAAGATCATCATCCACGACGAACGAGAGAGGTCATTCCTCCTTGGCCTCGTATGCCGACTAGAATAGGAGATGGTTGGGTTGAAGAAAAGGTTGACAACATGAAACAAGTACCTGATGAAAATCCTCAAAAAACTCGACCAACAAGACTTCAGAGAGAAGAACGACGCGGAAAGAGACCATCTCTCGTATGAGATCCAAGAAAATGAAAAGAGAATGTGGTTGAGGGGATGAGAAAATCAAAATCTCATACCCAAAAACCAATAATAAGTTGATCCTTGGAGGAAACAACAAGTCACGCCAACCATTGGTCAAAAATAAGGTGAGCAAGGTAGGTAACTGAAATTTGTTGTGCAGGTTATCTCGCATGCTAATGCCCAAAGCCGACCAGACTTTGTTGAAACGACGATTGCGAAAAGCACTGAAGCGACATTAGACTTACAAAGTGTAATCAATCAAAAAAATGGAGAAATTGACACTTTAGGAGACTGAATATCCTCATAAGGATGGACAACAATAACTAGAGAGAATTTGAGACAAACATCGAAATGTCAATGATGACTCCAAAAATTTGATAGATTACTCCTAAATAAGTCAACATGCCAAATAGCCCAATACAATAAAACTAAACCATGAATCCTATTTAGGGAGTGGGGGCTAATGTTGTAGGTGAAATTAAGCCTATTTACATCCTTATCTTAAAAGAATAGGAAAGTCAAAGATCTTATAAATAGATCATTATGACTAAAAAACTGGAGTTGTTTTTTACATTTTTCTTCCTAAATTATGGTTGGTTACACTTTTCTTCCTTCTCTGACTTAAGCATTAGAGAAGGTGTGGCAAGAGCCACATCAGTGCTCAGGTTTTTTCTTATCTTGCAGACCACGTTCTTCAGAATACAAATTTATTGTGGTTGTCACGTGGAGGTCAGGTGTGTTCTTCTGTCTAAAATTTAACAACAACAGAGATAATATTGAAATCAAGTTGAATTTAAGTTTTTTTTAGTTGAGTATAACTTAAGTTAAGGTGAGCTGGAAAAAAAAAGTTAAGGTAAAATTGAAACAAAATAAATGGTATAAAATACTTTTGATATGGGTAGTTAGTTACAATTTTGTCTCTCTTATTTTGAAAGTTTCAATTTTGTTCCAATCTTTTAATATTGTATTTTAATGAAATTGGAAAAGTGTTTTTTGAAACCAAGGTAAGGTTGAAGGTAAAATAATATATATATATATATATATATATATATATATATATAAACATTGAAATCAATTAATTTAGATAGGTTAAAGGTATTTTCTATGATTTAGACTTTTAGGGCATGTTTGGTATGCAATCCAGATTTTGTTTTATGTTTTCAGATTCACTGAATTCAGTGAATATGCGTTTGGCAGATGTGTTTTCGAAAATTGTTTTCTTGATTCTCGTGATCCGAGATAATAGAAATTACAAAACAACATTTTTAGGCTTTGTTTAGTACATGCAATCTGAAAACGAAATTTGAAAACAAGGGATTCAATGAAAACAAAGTTGTATTTCATGTTTTCGGATATGTGTTTGGTAGCAGATTTAGAAATTTGATTTCATTCTAAACAGATTGTTTAAACTGCAGCTCCTATAACATATTTATAGATCATGAAATTAGTTGTAGATGCAAAACTAATTATTATATTGAATATAAGTCATTATTAATTAATTTAGAAAATGATTTTGCAAATTTTATAGAATTATCTTTTTATAATATAATATTCTATAATTTTTAATATATTATATTCTACATATTTTAATTTAACAAAAGTAAATTGAATTCATAACATGAAATATTGTATTTATTATTTTTATCTTTTAATTAATATAATTCGCATTTTAAAATTTTAAATTCGAAATCTGGATACAATGAAAACATAAAAATGTTGTTTTGAATTTCTACTATTTGGATCCTAATCCAAAACACATTTTAAAACACATCGCTAAAACACATATTCACTTTGAATTCGGTGAATCAAAAACATAAAACAGATCCGGATTGCATACCAAATGCAGTTCTTATGTTTTCATTGTATCCAGATTTTGAATTTAAAATTTAAAATTACAAAATTATATTAAATAAAAATAAAAATCTTAATAAATTCAATATTTCATGTTATAAACTCAATTCACTTTTGTTAAACTAAAATACGTATAATATAATATATAATATATTATAAATTATATAATATTATATTATAAAATGATAATTCTATAAAATTTATAAAAATTATGTTCATAAATTAGTTAATAATGACTTATATTTCATCTAATAATTAGTTTTGCAACTACAACTAATTTTATGATCTATAAATATGTTATATGACACACTTAAAACAACTGTTTAGAATGGAATCAAATTTCTAAATCTGCTACCAAACGCATATCTGAAAACATGAAATACAACTCTATCTTCATTGAATCCCTTGTTTTCAAATTTCTGTTTTCAGATTGCTTATCAAACAGACCCTTAGATACTTATTAGTTTTAACAAATATTATGTGTTCGATAATTATTGAATAAGATAAATAACTATGAAAATGTGTTAAATAGGTAAAGTTGCATTAATTTAAATACTTATGTCACCTTTGTTCTATTTCTCAACACAATTGTCTGATTCCTAATTATCACACGTGTCATGTTATAGGCTAAAAAAGGTGCTTGAAGCCAGGAGACACATTTTACTCTTCAAAGAACACCGATATGACTAAAATTTAGTCCTATATTTCATGTTTATTTCTGGTTAGTTTAGGTGAATTTTATGTGTTTAATTGCTCATTTTTGTAGGAATACGAGCAAAAATGCAATTTGGAGAAAATGTATTTGAATGGGATTAAGATGAGCAAAATCTAAGGCCATTAGAGTAACGTAGTGACAGAAGTAAAATGACCATTTTGTCTCAGGGTGCAGCATCTAGACGTTGGATTGTAGCGTTTACACGATTCATCACAGAAGGCACGGATGCAAGGTAGCATCGAGACGTTATCCTTTGTATTTCAACGATGCGTAGTTTGACGAGACTGGGCGCACGTTCGCAATATCAAGACGTTGTCGCGATTGTATAAATTCTTCGTTTTCTCATTAGGTCGGAGTGGATGAAGTTTTTTTTTTTTTTTTTTTTTTTTTTTTTTTTATGGAAGCAACCTTTAAGGCTTTCCTCCTTTATTTTACTGTTTTCTTTAGTTTTTAGATAAATTTAGGTGTTTTGGGTAGATCCATGAACATTTTGCTCGTGTTTTCTGGCTTCGGCTAATAGAAATGTTGATTCGAAGGTGATTGATGGGTTTTTGTAACGCTATGAGGTATAAATTTTATGAATTTCAATTTCTTTGTTGTTTCTATCTTAATTTCCTTTTGTTTGAATCTTTAAGCATGTTCATAGATAGATTGACACCCTATTCGCGTCGAACTTGCTTAACTATTATATGTATGTTGGTTCTTTAATTAGCATGCAATTTAGTAGCACTTAGTATTAGGACCGGTGAGTTTATGAGGTTCGAGTGGTCATGAACGACTAAAAGGGTCTAAAGCTAAAAAGGAAAATAAAAAGTGCAAAGGTTAATCTAGGCTTGCCACTTAGGTTAATTTAAGTAATTTGTTAGTTCTAATTGAACTTAGAACTTAAACGACCGATTCCGAGTATGACACGTGTTAGTCTGTGTCTATGGCAAGGACTAGTCTCGTCCCCAGCTTTGAACTAGTTTTGGGTCTGATGACTTGTTAATTAAACTGATCTATACAAAATTAGGAGTTCGAGGGTCATACCTTTGGATAGACAAATATTGAACAACAAGTTAATTTAGTTCAATTTAATTAATCCTATGATTGTTATTACAAATTAACACACCGTCACTAGTCCCTTATCTTTTATTGCTTTTATGTCTTTTTGTCTTTAACTTTAATGTTTAATCCCTCAGTCCGAGTCAGTGAGAAAATCAAATTGATAGAATCCTTTTAATTCCCTGTAGTTCGACCCGATCCACTATTAAGTACTATAAGTATTTAATTTTAGATCGGTTATTATAAATTTCATATGTTGGAGCCTTAGACAGACTCTCTTCAAATACTTTAGCATGCATTTTATATTAAAAAAATAAAACATTTTACTTCAACGTGACTTGAAAGGTTAAATTCAATTGGCTAGTGTTACAATTCTTATACACAACATATTATTCTCCCACAATAGAAACAATGGCAGGCAACAATGTGAGCTCTTCAAGAGACCAGTGTTCATATACACAGTTTTAGAGCATATCAAACTTTCAAAATCACATCTTACTCAAAAAAATTAAACAACATTTTGATTGATCAAAAGTACCTTTTAAGCTATCCATATGCACTTCACAAGAGATGTCAAACAAACTTAATCAACCTTTTTTTCCTTCTCAAAGGGCTAGAGTAGAACACTCTAATTAAAAGTCATCTGAACCAAATAGAAATGTTACCAAAAAAAAAAAAAAAACAGTCCATTGTTGTTCCTCCAAAAAAAGAGTTGCTATTTTGATTCAATGCTTTGAATGGAAGCCTTCAACTCCATCTGAATAGTAGGCCTAGAAGATGACATAACAGTTTGTTTCCATAGAGAACCTGGCTCACTTAAAATGCTTGCATCTTTGTAAAGTTCATATACAGAAACTGCATTCTCCTTCAAGCTACTCATCACTGAAACACGTTTGATTTCTTCTGGATCGACCAGTAATTTGCTATCTCCATTTTTCCACCCAATCAACTGCAATTACAAGTACTCATTAAAATAAATAAGCCCATGAGCCCCATTGAAGAGTTTAAAATATAAAAAATGAATCATCTTTGTAAAGTTCTTCTCTTCTTTTTGCAAGAGGAGGAGATAGAGATTTGTTTACCTTTGGTGGACTGCCCATGACATTGGTGGAATAAAGCCTGGCATTATCAACAAGTTTGCAGTATTTGGAAAAGGCCCCTGCAAATCTTTTGTGGGATTTCAACTGTGAGTTCACCCTCACAGCCCTTCCAACCATTACTGCTCTCCTGTTTACTCATTCGAATACAATATAACTATCCCTTTCATTCACGAACGAATTCATAATTTGAACCGAAGAAAGACCTTACAATTTATAATATACATGAACTATTCTTTTCATTTCTATTTAGTTATGAGATGCAATGGTATCAAAGCCCATAAAATTCAAGTATATTCAGTTCAAAAATTAAAATTTGGATTATCATCTCGAGGGATATGTTGAAGATGATCCCACATTGAAAAAGTGAAGAGAGACCAATATGGTAATATGGTATTAGAGCCTTAGAGCATTAAGTACTCAATCCAAAAATTAAAATTTGGATCTGACTCAAGAAAGAATGGTGAATTCAAAAGGACAACGTATTGGAAAAGTGAAGAGAAGTCTCACAATTTAGAATATACATGGACTACTTCTCTCATTGTCAATTGGTTTTGAGATATAACCTCATACAATCTAACATCAACAAGAGCAATTAAACGACATTGAAATGATATATTTTTTTTTTACCAAAAATATGATACTTGTTACGTTGCTCGTACCTTATGCCTCTAATAACAGCCAAATGGGCGTCAGAAACAACTCCAACCAATTCAATTCTATAAGGTTTTCGATCTTTTTGTACTATCCCATCGAAATCATATTCTTGTTCTTCATTTGGATTCACTTGTTCCCAGTAATTTTCAGTGATAGTGCCATCTTCAGCAACTTTATAGCCAACCCCCATGCGGTACCGATATTTGTGAACATTTCTCGCCATTTGAATCGTCTGTTCCACATATGGCTCCCATGAAAGAGTCCCGTCCATTATCACATCCCTTCCTTCGTTGAGGGCCGTCACCAACAATGACGATGCTGCGTCTGTTGACGATTGGTGCACCTGATCAGAGTGCATATTATAATAATCTGTGTTATAATAGTCTATGTAATACTCTGTAATTTTTTAAGGCAAACGTAGGTAAAAGGTTGCAATTTGAAAATAAGACCCAAAAAAAATACATTTAAAGGAAGAATAACATAAGGAGATCAGAAAGGATTGCTGCAGTTTGAAAATAAAATAATTTTTTTAAAAATTTAATTAGGTTGGTTAACTAGCCACACACGACATCATAATGGAAGAGAGCGACATTGTGATCGGATCACTCAATAATTTCTCGTGTTAGAGAGAGAAAGTGATACCAGTTCAGAGGTTTGAAGCATATCATCAGGGCAACCCATGGAATTAATTGCTTTGTAAACGACATCAGTTTCTTTGAAAGCGTCAGCCTCAACTACTATGGCTTTTGCTTCGGCTTCTGACCAAAATGGCCTACAAAAAGATTCAAATGGATATCATATCTTGGCTAGCTCAATTATGTTAACCTTTCCTTTGGTATCAAGAAAGTTCAATAAATGATTTTAAATTCTTCTATCGCATTTTGAAAAGATGTAATTAAAGTCCCGTTTGATAACCATTTGGTTTTTGGTTTATTGTTTTTTAAAATTAAACTTATAAATACTAGCTCTACCTAAGAATTTACTTGTTTTGTTATCTACTTTTTACTTATGTTTTCAAAAACTAAGTCATGTTCTAAAAACTAAAAAAAAAAAACTTTTAAAAACTTGTTTTTACTTTTAGAATTTGGCTAAGAATCCAAATATTTGCTTAAGGGAGAATGAAAACCATTATAGAGAAAATGGAAGAAACTAAGCTTAATTTTCAAAAACAAAAACTAAAAACCAAATAGTTATCAAACGGGATCTTAGGCCCGATAAAGAAAGCAAAATAAAAAGTTCATTGATATATATAGGTTTTTAATCTTAATATTCAATCATTGGAGTGTTTGTGGCACAGGTTATAATAACTTGTGTTACTATAACATGTGGAATACTCTACACCTCAAACACAAACTATTATAACTCCAGACTATATTACTCTACATTTTAAATAATATAATATGATTCCACATATTATAATAACGCACAGAGAATTATAACCCACTTAGCGGCTCAAACAACCTCTTAAAAGATAAAATTAAATAAGTAATTTGCCTCAAAATTCTATGAACTCGTATAAAATCCTATCGTTTTTATTATAACTTTCTTTTACGTAAAAACTATCTCAAATCATTCTATTTTATTTGAAATTCATCCATCCATATTTGAAAATATAACTCAAAATCAAAACAACCAAACAAATTAAAGCATAACTATAACATACGTACTCTTTGAGAATGTCTTTGAGAACGGTGCTTTTGCCGGCTCCCATTCCGCCGCCCATGAGAAGGAGAACCGGACTCCTCTGGCTGAGAGCCACCGGCGCCATAACGTCGGTGCATTTAGAATCAGCCTCCACTCCGCCGCCGTTTATTGCTTTTATTTCGTCCACTAAAGTTGATATAACCCTTGTCACTTTCAGCTCCTTCGTCACCTTCTCAAACCTTTGCTTCCTACACTTTCATTATAATTATGGTTAATTAACTTAATTAACCCATCTCCTTCTCAAGTTCATTGTCATGTAAATAAATTCATTGTCAAGAAAAAATAAGTTCATTCTCATGTAAATAAAAAACAATATTTATATTTAATGACAATATAGTAGTGAATATTAGGAGTGTTAGATCCATGCTATATAAGTAAGAACAATTATCTTCATTGACAACAGACTTTTGGAGAAACCAAAAATAAAGTCATGAGATTTTATGCTCAAAGTAGAGATATATGTTGATGGTTGTTGTTTTAGAGACTTTTGGAGAAACCAAAAATAAAGTCATGAGATTTTATGCTCAAGGTAGAGATATAGGTTGATGGTTGTTGTTTTAGATTTGACTAGTGCTTAAATATTTAATATATAATGACGAAATTGAAACTAAACACTCAAAGTTATAGAGTGAAACTTTTGAAAAGGGAAAAAATATTTTTTACTCTGAACTTGACCACTTGACCATTTGTATTCAATTGTCCATTACACTTGACCTTAAACATACAAAAGTGCTGTCATTGTATATCTTCTCTATTCAATTTTGATCGACTCACTAATTTTGACAAAAAAAAAAAAAAGTAAAAATCTCCCAAAAAAAAAACTCATTAATATTAAGTTTGATAGTGCACAATTTTTACTTATAAACTCTGCCAAAACTCACTATTTTAATTTAAAAAAATGAAGCTCTAACCAAGATTTAAAATATCGATGTCGATGGAAATATCAAGGTTTTAATTTCATGGAAATGTCGATGGAAATATTGAGAAAATGTCGATGTCGATGAATATTTTTAGAAAAAATTTAAAAATAAAATTTTTTTAAAATATATTTATATTAGAAAATAAACTTTTTACACTTTTTAAATGAGTTAAAATACTTGTTATAATATTATATTCATATTATGTTACATTTTGTTGTAATTTTCTTTAATATTTCATCAATTTTGTACGACATAATGGAAATGTTGATTCACCTTTGGTGTCGATGTCGAATTCATGGACATGTGAAAATATCGATGAAAATATCGACATGTCGACAGAAATTTAATACCATGATTCTAACACACTCTAAAATCCTATCAATTCTATATAAGAGGTATATTTTATAATTTATTGAACACACATAAAAAAATATTATATAAATTAAGATAACTATTCTAGCCCTTTTCTAAATCTAGGTACAATTTAAGAATAAATTAAGAATTTAGAGTATAGAAGTGAAACTAAATTAAAATTCAACTCAAATCATTATAACCAAACCTATATTCTTGCCCTCATATTGTTTAACTCGAGAAAAAAGAAGAAAAAAATCCTTAACAAAAAAATATTATAACTAAAATTTTTCTTTAATTACTCAAATAATTTTTTACATTTAATATCTTTGAGGATTGGGAGATTCAAACCTACAATCTTTTTGTCAAGGATACATGCAAATTACCGTTGAACTATGTTCACTTTAGCGTTAATAAGATATCATTTAATTGTAATTAAGTAAAAAAACCTAAACATGTTAATGTATTAGCTTATTTAAAAAAAAATGTTTATGCATTAACATTATAGTTGATTTTGAATGGGAGAATGAATAGAGATATTTAAATAAATAAATAATTTTTTTTTTTTTAAAAAAAAGTAACCTTGTGGCGGCCATCAAGAAGCCTTTCAACTTTGTTTTGTGCTCAGATTCATCGTTCAACGCCTGCAATTAACCCAACCAAATATAATTATCTAACTAATTATATTGTTAAAATTAATATTGCTTATGCATAGGCTTGTCAAAATTTTCAATTGTCATTTGTTCAAAAAATAAAAGCAATGATTATAGTGTTATTATTGATACCCAAAACTTTTACATCAACGAAATTGTATGGAATTACGTCCTTTTCATTGTTTAAAAAAAATTCGTAGCTTAAGTTTTTCTTAAATATATCCTAGATGTTTAAGTAATTAACAAACCTCGTTAATCAACCTCTATATAGAGCTCAATTGGTTAAGGATCTTAAAACATTATATTATCGACACCAAAACGTCTGTTGTATGCCTACTCTAAAAAATTATATATTAAAAGAAAAACTCCATTACTTTTAATTCAATTTTGAAATTTTGGGAGCCACATATTAAAAAAAATTCGGGTTTCTGTACGGAAGATTTCTTTTCACACGCGTTGTAATGTGATCTGACCTGTCATCTGAAAATAATGAAATATGACTCATTTTTAAGTGACAATGCGTGCAAAATTACTTAGGAGAATATATGAGGTCGTCTCGTTTGGTTACACTCTCAGATAGGGTAACATTCTCGCTACTAATTATTGTTCTCGCTCTTGCTTTGCCACATCAACAAAATTTATTGGATCTTAATGTTGAGATTTCTGAAGCCCAAACATGCAAAGCCCACTTACCTTTCATTAACCCCTCTCTCTCTATATATAAACTATGTTTGCGGCATGGTGTGTATAATTTTAGAATCTTGGTTTTGCGGCTGTGTTTTTCGAGAGAGAAAAAAAGGTTTTGCGGTAGTGAGCTTATGGAAGGAAAAACATAAGCTTTTTGAAGTTTTCTTTGGTGTTCATTGTGAGAGCAGTTTTTTCTCCATTCAAGAGTTTTGAGAGCTTGTTGTAGAGTGATTCGTGAGTCTTTTTATTTGAGAGAAAAGTGAGAGAAATCATCATTGAGCATTGTAAACTCTTGTAACTTCCTCCCCGACAATTATAGTAGAACCTGCATCGGTAGAAGAGAATTGGACGTAGCCATCATTAGGTGAACCAGTATAAATTTGGTGTCAATTTCTCTTCTCTTAAACTTGATTTATTTATCATTCTTGTAGCTTAAAGGTTTAGGTTGGTTTATCCACTCTTTTAGGCTTGTTAATTCCAAATTGATTATTTCGCAAAATATTTGGAATTATAACCGGATATGAGAGATTTGATATAAAATATATATTGTCCGAATCTGGTAGAATTTAGATTGATTATATTTTGCCGTCACACTCACCCTAGCACTTAAAAGATGTTTACTCCCAGATGCTCACTCTCGCTCATAATCGTGAGGACCGAGAATGAGATTGAAGAAGAAATGATCGAAAAATGAAGAAAAAGTTAAGTTAGGGAAGAGCGAGAGAGCGAGAACGAGCGAGATTAAAGAAGAAAAGCAAGAATATAAAATTAAGTCAGAGAAGAGTTAGAGCCAGAGCAAGAGCGACCAAGTGAAAGCGAGAGCAGAGAGAGTGAGAGTGAAGAATAAAAGATTGAAAAGAAAGAAGATAGAATTAACTCAAACAAGAGCGAGAATGAAAATGAGAATCAAAGAACTAATAGCGGAAGTTTATTGCTCTCACGATAATTTGAACGAATTATATTAGATGCTATGTCAGATCACATTGTAAAGCACGTGAAAATACTCCAAAATTTTCATAGAGATTTTAGTCATGGTGAGAAGTTTTATTCAACTTTGTCATCATGTGGCTATGGGGAAAAAAGATAGGCACAAATACAAAGGAAGATATAATTAGATAGAGCTTTACTAACTCTAAAAACGACAAAATAAATAAATATTCGTTTTGAAAAGTAATTCACTAGTTTATATAATAATTCTCTCTTTCAAATCAATCAATAATGAAAATCCGACAAAATAATGCACATTTTTAATCAATTCACCTCCTTTTCACAATTTTATGTATTAGCCTATTTTAGATATTTGAAGATGTGCCAAAATAGGGATAAAAATATCTCATACATAAAATTTAAATTCTTGAGATATTTAAAACGTGTCAAAAGTTTGATAGAGTAGAAAATATCTCATATATAAAATATAGATTTATGACCAAAAAATAATAAATTCAAATCTTCTTGACTCAAAAAATATACACATACCTACTATCATTTATCATATAATATTAAATAAATTGAAAAGTAAACGTGTAGAAAAAAGTTTTGCCCTAAAATATTAAAGAAAATGCGCAATATCATTATATAATATAATATAACATGGCTGGCAATATACTGATATTATTTCAGATTTGATGGATCACATGTTATTTTAATATTAATTGAAGTATGTCTCTTAACCACTTTCTATAAATTACATTTACATCTCACTATCTATATTTAAAAGTCAAGGGAGCCATAAAAAAAACCAAAAGGGGAACGACTTTATGAAGCCTTTTAATGTTTTTTAATCTTTAATAATATTAAAGACAACAACCTTCTTCTTATCTTCAATATGAAATTTTAATTGCACTCTTAACAAATAATATTTCATTCAATAATATTGATATCATCTCAACAACTATAATTACTAAAGAAATAATTAATGTTGGTTTAATTTGATAACAAACAAAGAAACGGTAAATTGAAGTAATATTTATATGTTTAATTTTTTTATAAAATAAATTATCAAACAAGTCACAATAAATTATATTATTATTGAATGCAAAAGTAAACTAAAAGAAAATAAATTTTAAAAAATAGAAATAACTACTTAAGAAGAAAAAAAAAAAATCTCAAAACAATTCTATTCTTAATTTTTTGGATTTTAAAAAATTAATTTGTTCATTAAAACTACAACTTGGTTCCAATTTCCAAAACCATTGATGTCGTGTCTATTTTAAGGCTAAATTATAGAAAATGTCCCTAAACTATGGGGTTTGTGTCAAAAATACCCCTAAACTTTAAAAAGTTTCAAAAATACCCATGGACTTTAAAAAATGTTCAAAAATACCCTTGCCGTTAAGTTTTGGATGGTAACCGTTAAAGTTTTGTTTCAAAAATACCCCTGAACTTTTAAAAAGTTTCAAAAATACCCTTGGCCTTAAAAAACTTTTTAAAAAATATTTACCATTAAGTTTTGGATGAAAAATATTAAAATTTCATTTCAATAATACCCTTAACCTTTCAAAAAGTTCAAAAATAGAAAAATACAATACTAGTTTAAGTTTTAACACGATTGTATATAAGAATATTAGAGTTTCATCTTATATAGGATTGATATTCTAATTTACTTAATTATCATGAATATAATCACCCAATTTTATTTGAAAAAGAAATAGAAAAATGAATAAAAGCAAAACAAAATAAATATATAAAATAAATGAGGAAGAAAACAATCAATCTTAAGGAATTGATTTCATCAATAAGACTAATAATTCAATTAATTAAAACCCCATTTGATAAGCATTTGATTTTTGTTTTTGCTTTTGAAAATTGCTTTAACAATACTACTTCTACTAATAGGTTTCTATATTTTCTTTTCTACTTTGTGTACCTATGTTTTCAAAAAATCAAGCTAAGTTTTAAAAACTAAAGCTCTGTTTGATAATAATTTAGTTTTTGATTTTTGGTTTTGGAAATCATGCTTGTTTTTTTACAATTTCTTTTCATATTCTCTATAATGATTTCCATCTTTCTTGAAGTCACCATTTAAGTTTCTAGCAAAATTTTCAAAAACAAAAATAAGTTTTTGAAAACTACTTTTTTAGTTTTCAAATTTTAGCTTGATTTTTAAAATATAGGTACATAGTAGATAAAATACATAGAAACTTATTGATAGAAGTGATATTTTTAGGCTTCATTTTCAAAAACTGTAACTAAAAACCAAATGGTTATCAAACGAAAACAACACAAATAAGATTGACATGCAAATATTTCATAAGTCGGAAAGACAAAGTTAAAATTACCTTTACGAAAGCAAGTGGATGTTTTGGATCTTCCACATTCTTCTTGGGTGAGGTCCAGATAAATTTTTAAAATTTCTATAGATTGATTAAATGAAATCTCAAAGAATTCCATTAAATACTAAAGAAATTATTGAAAAGCATTTTTTTTTAAAGTTTTTAAGGCCAAGGGTATTTTTGAAACTTTTTAAAAGTTTGGGGGTATTTTTGAAACAAAACTTTAACTTGATTCATCCAAAACTTAACTACAGAAGGGTATTTTTGAACATCTTTAAAAGTCCAAGGGTATTTTTGAAACTTTTTAAAGTTTAAGGGTATTTTTGACGCAAACCCCATAGTTTAGGGACATTTTCTATAATTTAGCCTTATTTTAATTTCGAAATTTTAAAAATGTTTGTTTCTAAACTCAATCTTAAAACTCATGGATCATCTTAGGGTAAATTTGGACTATAACGTAGTGAAGTTCAACTAACGAGACGCTCTAATTCAACTAAAGGCAACACATTTGAAAGTGATATTTTAAAATAGTTAAAATAAAAATCACATTTAAAAATATAAAATCGAACACTGAGTTAATTTTAAATGGTTATGAGGTACCTGTGAAATCATTTGAGGAGCTTTATCCCAATGAAAAGCAAAGTAGCTCAAAATACAAGTCTCCAACTCTTGAATGAGCTTTGCATAGAGTGAATCTGCATCATTTTCATCAGCCAAATACTCATAGATTGATTCCTCACACCCTTTTTTCTTCTTCAAATAATTGTTCATCAATTTCTTCAACCTTGGGCACTCTCCTGCATCTGTAAATCCCAATTGCCTCGCTGCAATTCTCACAAAACCAGTTAGTAGATATTTTTTTTAAAAAAAATACTTGGGTCCTGCCTATGTATTTTGCTTTCCACTTGATAGCTACACAATTTTTTTTAAAAAAAAAAACTTGTGATTAAAAAATGGTTGCACACACATTTGGGTACTGTTCGGGCAACACTCAAGTTTTTTTCTATTCATTAGTGAATATCTGATATCTGCCAATAAAAACTTGACAACTATTTTTTGTTTTGTATATATAAAAAAAACATATTTCTTTATTCTTCCTTTTTTTGTACTCTATCCCTTCGAATTGTAAAAAGAGCATAACTTGGTATTGGTTGTGCAACCCACTTTAATATTACATAATTTTATTTTTTAAAAAAATAAGAAAATAAATTCGTAGGGATGAAGTGCACACCACTTAGGTGCAATCCAAGTTTTTTTTTCTTTATAAAAAACATAATGTTCAATAATAAGAGATAAGCATTTACTTTTTTTCCTAAATAAAAAAAAATGATCTAGATAATAAATAGTAGTGGAATAGTCGTTATTACTTTTTTTTTATAGGACATGGTTGTTATCACTTATTTATGACATGTTTTGGGTGCATTTTATAATAACATGTCTTATAATAGTCTGTTAATAATTTTACTATTATAACCACCTAGGGGTCGTTTGGATTGAGTAGTTAAAGAGAGTGGAGTTAGGAGAAGTTATGTTTGGTACGCAATCTGAAAACAGAAATTTGAAAACAAGAGATTCAATGAAAACAGAGTTGTATTTCATGTTTTCGGATATGTGTTTAGTAATGATTTAGAAATTTGATTTCATTCTAAATAATTGTTTAAACTGTGCCTATAACATATTTATAGATTATGAGATTAGTTGTAGATGCAAAACTAATTATTATATTGAATATAAGTCATTATTAATTAATTTAGAAAATGATTTTGCAAATTTTATAGAATTATCTTTTTATAATATAATATTCTATAATTTATAATATATTATATTCTACATATTTTAATTTAACAAAAGTAAATTGAATTCATAATATGAAATATTGTATTTATTATTTTTATCTTTTGTTTAATATAATTTTGCATTTTAAAATTTTAAATTCGAATCTGATACAATGAAAACATAAAAATGTTGTTTTTCAGAATTTCTACTATTTGGATCCTGAATCCAAAAAGCAGCTTTTCAAAACACATCTGCTAAACACATATTCATCACCGAATTCAGTGAATCCGAAAACATAAAACAGGATCTGGATTGCATACCAAACAGACCCTTAATAACTCCTCCAACTTATTGTTTGACCCAAGAAGTTATTAACTCTTTCTTGTGGATCCTACAGATTTATTAATTCATTTTCTAACTCCTTCTTGCAACTACTTGCTCAAAACAAAGTTTCTCATAACTACATATTAAAAAACTTTGCATTCCAAATACACACTACAGAACTCTCCACTTCTTTACTCAGTACTTCCTGCAACTTTCTAGTCCCCAAATTTCTCAATCCAAACAGTTCTGCCGGGAGAGAACCGAAAAAAAAAAAAAAAATAGTAAGAAAAGAGAGAAATATTTTTTTGCCTTTTTAAAAATGTAAATAGCCATCAAATTTTAACTGTCGCGTTAAATTGAAGAGTGAATAGGTAAATATTAATATAGTATTACTTACCAACATAGTCAGGGAACGCTTCGACGCTTCCGGCCCGGCCGGATTCCGTCCGTCCGATCACCGGTACGATTTTCTGATCCTCGACGACGGCCGCCGCCGACCTCCAATTTTGACCCCAGCGATAACGCGTTCCGGCGGCGGCCACAACGCCGAACAACGACACGGCGATAATACGAGCCTGGTTGACGATTCCTCCGCCATTTCCGGCGAGATCTAAACCACAAAACACCATAATCACAAACCCAGAAAAAAAAAAAAAAACAGTCTCTCCTGACGCCGGAGTGAAAAGGAGAGAGAGTTACCGGAGAGCTTCATGTCGGTCGTCGGAGAGAGATCTCCGGCGGCGAGTGTGGAGTGGAAGATAAGCGAGGAAGAAGAAGGGGTATATAGAGGAGAACAGGGAGGGAGTGTGGTTCTCAGTAGACGGCAAGTTTTGGTTTGGAAATGAATAGCTCAACAAAAGGACGAAACTGTCATTTTATATCGATTCTCGTTTTTATTTTTCAACTTTCATTTATTCTCTTCTCCTAATTCTTAAATATTGTTTTAAAGTTAGTATTAGGCTTGACAAAGGGAGAATAACTCAACTATTAATTTTTTTTTATTAAATTTATATATAAAAAATGATGTATTTACTTATGTTTTTATTTTTTCAGTGTATATGTTCAACATAAACAACCATATAAATACAAACCCAATAATTTTTATCTATGAATTTAATGAACTAAAGATATTGTACTTGTTTTCCTAAAAAAAAAAAGAATTAAAGGTTATTTTGAGACAAACTTTAAATTTCAAATATTAAAATGAAAGTTTTAAAGTTTGATATAACTCAAATTAATCTCATAGTCTAAGGATATTTTGATAATTTAACCTAATTTTTTTAAACTCCTACAACTTTTTTTTAAACTTTTATACTTTACTTTTCCTTTCCCCCAAAAGTTTTGTACCATCAAATGTAATATTGTCCATCTTTATATTCCGTTGTTTTCTTCTTAACATAGCCAATATAAATTTTGTTTGCACTGTGCACTCTTAATCATTATTATTAGGAAGTTGTAATGGATGACAAAAAAAAAATATTAGTATATTTATAAATTTAACCATGATTTTTTAGATTTGTAAATATAACAACATTTTTAAGAATCTTATTTTTATTTTTTATTATTCCAATCTTACTTTCATTGGTGTATCAGAAGTATATTTGATACACTCTACATTTGGTATGTCGGTAGTATATCTGATATACTCTACATTTAGTATATCAGTAGTATATATGATATATTTTGTCTTTATATATCAGATATATACTTAAAACAAAGTACATTAGTAGTACATTATTGATATACTATGGATACACTTCTTTTTAGTAATAGTAATTAAATGATATACTCTATATATATTTGTAGTATATCAGAGATATTTTGCATCTTGGTATATTACTGATATACTTCATTTTAGATATGTTCATTTTACTGATATACCTAACATTGAGTATATTAGTAAAATGAACGATATCGTATGCGAGTTACTAACATTGAGTATATCATTATTTCTATCATTATTATATTTTTTATATATCAAACATACCTGATATATCAACATAAATCACTACTAAGTATAAATCACTATTTGTGATATACCGTTGATATACTGAAATTAGCATTTTCATTTCATTTAGATACCTAAATAAAACATATCAGTAGTATATAGAGATGTCCACGGGGCAGGGTCGGGGAAAGGTTCCCCGCCCGTCCCCCATTTCATTTCCCGTCCCCGCAAAATTCTCCATTTAATTTTGCGGGGAACGGGGCGGGGATTCCCCGTTTAGAATTTTATTTTTCTAAATTTTTTAACTTTTTTTTTTGAAATTTTGTATTTAAATGGTTAATTATTCTTTAGAGATTTCTAGTTAAGAGACATTTTTTTTTAAATTTTCTTAGAAAAATAAAATGACATTTAATAAATTTTTAGACTTATGGTTTATTAGATGTATACAAATATATATATTTAAAATTAAATAAATTAATCAGGGCGGGGACGGGAAATGTATCCTCCGTCCCCGTCCCCATTTAGCCAACGAAAAAAAATTTATCCTCGCTCTCTCCCCCGTTCCCGGCCTAAACGGGGATTCTCCACCTCCACAGGAAAAATGGACATCTCTAGTAGTATATCACTGATATACTTGTTTTAGATAATCTGATATCGATTATGAGTCACTATTGTATTATTGATATAGTAAGTATTTCTTATTTTTCTATATACCTAAATAAAGTATATCAGTAGTCTATCACAATGATATATTCAACTTATTAGGTATATTGTTGGTATATAAGATCTATCGTTGGTATATCAACAGGCATGAGGGCATTTTTTATTTTCTATTGCATGCAGTTGGGTTGGGCCACTTGCATTGAGTATGTCAGTAGTATATTAGTGATATTCTTAATTTTGAGTGTATCTGATATACTAAATATGAATTTCTTACGTACTACAACCCAAGTATATTAATTAAAGAAGTCTACTGACAAAAAAGTAGTAAATATAAATCATTAATAAAGTAAAGAAATAAAATTAAATACATCACTAGCATATCAGTAATATATTTTATTTTATGTATATTTCATATGTGAATTATTGTTATACTCTTGATAAACTTCATGTAAGAATATTAGCAGTATATCAGTTATTTATTTTATATTAGGATATCACTATTGTATCAACAGTATATTACCGATAGACGAGTGACAAACTTTATATTGAAAAACGTGTATAAAATAAAACAGTAGTGTATTAGTGAGATATATATATATATCATATGTGACATATTTATATATATTTGATAAACTACTCATAATTAAGTATATTTAGTAGTTTATCAGTGATATACTTTGTATTAGGTATATCATCAGTATATCATTGATAGACTACCGATACACTTGCGGACAATACGAAGATTTTTTTTTACTTTTCTTGTGTTATGTTTGGGTTGATTTGTTTTTTTTTCGTCTATTTCTACAAATTGAATGAATAGTATACACACCTGTAATTTATGTAAATTGTATTGCTATTTATGCAAATGCCCCTTCTTCTTCTTATTATTATTATTTATAATATCAAGTTTGTGATTCAATTTAATCAAATTAACAATTTTAAGTAAAAATTAAACTACCTTATAGGGTAAAATTTTTAATCTTACACTCATTAATTAACCAACGTATCACTTTCAACGAATCATATTTACTTGATGGAAAAAATTATATTTAATAGTCATTACCTATATTATATAAACAAAGTTAAAACTTTTTTGTACGGGAAATAAAAATAAATTAATTTTCATCATTGGTACTTTTTGCATAATTACTTACCAAGTAATAAAAAATACTTTTATATTATATTACCAATATTATATATTAATATTTATTTTTAAAATAAAATTAATCATAACTAAAAAGCTATAAATTATAATTAGGTTAAATTAGTAAAAACACCATTGAATTATACGGTTGGTTTCAATTATACCCCTACACTTTGAAAAGTTTCATTTTAACCTTTCAACTTTGAAATTTATTTCAAAACAATCCTTGAAGGTTTTTTTTCGTTAAATTTATGGACGAAAAATGACGTATTTGCATATATTTTGATTTTTTTTCAACGTATATGTTCAAATATGTTCATATGAACAATAATACAAATGCAAAAACATCATTTTCCGACCATGAATTTAACGAAAAAAGCCTTCAAATGTATTTTTGAAACAAACATCAAAGTTCAAGGGTTAAAATGAAACTTTTCAAATTTTGGGATATAATTGAAACCAATCCCATAGTTTAGGGGTATTTTTGATAATTTAACCTTATAATTAATATAGTTAATAAAAAAAATTATATAAAAAACAACTTTTTTTATAAATTAGCAATTTATATATATACAATACCTTAAATATAATTCTCTTTATCACAAAATGTTGTAATTATCTTGATTTTTAAATGTTTTAGAAAAATGTTACTAAATAAGTGTTGTAATTATATAAAAACCTGCCTAAATGTTACAAACTAACCGTTGCAATACACACTCGTGCAACAGTTAATATGAAAGTTACAATGTAACTATTGCAACTGCATTATTCTCTCTTGTGACGATTGTATAACTATTGCAATACACTCCTCTACAATGATTTAGAAAACGGTCACCATATATATTTTATGCAATTGCACTAACCTAGCTATTGTAACAAAACTATTGCCCAATAATTACTACTTTGTACTTTCTCTTATATCTAACTATTGTGATTGTATCCACCTATTATTGCAAAACCTTTTAGAATCATTATACATTAATTGTTGCAATATACACTCTTTTAAGGGTTAATTAAATGTAACCATGACAATATACACCATTGCAAAAATTCATAGAAGTTATTTTATAAATCACTGAATTTGTATACATTTTTGCAATGCAACTTATGCAATTTGTTTTATTTCGCAGCAATAATAGTCACATTCTTGTAATTCTTGTTTTCTTTAGTACATCAACATTTAAGGTAGGGGATTCGAATTCATGACCTTTTGATCATAAGTCTTACTTGATGCTAATTGAGCTATGTTCACGTTGGTTTCTTTTAGTGTTTGAGAAACATAATAGAGAGAAGACAAATAAAAGAAAATGAATACATACAACGGATGTTCAAACTATATGTTACGAAGAATATATTCAATTTAATTTTTGTTATCATTTTGCCTCCATTCGAGTTTCTTATTTTATGTGTTTAACTTTTAAGTATCGTAAATTTTTGGAGAGTTTAGGATATTAGAAGAATGAATGTTTGATCATTATTTTGATCATTAGTTTTTTTTAATTATTTTTAAAAATCAAGCCTACGACTACAAGTACAGATAGTTGGAGGTAGGGGAATTCAAACCCATGACCTCCTTAGTCATGAGTCATATTTGATGTCAGTTGAGCTATGCTCTTGTTGGCTACATGACCTACATTCAAACAATTGTACTATTTTTAGAAATTTAAGTCCATGCGAGTAGATGTGTTGGCCACAATTATTAATAAATATTTATATAAAAATATATATCAACATTGAAACACCTCAGACGGAGCTGACAAACACTTCTTTCCGTTCAAAATAAATAAAAACAAAAACTTAGATTTAAATACTATTTTGTCTCAATTTCGGTTCATTTTGATCTATGTATTTTCAAAAAGCCCATTTTAATTGTGTATTTTTTACTTTAGTTCATTTTTATCCTTACACTCTCAAAATGTTCATTTTGATTTTTACACTTTTAAAATGTGACTAATTTAGTCTTTATTTACAAAATTTAAGCGTAAATTTTACCTACAATGAAAATCTTTTAATACAATATATGACTTCATGTCAAGAAATTTACTACCTGAAATGTCATGTTTATGATCGAAAAAAAGGATAAAAAATAAAAAATGGAGGAAACTATTGTAAATATGACACATAATAGATGCCCATGCAATGTGCCCTTCAATACTCATGCCAAATGGCAAAGCCTCCATAACCATAGTGTCCTCCATGTGTCCATCTCTTACCAATGCTTGGTGTCCAATTGTACCAACACACCCTTTCCAAATTGCCTATAAATAGTGGCTTTTGGTGGAAAAATAAAAAACATCCATTGGTGAAAATTTTCTCTCCAATTCAATTCATTCTCCCCCACTTTCTCTAATATATTATTATTTTATCTTTCCAACAAAGTCCACTATCTCATATTTATATTTTATATATATATTTCCAAGCACTTGCATTATTATCATTATTAATATTTTATACATATTAATATTAAATTTCTATTTCCTATTATTATTATTATTATTATTATTATTATTATATTATATTATTATTATTATTATATTAGTATTTTAATATTGATAAAATTATACCCTGCTCCATTCTATTTTTACAACACGTTATCAAATACGAAACTCTGCGATTTTTCCACTGAAGGTAAGTCCTCCGGGTAAGCCATTTTTTTTTTAATAATAAAATGTTATTTTGCATGTCTAATTGATTTCCTAATGTAAATGCAATTTCTTTGTATATAGTATTACTATGGCAAATCTTGCAAAATTAGAATTTGCGCCTTGGATATTAATGGAAATAACTACTTGTCATGGGTCCTTGATCTTTGAGATACATTTAGACTCCATGAATCTTGGAGAAACAATTAAAGAAGGAAATGATGCATCAAATCAAGAAAAACCCAAAGCTATGATCTTCCTTCATCCATCATCTTCACGAGGATTGAAAATGGAGTATCTTACAATAAAAGATCCCTACATTCTATGGCAAGGCTTGAAAGAAATGTATGATCATCAAAAAAAAAGCTTATTCTTCCAAAAGCTCGTTATGATTGGATGCACTGAGGTTGCAAGATTTCAAATCGATGAAGTGAATATAATTCGCACTATTCGAATTAGTTCAAAATTAAAATTATGCGGAGAAAAAATTACCGATGTTGATATGTTAGAGAAGACATTCTCCACTTTTCATGTCTCGAATATGCTCTCAGCAGCGAATAATATCGAGAGAAAGGCTTTAAAAATATTCGAAACTAATCTCATGTCTTCTCGTGGTTTGAACAAAATAACGAGCTATTAATGAAAAATCATGAATCTCGACCAATGAGCAACACCATTCCCTCAAGTGAATGCTTTGTGAATTTTAATAATCGTGGTCGAGGTCGTGGTCGTGGTCGTAGGCTCGGACCGCAGTGAGAGGAAAAATACCTATTTTCGTGGTGTGCATTATAATTTTAAGAAACTCATACGAACCGATGATCATAAAGGAAAAACTTCACAAGATAAAAGTTCAAAAGGTGATGAACATAAATGTTTCCGGTGCGGAATGACCTGGCACCGGTCACGTGCTGCCGTACATCAAAACACCTTGTTGATCTCTATCAAGCTTCCACGAAGGAAAAGGGAAAAGGGAAGAATGTGGAGGTGAATCTTGTCATTCAAGAAGATGATGTGTTTGATCCTCCAATATGGTGCATCTTGATGTGGTGATTATTTTGAATCTCCGGAGAGGAAATTGATGCAATCAAACAAGTAGAGGATGTTTTGTATGAAGATATATAATTAAATCTCATCTTGTAATTATAGTATTTTTTTTTTTCCTTTTCTTGTTTTTGTATATATATTTAGGACTTTTTGTAATCGTTTTTTTTCTTATCAATGAAGAAATATGGACAATTTCAATATGTTGAGTAACTTGAAAATGAGCAATGAGGATTTATGTCTAGCAGATCACGCAACTACGCATTACGATACTCATAAAAGAAAATATTTTTCTAAATTGACAATCTTTGGAAGCAAAAATCAATACTATATCGGAGTTCTCGCACTGATTGAAGGTTTTGGAAAAGCAAGTTTTATCTTGCCTAAAGGAACAAAATTTTCAATTAATAATGCTTTGTTCTCTAGCAAATCAAAGAGAAATCTATTGAGTTTTAAAGATATACGTAATAATGGTTATCATGTTGAAACGATCGTAAAAATAATATAGAGTATCTCTATATCACATCTATTGTTTCACATGAAAAACGTATATTGGAAACATTGCCACTTTTTCTTCTTCTCGGATTATATTATACTCATATACGAGTAATCGAAAGTTATGCAACAATGAACCGTAAATTCATGAATTCGTAAATATTCGGTGTTTGACATGATCGATCGGGTCATCTAGGATCGATAATGATGAGGAAAATTATTGAAAATTCACATGGACATCCTTTAAAGAACCGTAAGATTCTTCAATCAAATGAGTTGTCATGTGTGAGGCTTGCTCTCAAGGAAAATTAATTATTAGACCATCACCAACTAAAGTGGGCATTGAATCACCTACATTTTTAGAGCGAATTCAAGGTGATATTTGTGGACCCATTAACCCACCGAGTAGTCCATTTAGATATTTTATGGTATTAATTGACGATCCAAAGTGAGATGGTCACATGTATGCTTATTATCAAGTCGAAATCTTGCATTTGCAAGATTACTTGCTCAAATAATTAAGTTAAGAGCACAATTTCTGATTATACAATTAAGACAATTAGACTTGATAATCTTTGGTGAATTTACATCCCAAACTTTTAATAATTATTGTATGTCAATTGGGATAAATGTTGAACATCCTGTAGCTCATGTTCATACACAAAATGGTCTAGCAGAATCATTTATAAAACGTCTGCAATTAATTGCAAGACCATTACTTATGAGAGCTAAACTCCCTACATCGGTCTGCGGTCATGCTGTTTTACACGCTGCATCATTATTACGTATTAGGCCGGTAGCCTATAATAAATATTCCCCATGCAATTAGCTTATGGCGTGACCAAAATGTATCCCATCCGAGAATTTTTGGATGTGCGGTATATGTTCCAATTGCTCCACCACAACGTATTTAAGATGGGTCCTCAAAGGAGGTTAGGAATATATGTTGGATATGATTCCCATCAATTATTAAATATCTTGAACCACGACGGGTGATGTATTTATTGCACGATTTCTTTGATTGTCATTTTAATGAAACAAATTTTCCAAAGATTAGGGGAGGAATTAAGAAGTTGGAAAAAGAAATTACGTGGAATGCATCATTATTATCTCATTTAGATCCTCGAAGAGATCAATGTGAACTTGAAGTTCAAAAGATAATTCATTTGCAAAATATAGCAATTCAATTACGAGATGCATTCATAGATGCTAAAAGGGTGACTAAATCATATATACCGAAGAAAGAAATGCTCCATCAAAAATTGATATTACACAGAACAAACAAGTTATCAATAATGAGTGCGAGCACGCCGTGAGCGTGGTAGACCAATAGGTTCCAAAGATAAAAATCCTCGAAAAAGAAAAGTAGTTGAGAATCAAAATGATTCGATAAAAGGTATGGATGTTCCAGAAGAAATCCAAGATACAACTACTCAAAAGAGTATTGATGAAAATCAAACGCTTGAAGATAATAATGAAATTTCTATAAACTATGTTACAACAGAAAAGAGATGGAACCGAAATGATATTATTGTTGACAACATTTTTGCTTATAATGTTGCTCACGATATTATTCATGAAAGTGACGATTTTGATCCAAAATCTATCGATGAATGTAAACGTAGAAAAGATTGGTTTGAAATGGAAAGAAAAAATCCGAGCAGAGAGTTGAGCTCACTTTCAAAACGTGAGGTTTTTGGACCAGTAGTCCTAACACCAGAAGGTGTTAAACCTGTGGGATGCAAATGGATATTTGTAAGGAAAAGAAATGAAAAGAATGAAGTCACAAGATATAAAGCGAGACTTGTTGCACAAGGATTCTCGCAAAGGCCTGGTATAGATTATGAGGAGACATATTCTCCTGTGGTGGATGCAATAACATTAAGATATTTGATTGGCCTGACTGTATATGAAAAACTTGATATGCATCTAATGGATGTAGTCACGACGTATTTATATGGATCTCTGGATAATGACATTTATATGAAAATCCCGGAAGGATTTAAAACACTAGAAACATATGAATCGAGTTCTCGGGAATTGTATTCGATAAAGTTACAGAGATCATTATATGGATTAAAACAATCAGGACGAATGTGGTATAATCGACTGAGTGAATATCTGTTGAAAGAAGGATATCAAAATAATCCAATATGTCCGTGTGTTTTTATAAAGAAATCTCAGTCAGGATTTGCTATTATAACTGTATATGTTGATGACTTAAATATAATTGGAACTCCTGAAGAGTTATCCAAGGCAATAGAATATCTTATGAAAGATCTTGGAAAAACAAAATTTTGCCTTGGTTTGCAAATTGAACATTTAGCAGATGGGATATTTGTTCATCAATCAACTTATACAGAGAAAATCTTAAAAAGATTTATATGGATAAAGCACATCCATTGAACATTCCAATGGAAGTTTGTTCACTGGATGCAAAGAAAGATATATTTCGACCTCGAGATGATAATGAAGAACTTCTTGATCCTGAAGTACCATATCTTAGTGCAATTGGTGCACTTATGTATCTAGCTAATAACACAAGACCAGATATTGCATTTTCAAGAAATTTATTAGCTAGATATAGTTCATGTCCTACAAAAAGACATTGGAACGGAGTTAAACATGTACTCTGATATCTTGAGGACAATTGATATGGGTTTATTTTATTCTAACAAATCTAGCTTTGATCTAGTTGGTTATGCAGATTCTGTTATCTATCCGATCCACACAAAGCTAGATCTCGCATGTGTTATCTATTTACATGTGGAGGAACCGCTATATCATGGCGATCGATGAAACAGACCATCACGGCCACTTTTTCGAATCATGCCAAATTCTCGCAATTCACGAAGCAAGTCGAGAATGTGTATGGTGTTGAGATCAATGACACAACACATTCGTGAGACATGTGGCTTGTCTTCGAGCAAACCCCTTCCAACAATATTATACGAAGACAACACAACATGTATAGCTCAAGTCAAAGGAGGATATATCAAATGAGATAGAACGAAGCATATCTCTACGAAGCTTTTCTACACTCATGACCTTGAAGAAAATGGCGAGATCTCAATACAACAGATTTGTTCGAAGGATAATTTGGCGGACATATTTACAAAAGCATTACCAACTACAACATTTGAGAAATTGGTTCACGAGTGTTGGGATCACGAAGACTCGAGAGATCTCAGTGATGTCGTCATGAGGGGAGTAAATGTATTATATAAAATATGTACTCTTTTTCCTTCACTAGGGTTTTTATCCCATTGGGTTTTTCCTAGTAAGGTTTTAACGAGGCATATTTTATATAAATGGGCATCTACTAAGGGAGTATTGTAAATATTACACATAATAGATGCCCATGCAATGTGCTTATTCAATACTCATGCCAAATGGCAAAGCCTCCATAGCCTGGTGTCCTCCATGTGTCCATCTCTTACCAATGCTTGGTGTCCAATTGTACTAACACACCCTTTTCAAATTGCTATATAAATAGTGGCTTTTGGTGGAAAAATAAAAACATCCATTGGTGAAAATTTACTCTCCAATTCAATTCATTCTCCCCCACTTTCTCTAATATATTATTATTTTATCTTTCCAATAAAGTCCACTATCTCATATTTATATTTTATATATATATTTCCAAGCACTTGCATTATTATCATTATTAATATTTTATACATATTAATATTAAATTTCTATTTCCTATTATTATATTATATTATTATTATATTATTATTATTATATTAGTATTTTAATATTGGTAAAATTATACTCGATTTCCATTCTATTTTTACAACAGAAACAAATTGTTCACTTACTAAAATAAAGGTTTTAAAAATACATAGATTAAAATAAAAATAAAAAAATAAAAAATCAACACGCCGAAATGGTCATTGCAATATTGCATTGAATATGGAAATTACCAAAATAAACTAATATTTAAACCAATTTTCTACCCTACGCCTCTTCTCAGCCTCTTTAATTCGGAGTCTCTGACACGTAGGACGCCCACCTTTTTTTTTTTGGACTCACCTTCCTTTTTGTTTTTTTACTTCTTTTCGACCGTTCAAAAAAAAAAAAAAGACAGTTTCATTATTAAAAAAATAATAATAAAAAAAGGACAGATTGCAAAAAAGTACCTAACAAAATTTTGAACTACCCTCAAATTAGCGATCACGTCTCTTTATGTTAGGTCCTTTTCATCTGTTTCATATACAGTCATATATCTTATAACAATGAATTGAAATGGATATAAAATGAAATTTAAATTTGTGTTAATTAAAAGGTTCTAAATTCTAATTTTATTTTGGGATCAATTATAAATTGACATGTGTCTTAAATTTACTTTTAAAATATCTTATATTTTTAGGTTTTTTTAGTGCATCAACAATCGAGAGTGGGGAATTCGAACTCATGACCTTTTTAGTGTGAAAAGCTTACTTGTCTGATACTTGACTTTATCTTTCTTTTTCATGGTGGTATTGTTTATTTTATTAGTGTTTGTACTTTCAAACGATTTGATTTTGTCTGTGTGCTTAAAACAAAAAAAGAGATCATTTTGGTTATTATTTTTAAAATTTTAACATAAATGGAATACCCAACAAAAATTCTTTGATGTGGAGTAGACGTGGGGTTGTATTGAAATAGTAATAAAAAAGAAAGAGAGAGAAGAAAAGGAAATGAAGAAACTAAAACAATCTCTTTTCAAAATTACAAGAATACTTTCAAAGACTAAACAGATAAAAATTAAAAATAGAGAGAGACTACAAAGATTAAAATAGTACTTAGACTTAATTAAAATCACAATAAAGAAATTGCATTTTAACTTAATTAAAATCACAATAAAGAAATTGTATTTTTAAAATGCAAGAGAAAATAATGAAGAGGAGTTGAACTGCAAAAGTTGGCTCGAACACGTAAAAATAATAGAATAAAATTTAGGTACATTCCAACATTGTGCAGTTTTTTTTTTAACTATACAAATTTTTTCTGTTTAAAAATAAATAAATAAGAAAAATAATTTTTTTATGTGAATATAAAATAGGCGGCATAATAGATGAGTGTAGTCAGTCCAATCTTATTTTCGAAAAAAATTTATTTATATCACGTTTTTAGAAATTTAATGAAGAATCCAAGAAAAAATGAAGTTGGGCCGAATAATACAGCTGTTTCCCGACCTATTATTAAAGAGAGAGAAGCACATAAAGATTAACATAACGTCGAATCATATTCGTGTAATTTGTTTAATTAATGTTTTTTTTCATTACTAACAAAAAAAAAATTTAGTACTACGTGATGATCATACCTTTATATTTATTATTATTTTGTCATGCGACATTATATACATATAACCAACCCCATCATTATTTAGATAGTTCAATATTATATCATTGGCCAAAATATCTACTCAATGGTAATTCAATGGTAATTGTATGTACTGTCAATTAAAAAGTCCGAAGTTCGAATTTTCTCACCTTAAAATATCGTTGAACTTTAAAAAAACAAAACATCTCGAGTTTATTTCATTTTGGTTTATAGTTCAACCAGTTAAGATATTGATAAACTTGTCAAAATGAGCATATTTTAACGGTAATTGACATATATTTCTTTCTTTGAGATTGAAGGTTCAAATACTCCTACTCTCCATTTATTGTACTTCAAAAAAAAAATAAAGGTGGTTTCAAACTTTCTTCCATGTCCTCCTTATTTTAATGGTAATATGTTTTACAGAAATGTTATATTTATAAGTTCAATTTTTAAACTTAAGTTTGAATATATTTCACCTCCTTATGTTTTACAAAAATGATATATTATAAGTTCAATTTTTAAACTTTTAGAGAATCATATCTAATATGTATTTGATAGATCTTTAAATTTTAAATTTTGCATCTAATAATAGAATTTTAAATTGGAATGATATGTAATGTCTCTAAAGTCTAAAATGTATTTAATAGATTTTTAAATTTTTAATTTTGTATCAATAATAGATTTTTAAACTTTCAAATTTGTGTTTAATAACTTCTCTATTTAGAAAATAAATTTAAAATTTTAACATAACCTTAAAAATATATACATTTCTCCAATTGTCACGTTGTTATTCTAAATTAATGACGAAGTTGTAAATGATTAATTTTGGGACCGATGATAAATTGACACGTGTCCTAAATTTAATTTGAAGACAAGAATTGACAAATTCTAAAAGTGAAGGGGCAACATGCAATTTGCCAAAATAATTAAATTTAATTTTGGTCAAATTGGATTATATGGAATTAGGTAAGATAAATAAAACTCAAATCCAAATGATTAGGCTCAAATCCAATAAAGCCTGTTCGGGTTGTTGGGCCCAAAAGTCATTAAAGCCCAAACCCACATGCCTTAGAAAGCTCTATAAATGAGAGAGCTTCCCATTCATTCCAAAGGTCGAAATTTCACTCCCAAAAGGAACTCGAGAGAATTGAGCAAAATCCTCGCGTCTTTGAACACTCTCTCAAGTCCTTAGTGTTGAACGTTGCAAGACGAGTCTCCAAGCGTGGAAGACGAGTCTCCAAGTCTTGAGCGAGCGCGGAAGACGAGTCTTCAAGTGCGCGAGCGTGGAAGACAAGTCTCCAGTCGCGGAAGATGAGTCTCCAGCGCGGAAAGACGAGTCTCCAAATCGCGAAAGACGAGTCTCCAAGCGGAAGACGAGTCCTTAAATGTTTCGCGAAGGACTTTTACAAGTTACAAGTTAAAAGACTTCAATAACCTACATGTTGAAGGACTTCACATCTTCTAAAGCGAAGACCTTCAACAAGCAACAAACGTCGAAGTCCTTCAACAAGCAACAAACGCCGAAGTCCTTCAACAAACAAAGAAGCCAAGTCCTTCAACAAGCTACAAGTCGAAGGCCTTCAAGAAGTCTGCAAGCCTAAGACCTTCAACAAGTGCGCAAGTCGAAGTCCTTCAACAAGTCGCAAGTCGAAGACTTCAACACGCCAAGTCGAAGTCCTTCAACAAGTTCGCAAGTCAAGACCTTCAACAAGCCGCAAGCAGAAGACCTTCAACAAGCAATAAGCCAAGACCTTCAACAAGCTAAAAGCCAAGTCCTTCAACAAGCCGCAAGCCGAAGTCATTCAACACGGAACAAGTCGAAGACCTTCAACAACTCAGCAGCCGAAGCGCCTTCAACAAGCTACGAGTAAGACCTTCAACAAGCCGCAAACTCCTCAAGACAAGTTACACTTGGGAACAAGTCGCAGAGCCCTCAAGACAAGTCTATGTTCGAGAACAAGTCATGAAGCCCTCGAATCAAGTCTACGTCCGAGAACAAACCAGTAAAGCCTCGGACAAATTACACTTGAGAGAGAGAAAGAATCGGAGGATAAACATTAGAGATTGTAACTCACAAAATTCAAATTAATACAAACACAACGTTCAATTACACGTGTCTCATTTCTATTTCTTCGCTGAAATCACGTGTAAACAAATTTGTTCGAACAAACTATTTGACTAGTAGATCTCCTTGCGTGCCAGCATTTTCACTTGTCTCGATGAAATGCGTAACATGTTGCTTAAGGTTTCCTGTCCCATCGAATTGTTGGAACTTTGGTGGTTTGTATCCAATTGGCATCCTCAAATTATCAATTCTCTTAGTATATGATTTAGAATACAAGAGAGAACTTTGAGAACCCCCATCATATTGAGTTCTGACAGAGTTAGTTATCATGTCCTGCAGTTGTTGGACTGATAGTGAAGTGATCGAAGTAGAGGGTTGTGGTTGATTTTCTTGCACAACAACCTTCTCTTTGTTCCGATCTTTGGTGACAGGAGTATGACTTGATTTAGCGGCATTTTGATTCTCAATCTGATTCTTTAAGTATGCGATTTGAGAATCTCTTTCTTCAATCGCTTTCATCAAGTTGTTGATTCGCTCGTGCATCTTTGTCAATCTCTCTTCCTTAGTGCTTGTTTCAGTCATCATGACGGACACTACGTCGGAATACAAATCGAACAAAGGATTACACTTGACCAGGAACTTGTTGTTTGATGCCCCCGGCAGTGTTGGTACTTCATCGTCTTCCAACTATGGGCAGTAGAACCCGTGTACAAGTTGCTCATGACAACGATCATCGAAGAAGTCTTGAACGACATTACTTTACTTCTGCTTTAAGGTGAGAAAGAGATGAGAGGTAGAGATTGTCCCACTGGGCGTGCCAATTTGTTTACACGTGATTTCAGCGAACAAATAGAAATGAGACACGTGTAATTGAACGTTGTGTTTGTATTAATTTGAATTTTGTGAGTTACAATCTCTAATGTTTATCCTCTGATTCTTTCTCTCTCTCAAGTGTAATTTGTCTGAGGGCTTTACAAACTTGTTCTCTGACGTAGACTTGATTCGAGGGCTTTGCGAACTTGTTCTCGAACGTAGACTTGTCTTGAGGGCTCTGCAGCTTGTTCCCAGTGTAGACTTGTCTTGAGGAGTTTGCGCGCTTGTTGAAGGTCTTGGCTCGTAGCTTGTTGAAGGCCTTCGGCTTGCGAGTTGTTGAAGGTCTTCGACTTGTTGCGTGTTGAATAACCCGACTTGCGAGCCTTGTTGAAGGACTTCGGCTTGTAGCTTGTTGAAGGTCTTCGGCTTATTGCTTGTTGAAGGTCTTCGGCTTGCAGCTTGTTGAAGGTCTTCGGCTTGCAGCTTGTTGAAGGACTTCGGCTTGTAGCTTGTTGAAGGCTTTCGGCTTGTAGCGTGTTGAAGTCTTCGACTTGCAGCTTGTTGAAATCTTCGACTTGCAACTTGTTGAAGGACTTCGACTTGCGGCTTGTTTGTCAAGGTCTTAGGTTGCGAACTTCTTGAAGGCCTTCGACTTGTAGCTTGTTGAAGGACTTCGGCTTGTTGTTTGTTGAAGGACTTCGGCGTTTGTTGCTTGTTGAAGGACTTCGACGTTTGTTGCTTGTTGAAGGTCTTCGGCTTGTAGCATGTTGAAGTCTTCAAGTTGTAGCTTGTTGAAGGTCTTCGGCTTGTAGCATGTTGAAGTCCTTCAGCATGTAGGTTATTGAAGTCTTTTAACTTGTAACTTGTAAAAGTCCTTCGCGAAACATTTAAGGACTTGTCTTCCGCGCTTGGAGACTCGTCTTCCGCACTCCGCACTTGGAGACTCGTCTTCCGCGCTTGGAGACTCATCTTCCGCACTTGGAGACTCGTCTTCCACGCTCCGCACTTGGAGACTCGTCTTCCGCGCTCCGCACTAAGGACTTCAGAGAGTGTTCAGCACTTGAGGATTTTGCTCTGAATTCTCTGAGTTCCTTTTGGGAGTGAAATTTCTGAACCTTTGTAATGAATGGGAAGCTCTCTATTTATAGAGCTTTCCAAGGCATGTGGGTTTGGGCTTTAATGACTTTTGGGCCCAACAACCTGAACTTGGGCTTTATTGGATTTGGGCCTAATCATTTGGATTTGGGTTTTATTTATCTTACCTAATTCCATATAATCCAATTTGACCAAAATTAAATTTAATTATTTTGACAAATTGCATGTTGCCCCTTCACTTTTAGAATTTGTCAATTCTTGTCTTCAAATTAAATTTAGGACACGTGTCAATTTATCATCGATCCCAAAATTAATCATTTACAACTTCGTCATTAATTTAGAATAACGACGTGGCAATTGGAGATTGGTCGAAATTTCTATGTCAACAAACTCTATTCTCCTATTTCCTTCCTCTTTCTTCTCTCTTCTCTCTTCCAATTTACTCACGATTGCCACCACCACCCTTCAGCACCACCTCCCTCTCTTCTCTCCTCTTCTTCTACTAATAACCTTCTCCCTTTCCTCAGCTTGAAATTATGAGTTTAGAAGATAAGCCCAGAGGAAGCAAGACGCAACCAGATTCGTGGATCTGTGTGATGGCGCAGCTTCTGACATAGTACCACCATATGACGACAGCGCGACTCGCGAGCGACCGAGGTGGCGGCAAAAGATCCGATCCGGGGTGTTCGACTTGCAACGGAGGGAGAAGAGAGATTCGTGGAAATCGTTCAGCAGGCGCGACTCCGACGAGTTCGCGCCGTCTGTAACCATGAAGCCACTCGTCTGTGTCCATCTACTCCTTCCTTTGTCGTTTTCGTTCAACCCATCGACTTTGAATTTAAACCATCAATCGTGAGTAAACTGAAAGGGAGAATAGAGAAGAAAGGGGAGGAGAAGACGCACAGAGAAGAAAGGAGAGGTGAAGGGTCACCCTGTCATCATTCTTCTTCATCTTTTGCCCTACTATCGAAAAGGAAAAAACAAGAAGAAAGGGTTGGATGCACGCACAGAAGAGAGAGAAAGAAGAGGAAGGAAGAAGGAAGAAGGGGATGAGATGGGATGGAGAGACAATATTACAATAATAATATTATTATTTTATTTTTGTTATTAATATTATTTTAAAAATTATTTTAATGTTAAAAACATCCACGCCAACCTCCGTTAGTTTCTGTTAAAAATAATTAACGACCAAGGTCAATAGAACTATTTAACTAAATTCAGAGATTTGATTGTCTGATTTTGAAACATAGGGACTAAATAGACACAAACTTGAAACATGAGCAACTAAAAAAGTATTTTTCCCAAAAAAAAAAATTATTCGGACCTTTTTTAAAAAAATATTAAAAATTTACAGCTATATTTAACAATATTAATTTAATTGAACAAAAGTTAATTATTTAAATCTTAATACTTAATCATTCTACACTTTGATCACCCATTTTCATTTGGTTCATTTTATTAGTGTATGATTTAATAACTAATGTTAATTTTAACGAAAAAAAAAGGATTACAATGCTATTTTATTATTCCCTATATTTTGGTTTTTGTTATATTTTATTCATTACATTTTGAAAGTGTCCATATTTAGTCTCGTACAATAAGCGACCTTGCTGTTAACTCAATTGGTAAAAGATAGATTTTTCTTTTTCTCTATTCTTTTCCTATATTTTGAAAGTATCAAAATTTAATCTCATACTTTCAACAAGTCTCTAAGTCTGTATAATAACTATTGTTGTTAGTTTCGGGTTAAAAGCAGTCGAGTTAGTAATTTTTTTAGAAAAAAACGACATTATAAAAAGTATTACATGTCCTTGTTTCAAAAATTTTCACATGCTTTTAAAAGTTGTAATATTACCTCTAAACTTTCATAAAAGTTTCTAAACTAGTCTTGGAGGTAGAAAAATAATTAGAATGTTGAACCAAAAGTCGACGAGTCTAAATGCCTTTATTTCAAACTTAATCTAGACAAGCATCCTAATCACCATCACATTGATTTTCTGTCTAACATTTTGACAAATAACTTTTGAAAGAATAGAGATATTTTTTTAACAAGGTGCAAAATTTTGAAGTATTTTTTAAAAAATAATTTCGCCTTAAAAATAGAGAAGAAAAAGGAAGATTTTTTTCCCTTCATCCTTCCCTATCTTTTGAATAGGAGTGTTCAAAAAACTTGATGACCCGAAAAACTCAAATTCTATAGTTTAGAGTGAGTATCAACTTGTTTGGTTTGAGTTCAAATAAAAGAAAATTTGATGAGTTTGGTTGGTTCGTGAGTTCATCAAAAATTAATTTGAGTTAAACTGAATCAGTTCAAATTTCTTATTAATTAAAAAAAATTACTTATTTCACAACTATATGTACATATATTTATTTTAATTTTATAATTATTTTTAAATTTTTTAAGTTCAAGAAAAATTTGGGAGGAGGGATTTTGAAACTATAACTACTTGATCATAAGCTCATACTTCATACTAGTTAAGCTAGTCCTAAGTCCTATTGACATTTTTAGATTATTTTTAGATCACTATTCTTCAACAACTTTTTAAAATAATTTTCCAAGTCTTTCAAAGTTAAACATTCATAAAATAAATTAAAATTGAGTTACTCATCTTAATTCAATACTTAAAAATAAATAAATATATTTTACACATCAACACTTAATTTTTTTTTTAAAATAAAAATTTGAATATATAATCCAACCATATTTTATGGTTAGGCTAAGTTCATTAAATGATTGTTTGGATTGAAAAAAAAAATCAATTCAAGTAAGTAGATTGATTCTAAAAAGTAGGTACAACTCAATCCAATCGACGCCTAAATTTCAATATTTCAAATATCAGCCCTCACGGTCCGTGTGTGGGCTAAAATCAACCAAGTTGGTAAAAAAAATATTAATTATTTTTTCTCTGTCCTTTATCTCTTTCCCTCTTTCTAGCCACCCGTCCTTCTCAGACAGCCTCACATGTGACCATCTTCCCCCATAATAGAGCACAAGTACATAACTTCAATCCCTTTCTACATTTTTATTTCTTTCCAAGCTCTATAAAGGGAATAAAATTAAATATATAAACTAAAATTAAATGATAAGAGAATGGTAATGGATAGAAAAGAAATTTTAGAATATTTATAAATCTAGTTATAGTTAATCTTTTAAATCTGATTTCTATTTTTTATTATTCCAATTTTACCCTCTTATAGGCATATCAATAGCAGTATAATTTATATTTGATATATCAAGAGTATATATGAAATACTTTATTTTACATTTGATATAGCAACGTTGTATCTGATATACTTTATATTTGGTATATCAGTCGACTGATATAAATCTAAAACAAAGTATATTAGTAATATATCATTGATACACTATTAATACACTATTTTCTAGGTACATCATGAAATATATCGATAGCATATTCGAGATGTTTTGCATACTTAGTATATCACTAATATACTTCATTTTAGATATATATGTTATACTTAATATGAAGTATTGATATACTATTGATCAATATCCAGTATATAATATACTTTATTTAGGAATATAAATAACTGATACATCTCAAATAAAGTATATTAGAGATATACTAATATATTCAATAGTATATCACTGACATACTTTATTTTAGAGATATCTGATATACTAAATATGTATTATAGATACACGATTGATATACTTCATATTTAGGCAGATCAATAAAATGATATACATAAAATGAAGTATATTAGTATTATATCATTAATTTACTACGATATACTACTAGATAACTAAAAACCAGTGTATCAACAAAAAAAACTAGAAACAGAAAACCATTGATAAAGTCAATAACTAAAAGATGAAGGTGAGCTTGAAGGAGAAATGAAGCGAAGTAGAGATGACGAAGGTGACATATGTGTATCATGTATCTATCAGTAATTTAAGTTATGAATATTCTTTTTCAAATGTCCGCGTGTTTAAGTATAATGAGGTAAAATAAAAAGAAATGAAGGTAATTGAATTGGAAAAACAAAAACGCTGGGTAAAAATAAACTATATCAGTAGTATATTAATGCATAAACTAGATCAATAGCATAACATTTATATATTTCATTTTAGATATATCTTATATACCGAATATGAAGTACCTCATATTAAAAAAAACATGAGAAAATGCCTAGGATTATTTTCGACTTTTCAAAGGTCTTGTTTGAATTGGATCAATTTGTTTGTCGTATTTGCAAAATGAAAAAAAAAAAAAAAAAAAAAAAAAAAACAGATAACACCCTTTCAATTGACCCTTTTTTTTTTCATTCTTGCAACGGGTTCTAAATAATAACTATACATGCACAAAAATAATAATAATAATAATAATAATAAGTTAATTTTAATGTCTTTATAGGGCTATCTAAGGTCCCAGTTTATCCGGAATTGGGCCTTTCAAATAACCGAATTGGGCATTTTTGTATAATGAGATCAACAAGTGTGGAAATGAGGATTTTTTTATTTTTATTTTTATTTGTTTGAGTATCAGGAAATGAGGATTCTGACATCAGCTTCCGCTCTAATGTTTGATTCTAACCGTGGTTAAAATACATTATGTTACACTAAAAGAAATATATCATGTTCTCATATCGTAGAGAGTAAAACATATTATGTTCTCATGTTAGTGTAACTACATAATCTTATCCAACACTAGTTAACAAAATGTAGGAGACTAACATCTCACTTCTTCGAAGTATGAATGATGTGAATATATTTCCTTGATCTAGGATTCTCATAATATACAACTGAAATAACAACCACAGTTAATATTCCAATATAAATTAATTAGATTTTGAATTTACCCAACTTATTATCGATATCATGTAATGTATCATTTTCAACGTACCAAAATTAGGGAATTTTTAAAAATTCAATTCAAATAAGAGGTAGGATGGACATGAAGTAAAGATTTAAAACCTCAAACTCTTAAAAGGATTACTAACATCTATATTCAAACTTTTGACCTTTCATGTTTGATCTTAAGATTTTTTCTCTCTTTTTGTTACTAATTAGTTCAGACTCCTCTTCATTTATAATTTAGCATAGTTTTTAAAATACCGTGAGATGAGAACTCTACTAGATTATATCGAGTTCCATCTCAAAATCAATTAGCAACGAAAGAAGTAGCTCATATATCTTATATATTGTGAGATTTATGCTAAGATTTCTCTCTACTTTTCCAATGTAAGATCTTCAACAAACTCTCCCAATAAAGTTGTGTAATCCAATTTTGCTTTCATTCCTCCCTGTTTTTTCCAAATTCTGTCCTATTTTGATACCTATCCTCTCTTCCTCTGTTATCTTATTTTTCAAATAATTGACATTGAAGCTAGAAAAAGGAAGTCGGCAACTAATAAAAGTTGTTAGAAAGTGATCCCGACAACATTATTATCTCATTTATTTGATGAGTATAAAAATCAAAATTTTATTGTGAAATCAAGAAAAAGGAACGAGCATGTAGAGCCACCTCAAAATTAAAATTATTCTTCCAAAATAAAGAAATTGTGTACACTCATGAAGCATATTAATCCAAAAATAAAGAATAGCGCCTGGCCTATGACATTTTCTCTAACCCCAAGTTTCAACTTCATTTTTTCAAAGCAGCCAAATTATTAAACAGTCATTGAGATTCATTTGATAATGATCTCACTTTTAATTTTTTGTTTTAAAAAACTATGTTCATTGCCAATGAAAGATCTTTTCCTTTTCTAATATATTTTTAAAAAAAATTAAAAAATAAAACTTATACAAAAATAGTAAACAAAACTATCAACGAAATAATGTTACCTGATATAATCTTCAAAGACAAAGTATGGCTTTGCCTTCTTTGGCTTACATCTTTCCAGTTCCAGTGATGGTACATAATCCACCAAAAAAAAAACCTTTAAAATGGAGAGAAAGAGATGTGAACTTGTTGTAAACTAGGTTTTGGCATACTGAGCTAATCGAACAGCTGGCAAGAATGAAGCCTGGTCCGAGATCATTCCGACAAAAGATTTTCCTTTGAATTTATTCGAAGGAACGTTCTCGAACCAGACTGCATTCTCCTCAACAATTCTAAGAGATCTAAGAGAGAATGATGAAAGCATGCAATGGTTCTTCATAAGGGCTTAAATATATAGAGAGAGAGACATGCAAACTTACAGATTTGAAGGTCAGTTGTGCACTCCAAGGGATGTGCTTTTTCCACATCTACCAAAATCAAGCTTTTCAACTTTAAACTAAAAAGACAATCAAAACAGAAACAACAAAAATAGTAAGAACGTGTTTGTTGAAATTGTTAGGAAAAGATTGGGGTAGTTCAACAACAACCTAGCTAGGGTGGGCTAACTTGTAGATAGCTGTAATTATGCAAGCAGATTGTTCAATAATTAGATATATAGTTATGAACCAAACACATAAATAAAAGCTAGATAGATGTAATGAAAACAGCAAGATAGAGATGGTAAAAGAAGAAAGATCAACATAAAAACAAATGGCCACTTTTACGTGAAAGACTTCTCTTATCAAGAAATAGATTATTGCGTGCAAAGGAAAAAGACTTGTTTGACTATATTTAGTATAATTTGACATTTATATATCATTTACTAAGAGATATTTACAATTTATAAAAATATAATCTAAAAGTTGTCAACATGAATATAGTTCAACTGACATAAAGCATGTACTCTCGATTAAGAGGTTGGAGGTTCGAATCCTCCACCTCACATATCATGAACTAAAATATATATATATATACAGTCAGGCTTGTTAGCTTAATCCCTCGCTGCCACTAGCCCTTAGGTTTTCTCATTTTGAACATCACATTGTGAGTTTCTCACGTCGAGGCATAAAGAACGAGAGAAGAGTTGCCATTGTTAAGGAATTGGGTATGGCAAAGATTTCAATGGCAACTTGGCTGGATGGAATAATGATAATACACACCTTTGGGAGGCTAAAATACCCAAGATCCAAGGAATAATATTTCTATATAGGAGAAAACGAGTAACAGATCAAATACAAACATATAAAAGAACAGGAAAGCATTGCTCAAAAGCAACGAAGAGAATATTCATATAGAAGTTAAGAAATTCAAGGGGAAGTTGTATTTAATAAGTTTAGTTTTACGGAAACCTATCGCTAGAAATTTGGGTTCGACTAAATTTGTGTAACGTATGTTAAGTTTGTAGGTTAATGATTCGTAAAAGTATATAGTATAAAACATTAGGACGGATGCAATGCCACTTTGGAAGCTTACAATTCTAAACGTCAGGTGGTAAGAAGGACCCAAACCTGATGTTTTTAAATCAAACACATACGCAGTCTTAAATAGCGGAAAGGTTACCTTGGAGTTGTAGCAATCTTTTTCTTTATGGAGCCCCGCTTCATTTGGCAACTATAGAAGCTTTAGCAGTAAGGAAAGACAGTGAGTTCGCATTTCAGATTGGTGTGAGCCCTCTACTAGTGGAAACGAACTCTGTAGCAGTCTTCAACCAACTAATAGAAAATTTTGAGACAGATTCCGAGATCCTGATGGTTATTCGAGATATTAAACATGTTAATTTTATAGAAGAAGCAAGGGTAAAAGGTTTCTCTTTTACCTTAGAAAAGGGAACCGGCCAACTCATGAGCTGGCTGTGTTGTAAGAGACGATTGGGAGTCAGAGATGTTAAACTGAAGATTTCTCCTCTTGGCTTGAGAAGATGGTCCGTGAGGACACTGGTTTCTCAACTTCTAATGTCGTGTTGGAGTGAGATTACTTCAAGTTTGTTTCATGTTTTCTATTTGTCTCTGCTCCCTGTCAAAAGTAATTTAAAAAAAAAAAAAGAAAAGACAAAACAAAGACAAAACAAGAGAGGTAAAACATATTATGATATTAAGTACACTTTACTATCAATAATAAGTTCAACTTCTGAACCTCGAATAACTCAAGCTAAACAAATCTGATATGAACTAAAATATAATACAATGTAGAGATAACGAAACAACTCAAGTCCTAAACAATCAATGAGTCAATGCTTGCCTACTCCTTCCCCACTCCATCTATTTATAACCAAATATCATAACTAACTCCCTAAGTATTTACTTTAATAGCCTTAATACCATTCCTATCAATACCTAACTCAGGAGCGAAAACGCCTCAGACCTTTTCAAGTACATGGTATTCGAGGCTCCTACACCTAAATTTCCTACAATTTTGCTCCAGCCATTTAGTTCTTCATCTTAATTTGCTCAAGCAAAAATATTTTCCAGACGGAATTGGGACCTTGTTTTGCCTCTTCAATCATGCATGTGAATAGATGAGCAAAATATCTTCCTCATATAATACAAAGCAAAATTAGATCTTAAACAATGGAGATATGCCATGTAAAAGCGATAAACCCACTGGAACAATATCCACTTTTATTTTCAAATCGAAATCTATGAAACAAGAATGGTCAATGTATAATTTACGTACAAAAGGAAGTAACAAAGGAAACAATACTCGAACCACATCTTAGTAGATCTCTTTCTCTCTGTTTTCCTTTTTTCTTTCAGGGTGAGGGCCCTTATAAGATAAATATTTTACCTGGAAGTAAAATGCTTCCGCATAAACAAACGATATAAATTACAGAAATTTACATTTCATAAATTACATGAACCACCGGCAATGAACTCTTGAAAATGCTAGACGTAGTAAGCATGGTAGAAGAAACTTTGAAGTTGGTCACAAACTCAAGAGTGGACAGAAATATTCATATTCTTCGGACCATTTACATCAATAGGAATCACCTCACGAAAAGCTCCTCCTTGCTTCAGCTCGTTTTCTACAAAGCGAATGACATCACTCCGATTCTCAATGACATCCAATGCGATGATATCTCTATTGTAACTGTCTGAACGGCGACCATTTCCCTTGCTACAACTGACTTTTATCTTGTCTCCATAGGATGAATGAACTGCATCATTGCAACTCTTACGTCGGCCAAGCTTAGGTGACTTCGCACGAGTTGGTGGGAGCTGGCACTCAAACAGAGTATTATTAATGATAATTCAGGCAGAGAATAAATTCATATATTCCCAATAATATGCTTTCTGTTTGACAAGATAATAATGTAAGGGCCACAAAAATTTGTAACAAGTACCTTTTTCAGCTCAACCTTGGGAGGAGGCCCATCATGGTAGAAGCTTGGCATTGGATTTGCTTTGAATAATAAACTCTTTCTTAGTTGTTTGATAGCAGCCTCAGTCTCTTCCTTCAAATTTTAGAAGATCCATGTAGATGTTGAGGAAAGAAAAGAGAATAACTTTAGAATTATCTCCAGGTAGCAACTAAAAGGGAATGATTTGCAGAAATTGACGAGGGAAAAAGTGAAAAAGAAAAAGAAAAGGAGGCAGCAACAAATATCCTCCTCCACCAGAGGGAGAACATATTTTACCTTGGACCTCGTCTCACACTCGGTCTTCTCAGCCACCAGAGCTTGGAGTTTTTCCTCCAATCTCGAATTGAACTACATATACGAGAAAACTGTAGTAAGATATAGATTATTATAAAAAAAATAGTATCCAAAGAAACTGGAAATGATAAGATGGACCATGGGTGGTAATACCTCCTTCCTTTTCTCTGCACGCTCTGTGCATCTAAATGTAGGAGCTGATGCAACAGTACTTCTCATCTTAATAGCTCGAGATGATGCTGCACTGCTATCAGTTGATAGGCAAAAATCAATTTTAGAGCAAATGGAGAAGGTTATATCCAGTAGCAAATAAAATGGTAGAAAGATACATGGAAACCACCGAGCAGGAATCTTCCTCATCAGCATGCTTCTTGTTATTAGGTTGCAGTGGCTTCCTCAGCACCCTAGGTGATGCAGGCTGAAAGCAAATCCATTGAGCCATGTATAAGTACAACTAAAATCAGTTTTTTCTGAGCCACAAAGCCCTTCGTGTTTTTTTTTTTTTTGAGTTCAACAAGTGGGGTAGGAGGATTTGAACTTTTGACATCTTGGTCGAGGGTACATGTAATTTACCAGGAAGCTATGTTCAGTTTGGCATATGTTAAGTTTTTATGAATCAAGAAAACCTTCTAGGATAATAAGTAATGAACATAAACATCTCTTGAAGTGAAAGGGAGCATGTAGGTCTTCAACCTGAAGGAATTGAATTATACACATCGTGGGAACCAAGTTGAATACCAGTAGAATTGAATATTCCATTAGAATGTACCTGAATTGATTTGGTTTTCGCAGGCCGAACATTGTTTTTGGTAGATTTTTCAGTGGTGATAGCATTGGGAGGTCGTGTACCAGACGAAGCACGCTTTTCTGTTGCTAAGGCAAATGGCTGTGGAACAGTGTGTCTTGTACGAGCATTTCCAGCAGAAGGTTTCAATGAGTTCACAGTTAACAGAGATTTGTCATTATTTTTTCCTTCTTGTACCATCTTCTCCTCCAGTCCCTCTTTCACATTATTCAAGCTGATCGCATTTTGCAGCTGGTCAGGTTTCTCCGAAGGGTGCAGTTCAGGAATCTTGATCGATTTTTCATTTGTGCATTCCTTCACTTCATATTCCTTTGCTTCGCTTCCCTCTTCTGAATTGTTGATATCATGATCCCCATTTATTTCGCCAAATGACTCCATGACATCTTGATGATTAAGGTTATCTTCACAAGATGAATCATGGGAAACTCCTCCAGAGAAATACGTTATTACACGATCTGGCTCTTTGTCCATGCAAACATCTGCACCTTCGATCTCCATAATACTGCAACGATGAAAATCGTGACAATGGCGTCAATAGGGTCACAATTGGTACACAAACCAACTCTGCAATAGAATCAAATACATCAAAGCACATACCGCAACTGCATATATATATATATAAAATCCAAGGTTGTTCTTATCGAAAACAATATTCAGAGAGAGAGAGAGAACCGGAAACAGTCGCCGGAGCCACACTGTGATTTGCCATTTGTATAAAAATGAAACTAATGATCGCAAGTCATAACGAAAATTTTCTATAAGAAATTATCCAAATCTCACCATGCCATAAATATATATATACACATATAGTAAGGTTCACAAAATGCTCATATAGGCGGTGGATAGTAAGGTTCACAAAATGCTCATATAGGCGGTGGATGTTACCTTAATTAAAATTTATCAAGCCAACATCGTTACATTCGTAACCGCATATATAACTTCCCAAATGAAAACACACATCCATAAATAAACTCAAAAAAGAAGGAGAATATGATGATCAATTAACAAATTACCAACAGAAATTTTTTTTACAACAAAATTACCAACAGATTAAACGTTACAAAAACACCACAGTCCACAAGAACACAACCTCTCAATCATCAGGAAATCATACATGTATCCGGTATCAGCTAGTCATTTTCAAAATTAAGCCAAGAGATTAAACAAAAGCTACAAAATGTAGCAACCAGAAATCAAGATGATATCTACAAGTTCTGGCACTAAAATCAGTAGATCGAGAGACGGCAACCAGATCTAACAACGACATCAATTGCAAGAAACATTCTGCAAAATGTAGAAGAAGAAGAATGGAAACGTTACCTGTGGATTGCTTGGGATTGTATTAAGGCATCAGAGTGAAGTCGCGATTCCGAGAACGGTGTCGGAGTGCGCCCTGTTTCTGTTCCTTGTTTATATAATAAACTCATGGCCGCGTCGGTGCCGACTCTCGTTTTTTAACGGCGGCATTATTTTCTTTTCTTTTTTTTTATCGTATTTGAATTTATTTGTTTGAGAGGGATGACATTTAATAAATAAAGTGTACTTTAAAAAAGAAAAAAGAAAAGAAGTTTGTAAATTGTATTATAATATTTGCCTTCTTTTGAAATGGACCCGGTAAATTTGAACCTTCTCGGAATGCTACACTTCTCAATCCTTCTTTTCTAATCTTTTTTAAATATTCAAATTTGAAATTTAACATTTCGAAATATCTAAGAGTTGGTTGGTGTGTTGTTTGGGGTGCTGTTTCCTGAACTCTGGGTTTGATATAGTTTTGTTTCACTTTTTTTTTTTAATTATTTTATTTCTTTCAAATTTTATAGTGTGAATTATAGAAGCTACTGTCTAACATTAATCAATTTTTTAAGTAACTCTTGAATGAAATTTTCAATTTATGTTGTATTTGAAGAATAAAAAAAGAATTTTAAACATTTAGAACAATTTTTAGCATTTAGAGAGAAGAAAGCATAACATGTCACGAGTTAGAGGTGTTTGCAGGTTGGATTGAGTCGGGTTGAGCTACTTTTCAGACTCGTCTCAACTATTCGGGTTGCAAATATCTTCAGCCCAAAACAATTGTTATTAAATGATGAACTCAACCCAACCCAACCATGAAACATTTGAGTTGGGTTGGTTTAGGTTGGTAGGGTTATATACTTAAAATTTTGTTTTTTAAAAAAGTTAAATGCTGATATGTAAAAAATATATATTTTTTTTTTAATATTAAGATTGACAACTTCATTTTAATTTATATTGTGAATTTTTACCTTCCAAAAGACTAAAACAATATTTTAAACAATTATTAAAGAATAAATAATCTAAAAATAAGTATATGTACATATAGTTGTAATATAAGTACAAAAATATTTTTCTAAAATTGATATAAAGTTCGAATTGGTTCGGTTCTAAGTTCAACCCAAACTAATTTTTGTGAACCCATGAACAAACCCAACCCATAAAATTTTATGTTTTTTTAACCCAACCTAACCCAAGTAAGTTGATAAACCAACCCAAATCGTTGAATTGGGCTTGGTTGATCGAGTTCTTCGGGTCATCGGGTTTTTTGAACACCTTTACCACAGTTCACACATACAGTTACATAGTCCAAATCTTTACATTTGACATGAAACAAAAGGACATAACACATCTCTGTGCGAAAGAAAAAATATATATAAATTTCTAACTTTAAAAAAAATATTACAAAATTGAGCTATTTGAGTGTACATTAAACAAAAAAAATTGAACAAAAAATACAAAGTTATTATTCTTGTCTTTTTTTTTGTAAAAAAATTACAAAATTCAAAGGGTTTGAGAGTATAATTGCATGTTATTATGCAAAAAAAAAAAAAAATTGTTTAGTAGTTATTTCTTAGTTTTATTTTAACTATTTAAAAAACTAACTAGATTCTCGGGTTATTGGGGTGGTTGAGTTGATGAGGTGTTTAGATTGTTAAGAAGGTTGCCAAAGTTGTCGTTGTCAGTGGTGATTGGGTGGTCGTCGGAGTTGTTGTCGAAAAGGTCGTCGGAAATGAAAAGCCAAATGTTCGCTTGAGGTAGTCGTCAGTGATGGTGAGGCACCGGTGTGGTGTCGGAGTTGTCGTAGTATGTGGTCGTCGGAGTTGTCGCTAGAGTTGTTGTCAGAGTGGTGATAAAAAAATGGAAATGACAAATGGAGGAGAAAATGAAAAATTAAGTGTCGGAAGAGGCAACCATCAGCGGTGGTCGAGTTTCCGGTGTGGTGGTCAGAGTTTTCGTTGTCGGAGTTATCATCAGAGTTGTTGTCGAAGTGATCACTGAAAATGGAAAACGACAAATTAAAGAGGAAATGGAAAATCAAGTATTCGTCGGAGAAAGTCGTCAACGGTGGTCGAGTCGGCGGTATGGTTGTCGGAATTGTCGTTGTCGGTGATTTTCGAGTGGTCGTCGGAGTTGTCACCGGAGTTGTTGTCGATGTGGTTGTTAAAAATGAAAAACCAAGTGGTCGCTAGAGGTAGTCGTCAGCGATGATCGAGTCATCGGTGTGGTCGTCGGAGTTGTCGTTATCGATGGTTGTTGAGTGGTCGCTAGAGTTTTCACCGAAATTGTTGTCAAAGTGGTCACTGGAAATGAAAAATCAAGTGATCACCAGAGGCATCCGTCAGCAGTGGTCGAGTCGCTGGTGTGGTCGTCGGAGTTGTCTTTATCGGTGGTTGTCGGGTGGTCATTAGAGTTGTTGTTGAAGTGGTAATGAAAAATCAAGTGGTCGCCGGAGACATTCGTCATCAGTGGTCAAGTCATCGGTGTGATCGTCGGAGTTGTCGTCGTCAGTTTTTGTCGGGTGGTCACTAGAGTTTTCATCGGAGTTGTCGAAGTAATTGACAAATGAAGGAGAAAAACATGAAACAAATTCCAATAGATTGCACCATAGAATGGAACTTTTGTAATCCATGGGGTTGGGTTCAGAAGCCAAGAATTTTAAACACCTTGTTCCACACAAATGAGTTTGAATTTTGAATATGAATTTATCCAAATCCAAACTCATGTGCCAAATACACCGTTTGAAAGAGGGGCTAGCATAGTAGCAATACAAATTTTAAATTAACTTTACCAAACAAAAAAACTGAACCACTAAGTCTTTTTTTGAGTATATTTCAATTGTTGTTATATTTATGTTGGCACAAGTGAATAATTTGAATCTTACTACTTAAAACATTAATATTAATTTTTTTTTGTAAGTACATCATGTTTGGTAGATAATCATAGAGAGATTTAATGAAAACAAAATTGTATTTCATGCTTTTAGATATGTGTTTGGTAACAGATTTTGAAATTGTATTTCAATTTAAGCCATTGTTAAAATGTGTTTATAATGTATTTACAAACTATGAAACTATTTGTAGTTGTGAAACTAATATTAAGTTGAATCTAAACCATCATTAATTAATTTATTAATTTATGAACATATTTTTTGTTATACATTTTATATAATTATTATTTTACAATATCATATAAATTATCATATATTAAATTATACATATTTTAATTTAACACAAATAAAATTGAGTTTATAACATGAAATACTATTTATATTAAAAGGTTATCTTTTTTAGTGAGATTTTGCATTTTAATTTTTCAAATTCAAAATCTGGATACAACGAAAACAGAAATTTGAAAACAAGTGATTCAATGAAAACAGAGTTGTATTTCATGTTTTCAGATATGTGTTTGGTAGCAAATTTAGAAATTTTATTTCATTCTAAACAGTGGTTTAAAATGTGTCCTATAACATATTTATAGATCATGAAATTAGTTGTAGTTGCAATACTAATTATTAGATTGAATATGGGTCATTATTATTTAATTTATGAACATGATTTTTCTAGAATTACTATTTTATAATATTAAATTATATAATCTATAATATATTATATTATATATTTTTAATATAAGAAAGTAAATTAAGTTTATAACATGAAATATTGTATTTATTAAAATTTTTAACTTTGTTTAATATAATTTTGCATTTTAAAATTTTAAATTCATAATCGGGATACAATGAAAACATAAAAATGTTGTTTTCAGAATTTCTACTATTTGGATCACAGAATCCGAAAACAGTTTTCGAAAACACATTTGTCAAACACATATTCGCTGAATTCAGTGAATCTCAAAACATAAAACAGAATCTAGATTGCATACCAAACAGACCCTAAAAATGTGGTTTTCAGAATTTCCACTTTTTGGATCACAAAATCAGGAAACAGTTTTTGAAAACAAATCTACCAAACGCATATCCACCGAACTCAATATATCTGAAAACATAAAACAGAATCCAAATTGCATACTAAACGGGTCATAATTTAATTCAATCCAGTTGTTGTTTTAGAGAATCAAATTTAATCTTGAATTTAAATTAACGATCAAATTAATTTTTTTAAAAAATAAAGTTAAAAATTTTGTCTAAAGTCCATTAGGGGATGTTTGGAGCACCATCGGATGGTTTTGGAATCCAAACACAAAATGTTGTTTGGGTCACTGTGTTCAATCCAATGGATTTGAAACACAACCCCAAAGTTTTGTTTCGCTAATTCCAATATTGTTTTGCAAATTACCATACATCAAACACTCCCAACCAAACATTGTTTTCTGATTCCCAGGGTTTCAAACCCTCAAAATAAACCCCTCAAAATTTCAATTCCAAGAATTTTAGTTCTGAGATGGTGCTTCAAATGCCTCTCAAATTTCGATTCTAAGGATTTTGATTCCAAAATCATCCTTCAAACGCCCCTCAAAGTTTTCCTTAAAAATTCAAACACCAACACAGAATTAATGTTGAAAGGTATTAAAAACGGTCAATTCAAGTTTAATTTTTAAAAAAATACGAAACAAAAAGGGGTAATGACACAGTCGTAAAATACTACTTATAAAAGTAGTTTCATCCACCGATAAGATCGCTCATCCCAATAAAGAGAAGAGTTAATTTCACCACCTAATTACGTTAAGGTTCAATGGTGTAAAATTAAACTTTAATATTATTAAAGTAGTCTCATTCTCTCCTTTTACTGTCCAGTAAAATTCTTAAAGGTATAAGTGTTTGCTCTTAGAAAAGAGTCTATCCCTAGTTCCTACAATGAGGATTAGTTTTAAATTAAAATATGAGTGGTCCATAGGTAACATAAAGGGGACGTTTGGAACACCATTTCAGATTCAAAATTTTTGGAATCAAAATTCTGAAAAGCCGTTTGGTTTAAGGTTTTATTGAATGCTCATGGGTAAAAGATGTTTGGGAATAAGATGTCTGTTAGACTATGTTAATGTAATTAAATTTATCCCAAACTATTATCTTAACCTTTTGGTTTTATTGGTAATTTAAGATGTATCAGAGCAGGTGGTCCAGGAGAATCTGTGTTCAAACCCCTGCAAATCCAAATAATATAAAAGTAAAACTATTTTACACTTTAAGTATTATACATTTAGTCCTCAAATTTTATGTTTGTATCTAATGAGTCTTTAAATTTTAAAAGGTATTTATAAAAGTCTATGAACTTTAACTATATATATATATATATATATACAAACTTTAAATTAATATATCATATTAAAAATGTCAATCAATCCATAAACTACTAATATGTAAGATTACTAACAAATCACATCATTTTGATTATTTATATGTAATTCCTAACCTAAAAAAATATTCAATAACCTGGGTTTGTACCCTGCAATGAAAGAAGATACTAGATACAATATTTTATTGTTATGAACCAAACATGTCATTAAATATGATTTAATTATTAATAGGGTATCCAAATAATTATTACACAAGAAACAAAAAACTAATCTACGCATAATTGAGCAAAAATATTTCCTAAAGAAAATCGATAATGAATTATATAAAATGTGAATATTAATTATGTATGGATATATATATTAAAAATTAATTGAGGGATTAGTTGAATTATAGAGTCCTTAAACGGGGAAATAGAGCGTTAAGTAGATGAAAAGGGGGGCATGTATGAAAGAAAATGTCCATTTCTTAACCAAAAAGTAAAGAAAGAGAAAGATGTTGCATCTAAATAATTGATTAGGCCCCATATTTGATTATTGCTCCTTAACCCTTTTGATAAGGCCTCATCAACCTCCGATTAATTAATTTCCCCACCCCCACTTCCCTACCTTATACAACATTTATAGGTATCTTATCTCATTAAAAAAAACACAAAAGGCAAAAAAAAAAAACATTTTAGAATTTCTAAAGATTATGCAACTAATAATAATAGATATGAAATCTTGTGTTTGTTGTCCTCTTTTTTATTTATTTTTTCTTTTTGGGTATTGTGGATTAATTTTTATTATGATAAAATTTTTTACCTCAATTAGTAAGTTGATCAGGATTATGGGTGAGCATCGGTCGGTCGGGGTCGGTTTTCGACCCCAATCACCCCCAACCAAGGGCGCTCTGCCTGGCTCGGAGATTTTTTCTTTTTGAAAAACCTTACCAAAACCGACCGACCGGTCGGTTTGGTCGGTTTATATATATATATTTAATTAATTATTTAATAATTTATATTTATTATTTTATTATTATTTAATAATGTATAATTATTTTTTAATTATTTTTTAGATTTTTTAGATTTTTAATTATTATTATCATTATTGTTATTATTATTATTATTATTATTATTATTATTATTATATATATATATATTTTAAATTTCCGGTCGGTTTTGTGAAGACTAAAATCGATTCTCACCGATCGCTTCCTGCCTTGGCTTCGGTCGTGTCGGTTTTTGGTGTTTTTTTGCTCACCCCTAATTAGGATAAAGATGGCTTGAAAATTATCTTTAAAATTAAATTATTAATTATTTTGGAGTACAATAGAGGTCGTGAGATTTTAACCACTAATCTAATGGTCATTAACACATTCGATAGGTTAACTAACTATCCTCTTATTTGGCAAATCAAATTTTTATTATTAAAATAACGTTTATGAACAACTTATATATATATAAACCTAATGTTATTACTAGATTTTTATTTATAAAAACACAAATATGTTCTGAAATGCTCAGAAATATGTAATACACCTACATAGAATATATACAAACATATATTGACAAATTTACATATATTTAAAAAGAACACTCAAGTAATTAAACAAAAATAGCCCTATCAACATAAAAGACATCATTTTATTTTATCTCTTACTCAGAAAAAGAATTGCTATGTTCTCATATAATAATAATAATAAAAGAAAATGGATGAGAGAAATCATAAAGTTTGACATGATTAAACCTTATTATATATAAATAAACAAATAAAAAGTTAGGTGACAACAAGAAAGGAAGCATTGACACATATGATGAACTATATAATTTGATGCCAACTCTCATGTCTTATCTTAAATGAGATGACATGATTAAAATCCAATATTTTTAAACAGAAAAGAATTTTTTTTTTATAAAAATATTAGGGTTTGTTGCAAAAGCGAATTGGGAGATTCGAAAAGCATATAAGATTAGGCGCGAAGGAGGGTGGATGGGGAGCGGAGGGCGGCGGCGGCCCCACCGGCGGGCGGTGGCTCAACCGCAAGCAGAAGGTCCAAAGGGAGGAGCCAACCACCGCACCGCACCGGAATAAAAAGAAGAAGAAGCTAGTAGATACATAAAATGATTATTGAAAGAGAATAGTGAGTTGGCAATAATTGGGTAATAAGAAACTATAAAAAAAGGGTAACAAGAAGAAGCAGGGTAATTATTAATATGAAAAGAAAGAAACAACCGATGGTTTTGAATCTAGCTTCGCAAAATTCAATTAATTAAAACATATATTATTATCAAAATGTCAAAAGTTTAAATATTAACTCTTATGCGTTAAAAAAAGAAAAAGAAGACGTTATTTGATGTTTGAGTTTTGAGATTCTTAGTACGATATATATAAGTGAGGATCTGAACTTATGATATCGAAAAAATAGTAAATGTGTTAATTATCTAAAGAAAATATTGTTTTAGCTCTTTATTTTTTAAGTTATTCTACTTGCTTTCAAATGTCCAAATCTAATTTATGTATTTTCAATAAATTTAGATTTATGAATTTTTTTTTTGTGAGCTAAAATGAACAGATCTCAATTGTAATTGACATATAACCTTGACTAAGAGTTCAGGAGTTCCAATCCTCTGCTTTTAAATATTGTTTAACTAAATAAAGAAAAATTATGCTAAAAATTCAAAATACATAGTTACATTTGTCATTTTATTTACTAGTTAAATTATGCTTCAACAATTTTTTAGACTACTTGACATTTAAAAATATTGTCTTAGTTTGGTATAAAATAAAACACGTCTTGTTTATCAGAACTAAAATGTAAAAGTGAATTTCAACCTACTCAATTTTCAATATTTTGTACTAAAATAAATAAATGTTATTAAAAACAAGAAAAGGATTTTTTTTTTTATTGTTTTATTATTATGATTGGTTGAAGGAGGCAGTTGAATAGAGTGGCATTAAAGGCAATGTGGGGCTTCTGGGCCCCACTGTTTCCGTCTGTCGTTTTTTCGTGGCCTACTCTAAAAGCTTTGATGAGAAGAGACTCAACCAATAGGATTTTGATGATTAATTTTCCTCAACCTTTCTTTTTTTCTCCAAATCCCCACGGACGTTTCAGTCTCATGATTAAAATGCCACTGATTATTTGGACTGATTTAGCTGTAATATCTGGTTCTTTTTTTATAATTTTTGAAGAGTTGTTTAAATTATTTTGTTTTTTAATGTGTTTTTAATTATTTTGTTTATCCCATCGACCAACTTTTCCCCTTAAATTATGAATATGAATTGAGAAATAAACCTAACTCAATTAATTTATACAAGACAACTTTATTATAAGTCGAAAGATTATCGTAAATGTCAAAGAAAACTTAACTCAATTGATATATTGATTGATAATTTTGTTAGAAGTTGAAAGATTGAATTGTCATCGATGTTAAAAAGAGTATAATTCAATTAGCATGTCGAATGTATTCATGATCATGAGGTATATGATTCAAATATTAAAAAATGATTTTTGTGTTTGATGAAGCGACCTTTTCTTTTTTAAAGATTTATTTTTTTATTTCTTAAAAGATGTGATAATAGATATGATGAATTGTTTGAAATTTGAAGCATTGGCAATATTAAAATCGTTATTTTAGAGTGGATAACAATTTTGTTAAAAAAAAAATGTCATTAGTGTTTGGATTTTCTTTTAATAAAATAAACTTTGTATATGGAAATAGCTCCCAAATTGATCATAGATTTATCTATTTAGTAAGCAATCTGAAAACAAAAATTTGAAAACAATGGATTTAATAAATACAGAGTTGTATTTATGTTTTCAAATATGTGTTTGGCGTAGCAAATTTATAAATTTGATTTCATTATAAACAGTTGTCTAAAATGTGTTCTATAACATATTTATAAAACATGAAGTTAGTTGTGATAGCAAAACTAATTAATAGTATGGAATATAAGTCATTATTAATTAACTTATGAACATGATTTTTATAAATTTTATAGAATTATCATTCTATAATATAAGATTATAAGATTTACAATATATTATATTATACATATTTTAATTTAACCAAAGTAAATTGAGTTTATAACATGAAAGATTGTATTTATTAAGATTTTTATCTTCGTTTAATATAATTATGTATTTTAAAATTTTAAATTCAGAATTTGGATACAATGAAAACATAAAAATGTTTTCAAAATTTATACTATTTGGATCACAGAATGTGAAACCAATTTTTGAAAACACATTTGTTAAATACATATTCACTGAAATTCAATGAATATGTATGAAAACATAAAATAGAATCTGGATGTCATCCCAAACAGATCGACTATTAGGAAAATCTCACTCCATCTATAACTATAACTATAACAATTACTATATTTGTTAATAAAATAGAAATGTGATATTCAAAGTTCAAATACACAATTTTTAATATCCAAAATAATACATAAAAAAAAAAAAAACAACAACATGAGAGTGGCTAGGATGAAATGTTAGATTCATAACTTTGATTGACTTTTTAGGAGATGGACAACATGTAAAATGTAAGAATTGTAACCAAAATCTATAATCATTAGAAGTTTGAGAAATTATATATATTTAAATAACAAATCGACGTTGTCTTTGATATATGACTTGTTAAATATAATTCAAACAACAAAACCACGTCCACGAGTGCTTATATGAGTGGTGTGAACTCACAGAGATGACATGCTTTGATATTGAAGAAATAAGTGGAAAATCCCAATTATCATACTAATATTGTTCCTAATAAATATACACCCTATAAAGATGACATGCTTTGATTTTTATTTTATGCTTTTTTTGAGATAGACATGCTTTGATTTAAGGAAAAAAAAGGCAAAAAAAAAAAAAAACTGTTGGAATATAAATTTTAGTCCGTTAAAAATTGTCATGTTATCGAGTGGCAAATTAATTATTTATTTAAATTGAGATTAATTAAATTTACAAGTATTCCTAAATTAAATCGAGACAAAATTAAATATGCAATTTGGTTGTATAAAAAGTTGTTGATAAAGTTATTTATTTAATTTGAATAATTAAATTTGCAAGCATACCTAAATTAAATTAAATTAAAATTTAGATTGTATAAAATTTAGGTCAATCCTAGACAAAGTTCAAATGAGAGCTTTAATCCAACGGTCAACCCAAAGCCTACTTGAGGCTCTATAATAGAGGAGCTCTTCTCCATTTGAAGGATTTAAATTGGAGATTCCAGAGAAAAAAATAGAGAGAATTCACCCTCAAACAACTTGAGGATGTAATACCCACAAAAAACTTAAGATCAATAGCAAAACTTGAGGATGTAATACCCACGAAAAACTTAAGATCAATAGCAAACCTCTCGAATAACTTTACACGAGAACAAATTGTAACAACTCTCGAGACAACTTTTATTTTTTCTTTTTAATAAAATAATTGGGGATGGAGGATTAGAACTCATGATCTCTTGGTCACAAGTCTTATTTGATGCCAGTTGAACTTCAATCTTGTCCACTCATTTATGAGAATTATTTAGCCTTTAAATTTAGTTTTCTTGTAATTTTTATCAATATAATTTGATGAAAATTAGAAAATGATTGAGTGTATTGACATAAATGTTGGAGAATCTTTAAATTAAGTAAGTGGACTAAATATTGGAGAATCTTTAAATTAAGTAAGTAAACAAAATAGAGTAAAATAAAATAAAAATCAACTTACTTGATGTTTTTTATGCATGAAATTAAAGAGACAACATATTTGTACTTTTAAGAAAAATCTGCAATTCTCCCAAATCTGTCTCTCCACGATTTTAGTTGTAATTTTGGGCATAATTGTGCATTCTTCAAAAAGGAAACCCTAGCCCAAGTCATCTATAAATAGGGGAGGAGAAACTACAAGAAAATGATCGATTTTTCTGACATTTCCAGCCTCTCGTTGATGTTGTTTTACGTTTTTTTTGTTGTATTTTATGTTGTCAAATTTCTGCTGTCATTTTTCAGTTGTCAATTTGTTGCTATCAACTATATACCACTGTTTTTTTCCTTATATTTTTCGGTCCCTTTTCAACTTCAAAACTCAATCATCTCTCAACGAAAGTTGAAGAAAGTGAAGATTCAATCCCCTTTGAAAAAAGTGACGTTGAATCGTTTGAGTACGAAGTGAAAATGGGTTGTTGTGTTTTTTCATTTTTAGAATTTATTTTCTTCTTATTTTAGTCATTTGTTTATGTTTTAGGAACTTAGTTGTTGTTGTATTCTTATTCATTTAATTGTATTTCAAGATTTAAGTTTGTTGTTCAAATTTCATTGTATTATCAACATTGAGTTCTTACTTCCTAATAAAATTTTCAACTTATTTGAATTAATTTTCTTCGAGCTAAAGTTTTCTTCTAGTTTGTGTTTGTTTTATTTTTAGTTTTAATTAAGTTATTTTCATTACTACATTCTAGAATTTTATTTATTATTTTTTCTGTTGGGATGTATGTCCACATCTCGTGTAGTTTGTAATATTCCAAGTTGTAAATGAATAAGAATTATTTATTTCAACATTGTGTAATAAATAAGAGTTATTTATTTGAACTTTGTGTCTCGCATTTTTCATAAACTTAATCCAATAAACTAAGCTCCAGGGTCATTGCATTATGAGAGAACTAAGAACTTGAACGGTGTGTAGTGGACACACAGGGGAGGATCACGTTCGAGTTAATGACCCGACGATCTCACAATATATGGATAGGGTTGGAGACCTAATCCTGGATACATCGTGGATGCGGCGCTTTTGTATTAGATACAAACGAGGTGATCGACTTCGTTCATGTGGTTGACATGCGAGTGGGGGCATCTGTGCAATGAGATTGTACAAGATCGGACCGTGAATTATTAGACTTCTTCGATGTAACACCGCTAACAATATAGAGCTAATAAATTCGTAGATGACCATTAGGACTCGACCTTAATCCGAGCGTGTCACGGACTCGCATCTGCGGGACTCGCTTCTTTGACTAGTGCGGGTGAGGTGGCTATCGCTGCCTCGCCAATATGCCTATCTTCTCGTGGCGAGAACCACGTGAGTGGGAGGCGGGGAACTTGACTACGCAAGAAGGAATTCACTGCTCCCTCTCACTTAGAAACTAGAGAGGTTGTTCCCTTAAGTGTTGTCTCCGGGGCTTGAACAACGGGGCCCCACTCTCTCATTGGCCCGAGAGGTTTGTTGTTTATTGTTGGACCATGCAACGTAGTTGTTCATTAGAGGAGCAGGTGAGACTTAAGGAGAAGAGGTAGACACGGGGTAAAGCGGTAATTTGACCACCGTGACTCACGAACAACAACCCGTGAAGGGTCGACTCATGGGTATTGGTTATATCAATGGACACAACTTGTCCTACAGGTGATGAGAGTGCAATTTCACGGGGTTTAGTGGAGTGTTACCGTAGCTAATGAATGTTGAATAAGCCAGGTCAAAGAGTTTGACAGTTAGTCTCGGATCATTGGAGCTCGTCACGTGTAGGTCCATTAGAGTCCCTCTCGGTTGGCTCAAATTGGACAAATTGAGGGTTTACTGATTTAGTGTGAATTTGAAGTGTTCAAATTCATTATTTGGGTATTTATGTCATTTATATGAGATATAGATGACATAATATATAGTTTGATGTGAATGAGATTCATAATAAACTATAATATAGCCTAATTGATTAATTAGTGCTAATTGGAGAAATTGAATTGAGAGAAATTAAATTGAATGTGATTCAATTTATAATTCCACATTTATGCAAATGAGATTTGTATAATAAGGTATGAGATACCTTATATTATATAATATGCAAATGTGATTTGTATATTATATGGTTGTGGTAAAATTATGATTTGGTGGAGGTTTTAACTCCATCACACAATAGTATTTAAAGGCTTTGCAAGAAGCCTTTGGTATGCCATTTTGCCATTTTTGGATTTCCATCCAAAGAGAGCAAATGTTTTCTCTCTAGAACTCTCTCATTCTCTCTAATTCTCTCCTCACCCAAACCAAAGTGAGTCCCACCTACTCTCCTCAACGTCCCGAGAACAACCGAGAGAGACCTTTGGAGGTGTCTCCTGTTCGGATCAAGGTTCGTGTTCGAGGAGAACGTCGGATCGAGAGAGATCGTGACCGGAAGAAGAAAACGTTGAAGAAGAGTTCTTCAAGAGGTTAGTATCTATTACTTCATCGCTTACTTCTTCTTCTTTGCATGTTTAGCCTAGGATCTATGAGATAGATTCAATTTTAAGATAGGTTTTACACAACGGATCAACGACGCTTTCACAACGCGTCTTCACGCGCGAATTCAAAATCCCTTCAATTGGTATCGAGCCAATCGTTGCTCTTAGTTGTGTATTCTGTGAATTCTTAAAATTAGGTGGGTAGCATTAATTTTTATGAGATGAATGTTAATGGTTTGCAATTTTGGATATTTTCGGTTTTTGGCATTTTTTAGATTTACATTAAAGTTGATGAGATCAATGTAAGGGCCCGTTGTTTTGGGCATTTTTAATGTAAATCAAGTCCGTAAGTCCGTGTCATTCGTGGCAAGAGTTTTCGTGAAGAAAACGGAGCAAAAATTGGCTCGATACCAATTGAAGGGATTTTGAATTCCCGCAGCAGAAGACGTTGTGAAACGTTGTTGATCCGTTGTGTAAAACCTATCTTAAAATTGAATCTATCTCATAGATCCTAGGCTAAACATGCAAAGAAGAAGAAGTAAAAACAAGAAGTAATAGATACTAACCTCTTGAAGAACTCTTCTTCAACGCTTTCTCCTTCTCCTCCACACGATCTCTCTCGATCCGACGCTCTCCTCGAACACGAACCTTGATCCGAAACAGTGAGACACCTCCAAAGGGTCTTCTCGGTTGTTCTCGGACGTTGAGGAGAGTAGGTGGACTCCCTTTGGTTTTGGGTGAGAGAGAGAATTAGAGAGAATTGAGAGAGTTCTGTAGAGAAAACATTTGCTCTCTTTGGATGGAAATCCAAAAATGGCAAATGAGCATACCAAAGGCTTCTTGCAAAGCCTTTAAATACTATTGTGTGATGGAGTTAAAACCTCCACCAAATCATAATTTTACCACAACCATATAATATACAAAATCACATTTGCATATTATATAATATAAGGTATCTCATACCTTATTATACAAATCTCATTTGCATAAATGTGGAATTATAAATTGAATCACATTCAATTTAATTTCTCTCAATTCAATTTCTCCAATTAGCACTAATTAATCAATTAGGCTATATTATAGTTTATTATGAATCTCATTCACATCAAACTATATATTATGTCATCTATATCTCATATAAATGACATAAATACTTCAAATAATGAATTTGAACACTTCAAATTCACACCAAATCAGTAAACCCTCAATTTGTCCAATTTGAGCCAACCGAGGACCTAATGGACCTACACGTGACGAGCTCCAATGATCCGAGACTAACTCACAAACTCTTTGACCCGGCTTATTCAACATTCATTAGCTACTGTGAACACTCCACTAAACCCCGTGAGTCGCACTCTCATCACCGTAGACAAGTCAGTCCATTGATATAACCAATACCCATGAGTCGACCTTCACAGTTGTTCGTGAGTCACACTGGGTCAAATTACCGCTTTACCCCTCGTGTCTACCTCTTCCTCCTTAAGTCTCACTGCTCTCTAATGAACAACTACGCTGCATGGTCCAACAATAAACAACAACCCTCTCGTGCCAATGAGAGAGATGGGGCCCGTTGTTCAAGCCCCCGAGACAACACTTGGGGGAACAACCTCTCTAGTTTCCCCTAAGTCGGAACGAGTGAATTCCTTCTGCGTGAGTCAAGTTCCCAGCCTCCCACGTGGTTCTCGCCGCGAGAAGATAGGCATATCAAGCGAGCAACAAGAGCCACCCTCACCCGCATTTCTAGTCAAAGAACAGAGTCCCGAGATGTGAGTCCGTGACACGCCTGTGATTAAGGTCGAGTCCCTAATGGTCATCTACGAATTTATTAGCTCTATACTCATTAACGTGTTACATCGCAAGTCTAATAATTCACGGTCCGATCTTGTACAATCTCATTGCACAGATGCCCCCACTCGCATGTCAACCACATGAACGAGTCGATCACCTCGCTTGTATCTAATACAAAGCGGCCGCATCCACAAGCAGTATCCGTGGATTAGGTCTCCAACCCTATCCATATATTGTAGACGCTTCGGTCATTAACTCGAACGTGATCCTCCCTGTGTCCACTACACACCGCTCAAGTTCTTAGTTCTCTCATAATGCAATGACCTCGAGCTTAGTTTATTGGATTAAGTTTATGAAAATGCGAGACACAAAGTTCAAATAAATAACTCTTATTTATTACACAATGTTGAAATAAATAACTCTTATTCATTTACAACTTGGAATATTACAAACTACACGAGATGAGGACATACATCCCAACAAACTCCCACTTGGACTAAGCTAGTAGAGTACATGATACATTTCTCAAATGTACAATAATGTAATACAATAAAGTAATACAATAAACTAGGGCATTGAATACCCCTTTACATTTTCTTCATTCTTAGTTATGCATTTTTATTACTTTAAAGCTTTGTTTTTCACTTTTACAATGAGAAACTAATTTTTCCTTAAGGATTCAAGTTTGTGAATGCCCTAGAGGAAATATATTGTAAGACTCGATAGTAAAACAATCTAGCTAACACTTGAACTTAGTTTACTTTTAGTGAGTTCAATGTTGGGTAAACCCTAATTGGGCATCTAGTGTTGCTTGTCGAGTAAACTTAATACCGAAAGGGTTAAGGAAAACAGATGTTGCAAAAGTAATGAAGGAAAAGGCTTAGACATAAGTTCTGAAACTTCGACCCTAGACATAGGGCGAGACTCCAAAGCACTAGAGTTATGCACAAAACTATATGAGTTAGATTATCCATAAACATATAGGTCTAATCACTCAACCTCCTAAAGATACTTTATAGAAGGTCGAATAGGAGTTGAATTCAGTTTACTAGTTCTTGTATTAGTTATGATTGCAATTGCATTGTAGTTGCATTTATTTCTAAAGGGGCATAAACATTCTTGAATCCCTTACTTTCCCATTGTTTTCATTCCTTTTAAGTTTAGTTAAAAATCACCCAACAATAATTTGTATTACTTCTGGTTACCTTTTAATTGCAATTTGTCAACAATTCATGTTTTCTCAATCAATTTTATTAAACTTCGTTCCTTTGGATACAATACTCTGGAAACTTCCAGTTTTATATTACTTCGACTACGTGCGCTTGCGTGTAGCGTTATCAATAGATCAACATAAACATAGTTCAACTAGTTGGGTATATACTCTCTTGATCAAATGGTCAGAAGTTTAAATCTCCATCTTCGCATTTGTTCAACTTCAAAACGCGCACACAATAATTATATACCTAGGAATGTCTCAAATTAGGTTTGTAATTTAACCTAGAAAAATTATGTCTATTGGAATCATCCAGAGAGGTGAATGTGAAAAACAAATTTGGAAAAACAACCGACGGGCAACATGTAAAATGTAAGGATTGTAAAACCAAAATCCATCATTATTTGAAGTTATATATATATATATAACAAATCGAGGTTGTGTTAGATATATGACTTGTTAAATAGAATTTAAAAACAAATCCACATCCTACAAGTGCTTATATGAGTGATGAACAATATAACATCATTGACAAGATAAGGGACAAGTTTGAGTGTGATTTTGAAATAGATAAAATTACTTTCATCGTACTTAAAATTGCTTTGAAATATATTTTTAATTATTTAAATTTTGTTTTTATAGTATAAATAGATCACATTGTTGACAGAAATTTTGTTCGATCTCTAATTGTCGTGTTATTCCTCCAAATTAATGACGAAATTATAAATAATTAAATTTAGGACCAATTATAAATTGTCATGTATCCCCAATTTAATTTGAAGACAAAATAAAACCAAAACCCAAATAGTTAAGTCCCAGAGCTAACAAATCCAAGTTTAATGGTTTGACCCAAAAGCTTAAAAGGCTCAAACCCACATATCATAGAAAACTCTATAAATAGATAAGCTCTCCTCCATTCCAAAAGTTCATAAATTACACTCTCACGAGAACTCAAAGAGAATCAAGGGCAAAGTTCTTACGTGTTATCCTTAGGCGCTTACCGCTGCAAGACGAGTCTTTGTTTGTAAGGCAAGTCCTTAGGTGTTGATCACTTCAAGTCCTTAGGCATCAAACGCTCCGTAAAGGCCTTCAACGAGCTCAAAGTCGAAGGCTTTCAACAAGCTGCAAACCGAAAAACTTCAACAAGCTACAAGCCGAATACCTTCAACAACCTACAAGTCGAAGACCTTCAACAACATGCAAAACCTCCATACGCATTATACTTGAGAGAGAGAAAGATTCAGAGGATAAATATTAGAGATCGTAACTCATAAAATTCAAACTAATACAAACACAACGTTCAATTACATGTGCTTCATTTCTATTTATGTGCTAAAATCACGTGTGAACACGCATTTAAAAACATAAAATAAAAAATTAAGTTGATTTTGAATAATTAAATATATATTTCGAAGTAATTTTAAACCTGTCGAAAATTATTTTAATCCTTTCAAAATCACTACAACACACCCTAACACACCCTGGCCTTAACAAGTAGAACGTGATGGTGGAAATAGAATTTTGCTCCAAATTTGATTATGTGGATGAAATCTTTAAATATTGAATAAAAAAAATAGAGACACTTATGGACATATTCACGTGGATGCAATGCAATTATAAGATAGTGAAGAAAAGTGGTAAAATCTCCCACTGTCCTACTAATATGCCAAAGTAATTATAATTGAGTGTTAATTGATATGTATCATCGATCAATATGATTAGAATCCCTCCACTCTCAAATGTTGTTAAATTAAAAAAAAAATCATAGTAATATTATTCAATACATCGTATCATGTAGGTACACAACAATTGAATATTAAATTATGGGCATCGTCTCTATAATGATCATTACTGATAATTCCCATTTATGAGGATTATTTAAGAGCAAAATACATTTTTGGTCCTTCAATTTTGCACTTGGTTCCTTTTTGGTCCCTCAATTTTCAAACTCAACAATTTAGTCCATGAGTTTTGAATTTAGTTACACCGTTAGTCATTCTATTCAATTTTCTGTTAACTAGTAACAGATTGATGACATGACACTTATTTTTTTATTAAAAATATTTTTTAATTTTTTTTCTTTTCTCTCTCTTCCCCCTTGTCCACAATCATTGATGGTTGTTGCATATTCGCCCCTTCCCCATTACCATTATCTCCAACCACCTTCTTCTTCTTCATCAGGCTACTGAGATTTGAGAACTTTGAAATCAGTGGCATCTTCTTTCTTTTACTTGAATCCAAGCTCGACCTCTAAGAACAACTCGATGAGCTCTTGTTCAGATTTAACCCTAGGAGATGCCGGAAAGTCGAATCAAACTGCGATTGAAAGCAATAAGAAGTGAAATTCTCCAAACCCTTAACCGATTCACTTTCGATGAACTCCTCGAACACTCGCCTTAAGTGGCTTAAGAAACCACAAACCTCTGATTTGTAAAGGTCTTCATGGAAGATTCCAAAATAAACGGTGGCGAAGTTGCTCCAACGACGGTCTCCGTCGAACAACGTTTGACTCTTGTGAGACGAAAACAACTTCTCTGAGCGAAACTAGCTGCGACGACTTGGAGTCCGGCGCTGTAGAGCATCCTTGAAGAGATCGATTCGATCTGAAGAAGATGAGATAGATGAAGATAGAGAGAGGAACAAGAAAACGACTGGAGAAGGGAGAAAGAGAAAATAAAAAAACAAATAAAAAAAAATATATTTTTTAAAATAAAATTAATAAATAATAATAATAATAAATATTTTTTTAATAAAAAAAATAAGTGTCACGTCATCAATTTGTTACTAGTTAACCGAAAATTAGATGGAAGGATTAACCGTGCAACTAAATTCAAATCTCAGGGCTAAATTGTTGAGTTTGAATATTGAGCGACCAAAAGGGAACCAAACACAAAAGTGAAGGGCCAAAAAGGTATTTTGCCCATTATTTAACCTTGAATTCGATTATTTCTGTCATTTTTTATGTTTATTCATTACCAAGTAAGCTACAAATATATGAGTAAAATTTTTGAAAGCTTGTTAAAGAATAGTGGGAAGTGAAAAATAGTTGGAAAGAAAATGAATTTGAACTAATTTTGTTGTTTTTGTGTAGAATTAGAGATGTCCACGGGGCGGAGTGAGACTGGAGAATGACTTCTCCATCCCCGTTCCTGCGAAATTCCTCATTTAATTTTGCGGAGAACGAGACATAAATTCCTTGCAGATAATTCGCGGGGATCCGGTTCCCCACGGAGAATAATTCTCCATTTATCATTTTTTATTTTTGTAAATTTTATTAAATAACTTTTAAATTTTTTTTATTTAATATAAATTGGGGTGGGGACGAGGAATGTATTCTCCGTCCCTGCCCCGTTTAGCCAACGGGAAAATGCAATTGCATTTTCTGGAATTTTTCAGAAAGTACAATTTTTTTGGGATTACGAGATTTTGAGGATGACTTGCTCGATTTTGAAAAATTTATAACTTTACAATCTAAATTGATTCATAGAAGCAAACTCATGGATTGAAGGCGATTTTATATGGAAATCCTAGCCTACACCACATATAAAAGGAGAAGAAGCGAGACATTAAAGTCTAGACAACAACGTTTTTATGGGCTTTAATTCCAATTTTCAGGTAATAACTACTTTTGTTCTTTCTTTCAACAAGTTTTTCATTTTTTAGTTATGTAATCTTCTAAAATTGATCACTGTCCAACGAAAGTAGAGGAAGTGAATATATTCACTTGCTTGTCAAGGGTTATTTGAATCGATGAATGAAGGAGTAGTGAGATTTTCATTGTTTTGACTTTGGTAATTTTCTTCAATTTTTAGCCACTGTTTTTTGTACTCGTTTTTGAGCTCTTTGTTTAGTCCATCTCCTTGTTAGGAAGGGAGAATCGTTTTACATTAAGATTGAGTTGTTGTATTTCTTTTACTCTTATTCATTAGTAAAATAGCGGTAATTCTCAAGTCCTATTTTCCATAAATTGAAGTCTGTGTTTTGTGGTTGTTTTTTATTTTCCATTTCTTTACGTGCAAGTGTGAGTGTAGAATTAGGTTTTCATGAACAACAAAATGGGGTTATTTCGTAAGTTTATTTCCTTTAATTTTTATAGTTTTCTTATATGATGAATTTCATTTCAATTAATTTATTGTTTTATTTCGCTTCCGTAATGAACTAAATCTCTCCTAGGGATTCAAGTGTGAATGCTCTAGAGGGAAAATGTTAAACTTAAATTAGCAACAACAATAGAGTTGACAAATGAAACTTCATTTGATTTTATTGAATTTAAAGACGGGTAAATCTAATTGACCAAGTAGTATTTCTTGTCAAACTATAACTTAATACTAAACGGGTTAAGAAAAATCGGATGTCATAAGCAATGAAGAAAAAAACTTAGAAATAAATTATGAAATATCGACCCTAGACATAGGGCGAGACTAAAAAACCACTAGAATTGTGTGCAAATATATCTAAGCTAGATTAACCATAAACATATAGGTTTAATCACTTAGTCTCCTAGATATTTGAGAACAAAATCGAATAGGAGTTAAATTCAATTTACTTAATTTCATTGTGTTGACTACCATTGCAATTTATTTTTAAAAAAATAGAATTAGCTACAATAAAAAAAAAGCAATATAGCTCTAATTCTAATACACCCAATTTTATCACACATCCGAAAAATAATTCAACACCAATTGTACTACTACTAGCCCATTAACCAATAGTCCATATGAATGGTTACGAAATTACATCATCTTAAACTCATATATATATATATATATATATATATATATATAAAATTCAACACTAAAAATAAAAACGTATATTAGCATATTCTACGAACCAATATGAACAACAAATACTAAAATAAACATAATTTAAGCTGATAATTGAAACTATAAACCCAATAATTATAGGTGAAATTGAACCACTCATATTATATTAACTAAAAAAGTTTAGAAGTTAGAATTTACGGAATACAGTAATTATACACTCCGGAGGATGCCTCGAAAATTTGACCTAATTTTTTTTTAAAAAAACATGCCTATTTAAATCAGAAGAGAGGTAAATGTAAAACGAAACAAATTTGGAAAATCCAGTAGACGCGGTTCGCGCGGCACTTGTCCCAGACTTCCAAGTTCCTCGGCTCAGGAAAGGTGGAGAAGGAGAAGTTACATCTGCAGGAATCAGCACGCAGTCAGGTACTTTCTGAATACGAGCTCGCCATTTTTTCACCTTCACAAGATGCCTTATGCTGCACTTTAGCTTTGCGTTCGTTACTGATTCTAGCAAAGCAACTAAGGAGATAGGAAGAGTAGGAAACTTGTTTTGGTTAATCGTGAAAATGGATTTTCAGGCTGTTTACCGGCGGGAGGGAATGCCTACCGACTAAACTGTCCCTCGCGCAGCTCTAAGATTTTTGCATTTGAAGAATTGTCGCCGAGGAAGCTCAGGCTACGCTCATAACTGTAATGTTTATATCATCTTTTATTTGTCAGTGTTACTAAGTTGTTTTTGTCGAACGTCCAAGCCCTGGTTATGTTTCCTAGTCTTTGCAAGTGGATGATTGATTTTCGGTTTGCACAAATGATTTTTGAACGTGATGGTTGGGGAAATGGGAAACTCAAGGCTTAGCATGGTCTTTATTTGCAGTAGGCTCTTAATTGTTTGTGGTGGAGAGAGTGTAAGAGTCTTTAGAAACATATTTGCGAGGTAACTGTGTCTCAAGTATTGTGTTCGGTGAGGCGGTGAATCACTCTAGAAGTTGATAAGCACGCTCCTATGATAATGGGAGCAACGCCTATCCGTTTCTTGAAATGTTTCTCAAAATAAAAAAAAAAACATCTAAGAAAACTGTTTATGTCTCTCTCAGGCGTGCATTACTTAATTTTTCATATGTCGTGATGGTTTTTTTTTTTTTTTTCAAGCGGCGCTCTGACAGATAAAAGAAACATTCCAAGATCTAGATAAAATGGCGTAGATACTTGCTATTGGATGTGAATCGATTTTCCTAATTGGTTGTTTGTAAGTGTAACCAAAGATTTCTGTAATTATACCCTCTCCTTAGCTGCACCCAACTGGAGAGTTCTTCTTTTGTAATCTCATTTGGCTATCCGGAGGAAATGGTATAACATCCTCACCCCATTTTGGTATATGTTATTCATACCAATATGCTTTGTTTCTTATCCAAAAGAAAGAAAAGAAAATGTTGTGAAGGTAAGGTTGCAAACAACGGTGACCACCTATTTAAAATATTAACTAATCATTCAAATTTCACGGGAATCTTGTAGGGTTATGCAAGTATCAGCCATAATATTTGTAAACAAATACAAACACAGATGGATATTTAAGTTAAGAGTTTCTTAATACTTGTAAGCTAGTGCAATTTTTGATATGTGGATTTTGAAAGCGTGTTTATAACTCGGTTTCTGGCTTTACATGGCCATGGCTCCCCTTCTCCCTTGGTATTATGAATGCAAATTGCAAGTGATGAACTAGATGAAAGTTATACTGCTAATTGTTGTATTTTTGGCTTCAATTATGTATTATCTAGTTTTTCAATTTGGAAATTCTTTCCAACAGGTGTATGCTATTTTGTGAAATGATATGGCAAGAAGGTTACCTTTTCAAATTGGGCAACTGGTAGAATCATGTTGCTTTCTCATTGGTTATCGTGGTGCTTGGTTCCGATGTAAGGTAGGAATCATATTCTTACTTGTAAAGGCTAATTATTGAAGCAGCGTTTGTTTACAATCTAAGAGCATGCATCTGATTTACCCTTATGATCTCATTTCATCCATTTGTTCAAATATTTTTAACCCTTAAATCTTAATATAACAATCTAAGGCTAATTATTGAAGGAGGTCTGCTTTCATTTGGGAGTTTCAGTAGTATCAAAATTAATAGGAAGAACATGGTTCTAGTGAAAGATAAGATGGTTGAAGAAGTATAGAAGATTCATTGGTGGAATATATAGTATGTATAGGAATTCATGTTAAGGATTACTAAGAAGTTCATGGATTTTAGCACTTTAGAGACTTTATTATGATTGTTTATGCTTTTAACAGCTTTCCACAAAGTTGAATACTGCCCATTTTTTTTCTTTTTATTGTTTGTATGTTAGAGTAATATGTCTACTTGTGTGTAGAAACTTTCTGATTAAGAAAAAGATACTTAACTACACTCAAGCCCTAAAGGCCCTAAAGGATTAATGCCTGCAACAAGAGTAAACGTACCTCTAACCGAAGTAAGATATTTCTGCTTCAGTAGTTAATTGTTTTATAGGACTTCATTATATGAGATAAATAGGTCAAAAAGTTGAAACCTACTTTGTATTTCCACCAACTCCAGTATTATTATTAATATTTTTAAATAAACGAATGAAAGTTTTGTGATTTATCATAATAAAATGAACAATGTTTCCCAGAGGCTTAGGCATTTTCATTGAAAATACTGATGGATTGAACCTCTAGGTCATAGGTTTAATCCTCCTTGGATCACCTACTTGAGATTCTTCAAGATTAATCATCCAAGTTTTCAATACTATAGCATCTTTTGCTTGGTCCCTTGTTTTGAATATCAAGCAAACATAGAAAGGTTAGTCGAAGATTTCTGATAGACTCCAAACAAGAAATAAGAAAAGAATACATACGCAGGTGGTGAAGTAAGTTCAGAAAAAGGGGATACATGCCAAGAATTCTGAGAGATTAGTCTCTTCCTTGTAGGGGTGATATTGGTTCGGTTTTCATCGGTTTTAGGCCAAACCGAGAATCAAACCGATTCGATCGGTTTCATCAAAAGAGGAACCAAACCAAAGTCCAATAAAGGACAAAATCATTGGTTCGGTTGTCCATTGATTTGGTTTTTCTTTGATTCGGTTTTTGGGGTTTTTTTTTTACAAATCTTATGCTATTTTATTTCTTAGTTTCATCCTATTTTAATATTTTTTGCCCCTAAATTTCTCAATACCTCAATAAAAATTCATAGAGCTAACAATCTCATTTTGTTAGTTTAAAATTAATTGAAAGAAAACAGATGAAATGCGAGCAATAATGGATAAGGATTCAATTTGAGGTTTTTTGAGGTACATATATATATACTTCGGTTTGGTTCGGTTTTTAATGATTTTTCTAAACGAAAACCGAACCAAACCAATGTTTTTCGGTTTTTCTAAAATAAAAATCGAGATGTCCAATTTTCTTCTAAAAAAACCAAACCAAACCATTGGATCGGTTTGGTTTGATCGGTTTTCGGTTAAGATTATCACCCCTACCCTACTTCCTTGGCACAAGCGCCATATATAAATTTACATCCTTCTTTCTTCCTCTTCCCCAAGTATTAATTCTCTATAAAGCAATAGCAAACTCTCCAGCAACCCCTAATATTCTTGGCTAGCAACTACCAATACCCTCCTTAACCCATCTAAAATTTTCCCTCTTACAGAATGCATCACAACCTCTATATTGTAGCACTATATAGATTTCAATCAATACCTGTTACTAAAGTTCCAGCTTGCCCACAAGATATAAATAGGAAACTAATTTTTCTTTTCATGGATGGATAGAGTAATCTCATTTGTAGACAAATTTTTGTTGCCTAAGGGCCCACACGACAAGCAGAATTGTGGTGTGACTTAAGGCAGAGTATGTACCACTTGCATAATTGGTATAGCACGAATAAAGAGCCCATATAGTACTTAGTCCGCTTGCCTTTGATACAATAATAAAACAGGGGCATAGTACATGTTGTTCAAGTGTATTGTTCCATTGGACTAAGAACCTCTAGGTGTCGTCTCCAGCATTCTTCATTTGGATCCTTGCGACCTTTAGCGTGAATCCTAGACTCATGGAATAGCCATATGTGGTGGGAACAACCGTGTGGGTACTCCCTCTAGAACAATGTGGTCACTGGTTACTAATTTCAGAGGAAAGAATATAAGGAGGATTCTTGGGTATGAATTTTTCAACTAAGAAAGGTAGAAAGTTGTACATAAAATGAGTTTGCTTTATTACTAAGTTCACGGTTCAACTTTGATCATTATGGATGGGTACCAAGATCTAGTCCTGGAATGCAGATTTAAATTCAATAGCAGATACAGTGACAGTGAAAATGACTCATTCTATAATAAAATTATATGAGTAAATGTCTGAAATCTGGAGTGCTTGTACTATATGGCTTTCTTAACAATCCTGAAATTCCAGAAAATTGCAATACAATGACCTCTAAGTTGGTTAGATGTTGCAAATTGCAATTTGAGAGGGAACAATTTCAATAATCAATATTTTTTTTTTCATTGCAGTTAGTCTCCATCTCATACCAAACAGTACACCTTGATCGATTCCTAGTGTAATGAAGCAAATATAGGAATGGTCCAATGGAATAGGCATAATGTATATAATTAATATGTAACAAATGAGACACAAGCCAGGAGCTTAATATCTCCTTCAGCATAAGAGCTCTACAACTTCATCTAAAAATCTATCTTCAGCTCTCCTCCCCTCCCCCCATTATTTATTTCTTACTCAAACCAATGTTAAACTCTTAACAATTCCCAATTATCTTGGCTAGCAACTAAAAAATTCCTTTGTTAACTAACGCATCCTTATTTTGCTTCCTCTTATATCACAGTACAACCTATTTAGCCCTATTTTCATGGTATTATGACATAAAAAACATGGAAATGAGTTACAAGCGGTTTATCTTATGTGAACCTAGCAAAGAAAAGCGGTTCCAGGTCTAATCCTAGTAATTTACTTCTTTAGTGAACCTTTGCTATAAAGGGGCGTTTGGTGCACCGTCTTGGATTTGGATGGTTTTGGAATCCAAATCCAAAACGTTGTTTGGATCACTGTGTTCAAAACCCAATGGGTTTGCTACACAACCCTATGGTTTTGTATCGCTAATTCCAACACAATCTCACTAATTTCCAGACATCAAACACTGCATACCAAACACCATTTTCTGATTCCCGGGGGCTTCAAACCCTTATAACAAACCCCTGACCCTCAGGGTTTTGATTCCAAGGATTTTGATTCCAAAATGATGCTCCAAACGCCCCCAAAGTGAACTTCGGTTCTGGAAGTTCTTCTAGGGATAAGTCTTCTTGGAATAAAAAACAGATCTTTTGGCTAGTTTCTGGTATCAGGTACTGAATGCAGTATTCTTCTTAATTGTTCGTACATTTTCAACCAGATAAAGGACATTGGCTGGAGAATGGGGAGTCTATCTTATGAATTGGAATTTATTGACTTTCCTGATGAAGGTATGCACTTATCTTTATTATTTGTCCTAGGTCGTCTCTTTCTTACTCAAAAGCCTTCAAGAATTTTCATGGAATATGACTATTACTATTCATTGATTCTACTACTTTGACATCAAGTGAATGATATTGTGATGAAAAATCCCTTTACTTTGACTATGCTTGTCATAACAAAGGATACCTTAGTGATTGATTACAAATGTACAAAAATTTGGCCAAATCAACATGGAAAAAACTTTCATTTGTAGTATAACTAGCTTTTGATCTCCAAATGTTGAGATAAAAAATAGCTGATGAGACTACTAAGTTTTAAAAAATTGGAAGAATGAGATACATTTTTGGTGTATTGAGAACCGTAGTTTTAAGAGGAGGCCACCCTTTCGTAGACCAACAATTTGAGTTAATTTGGAACTGCTTTGAGAACTACATATGTATTTTAGTAGTATGGTTTTACAGTGGTGGGTATCTGTTCAGTACTTGGTAGTCAAAATTTGTGGAATATTTACCAGCAGTAGGTCCAAATTGATTTTGAACCCATTTTCTTTTGGTTGAGTCTGAAGGCTTTCGTCAATTGATGCTTGTGGCAGAAATTATTTTTTACAATAAATACTTGGTCTGTAGTAATGAAACGTATTGGATTCCAGTTTCTACGACAGTACTATATTCACGGTTAGAACTTGTTTCTGATTTCAGAAGTAGTATGGACAAAGCCATTTCAAAAACCACCTGCAGCCTTTGGTATCCCATCAACTGGGCCAAAAGGGCAGTTGATGGTGCGTCCTCAGTTTCCACCAGTGTATCGTGAAAAACAATTATCTGATGTTAGTACCGATTCTCAGCTAGAGGTGACTGTTGTTGTGAATGATGTCTGGAAGGTTGGGGATTTAGTTGATTGGTGGAAGGATAACTGTTATTGGTCTGGCAAAATAATTGCCATATTGGGGGATGAGGAGGTCAAGGTACTTTTATTTACCTACTCCCTTAGACTTTCATCTGTGTTCAATGCTAACTTACTTCTTATTAACTTAATCATGGTTGATACAGTGACATTTTCTAACTAAATTCTCAGCTATTAGTTGTGAATTGTGATTCAGACCCAACTTCAAATAAAAATATAAGGAAAGAAAAGAAAGAAATTGAAGGGATAATAGAAAGAAATTGCAAATTTAAATGATAATAGACTTGTTCGAGGAAGCCTAAACCTCCATTAGGATTTTCGAGGAATCCCAACCTCCCAATTAACTCACAACGGAAAAATTCTACCCCCTTTCTCTCTGCTTTCCTAAATTTAAATAAAACAATCCACTACCAAAAAAACTCTAAACTAAGCCAATACATAAGGCACTAGTTTGAATTCCATTATTATAGGAATTCACTCACCAGTAATTTAACTAACTAGATTGCAAATAAAGGAAAATAACTAAAACAAATCTTAAATTTAAAAACTAATAAAAATAAATAAAATTGAATTGGTAGGATCGTAACAAGTTGTGACTAAAGATGCCTTTTTCCCCGAAAAAATATTTATTGCCCGATTATTGAAAAGATATATCTTAGCTACGTTGTCTATGTTTACTAGTTGGTAATGAATAATTCACAGTTTGTTATTAGATGATCAGATATAACAAGTCAGACCGACTGTTTGATTTGTTTCCACGGTCTTCTTATCCTGTGACTTTATTCATTAGTTTTAACACACAACATATGGTACTTTTCGAGGGATGACTGATTATTTTCTTTTGTATATCCTCTTCCATAGGTTGAACTACTCCCCCCACCATTTGGTGAAGGATTGGCTTATCATGCCTCCTCCAAGGATTTGCGGCCATCCTTAGACTGGTCTCCGGAATCTGGTTGGTTGGTCCCTAATATGAAGGTGCCATTCTTTCAACTGTTCAATTCAAATTGGCTCTGTTCGTTAGAACTTGGGGCTGTTGTTGGTGGGAATTGTTTTTTTTTTTTTTTTAAATCTCAAGGGCTTGTTTTCAAACCTGTTAGATTATATTAGACTTTATAGCATTAGATTTTATTTTATTTGATTTTATCTTGTATTCCTATAAATAGAACTTTTAGGTTTATATCTTAATAACACAATAATACACCATGTAAATCCTAGCTGCCTTTGTGTTCTCTCCCTTTTCCCCTCCATTCTCTCTCCCTTTTCCCCTCCATTCTCTAAAAACAACATGGTATCAGAGCCCTTAGGCATTGCCTCTGTCCAAACTTGGGCTCTTCCCTCTATCCAAACCTCAAACCCCTCCCCTTCTCGTTTACTTTATTCTTTCTCTTTCTCGACAACACACGTTGTACTGCCAGACACTCGCCACCCAATCCACGCAACCACGCAACCTTCAGATCTTCAGTTTGACGGTCTTCCAACAGATCTTGGTTTAGTTGATCTCTTAGTTCACCTGTTTGTTTGACTGGTGGTTTTCTTCATGACCTCCGAATCTGAATCTGGCTGCTCTTGCCTGCCTTTGCTCTGTTCTGCTTGTGCTTCGGCATCTTGTCTACAACGCTTCGACATCATCTGCATGTGATGCTTCGGCATCATTTGTCTGACTCTGTCTGCGATGCTTCGACATCATCTGCTTGACCCTGCCTTCAAGCTTGTACTTCAGCATCCTTCCTTGCCTCTGCCTAACATGCCTAACATCGTTTAGCAAACTCACAAAGTATTGTGAGTTTGAGAGGGGATGTTAGATTATATTAGACTTTATTGCATTAGATTTTATTTTATTTGATTTTATGTTGTACTCCTATAAATAGAACCTTTAGGTTTGTATTTTAATAACACAATAATACACAATGTAAACCCTAGCCGCCTTTGTGTTCTCTCCCTTTTCCCCATTCTCTAAAAACAACAGAACCTTTGAAAACTTAATAAACGAGAGCTTGTTTTGTCCCTGGAATCTAGCGTTGAGGCATGCTAAGTCTCCGGTGGATTAAAAGGCTGATTTCGTCCGCATGTCAATTATGTTGTATTGTATTTTGCTTCTGCATTTAATTTTTAAGTTCAACTTTAATATCTTTACATTCCCTTCACAGACATGATTCAGATATGTTGACCTTTTTTGCTGTTCTCTCAGTTCTAAGGTACTTGTAATTCCTTTGTGGTTGTAGGTGAATGGAATTACTCAATGTGCTCGGGTGCTTAACAATGGAAGTGTAGGTAAGAGCAGTATTAACAACACTTCTAAGAATGTATGAATTATTATAGGTTAAATTATCAAAAATACCCTTGAACTTTGGAGTTGTTTCAATTATACCCCTAAATTTTGAAAAGTTTCATCTTAACTCTTGAACTTTGAAGTTTGTTTCAAAATAACCCTTGAAGGGTTTTTTTTTTGTTAAATTTATGGATGAAAAATGGCGCATTTACATATGTTTTGATTTTTTTTTCAACGTATATGTTCAAATATGTTCACAAAAGCAACGATACAAATGCAAATACAACATTTTTCATCCATGAATTTTACAAAAAGAAAAGCCTTCCAAGGGTTATTTTGGAACAAAAGTCAAAGTTCAAGGGCTAAATGAAACTTTTCAAAATTCAAGGGTGTAATTGAAACCAACTCCATTGTTCAAGGGTATTTTTGATAATTTAACCATTATTATAATCTGCAGTTAATGGCCAGGCCACTTGTTTGTAAACGTAGAAATTGATTAGTATTTTATTTTATTTATAATGTTTTGGATTGAATCCGTATGGTTTCTTGGTGTTGGTTACAGACTTGAGAACCCAGAACGCGATTCAAGGAAATGGCAGTGAAGCCGCAGCTGGAAAATCAAATGCATCATTAGCTTTACAGACTAGTTCAATGCAGCGTACTCCTGCACCAGCAAGAAAGTTCAAGCGACTGCACAGCAACACGACATCGAAGGAGAAACACAAACACACACCAGAATCAAATTCCGATTCAAACCGTGTAAATACTGTAGCCAAGAAAACAAATACATCGGACAATGACTCAAGTTCACCTGCTCGAGAGCAAGACGCATCAACAGAAAAGAAGATGGTACCCAATGTTAGTTTAAATTCCATGCAGCACGGTTCATTAGAAGATGCAATTTTGGACTTGGAAGAGCTGATAAACAGGATTAAGTGGATCAAACAAATTTTGGAGGGTGGAATAGCTATGCCAAATGCTTCAGGATCTTCATGGAAATTTCTGGAACACCGGCCCTCATCTACACCAAAATGAAGGCATCACAAGGAAAGGTACTTTTATATGAATATGTTCTATAACTTGAACTCTCCATTGATTGAATGGTTTAGAAAAGTTAGTCTAAACTCAGGAAAACAACCATATTTGAGATCGTTACAAAATTCACTTTGTGATCTCACTAACATTTGATGCGTCTCTCAGTTACCAACCAAAAGTATCTCAGATTAAAGAATTGATTACTGAAGCTAAAATTTGTTTAGTATAATGTTCTATTAGAAAATAGTAAAGTTATAATTGATTTGATTCTATATGGGAAATTTGACATCACACTTTTTTTTCTTTTAAAAAAATTATTATTCTATATGTTAATTAAATAAAGTTATTTAGGGCTAACTTTATATTGAATTTCTTAATTTGGAAAAAACGTACAATATATTTTTATATTTTCATTCTCTAACACTGTTTTACTATTTTAATTCTATATTATAACTATTTAATTAATTTATATTGTAGTCTTATTTATTGCTATGAAATAATATTTAAACTTGTCACATTAGTTTTATTGAATTTATTAAATTGTTGGGAGAGCAAGTTTAAATGTGTGATTTATTTTAATTATAATTTTTTTTAAAAAAGATGATGCTAGAAAAAAATGAAAAAAATAAAAAAGGCTAAAAAAAATTATGCAGGGAACGAAGTTTTCTAACCCTTTTTGTTCTGACCTTTTGTGTCCCTTGATTCTAACATTTCCATGTGGAGGGAATCGTGTTGGAACATTTTTGTTCTTTGTTTTTTTCCATAATTTTTTCCTTTTATTATTAATAAATATTTATATGAATTAATTATATTTATATGTTTCATTTACTTATAAAATAAAACTTCATTTAAATAGTATTATATATAGCTCAATTTATTCCTTTGAAATCTAAAGCAAAAATTACTATTTATTTTACTTTTCTAGCTGTGATCCTTCAATATTTAATTAATTAACCAATAATAATAATATAAAATTAATAAAAATAAAAGATTAAATTATTAAAGGCAACAAAGTTATATAAATTCAAATTATAATTGAAGATAGGTAAAGGGTATTGTTGGAACATACAAAAATCTTACAAAACAAACTATCTTATTGATACACACAGACAACCAATCATATTGTACAGTACGTGAAAAAAAATGTCGACAAAAATTACTTTTCTGATAGGAAATGATTGAAAGAACAGTTCGGTTAAGCATATATTAAGCCAATTATTTAATGTAAGAAATGCAAATCTCAATTATTCAACTTATATCCATATGAAGAAATATAGTTCAATTGGTTCGGTGAAGAAACACATCATGAATAGAGATTCGCTATATTGAACCCATATCTATGAGTCAGTTTGATGCATATATGCATTATTTTTCTTAATAATTTGTATATTTCCAACCATATAAAAAAATAACTTCTTACTTTTAGGACAAACGAGACAATTGCGCATAGTAAAACTCTTGTATGTATGTATGTATGTATGTATGTAAACTCTTGTATCTTGCCAACTTTTTCCATATATGTATGTATGTATTTATTGTATGTATGTGTGTGATATATACACATATATGTAAGGTTTTCTATTTAGCTAACTTCTATGTGTTAAGTTGTAGGTACTATTATCTTATAGGATGGATGTGAGTTTTTTTGGTGAGTACATGACAACTTAGGTATGATTTGTAAAGTCTAACTAAATATATAGAAAAAATTTTAACATTTAAAATCATAAGGATCAGATCAATTAGAAATAAAACTCAATTTAAATTAAAAACTTTGAAACTATAGACACTCAATTGAAATTATGCTTAAATCATATAAACTAAATTTATATTTAACCTATTAATTAGCTGCATAATGTTATTAATTATTTAGGATTTACAATATATTTGTAAACCTTTTTCCTGATTGTGATAATTTTTTCTTATTGAAAAATTCAATTTCAAGAAACAAAAACGTACTTTAATAAAAAAAAAATAATTATTAGCATATAATTTTGAACCATGTTTATATATATATTCTATACTTAACGAATAATTTAAAATTTTTTATCAATAAAAAAATTAAATCTAATACAACACTTATGGGTAAATAAAGATATGAAATCATTTTTTTTAATAAATAGGTATGTTTCACAACATCGAATATAAAATTTAAATGGATCAAATAGAAAATGATATTTTGAATCATAGAACTACAATAAAAATATATAATCAACCAATATTTATCAAATTTAAAAAATGGTTCGATTTTTTGATTTCTCAAAAGGAGAATTCCATAAATCGAGATCCTAATGCAAGAATTCCCAAGAACATTTCATTCTGAGCCGAGGAGGAGAGTTCATTTTTCATTTTTGAGTATGTTGAATAATTTGATGGCTCAAAATTAGTGGCAGATTCAAAACTTTAATAAGTTAGGAAGACCTTGAATTCATATGAAAACTATTTCAAACACATTAATATTAGTTTAGTTATGTCAAAATTAGCTTTAATAAGTTAGGAAGACCTTGAATTCATATGAAAACTATTTCAAACACATTAATATTAGTTTAGTTATGTCAAAATGAGCTTAATCTCAATTAGAGATGTACATTTTTTCATGAAGGGGGGCCATGGGACTCGCCCTAACGGGCGGGGAATCCCCGCTTAGGCGGGAATGGGGAGGAGCGGGAAGAAATTTTCCCGTTGGCTAACGAGGGGGCGGGGACGGGAATACATTACCCGTCCCAGGCCCCGCCCCCGCCCGATTAATTATTTAATTTTAAATATATATATTTTTATACATTTAATAAACCATAAGTCTAAATTTTATTAGATATAATTTTATTTTTCTAAAAAATTGAAAAAATGTCTTTTAACTAGAAATGTCTAAGAATAATTAACCATTTAAATACAAATTTTCAAAAAATAAAAGAAATTAGTTAATACAATTTTAAAAAATAAAAATATAAACGGGGAATTTTTACCCATGGAACCCGATCCTCACAATTCCCGCTGGAATCCACTTAGTGCCCCCAAAATTTAAATGGGGAATTTCGCGGGGACGGAGAATGAAATAGGGGGCGGGGACGGGGACGGGGAGTCATTCCCCGACCTCGCCCCGCCCCGTGGACATCTCTAATCTCAATAGTAATTGACATGTACCTTTGACTAAGGGGTCATAGATTTGAATTCCCTCAAACTAAGGGGTTATAATACTATTTTGATTTGTTTATATTCTCATTTCATTTTTATGATTCACTGAAACTACAAAAGAGATATTAAAATAGAACAAATCATAAAATACATAGAAGAAATTGATATTCTAACTTATTTGTTTATATATTTTGATATAAGAAATATGACTAAAATTTTTATATAAGTGTATTAGAAAAAGAAATGACAAATAATAGGATGTTTTTTCCTTTCTTAAGAATTCATAGAATTATATTTTTTTCCTTCATGTAATTAACTTTTAAAAGTAATTTTTTAAAAGTAAAAATATTTGCATTCATTTTTATTTATATTTGATACCAAGAAAAAAAAATACAATCTTAAAAAATAAATAATTAATAATAGATTAAAACAAAAAGTATTAAAAAATAAATAATTAAGAATAGATTAAAACAAAAAGTATGATACAATTTTTTAATTATTTTATATTTTAGGGATGGATTTAAATTATGAGAAGTGAAGAAATATGATCTATTAGATTTTTTTAGAGTTCTAATTTTTATCTGATGAAACATATATAATAAAGTGAAAAAATATACATTTATTGTAATTTTTTTTTTGTTTTTTTAGTACAGAGGATTCAAACCACAAAACTCGTAATCATTAACACATTTAATATGTCGTTTGAGGTATGCTCCCTTTAGCATAGTAAAACTTGTACAAGTTTTGTAGAAGTCCGCCCCCATCAAAATACAGTTTAATTTAAGATAAAAAGAAAACCACATGCATGGAAAAGAAATATTAGTGTTTTTTTTTTCAGCAAAAATGATTATTTGCTTTACTATACAAGTTTCCCTCCATTTAATCAGTTAAATTTGTTAACCAAGTTTGTAAAACCACTTTAACTACCTAATAGGAAGAGTCGTTATTGAAAAGAGTGAAAAAAAAAAAATTGCGACAAGAATCATACGAGAATCCAATCCTGTAAAAAAAAGAACCTTGTTTCAGTCAAAAAAATCATAGTCAGATTTTGTTATTTATTTCCGTAAATCATGTAAATTGTTGATGATATTTTCCTTTATTTTCTGCTCTGTCACAAACTGCAATTTTACCCCCTCATCTATTTTTTTTTCACAATGGAGCACCCCCAATTTCAAGATCAAGAAACCACCGCCGCCGGAAGAATCCGTTTCCAGTTTCCGACCACCGCCGACGGCTACAAAATCCTCAGTCAAATCGGCGTCAGCGATCACAGCACCGTCTACATGGCGATCTGCAAGTCTGCAGACTCGACGATCGTCGCTGTAAAAATTATCAATATCGACATCGACATCGACCCGATTTCAATCATGGACATAAAATCTCTATCACTCATCAATCACCCTAATATCCTCAGCCCTCATTGTTGTTTCACCGCCGACGACGGCCGCCTCTGGATCGTCCTGCCGTTCATCCCCTCCGGCCCTTTACAAGCCATAGTCTCCAACAGGTTTCCAAGTGGTTTGCCGGATCAATTCATGGCCATTCTTTTAAACCAACTCCTTCATGGCTTGGTTTGTCTTCATGAAATGGGCTACGTTCATAAAGCCATTAAAGCAAGCAACATCTTTTTCGATTCGCAAGGCTCCGTTCAGCTCTCGGATTTGAGCCTTTCGAACCATACGGGCGATGACAATGATCATGATGATGATAGGTTTTCGGTGCCGTATTGGGCACCGCCGGAGGACGAGTATAGCTTCAAATCGGATGTGTGGTCAATAGGGATTTTAGCAATGGAAATTGCCTATGGGGGGCCTCCCATTTCGAGCTCAAGAATTGTCAAGTCTCAAATGAAGAACATCTCGAAACGGTTTCCATATGATTTGAATCTCGATAAGAAATCAGGGAAGAGCGTCATCGATAGAAAATTTGGAGATTTGTTCAAGGATTTTGTGAGTTCTTGCCTCATTAAGGATCGGTTTGCAAGGCCTTCAGCTTCGAGTTTGTTGGCTCATCCATTCATCAAAAAAGGAGAAAGTTCAAATTTTTTGTTCAAGAGTATTGCAAAAGGAGTGGTTGGAATTGGAGATAGATTCGAACAAGATAAAGATAGAATCATGGGGTTGATGAAAAACGAAATGAAACTAGAAAATTATAGTCAAAATGAGAAGATTACAAAGATTAGTGGATGGGATTATAATAACTTTTTATTTGAACTCGAGCCCGATGAGGAATCATTAGGGAAAAGGGTTAGATTTTGTGGAGAAACAATAATTCCATTTAGAGAAGAGGAGATCAAATTTGATATGCCATTATTTCTTCAAAGAATGGATAGTTTAAGTGGTCGAACAAATGGGAGTCAAAATGAGGATAAGAAAAATAAGGTTCAAGTTATGGATAGTGAAAGTTTAGCAAAATTATTATCTTCATTGTTAGAAAATATGGATCATCAAAGGGAGATGATTATGATGTTGATAACTCAATTTGGTTATTTGAGTGAAAGGGATTTGGAAATGACAAAAGAAATAAAAAAGTTAGAGGCAGAATTGGCCTCTGAGAAAGAAAGAAGCTTTCAATTAGAATTGGATTATGAAGTTTTAAAGCTTAAACTTCCTGATTCTGAGGAGGAAGAAGATGATTCTGATAATTGAAATAAATAGAGTGACAAAATAGGTAAATTGACTTGTCTCTTAATCCATTTTTTGTTAGCAAAGTAAATTAATAAAATGATTCTTTGTCATATGATCTCTTTTTCTTTTTGGTGCATTTCTAATACATGGTAACTAGTTTATAGAAATAATATACATATAGTATATATATAGATTAAAAAAAATTCCTAAATTTAAACTTCCGTAAAATAATTGGCTAAATTATAAAATACTCATCAACTTTTGTTACTTTGTTTCAATAGTCATAATATTTCTCTTACTTTTTATAAATGTTTCAAAATTACCTTTATAACAGGAAAACACCAATCCATACATGTGTCTAAATCAAACAACATCGTCACATTAATTTTTTGTCCAACATTCTAACGTATATCTAATCTATGATAGTTTTGAAACCTTTATGAGGTCAACGATAATATTGCAATATTTGAAAAAAATATGAACATTTTTTAAATAAGGAACAAAAATTCATAGGTATTTGTTATAATTTAGCTTAAAATAATTATAAGACTGAAAAATATTTGATACTCAATGTGGGGCGTGGAGAAATTATTTGAAGATGTTGTAACAATGTGACCTGTAATTCATATATATCATGGAAAATAGAACTTTCGAACGGATTTGAACTAATATCTAAGGCTCCATTTGATAACCATTTGGGCCCCGTTTGATAACCATTTTGTTTTTGATTTTTAGTTTTTGAAAGTTAAACTTATGGTCACCTAATTTCCCTACAATAGAGATCATCTCCCTTAAGTAAATATTTGAACTTTTAGCCACTTTCTAAAAACAAAGTCAAGTTTTTTAAAGCTACTTTTTTTAGTTTTCAAAAGTTGGCTTGGTTTTTGAGAACATAGGTAGAAAGTAGATAAGAAAACATATAAACTCATTTGTATAAGTAGTATTTTTAGGTTTAAATTTAAAAAACAAAATGGTTATCAAACGGGGTCTTGGTTTTTGGTTTATAGTTTTTGAAAATTAAGCTTATAAATACTACTACCACCTAAAGATTTACTTGTTTTGTTATCTACTTTTTACCTACATTTTCAAAAACTATGATATGTTTTGAAAACTAAAAAATTGTTTTTGTTTTTGGAATTTAGTTAAGAATTCAAATGCTTTCTTAGGGAAGACGAAAATCATTGTAGATAAATTGAGAGAAAATAAGTTTAATTTTAAAAAATTAAAGACCACAAATCAAATAGTTATACAACGGGATCTAAGATTTTGAGCCTACATTTAACGGTGAAGAACGTGTTTGTAGCGGTTTCATTGAATGATTCTGGGATATAGGAGGGGGTAAAAGAGACGGCAGGGATTGTTGACAGTAAGGGAAAAGACTGCAATTTGGGCAACAGAACCTTAAAAAATAAGAGCCATATGGAGTAATGTAATTGGGCACAAGTCTAACTTGAAATCTGAGTTAATAAAGGTCATAATCTTTTGTGTGTTTTTGCTTCTCTGCTGGATTTTTTCCTTCTTTAGTACACATTTCCTCTTCTCACTCATGGCTACATATATACATATATTTAGTATTCTCATACCATTTTTTGTTTTTTTCACTGTTTTTTGTTTGTTAATATAGAGACCAAACTATATTTTATATTCATTTTGGGATCCAATTCATTTCTTTTCCCTTTTTGGGGTTTGAACTTTCATTTAGTTTTTTTTTTTTCTTTTTCAATTATTGACTTTTATGTTAAACATGTTTGATATTGCCAACTTGAGATTGAAATACTATATACCTAAATCAACTGTGTTTGAAAATAATTTGCCCAACTTGAATTAGTAGTGAATGTATTTAAATTTCTCTTTAAAGTTAGAGATTTGATTCCCACATTGGCGTTTAGAAAGCTCACATAATTGCATCTTTTCTCGAAAGAAGAAAAACCACAACCTTGTTTGAACCGAAAAGAAATTAAAGTGTTTGAAGTCAAGAAATTTTAATTGTATAGGTCCCGTTTGATAAACATTTGGTTTTTAAAAATTATGTCTAGAGATACTATTATCACCTAAAGATTTACTTGTTTTGTTATCTACATTCCTATGTTTCAAAAAACCAAGCCATATTTTGAAAACTAAAAAAATATATTTGTCAAAAACTTGTTTTTGTTTTTAAAATTTAACGAAAAATTCAAATGCTTCCTTAAGAGAAATGAAAACTATTGTAAAGATAAATCAAATTGTTATCTAAAGATGTCGTAGATATGAGATTGAGTGGGGTTGTTGAAAGAAACATTAGAGTTATTTGGCAAAAAACTAGAGTCCAAGTATACTATTTAATAGCTCCATTGAATTTATTCTATATTTGGACATAAAAGTGCAACCCTACTATCATATCTAGGTTTTAACATGTGCATACTTCCCCACACACCTTTATATATATATGTGTATATATATCCAAAGCCTAAACTCTATACATTATCATCTCCTCATTTTGTGGTTAACACTCAATAATTTTTCCCTCTCTCAAAAAAAAAAATGGAGAGCAATAGTTTGAAGATCAACAACCCACAAGAAGATCAGCTTAGAATTACAAATAAAGCCAACAACAACAACATGAAGCCACAACCTAAAGCTAAAGCCTCATGCAAACACAACAACACAAGAGGAGATCATCGAGAAGAAGAAGAAGACATTATTGGATTTTCATGGCCTTCTTCAAGAGCTTATACATGTGGCTTTTGCAAAAGGCAATTTCGATCGGCACAAGCTCTTGGTGGCCACATGAATGTTCATCGAAGAGACCGAGCGAAGCTTAGAAGATCTCCTCCATTGGATTCAACTCATCATGATCATTTTCATGGATCTTCATCTCAACCCATTAAGTTTCTCAAAATGTATGATTTCTCAAGCTTTAATGGTGAAGAAGAATCAGAGAGTGAGTGTAAGATTTGGAAGAAGGTTAAGAAGTTTGTGAAGAAGGAGACTGATTTTCTTGGTAGTTCCAATGAGATAGATTTGGAACTTAGATTAGGGTTTTAGGTAACTTTTGGACTCTTAACTATATATGGAGTTCATTTCCCATAAATGAGTTTTTGCTTAATTTTGTTGTAATGTTATGGTTTTAATTTGTTTAAGTTTTTTTTTTTCATAAAATATATGAATGTTCTAATTATATATTAGTGGTGGTAATTAATATAGAATAAAATACGTTTAATCATGTAAATATAGGTGGCGGCGTGGCGCACAATTTTTATATTTTGGCTATATATTACGGCTAACAAAGAATATTATGGTAGCATACATGTACACTAAATTGAAAAAAAAGTTAAAAAGAACTAGATTTCATTTGTACTAGTTTGGTAAATCAATTTTAACTCTGAGTTTCATTTAGTAAGTCTTTTTTTTTATGGTGATTTCATAAGTTTAAAATTATAAACTTGATTAGGGGGTGAAATTAATTATGATTCGAAACTAATTATAATTGATTATCTATTGAATCAAGTGCTAAATCATATAAAATTCAATGAAGAAAGCTCTCAAAAGTAATCAAGTCGTATAAAGGCCTCAAATCCAAACACTAGTCAGATTTGATAATCATTTAATTTTGATTTTTGGATTTTGACATTTATACCTATTTCCTTACAATTTTTTTTCTATGTTCACATTTTTTAAAAAAATGAATTCTTAGTCAAATTCTAAAAAAAAAATATTTTTAAAAACTTAGCTTGAGTTTTGAAAACATTTTTGAGAAAGTACATACTTTTTAGGATTTAATTTTAAAAAATGGAAAATAAAAAAATTAATTGATTATCAAACGATACCTAAAATACTTTAAGTTTGAATTGAAGTGCTTTCTTTTGACTCTCTCCCTTTGTATGTTTCTTACCTATTTTCTTAATGAAGTATCTTTTATTTTTTTAAAAAATTTAAGTTTAGCTTCAAGACAAAATATCCAAACTCGACCAAAAAGCATTCAATATGAATTTTTTCATTAGTTCAACAACATTTAGGGGATGACGAATTTATGACTAAGATAAATTCATATAGTTCATGTCAGTTGAGTATGTTCTTGTTGATCATTCAACGTGGATTAAAATAACGCGTTTTAACTTATATAGAAAGTATTATTTAATTTTCACCCATTATTCATTAATTAAAAGTTATTAATAGTATAGAAAGTTTAAGATTAAAATAAGATAAGAGTATCTATATATATATATATATCAAAGCAATTTTTGCCTGAACAAGTACATAGGGTTTCAATTTGACGCCATAATGAATTCCCGTTTCTGTTAATTGTAATGCATATGAATATGATTATCTTATCAGTGACTGCGACAGGGCATTGGCGATTGAATATGACAAGAGAACTGCGTCATATTGGCTCTGTTTCCTTAACCAAAATTTGATGTTTTTGCATGTTCCCAACGATGTTGGGTTTCAATTAGACATGATTCCTTTCCCTTTTTCGATTTATGGCTTCTTTTTTATTTTTTTATTTCCCCTCAAATTTAAAGCATCTCAATATGACACCATCTTTTTTCTTTTTTCTTCTTTCTTCATAAACACTAAAACTACCTTAGTTAAAACCCCTCTCCCTCTTCACATCCAAATTCATTTCAAACCCTCTATTTCCTCTCTCACTTTTGGCTTTAAATTTAGCTATGTTGTTTTTCCCCCCTTTTAAAAATGGAATATTTGGCTCGTTGGTTCGATTCAAGATTTTGTTGAATCTATATTTGATTGTTAACGAGAACATGTGAGAATTGGAGTGACTTGTGTTTGATTTGTAGGCATGGCGCATGACACGTAAAAGTCAATATTTACTATGATATGTAGAGAGAAGAAATGACCGTTTGGAGTATTTGAGCTTTGGGATTTTAAAGAGACTTAATATTATATGATGTAGACATTTTTTTTATTCATCAAATTAGCAAGGATTGATGTAGATTTGAACTTTTAACTTTTATTGAGGGTAAATAATATCTTAATCATTTGAGTTACGATGAGTTCATTAGTAAAGTAGTCGTTTTTAAATATGATATAAAAGATGAATCCAAAGTTTAGGGTATTTGAGCTTTAGAATTATACATACCCAATCAAATGGAGAAAAATCATGTTGTTTCAGTTCGAGAAGTCCAAAGATATTTGTAGCGAACAGATTATTTGATGAAAACTATTATATTGCCAAGTTGTTTTTCTTTTTTGGGAGTTTTATATTGTCTCAATTGTTGTAAAACCATAAAGATGGAAGACATTGACGTATGTTATTCAATAAATTAGCAGGTAATTAATGTAGCTTAAATTGCAATTTTTATTTTAATCTTGAAAAGTCACCTGTAAATATACATGTACAATCAGCAAAATGACAAAATGAAGAAAATTTATTGCATTCAAGAGTTGTTTATTGAAGCTGCTGGCAGCTAATTAAGGTTTGCTGATGGTGAATTTGTCTTTTATCATGTTTTTTGTGATTCTGAGAATAGATTTTCGAACCACATTGTTTTTTTTTTCTCAGATCATGAGTATTGGAAATATATTTAACCAAAATTTATAAATTTGTGAGAGAATCAACTTCATTTTTACACAGACTTCTACAAAATTGTTTACTTTAGAAAACAATTTTTCAAACAGCTCCCGTGAGTACTTTGACTACACCATTTTTTTTTTTTTTTGAGTACATCAAAATCGCATGGGAATTCGAACCCACGACTCTCTGGTGCACAAAGTCATCATAATTAATGCCAAATTGAAATTATCTTATTGTTGGCACTGACTACACCACTCTTAGGAAGTAGGAACAAGAGTAATATACGTTTCGTCTCTAAGTTTTTAAAACTAACATATTTTTTATGCTTGAAATTTAAATTTCGTTTTTATTTGGTCGATTTCAAAAAGTAGTATATTTTATATCACCAAATTTTGAATTTACTTTCTAATTAGTGTATGAAGTTTGGAATTGATTTATAAGTCTTGAAGTTGGAAAGTAGTTTCTAATTAATTTTCTAATCATGAAATATATATATATATATATATATATAATTCATTTAAAAAAACATATCTTCAAAGTTTAATGAGCAAATGTTAACTACTACATTGTTATTTTGTTACGTCAATTAATGTCAATCTTACTAGCTCGAGACTATTTAAAATTCAATTTCAAAATCTAGGGACTAATTAATCAAGTTCAAACTTTAGAGACCCAAATTGTCACTTTTGAAGCCTCAATGACTAAAAGTATTAAGCCATCTTTGATAACTATTTAGTTTTTTATTTTTAATTTTTAAAAATTAAGTTTGTTTTCTCCAAATTTCTCTACCCGAGTTTCACCTTTATTAAGAAAATACATAATTTGAATTTTTAGCTAAATTCTAAAAACAAAAATAAGTTTTTAAAAACTATTTTTTAGTTTTCAAAAACCACATAGCTTAGTTTTTGAAAACATATGTAAAAAATAGATAGCAAAGTAAGGAAACTCACTGAGAGAAATAACATTTATAAGCTTAATATTAAAAAATAATAAAAAACTAAATAGTTATCAAAGGGACTCACTTTTGAAAACTCAACGACCACATAGAAATTAAGTTCAAATTTCAATACAAGTGTATTTTTTACCTTAAAAAAAGTATTGATAAAAAAAAAAAAAAAAGAAACAAATAACAAGAGTGTATCCATTTGTCAAAGAAATATATAACTAATGAAATGTCCCTTTGTTGTTGGAGGTTTTTTGCATGGACATGGGAGAATGGGGCAATCTCCTTCACATTTTAGAAAGACTTTTGACTTTGTCAATTACATGATTAATTGATTAAGATATAAACCCTAAACAACTACTACACAACAACGCCACTTTAAAAAGTGCAGCTGTTATACTCAACCTTAAAAAACAAGAACAAAAAGGTAACATATAGTTAACTACTACACATTGACATTAATTTTTAAAAATTATTATAAAAAAAAACATAGAGATATAAATTAGACTAAATGTATATTTTAGCTCCTAATGTATGAATCTTTTTTAATTTAGTTTTTATTGTATAAAAAATTTCAGTTGTCTCTTCATAACAATTTTCAATTATACAATTTCTGTTAGTGAATTTTAAAATTGGTTGATGATAAACTTATACATGACACTTAGGGGTTTGGCCCTTGAATTGAGTTGAATTGGGTTGTTTGGCCCATGGATAAACTAATTAAACTCAGCTCTATCAACTTACAATAGTGTTAGGATATTAACTTTATCAACTTATACAACAACTTTATTAACATATTTTATCACTGCTTCTCCAACAACCAGCAACCATTGTCGGTGATCGACAACTACCTCCGACGACCATATCCGACGATCAAAAATCACCTCCAACGATTATCTCCAGCGATCTGTGACCATCTTCAACGACCACCTCCGACGATCGATAACCACTTCCGACGACCACTTAATGGTCAATGTATTTATTAAAAAAAAATGACCCCATTAGTAATTAAAAAAAGTCATAAATAAGTTCCTCATTTGTAAGTTTCAAAGAAGTTCAATGTGTACCACAAAGATGTGATTTCTATAAATTGAAAGAAGTCTTTGTTATGAAAAATAAATTGAAAAAAGTTTAATGTATAGAAAAAAAAGGAAATAATGTTACATTGCCTTAGTTTGAAAAAAATCAATTTCTAAAAAAAAAGAAAGATAAAGAATAATGTTTTTTTTTTTAAAAAAAAGATCAATGTTGAAATATCTATATTTTTTGTAGTGGGCATTTGGATTCAATGCTGAATATAAGAAAAAATATGTTTCTAAATGAATGAATGGAAAAATAAAAATAAAAGGAAACAAAAATCAGTCTACTCCAAGGTTAAGAAAAACTGCATCAGATATCATGACAACTCAACTCAATACCCAAAACACGTACAGATTTTCTGATTCAACTCAACCCATTTTTGCATCCAAAATACAAACTTTTAATTTGAACTCATAAACCAACTCTCCCATCAACTGAACTATAGTCTACGCACCAAACACCCCTATTTGTGAATTGATATAAATTGAGAACACGAATTTGGACTACTTGAAAGTGAAGAAAATTTCTAATTTTTTAAAGAAATTAATAGAATTTTCAACTTTTTTTTTAAGAAATCCTACTTTCTCCTTTAAATATCACGTCTGAGTCCATGGGTCAATTTGAACATTCATCAATAAAAAATAATTAAAAAATAATGTTTAAACAAAAGGAACTTAGTTGGAAATTTAAACAAAAGACTTAAATTGAGAAAATACCAAAGGTAACCAAAAAAAAAAAAACACAAACATACAAATAGAAAGTAAAAGATATAATAATATTAAACCTAAGATATGATTAAATATATAATCAACGTGTGGGATGATTTTCACACTTATTAATATACAAATACATGGGAAAAAAAAACCATTGTTTTAAATGGTGGATTAGAATCAATAATTAGTATTTGTATTAGAGAGGGAAAGATTCATAAACTCATCCAAATGACAAAGCCGAAAGCAACTTGAGCAGTTGAAATTCACACAACAACACCACATGTCATTTAGAGACAGAGATCAAAGAAATTAAAGCCGGCAACTACAAAACTTCTAAGAGCAAAGAACCAAAATAGTCTTCTCTATTATTTCATAATATTTCATGATATTTTTCCATTTCTTCAACCAAAACCCTATTCTTACCTCACCCTCGTGAACCGAGCATGAAAATTAGCACAAGACTCGACAAGGTAATTATCAAAGAAATGATAGAGAATTCAAAACAAGACCTCTTATTTGCATATAGCGTTGCTACTAATCAATTCAAAAACTTATAAATCGTTAGTTCATAATATATTTAATTTTTTATTCAAGTTCTTAATTTAATTGTGCTTATATAATATTCTATCTTCGCAACTTCCCTTTTCCTTCTCCTTCTTCATAAAACCCTAATTTCCTTTCGTTTTCGTCTCTCTTGTCAGACTCTTTTCTGGTTAAAATCCTCAACAATCCCATATCCAATATTATTATAGTTCCTCAAACAAAAGTCTCACCTCTTCTTTATGGATTCAGAAAAACTAGGAAGCAATTCAGAGAGTTTGAGTGAAGAACAATCTGATCGATCACCTGACCTAGTAAAGGAAGACGATTCAGATTCTTTCGCCAATAAACGTTCTTATGGGTGCATATTTTGCAAGCGCGGATTCACCAACGCTCAGGCTCTTGGAGGCCACATGAATATCCATAGAAAAGATCGAGGCAATAAAGCTAAACAAATCACCTCTTTTTCTTCTTCTTCTTCTTCTCTTCAAAGCAAGGAAATTGACCAATCCACTTTCACCAACACACCCTATTTTGAGCCACTTTTGGTTAGGTCTCAGGTGAATTATCGAGCATCGGCTTCGAACCCACATGGTTATAACTTCCAAGAACTTGGCGATTTGAATATGAACCTTTGGGGTTCAGATTTGAGCCTAAAAATTGGACCAACAAAGGGGAGAAGTGGAGTTTGGAGTGGCGAGGGAGTGGATTTGGAGCTTCGACTTGGCCATGATCCGTAAATCTTTATTAATTCCATTGAATTTCATTACTTTGAGTGTACTAAATATGCTCTTAGGCTATTGATTTTCTTTAATCTTTATGAATACAAAGCTGACTTTTGTGTTTTTTTTTTCTTGAGGAAATTAGGGTATTGGAGCTCCATTAATTTGAATTAATCATGTTTTAGTTAAGTAAAAGGTTATGATATAGATTATCTTTCATTGCTTTAGGTGTTCTTTGTATTTTTTTTTAGTTTTTTTTTTTTTTTTTTTTTTTGCTAATAATAGCCTAACTAATAAAGGTTATCTTTTAGGTGTTCTTTGTATTGCATAATTTGGTTATTCTAATTAAAGATTAGATGGGGCAACGAATCTATAAATTAAAGTTCTCTTTCCTTGCATTGCCTTTTAAACAGATCTATAATTTAATGATAAAGAGAAATGGTGATATATAGCTAGGAAAAAAGAAAAAAAGAAAAAAGAAAAAAAGAAAAAAAGAAAATTGCATTTGCTTATGTAGAGATGCTTCATTCTATAAGGAGATGTTTAACTCACATTTCAGTAAGGATATGGATTTGTATATAGCGTAGAGTTTGGTAATTGGTGTTTTGATTATGTGGGAAAATTGGTTGATGGATTTTTTTGAATAATATGTATGCATAATTTATGTTTAGTTCATTTTTTTTTAATAATATGTATGCATAATTTAGGTTTAGTTCATGAGTTTTTTTTTTTTTTTTAATAGTGTTGAGGTGATTCAAATCTATTATATGTTAGTTACTCTTGAGTCATGCTCATTTAATTAGCATTTAGATCGTGAATTTATGATTAGTAAAATGTACTTGGTGTGACTCGTGGTTCGTGGAACATTAATTTTTTTTTTCATTAGTATGGTATGTGTTAAACATTATATTACATTTTTCGTACTCACAATTTCAAGCTATACAAAATCATCATGTGAATTAAAATGATTTTGTCAATCTTCCAACATTATCAAGAAAATAGTGATTGTATGGTTTTGTCACTTTTTCATCTCTCACAACTTTCATATTGTAATTCTTTTATTTCGCACCAATATTTTGTTTAGTTGTTCTACCATTTATTCAATTATTGTCATGCCATAGCATGAAAATTAAATCAAAACTTATAAAATGAAAGATAGTTCAAATTGTGCTCTTCTCCAATATGAGATAGAATATTTATTATAAAAATTCATGTAAACGAGATGTCGAGACCTCAATTTGATATAAATAGAAATAGAAATATCAATAAAATGTGGATGGTTATTTCTAAAAAAATATTTCAAACAAAAAATTAAAAATATAATTAAATTATTAAATAAATAATTTATTTCTTAAAATAAATTAAAATTATTATTGATATTATATCTTTAGATTAGTTACTTTTTGTTGTTATTTTGTGTAGTTTTTTAGATTTTTTACAATATAATGAAATGTGGATTCCGTTATCATGTCAATGTCGAAAATCCATGTACATGTGAAAATATCAATTGAAAATTTCTGTCAATAAAAATTTAGGGGAAAATACTTTTTTGGTCCCTCAATTTGCAGGTCAGTTTCTATTGAGTCTATGAGTTTCAAAATCGAATAATCAAGTCCCTTAATTTGGTAAAATAGTTCAATTGAGTCCCTGAACATTAAACACCGTTAAATTTTTAACGACGTGACAGGTTTTAATATTAAAATAATAATTTTTAAATAGAAATTATTATTATTATAAAATCATAAAAATAATAAATTAGAAAAAAAAAACAACTTCTCTCTCCTTCCCTTCCCCCTTCTCCCTTTAGTCGTGTTCTTCTTCTCATTGGTTTATTCTCTCTCCAGCTTGTCGCTCACGAAGATCCACAAATTGTACAAAAAGACCATCGCAAACCAGTACCCATTGCACCCCTCTCTTCTCTGTGAATCTCCGACCACTAGCCACTACTTCGTCGGTCCTGCTGGTTGTATCTCCGGAGCAAGTCGCGCCTCTGGTAAGTTGTCGTGGGGTTCGTCTTCTTCGGTTCCTTTTTTCGTGTTGAAGTTCCGTCGACACCAAGTTGCTGCCAACCTCCACGCCGGTCGCCGACTGCCATAGGACCCCCAAATGCTATTCAGTGCTAGTCGCCTACCCCTTACCGCCAGATCTAAAACCCCATCGGAGCTACGCCGAACGACAACCGACCACCCAGATATGCAACAAAAACACATAAAACGTGTGTGTTCCGACCTGCTACTGTGCACCTAATCCATGGGCATTGATATCTTCAGAAATTTTTTCAGCCAAAACTCAGAAAGAAAAGAGAGATGAGGAAGAGAGGAGGAGGAGAACGGGAAGGGAGTCGACGATGAAGAGGGAAGGGAAAGGGGAAGGGAAGGAGAGAGAAATTCTTTTAATTTTGTTTGATTTATTAATTTATTATAATAATATTTTTTATTTAAAAATCATTATTTTAATATTAAAACCTGCCACTCAGCAATCTGTTAAAGATTTAACGGTAGTTAATGTTGAGAGACTCAATTGAACTATTTAACCAAATTAAGAGACTTGATTGTTCGATTTTGAAACTCAGGGACTCAATAAAAATTGACCTGCAAATTGAGGGACCAAAAATGTATTTTTCCCAAAAATTTAATACACAAGGTTGAAATAGAAATTTCGACCCATCATAAATTGTCATGTCATTATTTAAAATTAATGTCAAAATTATTTGTTTAATTAGAGACGACAAATCCAGTATATCACCTGTCTTTCTTATAACCATCCGATCATACTAATGAGTCTGAACTAATCCAACAATATAGTCAAACCCAAGATCAAATGATAGTTAGGCCTAAAGCCCAATTTAGTTTAAGTTAATCTCATTAAGCTAATTGGGCCTTGAACCCAAATTTTGTCCAAACAAATCCAAGTCCAAAGGATCACTCAAAAGCAATCAAGCTCAAGTCCACAAGAGCATTGAGAAAACTCTAGAAATAGAAGACTGAAAGAAAACTAGAATTAACTCTTCCTAAAAATTAAACTTAAATTTTTCTAAAGATTGAAGACCTGAACATTGAAGTCAATTTAAATCTTCCTGAACAACTTAAATCTTTCTCAAGACTGAAAGATCTTGAATCCTTCAAAGATAAGACTTCAAAGATTAAAACTTTCTTTAATTTGTGAGGGAAAGAAAAAAAAAAAAACTATATGATAGAGATTATATTCCACCATACTTATACAAGTTAACACAAGATCGAAATTTTATTCTATGAATTAAAATTTTCCAAAAATCTCATATGAATACATGTATAACATGTTGTATATAATTTTTCATCTCAACACAATTCAATTAATGGTTAATCTTAATGAGCCAGCATAATCATAGTTCAACTGACGTAAAACACATCTCGACTAAGAGGTCAGAGGTTCAAATCTTTCCACTTTAGATATGTTTCATTCATATATATATATATATATAAGAAATAAAACTCATCTTAATGGTCTAGCACTCCAGTTTTATACTTTGGTGGGCCTTACATTTAAAGATTAAGACCCGTTTGATAACCATTAGATTTTTTGTTTTTAAAAATTAATCCTATACTACTTTCACACTTTGGGTTTCTATGAAATTATTAAGGGTGGATTTGACCTACTTTCTGATTTTAATGCCTATACCACTTTGAAGAGGCTTGAACACACGACCTCCTAAAACGACTTGCTCTGATACTATCTTAAATCACCAATTAAACTAAAAACTTAAGTTGAGAGTTAGGGGTAAATTTAATTATATCAAGATAGTCTAACAATAATATTAACCATTAACAAAAAAGGACAGTCATATCAATATTGAGTTCTCATCTCGATTTAAGAGTACAATTGTACAATCAAACCCTCAAATTATAGAATTGTTACAATTTAACCAAAATGTTTTTAAACTCTATAAAATTTGAAAACAGTATAATATTAACCATTAACAAAAAAAACAGTTATATCAATATTGAATTGTCATCTTGATTTAAAAAAACCGAAGGTTGATATAAATAACTTAGATTTGACTATAACAATCTCATAGTTCGAAGATTTATCTAGAACAACACTTAAAAAGACTTAATTGCACTATTTTGTGCATTTTGTAATCTTTAAGGGTATTTTGCAACAATTTCACATAAATTAAAGGTGGTTTTTTCAACTTTTCTTAATGTTTATCCTTGAGGCAACAATATAATATAAATACTTTGTTATTACTCTTTTAATTTTGTTCTACATAATATATAAAAGAAAAAAGACTTAATTATTAAACAAAGCACCAGTGGTCTAGTGGTAGAATAGTACCCTGCCACGGTACAGACCCGGGTTCGATTCCCGGCTGGTGCAATTGTTTTTAATCAATATTATTACCTCCGTTACCGGTGGGCCAAAGTAGAAGGGAAACCATTTCCATGACACGTGTCGGTTGATAAAGCCGACAACTGAAGTTCGATTTGATTTCTCCACGTCCGATGTGGGTCCCATTGGTGGGTCTTCTTCGTCTCTTCAATAAGCGGCGCCGAACATGGTTTTATACTACTGCGTAATACTAGAAAATTTTCTAATTATAAGTTTTAAATTTTTTGTTTGGTCCTTGAATGTTTAAGATTATATCTAATATATCTCTGTAGTTTTTAAAAGTTGTAAATTGATAAATTTTTAATATGTTGTTTAACTTTTACTGTTTTGTCTCTTTGGACTATATGCTTTAAAAGATTATTTCTAGTAGATTCTTAAACTTTTGAACTTATTTTTAAGAAAGTTTAAGTATTGATTGGTGTAAGCATTAAATTACTTAATATAATGATGCTAATCATGCCAATTATTTGACATAAAATTGAAAATTCAAAAACTTATTATAAACTTTCTAATACAACGAGTCTAGATATAACCTTAAGTTCCAGAGTCATTTATAAATATTTTGAAGTGTATAAAAACTTATTAGACACAACACAATACTAAAAGTTTATAACTTAATATAATTTAACTAAAAGTTCGTATACATAGTCACTTAATTGTATGACACTTCTAAAAAGTTACAAAATAACTAAATTTAATCTCATCTACCCTAATACTTCTACATATCTACATATCTCATCTATCTAACCAACATTAAATATATATATATATAATAAACAACAATTTGAAGTATGAAAGAGTACTCGATGACTCCGGCAATATATTGATTTATAGATTACCGATCGACTTATAGATTACGATATCTCTTTTGACAATGATCTAAGGGTTTAGAATTAAAGAGAAAATTTGATTAATTAGATTGCACTTAGGGACACGAAGTCACATTCTAGGGTTTAAATTAACCAATAATGTTAGCTCTTTCCTTTATCTTGTTCCATCAAGTTGGCTTTTTACTTGAGGAAAGGTTTGGTTAAGATGGTGTCCCATCAATGGCCAAAAGTCCTTTCTTTTTCCCACTTGATAATGAAATGAGTTAATTAAATTAAAGAGGTAAATTGTGAGTGGTACTTTCAATAATAAAAATGCGAATGGGGGTTGGGTTTGATGGATTCTCTTTTCCAACTTTATCAATCATTCAAAGGGGAAATTAATGGCTTTCTCATACACCCAAAAAAAAAAAAAAAAAAAAAGAATCCAAAAACACAAAACTGTGGATTTTTAGAGTGATTAAACATCGATGAAGTCCAATTTAATTATTATACCCAACGAATAATTCATAATGGCTTTTACATCAATCTTATTGTTTTATGCTAATAATACATATATATATATATATATATATATATATAGGGCCCTCTTTCCATTTATGCCTTCAACCAAAAATAATAGTGAAAGTTAGAATTTTACTTATAATGTTGAATTGATGCGAAATATATATCATCTTTATTCTCCTTATTCTATATCAAACCCAACCCTCCAATATGTGACCTTGTAAAAGGTTTAGTTACCAATTTAGTTTTTAAGAAAATGTTGGATAACCCTTGATTTTTTATTTTTAGTTTTTGAAAATTGTACTCCTTTTTTTCATCATTTATCTACAATGTATTTCATCTATCCTAAGATGACATTTGAATTTCTAGTCGAATTCTAAAACCAAAAACAAGTTTTTGAAAACTACTTTATTTTAGTTTTTAAAATTTAGTTTGGTTTTTGAAAATATAGGTAAAAAATAGATAACAATACAAACAAATTCATAGGTGAAAGTAGTATTTATGAGCTTTAATTTTTAAAAAACAAAAATCAAAAGTCTAATAGTTATCCAATAGAGTCTAAACTTTTATATTTGTGATTGATAAGTTTTTGAAATTTAGAAAGTGTTGAATAATATGTCAATTTTGTGTTTAATAAATTCTTAAACTTTAAAATTAGTATCTAATTGAGTGTCTACACTTTTGATTTTGTGTCTAATAGATTTATGACATATTTGAAATTTTAAAAAATTAACTTATTTATTAGACGTAAAATCGATTTTCTTTTAATCTAATAGAACCCTAAATTTTTGGTTTTTATCGAATAAATCCATTAATTTTAAAAAATATCAAATAGGATTGGCACAAATCTATAATTAGACACAAAATTAAAAGTTTAAGGATTTTTTAGATAATTTTTAAAGTTTAAATACCTACATAAAATTGAAAGTTTATAGAGATCTTTTAGACACTTTTCAAAGTTCAAAAACCAAAATAATACAAATTTAAAGTTTCATGGACTAAACTTATAGTTTAACCTCTTTTAACATATATATGTTGTGTCTTCACCCCATGATTCTTTCAAAAAAATAAAATCTCAAGAGGCTATACAACGCCAAGAGATATTTTAAGGTAAACATATTTTATTCAGTACTTATTTTTTTCTTTGATCAGTTTAACATGTGAGAATGTGAGAGTGATAGTTCAAACATCTAATTTTTTTTGTTAAATGAGTACATATAAAATTAGTTGAAATGATCTTTCAAATCGATGAACCAGAAATGTGTTAATTTTGCACAGTTTAAGAAACCTCAATTATTATTTTATATGGAGATGAAGTCATCTACCTATTTTCGTAAAAGTATGTGGGGCCTTTTTTTTTTTTTTTCTTTTGCTTGTGTTTTTTACTCCTGTCATTTCGATGTCACAAGACACCTCAAATATGGGTCCAATCTACAACATGACTTTCAAATTGGGGGTCCTAATTTGTCTAATTTTGATGAAGAGGGACAAACAAAACCCTAACTTTTTTTTTTCTTTTTCCTTTTTTGAGTAAGACAAATGCCCAACTTGTCATTGAATTTTGAGAATATTTTATTAATTAACCTAATGAAATGCATTGCTCTAAGTTATACTTCTTTTCAACCCAACTAAATTTTTATTAGTAGGTAGTTTCAAAAAAGGTTGATTTTACATTCTTCAACTAGTAAATTTTAGTTGGTTAAATATAATAGATTAACAAGTCTCTCTTCTTACTTCATTTATAATTTTGCATAAAAAATGATCACCTAAAAACTGCATGTGATATTAATGGTGATTATAAATATATTCAATGACAATAATTGCAATTTTTTTTGTCCACTTTCACAAGTTAATAGTTTATTTCAATTATTAGTGTTAATCTTTTGTAGTTTAGTTTGAAGGCACTTTCAAGCAACTTGAAGAAAGAATATGTCAAATTTTCAAAAGTAATTAATAATGGAGGGCTGCAACTAGAGGAGAAGAGACATCCCTCCATTTTTTTTAACGTCATTTATATGTATATGCTGATTTTATCCCATATTAATTATTTTTTGTTTGCAGATATATGATGGAAAAGCTGAAATAATTAATTGATGCATTTTGGTCAAATAAATATGTATTTTCAAATGTACTCGATAGTTTGAAATTTAGTGTAATGCAAATCAAACTGAGATACTATATTTAATTTAGTATAGTCCAAATCAAATTCAAATATAATATTAAACAGACTAAATTATGAATTTTTTTAAAAAACCTAAACTTTATTATTGGTTTGAAAAATACTCATATTCTTTTAAAAATTGTAATGTTATTCTTACGTCTTAACATTTCACAAACATTTCAAAACTAACTTTAGAGTAGAAATTGGTTAGAATATTAAATGAAAAATTAACGTAATAGTGACTTGAAATGATGTGGTAGTGACTAGAATCCTTATCTGGATTAAATCCAAAAAGACGACGTTGAGACACATCGACTTTTCGTTCAGTATTCTAATAGTTTTTTTACTACAAGAATCCGTAATATTTTATAATATTTATGAAATTAAAGGTAACCTTGCAACTTTTTAAAAAGAAAAAGAAAAAGGTACGACATGGATAATTTTTTAAATAAAGGATAAAATTTAGGAGTCACACTTGGATAATATTTTTTAAAAAAAATTGACAAAAACATGATTAAATATATGTTTTTTAAAGAATAATTAAATATATGTTATTGTGAGAAGTTTCTATAAAATATTTGCAGACAAGGGTAAAAGAAATGTTTAGACGGCGAAAAAGGTGAAACAAGTGGATGGGGATAAAGCAAATTTCAGTTGCGCTTCTCTCTCTCTCCCCCAATTAAAATCCTTTCTGAAAAATGGCAAAAAACAAAAAAAAAAAAATCGAAGAATTAAGGGTGCATTCCTTAGATCTGAAAATAAAAATTTCATAGCAGGAGTGGATAGAAAATCTAACGGTAAAATACATTTTTGGTCACTCATTTTTGCGTTTAGTTTCCTTTTAGTCTCTGAATTTTCAAAATTAATAAATTTACTCGTTTGCATTTGGTAGCACCTTTGGTCTTTCTTTCAACTTTTCCGTTAATTTCTAATGGAAAATCTGACACATTTTTTTATTAAAAATAATATATTTTTCTTTTTTTAATTATTAAAAATATTTTTAATTTATTTTTTTCTTTTTCTCTCTCTCCTTTCTCCCTTCTCCCTTCTCCCTCTTTCCTCTTCTTTCTTCTTCCTCTTCTTCTCTGTTTAACAACCCCCTTCAATCCCAACAAAAATTAGATTTTCATATTTACATATATGAATTTAATCAGATTTATGAATCTAAACAAAATTTCAGATATCAATAAACTCATCGAAACTCATAAAGTTCGAATCCTCAGAGTTATCTCAATCTGTAGTATTAGAAACGAGATGACAAAAGAAAACAGAGAACACTCAATCAATCTCCATCTGCATTTGCTCACAGAAATAAGCCCTAAACCAAGAGTATATCTCTACAATTCTCCCTCTACGATCCCCCCACTGAAATCGTCCTGTAGGAGATTCCAAGCGGCGAGCGAGAGATTGGTTGATTCAGGTCTCGGAAGGTGGCCACCGACAGTATGATATCTGGTTGTCCTGGTCGCCAATCGATGATCGTCTCTGATTCCTCCTTGATCTTCTTGATTTGGCTATGAATGGAAAATCGAGTTCTGATCTTTTCCATCGTCTCTCTGTTCTCACGATTGCTCTGCTTCCAATCCTCCGTTTCAGAAGAACAAAAAAAACCTAAATCGAAGAGGCGTTCTGAATAATCTATACCTGAACCCTGTCACTACGCAGGTGAGGAGGCTATGGACCAGACATACGCCAGCCTCAGCGGAATCCACCAAAACCACCATGTGCGACGACTCCAACAATGACGAAGAAGAAGAAGAAGCAGTTACAAGAACTGATTCGGACTCAGATGTCTCTAGTCGCTTTCTGGTGTTAGTGGAATCGATTAGAGGAAAAACAACAACACTTAAAATTGCTCGGAGAACATACTAAGAGTCGTCGGTAAAGACGACGATGGAGGAGGAAGTTGATTCGGTAATGGAGAGAACAGGGTCGTCGATTTTGAAGGGGGTTGTTGAACAGAGAATAAGATGAAGAAAAAAGAAGAGGAAAGATGGAGAAGGGAGAAGGAAGAGAGAGAAAAAAAATAAAAATGTTTTTAATAAAATAATATTTTTTATAATTAAAAAATAAAAATATATTATTTTTAATTAAAATGTATCAGATCAACTTTCCGTTAGAAATTAACGAAAAAGTTGACAGAAGGACAAAAGGTACTACCAAATGCAAACCTAAGGGTAAATTTGTTGAGTTTGAAAACTCAAAAATCAAAAGGAAACCAAACACAAAACTGATGGACCAAAAATGTATTTTGTCCAAAATTTAAAAAGTTATTTAAAATATGTTTGATAATATATTTATATGTAATGCCCCAGGCCCAAATCTTGTGGACCTGACCACGTCACCATATTCATGTTTTGACCTCACTCATATGCTTCCTAGGAAAATTCATAGGAGGTCACTCAACATAGGATTGCTTCAAGCCAAACACACTTAATTTTAGAGTTCCTACAATTGAGTCACTGAAAAGGAAGATGCATCTTGTTGGTATAAGTAGTAATTATTAATTCTTTTAAGCCTTTCTCAACCATACTTTCATATCTTCGGGATTCCTCTCATTAGGTGTGGTCTCGATTCATTCATGTACTCCTCTTCTTCGGGCGTCACATTATAAATAATAAACATAATTATACTTCCCACCTAAATATAATTGAGTTAAATCTCAATTATTATAATTATTTATGCAATATATTTTGTATCATTATTATTTAAAAAAAAATAAAATGAGTTTATGGTAGTATATTTCTGAGTTTTTTAAATTTGGATAGGTTGAAAATACAAAAATATTTTTTTCAAAATTTTCACCATTTAGATCACAGTATCTAAAAGTGTTTTTTATTTGTTGCCAAATATTTAATTTTTTTTTAAAAAAGTACTTTTGACGCTCCAAAATCTGATAAGAAGTTAATCTAAACACAAATTTGAGCACGAAATTTGATACAACATATCGTATAATAAAGAAAAGCAAGTTAAGGGAATGCATTTTAAACTCTATATTTTAATACCAACGAGAACAAACCCTTCATGTTTTCACTTTCTTCTTCGACTGCTCGTGAGTTTGTTTTTTTGTTTCACCTAAAATGTATTATCAATCGGAATGGTTGTTCTTGCTTTATTATTATTTTTCAATTCAACATAGCACATGAAAGTAGATAGATTGAAATATGATCTTTTGATCAAAAGTATACGTAAATAAATCAATTAAAGCTATGCATTATCTATTACATTATCTTCTCTCTTTGTTCGACTGATGTAAAACTTTAGTTGTACTTCCAAAACTCGCTTACTCTTTAGTCGTCCACTTTCCTATACATTTCGTGTTTGATGTCTTTCAATAATCACCTCTAATTAGTCCAATCAATCTTCATAACAAAATTTAAGATATGTCAACTTTTAGAGATATAGACTAGGAAAATCGAAGGGTTTTTTTTTGTGTGTGAGAATATACGCATTATTAACCTCAAACCGAGAGTTCTGACGGTTGTTTGTTATTACATTTATCCAAACGAGAGTGATAGTATGGACGAACAAGTTTGTTGAAGCACCCAGTGTAACAGTCGGTTAATTCCTTTTTAGTTAAAAAAAAAAAAAGGAAACGACAAGAAGTCGGGGGCGAAGGACTCGCCACTCTCTCGCGCAGAACGGCCGGCGGCTCCCTCCCCCTTTTCTCCTTCCTCTCTCTCGTTCTCCCTTCCTCTTCTTCTTCCCTCTCCCTCTCCGAAGTTCTCTCTCGCCGTCCCTCTCCCTCTCCTCTCCCGCCATCCCTCTCTCTCTCATCCTCTCCCGCCGTCTCTCTCCCTCTCTCTCACGGTTCTCTCTCCTCGCCTCGTGTTCTCGCCGCGCCCACGAGCGACGACGTGTCAGCCGAAAGCGCCGCAACGCCAGCATGATCAAGCCGCACGGCGTGCCTGCACTGAGACCCACACCTTCTTCTGACCGGTTCAGGCCATTTTAGGTCGGTTTTCGACGAACGGAGTCCGGTTCTGGATAGATCGGGCCGCGAGGATTCCAGATCTGTTGCCCACGCGCCATCGCCGTCAAGTACACGCGCCGCCGTCCACCGGTCCACGCGCCGTCGTCTGCCGTCCACCGCGCGCCGCGCCAGAGAGCCGCGACCGTCCCCATCCGTCCGGTCGCCTCGGTTTGTTCCTTAGTCCGTTTTGACACTTCGTGGGTGAGTTTCGCTCCTCTCTTTTAGTTTCTGTGTTAGGTTCGTTGCGTCGTGTTCGGTTTATTGATTCTTGTCGTGATTGCTCTTCGTTAGGGATTAATTGAAAGTAGAAGAACGTTTGGTGCACGCCGCTTTACCCAAGCCTCCGTCGCGCTTGGACTTTCTCGTAAGTAGTCTTTGGATTGAATTACCCCAAGTGTAGGCTTGGGGCGTCGTTGCATGCTATACTATTTCGAACCGAATGTTTTAGAACGTGTAGCGTCTTCGGACTTGTAGTAGCATGCTAGGTTGTGGTAGTCGATGATTTGGTTCTAAGTTGCTTGTCCCTATTCGCTGTGAATGTGACGAATTACGATGGGTCGAATGTATGTTCATGTGCTATGATTGTTATCCTTTCGTCTATGATCATTATCTTTTAAATGCTTAGATGTGATCTTGTTAAGGAGCCGACATAGGCTTGTCGAGAATCATGAATAGGCTAGAGTTACACGTTTGTCTGTCCCGAGCCTGTTAGTCTCGTACTTAGTTTTGAAGCGACTCTGGAAGTGTCGTTGAGCCTTAGGATTGTAGTTAGCACAACTAGCCCTAATGCAGGCCCAAGTCCTAAGTATCTGTGTAATCCTTAGTAGACTAAGACTAGAGGTTGGCAAGATGACGATGATGTGCGACTCGGGGGTACGACCCCTGGAGTCAGAGGGGTTGGATAGAGTCTTTCACCCTAGTGCAGGCCCAGGAATGAGCCCAAGGTCGATTGTGCGCAGTTGTACCGCTTTGATGCTTATGGGATGTGGTGGTCCGCCCCATCCAACAGTGCGACTTCGGGTGTGATCCTTAGAGTCGAGGGTTGGATAGAGTCCTTCACCCTAGTGCAGGCCCGGGGATGAGTCTCGTGGCCACGTGCTGCCAACCCAGTCTAGGAGCTAAGGGTAGGACATGACTGAGAAAGCTGAGTAAGAGTAGCCAGGATGTGTGTTGAGGTTGTTTGGTGGGCTAGGTGTCGTGTTTGGCTAAGTCTAAGGCCGTGCTTATGTTCTTTATTCTTGGGCGGTGGGGTGCAACTTCATGAGTATTTTTATACTCACCCCTTCTTTTTTTTTTTTTCGCTTGCGGTAAGGCAAACCAGGTGAGATGACCACCGACACGCGAGACCCTGCGAGGCTATGGAAGACTTGTAGGACTTAGTTAGGAGATTTCGTTTAGGAGTTATCGTTTCTTTTCTTTCTTCAGTTGCGTTTTGTTGCTTCCATGCACGTTTTAAGCTTTATTCTACCTATTGTTTATTACTTGAATCGAAGTATGTTCAGTTAAGTTTTCTTTCGTATTCAAAGCATGATCTGTTGTACTCTTTCGTTTTTAAAGCATGCTTCTGCTGTTTGAGTTCTCTGTTAACTTCGAGGGACTGGAGCCCAACCTATTGTTGTTCTGTGTAGTTTGGTGGAGGCTGGGTACCCTCGTGAGTCATTTGAAGTGTTCTCGTTTAGGTTCAGGCACTCTGTAAATTTTTGGTTTGTCCAGTTACTGCCGCATATCTTTGCCATTTTCGCGCGAACGACACAACTTGGAAGTAATGCCTCGAATCGTTGTGTTCACTTTTTCGGGGCGTTACAGTTGGTATCAGAGTGTAGTTTTAGATCTTGTATACTGCCTACATCGTAGGTGTTTAGTCCTTCATAGCCTCTCGCAAGGAACTCGTCGAGTCGTCAACAGGTTTGCTTTACTTAGTAAGTGGTAAGAAGTTCGCTGTTAAAATTGAGGTGCTTTCCTTTGTGTTGTACTTCTTGTATCGTTGTTGATGTGCTCTGTTGCTTTTCGTTTTAGATTATGGCCCGTGGTAGAGGTCGTGCTAGAGCAGCTATTGGTGGTCAAGATCGGGGTGGTCGCAGGGGTCGAGGTCGAAGGGCACGAGACCAGGAACCGACCGTCGATGCACCAGAGGTTGAGCACTCCGAGCATCGAGAGGAGCTCAACCAGGGTGTCCCAGTGGTCGAGGAGTCAGCTGGGCAGAACGTAGGAGCCCAGGAAAGGGCAAATGTCCAAGCACCAAACGTGCAAGGACCGTCGCCGATTCTTTGAACTCGTGGCGGTGCATTCAAAGAATCGATCCAGCGAGTATAGCAAGTCAAGCTAACCAGACGGCTATGTTCACTCAGGCCATGGAGGCCCTGGCATCCCGAAGTCAGGAACCAGCACCTGCGCAAAATTCAGGGGTTGCACCGACCTTTACGTTCAGGGCAACGACAAAGGAAGCGAGATACCTGAAGGATTTCAAGAAGTATGACCCGCCCTTCTTTGATGGGCCAGTAGACCATGTAGCTGTCGAAGCATGGTTTGCGGTAGTGGACGACATCTTGAGTCGAATGGGTTGCCCCGAGCACCATAAAGTTCAAAGCGCATGATTACGCGCGTTAAGGGAAGTGCTCTCTGTGTGGTGGCGAGTCTTTCATGCGGTCCATAGATGTCAGTGTAGGACCGATAACTTGGGCGCAGTTCCAAGAAGTGTTCTACGAGAAGTATTATTCGGCTGTGCTTAGAATCGACAAGAAAGTCGAGTTCGTGAACCTAAAGCAAAGGCGAAACTGCAGAACAATAAGAGAGTACGAGCATGAGTTTACATCATTGTCTCGGTTCGCCCCTGATATGGTAGACACAGAGAAGAAGAAGGTTGAGTGTTTCCTCACAGGTTTGCGAGGAGGCGTACGTGGGTCGACAGTTGCTCACGATCCCAAGACGTACGCCGCAATAGTTCGAGTATCGTTCCTGATTGATACAGACCTGAGACTGCATGGGTTCGATTTCACCAGAGTTCGAGGGGTCGTGTCGAGTTCGAGGAAGGTCGAGTTCGGAACCAACCGTAAGAGGAAGTTTGAGCGGACATTTTTGCTAGGCCAAACAGACACTGAACTCGGGGACATCAACCCAGCGAGCAGCACCAAATAGGGGTTCATGTCTCGTGTGGAGTTCAAAGACAATGGGAACTCGTCATGCGCACTAATAAGATCTGCAATAATCGTGGAAAAGTTGGGACACTTGTCGGCGATGTCATGCGGAGAGTCGAGAGACCAGCCGAGTTTGTTATAAGCGTGGAAAGCTCGGCACTGCCAAAGCTTTGTCTGTGAAAGAATGACGAGCCCGAAACCGCCAGAGGGGTGGAGTTTATGCGAGTGCAAATAGGAACGCATGAGGTTCCGGTCTTTGTGGTGACAGTACACTACACCCGTTCTTGGCCACTTGCCCTCGCTACGCTTTGATTACGGTTCCTCGTACTTTTTTATTTCTCTATATATTTGTGAAGCAAGCCCGATTAGAGGTAGAACCTTTAGATGTTGACTGGCGATACCTACCGATGGATAGAGAGTTAGTAGCTCGAGAAAAAGTTAAATCCAGTCCGTGTAGTGGTAACAGTCGCGTCTTTAGATGTGGCGTTGGTTGTCTTCGGATATGGCGACTTCGATGTAATCCTGGGCATGGATTGGTTGTCTGCGAACCATGCCAACATCGACTGTCATTGCCGGGAGGTGGTGTTTCGGCCTCCGGTAGAATCCAGTTTCAAGTTCAAGGGAATTGAGACTGGAGAGTTTCCGAAAATGATTTCAGCTCTTAAGGCAAAGAAGTTGATAAGTGAAGGAGCTTGGGCTCTCTTGGCGAGTGTTACTGATACAAAGAACAAAGAACCAGAGTTGAGCTCGATTCCTGTTGTTCGAGAGTTTGCAGATGTGTTCCCTGAAGACTTGCCTGGTCTACCCCCGATTCGCGAGGTAGATTTCAGTATTGAGCTTGAGTCCGGAACGACTCCGTTGTCTAAAGCTCCCTACCGAATGGGGCCAGCAGAACTGAAGGAGCTTAAGACTCAGTTGCAGGAACTTCTAGACAAGGGGTTCATTCGTCCGAGTGTTTCACCTTAGGTGCGCCGTCTTTGTTTGTAAAGAAGAAAGATGGGTCGATGCGCTTATGCATTGACTCTGAAAAGAGTCGAATAAGGTGACAGTGAAGAACAAGTACCCCTTACCTCGGATCGATGACTTGTTTGATCAACTGCAAGGAGCGGCAGTGTTTTCTAAAATTGACCTACGGTCAGGGTACCATCAGTTGAGAATCAAGGATGAGGACATTCCGAAAACTGCTTTTAGGTCCAAGTACGGACACTATGAGTTCACGGTGATGTCCTTTAGCTTGACGAATGCCCCAGCAGCGTTTATGGAGTTAATGAACAGGGTATTCAAGGAGTTCCTAGACACCTTTGTAATCGTCTTCATCGACGATATTTTGGTGTACTCAGTCGAGAGGAAGAGAATGAAGTGCATTTGAGGAAGTGTTGGCGCTTTTGAGGACTAACCAATTGTATGCAAAGTTCTCCAAGTGTGAGTTCTGGTTGCAGCGAGTTGCCTTCCTAGGAGACGTGGTGTCTAAAGAAGGTGTGACAGTGGATTCTGCTAAGATTGAGGCAGTGGCAGATTGGCCTCGTCCTAAAACTGTTTCCGAAGTGCAAATCTTCTTGGGTTTGGCCGGTTATTACAGGAGGTTTGTTAAGGATTTCTCTAAGATAGCCACACCCTTGACTCAGGGAAATCAGTTCGTGTGGTGTGAAGCTTGTGAAGCGAGTTTTCGGACCTCAAGCATAGGTTAGTCTCGCACTGTGCTTGCGATGACTGATGGCTCGTGAAAGTTTTATGGTCTCATGTGATGCTTCCAAGAAAGGTTTGGGTTGTGTGTTGATGCGAATGGAAAGGTGATAGCCTATGCCTCGCGTCAGTTGAAGGATTATGAGCGGAATTACCCAACCCATGATTTAGAGTTGGCTGCTGTGGTCTTCGCTCTGAAGATATGGCGTCACTACTTATATGGGGAAAAGATTCAAATGTACACGGACCACAAGAGCCTCAAGTATCTTTTTACTCAGAAGGAGTTGAACAGGAGACAACGCAGATGGCTGGAGTTAGTAAAAGACTATGAGGTTGAGATATCAGTACCATCCGTGCAAAGCAAACGTTGTTCTTGCGATGCCCTTAGCGAGAAAAGGTGGCTCACACCTCGGTGGCGATCACGAGACAAGTTCCCTTGCGTTCGAAATGGAACGTGCGGGATAGCGATTGTGTTGAGTCGAGTCACGGCTCACCAATCGGTTGTCGATCGAACCGACATTGAGGCAACGAGTTATGGAGGCGCAACAGGGAGACTCTAGTCTTGAGGACTGTTAGCGCCAAGCAAGAAGTTGCGAGGAAAGTGATTTCTCTGTGACAGCAGACAGTGGACTACTGTTCAGGGGACACCTGTGTGTTCCTGCCGAGAGTGGTCTCAAGGAGGAGATTTTGTCTGATGCTCATAACTCTCCTTTTTCAGTGCATCCTGGAAGCACTAAGATGTATCAGGACTTGAAATCATTCTACTGGTGGCGTGGAATGAAAAGAGATGTGGCAGAGTTTGTCAGCAGATGTTTGGTGTGCCAGCAAGTCAAAGCACTGAGACAGAAACCAACAGGATTGTTGCAACCGCTGGAAGTACCCCAGTGGAAGTGGGAAGAGATCTCCATGGACTTTATTTCGGGATTGCCCGGAACAGCGAAAGGATTCACAGTGATCTGGGTGATTGTGCACAGACTAACCAAGTCCGCTCACTTTCTGCCTGGTAAGCCTACCTTTACAGTTGAGAAGTGGGCACACCTGTTCATGGAAGAGATAGTAAGGTTGCACGGAGTCCCAGTGAAGATTGTGTCTGATAGGGACCCTCGGTTCACCTCAAACTTCTGGGTGAGTTTTCAGAGAGCCCTAGGGGCTTAGAGTAACTTTAGTACAACGTTTCACCCGCAGACCGATGGCCAGACGGAAATGGTGAACCAGATTCTGGAGGATATGCTTCGGGCATGTGCGTTAGACTTCACAGGTAGTTGAGATTCACACCTTCACCTGATGGAGTTCGCGTACAACAATAGTTATCAGACGACTATTGGTATGGCCCCTTTCGAAGCTCTTTATGGGAGAAGGTGCAGGACTCCAGTGTGTTGGGGAGAGGTTGGTGAACGGAAGTTGTTGGGACCCGAGTTGGTCCAAGTGACAAACGAAGCCATACAGAAGATCAGGGCAAGGATGTTAACGACACAGAGTAGGCAGAAGAGTTATGCTGATGTTAGACGTCGAGAGTTGGAGTTTGTCATTGGGGACCTTGTATTCTTGAAAGTTGCACCTATAAGGGGTGTTCTGAGGTTCGGTAAGAAAGAAAAAGCTAAGCTTTGAGGTTTGTTGGTCCTTTCGAGATTCTTGAGCGCATTGGACCGCTGGCATATCGGTTGGCCTACCGCCGCCCTCGCGTCCGGTCCATGACGTGTTCCATGTGTCGATGTCGCGGCGTATGTGCGGATGCCTCGCACGTCATCGACTTTGAGCCGTTGAAGTTAGACAAGGATCTGAGTTATGAGGAAAAGCCTGTACAAATCCTTGCTCGTGATAGCAAAGTCCTGAGGAACAGGGAAATCCGTTTTGTAAAGGTCCTTTGGCAGAACCACCATCTCAAGGAAGCCACCTGGGAACGCGAGGAGGAGATACGAGCAAGCTACCCAGAGTTGTTCGAGAGCTAGCTACTTTCAAGGACGAAAGTTCCTAAGGTGGGTAGACTGTAACAGTCGGTTAATTCCTTTTTAGTTTAAAAAAAAAAAAAGGAAACGAGAAGAAGTCGGGGGCGAAGGACTCGCCTCTCTCTCGCAATGAAGCAGCAGCGGCCCGTTTCCGTCAGCTCCCTCCCCCTTTTCTTCTTCCTCTCTCTCGTTCTCCCTTCCTCTTCTTCTTCCCTCTCCCTCTCCTCTCCCGCCGTCCCTCTCTCTCTCATCCTCTCCCGCCGTCTCTCTCCCTCTCTCTCACGGTTCTCTCTCCCTCGCCCTCAGGTTTTCGCTGCCGCCACGAGCAGACGCGTCCAGCCGAGCCGCCGCAACGCCGCTGCAGTCAAGCCGCCGGCGTGCCCAGACCTGCGAGACCCACACCTTCATCTGACCGGTTCAGGCCGTTTTAGGTCGGTTTTCGACGAACGGAGTTCGGTTCTAGATAGATCGGGTCGCGAGGATTCCAGATCTGTTGCCCACGCGCCATCGCCGTCAAGTCCACGCGCCGCCGCCGCCGTCGTCCGTCGGTCCACGCGCCGCCGCCTGCAGAGCCGCGACCGTCCCCATCCGTCCGGTCGCCTCGGTTCGTTCCTTAGTCCGTTTTGACACTTCGTGGGTGAGTTTCGCTCCTCTCTTTTAGTTTCTGTGTTAGGTTCGTTGCGTCGTGTTCGGTTTATTGATTCTTGTCGTGATTGCTCTTCGTTAGGGATTAATTGAAAGTAGAAGAACGCTTGGTGCGCGTCGCCGCTTTACCCAAGCCTCCGTCGCGCTTGGACTTTCTCGTAAGTAGTCTTTGGATTGAATTACCCCAAGTGTAGGGCTTGGGGCGTCGTTGCATGCTATACTATTTCGCCCCAATGTTTTAGAACGTGTAGCGTCTTCGGACTTGTAGTAGCATGCTAGGTTGTGGTAGTCGATTTGGTTCTAAGTTGCTTGTCCCTATTCGTTGTGAATGTGACGAATTACCCGATGGGTCGAATGTATGTTCATGTGCTATGATTGTTATCCTTTCGTCTTATGATCATTATCTTTTCGTGCTTAGATGTGATTTTGTTAAGGGAGCCGACATAGGCTTGTCTTGAGAATGATGAATATGCTAGAGTTACACGTTTGATCCGTCCCAGCCCATTAGTCTCGTACTTAGTTTTGAAGCGACTGGAAGTGTCGTTGAGCCTTAGGATTGTAGTTAGCACAACTAGCCTGAGTGCAGCCCAAGTCCTAAGTATCTGTGTAACCCTTAGTAGACTAAGACTAGAGGTTGGCGAGATGACGATGATGTGCGACTCGGTACGCCCACAGAGTCGAGAGGGGTTGGATAGAGTCCTTCGCCCTAGTGCAGCCCGGGAATGAGCCCGAGTCGATTGATTGTGCGCGTTGTACCGCTTTGATTCTTATGGGATGTGGTGGTCCGCCCCATCCAGGTTGTGCGACTCGGGGTGTGATCCTTGGAGAGTCGAGGGGTTGGATAGAGTCATTCGCCTAGTGCGGGCCCGGGATGAGTCTCGTGGCCACGTCTTTGCCAACCCGCCTAGGAGCTAAGGGTAGGGAAGACCGAGAGAAAAGCCGAGTAAGAGTAGGGCCAGGATGTGTGTTGAGGTTGTTTGGTGGGCTAGGTGTCGTGTTTGGTTATGTCTAAGGTCGTGCTTATGTTCTTTATTCTTAGACGAAGTGGGCTGCTTACTGAGTATTTTTATACTCACCCCTTCTTTTTTTCTTTTTCGTTGCAGGTAAGGCAAACAAGTGAGATGACCACCGACGGCGAGACCCCTGCGAGGCTATGGAAGACTTGTAGGACTTAGTTAGGAGATTTCGTTTAAGAGTTGTCGTTTCTTTTCTTTCTTCAATTGTTTTTTGTTGCTTCCATGCACGTTTTAAGCTTTATTCTACCTATTGTTTATTACTTGAATCGAAGTATGTTCAGTTAAGTTTTCTTTCGTATTCAAAGCATGATCTGTTGTACTCTTTCGTTTTCAAAGCATGCTTCTGCTGTTTGAGTTCTCTGTTAACTCCGAGGGACTGGAGCCCAGTCTATTGTTGTTCTGTGTAGTTTGGTGGAGGCTGGGTACCCTCGTGAGTCATTTGAAGTGTTCTCATTTAGGTTCAGGCACTCTGTAAATTTTTGGTTTGTCCAGGTTGCGCCATTATGCTGCCAGATTTTCGGCGCGAACGACACAACTTGGAAGTAATGCCTCGAATCGTTGTGTTCACTTTTTCGGGGCGTTACACCCAGAGCGAGTGTTAGGTTGCTTTGGATTCGCCGACTGGCCACGAGATTTAGGTCTGTGATGCAAAGTGCCAGTGAGTGTCGTTAGTCAAATGACAATAGACATGCGTAAGAGTCGAGCTCGAGAGTGTGGTCTTAAAGCCGAGACCGATAGTGGTGTCGGTTGATAGTTGTCTCTTATTATCCGAACGAGACCATGTGTACATACGCACACGTTTGATTAAGCTCCAAGATCGAGAGTTACTTGGTATTAGGAAATCAGTTTAATGTACGTTAGTCCAATTTAAAATGAACATGTTAAACGATGTGAAAATTTTAATTCAAATTAACTTCATATTTGTTTAAAAAATAAAAAACAACTATAGGTTAATTTTGTTTTCTAATCGCATACCATTGGATCGATGGTGAGAAACTCTCGATCGGGGTTGTTCCAATCTGAGTCCCCTAAACCAGGAGAGTATGAGATGGGTAATTGTGACGACAAAAGTAAACATATCGTTCAAGGAAGCAGATGCACGACGTCAACGAGTGTAGTCCAATGTCCCGTTAGAACCAACATTGTTGTTGGATGAACGAGAACGGTACTTCTTCTTATATGTATATATTGAGGCAGATCGAGAGTGTTGACGATAGCAAAAAGTTACCAATGGTTAAATTTAAAATGTGGGTCATTCGTCAATTTCGCGGATAAGAAGTCATCCGTAAAAAAAACCCAAAATTGAAATTAGGAATGTAATTTAAAATTTTCAAACTTCAAAAATCCAATATATATCCGACTATCAAAATTCATGCGCATAATTCTAGTCAATTTAAACAAGGTGGTCTCCCATGAGCCCAAGCATGTGTCCCCCAATCTCATGATGATTATTTGGTATCATCATCTCATAAATTGAAGCTGTCGTCGGAGGACACGGCTGCGGCGGCGGCGCCTTCACTTCTCCGCTGCCTGTGGCGGCCGGAGAAAACTCTCTTTCTTGAAAATTATGGTCGTCTTCTAAAGGCAATCTCTCATATGTTGCATTAGCAAAAGTAGCAGCTATCAACACTACAGGCCCAGCCGCCAACAGTGGGCCCACCACCGTCCCTCCGACCACCTGCCCCTCCCCGCCGGCGAGGTACACGGTCAGCCCGGTCGAACCGGGAGGGGCTAGACCGGGAAGAAAAGAACCTGACAGAGACAGAATCTCGAACCGGCCGTGAAGTGGAATCACGGCGGCGGAAGCAGCGGATTGCCGGAGAGTGACGTCGGCCACCGTGCCACTGCCGCTGAGAACGCAAATCCCACGCTGCCGGCGGCGAGAGAATTGGTTTATGCTGTCGGCGACGTCGGCTCCTCCGGCGATCTCTATGACGTGCGTGCGAAGCGCGTGAGGACTGTCGCGCGTGACGATGATTGGGGATTTCGGTTTGTTTTTGGATCCCGGTGGTCGCCCTCTCGATCGGCGATTTCCGACCACCACGCCGCCTTCCTTCTGCTCGTCCTCGTCGTCATCATGATCTCTTCCGTGGCCGTTGACGGCGGTTTCTGTCGGGTCGGTGGCCGGAAAGCCCACCCGACTCGCCCACCACGGATTAGCCAGAGTAGTGGAAAATGAAGTTGAATTTGAAATGGGTTCAATTTTGAAAGATTGGATGATAATTATATATATATATATATATATGTATATGGGCTAATTAATTTTTCAGATCATAGTGAACATCAGAATGAAAAAGAACATCTAAACATTGAGAAAAAGTGATAACCATTTAGAAAATGGAGAGAGAGAGAGAAAAAATTAAAAAAAGAAGCATTTAACTTTTGGAAAGGGAAAATAACGTTATTATATACACAAAAATTTGTACGGAAATGGCAAGTTTATTTCAAGTGGTGTGACACATTTCAAAGTTGGCCATCAAAACTCCTCTCGTCATTATTATACCCTACAATTAAATCATCTAACTTTGAATTTCTAATTCCACCTATTATTAAATTGATAAAGGGCACATTTTTAAATTTAATATATATATATATATATATATATATAGAACCAAATAAGAAATATATTAATGAGAGGAAATCACCCCTTCCACACTATTACAATCACTCCCAAACCAGTTTTGAGTACTCATAAGGGGTTGAGCTCTCTTAGTAAGTTATGAGCAGTTATGTGCGAATTACGATGACCATACAGAAAACGATTCTCGAGCCACCTCCTGGATGTGTCTTGAATGCTCCATGCATGATCTCCAACCTCCGTGTAGTCCTCATGCTCATTATTGATTAAAGAAATTGCGTTTGAGGAATTCGATTCGACCTCCAGTGGAATTGTGGATAATTCATGAGTAATTGCAACAAATTCACTCACTAGAATAGGCCAAGCAGTATCAAAATATTTGTGGGCCGCATCTAAAATATGTCCTTGTTGATCCCGCAGTATCCAACCTAAACCCCCTGTTGCCTCTGTCTCACTCCCAATCACATCCACATTTGGCCTTTCCCTTGATCTTCCTCAACCTCAAAGGAGCAGTCCCGATCCTGTGTCCAATGTGTTTGCAATCTGGTAGCTTTTCGTACGTAATTGGGCACCAAATCTCCTATGTTTGTTCCTTTACTCCACGTTTCAAAGGTTTCGAGATATCCAATCTCGTTCGAATTCTCAAAGAGTTAAAAGGTCGTTCTCATCAGTGTCAACCTTCTGAAATTCTCCAATTCGATTTTCCAGCTCTTAGGCCAATTTTCGTGTCTATCAAGCAACAGAATGGTCCGATCAAAAAACCAAGGTTGATATTCAAACCCACTTTTTTAACTTGAGACTTAACCAAATACAAGTGATGGTTTTCTTTCCTCCTCCCTTTCTTTTTACTTTTTACTCATCTTTTCGCTGATTTATAATTAGTACAAGTTAATTAAAGTAGTTAATTTCATTTATATAAATATTATACAGTTTTATTTTTTTTTTAAAAAAAAAAAGGCTATACAATTTGAATTATAAAATTTTCTAAGTCGCCTAAAGATATCAAAATCCAAACAAACTACGCTTTTCTGGTACATAAAAAAAATGAAGACAATTAGTGAACTTTAACGGAATTATATAGCATCTAAAGTTTTTAAAATTGTAGGGATCAAATTAAAATAAAATTTGATATATAAAATTACAAGGTCCAAATTTTGTAATTTAGACTTAATTTAGAATTGTTGTAGTTGAATGTGTTTTTGGACAATTTCAAACCTTCAACATGAAAAAGTAGATAAAATTAGGATTAAAATAAGATACTAATTGTAAGAGTTGATTAGAGAAGGCATCTGGAAAGTCAATCTAAAAAATTATGGTTAACTAGATAAAAACTACCGTAATTGAAAAAGTGATGTTGTTGAAAGTAATTTATAATCAGTTTTACCGAACATTAAAAATAGTTTTTCGTTTTTTGTTTTTGAAAATTGTGTTTGTTTTCTCACAATTTTTCTACCATTGATTTTATCTGGTCTACAATGGTTTCCATTTTCTTGAAGGAAATATTTGAGTTTCTAGCTAAACTTTAAGAACAAAAAAAGGTTTTGAAAACTATTTGTTTTGATATGAAACATGGAAACTCATAGGGAGAAATAAGTATTTATAAACTTAATTTTTAAAAACTAAAAGTTAAGATCTTGTTTGACTACCATTTAATTTTTTGTTTTTGGTTTTTGAAAATTAAACTTATTTTCTCTCAATTTCTCTACCATGGTTTTTATCTCCCTCAAAGAAATATTTGAATTCTTAGCCAAATTTTAAAAACAAAAACAAATTTTTGAAAACTATTTTTCTAGTTTTCGAAATACAGCTTAATTTACAGATTACAAAATAAGTAAATCTTTAGGTATGAATAGTATTTACAGGTTTAATTTTTAAAAATAAAAAATCAAATGTTACCAAATAGAGTCTAAATGATTATCAAATTAGATCTAAATTTTCTTCAAAATCACTTTGAGAGACAGAAATGTCTTGAATTTATATACAAAAGATATTAATTATTATGAAGTGGACTTAGGCAGAGTGGCGGTGGAAATGTGGGATAGATGTCTTTTACCAGTGTCCCACGCAACTAAACATGTAGACACCAAGTTGAGGCAAGAGACTTCTAATACTTCACGAAAACTTATCAAAATTATTCCAATGACTCTGTAACTTTCAACTCGTGTCTCTTATATACTTCCAAAAAAAGAAACTTTCCAATAATGTAATAAGTCAAAATGCATTATATGTATTTGTCAATAAAAACTGCATTATATGTTGATGTATCATTATAAATATTAAATAGCTTACCTAATTATTTCTACGATCATTTACAAATAAAATTTGAAAATAATTATATGTACAAAAACATTTTTTTAAGGGAAAAAAAGCCATTTATTCAAAATTAATTACCCGTCAAACCTAGGATTTTCTAAACCCGTAGGCCATACATCCATGTATTTGCCTCCCAAGTATTTCTAATCTAGAATACACTATTTTAACAATGGAAGCAGTAAAAATTAGTATTTCTAATCTTTTTTATCAGAGTAGTTCTAACCTGCGGGTTGGGAGTAACATTTGGTTGGATACTTCTCTGTGCTCAACGAGAGAATCAGGAGGACGTTGATAATCCTAACACTGTTTGCGTATAGGTAAAACATAAAAATGTTTAGAATTTCCTTTTCAATTATTTTTACTCTTTTACCGAGCAAAGTATAAATTTGCATGGTATATTATTGACTATATAATTATTTCTTTCTTATTTTTGTCATATAATGGGTTTAATTCTTGTGTATTTCTTATCAAATTAGGAATGTGGTGTTTTTTAAATTTTTGAAATTTGTTTGTATGAGTTTGAAATTTGATTTTTAGATTCTTTTATATTTATTTGCTAAATCACATAATTGAGTTATTTTAACTTAAATTTTGAAATCAAATCAAATATAACTACTTTACCATCAAGAAATCTTAGATGACTAGTTTAGTCTTTTAATACTGACTATTTTTAAAAAGATAAAATCAGTTCGTCATTTTTCTAAACATAATCTAAAATATCCATCAGAAAAATCCAACAGCCCTTTCCATGATTTCAGAATTAAGTTTAACCTGTATTAGCAATGGATCTGATCAATCTAATCCACCTTCAAACCACTCCAAACTATGATCATTAATAGAAAATTATATGTAAAAAAAAAAAAAAAAAGCTTCTTTCATCTAAAAGCATGAGTAATTGTACTCTTTTTTCATGTAGCTATTACTGGTTGAATGCAAGATATATTATAAACGGACGGATATGGTTTTAGCCCGTCAAAGAATAATAATAACAACCAAAAAAAATGCCCATTTATTGACCTGTTTCAGTCTTTCGTTGGTGATGTATTTTGGCAAATCTTGTTGCAGGAGAGTGTGGTCTGTCTTTCAATGTTCTTGCAAAGACAAGGTCTATGTGAGGTCGGAACAATCATGCCAGATGTATGTAATACGACACTTCGAGTTGACTCGAACGTAAGAAATCCTACTTTCAACTTTGCATGAAGAATCTGAGGAACCTGCAAATGAAATGTCGATGAAAAAGATAACCCAAGATGAAACCAAAAATGAAATACAAAAATGGGGAAATGAATCTAAAAACCGAAGTTGTAATGCAAGAAAGAGAAGGATATCAGAATTGTATTCACTTCTATATAAAAGAAAAACTGAACATTCAAGCAAGCATCACTGGAATACTCGGTAAAACATCATTGCGACCTGTTATATTATATAACAATGTAAAATAAAATAAATTTGAAAGAACTCAATAAAATGGTGTAAATAACACCCCATTTGATAACCATTTAGTTTTAAATTTTTTGTTTTTAAAAATTAAGCCCATAAATACTACTCTCACCTATGGATTTACTTGTTATGTTATCTCCTTTTTATCGTTGCTTTAAAAAATCAAGCCATGTTTTGAAAACTAAAAAAAAAAAAAAAAAAAAAGTAGATTTCAAAACCTTGTTTTTGTTTTTAGAATTTAGCTAAGAATTCAAATGCTTCCTCAAGGGAGATGAAACCTAGTGGAGAGGAACGGAGAGAAAACAAGCTTAATTTTCAAAAGCAAAAAACAAAAAACCAAATGGTTATCAAATGGAACTAAGTAATTCAGGCTAAATCAAACCACAGATAACATGGATACTTTCTGACCACGCTAAACACAACACCAGAGCAACGTTGGAAAAAGTAGAGGAATAAAGTGATATACTGAGCTGAATCCTTACCTGATGAGATAGAAAAGAAGTAAGAAGGACAATACAAAATACACTGCAAGTCTACAAGTTCTCCACTTTGACTTTTGCTCAAAAACCTGCAGAACACGAACAAATTTGAAAAATTAGGAGGATGCATGGAAATAGATCGTTTACAAGATGAAGGAATGTCTACCATATTTTTAGGACTTGATTCTCCGTTTCTTTTTATTTTTTTGGAACAAATATGGTCGTTTGCCTTTGTTAAGTAAAATGAAAAATTTTGGGAGCAAAAGAGATTTTGCAAGTTAGGTCGCACAATTTAAGTGCTGAACTTGCAAAAGCTCTCCCTATCTCTTTCTCTTCATTTTCTTCCTTCCTATCCTTCCTATAAAAAGTAGGGAAATAACCATAATTTGCCCTAAATATGATGAACAGAAAAAAGGCTTAGATCAAGTACCATCTTGAATCGGTCCATGGTTCTTGACATTATACCCCTTGAAGCATCCATGCCATTTCCCTGATTATAATAAAACCCATATAAAGAAAGATGCTCCTATCATTTTCCACTGACAAGACAAATAACCTTGAAGAAACAACATACCATTCGGTCAAGTAAATTATTATGACTCTCCACTTCTTCGTGAATGTCACCTGTCAACTATTTCAAATAATACGTATATCAAGAGCTGCTACAGATCAAGAAGACAAAAGGAGGGAGGAATTTGTATGGAAGTACTAAAAGAACCCTAATTCTTTTTATGTATATCAAGTGACGATGGAGTTATCTAGTGATCGTTTAAGCAAAAAGTATCCACATGAAGTGAAGTGTTACTTTGAGTATTGTCAAATGAAATCATACATGATATGGTCTTTTACACACTGGAAAATCAGAATCTCATACCACAGCAATCCTCAAAAGTACTTCTATTCCTAGAAATTCACCATTGTAAGCAGTGAGAAACTGAAAATTACTATATCATGGGTCATCAGTTGGACCCATAATCTAAGAGTTCACTTATGATTAGTAATTAAATCCAAGAGTTCTGCCACTATGCTCAACCTCATCAACGTAAACTAACAAAACCAACTCAAAAGTCAATATTAACTAGTTCGCTTATCCCAGAGCTCTTTTATCACAACAGTATTTTGCATCAAAGGTATGACACTTTCAGGCAATACCCAGAATCATACTTGAAAATTAGCTCATTATCGTACTAAAACAGGTGCTAAGATACACAAATATAATTGAAGAAAGTCGCAAAGAATACACTTCATATCCTTTTTTCTAATCATTTACTTCTATGATTAAAGAATCTGAGGCAAGAGGATGAATCTATGGATTGCAAAAAATGCTCTGAAACAATGAATTAAGACACGCATATGCAGCAAAGAGACAAAAGCTACTGGATCCCAATGCCAAAATGATTGTTTAAAATTAAAAAAATAATCATAATAAAATAAAATATATATAAAAAACAGTTTTCTAAGTAAAATGGCTAATCGATTATAGCATAGAAAGAGTCACTTCAACTTATAACATTGAACCTATCATCATTGCTTCAAAAAGATAGAACATGTCCAATCAGAACAATCCTTTATATAAAAGAAGATCGGACATAGATAAATTGATAATTAAGGAGAATTTTCCTGCTTAAAACTAACCCTCTTCAGAATAGAAACTCTATCTTCCAAAGTGTGGAGGGCTCTGTCATTGTCATGCTCTTTAATTTCAACGGCAGAAGAGCTAGTCCTGAGACCACCCTCCTCAAGGTCATCAAAGAGAGCAGATCTAGAAGAACGGTGCTCCCTATGAACAAAAACGATACCATTTATTTCAAATGAAATAATATATGTTGTACAAAAACGAGATACAGATATTAATAATAGTAGTGTATGTGTGTAATAAAATTTAATCAATAAAACCAAAAATGGCTATGATTTAATTCCATGTTACCAAGGAGGAAGAAGTAAGGGGCTTACAAGACCCTAACATCAAGAATTACAGAATTTCGGAGATATTTGACCTCATTATGCTTTCGTTCAAATTATTGTTCAAAATACGCACGAAAACTTAAAACCACATATTAAATCACCAATCAAACTAAAAGCTTAAGTGGAATCAATATTAAATGGGGAGAAAATCGACTTTGTAGGGGTTTGAACACAAGACTCCCTAAACCACCAGCTCTGATACCATATTAAATCACCAATCAAACTAAAAGTTAAACCTGATAGTTAGAGGTAAATTTAATTATATCAAGATATGTAACACCACAGCAGAAGATCTAATCACCAGTTGCAGCTTTTTAAGTCATCAGAGGATTCACATTTCTGTCTCGTGGTTATGCAACAAGATCGAAAACCATATCTTATCGTACAAAATTGATGCAGCGACCTGCTCTCTAGTTTACGCTCTCTGTCCCAAATTGCTTCATTAAAAACTCAAATGTATATCATATTCGAGTTACAACAAAAGATCAGAACCAAATTCATACAAAAGCAATGGAGTATGAGATCACAGAAATTGCCAAGAAAATAAGGTAGCAATCAGAATTTCAGACACTAATGGAAGCTTATTCAGTTTGACCAAAAAGAGGTCCTCAGATCCAAATCATATAGTTCGCATTGCAGCAGAACAATCTGGTGGAATAATTAAATAGCTTTAAGTGAATCTTGAGCACGAAACCGAGAAAAGAACTGTGAATCGACTAAAATTTCGGATACGAACCTTCTGTAACTCATCACAGGCTCAATTCTGCGAAATGCGTTCCTCTTCGGCCACAACTAGTTTGAAATTGTACAGAAATATTCGATTTGATCGGCAGCCAAATCCAATTGAGACAGCAAGAGATTGCGAGAAAAATCGATTCCGTTTGTTTACTGGGAAAATGAGAACAAGAGAGAGAAATCTGTAATTCTTCTAAGAAAATTGAATTCCCTTTTTCTTTCGTTCCCTTCCGGTGACCGCTAAATCGAGCTGCCTCTCGTATTTTAGACGAAGTTAGCCCACGAGTTTTGGGCCCAACATATAGTTGACGAAGTTAGCCCATAATATTGGACCCAACTGAGTTTCAGCCCAATATATGAATGGCCCAACATGCACTTATCAAGTCTTTCAAGGTAAAATCCAAAAGGTTAAAACTAATAATAATAATAAAATATTATTTTGGTTTATGTATTTTGAATTTCATTCATTTTAGTCATACACTTTCAAATCCCTAAATTTAATTTTTTATACTTAATAAATCTTTAAATTAGTTTTTATTATTTTAAAGTTCATTTTTATTGAAATTAGTTAAATAAGAAAAATAATTTTCATACAAAAAAATATATCATGTGAAAATGTTTCCAAAATTCATAAAAGAAATGTTACGCATAGTATTTTTTCATATAAACTAAAATGGAACAAATATCAAAATACAAGAATTAAAATGATATTTTAATTGCCCTAAAATATCTACAATAACCACCATGAAAAACCTATGATTTATCAAAAAAGAGGATATCACTTTAAAAAAAATACTATCACTTAGTTTAAAAAATAATGATCTTTACGCATTTAATGATGATACAAATATTATTCATATTGTGTTAGTCATGTTTTTCGTATAAGTCACTCTTAAAATATAAATCCACGGCACCTAGAAATCTTCTATTTGATCCTAAATTTTTAAAATTGCGGCAATTAAACACTTAAAAAACTGTGTGAATTTAAGTTTTAGAGCGTAATTGAGGAAATTGAAGGGCTTAACCCTGATAGTTTAAGGGTGGGTTTTGCAAACCTTATGTAAATTTGACCTCAAAAATTCTATCGTTATATTTCTAAAACTATAGAGAAGAAATCACTACAATAAGAACACAAGAACCTTTGGAACAAAAATAAGTGTTTTTTTTTTTTTTTTTTTGAGTTCAACAACATATTGGGCAAGGGGATTTAAATCTTTAATTTCTTAATCAATAATATAAACCTTAATCAGTAAACGTAGGCCCAAATCAACATAAAACAAGAGATATCTCCTCTTTAATAGATGAATGGAACCATTATATCTCTATTCAAATAGTTTCTCTTTTTGCTTGTATTGAAGACAAATTTATATTGTGAAAACAGATTTGATGAATTAATGATGCACATGGCAGCACATTATGAACACCCAACTACATGAACAAATAACCCTTTTAAAGTCCACAATGAATGCAACTCCAACTCCATCCATCCAACCCATTATGGCTGCACAGAACTATGAAACCACCACATTCATTACTTCAACTTTAAGGAAACTTTGGACCATTTTTCCACACTCTTCATTCAAAAACCATCCTTCATTCTGCTAAAAAAAAAAAAAATCAAAGTTGGTTGAATAAAATAAAACATGTTGCCTGTAAATCTTGTCAACATTTTGCTCTTAATGTTCACTGCTTCAGATTACTGCCAGTTAGTTAGGTGAAGAATTAACTACATTGCAGATGAAATAGATTTATTGCTTTAACACGGTTTCGAGAAAGAATGTTAAATTACGAGTATAGTTCATGAACTTTGAAGTTTGTGTCTAAAAGGTTCCTAAACTTTAAAAAGTGTCCAACAAGTTCTTGAACTTACAATTCTATGCCCAATAGGTTCTTGAACTTTAAAATTAAATGAACTATTTGATGTAAAGTTGAATTTTATGTCTAATATGACCATAAACTTTCAATTTTGTGTCTAGTATGCCTATGAATTTTGAAAAAATGTCAAACAAGTCAAGGGCATAATAGACACAAAATTGAAAATTTAAAGGCTCTATAAGATACCTTTTAAAGTCCATAGACTTACCAGACACAAAATCTAAAGTTTAGGGACCTATTAGACATTCTTTAAAGTTTAGAGACCTTTTAGACACAAACTTGAAAATTCATGGACTAAATTTGTAATTTAACTTTTCAAGAACGAGATATAGCCAAATAGTGGAATTTGCAACCAAAAAAAATGACAGAAACTGGACAGAAGAAAGAAGTGCTTGATAGAGCCTCCTTGCAGAAGCAAAATACAATGGAAGAGGTGAGTGTGTCAAGCAGAAATGACCTGTAAGTGAAATATATTTCATCCATTGATTGGGCATGATATAGAAATGGTTGTGATTTAAATACATCAAGCTACAGTTTTATATTTAAATTACAACCACCAAAAACGAAAAACGAATCGTCGGGCGGGGCGGGGTGGAAATGGGGAGAGAAACTAACTGTAGATCTATGAATGTTCAAGTTGGAGATCAGGAGATTTGAGCACCAAATTTCCTTTTTCCATCTTCATTTGAAAGATTCAGCCTGATTGCTTAATGCAGAAAAACAGAAATTTTCCACCTGAAAAGCAAAATGTCCTGCTGGTGTTTATTAGATAGTCAATTTTTCTGTAAGTTCAAGACCAAACAGATAACAGTCCACAAGAACAGCAAACAAAGTAACAAGACTTAGAAATGCAACATAAAGATAGTTCATAAACTGGAATAATAGCAAGATGATCTTAATATGATGTTTTTACTACATTGATTATGACAATGAAATGCAATGCAAAAGAGCCGTGTTTGAATTTGGAAGTGATAAAAAAGATATCAAATTTATCAATGACTAGCAATAAGTTGGTAAATACAGATAAATGATTTGAGGAGGCTGGTACAATGTAGCTGACGGTTTTATACCGTTAGTTGCGAGATAGAGAAGCAAAAAAAATCATAATTTTACCATGCATTCAATGGTTTAGTGGGGCAGCTACAATGTGACGGGTTGGCGGCCACATTGAATAATTTTCCTTATATACAACCAACTTCAAGCTTTAAACAACACGAGCAATCGGATGTACATCGGGAAGAAAGAGGAAAAATGGCAATGTTTTGAAACTATGTGTGTATTCAATCCGACAAAGTATAAAGTTATAAACAGATTCCAGGGGAAGGACCATGTTTCATTTCATTAAGCATGGGAATGAGTAATTGGGATTGAACTTTCATACCTCTCAACAGCAAACAGTGACAAATTGAATTCCCCATCAATCATGTCTTTCAGTGTGCTAAAGCTGCTCAGTATTCACAATTCTATTGAACTTTATCATTGTTCTAGATGCATTGTGTCAAAAGGGAAAAAACTGATCTACGCCTGTACCGTCGTCTTTAAGTAAGATACGAAGCTTTACATTGCAACTGCCATTGCATACAATCTTCAAAGTCGAAACTACTAGCACAATCCAGCAATGCATTTTGCTGATGCTCGTAGCGGCAAATGTAATTCAATCCAACAAGAAGCTCACATATGGCTTCCTCGGTCTTCTTGCGATCAGCAAAGTATATAGTTTGGATCAGCAAAACATTTGTCCGAGTCACAATCTGATGTTGCTCGAAATTGCGCTCGCTTTGCCATCGAATCATGTTGTGTGCCAATGGAGCAAGCCAGCTCAAGATCCCATCGAGAGTCTCCTTCCAATCATGGGCAAGAGGAGCATCATATATGGCCAGGTTCTTAACATAAGACTTCAAATGTGTTTTCAGGGATGATCTTAAACTTGTTGGTAGCATCTGATACAAATCGTCCCGAGCTTCATCGCCGACTAAATGAGGATAACGAAGCAACTTTTCTATGACAATGATGATATTTGCATAATGCAAAGCAAGTGCAGACCCTCCGACGGTTGAAACCGGTGCATAGACAGATAGCCTACTCTTGAAGTCCAAATTTCCTCCATTGTTAGACATCACACTTTTGGTTTGTCTTTGATCCACCCCAAATGGAACAGAGAACTGCACCTGACTGAAAGAACTGAAATGGCTGGAGCCACTGTTCCTAATGCTACGACCGGAGATTTGGCAGCTCCGATCGTCACGGTCAACATAACTGTCCTCATCCTCATCATCCAACTTGGAAACTGAACTACTTAAGCTAAGACAATCCATCAAAAGCCTCCCGGGATTGGTTCCACAAGGGAAATTGAAGTCATCAGGTGTAAACAATGGAACCTCACCTCTTCTTGAGCTAATTTGAGACTTGAAACTCGACCCCCGTCTTGGTCCGGGGCCTCTCTCAACGGACACACGTTTTGATTCCAACGACTCTGCACCACTCTGAACATGATGATGATTCACATCATAACTTGAGCCATTCTCATTCACATCCTTTTTCAGAAAAGAGTCCCCAAATACCAAATGAATCCTCGCATAAACTGTACAAACAGTTCTCGCCAGCAATTCAACAACCTTATCATACGTTTGATTCCAAAGAGAAATCTCTTTGAGATGCCCCACGTCTTGTTTCTGCCATATAAGTTTCTGTTCATACGCCTTTCTACTCTCTTCATGCTGATTGTTCTGAAACTTCTTTGCAGCTTGTTCCAATTCATTCAAAACCTCCATTTCAGTGTACAAATTCGCCGTAGCATTCACATATCTCTCCATTTTCCTCATCATCCCTTCCATATCCTTCACCAAAAACCCCAATTCCTTCACATTTATAACTCCATTAACGATATCCAAATACACATGCTGAAACCCCTGTAGCGCAGGTTGAGAACACTTCTTCCCAAGCCTAGAAACCACATAAGCCACTCGGTTTAAATCCTCGAGCTTCTCAGCAACCGCAAGCTCGAGAAGATGAACCTCATCAGAGGAGACGAGGTTTCTAACTCCATCGGAGCTCAAGATCTCGTTCTTGAGCTTCGAAATGGCCGAATGAGACAGGGATTTATGAAGGTAAATCGTTTTGGACATTACATTGGCAACTTCAAAAGAGAGAATACCGATTATTTGCTTAGTATTGCCATTGATGTCTGGTTTTTTAGAGTTCTTGTTCTTTGAAGGTTCGAGAAGGGCGTGTTTGAGATTAGCGCTAACCTGGTTCCCCATTTTCACAATCCAAGGCTCTGCAACCATTGCTCCCCTTCAATTCGAACAGAAACAGATCTGGGAATCAATGAAAAACCCAGAAGAAATTGACCCTCTGAGAATAATCTTCGAAAGCTCAACGAAATTAGACGCAACCCAGGTGACCTGCAGATCTGAAGAAGAAGAAATTAGAGCAATTAGAGCAACCCCATTACATTTTTGAAGATTGGGAATAATCGAACAGTTGGGAAAGTGGAAAATAATTCATGGGGTCGCATTAAAGAAGAGTAAGAGATGATTACTGAGAGAGAATTCTGAGGTCGAAGGGCGGCGTCGAGCAGCTCATTGAGAAACAGAACCCAGAAGAGAAGGAGAACGATTGGAGGGAAAAAAAGACGCTCTCTGTGACTATTTTTGAAGGTCAAAAATGGTGGAACAGTGATGTATTTGTTGTAAATTCTACCGATTCGGTGCGTACTTTTGACTTCTTTTTGTTTGAAAATTAGGAAAAACAAACGGATTTTTAGAGCATTTGAATTTCAATTTGATGGAATTGGTTAACAATAACATTATCTTATTCTTATTTCGTCCATTCTTTCAATTTGATGTCGGTTTTATGAGAAGAGGTCAACCTAAAAATCAAACAATAATAATTTGGATGTCGTTTGTGTAAAGATTATTACCTTTTCTTTTGTATACAGTGGGATCTTTATGAGTGATAATCCCAAACCTTCAAATTAATGAGCAATTAACAATTGGAAAGTAATGATCTGGTTCAACTATTGCAAAGATTTCCAGCCTTTATAATCTTTTAATAGGAAATTCTTCCAGCTTTCTTTTTAAAGTTTAAATAAATTCATCCAACCCACCTTGATTTTTTTTTTCTTTCTTAAGAGTTAAGATTAAACGGTAAGTTTTATTCGTTGAATTTTCATGTCTGGATCTAATTAGTCTTTGAATTTTCTAAAGTAAGAACAATAATTAATATGTAACTATTGAACCTTCCAATTCTAGTTGTTGTTGAACTACTAGAAAGTCTTTAAACTTTAAAAAATATATCTAATAAATTCTTGAATTTTTAATTTGTTTTGTCTCATAGTTCTCTGCACTTTAGATTTTGTGCTTAATGAGTTTCTGAAAAAAATCAACATATTTTTAAAAATTAACTAATCTATTAAACTTAAAATTGAATTTTATGTTTAATAGGATATTAAACTTTCAATTTTGTGTCCAACATGTTCGTGAATTTAAAAAAAAATATTGAATCGGCCAACGACCTATTGAACACAAAATTGTAAGCTGACTTATTAGATACGATATCAAAAACTTAGAATTATATTAGACACTTTTTAAATTTCAAAACTTATTTGATACAAATCTAAAAATAATTTAACCTTTTTTTAATTAAGTTACAAATATATTTGGAGAGAGAGAGAGATTGTTTGGTATAGTTGGTGAGACTTGAATTCTATGATGGTGAGCAACAAATTTACATAAATACATATTTACTTAATTCATATTCATTACATAGCCAATCTTTTCACTGGTTTTCCTGACATATCCAAAAAAGCTGGAAAATTGTCACGGATGTAAATGTGGAGTTTAATTTTGACTTTGTTACGCCACATTTGCACACAAAGTCAATACCTAAATAAGTTTTTTTTTTTTTGTTAAATTATAAATTTAGTGCCTAAACTTTGACGTTTGTATCTATTTGGTCCTTGAACTTTCAAAACTGTCAAATAAGTCTCTAAACTTTCAATTTTTTATTTATTTGGTCCCTAAACTTTGAAATGTGTCTAATAAGTCTCAAATTTTCAATTTTGTGTTCAATAGGTCTCTAAATTTTCAATTTTGTGTCTAATAGGTCCTTCATCCTAGTTGACGTTTTTTAAAATTCATGAACTTGCTAGAAACAAAATTGAAAGCTTAAGCTTTTATTGGACAAAAAATTTAATTTTATATAAAATAGATCGATTATTTTTGTAAAAAAAATTGTGAATATGTTAGAGATCTATTAGAAGTTGTTCAAGGACTAATTAGACATTTTTAATCTTCAAGGACTTATTAGATACAAAATTGAAAGTTCAGAGACTTATTTGACATTTTTTAAAGTTCAGGGACTAAATAGACACAAACTTCAAAATTCAACTTATAACTTAACCTTTTATTTTTCTATTTTCAATATATATATATATATATATACACGCGCACGCACGCGTAATGTTATGTACATTTCCTTTAACCTTATTAGACAACTAGTTCATATAGCATTCTATTATAGATAGGTAACCATTAGGATGCTTCAACTTATTCTACCAAAATATCTCACTTCTTCACTAATGAAATAACTATTAAGTCAAATTTAGAGTGGTTATAGATTAATATTTTTTAGGATCTGATTTTAACCACGGATGACTTATTAGTTTGTTTGTTTTTTTTCCTTCCTCTGTAAATAGTGATTCGATGAACATCAACTTTTATGAGCGATTCAAAAAATAATTTTATCTAGGCTTAGATGTGTTAACTTTTTTGTTAAATTACAAAATTAGTCTGTGAATTTTTTAAGTTTGTGTTCATTTGGTTCATGAATTTCAAGAAGTGTCTAATAAGTTATTGATAAACTTTTTATTGTGTCTGATAGGTCCCTATTCATTTTTTTAATTCACCGATCTACCCAACACAAAATTAAAAGTTTAAGGTCTTATTAGACATAATATTCAATTTTAAATCTAAGAGATCAGTTAATTTTTTTAAAAAAAATTGAATATGTCAAAGGCTTATAATCAAAAGAAATTGAAAGTTAAAACTCATTAGATACTTTTTAAAGCTCGTATGATACATTAGAGGTAGATTTAAAATTCAAAGACTAAACTTATGTAACTTTTGGAGGTTTGGGGTTTAAGAAGGTGTGAATGATTTTGTTTCAAAACTTTTGTACAACAAAATAAAAAAGTGATGATTTTAAGTACACCTGCTCCTCCCCATTCATTATAACACTGTGCCTTCAAAAGCATGCCAAGCCAATGTTTGAGTTGGAACTTTCTCTCTTTTCCTTTTCTTTTTTTATAATTTTGTTTGCCTTTTGTTTATCCTGTCATTTGGCACAGCTAAAAAAGAAGAAGGGACAAAGCCCTCAAAAAAAAAAAAAAATCATTGATCAATTAATGTTTGATTAAAAAGGAGAAAGATTATAAAAATGTTAAAATCTAATATGTCTTTTCCAATCCTCTTCTCTATCTCTCACAAACCCCATGACAGTGGTTTGATTGGAATTTAAATTAACTATCAAAATATCATTTTGTGTGCAGGCCGTATTTACCATTAATAATATGTATAGAAAAAGTCAGATCAAATAACAAAAAAACCTTCTGGATTCGCCACTGTTTGTGTGTGTGAGAGGTATTCTATTTTAATTTATATATTTTTATATGTTTAAATTCTAAGTTGTTTTATTTTTTAAAATTATGTTTGTTTTTTTTTCTAATTTATCACAAAAATAATAAGTTTTGGAAAACTAGTCTTTTTAGTTTTGAAAACTTAGTTTGGTTTTTAAAAACATAGGTACAAACTAGATAAGAAAACATAAAAACTTATTGGTAGGAAATAGTATTTTTAAGCTTAATTTTAAAAACCAAAAGTTTATCAAATAGGGTCTTAGTTATCCTACCTTCACTTTTAGTAAATCTTAAAATTAGTTCTTTCTATTTGTATCATTAACTTTTCTAAAAAACAAAAAGTTTCTATTAGTCTTCTCTATAAATTTTGACAACATATTTACCTGGTATATTCTCTTGAATGAAAATTATTATTATTATTTATTAGATTTAATTAAAAAAATATTAACTCCAAATTAACCCTAAGAACTAATTTTAAGATTCATAGATTCATTGAAAATATATAGACGAAACTTAAATATTTTTATCCTAAATTAACAATATCCCATCATCAAAACACTTATAATTGACCAAAAAAACAAAAAAGAAAAGGAAAAAAAGGAAGAAAGGAAGAAAATTTTGGTCAAAAGTAGAGAAGTTATTAGTGGGATTAGGTATGTTGTTTTTGTTGAAAAAAAAAAAGAAAAAAACTTAGCCATGGGGGTACACCAAATCCACATGGCCATTCATTTTTCCTAGCAAAATAGCAACCAAGTACTGACAAAAAGAAAGTGGGTCAAGCTAGCCTTTGTTTTGTGATCATGCTCAATCAATATTTCTACTACACTAGCATAAATCATGGGCTTTTGTTTTTGGCTTTTTTCTTTTTAACATCAACTTTATATAATAATATAATATATGATTTTATGAAAAATAATATTCATGCTTATCCTTTATTTGAAAGAATGTAGAATGTTATCTTATATTATATAAGATGAAGTTTAGAAGTTTATCATATCTAATGAAATGGGAAAATATTTCAAACATCCTTAAGACTTTTCAAAACTGAGTTCCTTTTTTTAAGAGTGTATTTGCAATTGTGATACAATCCCCAAAAAAAATCAATGAAATTGACTTCTCTTCTACTTTCATTAGCTTGTTTTCTTTTTCTTTTTCCATTTTTTTTCTTTTTTGAAAGATAATACTAGTAACATCTTTTTGAATCCTATACTAGGAATTTAATTTAAAATTCATGATTCTTTTTATTATTTCTTTATAAAAACTTCTAAATTGCACTCATTCAAATGAACTGATTTGTATAACTATTTATTTCATGTCTTACATTAAAAATGAAACTATTTATTATCCCATACAACAAAAACTAAATTAGGTATTCAAAATGGTTTTTTGTCTTCTATCTATCTTTTCTTTTTTTTTTTTTTTTTGGTTAATTGTCCATTTTAATAATATAGTACAAAACTAAATAGAAGTTAAAAGATTTTATACTTTAATTAAAGAGAGAGAAAAAAAGATGTACTAACTTATACGTATAACATAACTTGCATAGGTAATTAAGAAATATGGCTTCAAATAAGCGAAGAAAAATTTGATGAACTCTAAAGCGATAATCGAATTGAAAAGAGACCAAACAATTTCTTATACATACCAAAAATCAGAAATTCATTGAATTTTTATTTTGTAAATTTCAATGGATTTATATATATACTTCTCTCTTTAATTAATTAATCTTAACCCTTATTTTAAATGGGTGAGTTCCTAATGAAAGTGTAAGTGGGTTTGCAAGCATGCAATTCAATGCAAAGAGTTCTAAGCAAAAGCATCATTATTGAAATAGGTGTCCCCTTTAAAGAAAAGAGAAAAAAGGGCCAAAACCATTTTATTTTTTTAAGGGAATTATAAGACCTCACTTTTACCTTCTTGAGCCTTTCAATTTTTTGTGCCCCTCCTTTTCTTTTTCCACTACGATTGATTGTTTAGGATGACATTATTAGGTCAAAATGGAAATTGGAATAAATTTTTCTTCATCATGTCTCTAGAGAATAAAATTGAAAGGTTTTGAAGGTTGAAATATAGAGAATAAAATTGAGGGAGCTTTTGTCTTCATGATAAAAATAAATAAATAATTATGATTGAAATTACAAGTTTACTTTTGATAATGGTAAGTTTACGTCTATCTGGTTTTATGAATTTTCAATTTTCTGTCTAAAAAAGTATCTAAGTATTAACCCCCTTAAACTTTTAACTTTGTGTTCAATAGATGCTTGAATTTTCAATTGCGACTAATAGTTCTTTTACCTATTCGACATTCTTTTAAATTCACAGACCTATTAGACATAAAATTGAAAGTTTAAAGTTTTATTAGTGCAATTTCGAGATTTCATGACATTGGAAAATTATCATGATCACATTTCATGACTCTTTTTTGAGTTCTAAAAACCACCATCAAAGAAACTCTATACATGACATAACTAACTATTTTATAACAATAAATTGTTGTAAAAAAAACGTATTCAAGAATCGAAGTTTCCGTCAAGATATATATATTAACGACACAATTTTTAAACATCATAAAAATTCTATTATTCTTATGTCAAGTATTTGCTTTCTTTGATAGTTTGTAAGTGACAACAAAAAAACTTACTCAAGATCTCGTTTACCTTAAGCTTAACAAGCCCATCAATTGTATGAAGCTAATGTTAGTGTTGATGTTAGAATGAAGGAGGGAGACATTTTCTAGGAGATGATTGCCTCTCCAAAACACAAATTTTTCGATGTGGGACAATTATCACAAATTTGTGATGTTGAAAAACTGTCATAATTTTTCAAAAACATGAAAATCTCCATTTTTCTCACAAAAAACGCGCTTCCAGCCATCTATGACGGTTTTTTATCTAAGTCATGAGTGTTTGACGTTAAAAAACTGTCATAAATTTATGATGTTGAAAAACTGTCATAAATTTTCGAAAATATGAAAATTTTCGTTTTTTCCCGCCAAAAACGTGCCTCCAACAATTTATGATAGTTTTTTTTTCTCTCCCCCTCTTATTTTGCTTAGCTATTGTGTCATATAAAATGTCAATATTATAGTAGTGTCTTATTGACATTTAAATTTTATATCTAATAGATCTATTCTTTTTTAAAAAAATTTAATATGTCAAGGACCTATAATAGTCAAAATTAAAATTTTAGAGACCTATTAGATATTTTAAAAGTTCAAGAACCTATTAGACACCGTTGGAGTGTTGATATAATTAAATTTACCATAACCCATTAGTTTAGGCTTTTGGGTTAATTGGTGATTTAACATGAGATCAGAGCATGAGGTCTTAGGTTAGAACTCCAGTAATTTCAATTTATCTCCAAATTAATATTGATCACTACTTGTTAAATATTTCTACAAATTTTCTTAAGTTAATCGATGATTTAACTGACACACAATTGAAGATTTAGAGACTTATTATGCACTTTTTAAAGAAAGTTTTAGACATTGATCTGAAAAAAAATTGGGACTAAACTTATAATTTAATCTATAATTATTCTAATCTTTTCTAAAAAAAATTGAAGTAAAACATTTTAAGTGTAACTCTTTGGAATCATACTATCCTTTTATGTAAAATAAAATATGACAATATATAGATATCTTAATCTACTAAACAAAGTACACAATTATTAATAAACAAATATACTTTTTAATCATATAAAGTAATTAGGATTGATGCACTATTATTAATTTGGCATGCTAATCATTTGATATTTTAGCAATAATGTAATATTCCAATAGTTAATGAATAGAGATGTGAGATATATCAAGTTGAATTGAGTGAATTATTGAAAATTATTAAGTGATTTCTTGTCCTTATATTTATTTGAAGCTTCTTAATAAAAAACTTGCCATTTTCTTTTAAATTTTGCCCCTTACACATTTTACTCCAATTGTTATCCATTTATTGCTATACTATCATCAAAGATTGATTATCTTTCAATGTGAATGATTAAATGAATATGTTATCCTCAATCTTACACGTGTAAGCTTGTGATTTGTCCTTACAATTGGATTTTGCATCTCATATAATTGATATTTCAAACCCAAAAACATAAACAAGTTCAATTTAACACAAAATTTCAATTGCTTGAAGCTGATGGATTCGTCTATGTTTGTTCAACTGTAAAACCCAATTCATGTCCTAATCATGGATTTATAGACTTTTTTTTTTGTCCCCAAATTAAATTACTTTACATGGGTCGTTTATAATCTATTTGAGTTCATTGACTTCTAAAGTCTATTTTGGTTTCTATATATTTTTTAAAATTAAATTAAATTACAAGTTTTGTCTTTGAATATTTTGAATAGTATATAACATAGGTCATAAATTTTTAAAAAGTGTCTAATAAGTCTTTAAACTTTCAATTTGTGTTTTAAAGATCCATAAAATTTATTAATATCTAATAGGTCTCTAAACTTTCAATTTTAATACGTTAATAGATCTTTGACTTTTTAATTTTGTGCCTAAAAGGTCTGTGAATTCTTTTTTTATAAAAATGTCTAATAGGTAAACTAATCTATTAGGAACAAAATTGAAAATTTAGAAACTTATTAGACACTTTTATAGTTCAAGACTTATTAGACACTTTTATACTTCACGTTTGATAATTATTTGGTTGTTAAAAATTAATCTTATAATTTATAAAATTATTTCTATCTATGAGTCTTTTTGTTTTATTATCTATTTTCTAAAAATGTTTTCAAAATCCAAGTTGAGTTTTAAAATCTAAAAAAAAAAAAAAAGTAGTATTCAAGTACTTGTTTTTATTTTTGAAATTTGACTAAGTTTAATTATCAAAGAAATAATCATTGATTCTTATATTTACTTTATCAACAATTGTTTAAATTATTTGGTTATATATATATATAAAAGCCATATGGGTTGGTTGAACAAGAAACTACATTGATAGATGTTAGGTGGCTAGATAATAACAATGTATTTTCAAAAAAGTTCCAGGACTAAAAATAAATATTTTTAAAAGTTCAAGACCTACATGGCTATATTCTTACCGTTTGAGCATTAAAAACAAACATAATGAAAATTTAGAGACCAAAATAAATTTTAAATAGAATAATTTTTTAAAATCTAATTCTTAAAATGATGCGAGGAGAACCTCTAATGAACTCAAATAAAAAAAAATGATGTGAGTTAAACTAATCCATAAAAGTTTTAGGTTCAACTACTAAAATTTTTTTTTAAAAAAAAAAAAAAAAAATCTTTTAAACATGAATTCTACACAAATACTCAAATGATTAGTACATAAAACTACAAACATATCACATCAATATATATTACGTGAGCTTTTGGAACTTTATTAAGTATTAGTTTATTTTCATACACGTTATCAAAAAAGTAAGATGTGGATTAATTTCATATTTTATCTGATATAATTTACTACACAGTGTTATATTATAATATAGCTAGTTTTAATAATTATTTAACTTAAAAAATGAAAAAGGGCAAAAAAAAAAAAAAGGAATAATGAGTTGATGGTTTTTACATATTGAGAAGCAAGGTTGTGTTTGGAGTGAACATATTGTTTGAAGAATATCAACAAGAATTTGCTCCCCACTACTCCTTAATTACCTGTTTAGAGGAATAAATATTTACAAACTTACAAGTAGTGATATTGGTGATGACTGTCTTGTGATTTTGTGTTTGTAGCTTTCTTCTTGGTATCAACCACTTTTTCTTTTTCTATTTTTTTTTAATTATTCAAATCCAAAGAAGACCTTCTTTATGAAATAACATATTCATCCTCCCTCCAAACATAAAAATTGCAAAAACTTATTGGAAAAATTTGTATTAACCCGCTCGGTCTCAACCGAAATCCTATTCTCCATCTCAAATCTAGTTTGATTTCAATTATATCTATTTATTCATTCTTACGTCGTCATGTAATTAGTACATCATGTCACTTTATCCAAATTTTATATAATGAAGTGTCATGTCAGTCTTTTATCCACCCAAATAATAAAAAGAGATATACTTCAAAATTTAAAGATAAATAATTAAAAAAATTAATGGTTAGTAACTAAATAGATATAATATAATATTCAAAGTGTATGATGAATTTTATTTTTTTAAAAAATAATTATTATTATTATAAGAGGAGATGGATGGAAGGAGAGGTTTCAAAGTGGAAATTATATATGGGCCAAACCAAGGCCTTGTTGAAATTGGGCCTTCTTAAGGGGTGATTTGGTAAAATTTGAAGCATATTCGTTCATTATGCTGGTATATATATATATATATATATATTATGTTTTATGTGATTTAATATAATCAATCGTCTTTGAGGGATTATTCAGAGAATAATTTTCTTTTGAAGAAAATTCAAAGAATAACTATTGTTTGTTAATTTATGGTTTGAACGCTTTTATATTATTCTTGTATTTTAACCCACTCCTTTTGTCTTCTTTTGTTTTTTTTCTGTATTTTGAATATTGACCATTCAAACCATATCAAGATCTTATATGAAAATACAAACATATCTTACTAATACGGGTACAGAATTATCACTTGTTTTCCCCAATTCTATTCGATTAGAATCAGTAAGAAACAAAACATATATTCTGTATAATTAAAAAAAAAAAGAATTAAAAAGGATTTCATAATTATTTTCAAATTTAATCGTAGCATAGGAGATTCGTCTAGTTTTTATTAATAATATCTCTAATAATCCTCTAATATCATTTCTCTTTTGCGAGTAGAAAAATTCTATTCACACGGCATGCGCTAATCTCACGTGTGAAACATCAAACGAAGTGTAGTTGACCTAACCATGTCTAATCAAGAATATAGCTCATGTATAGCTGTCCGACAATATAGTTTTTATAAAATCTAGCACGAACCGATTCGAGCGTAGGATAGTCTATTCTTGTTCCCTATAAATAGTGATGTCTTCTCCTATACGCCAAGTATGTGATATTATCTTTGTTCAGCTTGATTCTACCTCGAATTAGTTTTTTTTTTTTTTCAAGGATCTATGTCACCTTACTTCACCTAAACATGTGTGTAATTTGTATAATTTTGTTTCTTTTTTTTTTAAATTACCAAATATTTGGTAAAATATTTCAACTAAAGTAGAATAATCTTGGTTATTGTTTGTTAAAGTCACCAACATTATATCTCATTAAAAATCTATTTTCATTTATTGTTTGTCACATCGAAATAGCGTGCAATTTATCATCCAGTAACATTTAAGAATTAATTTAGAAAGAATTGATAATATAGACAAAGAAAGTAAGTGGTATTATTATAGGGTCTATTCTTACGACCGACATCATCAATCATCTCTCAATCATTCTTCATCTTATAATCTCTCCTAGTCAGTTTAAGAGGCAAGAAAGTAACTTCAATTTCCATTAACAAAAAGATAAGATCCATTTTGTGTGTGGTGGTCAAAATTCCTCTCTTTTATTTCAATTAACACATAATAATAAATAAAATTAAATAAACTCTAGCCTCGGTAATCATTTAGGTTCAAAATTTATTCTAAGTGGAAAATTTTAACTTCAAGATAAAAAAAAAATATATACGTATGTCTATTTGAGTTGAACTCTCAAGAGAGTTTTAATTTTTGAAGAGGGAGTTTGGAGGAGTTGGGGGAGTATAGTTGGGAGGAGTTAATAACTCCCCCAACTTCTTGTTTAGCCCAAATAATTATTAACTCCTTCTTGTAGACCCCACAACTTTATTAACTCTTTTTCAACTCTTTTTTATAGGTCACACAGATTTTTAACTCCTTTTTGTGGGTCTCACAGACTTCTTTACTCCTACTGCTTACAACTTATACTCCCCCAACTTTTCAATCCAAACGACCCCTTAGAGTCTGTTTGGGCAAGTAATAATAACTTGTCTTTGCATCCAAACACAAAGTATTATAACTTCATGCTAAACAACTCAGCATTTTAAATAATATTATAGATTCTATAAATTATAATAACCTGGGGATGTTTGAGGCGCTGTGTGGGTTATAATAACAAGGGGTTATAATAGTTTGTGGGTTATTATAGTCTGTGGAATCATATAATATTATTTAAAATACAGAGTAATATAGTCTGAAGTTATAATAATTTGTGTTTGGGGTGAAAAGTATTTCACAGATTATTATAACATGTGCCCCAAAGAGGCTCCTATAGACTATTATATCCTAAGTTATTATAACTCACTCAACATTCCAAACAACCCCGGGTTTTTAAGAATAACTATTTTAATATTTTTCCTAATTCTATAGTTATACTTCTACCACAAGCCTTTTAAAAAATATAATTATCATTATCATTTTCATTATTCTACTATTAAGTTGTCAAAACATAGATATTAAAGAGGGAAATTTTCTAATACTTTCTTTCATTATTTACCTTAAATAAGACATTTAAAGAGGTAAAACTCATATAATAAATCATATATTGTTAAATCACCAATCAACTCAAAAGGTTAAGTTGATAGGCAAGAACGGATTTAGAATAGCTCAAGAGAATCCCCTCAACTTTTGAAATATGTATATTTTATATAAAAAATGTTAATTGAATTCTATGGTATTACTTTTATCTCGCCCTCTCTAAATTTTCCTAATTTTTCTTATGACCTTTATGTCTAGGTTCAAGACACGTTTTGTCACTAACAAGAGCACAACTCAACTGCCATCAACTATGATTCATGATCAAGAAGTCAACACGTTTTGTTTTTTATTATTATTATCAAGCTGATGAATGAAAAGAGTATTATTAAGTGGAACATAGTATGAAAAAAAAAAGGAAGGACAAGTATTGGGTTACAATAGAAAATATCATTGGTTTAATTTTTTTTCTTTTTAAACTATGTACTAAAAAAATTAAAAAAAATAAACAACGGAAAGTACCACAATGTTTTTTTTTCATTAAATAACCAAATTAGACGAAAATAAAAATGCCGTCACACTAGTACTCCACATTGTAGCTTAAATTATTGCTTAATGTACTATTTTACTTAGTAAATGTCATTTCCATTTTTTTTTTTAATGTCACTTCAATTTAAACGTTAGCAGTATGATCAGTGATATGACCAAATAATATAATACTAGTGCCTGAAGGCAAAAATTAAAAAAAAAAAAATCAAATATGTGTACAAATAATCAAGTGTGGTTAAGCATAAGATCCAATCGATAAGCTCGTCAAAAACAGACCGTTAGATCTACAGACTACAATTTCTTCTGATTACAGATCCATCCAAATCGAGTTTATTAAAAAAAAAGAAAAGAAATCTAAACGGGTACAAATCTGGGAGCCCTAGGACCGGAATCGTAATGAAAAGGCGCGGCCGGATGCTGCCATTTCTTAAGAACCGGCGGCTTCTCCGGCTCCGATTCTTTATGTTGATGATGATGCTGAGATGAAGAACTCGATCCTGAATCGGCCGTCCAATTTTGGATCTCTGTCGGCGAGGAGGGAGAGACGAGTGGGGATAAGAGAGGGATGGCGACCTTCCAATCGGAGCGGTTGATTTGCAGGGACGCCGGAGCCCGGCGCTGGAGACGGCTCGGCTGCTGTTGGCGGCGTGAAGCGGCGGAGGTTCGTCGCTGTGAGTCGGCCATGAAGAGAGAGAGGGGATTGGGAATTAATGGAGAAGATAAGAAGGAAGAGGAAGAGGAGAAAGGGGTAATTATAGGAGACAAGGAGGCACGTGGGAAGCACGATCTGAGTGTCCAGTTGGAGCGTCGAATAACTGGCGCATAGTTGTCACACGCGCCACAAGGAAGAACGAAGAAACAAGGGATTGATAAAAAATCAACTCATCCAAATTAGTTGATTCGAACTTTGTCTAAATTAATTAAATTATACAGTAAAAAAAGTCGAAATTTCGAAGAGAAAAGAAGAAAATATGTTTTGTGTGTTTTAAAATTAGTTAAATTGTGATTCTAGAAATTTTAAATTACTTGTAATATACGATTATTTATTTATCTAGGTTTACGTTGGCATAAATGAGTCATGTTGCCATGCAGATTTTTGGAAGAATAATAGATATAAAACAAGTATCTAAGGATTCGCTTCATAACCATTTGATTTTTTGTTTGTAAAAATTTTTATTTTTTTATAATAATTTTTATCATTTGAGTTTCTAACCAAATTTCAAAAACAAAAATACGTTTGAACATTATTTTTTTTTAGTTTTCAAAATCTAGTTTGATTTTTAAAAACATAGGTAAAAAGTAGATACGAAAATAAGGAAATCTATAGGTGAAAATAGTATTTATAGGATTAATTTTCAAAAACCAAATAGTTATCATACAGTTGAATATATTTGTTCATTTTTCTAAAATATAATGAAAATGTCGATTCATTATTCGATGTCAAACAAATGATCATATAAAAAAATTGATGAAAATGTCGATGATGTTAATAGAAATTTAAAATCGTTGGTATGATTATTAATGTGTTATTTTTTTTTTATTAGCAAGTGTATATATAGTGTGTGTTGAGTAGACTAATATTAATAGGATTCAACATTAGTCCATTCAACATGCTTTCATTCCGCACATCGTGACGACACAATCTCTAAATAAATTGATGTAATTAATAATAAAGATTTATCAACAAAATTAAAAGATAAATGGAATATCATCTTTTAAAATTTAGAGGCGAAATAAATTTTTAAAGCTTTGTGTATGATAACCCTTTTTGTGTTTTAGTGTCCTGTTTCTGAAAATCAAACATACATTACATCCACTTGTGTGCTCTACATCTTCAAAATCTGACTAAAATTTTAAAAATATAACATATAAAAAATATAGTTTAAAAAAAAATTCATTTTATAGTTTATATTTTATATAACAATATAAAATATCAAATATCAAATATCAAGCATTTTTTTTCCAAAACAAAAATGTAAACACTCAACTTAAATGTTTGGATAACTGTTTTATTTTTTATTTTTTAGTTTTTAGAAATTAACCTTTTAAATGCTATTTCCATCTGGATTCTTGTTTTTTCTTGTCTATTTTTTTTATATGTTTTAAAAACGGAGACAATAATTGAAAATTAAAAAAATGGTTTTTAAAAGCTTTTTTTTAAAAAAAAATAACTAAGAATTCAATTGTAAAGATAAATATTATTGTAGAAAAAATGGAAAAAAAAAAACAACTACACTCTTTAAAAATCAAATAGTAATCAACTTGATATTAACCAGTTCAATTTAGAAAGAGAAAATAAATAACAAAATCTTCAAGGAGGAGAATGGAAATTTTAATAAAATTCCAGGTTTATGGTGAGAGTGGAAAATTCTAGAAAGAAGGAGATATTCTTAACCCTTTTTTTTTTCTTTTGAAAAATAGATATTCTTAACTTGCTGTTTGATTTTAAAAGGAATAAAATGTGGTGCATAAAATACAGGGGATTGGAACCTTTGCTTTTGACCAACTTATTTTATGGTTGAAAAGGTATATCAAAATTCCAAACCCTCCATATTAAAATTCAAACTTTCCCCTGTTTTGAAAATCTTTTAACAAATTATTCAAACAAAAAATTTACTCAATATTCTCGTGTTTTTTTCTTCCTTTTTAAATAAATATTTAATTGATCCAGCTCCACTAATTTTTCCTCTTATATTTTGATTACTAATAATCAAATAATAATTGCCATGAGATTTGATGCCTTAGGAGACTGATTTAACACGTGGCAGACATGGGTGACGTAGAGCAGGCGGTGACAGGTAGGAATCCGACGTGGCATATAATTGACTGGTCTCTAACGACGTTGCGGCGGAATTAGGAATAATGACGTCAGATTTTAACGTACGTGGTCAAACGTGAACCTTTGAAAAAGTAGAGATAAGAAGACACGTGGATGGCGGATATTTGTTTGATCGAAACGCCACTGCCAACGAATAAATTTGAAAAGAAAAGAGAGTTAAATATATTAGATGGTCCTTAAGTTTGAGTGATTTTCAAATTGGCCCAGGTATGGGATCGAGATTTTATTTTATGTTTCCGATTTACTAGATTCAATAAATATATTTTTAGCAGATATATTTTTTAAAATTATTTTTATATTTTAGAATCTAAATAGTAAAAATTCTCAAAAACAACATTTTTATGTTTTTCATTATATCCAGATTTTGAATTTAAACTTTTAAAATGTAGAATTATATTAAACAAAAATAAAAATATTAATAAATACAATATTTCAAATTATAAATTTAATTTAAATTTGTTAAATTAAAATATTTATAATATAATATTATATTATAAAATGATAATTCTATAAAATTTATAAAGTCAAGTTCATAAATTAATTAATAATAACTTATTTTAATTTAATAATTAATTTGACAATTACAACTAATTTCATGATCTATAAATATGTTATAAGACACATTTTAAATAACAGTTTACAATGAAATTAGATTTCTAAATCTACTACCAAATACATATATGAAAACATGAAATACAACTTTGTTTTCATTAAATCTCTTGTTTTCAAATTTTTGTTTTCAGATTGCTAAGGGCCTGTTTGGTATGCAATCCAGATTCTGTTTTATGTTTTCAGATTCACTGAATTCAGTGAATATGCGTTTGACAGATGTGTTTTCGAAAACTGTTTTCGAATTCTGTGATCCAGATAGTAGAAATTCTGAAACAACATTTTTATGTTTTCATTGTATCCAGATTCTGAATTTAAAATTTTAAAATGCAGAATTATATTAAATAAAGACAAAAAACTTAATAAATACAATATTTCATGTTATAAACTCAATTCACTTTTGTTAAATTAAAATACGTATAATATAATATATAATATATTATAAATTATATAATATTATATTATAAAATGACAATTCTATAAAAATTATAAAAATTATGTTCATAAATTAGTTAATAATGACTTATATTCCATCTAATAATTAGTTTTGCAACTACAACTAATTTTATGCTCTATAAATATGTTATAAGACATACTTAAAACAACTGTTTAGAATGAAATCAAATTTCTAAATCTGCTACCAAACGCATATCTGAAAACATGAAATACAACTTTGTTTTCATTGAATCACTTTTTTCAAATTTATGTTTTCAGATTACTTACCAACAGACCCTAACCAAACAAGTGTTTAAATTTTCATTTTATCCAAATGTATTAGAAATTTTGATTTGGTGTTTATAAAAAATCTATTAAAAATTGTGAAAAAAAATTGATGTCATAAAATTATTATTTTCTTTATAATATATATTTGGACAAGCAACTATGCTACTGAAAAGAAATGATTTTTATTAATGGAATTACTATAGCTTTTAAAATAATTACTATCAGGTGTTTAGTAATTTTCACCTTTAAATTTTATTAGTGGAATTATTATAACTTTTATAAAAATGAATGTCATGAAATTATTTGGACACGCAACTATGACACCTAGAAGAAATGAACTTTATTAATGAAATCACTATAACTTTTAAAATAATTACTCGCAGGTGTTTTGGTGAGTTGGTGAGTGAATAGTCATGATTTAGTAATAATACTAAGACAGAGATACTACCAAAATTTGCACAGCTTTTTTGATAATTTATAATTTTTTAAATAATTATTTAAAATGTTAAATGATTTCAATTTTTTCCATAAATATCCTCTCAATTTGAACCCATATATTGTTTGCTTTAGATTATTTATTAAATATGACGAGAAGTTGGTTGTAATTAAAAAAAAAAATAATGGTTGCATTCCGCTGAAAATTAGGAGATGAAATTTGATGGTGTGAAAAAAATACTACATATATAATAAATCATTCTTAATTTCTTAAAGGATACACTTGAAAATTTAAAATTGGTTAAGAAGTAACATTTAATTATGCAAGAATCTACTTTTTAAGGTTAGTGGGAATAAATTTTAAAAAGATGTGTGAATGAACACTGATTTTATTAACAATTCATTCCACCCAACACAAAAGATAGTTAAGATTATTTTATAATCACTCTAACGCTTTTAAAATCAATTCCAAATATAATTTGAATTTTGCTAATAAGTAGGCAACACAAGTTTACGTGTTCGGATATATTAATAAAACAACAATTTTATGTTAAAAAAAATACGAGGACTTAAATTAAATACCTTTAAAGTAAAATGGAGAATTTAAAAGGTTAAGGGTTGTATTATAGAGATGATTTTGTATATTTAATTGGAAGAAGAATAATATAGAAAAGGTAAGAATCGTTATCCTATTTGGCCATGGTCTTTGAAGTTTGAACCAGCTTTTAAGCTCATTTTATCATAATTGATATTAAAAGCTACCACGTGATGGGACACAATTATTTGAATTATAAAGTGGACTACATTTAAGACTAAATTTGACCCATACATTTAAAATTGTGTAATTAAAGTTGTTGAATTGGTGTACGAAAATCACAACATTTAATAACAGTGGGTAAAATCTCTACGCTGCTAATTTAACTAATGATGACTAACTTAAGAAATCTTTGATAAATGAATGTAGGTTAAATTACAAGTTTAGTCTTTAAACTTTTAAGATTTGTGTCTATTTGGTCTCTAAACTTTTAAAAGTATCAAATAAGTTCTCGAACTTTTAATTTTGTATCTAATAAGTCCCCGAACTTTAAAAATGTCTAATAAGTCCCTGAACTTTCAATTTTATATTTAATAGGTTCCTGATATATTCAATTTTTTTGAAAATTAACTGATCTATTGATATAAAATTAAATTTTATGTCTAATAGGATTTTAAACTTTCAATTTTGTGTCTAGTAAGTTCATGAATTTTAAAAAATCACAATTAGGTCATGATTTATTAAACACAAAATTGAAAATTCAGAAATCTATTGGACACAAAATTGAATGTTTAAGAACTTATTAGATACATTTCAAAGTTCAAGGATTTATTAGATACAAAATTGAAAGTTTAGGGACCTATTTGATACTTTTAAAAGTTTAGGGACCAAATAGACACAAACCTAAAAGTTCAAGGACTAAACTTATAATTTAACCATGAATATATATTCAATTACATAATCGATCCCTATAAATTTATAATTTTAGTTTAGTCCATGCTTTTAAAAGTTTCACAGTGGATCACTCTAATTTCAATCTAGTTTAATTTGAATTCTAAAGATAAGATTTGGATGCACTACAAGAAACAATGGTTTTAGCGATGAAATAACAGCGACGAAAATAAATATGTCGCACGACTTGCGGCGGAATATCAAATTAGTCGCAAGGAATGCGACAGAAGCTAATAATCGTCACATCCTTGAGACAAACTGAGGTGTGTGTCGCAACTATTGCGACGAACAAAGAATTTAGTCGCATCGAATTGCGACGACAGAGTTTTTTCGTCGCAACCACTAATGCGACGAAGGAGGCCATTCGTCGCAAGGCCTTGGGAAGGCCGTAAAATGCACATGTCGACCTCGGGTTGCAACGAAAAGTGATTTATTGTCACAAAGCTCCATGCAACGGAAAGCTGCGTTCGTCGCATGTTCTTGGGAAGCTCGTGCGTCAGTAGCCTCGGGAAAGTGGAGGTTTGCGACGAAAATGGCAGTTCGTCACAGCTTTGTGCGACACGTTAAAATTTCGTCGCAACACCTAAATTAAAACTTCTCCTCCTTCCTCTTCGATTTTTCAACCCTTGTTCTTTCTTTTTCTTCGTTTTTCGATTCTTCTCTCTACTCCTTTTCACTTCCTACGTCGGAGAGACGCTGGAGAGACACCGAAGAGCAACGGAGAGCACTGGAGAGACGCTGGAGAGAAGAGCTACGCGTGGGTCAGTTTCATTTCCTTTCGTTTTTTAGATTTTTTTTTTGTATTGCAAATTTTTTGGTGTTAAATTTATGTGTTTTATCTATTTTGAAGTATCAAATTTGTTAGTTTAGATGCATGTATTTTTTGAAAAAAAATAAAGTATGTATTCTTTGAGGTTTTATTGATGAGATTCTTTGTTAAGTGCTTCATTAAAAAGCTTAATCCTTTTCCATTATTGTAGTTTAGGGCTTATGGATGGGAGTGTTTGAATTTTGAGCTTTCATTCTGAGGTGCAACTTTTGCAATTGAGGTTTGTGGTATTGTTCCATTTCATTTCCTTTAGTTTTTTTTCGTTTTTTTTTTTTTTTGTCATTTTCAAAACTAACTGTTCCATTTCAATAATATATTGTTTCACAGAAAATAACTGTGGGGTAACATTGGATGAGAGTCGGTGGTCGCCAAAAATTTGCCTAAAAGTAGTTGGAAATTCGTGGGCTCAATTTTTTGAGGTTTGTATGTACTTTTCTTGGATTTTTTTTTTTTGTTGAGGTTTTCTTCCATTCTCAAAGTTGATATAGAGGTGTTTTGTAGTAGGTTAAAACTCTGCAGTTACTTTAATAATATAGAAGTATTTCTTGTGTTTTTGGTATGATCATTCTCTTTTTCAATATTTATTTCTTGTGATATAGTATTTTTGATATGACCATCATGTTTTTCTTATTCACTATAAAACTTGTATAAAAATTGTAATAATTTGGTGTTGGTTGATTTATGATATTGTAGTGACAATTATTATTACAAAATTTGGTATACAAGCAGTTAGAAGTAATGTGTGGTATAAAATAATTTTTTTTATTGAATAAAAATATTTGCGACGAAACTCGATATCGTTGCAGAAGAAAACATAATTGTGAATTAGGAAGAATTGGGGTAATTCGATTTACGGCCCATTGCGACGCAAATTAGATAATGTCGCAGCTACATGTGACGATATACTTATTTTGGTCGCAAGCAGACATGCGACGCAATTGGTCAGTTAGTCGCTTCACCATGTGATGAAATTGCAGTCCGTCGCAGGGAAATGCGACGCCAAACTCTGCGGCACAATAGACCTTTTGTCGCACGGAGCCGTGCGACGCAAATTACAATTCGTCGCAAGGCTTGCGACATCCTAATCTTTTCGTCGCAGGTTGCGACGAAACACAGTAATTCGTCGCTAATTGTCTTCTGAGACGGCGTTTTAGCGACGAAACCTGCGACACATATTTTTTCGTCTCTAATTGTGTTTTGCGCCAAAATATTAGCTTTAGTGTCGTTTTTTTCGTTGCTAATAACTTCATTTCTTGTAGTGATGTTTTTAAAAAATAAGTCTTTATTGTTTAAAAGCTTTCGATTTAATCTTTCTTTGTGTAGGTGAATCAATTTTCAATTTAATATTTCTTCGTAGATGAATGTTAAAATTGATTGATGACAAACTTACCCAATGGATTTAGGGAGAAAAATGAGATTTAAGAGAGAAGTTTATAATTCTCACTCAAAATTTCTAAAAATTGTTATACGATTTAAATCTTTTATTTTAGATTACTTTTTTTTTCATCTAAATTTATGCTAATTTTCATTTAGTAATATAGCATGTAAGTTTTTTTTTTTTTTTTTTGATAAAATATAGCATGTGAGTTTATTATCAATTAATTCTAACATTTGATGACTATTTTTGTTTTTTACATAAATTTACATAATTTTAGTTTAATCCATTTGGAGAATTGTCAAGTCTCTTGCTAGCAGATCTTGTCGTTAGAGATCGTTTTTTAGTTTTGAGACCAATTTAAGTCATTGGTTCGATTCTCCATAAGCAATGGTCATAGATGTCATTTTTTGTTAGATCTCAACTGTCAAGGGGTTCTCTTGTACCCAAGTATTCGTGGGATAGGGTTATTTCGATTGATTGCTTACTTTGTTTATCTTTAGAGGAGTCACGTGACCATTTATTTTTCAAATGCCCTTTCAGTCGTACTATTTGGGATAGTGTATTTTCTTAGGGAGATTCTGCCACGATATATTGTCCTAGGCCTCTAAGTTAGAGTGGATTTGTCATGTGAGTAAAAGCAACTGTTGCAGAAAAAGTCAAGATTGGAGGCTTGCTTGGTGTGTGCCTATCTATCATATTTGCAGGGAGCGTAATCTTTGTCTTAATGGGTCAGCAGAGTGGTCTCCTAAGTTTTTCCTTTGCGCTATTAGGATAGATCTATTTGCTCGATGCTCCTCATGGTCGGAGGTGCTTGTAAGTTCATCCTTGATTTCCTTGATTTTGATTATCTTTTTTCATGTTTTTCCTTGCTTTGGTTTCTTATTATGTTATTTTTTCTACTATTATTAGGTTTTCTAAATTTTGTGCCTTCACTTCAAGCTTTCAGGTCGCTTCTTTGTAGTAAAAGACTTTTTTTTAATTATAATATTTTTTTTATAGAAAGATTAATTTGATAAAATCTATTCTTCAAAGAAATATATAGTTATTTTCTATTATAGTGAATTTGAACAGAAAATAATATAGTGGAGATAGTGGGAGGAGAAAGAGAATTTTTGGTTGGTAAAATTTTATAAGAGGAGAAAGAAATCCTTTGAAAAGTGACCAGAGAAAGGGAAAGTTTATATGATGTTGTAGAGACTAGAAGTATAATTATCTATAAATATATTCAATAATTTTGGTTTTTATAATTTCGTAAAAATTTTAGGAGAGATCCACTTTATAGATAGACATGGAATTCTAGATTTCGAAGAAAAAGGAAAACTAGTTTACATTTAATTTAATTTGTTCTATTGTTAGAAACATATTTTTCGAAGAGAGTCCTATTATTTTCAAAAGTGTTTAAAATAAAATTTAAAAACGAAAAATCAACCCTTTGTTATTTTTGAAGATAGAATATATTAGGGTATGTTTAAATCACTTCCATTTGAAAATAGTGATATTTGGCAAGATACACAAGTGATTTTTCAAAACTACAAAATCATTATGTAGTAATTCCCGGTCAATTTTGTACAAATAATGAGTTGAAAATCACTCCAAAAAATAACAATTAACTTTTATTTATAAAATATCCAAAATTAGAAATACTATATTTCTAAAAGTTCGCCGCACAAAATAACATATTGAGTCTCTCTGTGTTGGTTCAATTCTTTGGAAGTTATGGTGGTTGCAATATTGGGTTCGAACCCACTCACGGATTGAGGTGGGTTTTTTTAAAAAAAAATTAATTTATTTTTAAAATAGTATTATAATTATTTGTTTTTTCAAATTTAGTAAATTTTAAAAATAGGAAAAATTTAAAAACTAATTTCTTTCTCAAATTTAACTAAAATTTTAAAACTTTTGTTTTTAAAATTAAATAAAGAAAACATAAATATAAATAATATTGGTTATAAACCTTTTTTTATTGGATAATATAAATAATATTTTGTAAGCTTAATATTAAAGAACCAGAAAAAAAAATATTATTATCAAATAAGACTTTTTAATACTTGAACTTTTCATAAAATTTTGCAAGTAAATAAAAAATAAATTGATAAAAATAGATATTGAAAATAATAAATGGATTGTAAGGGTATTAATTATAATAATAATTAAATAAAACTAGTTATATAAATACTTTTTTCTATCCTAATTGCTTATAATAGTGTCACATAATTTTTAAATTAACAACTCTTTTTGATAATTTAATAGTTTTAAAATCACTTTTTAAACCAAAAATTAATCATTCAAAATCACTTTTTATTATATGAAAATCACTTTAAAAAAGTTTGAAACCAAACATTAAAATGATGGTACGAAAATTAATTTTAGAAATTAATTGTAATTAAATCTCTTTTTTCAAAATCACTAAATCAATAATCACTCCCAAACATTCATTTATTGTTTTTTAAAATCGTCTTTTAAATTGAGTAGAAAAATTTTCATCTCTACCTCATTAGTATCCCACGATAATCAATATTACCCCTACCTTTTGTTTTCATTAAAAAATACCTTCGGCCTCAAATATAAATTATTAAAATAAGAAAATATAATATTTTACCAATTTAACATTTAGATTTCACGAGTTCAAATTCCTAAAAATACTACATTTTTAAATCAATTTATTTCTTTTGAAAAATTAGGCACATCTGCATTTTAATTTCAATCTCATTTTCAAATTAAAACTCATGATGGAAATTCTTTGGTACCTCGATATTGACAAGCCTTCTGCCTTAAAAAAAATACTTTTCTACTGCATTCTTTGTAATCTCTATAATTGGTAGAACAATATTGATAGTCTAATATTAGATATAATTAAATTAATGATATTTTTTAGATAAATTAATATAGTTATATTCTATTTATCAATCCTCAATCATTTGAATCTATATCAATGATATTCACTCAAACTCAGAAAAATTTCGAATTCATCAATCCACCAATATAACAATGACATACAAAATAACCATGAAAATGGTTCAAAGCAAAAACAATATTATAATCATAATTAGAGGATCTGGTTGACTCGACTTAACCAAACCCAAAATTTATTTTAATAATTAGAGGATCTGGTTGACTTAACCAAACCCAAAATTTATGTTTTTGTTTATATATAATGTTTTTGTTTATATATAGATATAAACTTTTAATACATGGATTTGTACGAGTTTTTAATACATGGATTTGTACGAGTTTTGGAGTTCGATTTTAGTTATTAATTTAGAAAAAGAATTATTTAAAATAATTAAGATCATTATAAAAAAAAATTAAAAAATTAACTCAGCCCTCGGGTCATTCGAGCCAACCAACCTCATCCGTGTACCTCAAACATTACTATACATCTGAATAGAAAAAATAATCCACCACAAATCCAAATCGGCTCTATTCAAAAAAAAAAAAAAAAAAAAAAAAAAAACTATTACGGATTCATATGATTTTTTTTTAAAAAAAAAAATCCCATATAAAAAAAATGAAACAGAACGGAAAAATGTATAATTTATATAAAATAGAATAAGAAGAAAAAGAAAAAACAATTGTATAATTTATATAAAATAGAATAAGAAGAAAAAGAAAAAACAAAAATTGGGAGTAAAAGTTGAAGGGTCGGCCAATTGGGCCAACCCTATGAAGTTTCCACAAATAATGTCGGCCATATGTCTAGATTGCCATACAGCACTCGCCATTTCAAGAGCGAGAGTGGCATATTTAGCCAACCGACCCTTTTAATTTTAAATCTTCGTTTCAGCCCATATTTATAGAAGCCCGCTCCCTCCTCCTCCTCCAGCCTTTTCGATGTGGGACTAACTTCTCACTATCTCAACTTTCTTTATTTGTTTTTTTTTTCCATTGTCCCAACTCTTGTTATTTGTCACTCTATTTTACAAGTTTCTAACTAAATTTAAAGTTAAATGACATTATGGAAATTGTGTACTACAATATGAAATTACATTTGAAGAAGCTTGTGAACATACCTTATTTTAAATAAATGATATATAAAGTGCTTTTTCATAATACTCGGGGTGTTTATAAGTTGGGTTTTATTATGATGTTTTTATAGCATTCTTTCTTGAGTTATACCAATCTGTAAATTTTGGTGTATTTGGTTCTATTATAAACTCAGCTTATCATACCTTATACTGGTTATGTTGAGTTGTATTGTTCTCCACCATGTCTTTAACTAGAAGCGAGTGGATTCCAATAGTGGAAGAAGAGATGGTCGATCAAATCTCTAGAAGTGGCTACAATCCTTACCGGTTTAAGGGTGCTTCAAAGCATGACTCTCATCAAATTTTATTCGATCAATGGTGGAGTCAGACTCTCGGGAAGTTTGTGTCAGCTCTGCAACGACCGAGTACAAATATTTCAGAAATCAAAACTATTCTGGATGATATTGCGTTTGTTGCCTTTTCTTGGGTTGTTGTTTCTTTTTCCTTTTGTTCTAGATCTTGTAATACTAGCAATCACTTCCTTGCGCCAGCGGTCTTTTTGGAGCCGGTTGTTCGATCGTCCTCCTCCATTTTGGAGGAAGACCCTATAATTTGGACTTGTGATTTTCCCTTTTGGATATGGTATATCCTTCCTGAGAAAGTTTTCTGAAAAAAAAAAAAAAAAAAAAAAAACCTTTAACTTAGGGTGTTCAAAAGCCAACTCATATCGTTTGGAGTGTGGGTTTAGAACCACTAAATTGTTGGGAGTGCGACCAAAGTCCCACATCGGCTAGAGAAGGGGAAGATCATGGGTATATAAGTGAGGGATAGTATCTCCATTGGTATGAGGCCTTTTGGGTGAAACCAAAAGCAAAGCCATTAGGGTTTATGCCCAAAGTGGACAATATCATACCAATGTGGAGATATGTGGAGGGTCGTTATCCCTCAGTAAACTTAGACAAGTGTTTCAATTTTTACCTTTTATTCAATTTTCGTTAAATTACCCACTAATTTTTTATTAAAAAAAAAGTAAGGTAAAAACATCATAAACTCATTAATTTCAATAGAATCAAGTTTTGCAAAAATTAAGTTTGATCAATACATAAATTAATCATCAAATAATCTTGCCAACTTTACAAATTTCAACAAAAAAAAATGCTCTAATATTGTTTTTCTTTAAAATTTTATTCAATATAGTACCATACATGATACATATGTTTTAAAATTCATCGAATGTATATCAGAATATTTTTTATGGAGTCTAAAGAATAGAGTTAAGATCAAATTTGATGAAATTGAAAGTTTTAGGTAAAAATTGATACAACATAGCAAATTTAGGAGTAAAAATTGATTTTTTCCTCCTAATTTAATCAGTTCAAATCAAATTAATTCAATCGAATTTAGAAAAAAAAAATGAATCTAATCTAACTCATAATGAGATAATTGAGTAGGTTGCTTCAATTTCTCGAGTTGTTGATTTTTTTTTTTCTTTTAACACCCTAAAACATACCTAGTTGGGTAAATTCTCAATTCATATTTAAACTTTAAAGTTTGACTAAGTTGATATTTGACCGTAAAAAAAAATACTAAATCAATTAACATTTCTGAAACACTTTGTCGTGGTGAATAGTAATGGTCAAAGAATTCTGAAACACTTTCTCAAAAAAAATAAAAATAAAAATTCTGGAACACCTAGAACAAAACTAAAATTTACGAAATGTTCAAAGACAAATTACAGTTTAGTGTATATCTCAGGAATTAAACGACATATTTGGCCTATTAATTTTTCCACTTCAATAATTCAAACATAAAGATTGCATTGCATGCTCATGGATACCAAGAAACTGTAAGGTTTCTGTAATTTTTTTTTTTTAGTTCAGAATCATCGAATTTTGAGATGATAAATAGTATTTCATCAATCAAACTATACTCGTAAAGTTTCTATAATTGTAAACTAATGCTTAGTTTAACAAAGATTAGAAAAACATCACAGCAAAGATGAATAAAAATACCATCATCTTTCATTATAAACGGGATGAATGGATGATAATTTCTGAATGAATGGCAGACATGTCAAAACTCATACGGTAAATAGATTGCAAGTGATGGTTTGGTTCAAAATATGTTCATTGATACAACAAAAAATTGAAAACTGAACAAAGCGATCAAGTGGTTGGATTCGATTTTTCGTATCGAACAGGATATCTCGATTTATCTTTTAAGAAAATCGACCCTTTTCAGTTCAATTCGGTTTTTTTTTTTATTGAAAAATCAGTCAAAACCGAACTAAACCGATATGCTTAGAAAAACCCTAATTCCCTTTTGTTCATCTTTCTTAGCCGCCTCACCAACAGTTCGGTTCTACAACTTATTGGACATTGGTTCGGTTCGATTCTCAATTAGGTCCAAAACAGTAGAAAAACCCTAATTCCCTTTTGTTCATCTTTCTTAGCCGCCTCACCAACAGTTCGGTTCTACAGCTTATTGGACATTGGTTCGGTTTGATTCTCGATTAGGTCCAAAACTGAAGAAACCGAACCAACTATCATCCCTATTCCGGAGAGACTTCAAGTTGCAAAGATATCAACATCCAAAAAGGATGCATATAAACATAGAATTCTATAAATAAGGTCAATTGAATAAAGATTCTAATCCTCTGCGAACAGTTTCAATGGAGAAGAACATGTGCCTAAATCCCTTCATATTTGTCTGTAATGACTAATTCCCAACTCCAACTCCAACAGCATTGGACAGACAAAAGAGCAACTACAATTCCTAAATGAGTAAATCTATTATTACAAAAAGGAATTATTAAATAAGAAACTTTTTGAAAACCCACATCAATATTCAGCAGTTCAATCCCACCTTTCCACCCGAGGGAAGGGAATGGAAAAGGAACGATTTCGAGTTGAAGTAGTGGCTTCTCTTACATTTCTAGTTTGTTTTGGCTTTGTGTGCCTTCTTCTTCTGTTGCCTCCTCGAAATCGAGTTCTTCGTTCCGATGAAGAAGAGCAATGCACCAGAAAGTGCCACGTGCTGCAAAGCGAAAAGGAAAAACAAATCATAAACCAGAAAAATGAAGTTTGCAGGGACATGAATGGATTGGCTTAGTGTAAAAGCAAATCAATTTGATCAACTGACCAATAAGAAATCATTCAATAGTATGCTGAATTGCGACTTCTCACGATCATAGTTGAAGAAATCATATAGAATTGGGCTGCTAATTGCCAAGTAGAGAAGCTGCATAAAGAAACAAACTTTGTTGATAAAGGGAAAAAGAATAAACTGCAAAGTAACAGGCATAAGCAAAAAGAGGCAAAGCAAATTCTACCAGAAGGTAAGCTCCAAACGGACTCCCAAATACAAAGAGAAGGCCACCAATTCCTTTAAGAGACAGAAATGCAGCAACTAAATGGGAAACCTGTAAAATGAACTCGCAATCAGAATATGACAGGAAAAAGAGTATGAAGATTCAGCAGTCCAATTCACAGAAGAACCAAAGCTTACATCGATAACAGGTAGGTCGATTCCAAGTCTAGAGGAGGCATTTCTCCTAAAAGTGTTCAACTTAGGAAGCAATTCCTTTGCAGCAGGTCCACCATCAGTGCCAAATTCATTGAACCTATAAATAGACACCTTATCAAGATCGACATAAACGCAGAAATTTGGAAGTTCGTTCTTCTTCATCACGTATTTCACTTAACAAGAGGCATGAGAACATAGATCCCAACCAAGTCATAAGCCAATAGTTTTTTGAAGTTATAGAAAACAATAATTACAGGCACATTAGGCTTCAACAAGAAGCAAGAAGACAACAAAGAAATACTTTATTTCACTGTTTGTTAGACAACATGGAAAGCTCAGTTTCTTATTTTTTTAATAAAAAAAAAGGAGAAAAGACACAACATTTCCTTTACATATTATTTATTTTTGTGGTCACCTGAATAATGCTTGACAAGAAACCCGTGGCAAATAGGAGAAATGAGAAGCCTCTAGGATCAGCGTGTGGTAGAATAATTATTTCCATTGACTAGGCAAGAATAGCAACATAGGACTTCAAATTACATGTTCTAAAAATATGGCTAAAAGATGAATTACAGACTCAATTAACTTTTTTATGGTGAAGAGGACGACCAGATCTATTTTTCAAGGTACAGCATTATTGAAAAATGAAAAGTTTTCCTTCTAAATTTGAAGTTAAAATTTATTCCTTAGTAAACAGCAGATTGTAGAAACGAGCAGAACAAAAATCTATCTAACACAACTTATGCAACACTACACTACGCTTGTATTGCCTGAAAGGTGAAATTTGAAAACCTTTGCCAATTGTTTCTTAGTTAAGATTGATTCCTAGAAAAGGATTTAGAAAGCTCCATCTGGTTAAAACCACAATAAATGAAATCAAGAACCTAAAATAATCCGGTAATTTCGTCCTTTCAATCTGAGCTGGAAAACAAAATATCACATGATGCGTAATTAAAATGAATGAAATATCAATAATGACGCAAAAGTGAAGTGGGTCCTCTGGAATCTACTACTAAAACTGCAGCTTCTTAAGAATTCATCAAAATGCCCAATGTTCCAAATGGAATCTCAAGAAGCGATAGCTCAAAATTCAACTTGCCAACATACCCAGCAAAGAAAAAATCAGTAAAAAGTTTCCAGTCCACAAAAATGCAACAACTTGACTTCTATTGTCCCTTAAACCCCTCCATTTCTGAAAAGAAAGAAAGCTGACTTACACTCCCGATTTCAAAAAGCACATCCAAATCGCCCAAAATGGCAAAAAAAGAGAGATCAACAAACAGAGCAAAACCCCAAAAAGAAGAACAATAACCTTTACAATTCGAAAACAAAAACGACGAAAAGTATCAACTGAAACACAGAGCCAGTCACCCAATACAGTATCGATTACAAAACCCCTGAAATCGATCATAATCAGAAACAAATAAACAGAGAAATAGAATCAAAAGAAGCAGATCTAAAGTAAAAACAACAGAAGAATCGGAGAGATAAAACAGAGAGATGATTTAGTCCGATCTGAAAAAAAAAGAGAGAGAGAGAGAGAGAGAGAGAGAGAGAGAGAGATTACATTTGCCAGGCGGAGAGGATGAAGAGGGAGGCAAAGAGGACCCGACCAAGAAAAGAGAAGAACCCCATTTGTAGAGAGAGAGAGAAGGGTTAATTTGAACCTTGAAGATTGTGGGATCGGAATCGTAGAACTCCGGCAGAGTCCAACGGGGGAAATTATAGGAGAGCCTAAAATGGTAAAATTAAACCCCTACCAGATCGCTCGCACAAACAGTACACAAACGAAATATGAGGTTTTGGTTTTCAAAAAAGAAAAGGAAAAAAAATGAGGTTTTTTCTATTTACACACCTTCAAATGTCTCAATACACCCACGTCCTCAAATAAAACCGCGTTGCCATGCCATTTACAAAATTCAAAAGTTAAAAATGAGCTATATATACTTTTTTAATTACAAAAATATTTTTAAATTATGAGATTTGTTTCGATCTAGGAATTTCGACTAATCCCCAGTTGTCACATCATACTCCAAATTAACGACGAAATTATAAATAATTAAATTTGGGATCAATTATAAATTGACAAGTGTGAAGACAAAAATTGAAAATTTCTAAACATTAAATGAGACAATATACAATTTGACCAAATAATTAAATTTAATTTTGGTTAAATTGAGTTATATGGAATTGGGTAAGTTAAATAAAATTCAAATGTTTAAGCCCAAGTCGAGGTTGTCGGGCCCAAAAGCCTAAAAGGCTCAAGACCACATGCCACTCTATAAATAGATGAGCTCACATTCATTCCAAACGTTCAGAAATTTCACTCTCAAGAATTCGTAGAGAATCCATAGCAAAATTCTTAAGTGTTGGATGCTCCCTGAAGTCTTTAGGTGTTAGTATGAACACTTCAAGTCTTTAGGCATCAACCGCTTCGTGAAGGACTTCAATAAACTACAAGCTGAAAAGGTTTTCGACAAGTTGCACGCCGAATACCTTCAACAGAAGACCTTCAAGAAGTTGCAAGCCAAAGACCTTCAATAGGTTGCAAGCCGAAAGCCTTCAACATGCTACAAGCTGAACGACTTCAACAATCTATAAGTTGAATACCTTCAATAAGTTATAATCTGAAAAATCTTCAATAAACAACAACTCGAATACCTTCAAGAAGTTACAAGTTGAAGCTCTTCATTAAGCTACAATTTGAAGAACTTCAACAAGCTATAAGCCGAAAACCTTCAAGCTGAAGAGTTTCAACAAGCTACAAGTCGAAAACCAAATACTCTTCTAAGCCTACACTTGAGAACAAGCCGCAAAGCTCTCAAGACAAGTCTACACTTGAGAACAAGTTGTAAAACCCTCAAGACAAGTCTACACTTGAGAACAAGTTGCAAAGCCCTCAAGATAAATCTACATTCGAAAATGAAGCCCTCGAGACAAGTCCACATTTGAAAACAAGCTACAAAGCCCTCAAACAATTGTACATGAGAGAGAAAGAATAAGAGGGTTAAACTAGAGATTGTACCACACCCACATAAATAAATACAAATTCAAATTTATTTACACGTGTCTATTTTCTATTGTTTTACTGAAATCACGTGTGAACACAATCATATAGTCCAAACTTTAAAAAGATTCATTTTAATGTTTAAGGTTTGAAGTTTGTTTCAAAACGATATTTGAAGGCCTTTTCCGTTAAATTCATGAACGAAAAATGATAGGTTTGTTTGTATGTGTCTATATTTTTTTTTTTTTATGTATATGTTCAAATCTGTTCACATAAGCAACAATATGATGCAGACTGATAATCCTCATTTATGTGGATTATCTATATTTATACTTAGTCAATTTTTGTCTAAATTATTCAATTTTTCATGTTATAGCAAGCTAAAATGATCATTTGGAGTAAAATTTCTAGAGCTTGTTAAATTATGAGAAAAATAAGAAATGAAGGAAAAATGAGTGAAAACAAACTAATTTGATGTGTTTTTTTGTAGGAAAGGAAGAACAAAAAAAATTGTCAGATAAATTGCAGCTACATTGCCACTAGCAAAGTTGAACAAAAATACCAGACAAAATGCTGGACAAAATTGCTGGCAAAAATTCCAGACTTAAGAGCACGCCTCAATTTTCGGGATTGCACGATTTTTGGAGATTTTCACTCATTTTTGGAAAGATTTTGGCCTGAAGTTATACCCAATCAATCACCCACGATTCAAGGATGGATTCTTGGAGAAAAACCCTACTTGCTTCATCTATAAAAAGACTATAAACCGAGAACTTTGAGGAGGCGAAGAGGAGACTCACAAGCTCGGATTCTCTCCAATTTTTATTCTCGTTTTCCTACTATTTTTCTGCAAGTTTTTGTATTCTTTACAGGAGTTTATTTCATTCTTTTTACAGCAGCTTGTACTCATTTTATTTAGTTGTAATAAACCCTAGTTAATCTCTCCTTACAAAAGCATTGAAGGTGAAGATTTCTAACTCAAACATAGGTGGAATCGATCAATAATGGGAGTTAGAGTGTTGTTCATTTTCTATTTTCTCTCCTTACCATCGCACACTTGAAGTTTTCAATAAAGTTTTTGTTTTCCCTTTTCACTTTGTAGTCCTTGTACTTAGTTGAAAAACCCGTTTTTGGAGCAAAAATAAGAGAAACCCGAGAGCTTCCTTTTAACTCGGGTTGTTGTTTTTCTTTTCGATTTTCTGTGTTATTCTCTTTTCTATTTTCCTTTCATTCGGTTTAATACAACAACTCGATTTCTTTGCTTTTTCGTGGATAAGGAGGAAGAAACTCGAGAGCATTTGCAAGCTTTTTCTTCTTTTCGATTCATCGTTTTTTCCTTTATTTCATTTCTGTTTTTCTTTCGTATTTCAACAACTAAAATGATGTTTTCTTTCGTTTTAATCATGAGCTAATTTCCTCTTTAGGGGTTCAAGTGTGAATGCGCTAGAAGAGAGATGTCTAGGTTAAAGTAACAAAGTAGTTGTGTTGGCAACCGAATCGAAGTTTGTTTTTTAGTTAATTAATTTGAACAACCTTAGATAACCGCGAGGTCGCGTTCAACAAGCTCGAACTTGATACCGAGAGGGTCAAGGAACAGTAGAACACCTAAAAACAACGGAGGAAATGACTTAGACATAAGATCCGAAACTTCGACCTTAAACATAGGGCGAGACTCCGAAATCGAAAGGGTTGTGTGCGAAAACCATCTAAGCTCAATTAGCCACATACATGTAGATTTAATTGTTTAGTTTCTTAAAGGATTTCAGAGCAAAATCGAATAGGAATTGAACCCGATTTACTTAGATTTGGATTTGCTCACAATTTTTGCAACATTTTCAGCAACATTTTCTCCGAAAGAGCAAAAACACTTGAATTCCCTTCTTTTAGGGCATGTTTGGGAATGATTTTGGAATGACCAAAATCACTTTTGATATGTCAAAAATCACTTTCCTTTCAAAAGTGTGATGTTTGACAATATTGAACAAGTGATTTTAGAAGAAAATCACTTGAAGTGATTTCTTATCAATCACTTGGGAGGTGATTTCCAAGTGATTTTTATCAAGTAATTGTGATTTAAAATGACTATTATTTCATTTTTGAAAAATGTATACTCTTGGTGACGGGTAAAACCCGTCATCTTTTGTAAAAATTCATATATTTCCATCAAAAAAATGAATTTTCTCAAAACCGTCATCATTAAGTTCATCCGTCATTTTTTACAAAATGGCAAGTTTTCTCTCTCTAAAGTTTGTATAATGTGTATCTCTTACTTTATTATATTTTTATCATTTCATTCATTTTTCTCTATAATGGTTTTAACTTTCTTTGAATTTTTTTATTTCTATTTTTTTTGTTCCTCCCTATCATTTTCGTATATTTTTACATTTTTTTCTCACTAATTTTTTTATCTCTTGTTCTACCATTTTTGTTTTTGTACTTTTTTGTTCCTAACTCTTATTTTTTTTTCTCTTTAATCCTCGTTATAAATTTTCTACCTAAAATTTTTATCATCTTACCCAATTTTTTTTAGCTCTCTATCTTTATTTCTCTAATATTTTAATTCTTCCATATCTCTGACTTGATGATTATAAAATCCCTTTTGAAAACAAACATTAATCATTTTTTAAAAAAATATTTTTAATTAAACTTAAATTCACTTTTACAATATTTGAATTAAATATTAAAATAATTTATAACTAAATAATTTTTATAACAAATTAATTAAAATTAAATCGTTAGCTTAAACCACTTATTTTAAAGTCACTCCCAAACATGTCTTTTGAAAATCACTTAATTGTATGAAAATCACTATTAAAAGTGTAGAACCAAACATGAAAATGATTATGTGAAAATCACTTTTAATAAATCAATTATAAAAAAATCAATTGTACTAAAATCAATATTTCTAGAATGATTCCCAAACATGCTCTTATTCTATTGATTTTTCATCATTTACAACAACTCAAAACCCCAAAATAAACCTTTTGTCACTTTGGTTTACCTTACTTTCATTTTCACTAGTAATTCTTGTTTTCCCGATTTAACTTGTAAACTCGTTCCCTGTGGGTTCGATACTCTGTAATACTCCAGTTTCTATTACTTCGATCACGTGCACAGTGCACTTGCGTGTCTAGCGTCGATCACAAACACATTATTTTTTGTTTACATAAACAAAAAATAGACTTCAATGATAGTTTTGAAACAAACTTTAAACTTAAGGGTTAAAATGAAAAATTTCAAAGTTTGAAAGTATAATAGAAACCAATCTCATGGTTCAGAGGCATTTTTAATAATTTAATTTTTTTTTAGTTTAACAACATTTGAGGTGGGAGAATTTGAATCTTTGACCTTTTATTTTATGGTACTTATCAGTTATTATTGAGTGATGGCCATTTTAGCAAATGAGCCGTATTGTAGATTATTAGGTTGAAATAATTAAAAAATAAATTAAATTATAAGCTTATTTATTAAACTTTCAATTTTGCTCTTAATAGCAAGTCAATTAAACATACAATTAAATTTATATTTAATAGAATCTTAAACTTTCAATTTATGTCTAATAAGCCTAAATTTTTTTAAAATATTGTATGCATGAATGACTCATTAGATATAAAATTAAATGTTGAAGGATCTTTTAGACAAAAAAAAATTAAATATTTATTGACCTATTAAATATTTTTTAAATTTCAAAGACCTAGTAAACATAAAATTGAAAGTTCATGACCTATCCAATGCTTTTTTAAGTTCAAAATTTATCCAAATTTAAAAGTTAAAGGGTTTAAATTTGTAATTTTAACTTAATAAAGAAATTATAAAGTAATAATAATAAATATTTATATTAAAAGTAATTAGTATTTTTTACTAGAAATAATAATATATTTTTTTCGAACAAAATATATGATGTCTAATATTTCACTGTTTTTTTTTTCAAAAAGAAGATATTTACTAGTTTTTATAACTTTTTTAAATAATTTTTCTTATTTACAAAAAAATAAAAATAAAAATAAAAATAAAACAAAAAAAGACAATTTTTATTCACATTAATACTAGAAATGCTAATTATGTATATTTTTGGTGGGTTAAGCCATCTTGATTTGTGGAAGATTTGTAATATGAATACCAAATATATCATATTTTATTAGTGGGTTTGAATTTCAATTTGATTTCTTTCCATATATTTCTTTTTTTAAAAAAAGATCTCCTTCCATACTTTATTTTTATTGGTCCGTTCAATGGTATTAATCTAACATGATTTTCATATTTTTCCGACCTAAGAAAGGATGATAAAACAAAGCTAGAAACAATATTTTGAAAAATTATCGTATGCTAAAAAGAGTTTATACAATGATAACATATATATATTTTTAAGAAAAAAATCAATTTATGTCCCTCAATTTTTAGGATTATATCAATAAAACTTCTAAACTAATATTTGTATCCATTTAAACTCTAAACTTTCATAAGTGTATCAATTTATACCTTATATCTGATTTTTTTTTTAGAAAAATGTTATTTTACACGTATGCAAACTTAAAATTATCACTATAAGAAAAAGAGATTTTTCGACGCATAACTAGACGACGCGCTTACACACGTTGTAAAAAATGACCTATTTTGATGTCGTTAATGCGTCTTCGGGATAATCCTTTATAAAGGGATCTCCCGACGCAAAAATAACTGTGTCGGTAAAGTGGACCTATGCCGACACGCTTTAAGTGCGTTTAGATGTTTGTTGGAGGTTTGAGGTTGAATTGGGTGCATTTATGCGAGGGGGAGGGGAGGGTGATAAGTTTTAGTTTAGTAATTGGATTTTGGAGTTTGTGTTTGTTTTTTTGGAAGTTGTGTAGATGTTTGTTGGAGGTTTGAGGTACAATTTTGTTTGTGGGGTGCATTTATTGGGGAGGAGGAAGTTAGTTGGAGTTTGAAATGCTAAGAGTTCGGTTAAGTTTAATTTTATGTTTGATAATTTTAAATTATTATAGTTTTAACATAATTAAATTTTATTTTTTAGGTGCCTCGAGGTCGATGAACAAGAGCAAGATCATACCAAGTTGTTTTATGATGCATCTACGAGAGCATCTTTCTTTTTTCTAACGGTTGGATGCAATTTTTTTATATTTAATGATGTAAGTCATTTTGTATGAACGTATTTAGATTTTTTTTAAGTTAATATAAATTATGTTTGATATGCAATTTATGGTTTATTTTATTTTTTATGCATTTTCTTAAGAATTGAATGAAAAAAAAAATGGAGATCTAAAATTTAGGGAAAAAACGAGTGCCTATGCCGACAAGCAAAAGTATCGCGTCGACATTGACCCTCTATGCTGAAGTGTCTTCATGCACGTTGTCATGAAGTCAGAACACTAGGTATGTCGACGCAGTGCAGTATCACATCAACATTATTTATTTTTGTCGACGTATCTCAGCCTGCGTTGGCAAAAAATCCGAGAAAAGAGTTTGTCGACGCACTCAAAAGCAGTGTCGGCACAATCGATCTCCCCGGACGTGGTAAACTGTGCGCGTCGGCACAACCTTTAATGACGTGGCTATGCCGACGCATTTTTATATTGTCTCAATGTTTTGGCACGTGGAAAAAACCTATTCTTCTTGTAGTGTATATGAATTAAACTTTTAAATTTTCATAAATAAATTAAGTTAGGTTCTCATTGAAAAATTATCTATGTATCAAATTTTACACAATATATGGACTTCTTAAAAAGTCTAGACTCTCAATTTAAAAATCGTCAATTATTTAAAATATATTATTTAAATTGAGTTTAGTTGATATAAATATAAGTTTACAAATGAAAGTTTTTCAAACGAAATCCAACATATGATATAAATTGATATACTTATGAAAGTTTAAGATTTTAATTGATAATATAAATCAATATACTTATCAAAAGTTCATAATTTTAATTGATACAATTATTAATTTATGATTTTTATTGATAGAACCTCCAAAATTTAGGGGTATAAATTGACTTTTGCTCCCCTCTCGAATATTCATACATGAATAATAATAGACTTTCTCAAATAAATTAAGAAAAAAATGCATTGTCTAAATACATTCAATTTTGCTAGTGGAAAGTATATTAATCACGATATATATAGTTTTATCCTTAATAGAGTAATATTGAGTCGAAAGATACAATTTTAAATATGTAAATTACAAGAAGAAAAAAACAAAGGTAAATTCCTAACAAGAGCATAGCTCAACTCACATCAAATAAGACTTTTACTAAGAGGTTATGGATTTGAATCACCCACCTCCAAATGTTGATGTAAAAAAAACAAACGTAAATTACAAATCAATTTTTCATGATTAAATATTTACACATTTTGTTGTAAATACACTCTTTTTCTAAATTACATTAATATTTTAAATAAAAAATACATTATATTTCAGTCCGATTATTTCAAATACCATTTTAATTCCACTCTAATTCCACATCATTATTTTATATCACAACTTTTTATAGGGATGACCTCAAAAAAAAAAAAAAAAGATTATAGTGATGCAAAGGAAAATTCTAAAAGCTAGATTTTCTTTAATTAAAGTATAATATTACTCTTTGAAAAAGGAAAAAAAAATATTTACTATTTTGAATCATAATTATAGGCATGTAATGGGGAGCCATGGCCCCCATGCTCCAGTAGTGATAAGTCCCTATTGTATGTAGTGTTGCAAACAAGATAAGGATTAATTTATAACTATTTGGTAGAATTATTAGTGTCAATTTATTTAATTACAAAACAAATTTAATAATCATATTTAAAGGGTATTTGAGTAATTAATGTTGGGTTAATCAAAGCCTAAATTAACTAGACTCTTATTAAGATATATTATTGTAAAATCTTCATTATAACCTTTGACTTTGTATTAATTATGACGATGCACTATGTCATTAAGAGTGAAAATTAAATCTAAAACAACATCAACCATTGGAGTGGGGATTCGAACTCATGACCTCTTAGTCATGGGTCATCCTTAATACGGCTTGAGTTATGCTCTTGTTGGCTAATTCTAAGAGTTTTAAAATAAAGATCAAACTTGTTTATAAATATCTCAAAAGAAACAAAAAAAAATAGTAATTAAAAACATTTATTTCTAAAACATGTTTAGATCGACGGAACGACCGACCAACTTACTACGAAAAAAATAAGGGCCTGTTTGGTAGGCAATCCGAATTCCGTGTTTGGCAGACATGTTTTCAAAATTGTTTTCGGATTCTGTGATCCAAATAGTAAAAATTCTGAAAACAACATTTTTATATTTACAACTAATTTTATGATGAATAAATATATTATAGAACACACTTTAAATTACGGTTTAAAATGAAATCAAATTTCTAAATATACTACCAAACACATATCTGAAAACATGAAATACAACTCTATTTTCATTGAATCTCTTGTTTTCAAATTTCTGTTTTTGAATTGCCAACCAAACAGACCTTAAATTAAATATTCAACTCCCCACAATGTGATATTGTTGTGGCTGATCTACCTCTAATAGTCTTTTTTTTTTTTTTCGCTTTAAGGAAATTTTTAACTGTGCATCTCAGTATAATGCAATTATTTCAAAACAATTTTGTCTAATGCTCAATCAAATATTAACATAAATGAGTTTAATTAAATTGCATATTTAAGATTCGTGTTTGAGATCTTCTCGCTCTTTTATTAAATCACATTAAATGGATCACAAAAATTGAAAAAAGACATTAGAACACATGTAGCATTCAAAGAAGACCAAACTTTCACTAATTATAAATTTATACTACAATTCAATTTGAGCTATTTAACAAATCCAACTCCAATAGACAACTTGGCCTCACCTACCCATTAGTCATTATCATTTTTTCTATTGTGGGTTGGGATACAATTTATAATTAATTTATTGAGTTTTTTTATTTAATAAAAGTTATTTTCTCATAGATTGAAGAGAATATGGACTATCATTTTCTTTGATATATTTTTTTTTCTTTTGAAAATATGAACTTGTAATGATCTCTAACTCTATAAACAAGATTGTAATGGAGATTGAGGCTAAATAAATAAGATTTCATATTGAAAAAAGATTATGTTTATCGTAGATTAAGATGTGAAATTGTTTATTTTAGTTACGTGCATGAATTGTGTGTTGCAATTTCTTTTTCTTTTGTGAAATTATTTGTATATCTACATAAAATGTAGCTAAGTATAAATTCAATTTCATAGTGAGTTGACTAATAAAATACTCATTTCATAACGATGGTGTTTTGATTTCCCCCTTCCAAAAAATGACCCATCTATGAAAATAAAATAGTAAGGTCTCCCGTTTGATAACTATTTAGTTTGTAGTTTTTTGTTTTTGAAAACCAGACTTTTTTTTTCACAATTTTTCTTCATCTTCCCTACAATGGTTTCCATTTTTTTGAGGGGCCATTTGAATTTGTAGCCAAATTTCAAATTCCAAAACAAGATTTTGAAAACTATTTTTTTAAGTTGTCAAAACTTAGCTCGATTTTAAAAATATAAGTAAGAATTAGATAAGAAAGTATAGAAATTCATTGGTATAAATAGTATTTTTAAGCTTAATTTTCTAAAAACAAAAAACAAAAAACCAAATAGTTATCTAAGGGAGCCTAGGCTAACAGTTTTTTTTATAAAATACACACACAAAATTGTTATTAAACAAAAAAAAATGCCAACAAGAACATAATTCAACTAATTAAGTATGACTGATGACTAAGAGGTCATGAGTTCGAATCTCTACACTCTAATGGTTGATGTACAAAAAGAACAAGAAAAATAATTAATTTTCAAAAAATGACCTATTTACCCTTAGGTGGTGGCTACCCACGTAAGAAGATTAAAACCAATATTTCTCAATAGATATAAGTTATAGGGTCCTACCGTTTTTCTAATTAGAATATTAGTGCGCAATAGCGGATTAGAATGCTCACAATGCATTAAAAAAAAAAAAAAACTTATATGTATGTATAAAATAAACAAATAAAATAGGTATTTAAAATATAAAAATGTTTAATAAATTTCTAAACTTTCAATTTTGTGTCTAGTAAGTCCATGATATGATTTTTTTTTTTCTAGGTTGGTGTCCATAATTTTTTTATATATCAAATATGGAAAATAATGTATTAGGAACCCTCTTAAAAATTGATGGACTTAATTTATAATTCCATTAATAAAATAATAATGGAGCATCCAATGGGAGGAAATAAGATCAATTAGAGTTTAGCAATGTATTATATATCTATTTTAAACTTCACACATTTAGAGGTATTTGAAGTACTGTATTGGATTTGAATGATTTTGAAATTCAAACCCAAAATGTTTGTTTATACAACTGTATTCAAAATCTAATAGATTTGAAACACAACTTCATAGTTTTGAATGGTCCACTCTAAATACTTTTTTTTTTCTTTTTTATATTTCTAAATTTTAGAACACAACATTTCAATTTATGATTCTCATGTTTCAAACCTCACAACAAATCTTCCAAAATTTCAATTTTAAGAGTTATGATTGTGAAAGAGTGCTACAAAGGTTCTTTTAAATTTATTTTCTTCATATGGTTGGACTAAAAAAAGAAAGAAAAAGAAAAAAAGAAAACGATTTTTTTTTTTTTAAAGGAAGTTGTGGAGTTGTCAGTTATGGATTGGGGCAACATCAGATCTCATATCCGTCGTTTAACCTTAAAACGCAAAGTTTCGGTCGGCTACTCATTCACGTGCATCACGTGCTTTGCTTCCTAGCTGAGTTGGATTTCCTTTATTTTTATTTTAAATATTCACAACGTTATTTTGTTGTATTGTATTGTAGACATCATTTTTTAATGCCCTGTTTATATAACGTCTTTGTTTTCTATTCTTTGTTTATTATTTTGTTTTGTTTTTTTTCTGAGGTATTTGTAATTATAACTTGGACTTTTTTTTCCTAGGGAATGAATCAATTTTTCAGAAGAAATAAAATGAATACATCTCCTATAGGCTACAAGTTACAACCATATGTGAACTAAAAAAATGATCCGTTAAAAATTAGAATTATATATATATATATAGTTCAATAATATAATATCTGAATCGATAACACATGTTTTATGTTGGTTGAACTACGTTCTTATTAATGCTTATTTATATATTTTAAATAACAAAAAACTTGCATATAAAGTATTTGTTTTACTCCAAAAGATCAAATATCAATAAAAATGTTGTTTTTTTTTGTTAGAATAATTCAACTAACATAATTAACACAATGTTTTAGGATACTTAATTTACAATTCTAAAAAATAATTGTAGAAAAAAACTATATATTTTGAAAACAAATCTTCAAGAAAAATTAAGTATTATTTCTAGCTCATAGATAGAAAACCAACCATTCTTAAAACAATACATAGATTGTAGGTAAAAAAAAAAAAAAATTAATGGATAAAGATACTAATTATCATTAACATTGTCTCATCTTACATTTTTTTTAAAAAAACACTATTTTCATATGAATTAAATCAAGAATCAAAAAACAAAAAAAAAAAATAAAAATAAAGAAGAAATATTTAATGTATTGTTCTTAAAAACGCCATAGAACTACTTCAAGTCAAAATGATCTCTATTAAATTATTATTTTTCAAAGTAAACGACTACCCGAGCATGAAGAAAATAAAATATAATATACAGATGAGGCTGATTTAAGATTTAGTAATATAATTGAAGTTGGAATCCACGATCTAAATACATTATACATAAATCCCCACTATGTAGAAATAAATAATAAATAAAAAAGGACAAGTCTTTAGGTACATGCAATGGAAGAAAATAATGGGCATTAATGTAAAGAAAATTAGATCTAGAAATAAGAAAAAAAAAAGATGAAAGGAAACATGCCATTGAATCCATCCATAAATCACACCAATAATTCTTATTTTTTTCCCACTATTTTTTCCTTCATTTTGTCCCCTTATACTTGTGAGAATCTGATTTTTCCAACACCAATCTTACTTTTCTTCCAAAAGAGAAAAAAAAAAAGTCATTGACAGATTCCCACTAATAATCTTCAAGTATACAAAATTTTAATATTCCAATATTTTTAAGATCATTAAATGGAAAAGCTACTATAAATTTAACTATAGGTTAAATTATCAATTTAAGTTTCAGTTTGGACTTAATTTTATTCATTACCGTCCAAAAACCCTACTCAAATTTTCATATTTTGTTGCTCACTTTGGAAATCTTGCATAATAAGCTTATATAGCCAACTAAATAGAAAATATCAATTTCTTTTAAAAATTAAACTATCACATGTTTGAGAAGGTAACGGGTAATAGCAAACACAATTTGTAATACCAATTCGTACAAATCTAATAGATAAAGATTAATACATTTCATAATGTTAAAAGTTTGGTCATTTGTCTTTACAGTAGTTAAACTAAAATAGCGTATAACAAGATTATAAACATAAGTTGAAACTTACAAAAATATGGTACCAAATTGAAATTGAACCCAAATTATAAAGTTTAACATTAAATATATATTAAATAAAGTTTTTTTTTAGATTTTTAGTCGTGGTCTATTTGGATATTCTATCTGTGATGCCCGAGGAAGAGGAGTACATGAATGAACCGAGTCCACATCTGAGTGAGAGTGATCTTGAGGATATGAAAGTATGGTGCCTGAGGAAGAGAGGTACATGTGAGTGACCATGAGGATATGAAATTATAGTTGAGAAAGGCTTAAAAGAATTGATAGCTACTATATATACCAACAAGGTACACCTTCCTTTTCGGTGGCTCAATCATAGAAACTCCACAGTTAAGCGTGCTTGGCTTGAAGCAATTCTATCTTGGGTGACCTTCTGGGGATTTTCTTAGGGAGCATGTAAGTGAGTACAAAACATACTGTTTTCACTCTTACAAGCAGTCATGGATGATATGGTGAAGTTGCCAGGTCGGCAGGGGATCCTGGGCCTGGGGCGTTACAAATGGTATCAGAGCAGAACCTCTTCCAATAAGATGTGGTTCGGGGACGAACCAAGGCGAAAGCTGGTGAGCATGTGACGTCCGAGGAAGAGGGGTACATGAATGAACCGAGTCCACATCTGAATGAGAGGGATCCTGAGGATATGAAAGTATGGGTACATGTGAGTGACCATGAGGATATGAAATTATAGTTGAGAAAGGCTTAAAATAATTGATAGCTACTACCTATACCAACAAGGTGCACCTTTTTTTTCGGTGACTCAATTATAGAAACTCCACAGTTAAGCGTGCTTGGCTTGAAACAATTCTATGTTGGGTGACCTCCTAGGGATTTTCCTTGGATCCTGGGTCTGGGGTGTACACTATCACTCGTTTGAATAAGAGTAAGTGTAATGTTCTATCAGTACGTTTTCCTTCTAGCCTTGATAAGAGCAAGTGTGATATTGTGTGTTGAAGGGTTTTAAGCCTATTTTGTTTAGATCAATCTAAAAGAGGTGCCATATATAAACCTTTTAACTCTTATCTATAAATACATCTCTATATTTTATACTCCATTGCTTCTTAAGATAATAAAATAATTTCTTCTCTTATTTGTAGATGTAGCTAACACACTATTAGTGAACCATGTGAATTAATGAGTCATTTCTTATTTAATTTTTTGGCTTGTCAGTTGTTTTTATCATAATATTTTTTTAGACCAACCATGTATGATTTGATACTTTTGACCTTTTTGAGCATTAATATTTATTTTAACTGGTTGATCTTTGTCTGGACGGACTTTTTTTAAGCTAAGTTATATACATTTATTAGAAAAATAGGATGTTGTGAAATTAAAACAAAAAAATTGAATACTTTCAAAAAAAACAAAATTAAAAGATAACTAATCAAGAATTTAAGAGGTCTACTAAATATTGGACACCAGTCAATAATTACATGGAAACAGTTGTGAAATTACATAAGGGTAGTATTGTAAAATACAGTAAAAAAGACGGCCATTTAAATTAAAGGTAGTTCCGTAAAAGCCACGTAGGCACTCTCTCACGTAGAAAAGCAACGAACTCGCTCGATCACACTGCCACGTGGCAGGCTTTTTGCCAATTGAACGAATATGATTGGCTAGAGTACGTGGAGCCAAGGAGTGGTCAACAAAGTCAATTTCAAAAGCGAGTACCAGTAAATTCCACAGTCGCGCGAGTGAAACTTGTAAGCGTACAGATAAATTCCACAGTCGCGCCGAGTTTATATTTAAGAGAGGAGCGTGAGAGAGAGAAACAGAGGAAACGAAAGAAGACGGAAGTTTTCAGACACAGAGAGAAGAAAAAGGAAAAAAGTCTTTGAGATTTTATTTTTTTCCTTTTCCCTTTTTTTCTCTTGAAGTTTCTGTTCTTCTTGTTCTCCTCTTGTTGCGGTTTCGAAATCTCGGTCGGAATCGAAATCGGAATCGGAGTTGTTTTTTTTCTTACAGAAATGGCTTTCGTTTCGTTCGTCGGAAGAGTTCTCTTCGTGTCGGTCTTCGTTCTCTCTGCTTGGCAAGAGTAAGCTACTCAGATCTACTTTAATTTGTTGCCCTTTTGACTAATCTGAGGTTTCTTCACTGGAAATTTGAATTTTCAGATGTAGGGTCACTTTCTGAATGTGTGTCGAGAAAACTCTCATTTGGGGTTTTAGTTGATGAACTTTTCAAGTTTCGAAATCATGGTTGCTACTGTTGTTTTGATGTCTCTTTTTGATTCATTAGCCCTGTTTCTTCGTGTCATGAGTTCAGATCTGTGAGTTGAAATGATGGGGGACTTTCTGTTTTGCTTACTAGTGAACAATGTGTTTAGTTCTTTGTTAATTTTTGGATGTTTACTGATAAGGGTTTTGCATCGAAATGGAAAATTTGGCCTCCTTAGATAATCTCTTGAGGGGTCTTTAAAATGTTTTGGGTTTATTTTTTACCCCAAACCCCTTTTGGATCTTGATTTCATTTTTGTTCTTTAGGTTCAATGATTTTGGTACTGATGGAGGACCGGCAGCCAAGTATTTGAAACCGAAATTCAACGTTTTCTCTCGCAACTTTGAATCACATATTGGGTTGGATTTCCCAAAAGTTGAGGTGGGAAAATGTTCATCAGTTTCTCAATATTTCTCATGGCTGTTTTTCTTTAAATTTCCATTCATTTTAAGTGGCATTCTGAGATTTGTTGTTGGGTACAGATCTTACATCTTGTGGCTGGTGCCATTGCGCTGAAGGGCCTTGGAAGCCTGCTCTTCATCTTCAACAGCTCCATTGGAGCCTTTCTACTGGTATGATATGATATCAAAATTTGGAAACCAACGTTCATTTGTCTACCAAAAAACAACTGGATTGAATTCTCGAATGTTGGTTTTCTTGTTGGGCAGATCTTGCATCAGGCTATTACTACACCCATCTTGTACGATTTCTACAACTACGATCTCGAGAAGAAGGAATTCAACCAACTTTTTGTGAAGTTCACTCAGGTAATTAAACTTGCTAACCATGATTGATGAATCTCATTGTTTACCTCTCATTTTGAGCTTGAAGTAATCTGAGTATTAAAGATGCATTTAGTTAGGGATCCAAAAACAGAAATCGCTCGTTTGGTTACCATTTTGTTTATGAAAATTATGCTTGTTTTCTCACCATTTTTTTTTTTTGCAAACTTTTCACCTTCCTTAAACATTTGAATGCTTTTAAAAATAAAACCAAGTTTTTACAAACTACTATTTTTAGTTTTCAAAAGTTGGTATGATTTTTAAAAATGGTATGATTTTTAAAAATGCTTTAAAAAAGTAGGCAATAAAGCAAAAAAAAAAAAAACAATGGATGAAATTAGCCTTTATAGGCTTAATTTTCAAACATAGAGAACCAAAAACTAAATGGGGCGTTCCTGTTTTCATAATCTCTAGTCTAGAATTCGAATACAATCTCTAGAAACAAACTCACTAAACAGAAACTAGTTGAACTCGTGAAATTGAATCTGGATAAGATACAAAAGGAAACGAACTCTAAACTTTTGCTGGTGATATGATGCAGAATCTGGCATTGTTGGGAGCGTTGCTGTTCTTCATTGGCATGAAGAACTCGATTCCGAGGAGACAAGTAGGGAAGAAGAATCCGAAGTCAAAAACATCATAGATTATGAAGGGGGAGAAATACAAGGATCAGCTGAGGGAGAGGGGCGTATGTTTTTTTTGTTTTTTGTTTTCTGGTAGGACTTTTTTTTGGAACTGAACACTCATATGATCATCATCTCTTTTAATCTTTTTTGAATCAGTAGGGAAGTAAAATGGGGGGCCGTAAGTGTTGTTATTTTGTTTTTTTTTTTTTTTTTTGGAGGTTGTGATATGTTTTTGTTTACTCTTCTTCTATGGACTTGAGGATATTTTTGTATTTTCAAGTGGGAGACTATGTGATTGTAATGAAAGTTCTTTCACATAATTTTGAAGTTTCTGTGTTTTTTTCTTTTACTTTTTTGTAATGAATAGAAAAGGGAAGACATTTCTTCAAAGCGAAGGGGAGGTGGTGGGAAATCATATGGTAAGCAGAAGTTGGTGGATGGAAAAGGAGACATTTAAAAGCATATACTTTGTCAAAGATAATGGCTTCCTTTCCTTTTTAACTTTTTTAATTTAATAAAGTTTTAATGTGCTTTTTGTTTTCTAAAATATAAATCAACATTCAAAACAGATTGAAATTTGTTTAATAAACTGATATTTTTTTTTTTTTGTTAAATTGGAAAAGAACTTTGAGGTTGGTTTTTACTTTTTAGTCGTCAAAATTTTCACTTTTACTCTTGAAATTTGAAATTTGTTTTATTTTTTTTATAGATATGTTTGCATTATTTATGTAAGTTGATGAGAGGCTTGAGATGTGAAAATGAAATAATAATTTGAAAAATATATTTTTTTAGATAAAATAAATATTTACCATTTTAATTGTAAATAATATCATATATATGTTTTAATTTTTACTTGTTTTAATTGAAAAGATAATTTTTTAAAGTTCAAAGATAATTTTTTAAAGTTCAAGGACATTTTCTCAAATTTCAAGTTCAAATGCAAAAATCATTGTATATAAAAAAAAATTGGTTGTATGAACATTTTTACATTTTTATGGATTTGACATCGACATAAAAGGTAATTGACATTTCACCTATACGGTTTAAAATTAATGAAATATAAATAAAAAATAGCAAGAAAATGCTACTTGATGTGAAGATAATATCGTAACAAAATTTTTTACCTCATCTAAAAAGTTTAAAATGTTAAATGTTTATTTATTGACTTAGATTTTTTTTTTTTTTGAATTTTTGTTTTAATATACATTTGCATCGATAATCTATCTATATTTTTGTCAACATCGATATTGTATTTTGTTTAATTTAACTTTTTTTTAATAGATTCAAACCATGACGACAACTTACTTACCATCTAATATCATTCCATTTATCTTGACAACTAAATATAGTAGAATTGAGATTGTCAACATAGTAGAATTGAGTAATTGCTTGATGGGAATAATTGAAGTGTGCCATAAGTTATTTGAATATTCACAGATATTAAGAAAAACTTATTATCAACTACTAGTTAGTTAATTGTAATAATTGACTTTTTTATGTATTTCATCTTCTTATTTATTTTTATTTTTTTTATAAATATAGATTTATTATTAATAGTTGAATCTATATTATATTAGATAGGTGAATGGCTAGAAAAATTTAAGAAAATAAAATAGGGAGAAGATTTTGAAATAAATATGAAAGGGATATATTTTAGAGTGGGAAAAGGAAAGATGTGGAGAGAAATGTGATATTTTAGATACTTGAGGAAAAGAAAAGTTTGAAAGGACAATGGAAAAATGGTTCTTTTGGATTGGTTTTTGAATATACTACCTTTAATCAACTATTACATCTCAAAGTCTTTAATTACATCAAAAGAGTATGAGACTGTTTCACAAAAAGCATTTAACAAAATTTCTCAACTTAGATCATGCATTAATTATCTCTTACAAATATTAAAAGCGTCTCAACTTGTGAAGACATTAATTCCGGGACTTAATAACTCATATTTCTAACAACCCCTTGTTCCAAATAGCCTCTAATTCAATCGCTTATTTGAACTAAAAAATAAAAAATTTATCAAAAATTTAATTTAGTCCATAGGCCCATAACTCATAAGTTTGATTTGTATTTTTTTTTTAATAAAATTGGTGTGGTATGAAAATTTGAATCTCAAACCCTAAACAAAGATGCAGATACCAATTACAATTGAGCTACACTCACTTTGGCATTTCAATCTATGAAATATATAACTTTAGATTTTTTATTTAAGGGATGGCAACGAGGCGGGGTTGGTCCTCAAGTGGATTTTCCATTCCTGCATTTCCTGGATAATTTGGGTTGGGGATTAGGTCCTCGGAAAAATGACCGTTTTTCTTTTTCTTTTTTAATTATTTTTATATTAAAAATAATTAAAAATGAAATATAAATTAAGTATTATTATTCTTTTATTTATTTAAATCATTAAATTCTAAACAATATTTAATATAAAAATTTATTACATTATAAAATAAAAAAAACAGTATACTGCATTAAAGATTTTTTTTTTTATTTTTTTTATATAAAGATTACATATAATGTTATTAGTAATATAATATCAACAATATTTTACAAATAATTATAACATACATCATAATATTTTTTAAAATATTATAAAATAATTATTTCAGGAACGGGGATACCATCCCGTCTCCGACCGGAGACCCAAAAAGAATCTCCCATTTGACTCCGTTATGGGGATTCGGGGTGGAGACCGACCCGTCAGTATTTTTGCCATTCCTTTACACATCTATGACTTAGCAAAGTTTCGAAACTTGGGTCTCCTTTGGTTTTTTTTTTTTTATTTATTCTTTTTCGTTTTTATGTATTTGAAAATTAAAAAATATAATAAAAACGATGAAAATAAGTTTGATACAGTTATTTTAAAAAATAGTTTTTAAAACACAACTCTAAAATAACCTATTTTTTAAAACAAAAAATTGTTGTGTTCTTTCAATTTTGAAAACAAGGATACACTTTTCAAAAAACAGGTTTACATCAAACAACAAATTCAATGTTACGACCTCATTCCTCAACACAAGTTTGCTTTTTGTTTTTTGTTTTTGAAAATTGAGTTTGTTTTCTCTCAATTTCTCTATATTAGTTTTGTTCTTCTCTACAATAGTTCTCATCTTTAAGGGAGCGTATGAGTTTCTAGCCAAAACCCAAAAATAAAAATAAATTTTTGAAAATTATTATTATTATTATTATTATTTCAATTTTCAAAATTTAGCTTGGTTTTTAAAAAACATAAGTAAAAACTAAATAAAAAAAAAACAAGAAAAACAATAGGTGGAAATAGTATTTATACGCTTAATTTTAAAAAATATAATAAAAAAATCAAATAATTATCAAATAAAACCTATAATTTTATTTTTATTTTTTGTTCAAAACTCAAAAGCCAACCTCTTTATACAAAAGTGGATCTCTCATCAAATTTTTATAATAAAGATCACAAACAACAAAGGTTAACCAACTAAAATTATTGGATATTATACCATTGAATTTAGGGATGTGCACGGTTTGGTTTGGTTCGGTATTAGCCAAAATCAGTGATCGAATCGAACATCTCGATTCTGGAAGATGTTATTAAAAATTCGAACAAATCAATTAAGTTTTTTCGGTTCGGTCGATTTTAATCGAGGTTGACATCTTTCTAAATGACAATGAACAACAAATCTATTTAAGGGAAAAAAAAAGCAACCAAGCAACATATCCATGATGAAATTGATAGGGCGACGAGGGCAGATATCAACGAAGAAACTAAGGGGTCGTTTGGATTGAGGAGTTGGGAGGAGTAGAAGTTGTAAGAAGTATGAGTAAAGAAGTATGTGGGGCCCACAAAAATGAGTTAAAAATCTGTGGGACCTAAAGAGTTGAACAAAGAGTTAATAAAATTGTGAGGCTTACAAGGAGTTAATAACTCCTTGGGCCAAACAAGTAGTTGGGGGGAGTTATTCACTACTCACAACTCTACTCCCCCAACTCCTCAATTCAAACGCCCCCTAAGAGAGCAATTTTTGAATAATTGTTTAATCAACTATATGCTCCAACCAAACAAATGAAAAAGGAGGAGCGTGCAATTTGGTGGCAATGAAAGAGTGACAGACGGTAGCGTTGATGGTTGTGAGAAAGTGAGGAGCAGCGGCGGCCGGTGGTTGATGGCATTGTGAAAGGTGAGACGACGGGGGAGACTTGAATCAACGAGGAAGGAGATAAATTTAGAGGAAGAAAGAGAGAAGGAGAGACGGGAACGACTTGAAGGGAGCTAATGTTAGGGTTAAGATTAGAAATGATGAGCTTGGGCTTTTGAAGTTATGAGCGAAGTGAGTTAAATATTGGGCAGAACCACATAAGTTTTTTTTTTAAATTATTTAATATGGTTGGTTTAGTTCAATCTTTTTATTTTTTGACGAGAAGAACAGTAGACCAAACTATAAATCTTGATTTTTAAAATAGATAAACTGAGAAAACAAAAAATTTTAAAAAAATCGAACCGTACCATTCAATTTGGTTCGATCCCAATCGATTTGTCCATCCGGTTCGGTTTTTGCACACCCCTAATTGAATTAACTATAATTATTAATCCTAAAAATGTGTCGTATCATATCTTGCTTTTTAATAAAGTTTTTTTTTCCATTTCTCTTGTGAGAAAGAATTTATTTTATCTTATTTGGTTGAGCTCAAAGAAAAAATACTATAATACTATTGGATAATTATTTAATTTTTAATTTTTTAAAAATTATTCTCCCTTATGAATTTACTTATTTTATTTTGTTATCTATTTTTATCCATATTTTTTAAAATCTATTTTTAAAATTTGTTAAATGGTTGGTTTTGGAGACATGAATCATGATGAATGGTATATTCACATAAACTAAATACTGGTAAAAAGAAAAAAAATACTTATCCTTTCATTCAACAGATTCACCACAGCCACTGAGAAAAACAAAAGCTCTCCAGACACCAAAAAAAATGGCGACGACGGCGGTTGATCAGAATCCGGCGGACAAGCTTTCCATCAACAACGCTTACGACCGGCAAAGAGAATTGAAAGCATTAGACGAATCGAAATTGGGCGTAAAAGGACTTGTAGACTCAGGCTTAACGAAGCTCCCAAAAATCTTCCTCCACCAGAACCAGAAACCCTCTTCCATGGCCGCCCCCGCCCCACCTTCCGACGACTCCAATTTTACCATCCCCATCATCGATCTTCAATCAACGACCCAAAGCCCCCAATCGCGATCCATCATAATCGACCAAATCCGAGCCGCCAGCGAAAATTGGGGGTTCTTCCAAATCCTCAACCACGGCATCCCGTCGAACCTCACGGCGGAGATTCTCGCCGGAATCCGCCGATTCCACGAGCAAAACGACGATCTCAAGAAGCAATTCTACTCTCGCGACTACACCAAAAAGGTACTCTACAACACCAATTTCGATCTGTACCAAGCCCCTGTTACAAACTGGAGAGACACACTAACCTGCGTAATCGCCCCGCGAGGCGCCGAATCCAAAGACATACCCTCAATCTGTAGGGACATAATCCTTAATTACGCCAAAAGGGTACTCGAATTAGGGCGGATTCTGTTCGAATTGGTGTCCGAAGCTTTAGGGCTCGGCCCCAATCGGTTGAACGAAATGGGTTGCAGCGAAGGGCTCGGCCTGTACGGCCATTACTACCCAGCCTGCCCTGAACCAGACCTCGCACTGGGAACCAGCGACCATTCCGACAGCGGTTTCTTAACAGTGCTTTTACAGGACCAAATCGGCGGGCTTCAAGTCCGCCATGGCGATCGATGGATTGATGTTAGTCCGATCGACGGCGGTCTTGTGATAAACATCGGCGATATGTTACAGGTAAGTTGAAAAAATTAATGGGTTTATGATTAATTTGATTGATTGATGGAGTTTCTTTTGGGTTGATTGGATTTGTTTTGTTTTGTTTTGTTGTTGAAGCTTGTTTCAAATGGGAGATTGAAGAGTGTGATTCACAGGGTGATGGCGAAAAGTGAAGGGCCGAGGATTTCGGTGGCGTGTCTTTTCAGGTACCATCTTCCGCCGGAGAGTGAGAGTAAGGTTTATGGGCCGATTATGGAGTTGATTTCGGAGGAGAAGCCGGCGGTTTATAGAGAAACGACGATCAAGAATTTTGTGGCGCATTATTATGCGAAAGGGCTTAATGGGGTCTCTGCACTTGAACAATTCAAGCTTTGATTGGACTTTGAATCTGTCGCGAGTATCACAATGACTAAAACTTGGTGCACCATCACTATACATTCTCTCTATCTGTATAATAGAAATAAATAAATATCACTTTGTCACTATGTTGTGGCGCATTATTATGCGAAAGGGCTTCATGGTTATCTAGTTATTGAATTTTTATAGGTGTGTTTTTACTTAAATAGGTACTTGTAAAAATTTTGAGTATTGTTGTAATTATGTCGTTATGTTGTCGAAATTTTGATATTACGTAATTAGGTGTAGATACACCAATTTAGATATCATTTCTTCTCCTTAAGAAAGTCGATTATTCTTTAAAGGGTTAAGTTCAATATTTAAATGAATATTGTTATGCCTATCATATGATCAAACATAGCGAGCCTTTGCATAGTAGTAGAAGAAGCACATTTAAACACATTAATGTAATATATACGTTTTATCATAGTTTGATTTTAAACATAATTATTTTTGAATTAATGAGTGATAATTCTTTTGTATCATTATAACGTTACTTTCATGGCATTTGTTGACAACTACCAAAAAAGAAACAAATCTTTGGCACACAAAATATGTCATAATACATCATTTATTGACTAATAAAAACCGTCAAAGAAAATAAATTTATGACAGAAGGAATCTGTCATAATACTTTTGTTGACAATTGGAAAATGTCATTAAATACTCTTTCTTGACACGTAAAACTATCAAACTAACTAAATACATGACGATTCAAAACTGTCACAGAAAAAACATTTATGACAATTAAAATCTATCAAAGTAAACGATAACTTGATAGGAAAACAATGTCGTCTAAACAACATGCTCGACGCTAATTTTCTGTCATACACATAATTTTTATGACATTTAAAATATGTCATTGTTTGTTATATCTTGACGAAAAATTAGGATGGATGAACTATTTCTTGACAATGTTTAATTGTCATACAAAAGTTTACCATGACACTTAAAAAATGTCGTGTATACAGATTTCTCGACAGGATAAAATTGTCATAGAACAACTATTTACGACAATATTTTGGAAGTGTTATGTATGGACTTTCCTTGATGGTGGCTTCTAAGACGGATAAAAAGAGTCATAAAATGTGTTTATGACACTTTTTCAATGTCATAAAAGCCCAAATTTCTACTAGTGCTGGCTTCACAATGACCAGTAATTATGGACATGTTTGGTAGATGTATTTTCTAAATCTGTTTTCGGATTCTCCAATCTAATCTAAATAGTAGAAATTATGGCCCTGTTTGATAACGTTCTTGTTTTCCGTTTCCTGTTTCTTGTTTATTGTTTCTCATTTTTTAAGAATAAAAAACAAGAATATGTTTGATAACTATATCTGTTTTTTGTTTTTTGAAAACAAGAAATAGAAACATAAATTTGTTTGATAACTCTTTCTTGTTTCTTGTATATAAATATACAATTAATTATAACAAATTTATGTTATCAAATACCAACAAGTCTCGATACAAAATTAACTAATAATAAAAGTAAATAAATAAAATTATTTTATCGTTTAAATGTTGTTCAAATTTGAATTGTAATCTTATGTTTTACTCGAGTCATTCGTCTTAAATGATGCCGACTAAGATCAAACTCAATTATATTGTTAAATGTATTGGTTGTAAAATATTAAATGTAATCTTATGTTTTACTCGAGTCATTCGTCTTAAATGATGTCGACTAAGATGAAACTCAATTATATTGTTAAATGTATTGGTTGTAAAATATTAAAATGAGGCTAAAGACATGTTTTAGTGAACAAAATTTATTTATTGCAAGATTATAATAATATATAAATATAAAGATTTGTATTCTCTAGGGATCAAACTCAAAATTGGGTAGGGAAAGAGATAAAATCTGGCAAGTATTTTACCAACAAGCTAGACAATCACTTTTGAGAAATTGAGAACATTTAAAAATAAAAAGAAACGAAACAGAAAAAAACTATTTTATGTAGTTTCTAAAATTTAGTCCAAATTTTAGAAACGTTTCTCAAATTTTGGAAACAAGAAACGAGATGGATTATAAAAAAAGTCTGTTTTTTAAAAAATGAGAAACAAAAACAAGAAACAGGAAACGAGAACGTTATCAAACGAGCCCTATAAAAACAATTCTCTTTTTTTTTTTATGTTTTTATTGTATTCCGATTGTGAATTTAAAATTTTAAAATGCAGAATTATACTAAACAATGATAAAAATCTTAATAAATATAATATTTAATGTTATAAACTCAATTTACTTTTGTTAAATTAAATTAATGTATAATATGATAGATTATAAATTATATAATATTATATTATAAAATAATAATTCTATAAAATTTATAAAATCATATCATAAATTAATTAATAATGACTTATATTCAATATAATAATTAATTTGTAACCACAACTAATTTCATGATCTATAAATATGTTATAGGACAAACATTAAATAACTGTTTAGAATGAAATTAAATTTCTAAATCTGCTACCAAACACATATATGAAAACATGAAATACAATTCTGGTTTCATTGAATCCATTGTTTTCAAATTTATGTGTTTCAGATTGCTTATCAAACATACCATAAGTTTTTTTTCTTATAATATAGGTCACTTGCATGAGTAGCCAAAAAGAAAAAAAGTAATAATAAATTGCAGTCGTGCATACGGTTTATTTAATTTGCAAAAATAAAAAAAAATCCATCTCAAACGGAATATGCAAAAAGTCAAGAATATCCTGTATTTTTCGTAAATGTATTAGTAGTCTTTTGCTGGTATACCTAATATAAAGTATGTCAGTAATAAACTATTAATATACTTATATAAGGTTTATAAAAAAATATATAAGTATGTCACATATGATAAATCTACATATTATAGAATATACCACTGAACACTACTGATATATTTTATTTTTTGTATGTTTTTTTAATATGAAGTTTGTCCGTAGTCTATCAGTGATATATCGTTCAAATAATAATGATATACATAATATAAAATATATAACTGATACACTGCAAATATATTTATATAAAGTTTATCAAGAGTACATCAATAATTTACATGTGAGATATACATAATATAGAGTATATCACTGATATACTAATTACAAACTTTACTTTGATTTTTTATTTTATTAATGGTTTATATTCCCTAATTTTTAGTCAATAGATTTGTTTAATTGATATATTTGACTAGTAGTATATAAAAAAAATTCAAATTTAGTATATTAGATATACCTTAAATGAAGCATATCACTAATACACTAATGTTATACTCAATGTTAGGTATATAGTGAAATGAACACATCTAAAATAAAGTATATAAGTGATACACCAAATATGTAAATATCCATTATATGCTACAAATATATATCTAGAGTATATCATTTACTGATATATCTAAAAAGAAATCTATCGATAGTATAATAGTAATATACTACTAATATACTTCGTTTTAGGTACATGTGCGAATTTAGTTAAGGCCGATGACCTCCCTCAAATTTATCATTATATAATATTTTTATATAAAATCAAATGATAACCTAAAAACCGGTTGTGCCTTAGGTTTTCTACTGTGCAAGTCCCCCTCACCTGAGTTCGATGCAACATTTTCAAAAATATTTAACTTATGGCCATCATTTTTGCACAAACTCCCACACAAATTCCAAGATTTTCGTGAATATCTTTTTGTTTTTAATAAAGTGGTTCATATTTTCTTTTGTAGATGACAACAATATCTTATCTCTAATATATATAAATTTTATTTTTGTAAAATTACCTTTGTATAAAAATGTCAATTAGAAAAAAATAAAAAAAATGTAATATAATAAATTGATGAGATATTCAAATAATAATTGTCTAAATCTAATATTATTTTTTTTTAAAAAAATAAAGTTGTTCATATTTTCCTTTTTAATGAGAACAATATTTTTTTGTAATATATAAAAAAAATGTAAGATTATTTTATATAAAAATGTCAATTAGGAAAAAATAAAAAATGTAATAAAATTGTCATTTTTTTAGATGACAACAATATCTCATCTCTAATATATACAAATTTTATTTTTGTAAAATTACCTTATATAAAAATGTCAATTAGAAAAAAATAAAAAAATGTAATATAATAAATTGATGAGATATTCAAATAATAATTGTCTAAACCTATTTTTTTTTATAAATAAAGTTGTTCATATTTTCCTTTTTAGATGAGAACAATATTTTTTTTTTGTAATATATACAATTTTTTTGTAAGATTATTTTATATAAAAATGTCAATTAGGAAAAAATAAAAAATGTAATAAAATATATTGATGAGATATTTAAACCATAATTCTCTAAACCTAATATTGTTTTTCACCACTTTCAAATGATGTATTCACCGTCTATAAGGTTTTAAACCTAAAAGAAACTTTTTCAATTATACACATATATCTGTCATCTCTCAAATCTAATTGTTACTGGCAATTTCAAGAAGTCGAGGATTTGAAGAATAATTTTCTAAGGTACACTTAGTTTTCATGTTTTAATTACTTGTATATATTTAGTTTTCATGTTGCAATTAATCGTATACATTTAATCTTCATGTTTCAATTACTTTTATAACTTATACATTTAATTTAAACTTTCTTATTTTATGTTTTAGTTTTTAATTTTCTATATTTTATCAATTTATTGTAGATTTTTTTATTAATTATTTGAATTGTTTACTGCTATGAGTATTGTTAAGACTCAATTGCGTATTGTTAAGCGTGTTTACTGCTATGAGGACATTTTCTGCTATGAGTATTGTTAAGACTTAATTCCATAATCGGATGGGAGATCAATGGATGAATGATAGCTTTATAACATATGTTGAGAAAGATTTATTTGATAAGATAGATAATGAAGTTATCATACAACAATGTCATAAAATGAAATCTCGTAGAGAACAATTGTGATGTATAAAGTTATTAATACAATTCATTTGTAATTTTTTAATTAATTATTTGAATTGTTTACTCATACATTAGTTTTATTAAATTTTATATTAAGCCCCCTCGATAAAATTTCTGGATCCGCCCTTGTTTAAGTATATATTAGTTCACTAACATACCAAGTATAAAATATATAAGATATACTACTAATATATCAAATATTAAGTATATCAATAATGAATAGGGGCGACCAAATATTATTAGGTGACTGATACACTAATGGTCGGTCGGTCGATTTTTGTGGCTTTCGGTCGGGGTCGGTCGGTCGACCGATCGATTTTTTTTAAAATATATAATAATAATAATAATAATAATAAATCTAAAGATTTTCGGAAAATATATTAAGTAATAATTAAGTAATAATCAAATAATAATTAAGTAATAATTAAATAAATATTTTTAAAAATATATATATAAACTGGTCGGTCGGTTTAAAAAAAATAGGTCGAAACCGACTTTGGTCGGTTCAAGGTCGAAATCTGACCATGACGGACCGATGATCACCCCTACTAATGAGAGTAAAATTTGAATAATAAAAAATGGAACAAAAAATAGATTTTATTTTTTTTGATGTATTTGCAAATCTGAACCTGTTCTCTAATCTATTGGATAAGAGTATAATGCTTTAATCAATTGTGCTCAAGTTGACAACTAAAATAATCTAGTTAAATTAAGAGCGAGATACAAAAATGAAATAAATTAAAGTCGATAATCTTGCCAATAAAGTGATTGTATATTTACACTTACTATCTTAATGTATATTTTTAAAATGACATAAAACTATAAGTCTATAATGATCGGTTTGTTTTCAAAAAATCTAGATGTTTGACCAACATGAACATAACTCAATTGACATAAAGTAGCATATGACCATGATCATGGGTTTGAATCCATTCCTCATGTTGGTGAACTAAAAAAAAAGAATCTAGATGTCGAACTTTAAATGTTAGGAAATATAGGTGTTCAACACCTTTATATAACTTTGTTTGTTTTGCACGAAAATAGTATGAGACCGTTTGGGACTATTAGGATAAAATTTGTATATTGTATTACACACTTTTCTTTTCAATAATATTTGGAGTTGAGAAATTTAAATATCTAATCAGAAAAACCACATTACTTGACACTTGCAACTTTTAATTACTTGACGTTTTTATGAAAAACGTCAAGTAAAATACAATTTTTAAGGAAAACGTCAAGTAAAAATAGAGAAGGCGGAAATTTGTGATGTTTTCGGATATTTTTCACGCTAGTCTTAAACTTGAGGTTTGATCATTACTTTCAATTAAAATGGAAAACCTAAGGGCGCGCCTTTTTCGTTTTTTTTAATGACTTTTTATTGTTCCCGATTAATTTGATATTCCTCTTTGTTTAGGGTTATCAAACCAAAATCTCATCCTTCTCCCAAAGGCAACCACCCCGTTTTCTCAAATCTCTCCATCTTCGTCAAAGGTGCAACATTGGAATTTTTGTGTCAAAGGTGATCGATGCGATTCTGCCATGGGAGGGGGCAAAGCGGATTTCAGCTTTGGAGAGCTCTGAAACGGAAGGTATTGTTATTTCCTCTTTTAATGGCGGTTTGTTTGCATTCGGTTATCGATCTTCAAACTAAACCCTAATCATCTTCTCTTCCAAATTCTCCATTCTTACTCTGGCTCCCCTCACATCGACATTGCCCCTCCACCATCATCCCCACCATTCAAATGCTCAATCTCGTTCCTTTCTTTCGCTGCAACTCTCTACAACCTCCTGCAACCTCTCTCTGCGCCAAACCCACCCCCATTCTATTGCGCATGTTTTCCAGTTCCTCATCTGCCAAAACCGTCTGAAATTGGGCCAACAAGTTCATGCTCACATGATTCTCCGTGGTCTTAAACCTACTGCGATTGTTGGTTCCAAAATGGTTGTGTTTTATGCGAGTTTCGGTGATATTGATTCCTCTGTTTCAGTCCTCAACCGGATTGATGAGTCGTCTTCTTTTTTGTTTAATTCCATGATTCGGGCCTATGCCCGATATGGGTTTGCGGAGAGGATTGTTGCCACTTATTTTTCAATGCATTCTTGGGGCTTTGTAGGGGATTACTTTACTTTCCTTTTTGTTCTTAAGTCTTCTGTGGATTTTTTGAGTGTTTTGGATGGGGGAATGTGTTCATGGACTGATTTTAAGAGTTGGGGTTGCAGTTTGATTGATATGTATGGGAAAGACAAGATACTTTAGCTATTATTCATTCTCGGTGTTTGACATTCATGTTTTATGTTTTTGTTTTGCGATTGGGAGGTTATCAATTCAAATTCTCTTGTTACAATGTACTCAAGATGTGAGACGATGGAATGATGTTGCTGAAATGAGGACGATGGTGGAGAACAACAATATTCAAAAGGAAGCCAGATATAGTCGTGTGGATTCTTATTGCTAAAGATATTTCAATGGTTTCCAATGCTTTGGTGAGTAGATTGACGTTTTGGTCTGAACTTTACCAGGATGCAGGAGATAGCAATCTTATACATTTGTAGATGGTGTAATATATCAATTATCAATTAAAGGGCCAGTCTTTTCCTTCCGTCACTTCAGCTACCTGGTATTCAGCTAGTTGTTTAGAGGATATGTGTGTTCAATGCCCATGTTTTGAATCTTAGAGAAATGTGACATTGGAAGGTTGGATGTACAACATTAAAGAGTTGAAGCATGAAACTTGGCAGATTAGCCTTTTGTTTTTAGATGGTTGGCACTTATACCGTCACTTCTGAAGCAGTTTCAAATGGATCCAATTGCCCAACATTGTTGCCTGAAACCTTTTCCTAACAGTTCTCTGCACTACTCACACACACACAAAATTCATAAAACCACCGTTGCGCATTGGTTCTCTAATCTACGTTCTGATTTTAGTTGATAATTTTTGAATATATATGAAACAATTTCTACTATTTACGAGCCTCTGATTTGTATTCGATTGAGCAAAAGGATAGGTAAATTGTTTAGTGTTGGTTTTTATATCACAATCTTGTTTTTTATATCACAATTTTGAAAGGGGGAAAAAGAAGCGAATAAGGGAGGAACGAGAAGGGGAGACGAGAGAAAGGGGGGGAGGGAAGAGGTTTTTCATTTTATTCTTTTCTTTAATATTAAAATAATTTAAAAAATCAACCATAATTTTTTAAACTTATTTCTCAAAATAGGAACACTAAGAATGCCTATTTTTAAAATTTAGAGACTAAATGCATCTATTTTGAAAATTCAGGAATCAAAAAGGTAATTTTTCCAAATGAATATATATATATAGTGTTTAGAATATATTAGATATTTTTAAATAAAAAAGAGAATAAAGAAAAAAAAATAAATAAAATGTACGACACAAAATTTCTGATACTCTAATAATATAATAAACGAACATAGCCAATATGAATATAACATAGCTGACATAATTCTAAGAATAAATTCTCGATCCAAAGTGACCCACAAATTGGTAAAAAAAAACATAATTAACAACAAAATATGATTTATTTAAGCTCGTAATTTCATTCTTATCTAAACATGAATCCATCCCAACAAAACCAGACAAAATTAAAAACCGAACCAGCGTCGAGTCACACACCGAGTCCGAGTTGACCATTCCGATCACGGCCCTTCACGGCGGCGATTCAGAACCCGACGACACAACAACAAGTGGAACTTCTCGCCGGAAATGAACCAGCGCCGCTTCTTTCAGGCGGTCAATTACACGATTCCGGCACAAATTGCAAACGCCGAGTCAAATGCAAGAATAAATTAATCCAAAAAAATCATCATAAGATCCACGATGTTCAAATATTATATTATCAATAATTGAACCCCCTCATAAAAATAAATAAACCTCAACATTAGATTACACAATTCCCACAAGCCACAGAGAAAACACAGAACAGAGAAAATGACGAACAAATCTTACGATCGACAAACAGAGCTCAAAGCTTTCGACGAATCAAAATTGGGAGTAAAGGGTCTTGTCGATTCCGGGCTGACCAAAATCCCAAGAATCTTCATCCACGACAGTCAATCATCCCACACCACTTCGCCGGCAGCAGCAGTGGCGGAGAAACTTTCCGGTAAGGCCACCAATAATTTCACAATCCCAATTATAGATCTAAAAGAAATCCACAAAAACCCCGAATCGCGAGCGAAAATAGTCACTGAAATTCGAGAGGCAAGCGAAAATTGGGGGTTCTTCCAAATCCTGAACCATGGAGTTCCATTAGAAGTGATGGCAGAGATGATAAACGGAATCCGGCGGTTTCACGACGACGACGACGAAAGGAAGAAGAATCTGTACTCGCGAGATTTCGCGACGAGAAAAGTGCTTTTCAACACGAATTTCGATCTGTACAAAGGGGTTTCGACGAACTGGAGGGACACGTTGACGTGCGTGGTGGCGCCGCGTGGGGCAGAGGCGGAGGACATACCCTTAATTTGTAGGGATGCGGTGGTGGAATATTCGAGAAAGGTGATGGAATTGGGAGCGATTTTGATGGAATTGTTGTCGGAGGGATTAGGGGTGGGGCCGAATCGGCTGAAGGAGATGGGTTGTGGAGAGGGAATGGTGATGTTTTGCCATTACTATCCGCCGTGTCCGCAGCCGGAGCTCACGTGGGGAACCACCGATCATTCCGATAGCAGTTTTGTGACGGTGCTGTTGCAGGATCACATCGGCGGCCTCCAAGTCCGCCGTAGAGATCAGTGGGTCGATGTTAATCCGGTTGACGGAGCTCTTGTCGTTAACATTGGTGATTTCTTGCAGGTAGTTTTCTTTCTTTCTTTCTTGCTGTTTTATTTTTGAAGCTTTATTTTTCTACGCTTTGCTTTTTAAAAAGCTATATATATAATGTTTTTTAACGTTAATTTTAATTTGCTTCATTTTTACGTTACTAGGCTTAATTTTGTGTAAATTTTGATTTTTACACAAAGTTATAGAATTTTCAAAGTTTTTCTTATTTATTTTTTTTTATTGAGTTTTGTTAATATTAGTGGTGAGTTGGAAAAATTGAGTTGAAGTTAAAAGATTGCAATACTTAATGGTTGTTTGATGTGTTGTGCGTTATAATAACACGAGTTATAATAATTTGTGGAATAATATAATTTGTGTTTAGGATGTAGAATTATTTAATTTGAATTATAATAGTTTGTGTTTGGGTAGAGAATTCTATAGAATATTATAGCATAGATTATTATAACCTCCAACCAAACAGTCATTCACTTTAATAAAATTGGAAATTTAAAGTTTATAAGAAAATTAGTTGATTTTTCCTTCTTTATCAAGTTTAACTATTTGATTCTTATGGTTTTGAAAAGTTAGAATTTAGTCTCTATAATTTTAAATATTTATTGTTAGTCTTTATGGTTTGATAAAACCTCATAAATAGTTTCTAGGGACCATTTATGAGAATTTTATCAAATAATAGATGCTATTTATGAGATTTTATCAAATCATAAAAATTGAATTCCAACTTTTTAAGCTATAAGAATTAAATTCTAATTTTTTTAAACCTTCGGGTAATTTAACCTCTTTAATATGTTAAGCACTTGAATCAAAAGGTATTTTTCTGAAAGATTTGCTTTTAATTTTCATTTTCAAAATTCTTCATATTTCTTTCAAAGTTGAAACTTTTGAGGAATTATTATTATTTTTTTTTAAAATTCGAGCTAATTATATAATTTAGAATCAAAATTTGGAGTTTTTTCTTTTCAATTCGATAGGGGGCACCTAATGTTTAAATTTTTTTAGTAAAATCTTTTACGTATTAACTTATTTTTTTAAAAAATAAAATACTTACAATCACTAAATATGAAAACATATTACTTTAAAGATGTGCTAAGCATCGTGAATTTCATTGATTATTAATTAGTGTACTAATATTGTAAAGAGTTTATTATCTATAACAACAAACAATAGTTTGGGGGGAGTGATAAGTCATGAGTATCAGTCTTTTCTTTTAAAGAAACTTTAAAGGTAGAAATTTCAACCTTTGACGTGAAAAGTATGTGCATCTTTTATAGTTGAGTTATGCTCTATTAAAAAGTTTTGAATTCAATTCAATCACTTAGGTTTATTTCATCAAAAAAAAAAAAAAATTGAGATGTTGATTGGAAAAATATAAATTAAAGCCAAATATTAAAACTATGTGAACAAAATTAAAAAAAAAGGAAACCCAAATATTAGGAACTAAATTAGTTAGTTTGTAGATGACAAAAGTAGAATTTGGTTGTTGAAGTGGTTTGATTAAATTGTTACTATATTTTGCAGCTGATTTCCAATGATAGATTCAAAAGTGTGAATCACAGGGTGATGGCAAATAAGATAGGGCCAAGAATTTCAGTGGCAAGTTTTTTCAGATGCAATCTTCCACCAGAAAATGAAAGAGTTTATGGACCAATTAAGGATTTAATTTCAGAGGAAAATCCACCCATTTATAGAGAAACTTCTATTAAAGATTTTGTGGCTCACTACTATGAAAAAGGGCTTAATGGCATCTCTGCACTTGAACACTTCAAAACTAATTTGAAGAATATATAGAAAACCATTAACCTTTGAATAATGCAAATGTGAAATCTATTACTACTTTTTAATAATATGTATTTGACAACAATAGAGTGAGATTTACTGACCTACAACCAAGGACAAAAGTTTTTGATCATATCAACAAGGGATTTAAATGCTAAAAGTGTGGATTAAACTTTTCAAAATGTGTGTTAAGTCTCTAAACTTTTAAAACTAACTATTTTGGTTTTAAAATTTTAAAAGATCTATGAGCTTATAATAATACAAATGGTTATTTAAGTCCTTACAGTTATTTTGCCACTTAATTTATATAGTTCAATTTTTTAGCACATATTTTCACAATTAAGAGGTTAAATGTTCGAATCTTTAGCTACTTCCTATCTCGTTGAACTAGAAAAAAAAAAAAAGAAAAAACGAACATACTCATCACCAAATTTTTGAAGCTAGCTATGACACGTAGACAAATGATTAGTGAGGCTTAAAACCATTAGTTAGAGATTAAAAAATATGTATACTCTTTAATAACCATTAGATACAAAAGTGAGACGTTTTTATAATTTTTCTCTCATATATCTAATCATACAACACAAATTGAAGGTCACATTTATGAAAAAATGTGCACAAAAGACTCTTTTTCACACGCATTAATGTCGTTTGACCCGTCTTTTAAAATTAATGACATATACTTTTTGTACCGTATATATTGTCCAAATTATCGTGATAGCATTCATTTTACTGATTCAAAAGGGCTAAAAAAAAGCAATGTTTTTACCACTCTCTCTTGCAAATGGGTTTAAATGTTTGTGTGTTTTTGGATTATCTATAGGCATTATGTGGATGAAATAATTGTGCACAAGTTGCCTTGAGATATAAAGAGAAATGCAATAACTTTAGTACATTTGTTAAATGTGTAGCAATCAATAAAGCCAATTATTCTCTATTTTGCAATGAAGACAAATGAGAAATAACACAAGATAGGACAACAAAAGTTAAACCTTTTTCTATACTCTATAGGGACAGGTGACTATGACTATAAAACAGGCAGATAGCCAGACAGTCTTTTTTTTTCCCCCCTCCTATATTCAAATTATAATTATGGTTTATAGATTGAATTTAATTAGGTATTTGTTTAGATTTTAAGATGTAGAATGTAAGTCGATGTTTTTTTTTTTTTTTTTTTTTTTTTTTTTTTTTTTAATTTCAAGGTTCATGATATAAAGCTAGTTAAAAAGAGAATGATTAATTTTAGGAGAAAAAAAAGTGATAAATTACTCTTTATCTAATTAATTGTTGACATATAATTTTTGATGCAGCGAATTCAAGATTAAGCCAAATTCATGGACTCGAGAGAAAACTCTCAAAGAACAAACTGTTCTATTCAAAATATGTTCTGAAAAGCTCCCTAATCACAATCCTCACACACGGTTATTTATAATCTTACAACAAAAATGACCTAATACTAATTAATCTAACATTAATACTAAACTAATAATAACTAAACTAAATTAATTATCCAACATTTCATTCTACATCAATTTTTCTTTTCATCTCTCCATTGTCTTGAAAGAAAAAGCTACCGTTTCTTCCTATTTCAACTAAGAGTATTTACTAAGAGAGTTAAGAGAGTAGGAAGGAGAGATGAACGTTGATAGAAAAATAAACTCATGCAAGTAACCTAAGAAATTGAAAAGGGAGGAATGGCAAAAGGAAAAAAAAAGGTAAAAACAAAAACATGTGAAACAATTATTTCATTAAACACATGTAGCAAATAGGTAGAGAAAATGATAAATAGAGAAAATATATTAGAACCAGAAAAGTAAGTTGGAAAGATATGTTGAAAAAGAGAGATAAAAGTGTCAAATAAACATAGCTCAACTGTAATGTTGTTGAACTAAAAAAATAAAGTATCAAAAATAGAATGTAAGAGAGAGTGATTGACCATGCAAGATAGAGAAAACCATTTATTAAGGTCCTGTTTGATAACTATTTTGTTTTTTATTTTTTGTTTTTGAAATTTAAACCTAAAAATACTACGTATACCAATGAGTTTATATGTGTTTTTATCTACTTTCTACTTGTGTTTTCAAAAACCAAGTCAGTTTTTGAAAACTAAAAAAAGTAGCTTTAAAAAACTTGACTTTGCTTTTGAATTTAGCTAAGAGTTCAAATGTTTACTTAAGAAAGATAATCTCTATGGTAGAGAAATTAAATTAACATAAGCTTAACTTTTAAAAACTAAAAATAAAAAATAAAATGGTTATCAAATGGGGCATAAATAATCAAAATAATGATCTATCAAGTATCAACCTACAAATTCTTTTTATGTGTTTTGAAAAAAAATCATTTTATGAAGTACAAATGAGAAAATTTATCCTAAAAGTAAAAAAAACCTACTAAAGACCCATACATATATAAGGATAAGAAAGGAAAGTTGTTTATAATTATCGTTTATCCTTATTATATGATATTGAAGAGAGGGAGCTAGTTATTTGTTTTTTTGACTTTAATTTTTAAAATAAAGAATTAAATGTCCCTCAAAAATAAGTAGATGCAAAAGCATATAAAATGCGATTAATCTTGAAATACAATTAATTATTATTAAGAATTCCACTTTTAGACCAAAAGCATGCAATGGGTGGAATAAAAATACGAAAAAGAAAGAGGGCACCTAATAAAAAAGCATTTTTTGCAATTGTATTATATAGAGAGAGAAAGAGTGTAAAAAAGCAAATATAAGATTTTGAAAAAGTGAAAGAATTAGTATTTTTTGTAAGAAAAAAAATATTACTTGCAATTTTAACTTTGCTATAAAAAACTTAAATGAGTAATCAAACAAGAAGTTTTATATAGTAAGATTCCATACACAAATAACTAATAGTAAAATTAGACGTGAATTCAATTCTTCAAAACATTACCAAATGAATTAGAAGTCATGAACAAGATCAACATCATGACAAAAATAGTAAAAAGATGAACAAAAAGTAAAGTTAAAGTAAGAAACAAAACCCACTCTTCAGTGTTCATTCAGTGCTTCATCCACAAGTTTCACAAGCACCAAAGTTGCTTCTTTTAACAATTATTCTAAACAAATTCGTTCAATTAGTTCTTCCACTGCCGAACTGACCGCACCCCACCAAAAAAATCCAGGGGATATGGTGGGCCAATCAACGCGTGCCGCCGAAGAACTCCCTTTAGGGATTCTCATTTGTCATTTCTCACCTTCTTTCTTCATTTCTTTCTCCCCATTTCGACCCTTCAAAGATCCATCAATGGCCTCCTCGTTTGGTAATCGCTTCAAAACCCACTTACCAGAACCCTCCAACATCCACATTGCTCTGTTTTCTTTGTGTTGATTCAAGATTTATCGCCTCTCTTTCCTGTGATCCGTTTTGATTTTTCTGATTGGGTTTTGATGGGTTTGTGAACAAAAAACAATGGTGGGGATTTGAGGGTTTTCTGTGGTTTGTGGATGGAGAATTGGAGGAGAAGAAAATGGGGGGTTTTGTTGCATTTGAGATCTGTGATTGAACGTGTTTTGATTTGGAGCAGAGGGGAAATATGTTGGATTTTCCTGGGACTCCAGGGACATTGACTGGGTTTGTATTGAGGATTTTGCAATGTGTTTTTGCTGCTGGTTCTGTTGCTTCCATGGCTACTGCTGTTGGCTTCTATAACTTCACAGCTTTTTGGTATTTATTGATTCTCACCCTTCTCTTTTTTTGGCTTGATTAGTCTTGAATGTGATTGAAGTCGAATATTCTTCAAGGGTTTTTGTTCTAATTTTCAATGGAGAATAAGGATTTTATGACTGAAGAATCTTTGATGGAATTAGAAATTTTTGGGAATGCTGTTGCTCAAACTTATCCCAACTGTGATGTGATCCTTTCCTTTTAGTAGTGGTTTGCCTGCTTTTGGTTATGTTTTTTCATTGCTGCCTTTTTAGTTTCAAAATAGCTATAATTTGAATAGGGTTTTCCATTTGAGCTTGATTTTATGAAACCTTTGAATAATTTAACAGGGAATTTGGGGTTTTGGGGTGGGGTTATTGTTTTTTTTTTAATCTACTGTAGCTCTTTCCAAGAGCTGTTTTTGCAGAGCTCTCAAAGCATTCTTGAGCTTAACATTTACTGTATGTATTCTTCTTCCTTATCATTCCTTTGATATGAGATGATTTTGTTACAAGTTCAATTTGGTTTCTTTTTGAATGACCCCTTTCATGTTTCATATTACTTATGAACATTCCTAGAGAAAACAGTGAAGCTAATTACAGAAGAAACTGACTGTGTCTTAACTTCCTTGGCTATTGTACTTTGGTTATCATTAGATACCTTCTGATACCATACGACCGTGCTTGTTGAGCACGTTCGAGATGAATAGTACCTTTGCCCGTCATAGAAGTCTGTGTCTTTGCTGTATTTTTGTCTCAACGACTACTACTACTCTTGCTTGCTTGAGGGGATTTTGTGATCACTCATTGTATATAACAACATCTGTTTATGCAGTAAAGTGATCAAATTTGACATAACGAATTTAAGCCCATTGGTGCCGATTTCTTTTGTTGTATCTTCATCTTCCCCAAATGAACTCTTTGTTTGTGATTCACTCATGATTTGCAGCTACGTGATCGCGTCGATGGGTCTGCAAGTGACATGGAGTTTTATGCTGGCATTGTTAGATGCATATGCATTGGTAAGAAAGAAGATGCTTCACAATCCTATTCTGGTCAGCCTCTTTGTAGTTGGGGATTGGGTGAGCACTCAGCACCTATAAAATTCTAAGTTGCTTAAGATTGTCTTGTGATTTACTAGTAGGAGTTCAACCATTGATTGGTTTGCAGGTGACAGCAACCTTGTCTCTCGCTGCAGCTTCCGCCTCCGGTGGGGTAGCGGTATTGTTCTTCAGCGACTTGGGACACTGCAGTTTCGGGGACGAATGCAGAAAGTTCCAAATCTCTGTTGTTTTAGCCTTCCTAAGCTGGATAACCATAGCCATTTCAGCTCTGATTATGCTCTGGATGTTGGCTGCAGGTTGAAGACGAACTCGTACCACGAAATTACGTACATTTCACGTAGTTCTCGTACATCTGTTTAATCTTTCTTCATTTTTTCTACAAAGAAAGGGATTCAAGATTTAAGATAGAGCAGTTTGTTGAAAAAAACCATCTTTTTTTCCTTCAATCGATACGATTGATGAGACTTCAAAGAAATAGAGTAAAACTGTAATGGCCTTGTGCAGATTCTTGATAGAATCTCCCCTCCATTTGGGCTGTTTTGGTTGGCCATTTGATTGAATATTTCAGCCATCTCATCTCTCCGAATCGCCAAGTGGCAACTGCTGAGTGGCTGCACATTCTGTCTACTTTAAGAATCAAAAGCCTCTATTCTCTTCAATCAGCTGTTGTTTTAACCCCCAAATCACTGCTGCTATATGCTAAACTATTGATCAAGTGAAAATGCTGCACCTCAATGAAGCTCTCTGTAAAAGAATATGCTTTAAACACATGGTATCCCTTTGTTCTTTAGTAATTCTTTTTTCTGGTAAAACGTAAAAGTTGAGAGATTTGAACTTAAGAATTTAGCGTTAAATCGATCAGATTTTTGTCGCTTCTTATCTTATCGTGTATTAAAAGTAGGTTTGGAATAACTTTTAACTAAGATTAATGTTTTAAAGCGAAATGTATTTTTTTTTTTAATAAACAGATACGAATAGCATATTGTAAAATGTTATTCATTGGATAAAAGCATTTTTTTCTAGGTTAAAACAGTTTTGCTAAACCCACTATGTATATCTAACTAATGTATTTATGAGCTCAGTTCCAACAAAATAGTGATAGTTTTATTTGCTTATCTTGAATCCATTATTACAAGTTTATTTCTAAAGTTAGAATTAATTTAAGTATGATGTTAAAAAAAAAAAAAGTTCCATGTTCTCTAAGAAGCACGGATACAGATACAAGACATACCATGCGCCCACCGCGACACGCCATTTTTAAAAAATCTAGGATACGGACATGGGTAGGACATGTTTTTTAAATATACATTTTTTTAAAAACATATATCATTTTTATATCAGAAAGAAATTCATGTCAATAAGTTTATGCATCTATATGCTTAAAAAAATGATTTTGATGTATTTCATTCTCAAATTTCATTATTTTTGTCTATATTATTATGTACCTATTTAGTATACTTGACAAGTGTTCATTACGTGTCTAACAAATACTGGACCTATATTGACTTTCTACAACTAGTTTCTAACACATACCTATTGTGCTAACAAGTGTCTGACACACGCTAGCCAAACTAAAGTGTACATGTTTCTTAGCATGTTCTCATTGGAGGACGTAATTGTTAGTGCATTGAACAGAATCATTCTTGATTGTTTGGTTGAGAGAATCATATACAAAATATTCTCAAGAATTGGATTCATTCTCAAGTGTGATAAAAAATCTTCTAATGCAACAATTTTCTCTTCCATCATTGTCTTGTAATTGCATAAGGAACAACCAAATCTGTCTATTGCTATTTTAAGATAAAAAACAATCTTATTTTCAATCTTCCCCACTCACATTTCACCTCAATTTTGCTTAAAATTTCTCTTTCCTTTGCATAATCAAATTTATATCTTGATTAATCTCCTTGAACTTAACCATAATTTAACAAGATATCCCACTAAATGTTAACTTGATCTTTTCATATATTCTTAATTCTAAAAGTACACTTAAATCTTTTCAAACATTGTAATGAGCAAAAATGGTTTGATGAGTAATAAAAGGAACCTACTTTTTAGAAATACTTTTTTTTAACATAATTTTATTGATATCAACAAACAATGTCAAAGGACAAAAATACCCTCGATTATAAAAGTAAAGGGTTAGGGTAAAAACTCAAGAAACAAACTTTTCAGAACTTTTACCCTTTCTTAAGTACCATGATAAAAAGAGAAATAATAATAATAAAAAAGTTATAAAAACTTATTTCTAAAAAGTAGGCTATTTTTTGGATGAAAGGTAGCGATTTTCGATTTTAATGAGCAAAAGTGGTTTGATGGGTAAAGCAAAAGGAAGATATTTCGACGTCTCTGAATTTGGAATAAGTGAACCAACAGAAGAATTTTGATTGACAAAACTTAATTTATACGTACCAATAACAACAACTGAGAATCAATGCTTAGGCAGAATAATCTTTCTTTATCAACTTCATACTTGCTATAAATTTTTCTATATATACACCCTCAAACTCAGCTCAGCTCAATTTAACTCGTAAACCGAGGAGGAGCGGTAGCAGAGACGATATCGGCGTTCGCCATGGCGATGAACGTCTGGCTAGGTGTGTTTTTCAATAGGTATAAGCCACACATCCTCATAGTTTTGACTCAAATAGGCTACACATTTTTGTATTTCTTCACGGATGCTTCCTTCAAACATGGCATGAATCCTCACGTTCACATCACTTATCGACAAATCGTCGCTAGCATCGCCATGTTTCCCTTTGCTTATTTCCTTGAAAGGTACCATTGTTATCTTCTCAAAAGTTTTAAGCTTTTTTCGTCTTTTCTATAATTTCTTTGATATATATATATATATATATGTTGGTTTATGTAGAAAAACAAGACCGAGGATGACCGTGGCACTATTCTTAGAGATTTTTGTTCTTTCACTTTTGGGGTAATTAAGCTTTGATTATTAATGATATTATCACACATTTAATCTATTTGTATATGCAAAATTTAGAGATCAAAATGACAATAAAATGCAGGGTGAGTTTGAGTCTCAACATGTACTTCGCAAGCTTGACATACACATCTCCCACCTTTCTTACATCAATGGTTAACACCATAGCGTGCTTGACATTTGTAATCGCAGTTGCGCTCAGGTTCGATTTTCGATTTTACAAACAAAGATTCAGAAACGTTATCAAATGAGCTCTAACATTATTTTATATGGGCAGAATGGAGGTTGTTGACCTTCATAATGCAAGAGGGATGGCAAAAGTTTTGGGGACATTGGTTTCATTGGGTGGTGTGATGATAATGACTTTCTTTAAAGGACCCATCATCAGAAATCTATGGCATCCTTTCATCCATATTCAACTCAAAGCTACTAATCTCCATGAGGATTGGCTTAAGGGTTCAATTTTAACTGTTTCAAGCTGCATTTCTTGGGCCCTTTCCTACATCATGCAGGTCCTTAACCCTTCATTTTCTCTGCAAACTACTTTGATATCTCAAAAACAGACCGAAAAGTTTTTAGATGAACATATATAGAATTAATCCATGCTAAATCTAAAAGCTTACGCCCCGTTTGATAATCATTTAGTTTTTGCTTTTTGAAAATTAAGCTTAAAAATGTTACTTTTACCTTAATGAGTTTCTATGTTTTCTTTTGTATTTTGTACTTATGTATTAAAAAATGAAGTTAAGTTTTGAAAACTAAAAAAACTTAGATTTTTGAAAATTTATTTTTGTTTTTGATATTTGGCTATAAACTTAAATGGTACCTAAGAAAGATGAAAATCAGTGTAGGGAAAACAAAAAACCAAATGGTTGTCAAACAAGGTCTTAATTTTTTATTTTTAGTTTTTGAAATTAAGCTTGTTTTTTCTACCAATTTCTTTACATTGATTTTCATCTCTCTTAAGGTAGTATTTGAATTCTTAGCCAAATTCTAAAAACTACTTTTTGAAAACTACCTTTTGGTTTTTTTTGAAAATTTTAGGCAAAAGGTAAATAACAAAATAATGAAATCTACAAGTGGAAGTAGTATTTATAAGTTTAATTCTCAAAAATAAAAAACTAAAAATCAAATAGTTATGAAACAGAGCCGTAAATGTAGAGCTAACATGTATTTTCAACTTTTTCACTACATTCTAAGAAGGGGCACTCAATGGGTTATAATAATCTATGAAGTTACATAATTTGTATTTAGAATGTAAAATTATTTATTCATGGTTATAACTTATAATAGTATATGTTTGAGGTGTAAAGTATCTCAAACATATTTCTTTAATTATATTTATTGACTCAAATACTCACACGAAGCTCTACATGTGACTGTTAAATTCTTTCTAATCGATCCCACAAACTAGTTTAAACAAATATGTTTAGGATTAAGTTTAATGATCTTTTCGATATCTTCTCAACGATCGATCGATATATCGATTATGGGATTGAAAAATGTAGGCATTTACGTTAAAACGATACCCGGCGCAGCTATCGCTAACGACATGGATGAACTTGGTCGGAGGGGCACAAGCAGGTGTATTTGCAGTGTTGACACAACACAAGCCAGGAGTTTGGAGTGTTGGACTCAACATTGATCTGTGGTGCATAATCTATACTGTAAGAAACAGACCAAAATTTAATTAGGAAATTGGTTATTAAGAGAATGAATTAAAATGCCTTTAAATTTAAATTTTGATGAGTTTATATACTTATAACAACAAGTTGAATTCTTTGCAGGGAATAGTGTGTTCAGCTTTGATAATATACATACAACTTTGGTGCACAGAAAAAAAAGGGCCAGTTTTTGTGACAATGTTCAATCCACTTTCTTCCATTCTAGTTGCTCTTTTAGCTTACTTTGTTTTTGGACAAAAGCTTTACACTGGCAGGTAATTAAAAAACACTTTAAACTCGACACAACAAATATGAAAATGTTATGATATATTGATTAAAAAAATATATTATTATTAAATTATGAGTTTAATTCATGAATTTTAAGACTTGTCTCATATATATACTTTTATATTTTAGGCTTTATTTGATAACCATTTAATTTTTAGACATGGTGTGATAACTATTTAATTTAAGGTCTGATTTGATAACCATTTAGGACCCGTTTGATAACTATTTAGTTTTTAGTTTTTAGTTTTTGAAAATTAGGTTTGTTTTTTCACAACTTCTCTTCATCTTCTCTACAATAATTTCTATATTTCTTGGAGTGTCATTTAAGTTGCTACAAATTTTAAAAACAAAAACAAGTTTTTGAAAACTTTTTTTTTTTTAATTTTTAAAACTTAAGTTTGGTTTTTGAAAACATAGGTAAATAAGAAAACATAGGAATACATTGGTAGAAGTAGCATGTTTAGACTCAATTTTTAAAAGCTAAAAACAAAAAATTAAATGGTTATCAAACGGGAACTTGGTTTTTAGTTTTTAGTTTTTGGTTTATGAAAATTAAGCATATAAATATTACCCTCACATAAGGATTTAATTGTTTTGTCATCTACTTTTTACTTACGTTTTCAAAAACCAAAAGTAAAAAAGTAGTTTTTAAAAATCTTGTTTTTGTTTTTAGAATTTAGCTAAAAATTTAAATATTTAGATTCTCTAGACAGTTTTTAAAATTCAATAAAGTTATTAGATCGAATTTTCTTAAAGTTGAAAGTGTAAGGACCAATTAATTTATAATTTCGACCCGAAGACGAACTGGTATGTCGATGTTCTTGAATATGTTGTATTTTCTGATTTTTTTTTTTAATTTTTTTTTTGGGTAATATGTTGTATTTCTGTAGCATTGTTGGTGGAGGTATCGTGATAATGGGGCTGTATTTGCTGCTATGGGGCAAAGAATATGATCAGATCAAGCTTCAAAATAAGTCTCCATTGGAATCTGATTCGGTGCATGAAACTTTCAAGCAACCTGATCATTTGCAAATGGGTGTCAATAACCATGTTTTACAAGATCAACCTTAGTGCTTATATCAATACATTATTATATATATTCTCATCTCAATATTAAAGAGACTTAGAATTAGTGGGTATGTTGCAATATGACCATATTCTAATGTTTATTATTACTTTTATTTTCTATTGCATAACGAATGTGGTATATCGTATATGGATTTGAACTTCCAGCCTTTAAGAAAGAAGTACACATGCTAATTATTGTTGAGCTAAATTTACTTTGACCTTATGTATATTATTATTAGTGTGTTTGAAATAACTTTTTAAAAAATGTTAGGAAAAAATACAATTTTGATTTGAAGTTAGGGGTTGTTTAAGGTGTGGGTTATAATAACCTATGTTATAATAATTTGTAGAACCCTTAAACACAAACTATTATAATTTCAGACTAAACAACTTTACATTTTAAACAATATTATATAATTTCACGTACTATTATAACTCAATAATATCTTTAGTGTTTGTGTTGATTTAGTTTATTAACTAAAGTCGTATTTCTAGAAGTTTTTGAAGAAGCTAGTTGGGTTGGGCCTATTACTTTGTGTACAAGACAAATGGTGTGGATGGGCCTAGCCTTAGTTCCTTTTTCGAACTAATTGGAAGCAAGAATCGTGAGAAGTATTTCTTCTTTTTGCTTTTCGTTGTTCCTTTATCGTGAATTAAGGTGATTTGTTGTGAGAGATAGATGGAGCATGTTGGGTTTTACTTCTCCCTTTTTTTTTTAATGTAATCTATATTTTTTAAATGGAAGATGATAGAAGATTGAACTCATCTTGTAGAGTAGATGTATACCTTATTGGTCGAACCACTATAAATATTGTGCCTTATCTCTTCTTCTCTATATTTTGTATGGTGTGATGATTTAGATTTTGTTTTTGTTATTAAGACTCTGGGTTTAATGTGTCTTTCACAACCATCTATTTAATCCTTGAGGTTTTAAAAGTGACATTTTAATCCCTGAACTTTGATAAATGATTCTAAATAATCCTTAGAGTGTAGGTTAGTAACAAAAATAAATAAATAATGAGGAGGTCAAATTAGTGACTATGTATTATTGAGTTGGCAAATATATTTATTTAATGTTATTGTTGTTGAGGTGTTTATTCTCCTCCATTTTTCTCTTCTCCTTTGCCTCTTCCTCGCCTTTGGCAGAATTTGTGACCATTGTCCTTCCCTTTTCTTCTTTCATCGTTGCCTTTTAGGGCATGTTTGGGAGTGATTTTGTTCGTCTAAAATCACTTTTCGATCAAAAGTGTGATGTTTGGGAGTGATTTTGATCGTCTAAAATCACTTTTCGATCAAAAGTGTGATGTTTGGTAATATTAAACAAGTGATTTTGGAAGAATCCAAAATCATTTAAAGTGATTCTTGTTCAATCACTTGGGAGGTGATTACTAAGTGATTTTTGTCAAGTGATTGTAATTTAAAATGACTATTATTTCATTTTTGGAAATAGTATCTTTTAATGATGGATACAAACTGTCATCTTTTGTCAAAATTCATAAATTTCTATAAAAAAGTGAATTTTCTCAAAACGACTTTATTAAGTTCATCTGCCATTGTTTATAAAATAACAATTTTCTCTCTCTAAAGTTTTTATTATTTTTTTTCTTTTAATTCATATTTTTCACTTTCCTTTCTCTTTAATAGTTTTAACTTTCTTTGATTTTTTTATTTCTATTTTTTTTCCCTCCCTATCATTTTTGTATCTTTTTAAATTTTTTTCTCTCTAATGTTTTCTTTTTTTTTCTTTTTTTTTTTTTTTTATCTTTTCACTTGTCCCTAACTCTTAACTTTTTTTCTCCTTATTTTAGTTTTTCTTCCTAAAATTTTGATCATCTTGCCCAATATTTTTTTTTTGTTTATCTCTCTATCTTTGAATTTTACTCTCTTTATTAAAATTATCTCTCTAAATTTTTTGTCCCTTCCTTTAAAATTTTTATCCCTCCAAATATTAGAATAATTTATAACTAAATACTTTTTAAACATATTAATTATAATTAAATCACTTAGTTTAAAACACTTTATGTTAAAGTTGTTTCCCAAATATCCATTTTAAAAATCACTATTAAAAGTGTAGAAGTAGAACCAAACATGAAAATGATTATATAGAAATCACTTTTAATAAATCAATTATAGACAAATCAATTACACTAAAATTAATATTTCTAAAATCATTCCCAAACATGCCCTAGTTGTTATACTCATTGCCACCTTTCATTTTAAACTCAATTTCAAGAAAATAAAATAATAATTATAATAATGGAATTAAAATCAAACAAGACCAACTGGTATGTCGATGTTCTTGAATGATTTTTGATTATTAGAAGTGTTTTTAAAATTAAAAATCCTAATAAATAGAAAGAACTTTTAAAAATTATGGATTCATTTAAAAGCTATTTTTGAGGAAGCTCTTGGGAGATAGATTAATTATCAAAAATGACATTTAAGTGTTGAATTAATTTTTTTTAAAAATATGTAGTAAGGGATTTTTTTTCCTCTTTTTAGTAATAATATTTAAGGGTGGATGGATTCAAACTTTTGACCTCTTGCTTGAGTGTAGATGTCGATTATTCCTTTAACTATAATTCACTTTTGAAAATAGTCCGAGCAAAAAATTTTGTTATTTAAAGTATTCTTTATGGGAAAATGTAAGATATAAAACCATTTTTATAAATATTTTTAAAAATATTTAAACTAAAAGGTATTACAATTAGATGCATAATCAAAATGCTTTTCTTCATAACTTCTCGACAACAACAATATATCTAAGTGTTATAAAAATGATAATTGCATTGTGAAAGTCACAGTGTGATTTCTCCTCTGACTTGAGAAAGGAATAGTGTAGAATCTATTTCTATTTTTTTTCACGAGCTCTTAAAAAATAATTCTAGTCCCTAAAATTTTATAAAAAGATAATTATTTGTGTCGTTGCTATTATATATTATGCCACATAACATCGGGTCATCAAATACTCATTTCAACCAACGTTATAATTTTAATATATATATATATCTATCCATCTCAACATATTAATACACATATTTAAAGTCATATTATATTCATTTGTTAAAAGTAAAATAATTATGAGGACCAAAATGGATTTTTATTTACAGTTGAAGAACTAAAATAAATATTTTAAAAGTTTAGGGACCAAAATGGAGAAAGTTTAAAATTTAGAGACGAAAATGAGATCTAAATTTTTTTAAAAAATTTGCTTTACTATATAAATATGATTATACTTAATAAAATTGAATAAAGAAGTTTGAGATAAGTAATAAGAAATTAAAAGTAGGTAAATCACATTTTAAATATTGAATTACTTTTACTTTTGAAAATTCAATGATCATTTACGAAAGCAATTAGTCTTTTGAGAAAAAGATGTCACTCATGAACTAGTTAGGACTTTGAAATTAAATAAAAATTAAAGTAAAATAAAGAAAAAAGAAGACAAAAATGAAAGGCAAACCAAATCTTAAGCATAATTGATGCCGATTTGATAAGAAAATGATTATTCCAATCAGTGGAGAGACCAAAACAGTTGCCTATTGTTGATTCTTCTTTTTGCCTCATTTTTTATCCCAAAAATGAGGCAAAGACCCATAAATTTGATTTTTTTTTTAAAGAAAAAGTTTTCTCTATCTTCTCTATAATGATTTTCATATTTCTCGAAGTATCATTTAAGTTTCTAGCCAAATTTCAAAAACAAAAGTAAATTTTTGAAAACTATTTTTTTTTTAATTTTCAAAACTTAACTTTGTTTTTGAAAACATAGGTACAAACTAGATAATAAAACATAGAAGTTCATTCGTAGAAATAGTACTTTTAGATTTAATTTTTTTAAAAAATAAAAACTAAAAATCAAATGGTTTTTAAACGGGACCTAAATTTATTCCATTTTTTTTCTTGTGTTTTTTAGTTCAACAACATGTGAAGAAGAGAGATTTGAATCTTCGACCTTTTAATTAATGGTATATGCATTAACCACTTGCCAACAAAAGTTGGGCATGTTTGGGAATGGTTTTAGAAATATTGATTTTAGTGTAATTGATTTGTCTATAATTGATTTATTTAAAATGATTTTCATATAATCATTTTCATGTTTGGTTCTATACTTTTAATAGTGATTTTGGTTTTGAAAAAATTCACTTTTTTATAGAAATTTATAAATTTTGACAAAAGATTACGGTTTTTACTCGTCATTAAAAGTATACTATTTTAAAAAATGAATAATAGTCATTTTAAATTACAATCACTTGACAAAAATCACTTGGGAATCACCTCCCAAGTGATTGAAAGGGAATCACTTCAAATGATTTTAGATTCTTCCAAAATCACTTTCTTAATATTGCCAAACATCACACTTTGGTAGGAAAGTGATTTTAGACATGTCAAAAGTGATTTTGGTCATTTTAAAATCACACTCCCAAACATGCCATAAGTCAACTGACATCAAGTATCACTCATGACGAAAATGTCATGGATTTGAATTCCCCCGCCCCAATTGTTGATATACTCGACAAAAAATATGCATTAGTCAATTGAGCTAAATTGACTTAATTTATTATGTGTTGGTATTCAAAGGTTTGCACAAAATATTTTAGATGAAATCTTCAATTTTTATTCGGCTAAATATATCAAATAACCTCTAACTTTTTTGGTTAAGTCTTAATTTTACCTCTAACCTATTTAAAATCTCAACTTTACCGTATGTCTTCCTATAAAAAACATTAAAATTTGTAGTTGACATGTAAATAAATTGTTGTTTCATCAACATATTTAGACAAACTAGCATGTTTGGATTATATCAATAGATGGATCGAATTATAACAATGGACCGATGAGTTTTTCTATGTTTGTAGATCCAACAAAACGAGAAACTATTCTATGAGACTGCCACAATGTAACTAACAGTTATTAAGAGGAATTGGCTTATTATCCGATCAACATCCAACTATTATTAGGAGGGCATCTGGATGAAAATAAAATTTTTTACACTCAAAATTTCAAGAAATCAGAATGAAGAGGTAAAATTTTCCTCCAAAATAAAACAAATATCAACGATATGCTATAACTATAACCTACATTACATCACCATATTACAAATTACAATGATGAATAATCAAGGGGAAAAAAAACAGAGCATTTTAAGGTTGAAACTGAATGGGCAAAACTGCATTTCTAGATCCTCTGCCACTCCCAAAAGAAAAGAAAGATCTTCGTACTCTGTTACTGCAACCCTCAACCTCATTTCCACCGCCGCTATTCTGCCGCACCGCCGCCTGCACCGCCATATACAGCTGCCGGTCGCCGGAAGAATCCATCGAAAACGACCTTCTAATGGGCTGCACTAAAAACTCCTCATCCTTCTCCCTCATGTCTATACACTCATCTCCCATACTCGTAACCTTCTTATACTTCCTTCCAGATTCCGTGGCCTCGCCGGATCCCAACGGCGGAGGACGTCGGCGGTTGGGATTCCGACCCAGTTCAATCACAACAAAATCCTCATCGGCGGCGGCGATGGGGCTGCAGGAATTGGGGGCCAAATCTGAAGGGGAAGGGATTTGATCGGCCGGAATCAGCCAAGTTTGGGCGGAGATTGTGGTTCTGCAAAGTGGGCAATTGGAATTATTCTGAAGCCAAATGTCGATGCAATCAACATGAAAGAGATGACTACAAATCGGAATTTTCCTCAACTGCTCCTCCGGCTGAAATTCCGTCAGGCAAACGGCGCATTCGTTGCCGATGGTTGTTTCGTCGGTGGGTTTTTTGTAATGAATCAGTGGGATTGATCGGATCGTTGATGGGTCTAACCCACGTGGCTCCGCCGGCTGCCGGAGGATTAAGGTCTCTTCACGGCGGCGGGAGAGGGAAAACCGGCGGAGGATTTCGATTCGGTGCCAGTTGAGACAGCATTTTATGACGAAGATGTAATAGCCGACGAGTAAAAACGCGGTAGCGCAGATACCGATGACGGCGACGGCGATGATCGGAAAACTGGAAACAGAGCTGGAAGAATGAAGCGGGCTGGTCGACGGGGAGATGGGGGTTTCGGCCATTAATGGGAAAGAAAATTTTGAGAGGAAAATTTGGAGTTGCAGAGTGGAAGAAACTCGGTTTGAAAAGAAGAGGAAACTTGGGGAAGACGAAGACTGAAATTTGGATGACTGATTTTTATTATTATTATTTTTTTTTGGAGCTTAGAAAAATTTGTCTGTGTCTTGAAAGTTGTGTACTTTTGATTACGTAATGGGAACTTAGATTAATATGTGGGTAGCACGATGAACATTAATTTAGAGGTTTTTTTTTTTTAAAGTTATGATTTAATTATAATTTATCGAAGTGTGATTAGGCTATGTTTTTGGTTTCCTAACTAAAATGTGATTACTTTTTTTTAATCGAGATATGATATCTTGTAATGATGAGACATTAATGTCAAATAATATTTGCAGATTCTATTATTAGAAAAAATATATATTAACATTCCCACCTGTTTACTTCATTTTGATTATTCAACTTTTAAAATGTCTATTTTGATATTTGAATTCTTAAATTTATTCCATTTTGAGTTTTGAAATTTCAAAATGTCTACTGGGAACTTTAAGGACCTGCTTGGGACACAGGTTATAATAACTTGTGTTATTATAACCTATAGAATACTGTACACCCTAAATACAGACTATACTACTCTGCATTTTAAATAATATTATATGATTCCACAGATTATACTAATCTAATAAATGAAAAAATCTTACGAAGTGATTTTGGTCCTTTTAAAATAACTCTCAAATATGCTTTCTGTTAGGGACAACGACCCTCCACATATCTCCACATTGGTATGATATTGGGACACCGCCAACCCTGGCCAACTCCTTGGTATAATATTGTCCACTTTGGGCATAAACCCTCATGGCTTTGTTTTTGGTTTCACCCAAAAGGTCTCATACAAATGGATACTATCTCTTTCTTATATACCCATGATCTTCCCTTTCTCTAGCCGATGTGGGACTTTGGTCGCACTCCCAACAATTTCATATAACTCGATTATAAATATTTTGTTAGTTGAATTTTGGTTGATTTATTGATTAATTTGAGGGTTTAATTTAGTTTTAAAAATTTTTATTGCTTATTCAAATTTTAGATTCAAAATGACCCATTGGAAAAATGAAAAAGGCAAAACAATAGCGGGGCTCCAAAAAGTTCAATCCCCTTTCTCAAATTTCAACTAAAAAAAGCAAAAAAAGACTTAGAAAAAAACCAAAGATTACCCACTAATTAAAAAGGGAAAGCAATCCCAAAGTTTCAAAAAGATGTAGAAAAAAACAACACAAATCCAAAATTAGAGTCATTTTTGGGGGAGAAAATGGAGAAGTGGGTCGAAATTCAAATCCAAAATCACTAATCAAAGTCATATCATATGATTTGAAAAGATAGTGATGTTTGGTTTTGCTTAACAATTAGGCAAATTTAATATGGGTCTAATTTCACTCTTTGTTTTTCGGTCTCTATTTCCAAATTAAGCACTAATTAAGTGCTTCACACTTTGGAGAAAAAGTGTAGAAATGGAAGAAACGGTGGGTTTAGAATTGGATTGATATTCATTTGATTTTTAATTATTTAAAATTAAGTCTATACGTATTATTTTTTTTTTTTAATTTGTGTCTACTTTTTTTTATCTATGTTGTAAAAAATCAAGTTAAATTTTTAAAATTTGTTAAGAGAAGAAGTTGAGAGGAAATCAACACAATTTTCAAAATCTAAAAACTAAAAATGAAATGATCATGGCAAACAAAGTCTTAAATTTTGGTTTTCAATTTTTCTGTTGCAAAAAATGTTGTGTTTAGAATTATAAAAAAAAAAAAATATTCAGTGAGATCGTCACAATGTGACTTGCAATTTTTTATAATTGGATAGAGAGAGAAGTACTCCAATTTATATACCGTGTTTATTAAAAAACAAGAGAATTATTGAATCTAGCTCTCATAATTATTAGGAGATAACTATATTGTAGCAACCTTATTAAATAATTTGTTGGAATTATGAGTAAAAAAGTTGATCCCTTTTCTGCCTATAAACAAAATTTTCTTCCCTTCATTTTCTTTCGCTTCAAAAAGTTTTATTTTTTTTCCTTTTCTTTTCTTTGTTTCCACTTTAATTCTTTTTCTTCACAAACATCGCCATCGCTCACCAAACCTTCTGGAATTTCCCACAATTTACTACTTAATAATATCCTTACTATATCTTTTTCGACTCTCTCAACTCTTGCTTTTCAACTTTGCTCATAATTATTTGTGTAATCTTCTATTAGAATTATTATGTTTACTCTTTAGTTTCTATGATTGATAGTTTTTTTAGGGAAGATTTAATTGGCATTTTGATTAGATGAAATTTAGATAAGATGGTGAGATTTAATAATAGTTATATTTTATCCCTAACAACTTACAATCACATTAATTTGATCATAATTGTTTGGAACCATTCGTTTGAAATCCATCCAACTAGGTGTCAAATTATTGTCATCTCATCAAGGTGAGTAAAGTAATTGACATGTACCATTGACTAAGAAGTTAGATACTCAAATTCATATATATATATATATATTTTGTCACCTAATCTAAAATGTTGGTTAAACTATAAGTTTAATTTAAGAACTTTCAGCCAAAGAGAGTATAATTAAATTGACATATCAAATGACGACTATGAGATTTGTAGTTCGAATCCCCTAACTTCTATTGTGATAAAAAAAAATTATGAATTCTCAAGGTTGTGTCTAATATGATAGCAATGTCAATAGATATTTAAACTTTTAATAGGTCCTCGACTTCAAATGCGTCTAATAACTCCAAACTTTCATTTTTTGCGAAATAAATCTTAGATCTATTTGACATCTTTTGAAAATCGAATTTTGTGTTTAATAAAACCCTAAATTTTCAATTTTATGTTGTGTTTAAAACGACAGTGAATATTTTTCGACATTTTTTTACATAATTTTGAAAGTTTATGAACTAACATAGTAATTTAACTTTTTCGTAAAATTTCAATATTTCGCCATCGTAGGTAATTAAAAATTTTTAAAATTTAGAAATTAAGTTAAGAATATTGAAAGTATAAAAATCAAAGTGTAATATTAAGACCTTTTATGTAATTAACACATTCTCATGTTGGCAACATAAATTAATTACATGGAAGAAATTGTCAAACATGGTTGTGGAAATAAATTTTCATTCCTAACCATCCTACCTAAATGTACTTTTAACTAATTTACTACTTCCAAATAATATAAATATACTTCTAAAATCATTAACAATTATTTCAAAAACAAATTTATAAAATAATTTTTTTTTTTTATTTTTTAAACAAAGGTTAAGTAGGTATGTTATTCTATATTGGTTGAGACCAAAATTTTAGGTGAGTGTTGCAAAGTTAGGGGCAATATTCTGTAGTTGGAACTACTACAACATCCACTCCAAGCTGGTCTTATAATTGAACTACAAGATTCTTCTTGCTGTCTTTTATGTCTGATCTTTTTTTTTAAAAAAAAATTTGTTTTTATAGTAGCCTATCTTGTCTGCCTTAAAAAACATTTCAATCTTCAAAATTTTCCAACCTTCTTAATTCTATCCATGACCATTATTTTGGATAAAATTAAATTAATGTGGTAGCTACCACCTATTTTTTAATGGGTAAGTTTTTTGAAGAAAAAAAAAATTAGGGTTTTATCATTAACCTTTCATTTTCATTATCGAATTCAATAATGTTACTACTTTTACTTTAAGTTCAACTTTCGCTACATTTATAGATTAATTTTAACAAAAAGTAATGCAAATATCTCTCAAAACTTGTTAATTTCAACCCGAGTCTAACATTTAAAAAATTAATGTACGAAATTTAAGACTCTCAAATTTGAAAAAAAAAAAAAAGAAAAGTCAACCTTACTTCCTCTAAAGCACCCATCAATTTTGAACGCAGGTGAGAATATTTTATTTTCAAGTAAAAATTTAATAGAAGGTAAAAATTCTCTAATTTGTTTGAGGTAAAGTTCAACCTCCAAATATGATAAATTTGAAAATTTAGAGTAGAAAGGGATACATCTTACTAATTTCAAAGATAAATATCTGTTAAAAATTATTTTGGTCCCCGAATTTTTGTGGAAGTAACAATATTGCTCTTCAACTTTATTTTGTAACAAATTTGTCATTCTACTTTGAAATTTGTAGCAATTTAATTATTATTATAGAAAATTATTGAGATTTAGTTAGAGACTAAATTATGTGCTTCTAAACTACAAAAACTAAATCGTTATATAATAAAAATTGATACTTGATTTTAATGGAACTTTTCATAGTAGGTATTAAATTGTTACATATTATAAGGTATACAAGGACTAAGTTCTGTTATAAATTTTAAAGTATAGAGACTAAATTGTTTCGTACGGTACTAAAGTTTAGAGACTAAACTATTACAAATTTGAAAGTATAAGAATTAAATTGTTACAAATTAAAGTTAAAAAACTAAAGTCTGATTTGATCACCATTTGATTTTTTGTTTTTGAAAATTAAGCATATAAATATGACTACTTTCATCTATGGTTTTCTATATATTTTGTAATCCACATTTTGCATGTATTTTTCAAAAACCAAACTAAGTTTTGAAAATTTATATATATATATATATATATATATAACTTGTTTATGTTTTTAGAATTTCGTTAAAAATTATAAAAAAAAAAATTTATTTTTAAAATTTTACTAAGAATTCAAATGTTTTCATAAGAAGATGAAACTCAATGTAGAGAAAGAATGAGAAACCAAGTACAATTTTCAAAAATAAAAAACTAAGACCCTTGTTTGACAACCATCTAGGCCTCGTTTGATAACTATTTAATTTTTTTTATTTTGGGTTTTTGAAAATTATGTTTTTTTTTCGAAATTTCTCTTCATTTTTTCTATAATAGTTTTCATCTTTCTTGAGGTACCATCTAAACTTCTAGCCAAATTTCAAAAAACAAGAACAAGTTTTTCAAAACTACTTTCTTTAGTTTTTCAAAACTTAGCTTGGTTTTTGAAAACATAAGTACATATGGTAGATAAGAAAACATAAATACCTATGGATAGAAACAGTAGGTTAAGCCAAATAACTTTGAAGTTTTGAATAAGTGATCTGGGGAGATATGAACCCCCCATGACCGATTTTCCAAATAGTCGAGCCGCTCATCATTTTCGATAAGGTGGATGCTCCCTACCCCCGCATTGACTAAGATTAATTCTTTTTTAGCCAAGGTGATCGACCGAACTTTTTTAGAAGGAGTCGAGTACCTTCCAATAACGGCGAACAAGGGTCCCACTCGAATTTTCCTTTGTTTTTTTTCTTGATTGCAACAAATACTAAACAACTTTTCCTACAACCCTTTCTTTCCTTTGGGGATTTCCATGAAAATGATTTTAGGCTTAATTTTTAAAAACTAAATGGTTATCAAAATGAGACCTTAACTTTTTATTTTTGATTTTTGAAAATTCAACTTATAAATATACTTCCACGTAGAGGTTTCATTGTTTTGTTATCAAATTTTTTGTTTTAAAGAACTAACTCAAGTTTGAAAACTAATTTTATTTTTGTTTAACCCATTTTAATTGTATAATTTTGTTTTTTGAAAGAAATTTTAATTGTATAATTAATAGTTGACTTAAGTTGTAAGTAATTAGAAAAAAGGAAAATGAATTTTGGAAAATTGAAAAATGTGAGACAAAGCACATGGGGAGATGGCAGCAGCTATTGAAGGGCAGTTTACTTGGGAAATGAGTCTGTCAGAAGAAGATGGAAAAAAATCCTTAAAAATTATTAATTTCTGTCAAACTCTTACATCTTTGACATTTGACTCTACCTATTTCTTTTTTTCTTTTTTTCTTTTCTTTTTCACCTCACTTAGATTTGGACCTTTACTACATGGTACTATATACCAGAGATTAATCTTAAAAAATATATTCATTTTTATTTTTGTGTATACTTTAGAAATCAAATATATAGTTATTTATTCAAAATTATTATATTATCTTTTGGAAATCTTGTAGTTGTTCTTTGTAGACTAGACCTAGACTAATAATAATAATAATAATAATGCTAGTTGAGCAAATGTAGAGTCCTAATATTTTTTTGGGCGTGTGTATATTTTTTTATTTTTATATTTATTTCATTTCGAATTCTCAAAACATTTTTTTTAAAAAAAAACTATTTTAGACGTCAAAATTTAAAAATATTTATTTTAGTTTTTTTTTTTAACTTTCAAATATAACTATTTAACCAATTCAATATCTACTTCAATGTGACTTAAATACATTCTCAAATAATAGTATTAATCGTTTTTTTAAGGATTATAGATTAAGTAGACATTTTAAAAGTTGAATGACAAAATTGAGAAATTGAAATCTCATTTCGTTTAAGAGAGTATTTATCTTCCAACTCATTCATGTTATTATAATTATAGTTCAACAACATATGAGGCGGAGAATTCAAACCTCTCACAAATATATATTTTAGTTAGTTGAACTATATTGAGGTTGACCAATCAAATCATGTTAGTAACCAAAACAGTTTTTTAGTTTAACAATATGTTCGAAAATGGAGATTTGAATCTACGATCTTTTAGTTGAAAAAATATGCATTATTAACTAATTTAATTATGCTTAAGTTGACAATATATTCACTGAATGGTCATAATTTGGACAAATGAAACAAGCATTAAAATGGTCGAAAAAAATCATTCAAAATCCATAATAATTACCTACCTTTAGAAAATTACATTCTTACGAACTTATCAAAGTTAAAACTTCCATCTCCTAACCTCACATTTAGTAGACTAAAAAAAAATCATACGGATTTACTTGCAATTTTTTTTGTCGGGCTAGATTATGATTCTATCGCATTTGTTAGTTCTTTTTTTTTTTCTATGTATTAAAGATGAAAATAGTCAAAGACTGAATTGTGAGGTGTGACACAATATTCAATGGGCTGACTAAGTCTAGTTTGAACGGCCACATCTTTGTTTTACAAAAAAAAAAAAAAAAAAAGCCACAGCAGCACGTGCGCCTGTTCTGTTGTCACGTGCTACCACGAGAACTTCATTTAGAATCAGTAGTCAAACTCATCCCACTCATATTTGACTTATCGCATCGCAACAACGACAAAAATTCAAACATTTTTATTTCTTTATTAAAAAAGTTAACATACATAACCGACACCGTCAGAATAATGGGCTGGGCTTAGTTGACACAAACCCAAGCCCAAGCCCATTCCATTCTTCCAATTTATAGATCCTCTTAAGTTTATTTGCCCTATTTGATTCTTTTTTAGATTAACAATGGAATGGACAAAGGTGGAGATGAAATCATTAAAAGGATGATAATTAGTACCTTAATGAATTATACTATTGATATAACCCTCATATATCTAATATAAACTAAAGTATATCATCTTGATATATATTCTTGATATACCCTATTTAAGTATATATCGATGAGTTTGAATTTCTAATACTTAGTATATCAACCATATATCAAAGATAACTAATATAAAGTATATCAAGAGTATAATAGTGATTTATATTCAATATATCAAATATCACTAATATGAAGTATATTAGCGATATCTATTGACATACTTTACTCAAGTATATAGCAAAACGAAATGAGATATACGTAATATAAAGTATATAAGTGATATACTACTGATATACCTTATTTTAACTTTTGGCTTTAATATTCGTTTTTTGTCACTACAATTTTGTTGATACACTTGGTTTTAGTCAACATAGTATATCAGTCGTGAATGAAAATGATATGTTATTTGTCACTTAAAGTGATGAAATATACCATTGAATGAAGTATACCATTGATATACTTAGTGTTATGTATATTATTGATATACCAAGTATGCAAAATATCTTTGATATGTTACTAATATACTTCGTATAGAGTATATCATTTAACTCATATACCTAAAAAGGAGTGTATCAGTAGTGTATTAGTAATATATACTCCTAATATACTTTGTTTTAAGTATATACTAGTTGACTATATACCAAATGTACTATTGATATACTAGATAGTATATTATATATACTACTAATATACTTGCTGATACACTAATGAGGGTAAAACTAAAATAATAGAAAACATAAATCAATTTTAAAATTTTTTGCTATATTGGTAAATCTCCAAAAATCATAGTTAGATTTGGAAATATCCTAATATTTTTTCTTGTTACCCTTTACAATTTTCTAAGATATTACAACTAACTTAAATATAATCCAACTGGTTAAGATATATATTTTCAACCAAAAGGTCAGAAGTTCAAATTTTCTCAATCCACATGTTGAACTCTCATATATGTATGCATGTATATTTTTGAAAGTGGGAACTTTTAGGCCCCGTTTGATAACCATTTTGTTTTTGGTTTTTGGTTTTTGAAAATTAAGTCTAGAAATACTACTCCCACCTAAAGATTTACTTGATTTTTTCTCTACACTTTACCTATGTTTTCAAAAACCAAGTCGTATTTTGAAAACTAAAAAAAGTAGTTTTCAAAAACTTGTTTTTGTTTTTAGAATTTAGTTAATAATTCAAATGCTTTCTTAAGTGAGATAAAAGTCATTGTAGGAAAGTTGAGGGAAAACAAACTTAATTTAAAACCAAAACTAAAAACCAAATGGTTATCAAACGGGATCTTAACTTTTAAGTTCTAAAAAATAAAATTAGTGATATTTTCACTGTTGAACTAACTTAAAGGTGACCTCATTAGACTGTGGTAAACTTTTTTTTAGTACATCGGGATTTGAACCCATGACTTTTTGGTCATGAATTATACTTGATATTAGTTGAGGTATGCTCTTATTGGCACGTGTTAAACCATTATATATATAATGTTAGAGACTCATAAATTAAAATGTGTATATTATAAAAATGCAAGGAACATAACGACTACGTTTAATAACTTTCTTATGAAAGTTTTCTTTTTTAGGCTGGAAAAATGTTTTTAATGATTGAAACATGTTCTTTTCTTCGCTACAAATTAGAAACATTTTTTTAAAAAATATTTGTAGCTTAAATTCTTTATTCTTAATTTTTTACAATATACTTTTTTCATCAATCACTCCGTACACCGACAATGTCATCTTGTTGTGTGTCACAAAAATACGTTTTTTAAACACACTTTTCTTATGACCAACTCTGTACAAAAGTCAAACTTTTTATATGTCTTAATACGACATTAGAAATAATTACATTTATGGATAGACATTATGATTATGATATTTGATAAAGCAACATTTTTTTCCTTCATAAATTAACATTAAAAACATGTTAGTCAAATTAAAAATAACAATATAATGTTTTTTTTTAAAAAAAATACACTTATGATGTAATGTTACTTTTCCTAAAAAAAAAATGTAATATTACTTTAATAACTAATTTAATATTGTTTAGATGTGGCAGATAATGATTTCCTTTTAAATTCTAAATTCTCAAAATCTAAGAAACACTTTTTTTTTTCTTTTCATTGAGAAGTCACACAAAATTTCAAACTTGTTGAATATCCAAAAATATATGCTGCATGCATATTGATTAAAATTCATTTAAATGTAACCAAATTATAAAATGATTATTACTCATTTGACTCAATTGGATTCCATTCACTTGGTCCTAAAAAAAAAAAAAAAAGCTGAGGTGAGTAAAGCCTATAATGGACCATTTGGATTATTAGAAACCCACTCACAAGTTTCTCATTTTGTTGAATATTGAATCTACTATTTTTTGTCAATCCCATATTGTCATAATTAATTCGCAGATATAATTCAGGTACCAATTATCACCCTAACTATGATATTCTCAATAAACTTTCAATCATAAGAACATTTTCTTCCTCTATTTTTCAGAATAAAACATAAGTAATGGCATATTAATAATACATTAAAATGGTAAATCAACGATATAGAAGAGTAAAATGGACACTATGTAACATCTAAATAGGTTTGCAATTTTTTTTAAAAAAATTTATCATATTTGTAAAATCATAATCTTGTTACTACATGAGAATGTGATTAAAAGGACGACCGTCTTAAATCAAGTATGCCAAGATTTAATTCTGAGATCTATTTAAGTAACTTGTTGGTCCAAGTGTCATTAATTATTAAGTGATTGGGGTTAGAATTTGAAATTTAAAAGATTTTGGGGCAATTCTCCTATTTATAAAGCTTAGAATAGACCTGGACTATCCTAGCGAGACTTATTTAAGTTAGGGTGTGAAGCCTACTCGTTCCAAATCTCCTCTTCTCTTCTGAGTTCGATTTTGTTGGTTTGGGCAGTTCAATTGCAAAGCGAAGCGATCTGGTAAGCACCTTTCCTTACTCATCCATTTAAATTTTTGTTATGTTATTTTCTTTTTAAAAAAAAGAATAGAAAGTAGAGGGTTTTTGCGTGCACCTTTCCCTCGTCGTTCTGAGTCACCGCCCAACCGCCTTCGTCGTCCCGAGTCGACCCCATCCCCTCTCGTTCGTCCTCAGCCGCCACCACCCATCCCCCTCGTCATCCCAAGTGGACGCTCAACCCCTTTCGTTCGTCCTCAGCCGCCGACAACCAACCTTTGTTTCTCCTCGCGCACACGCCACCTCGAGCTTCTTGCGCTGACATCGCCGTCTTGAGTCGCCATTCGTGCCTTTTTCCCTCGTTGGTTGAGTACCCCAACCCCTCTTCTTTCGTTCTTCTTTCTCTCTTTGGTGCTTATGTCGTTTGGGTTAGGTTTATTAGGTGTTGTTATGAGAAACGATCAATGCAAGGGTGGGTCGAGGGATTGTTAGTCGAGAGCAATGTTCGTGGGTGGTTTTGGGTTTGACTCGTTTTGGGGCAACATTCACATTTGGGGGTAAGTACCATTAGTTTTGGTATACACGTCCTTTACTTTGGGCTTCGTATGTAGTCATTGTGATGTCGACCAAAGGTGACCTCTAACATTGGGCCCTAACCTCTAATTTGAGATAACTTCTCTATTTCTTGTTGGGTTGTTAAGGGATGGGTTGACTCTTTTATAGATGGGTTTTCATTCCTCTTGGATTGTTAAGTGCGACCTTAAATAATTTTATTGTTCTGCTATTTGTAATGTGTATGTTTTAGGGAAGCCTACCTCTAAGCTAGAAAGGGAGCAACTGACTCTTACCCTCAAGTAAGGTAAGTAGTCAGTTGGATTTGACAAGCATGCTCATAAGTGAGAGAGCTTGCTTGCTGATAGAAGGGGCTTGTTGAAGGCCCTATCAAATAATAATTTATAACCTAGACCTCTTAAATCTGCAGTAAAAGTGGCAAGGATCCATCTCATGGATTGAGTTTCTTAATTCATTTAATTATCGTAATTACTCTCAATTAACTTTATTTAGAGAACCGAATCAAATGAAAATAGTCTAAATCTAAGAATTACACCAAAAAGCAAAAGATAACGGGAGACACAATTTGGGAGAATTTAGGGAGTTGATTTCACCAACTACACTAATGCCTTATTCAATTAATTCTTCATTAAACATTCAACACTTTGAGCAGAAAGTTTAAAAGACCAAAAGACTCTATCGAGCTCAATTGGAACTCATACAATCTTATAAGCTTAACATGTCTATCTAAACTTTAATAAAATAACATTGATATAAATTACTTTCTATGATGCCTCTAAGAGAACCCTCTATTCTCATGCAAGGATTTACAAATAGATGTGGAATTGATTATTCTAGCCTAATTGGTTTCTTTTCAAGCAACAATTAAAGCCAAAGGCCCATGTAAACTTTGGCCAAAACCCTACAAGCATTAAGAATATCAAATGCACACAAAGATATTGTAAATTCAATTCAAGAAAATCAAAATAAGATAAAAAGTTAAGCGGCTACATCAATTCCTAAACTAAGTAGTTCCACATGATTTGAATAATAAAACTACTAAACTTACACTAAAATCCATAAAAACAATTGCAATTAAGAAAGAGAAAGAAAAACTCTAATGGCACGTGTCGATCTTCGTTCCCGAACGTCACCATGATCTACAGCTTGAACTCAGGTTCCTCGCCTCCAAAATAGTCCTCCCAACCCCAAAATAAGTGAAGAAATCGAAATTGGGGAATTTTAGGTCTCCAATTTGGTCTACCTCAAATAGGCTCATAAGGATGTATATATAGGAAATCAGCACAGCGTGACGACGCTAAGGACAACGTCTCAGCGCTTGCTGTCAGACAACCCACTGCAACCATTTTTGTCATATCTTTTTCGCTCGAGTATCCGAATGACCTCTGGTTTGATGCGTTGGAATCGTGATTCGATGTAGAATCACCCAGAATATTTCCTATGCTCAAAATACATCTATATTTTTCTTGGGTCTTCAATTAAGCACACACATGCTCTAAATTGCACCAAAATAATCTCGTACACTCTATTTTGTTTCCCAAGCTCAATTTCCTAAAATTAACCACAAAATGCCATGAAAGCCCATGTTTTAAGTATAAAAACTAGCTAAAATATAAGAAATAAGATAGCATATTTGCATGTTATCACTTGCGTAGCCTGTGAGTTATAATCTAACTTGTTGTATGTTAAAGAGGTCGGTGTTGACCCTTGGGTATTTTTCATGCTTGTGATTGTTGATTGGATGTCTCTATTGGCTCTTGAAGCATGCCTATGACTTGTTTAGCATAAATACACATTAAATTAGCTATTTGTTTTTTGTTGAAGCATGTTTTCTGAATTGTCGTGAATCTTGTTGGGTTGTGTGTGCTGGTGCAAAGCTTGAACTGGTTAGCCTTTGTGGTGATAGTGTGGTAGGCCTGGATGTGTACCCTAGCCTTTGTGGCAGTCCAAGTAGACCTAATGTGTTGGTCAACCTTGGTGGTGAGTTTAGTGGACCGGACAAGGGAGAGTTAATCTTGTGGTAAAGTGGTTAGGCCTAGTACGGAAATGCCCTATCCTTTTAGTGACTTCGTGTAGACCTAGCCTAGGACCCGCCTTTGAAATAAACTAGGACCTGACTTCTTTATGTTGAGTGGATTTTGTGGAAAGTTAGTCTGGTGGGAAGCCCGAGATAGCCTTTGTGGCATTGTCGCAAGCCCCATGTACCCTTTGTGGCACGTTAGCATTTGTGACAAGTCTTAGACAACCTTTGTGTTGGGGTGTTTGCCCTAATCTCGTGAAGTTTGTAATACTTGTTGTTTTAATGAATAAAGATTGTTTATTTATCAAATTTTGTATCTCGCATTTTATAAACTTAATCGAATAAACTAAACTCCAGGGCCATATTATTTGAGAGAACTAAAACTTGAACGGTGTGTAGTGGACACACGAGAGGATCACGTTCGAGTTAATGACCCGAATGGCCTACAATATACGGGGGTTGGGAACCTCATCCTTGTGACATTGTGGACGTGACCCACTTTGTATTAGATACAAACAAGGTGATCTAGCTCGTTCATGTAGTTGACATGCGAGTGGGGGCATCCTGTGCAATGAGATTGTACAAGACCGAGCCATAAATTATTAGACCTACTGATGTAACACCGTTAACAATATAGGACTAATAACTTCATAGATGACCATTAATGACTCGTCTTTAATCCTGAGCGTGTTACGGGCTCCTGTCTGCGGGATCTGCCCTTTGGCTAGTACGGGTGAGGGTGGCCAGAGTATGCCCAATATGCCTATCTTCTTCGGGAGACTATGTGGTGAGCTAAGAACTTAACTACGCAAGAAGGTATTCACTCGTTCCCGACCTACCGAAACTAGAGAGGTTGTTCCCTTAAGTGTTGTCTCCAGGGCTTGGACAACGGGCGCTCATCCTCTCATTGGCGCGAGAGAGATGTTATTTATGGTCGGACCATGCAACAAAGTTGTTCATTAGAGGAGTAGTGGGACTTAAGGAGCATGAGGTAGACACATGAGTAAAACGGTAATTTGATCCAGTTGTGACTACGAGCAACCTGTGAAGGGACGACTCACGGGCATTGGTTATATCGATGGACACAACTTGTCCTACAGTGATGAGAGTGCAACTACGGACTTTAGTGGAGTGTTACCGTAATTAATGAATGTTGATTAATCGGGTCAAAGAGTTTGATTAGTTAATCTCGTATTATTGGAACTCATTATTTGTAGGTCCATTAGGTCTCCCAAATTGGGCAAAATGAGGGTTTACAGTTTGAAGTGGATTTGAAGTGTTCAAATTCATTAAAAGGGTATTTATGTCATTTATATATAATATAGTTGACATAATATATAGTTTAATGTGAATGAGATTCATAAATAAATTATAGTACAACATAATTAATTAATTAGAGCTAATTTGGAGAAATTGAATTGAAAGAAATTAAATTGAATATGATTCAATTTAAAATTTAACAATTATGCAAATATGATTTATATAATAAGGTATAAGATACTTTATACTATATGATATGAAAATATGATTTGCATATCATATGGTTGTGGTAAAATGGTGAATTGGTGGAGATTTTAACTCCACCACACACCATTATATATAGGTGCTTAGAGAAGCACTTGTTAAGCTATTCTCTCATTTTTTGGATTTTGATCCAAAGAGAAAGAAGAATTCTCTCTACCTCCCTCTCAATTCTCTCTACACTTCTCTAACCCAAATTTTCAAAAGGATTCCCACAACTCTCCCTCTACCTCCCGAGAACAACCCGAGAAGATCAAGTGGAAGTGTCCTCTTGGTTCCGTTCGTGGTATGAGTTCGAGAGATCGTGACCGAAGGAGAAAACATCGAAAAAGTGTTCTTCAAGAGATTAGTAACGATTACTTTCTGTTTTCTTCTCAATTAAAACATGCTTAATCTAGAAATATATGTGATACTTTCAATTTTAAGAAAATTAGAACTACTACGAATCAACGACGTTTCACAACGCTTTCGCTGCGAAAAATCCATTCCCTTCACTTTGTGGTGAGTAGACCTTTGTGGTAGGTTAAGGGAGCCTTTGTGGCAAGCTGACCTTCTGGCCATGAGTCGGGAGTCTAGTTTTTTAAGGTAAGGATTATAAGGATGTGTGATGGGAGGCTAGGGTCATAGGACTTCAAAGAGGGGCATGAGTGCTAAGATGCTCGTAGGGTTGGGACTTATTGCTTGTTGATGCCTTGTTGTGCTTTGGACTTAAGTGGGCTATTTACTAAGTATTTCCAATACTCACGCTACTTTCTCTGGTGTCTTTGTTACAGATAGAGCTTGACTGTAAGCTGGCAGACATCGGAGACCACTTGTGAGGCTATATGGAGACTTACCTTTTTCCTTACGCCTAATTTAACACTTAAAATGTGTTGAAATCTTTCTTTGTTTTGAGCACGCTGGTAGGTTGCCTACTTTGTTAGTTCTTTATGATTATGTTTAAGTTCATAAGTTTCGTTGTACATTTCTAAAGTTTAATGTCGAACTTGTTGTGGATTCTGGTTGTTGCGCCTTAACCCTTGTGTTTTGGAAGTTTGTTGGAAGGCTGAGAGGATTATTATGTCTTTGGAGTGTTTTATTAATGAAAACAAGTCCCTTAAATATTTTTTGGAAAGTTCTAATAGCGTTGTTATGCTACCGAAATTTCAGCGCAAACAGCGTATCTTAAATAACACCCTGGTCATTCATTTAAAATTTTCCTCACTTTTTATTAACAAATTCAAATAAAATTTTTTAAGTGAAAGGACTTAAATGATGACAACCATTTATATTCCTTTACCAAACATTAAGTGCAACTTGTTCAAGTTGAAATCTATTCAAAAAATAAAAATAAAAATAAAAAAGAACAACATGTTATAGCTAATTTTTTCTATATCACGATTACTGGCAATTATTTTAAAAGCTATAATTAAACTAAGTATAATTGATTAAAAAAAATGTTAAACTGTGGATTTGGTGCGTATTGCTTGAATTTTATTTTTATTATGGTCTCTATAGTTTTTAAAAATCTTAATTTTTGATACGATCTGAATGGAGTGGTAAATTAATTTTTATAATTTTAAAAATAATCCTTATGATTTGATTATTTCACAAATGACAACCTATCTTTCTTTCTTCTATTTTTATTTACCCCTAAACCCTAACACTGTTAATAAACCAGTTGATTTCCATGTTAATAAAAAATTGAAATTATAACTTTAATTCTTTAATAAGATTTATGTCTATGAGTTCTTTGAGGTTTAAAAAGTGTTTAATGGATTTTTTAATTTTTAAATTTGTGTCTATTTAGTTTCTTAACTTTAAAATATATCAAATTTTTAATTGTGTTCAATAAGTCCCTAAATTTTCCATTTTGAGTTTAATAGTTTTTTGATCTATTTGATGTTTTCTAAATTCATGAATCTACTAGAGACAAAATTAAAAGTTTAAGATCATATTAAATACAAAAGCTAATTTTATGCCTAATAGATCAGTTAATTTTTTAAATTTTATGTAAAATACTTATTAGACCAAAATTGAAAATTCAAAAACATATTAAATATTTTTAAAGTTCATGGATCAAATAGATACAAATTTGAAAGTTTTTTTCAGTTAACTACATTTGGAAGTGAAGGGATTTGAACATATGACCTCTTGGTCGATAGTACATGTCAATTATCACTGAATATACTCATTTTGGCACAAATCTAAAAATTTAAACTAATAAATTAATATGTGACATTCAATATGGCAACGGTTTATAACAATATAAATGATTTGTGAGATTTAACCAAACAAAAATTCATTAGAACTGTAGATACTAAGAGCCAGTTTGGGTGTATATTATAATAACATGTGTTATAATAATGTATAGAATACTATACACTCCAAAACATAAACTATTATAACCCAAAAATTAAATAATTCTCTCTCTGCATCCTAAACACATGTTATATAACTTCACAGACTATTATAATTTATGATTCGATGTTATCATAACTCATTCAATGCTCTAAACATATCTTAAATGAAAATTTTTAAAAATTATATACTCAATCGAAACGAAGTTCAAATCGTAATGACTAAATTCACTGTTTAACATAAAAAAATAAAGGAAATTAGGGAAGAAGAAAAAAAAAGAGTGGCTAAAAGAAAACAGAGCATTGAAACGAAGAGGAAGTGCATTTGGATGTTAGAAAGTTAATACAAAGCGTAGCCGAAACTTCTTTTCACTTTTACATTAAAAAAGAGAATCAAAAGACTTTCAAAATGTAGAGCCTTCTAGAAATTCCACTTGAAGAATAATAGCTTTGTTTTATTAGTTGAATTTCTTTGTGTTTCATTGGTTAATTAATGTTGTGTTCCCTAAAGCTACAACCAAAGTTCCCTACTCCCCATTTATTAACAACAGTTTTTTATTTTTCTATATTTTTTTTTATATATTATTGATACATTCATTCTGAAAAATATGTATAAGAGGCTGTGTATGGGTGTAGTTTTATAAAAAAAAAAAAAATTGATAAGAATGATATCTTTTTATTCTTTAGATTAATTTTAAAAATACCACATTTAAATTTAATTATACTTTGGAAGGAGAAGAAAACGATTGTATATGAGTTGTTAACCTACAAATCAAGCCCATTGAAATAGTTTTATGTATTTTGAGATTTTTTTAGGAAAAAATTATTTGTATAAAAAACTACTCCTTATATTTTCAAAAGAGAAAATTTCCAAACAAATTCTAAACATTTTTGGACTTATTAGGTGGTGTAATACTTTTCTATTTGAAAAGGTTAAATAAATTAAAAAATGTCTTTCCCCTAAGGTAATGCATTACGTAAACACTTTTCAAAAAGGGGGAAAAAAAAAAAAGACACGAATATAATGGGTTAACTTTTGGTAATTAAAGCGATGTAAAAAAAAAAAAAAAACTTTACTAAATTAGTAACAAATGATTTCTTATTAAATATGTAATGAATTTAGAGTATAAATTTTGTGTCAACCTAAGAATTGTTAAATTAGTTAAGATGTTATAATCTCAAAAAAAAAAAAAAAAATTATTAAAAGTGAGAATGTAAAATTTTTTGTCTCCCATTCTATATAGTGTGTGCCGTGTAAACATATCTAACACATGAAGTTAATTAAACGTGTAATATTTTTTTTTGTCAAAATTTAGAATATGTCTTTAGAATATCAATACCATTTATTTCTAATAAATTTCAAATGTTGCAACTCAACCTAGAATTTTTAGCCAAGTTTTTCATTTGGTTTTTCTTTAAAGGTAAATTAAGGGGCCCTGAAACAAAGAAAATTAGAGAACAATAATGAAAAAAAAGGGCAAACAAAAATACGTCAAAAATAATGATTTGGACTTTGTTCAAACGTTTGAATTTTCTCAAAAACCCTAAACTCATTTTTCCCCGATTGTCAAATATTATTGTTTCATGTCTCATTATTTTCCTTTATTCTAAATGAGTTTTTTTTTCTCTCTCTTTTAACTTCACCCCCAAAAATTACTTTTTATAAATAATAATATAACATACTTAAATTAAATAACAAACAAACAAACAAAACCGAATCTCACTCCTAATTAAAAAAATAAGAAAACAAAACAAAACCCCTTCAATTAACCGAAATAAGATGCCAAGTTTCTGGTCCCCTAGCTCTATAATTTATAAAAAGAATCTTAAACTTCCATTGAAAAGGAATGAACACAGAATCTAAGTGAAAAAGAAAGAAAGAAGAAGCAGCAAATCGTTTGGCTTTTAAAGCATTACCAAATTAAAAAATTCCAAAATAACCAAACTGAAATTAAAGCTGAAAAAGATTTTTTTTTTTTTTTTTCTTTCAAGCTTCTTTCTCTCAAAGCCATCATCTTGACCAATCCAGATACATTGGAGACAGACCACGATCTTTTTTAATTTTTATTTTCTTGCAGAAGCTTCTAAGTGTTTTTTTTTTTGTTTTTTTTTTCAGAAAAGGAAAAACTCACGTGTTAACATCAAAATTTTTTGGATTTTTTAAAACCGTAGGTAGGATTTCCTTTTGGCTGCTTTTAGTTTTAAGGGCTCATGTATAAAAAGGGGATGATTTAGGTTTCCCTACATGTGCCAATTGGACCATGCAAAATGGACGAGGAAGGGAAGTCTGGCAATGATCAAGGCGGCGAGGCTCGATACCGCGGTGTTCGGAAGCGTCCGTGGGGGAAATTTGCAGCGGAGATTCGAGATTCGTCGAGGCACGGTGCTCGGGTTTGGCTCGGAACTTTCAACACGGCAGAGGAGGCAGCTCGGGCTTACGACCGAGCTGCCTATGCCATGCGTGGTCATTTGGCTGTCCTGAATTTTCCAAATGAGTATCCTTCTCTTGGTGGTAGCTCTTCTTCTTCTGGTCCTAGGCGCCAAGGCCAGAGTGAAAGCCAAGTGATTGAATTTGAATGTGTTGATGATAAGGTGCTGGAAGAGCTTCTTGAGTATGAGGAGAAAAGGAAGAAGAAGTGAAATTCAAAAGCACTTGATATAAAAGTGCTTTTCAGTGTGGAATGAAAAAAATATGGTAACCTAGCTATTTGGGGATTTGTCTATCAATAATTTTGTGTTGTATTTTCCCCAATTGTGTTGGTCTATATAATATGGAGGTTTTAACCTTAATTAACTAATTTTGTTGTTTTCCCCCCTCTTTTGGCATTTTTTTTAATAAAAATAATCTCATTTTTCATTTGAGATTTTTTTTTTTTTTTTGGTTTTGGGTTGATTTTTTGAAGTTTGAAATATTATTAGGTTACTAATTATTATTCTCAAGTTGGGTGTGTTGCTAAATGTTCTCTGTGTTGTTGAAGTATGATGGACTGTATTATTCATTGGTTTTTTTTTTTATTATGAGAATTTTAATTTAAATCCATGATGTCTTAGAAGAGATAGAAATAGGCTGACTAAGTTATGTTTAAGTTGTTTTGTTTTTATTTTTTTAATTAGTTCAACATCATTTATAAGTAGTTGATCTTATGCATGGTTATAAGTACTTTATCTAGGTATAACAAAATCATATAAATTTAAGTTTAGTGGAAAATTTTAACTCCCCAATGACTGAAACAATCACTTCTGTAAATATATAATTTTCCAAAAATAGTCTAATTTTCTATTAAAAATAATATATATCAAAATAAATGTAAAGATTCAAAGTATATATGTTCATGTGGCCATATTATAATTGAGATTCAAGAATTATTTCTAATTTTCAATTTACAAATGAGTGGTAATTTATTTTCAATTCTAGCATAATTTAAATAAGCTACTGCAAATATAGTAAAATTAATCGAGGTATATCAATGATCGATATTAATCCACAGTTAATCAATGATATAGGAAGTTCGTAGTTAATCATTATATCATATGTGTAATGATATATTGTGATTATATTAATTAATATTTAAGTTAATCATTGGTTACTATTATTTAAGTTTTTTCTTGTCTTCTTCTGGTTTCAACAACATGTACGAGTGGAAATTGAAAATTCTTACATTTTAGTCGATGTTATAATATCTTGAACAGTTGAAAGCCGAAAGTTTAAGTTAATAGTTGACCAAATTAAAAAAAAAAAATCTTATATTTAAAATTAATTTTTTAAAAGTGGTTATTTATAAGTCGTTTTAGAAAATCACACATTTACAAATCTATTTGTAAGTAGATTAAATTATATTTAAAAAAAAAACTCTTCAACCTTTCCATTTATTTCAAAAATACCTATATTCTTTCCAAAGTTTCTATACTATCATTAAGCTTTCAAAAAAGTTTCAAAACTACTGAAGTACAAATCGACTTGACAATTGTTATGGTATGGAGTTATGAGTGAGCTGTTAGTTTTAACTTCCTCATATTAGTTAAATAGTTGGTTGGTTGTTATTTGGTTATGGGTGGTTAGTTGTGTAGTATGCCTATAAATAAGAGTTGTAATCCGTTTTAAATCAATGAGGAGAACTCTCTCTCTATTTTGGAGAGATTATTACATGGTATCAGACTGCCTTTTTGACTCACGTCACTGATTCTCTTTGCCACGTGCCACAACATCTTCTTGACAGCTGTCGATAGAACCACTTACACAAACATCTTCTTATTTATTCTCCTTTTCGTCGATTTTCTTGATCTGATAGCGAATTCTGCCTTGAAGGATCTCAGTTCTCCGATTTTCCTTCTTTCTAATATCTATAATCTTGTGTCCTTGCGCCTCGATTCTTCGAATTTTGTCTTATGGCGTTTTCAGCTTCACAAAATTCTAAAGGCACATTGTCTTTTTGGTTTCATCGATGGTTCTCTTTCGATGCCGAAATCTGTCACTGATCCTGAGTATGATGATTGGACTGCAAAGGATCATGCTCTCATGACTCTTCTCAATGCCACACTTTCGTCGACTGCCCTGACCTATGTTGTTAGTTGTAATTCATCAAAAGAAATGTGGGACACACTGGTGAAGCACTACTCATCCGATTCTAGGGCAAATGTGGTAAATCTCAAATTAAAGTTACAGTCGATTACGAAAAAGTCTTCAGAGTCGGTAGACCAGTATGTTCAACGAATCAAACAACTAAAAGACAAATTAGCAAATGTATCAATTATAATTGATGATGAAGACCTAGTTATATATGCGTTAAATGGTCTTCCCCCTGAGTTCAACATCTTTCGGACATCTATGTGCACTCGAGCCAGTCTGGTTAGTTTCTCTAAACTTCATGTTCTTCTTGTTTCTGAAGAAGTTGCCCTAGACAAACAAAATAAAAGGGATGAAGATTTCTCATCATCCACTGCTCTGGTGGCAACTCAAAATTCCTCTCGGAATTCGAGTTCCAGTAATTCTTCTGGTCGAGGACGAAGTAATAATGGCAGAGGTAGATCGAATTCCTCAGGAAAAGGTCGTAGTGGGTATACATATCCTAGTGTTCCCAATTCAGGAAGAGGTCGTGGATCTTTTCAGTTGAATCCTCTTCCCATCCCATCTTTTCATGGCAATTCCAACAGAGCTCCTCAAGATGGAATGACCTCTCGTAGCGTTACTTGCCAAATCTGTCAGCGTACTGGTCACAATGCCTTGGACTGTTTCAACAGGATGAATTACAACTATCAAGGCAAACATCGATCGACTCAACTTGTTGCCATGGTTGCCATTCAAAATAATGTTAGTTTAGTCGTTGCTTAGTCTTCTTGGCTCATGGACTCTGGGTGTAACTCTCATGTAACGTCTGATTTAAGTCAATTCAACAGTATAGCCGAACACGCTGGTGATGATCAAGTGGGGGTTGGGAATGATCAGTTCTTTACAATTGCTCATACAGGTTGTGGTACAATCCAAACCCCTTATTCTTCCTTATCCCTTAAACAATTACTTCATGTCCCTCACATTTCATCTAATCTCCTCTCTGTATATCGCCTGTCTTGACAATAATTGCAAAATTACCTTTGATTCTAATCAATTTGTTGTTCAGGACATCTCTTCATGCACTATACTATACCAAGGACCTAGTGTCAATAGTCTCTACCCTATTCAACCCACACACCCTCTGTTTGATTCCAGTCGTACTAAACATGTTGCTCATGTTGGAACAACTGTATCCTCAACCATTTGACACAATCGATTAGGCCATCCCCATGTCTCTGTTCTTAACTATGTTCTTCGTTCTTTGAATTTACCTCATTGCTCTCGTAGTAAATGTTTTTATGAGCATTGTCTATATGGGAAGATGCATCAGTTACCTTTTCATATTTCCAATTCTATTTCTATGTATCCTTTAAAACTCATTCATTCGGATGTATGGGTCCTGCACCCGAAACTTCAATAAATGGATTCAACTATTATGTTTCCTTTGTTGATGATCATTCTAAATACACTTGGATGTATTCTTTATCTTCGAAGTCTCATGTTTCTGTCGTGTTTAAGACTTTTAAAGTTTTGGTTGAAAAATTATTAAATCATCGCATCAAAATCTTATGAACCGATGGTGAAAGAGAATTTATTAATCATAATCTAGGATCTTTCCTTCAATCCTGTCGTATTTTTCACCAGAAATCTTGTGCCTATACTCCACAGCAAAACGGTGTTGTTGAAAGAAAACATCGACATCTTTTCGAAATTGTCATCACACTTATGACTAAAGCCTCCCTACCAGTAAGATTCTTGCCTTTTTCCTTTGCTACAACTGTTTTCCTCATCAATAGACTTTCATCCACTCATCTCCAGAACAAGTCTCCTTTTGAAATCCTCTTCCACAAACAACCTGACTACTCCCTTAAAACCTTTGGTTGTGCATGCTATCCTCTTCTTAAGCCATATGTTGCTTATAAACTTGAACCCCGAACTTCTCAATGTGTCTTTCTTGGATATCCCCTGGATTATAAAGGGTACTTTTGTTACAACATGAGCAACAATCAATTATACAGCTCCAGGTATGTCATTTTTTATGAGTCTGTTTTCCCTTTTGCAAACCATAATACTTCCACCCAATCAACACCTCCGCCAGCAAATTCTCAGTCTTCCCATGTTCCTCTCTACATGTTTTTTTCCCCTAACCCACCACAACCTTATGAGTCGATTGGAACTCTTGATGTTCCTGTAAGTACTGACAGTAATACTGATTGCGCTGCCAGTAACAGTAGTGATTGCAGGGGAGTTCTTCCTATACTGGTTGAGCCAACAACAGTGACCAATCATCTAATGCAAACGAGGAACAATTCTGACATTTTTAAAAGAAAATTGTTTGAAGCAAATATTTGTGCCGCCGAAGGGGAACCCTCATTACACATAAGCTACAAAGTAGGTTGTCTGGTGTACTGCAATGAAGGAAGAGTATGAGGCTATTCTCAAACAAAGTCCTTGGAGTTTAACACCATTGCCCCATGGAAAGAATGTGATTGGTTGCAAGTGGGTATATAGAATCAAAAGGCATCCCGATGGTAGTGTTGCACGTTACAAGGTAAGACTTGTTGCCAAGGGGTTTCATCAAGAGGAAGGCATTGATTTTGATGAGACTTTTAATCCAGTTATAAAGAAACCAACAATGCAGATTATTCTTTCTCTAGCAACCCAATTCAGTTGGCCACTACATCAGTTGGATGTCAAGAATGCATTCTTGCATGGTGAACTTCAGGAAAATGTGTATATGCAGCAACCACAAGGATTCGTTGACTCCCAACATCCCACACATGTGTGTAAGCTGCACAAGTCTCTGTATGGGTTAAAGAAGGCTCCAAGGGCATGGTTTGACTGTTTTACCAGTCAGTTGTTGTCTCTTGGCTTTAAAGCATCTATGGTTGACTCTTCTCTTTTCATTAGGAATGAAGGTGGCTCTCTAACATACTTATTATTGTATGTAGATGATATTATTGTTACCAGGAGCAATTTGTCTTATATCACTACTTTAGTTTCTTAATTAAAAGCATGTTTTGAAATGACTGACTTGGGATCGCTTAAATACTTTTTGGGCTTGGAGATTACTCAGACACAAGCTGGACTTTTTTTCAATCAGTATAAATACACCAAGGACGTTCTTCAGCGTTTTGGAATGCTCTCTACAAAACCAGCTCTTAATCGTATGAGCTTAATACCTTTTGATGTTGGACCACTATGTAATCCTGTTGATGCCCGAACTTATAGAAGTCTTATTGGCGCCCTTCACTATCTCACTTTCACTCGACCAGATATAATGTTTCCTGTTGGGAGGTTGTCTTAGTATATGCATGTTCCTCACGAGTCCCATTTGGTGGCAGCTAAACGCATTCTCAGATATCTCAATGGTACACAAGGTTGCGACATTCTGTTCAAAAAAAGAGGTAATGGCCACTTACAAATGAATGCCTATTCTGACTCCGATTGGGCAGGAGATTCGACAGATAGCCGGTCAACCTCGGGCTTTCTCATATTCCTTGGTGCTAATCCTGTTTCATGGAGCTCAAAGAAGCAAACTACTGTCTCACGAAGTTCAACAGGGGCCGAATACAGATCCTTGGCATCCATTGCTGCACAAATATCTTGGATACGACAGCTTCTTAAGGATCTTTTGGTTTACAGCTCCAAACCACCAAAGTTATGGTGTGATAATGCCTCTGCGATCCAGCTAGCCAAAAAACCTGTGTTTCATGGCAGAACGAAGCACATAGAAATTGATTTTCATTTCATATATACGTGAATGTGACGTTCGTAAGGACATCGATCTCTGTTTTGTATCTACTACATACCAGCTTGCTGATCTTTTCAACAAACCTCATACCAAAGCCAGGTTAACTTTTTTGTTATCTAAACTACTGTTTCTACGAGACTTAGCATGGGGGGATGTTATAATATGGAGTTATGAGTTAGCTATTGGTTTTAACTTCCTCATATTATTTAAATAGTTGGCTAGTTGGTATTTGGTTATGGGTGGTTAATTGTGTAGTATGCCTATAAATAAGATTTGTAATCCCGTTTTAAATCATTGAGGAGAACTCTCTCTCTATTTTGGTGAGATTATTACAACAATGACTTAAAACGAAATGATAACGACTAAGATGTTTTCTTGAATTAAGTCTAAAAAAATGACATTCAAACATGTTGGTTTTTTGTCAAGTATTTTAATGATTTTTTTTATTATAAGGATATTTTTAAAAAATTTATGAAAGGTTAAGAGTAATATTGTAACTTTTAGAAAAATAGAGGTATTTTTAAAACAAATGACAAAATTCAAAGGTATTTTTTTTTATAATTTAGCCAAGTATTACCATGAGAATTTTTCTAAAAATTATGTTTGTAATGTAAGTGATACCTCTCAGAGGGTCTCGACACGACCGTGCAACACTTGCTCTTGCCCACGAGCAAGTCAACCAACTCGAATTCGGATCGTCGGTGGCCCACAAGGCCTATCTCGCAACCTCCACTCCCGTACTTGAGAAAACAATTTTAGAAAACGAGGTTAGAGAGAATTTGTAAAAACATTTTGGAAATCAGTTGGAAATATTTTAGAAAGTTAGTTATACATCTGATAAGCAATTTAAATGTAAGTCATGCTTAACTAGCATATAATTCTTGGTACGGAGGATCGATGAATATATCAATGCAAAATTTGGAGAGAGATTTGTTGTAACAAGTTTCAATATGGTTAGGGTTATTTATTTTATTTTATTTTATTTTATTTTAATTAGATAAGCTCATTTATTAAATTATCACATCGAATTTTGTATTGGCAATAATGAAAAAGGAAAAACAAAAACAAAAAACAATCCTTTCATCTTTGACAATGAAACGCATTTTTATTTTTAAGCATGAAATTTCAACATTTTAGACTTAGTAATATTAGTGAAAATATTAAAAATAAGAAAAATATATATATTGCTAAAGAATAACACTTTCAAACCCTACAAAATCTTTTTCCTATAGTGAAATGTTGCAATAGATAAAATCAATTTGAATACTAGCTATATAACAATCAAATTGATAGTTGATTCTTATAAATATATTTGAAGATGATGACGTGATTTCTTTTATTAACAACGATATGAAGTAATTGAATACTTCGAACTTAAGTTTTCATAGTCTATTTTTATATTCTACTTTATTTAAAAGATGATGTGACATTTCTTATTTTTTATTGATGTGAAACGTCAATTATTACCCTCTCTAATTCTAGTATATTTAATTTTCACTGAAATTATTTGTTTATTTATATTAACATTACTCTAAGAAGTGAAAATTATTTGTAACTATATTGAGGATAAATCGAAGAATAATAATATATTATATTTAGTGGGGTATATCTTTTCTTTCTTAAAAAAAATCTAGTTAAAAATTTTTAATTTTATCCTCAAAGTTACCTATAAAGAAAAAATTCAATGAAGATTTATTTATTAAAGTTGACCGACATGATATTTCAAAAATATTATCATATATAAGTGGGTGAAGAAATTGTTTCGGTTTAATTAAGATATGAAATGCCATCGTGATAATATGTACCTCATCAAGTGAACTTTTTATTCTTGTACTTTTAGTTAAATTTTTATAGAGACAAAATTGAAAAATAATATACATTTTAGAAATCAAATGGTATATTTAAAAAAGAAAAATAAATCAGAATTTAGGAGTAACGTGGATTGACTAAAGGCAGAATTATTAGATCTTCGTGTGTTGACGAATTGTAAAAAGCAATAAAAGTTGAATTTAAAATATCTTTGCTTTTTCTATTCACATAAATCCAAAGACGGCTCAAATTTCACCTTTTCACTTACTGCTCGAGATTCCTTTTTTTTTTCTTTTCTAAATAATGGATTCGATTTTCGATGCTTTTCAAAAATTCAACCTTGTATTTTTTATTTTTTGTAGGTCAATATCATTAAATTATACTATTATATATCCTTCAAATATTCAAACTTGATTTCCTCAAAGAAAAAAGAATTGAAACTTATAACGCAAATTAGAATTTCAAACAAGATGGTCCATTGACATTTAGTGGCTTTTTTTATTTATTAATATGGTAAATTTTCAAACTTTATAAAAATATTGCTATTTTCAAACTATTTATAATAATATTGTAGTTTTAATGCGTTGGCAATGACGACCATTTTGTGCGTGGTCGTCTCTTCAAGGGACGATCAACTTTGTCATCTGTCAGATGTAGCCACCTATTTTTGCCCGGCTCATTTTTAATTAAATTGTTATATCATAAATATCTATGATTTTTTTTGCTCACTTTGATTTTTATTTGTTATTTTCTAATTTCACTTTTCTTTTTAAAAAATGGAGAAATCATATTTTTTTGGAGAAAAGACAAGTCTTTGATTAAGTGTGTAAGTTTAGTTTTTTATTTTGATTGACCAAAATGTTGTTGGTTTTTTTAAGTGTAAGTTCTCTTTTGGCATTGGATTTTCAAATTTCAACAATTTTGGTTTTGGTTTTATACACAAAAGAGTAATGATTTTGGTCTTTATATACATCTCTTTCTCTTCTTCAAAAGGAACACTCACAAAAATCCCTACTTCTTCTACACTCCCACACATCATTCTCATTCATTCTCAACTCTACAAAACTCCATAGCCAAATACCTTCACAACCATAAAGATGGAGAGTTTTTTTGTAAAAAAAATACTCCAAAATCCCATAGCACAAAAATAACCCTAGCTTAATTGGATGTTGCATTTGGTAGGATTTTGTTCCAAGGACCTCAAACAACAAGCTAGTTGGTTTGTTCTTGACACCAACTTCTTGATCTTCATATTTATTTCGAAATGTCCCCGAAAAACAATAGTTGAGTAAGGGTTTTATGAGCTTTTCTTTCATTTTTTTGTTGTTCATTACATTTCTTCTTTACTTTTATTACAATGTGAATCCTTGTCTATTTTATTGTTATGTTTTGCTACTAACTTTATCTTTAACTCAATCTCTAAATATCCCTGAAAAACAATAGTTGAATAAGGGTTTTATGAGTTTTGTTTTTATTTTTATTATTTATTACATCTCTTTTTACTTTTATTATAATGTGAATCTTTGCCTTTTTTTTGTTTGCATTAATGTCCAAGATCCTTTGTTATGTTGATTTTCCTAACTTTATTTTATGGTTTACTTCCCCTACTTATCTATCATTTTCTTTTTTCCATATTTTTTCTTCTTGGCTCTAGAGTTCATTGCACTAAAAGAGAGAGAGAAAAAAAAACAAGAGAAAAAAGAAGCAAAGTATTGTGAAATTTAAAAAAATGGTTATGTTTAGATTAGTTGAGTATGTGTGAATAGAGTTTTGTTTCTAAAAAAACAAAAGTGTCGTTGCCTAGAGAGCTTTTGTTTTTCATTTGAGAAAAAAAGAACCAACAAGTTGAAAAAGACAAAAAAGTTGAGAAAAGTGATCATAGGAATAATGTGAGGGAGTGAAAAAAAAGAAAATGAAAAATAAAAAAAATGAAAAAAGTAAATGGCTAATAAAATTTTTGTTTGAAAAGTTTAGTTTTGATTTTTTTTTTTTTTTGTACATCTACCCATGAGTGCTCTTTTCAAAATTTGTGTATGGCCAAATAAGGGATATTTGTCACTAATACTTTTTTTTTCATTTATTTCCTCTTTCTTTCTTTTTTTTTTTATTATTGATATTTTATTTTTATTTTTTCTCTTTCTCCAAAATTTAATTTTTTTGCATCTATTTACATACTTTATTTGCAAGTCATATATCTTATCTATTTATTTATCATTTTGTTCTTAGTATTTTCACCATGTTGTTAATTTCATGTGATTATTTTTTTCTTTAAATTTATATTTCTTGTTATAAAAAAATATGCCGACGACGGAATTTAGAAATATTTGGGAGTCCGATTTTCTAGTTTTCTTGAGGTGAGAAATTGATTCTTTGGATGTCCAAGATCAACTCCAATACATTCTTTTTTAGAAAATTTAATCATATTCGTATATTATGTTTGTTCACTTATTTGCTATGAATAAATTATCATGCATGCTCAACTTATCTTGTCATTGCATTTATTTTTTTTTTTTGCTTAACTTTGATTTTCTTGATTTTTCTTAGTGGTTTTTTTTTTTTACAAACTCTATTCTCATTTTTTGTAATATCATTTCTCAATTTCTTTAAATTGCCCTTTTTTGTTTTACAAAGGTTTGTTTTCAAAGCCAAAGTATTTTATTTTCTAAATTTTAAAATCTTTTCTTTTAAGGTCGTTTTTTTTAAAAAAAATTCCTATGACGAGATCTAGAAATATTTGGGAGTCCATTTTCTAGAATTCTTGAGGTGAGGGATCATTATCTTTTGGAGTCCGAGTTTTTGGTCTCAAGAAAAAAATAAATTTAATTAAAACTTTTTTTTAAAAAAAAACTTTATTTTATAAGAGGTTATCCTAGGATAGATTTGAGAAATTGTTAAATTTTCTCATATTCTTGAGGTGATATTATTTCCAAAATCTTGGAAATAATTTCAATGCAACCACATTAATGAATTTTCATCCACTTATTTTATGAGATCATGACTCCAAATATTGGAGTAATGAGGGGTAAAATAAGACATTGTTTTAAAAATCTAATTTTCCTAAATAAGTTTTTTTGTCCTTAAAATTTGTGCAATTCAAGATTAAATTTGCGCATAGTTTTAAATAAAAATTGTGGGGTCTGCTAACACCTTCCCATACACAAACAACTCCTAATCCAAATCACGGTTATCGCATACCATTTTTTCCTTTTTTTAAAAAAAAAAAGGTTGTTTTATTCTATTTTGGTGTCCAATCACACCGTAAAAAGATTGGTGGCGACTCCTTTTTAAGAATCCCTTTTGGAGGACGTCGACCGCTCCGCATCGCAGGTACGTGGCGACAGCTTGGCGACTCCACTGGGGACATGAGGTTACACCTTGAGGGTTTGGTCATTTGTTATTCTTGATTTGTTTTGTTTTTATATTTACTTTGTTCCTTTATGAGTGCATTGTTTTTTTTCTTGTGTTGTTATTCTATTTTGTTTCACACACCCACACAAGCCTCCTACCCGGACTTTTTCCTAATAGGATTAGAATCGAGGATGGAGTAGTGTCGACCTTCGAGAAGCTTATGCTTCCGTGTAGGCACATGAAAAATCCTCACTCAATTTTGGTCACTTGATCATGTATGATTGTGGGACCGTTTTGGGGACCTATTTTGTCTAAGATTTTTAGACTTAGCTTCACGTATTTGAAGGCCTTGGTTTATCTTTTTTTTTATTTAATCGCCTTATTACTTTGTCTCACACACTATCACGAGCCCTCTACCCGGGCTACTTCCTAATAAGATTGGAATTGAGGATGGAGTAGTGTCGACCTTCGAGAAGCATATGCTTCCGTGTAGGCACACGAAAAATCATCGCTCAATTTAGTCATATGATCATATATATGATTATGTTGACCAATTTGGGGACCTTTATCATTTAGGATTCCAGAGTCAACCTCACTCGTTCGGAGCTTTTATGCTTTTTATTCGATTGTTTTGCTCACATACTATCACAAGCCTCGTACCCAGGCTTTTCCTAGTATGATTAGAATTGAGAATGGAGTAGTGTCGACCTTCGAGGAGCATATGCTTCTGTGCAGGCACACAAAAAAATCTCGCTCAAAACTTGGTTATTTTACCATATGTATGGCTTTATGGCCAATTTGAGGGCCTTTATCATTTAGGACTTTAGAATTAACTTCACTTGTGCAAGGATTTTATTGCATTATATGTTTAGTTTGCTCTATTTTTATCATCTCCTTATGTTTGTTCTCTTTAGTTTTTATGTCATTTGTTTCTTTTTTTTCATACATATACCCTCTTATTGGCATTTGCATGCCTTAATTAAGTTGATTCATTTTATTAATATCATGCCTAATCCTAGATTGGTAAGCATTCATCTGTTTTTTTTGTGTCACCATTAGACTACTTAGTCATTAGTCATTGTGGTTCTTTTCTCTTTAAAAATCATCATTGAATACCAATATTGATTTTTTTTTTTACATGATCATTAAAATAAACATTAGGTTGTGAAACCTCACATGCATACACTTCATACTAGTAATAAGAAATTTAGAACTAATTCAATCATTCTCTTTCTTTTAAAAAGGATTAAAAATGTTAAAGTGTTACAAAATAGCTTGAATATATCTCTATTCCATCATCATTATTAGATTAGAAGGAAAGTAATGATCATGAAAGATTAGATTAATGATCAGTCCAACCGGGCGTGGAAGAGTTAAAAGAGAAAATGGCAAATATTGTAAAAAAATAAAAAAAATAAAAAAAAATAGTGACAGGGGCATTGCTACAAGCAGGAATGAGATGGAACCAAGTATCAGACGATACCTCTCTTTATCCTCTAGGGTTTGCACCTCGGAACTATCAAATCCAGAATCAGCAAGAATGACGTCGTACCCTACGTTTCTAAAGCAAGATCTTGATCAAGTCCTTCAACAAAAGAGTCAGGAGAATGTTTTAAGGGCAAAATACATTTTTGGTCCCTCAGTTTTGCATTTGGTTCCCTTTTGGTCCCTGAGTTTTTAAACTCAACAAATTTACCCCCAAGTTTTACATTTAGTAACAGTTTTGGTCACTCCGTCAGCCTTTCGGTTAAATTCTAACGAAAAGCTCAAGTGACACCCATTTTTTTATTAAAAAATATTTTTTCCTGATTTTTAATTATTAAACTTTAAACAATATATTTTTTTTCTTTTTTCTTTCCTCTTTTTCTTTCTCTTTCCCCTTTCTCACGAATCCAGAATCCATCATATTCCTTCTTCAACCTTCTTCATCATTTCTCATCTTTCTTCAATACAACCTGTTGCCTCCCTTTCCTTCTTCTTCAACCCATAACTTCTTTATGGTGTATTTTTTAGGCATGAAAACGAAAGATTCGACTCCACCTTTGATTTTAGGGCATTTATTTTTGTTGAGGTTTTAGATCTCGAAAAATGAGGGCTTCATTTGATTTGAAAACACAAGGGCAAATTTGAAAAAGAAGGGCCTCGTTTTACGTTTTAGATCCGAAAACGAAGGTCCTCGTTTTCGTTTCAGATCTACAAATGAAGGCCTTTCATTTTCGTTTCATCTCAATCCTTCTCTTCGTAAATGGCGGTTAGAAGCTGCATAGAGAAATAAGGAGGAGAAAAGAAGAAAATGAGGGAAGGTGAGCAAGAAGAAAAAGAGAAAATGAAAGAAAAAATAGAGAAAAAAAAAAGAAAGAAGTGGTGGCAACGAATAACAGTAGGCGGGTGGTGGTCGACGATGAAGATGACATGAAGGAAAATGAAAAAAAAAAAGTTGAAGGAAGGAATGAAGAAGATGGATTCGTGAAGAAGATGAAAGAAAAAGAAAAGAGGAAAAAAATAAAAATATATTTTTTTAAGTAAAAAAAATATATATATATTTTTAAGTTTAATAATTACAAAATTTAAAAAAATATTTTTTAATAAAAAAATATGTGCCACGTGAGCTTTCTGTTAGAATTTAACTTGGAAGGCGGTGGAGGACCAAGATCATTACTAAAGGTAAACCTTGGGGTTAAATTTGTTGAGTTTGAAAACACAGGGACCAAAAGGAAACCAAATGCAAAACTGAGGGACCAAAAATGCATTTTGCCCATGTTTTAATGTCCACTCCACACATTGAGAACTGCAGTAGAAGTTCTGAAGATTTAAGCGGTATAAGAAGGTTGGGTCTTCTAGAAGAAATACTGCGAGTAGTAGAAAACACCAATGACTATGGTCTTGTTGACACAAAACAACTGTGTTTGATCTCAGACATAGCTATTCCCTCCCAAGTTCAAGCTGCCAGACTTTGAGCTATGTAATTAGGGTTGCCAATTGTCGAAGAAATGCAAGAGTAATACACATCAGTTCTATCTAAGGTGGTGATTGATGCCTTTGTAACAGGGGCACTTTAATCTTTCGCTTAAAAGAGAGGCATACCTTTGTTTAAAAAATGATAGTCTCTTAAATACTGCATGATTGACCCTTTGTACTTAGAAAGAATTTTGGCTTCTTTTATGTTGTGCTCGTTTATTCAATTTTTCTAAAGAGCTCAATCTAGCTTATGCCACCAACCTTGGTCTTTTGTGCCTAATTTAAAAAGAATCTAGCAAGTCTCTATGTTTCATGCTTGATAACCGTTTATCTCAAGAGAACTTGCTCCTTTAGCTTTATACTAAAAACTTTTAAACTCCTTATCTCTAAAAAAAAAAAAAGAAAAAAAGATTGGAGCCTTTACTATGGATTTCAACTCATTAAGGGTCATTGATAAGTTATTTGGGATAAGGTGACTCTAAAGAAAAATAATCTATCATAAAAAAGTGCACCTCGAAGAGCACTCCTTTTCTCCTATGGACTCACTCCTCTCCCTTTAACAAAAAAAAAAAAAAATGTTGAATAAAAGAAGGGATGAGTGATTACACGATTTATTGCAAACCTCCCAAAGCTTAGGTGAGCTTCATACAAAGATGTCGCCACTCTGAGAATTAAGGGGAATACAACAAGAGAGTTGAGCCTAAAGAAAAGAAAGTTAAGAGAATGAGTGTCTTGCCTGATAGGTCATAAGCCTAGAAACTATGGTGAACTTCATCACCAATGTTGTCATTCCAAGAAGAAGGGTTGTGACATGAAGGATTCTTTGAGTGCATAAAAAAAACATAAAAAAAACAAAAGTACTTACTTGAAGAGTTAAGGAGTAAGGAGATTAAAAGTTCTTATAAAGAAGTTTAAAGCTTGCACAGTAAGTTCAATGACTGAGTAAATAGTTAGACAAGTTGTGAAGTTTGAGTACAAGCCAAACATTTTTATATTAAGTGCAAAAGAATGAGAACATGGGTAATAAGAAATGGTTGAGCTCCAACAAAAATTGAGTGCCCGATAAACTAATATATTAGTAGCCACTATTCTGTAAAGAGTATATTGTGGTTATAGTTGCGTATTTTCTTTGGCAGAATTTTGTAACTAGAGAGCGAATCTGGGGCATTGAATTAGAAGGACATTAGGATTGGAAATGACATTGATTTGTGGATTAATTTCAAAGTTCATCTTTGATCTTAAGTGAAACATGTGATATGTTGCTCAAGTAACTGAAATTAATAAAATGAGAGAAAAGAAACTATGTCATGCCAGGAACTTCTGAAAGTAGTTGAAGTGATATTTTGTCTAGAAAACGTGTTTATTTGAGCCTCATAACTTCTCTTCATGAGTTTAAGTATGGATACAATGATTTTGAAGCATTGTTTCTTGTGTGCTTAAAACTGAGTTGGTGTAGAGGGAGCACCTAACCAAGTATCATGAGATTTTCGTCGACAAAATGGTAGTCGACCAGTGTATGGCTATTGTATGTCAATTTATACATCAACTGGGACAGTTCCCTTTTTCCTCAGCATGAAAGTGATTTCATCAATTGAAGCTGAAGTATCATCCTTTTAAATATGAATTATCCTTCTAAATATATGATTGCATGGAGTAGAAGACAATTATATTAAAGGAAATTGACCCAAGCTTAGGCAAGAAAGTTTGAGAATGTGAGTGTTTAGTGTTTGAAGAGGGTCCCCCATTTCAAAATGATCGTCATGAAAAATTATGAAGGCGTTATCGGGTGAAGCAGTCAAGATGACGAATCATCTAACTTAGAAAATGAAAATCTTGCTAATGAAACATTATGCAACTGACCTATTCCATCCACCATTTTACCATCAAGCCCAAGGTTTTGAGATTGTGTTTATATGGTCATTGTAAGAGTTCTTTGATAAGATTTATGGACTCTTATGTCAAATAACCACTCCTAGTCATGTCTTAAAGTTTTCGAGGCGAGAACACAAGTTAAATTCACAGTTCAATCCCATGATACATTTAGGGAGAAGTATAAACGAGTTATTTTGTACGCTTTAACTTTTTCTCTTTTTCGAAAGAAATATGAAAGGGATAAAGTTAACAGAAAGTGAACAGATCAATCAATCATATAATGCATGCATGCCTTCATGTGTGATTTTCGTATGTATGCTTGATTTTCTATGATGGTGTTTGCATCCATCGTGTTTCATTTTCTCTGTCATGTGACGCTTGTTTATCCCTGGCCCTTGACACCTTTTGTTGCAGTGACACTTTTAATTTATTTTGTCATGTGGCGCTTGTTTATCCCTGACTCTTGACACCTTTTTTGCTGCAGTGACGTTTGTTTATCCCTGGTCCTCAACGTGTCTCTTTTACTTTGTCATGTGGCGCTTGTTTATCCCTGGCCCTTGACACTTTTTTTTGTTGCAGTGACGCTTGTTTATCCCTAGCCCTCAACGTGTCTCTTTTACTTTGTCATGTGGCGCTTGTTTATCCCTGGCCCTTGACACATTTTTTTGCTGCAGTGACGCTTGTTTATCCCTAGTCCTCAGCGTGTCTCTTTTACTTTGTCATGTGGCGCTTGTTTATCCACGACCACCGACACCTTTTCTTTATGATGGTACTTGTTTACCCCTGGCCCTCAGCGTGTCTCTTTTACTTTGTCAAGTGGCGCTTGTTTATCCTTGACCCTTGACATCTTTTGCTGCAGTGGTGCTTGTTTATCCCTGGCCCTCAGCGTGTCTCTTTTACTTTGTCATGTGGTGATTGTTTATCTCTGGCCCTTGACACTTTTTTTGTTGCAGTGGCGCTTGTTTATCCCTAGCTCTTAACGTGTCTCTTTTACTTTGTCATGTGGCGTTTGTTTATCCCTTGCCCTTGACACCTTTTTTTGCTGCAGTGACGCTTGTTTATCCCTGGTCCTCAGCGTGTCTCTTTTACTTTGTCATGTGACGCTTGTTTATCCCCTCGGCCGCCCGACACCTTTTGCTGCAGATAGTCTTTGTTTATCCTCGGCCCTCGGTGCGTCTCTTTTACTTTGTCATGTGGCGCTTGTTTATCCACGACCGCCGACATCTTTTGTTGCGCGATGGCGCTTGTTTATCCACTAGCTCTCGGCGTGTCTCTTTTACTTTATCATGTGGCGTTTGTTTATCCCTGACCCTTGACACCTTTTTTTGCTGCAGTGGTGCTTGTTTATCCTTGGCCCTCAACGTGTCTCTACTTTGTCATGTGGCGCTTGTTTATCCCTGGCCCTTGACACTTTTTTTGCTTCAGTGGTGCTTGTTTATCATTGACTCTCAGCGTGTCTCTTTTATTTTATCATGTGACGTTTGTTTATCCTTGGCCCATGACACTTTTTTGCTGTAGTGACACTTGTTTATCCCTTATCCCCAACATTTACCTATAATATTATACATAGTGTCGTTTGCATTCTTGACTTCTAAGAAACTTTCCATTTCACACTTTCATAATATGGTCATGTATGCACTAAACTTTCCCAAACAAAATTGTGGCTATACCTTCGTCCACCTTCTACTTCTACAGGATGTACGAAGGGGGCATCTTTAGAGCCACCTATTTTTGCCCTACTCATTTTTAATTAAATTGTTAGATCATAAATATCTATGATTTTTTTTGCTCACTTTGATTTTTATTTGTTATTTTCTAATTTCACTTTTCTTTTTAAAAAATGGAGAAATCATATTTTTTGGAGAAAAGACAAGTCTTTGATTAAGTGGGTAAGTTTAGTTTTTTATTTTGATTGACCAAAATGTTGTTGGTCTTTTTAAGTGTAAGTTCTCTTTTGGCATTGGATTTTCAAATTTCAACAATTGTGGTTTTGGTTTTATACACAAAAGAGTAATGGTTTTGGTCTTTATATACATCTCTTTCTCTTCTTCAAAAGGAACACTCACAAAAAACCCTACTTCTTCTACACTCCCACACATCATTCTCATTCATTCTCAACTCTACAAAACTCCATAGCCAAATACCTTCACAACCATAAAGATAGAGAGTTTTTTTGTAAAAAAAATACTCCAAAATCTCATAGCACAAAAATAACCCTAGCTTAGTTGGAGGTTGCATTTGGTAGGATTTTGTTCCAAGGATCCACACCTCAAACAACAAGCTAGTTGGTTTGTTCTTGACACAAACTTCTTGATCTTCATCTTTATTTCGAAATGTCCCCGAAAAACAATAGTTGAGTAAGGGTTTTATGAGCTTTTCTTTCATTTTTTGTTGTTCATTACATTTCTTCTTTACTTTTATTACAATGTGAATCCTTGTCTATTTTATTGTTATGTTTTGCTACTAACTTTATCTTTAACTCAATCTCTAAATATCCCTGAAAAACAATAGTTGAGTAAGGGTTTTATGAGTTTTGTTTTTATTTTTTTTATTTATTACATCTCTTTTTACTTTTATTATAATGTGAATCTTTGCCTTTTTTTTTGTTTGCATTAATGTCCAAGATCCTTTGTTATGTTGATTTTCCTAACTTTATTTTATGGTTTACTTCCCCTACTTACCTATCATTTTCTTTTTTCCATATTTTTCCTTCTTGGCTCTAGAGTTCATTGCACTAAAAGAGAGAGAGAAAAAAAAACAAGAGAAAAAAGAAGTAAAGTGTTGTGAAATTTAAAAAAATGGTTACGTTTAGATTAGTTGTGTATGTGTGAATAGAGTTTTGTTTCTAAAAAAACAAAAGTGTTGTTGCCTAGATAGCTTTTGTTTTTCATTTGAGAAAAAAAAACCAACAAGTTGAAAAAGACAAAAAAGTTGAGAAAAGTGATCATAGGAATAATGTGAGGGAGTGAAAAAAAAGAAAATGAAAAATAAAAAAAAAATGAAAAAAGTAAATGGCTAATAAAATTTTTGTTTGAAAAGTTTAGTTTTGATTTTTTTTTTTTTTGTACATCTACCCATGAGTGTGCTCTTTTCAAAATTTGTGTATTGCCAAATCATGGATATTTGTCACTAATACTTTTTTTTTTTTCATTTATTTCCTCTTTCTTTCTTTTTTTTTTTTTATTATTGATATTTTATTTTATTTTTTCTCTTTCTCCAAAATTTAATTTTTTTGCATCTATTTACATACTTTATTTGCAAGTCATATATCTTATCTATTTATTTATCATTTTGTTCTTAGTATTTTCACCATGTTGTTAATTTCATGTGATTATTTTTTTTCTTTAAATTTATATTTCTTATTATAAAAAAATATGCCGACGACGGAATTTAGAAATATTTGGGAGTCGGATTTTCTAGTTTTCTTGAGGTGAGGAATTGATTCTTTGGATGTCCAAGATCAACTCCAATACATTTTTTTTTAGAAAATTTAATCATATTCGTATATTATGTTTGTTCACTTATTTGCTATGAATAAATTATCATGCATGTTCAACTTATCTTGTCATTGCATTTTTTTTTTTTTTGCTTAACTTTGATTTTCTTGATTTTTCTTAGTGGTTTTTTTTTTTTTACAAACTATATTCTCATTTTTTGTAATATCATTTCTCAATTTCTTTAAATTGCCCTTTTTTGTTTTACAAAGGTTTGTTTTCAAAGCCAAAGTATTTTATTTTCTAAATTTTAAAATCTTTTCTTAAAATGTGATTTTTCTTTTAAGGTCGTTTTTTTTTAAAAAAATTTCTATGACGGAATCTAGAAATATTTGAGGGATCATTATCTTTGGGAGTCCGAGTTTTTGGTCTCAAGAAAAAAATAAATTTAATTAAAACTTTTTTTAAAAAAAAACTTTATTTTATAAGAGGTTATCCTATAATAGATTTGAGAAATTGTTAAATTTTCTCATATTCTTGAGGTGATATTATTTCCAAAATCTTGGAAATAATTTCAATGTAACCACATTAATGAATTTTCATCCACTTATTTTATGAGATCATGACTCCAAATATTGGAGTAATGAGGGTAAAATAAGACATTGTTTAAAAATCTAATTTTCCTAAATAAGTTTTTTTCCTTCTAAAATTTGTGCAATTCAAGATTAAATTTGGCGCCCGTTTTAAGCGGGTGTTGTGGGGGTGCTAACACCTTCCCCATACACAAACAACTCCCGAATCCAAATCTGGTTTTCGCATACCATTTTTTTCCTTTTTTTTTTTTTAAAAAAATGTTGTTTTATTCTATTTTGGTGCCCAATCACACCGTAAAAAGATTGGTGGCAACTCCTTTTTAAGAATCCCTTTTGGAGGGCGTCGACGGCTCCGCGTCGCAAGTACGTGGCAACATTAGAATATTTAAAAAACTAATAGTTGAATAATTAGGAGTACTGAAAAGTCACATACACTGCAGAATTTCTCCTCGTTGGCTCTATTAATAATCCATAGAGGGAATCAGATATTCCACAAGGAAGATGAAGAGGCTTTCGAAACGTCAACTAACAAAAAAAAAATAATATAATAAAATAAAATAAAATCTCTAAGCAAATTAATCGCTTGGAGGGGAAGTTTGACTCATCTATTAGATTGCAAAAATCCAATCTATTGACCAAATAGAGATTTTGAAGAATTGTTAATGTTTCAACCCTAAGAATTTGTACTAAATAGACTTGTTAATTAATAATAGTTTAAATTTAAAAATCAAAAGATTAAAAGATTAAAAAAAAGTTTTTTTTTTAAATGGGAAAACTTTAGGGGCTGTGGGGCCATAGCCCACATTGATATCTGATTTTTAGTCTATATGATTTCTGCATGCTCCTTTTATGTGTTTCAAAAAGAAAAAGAAAAAGAAAAAAAGAAGCTTTTTTTAGTTGCTTGTAAAGTATATTTGGGGACATGGTTTTTGAATATAATCTAACACTGGTATTATGATTTAATAAATAATTGTTCATGTACAATCATTGACTAAAAGTGTAATTTGGCTTACATACTTTATACTTTCAATTAGTATAAATAAAGAAGCAAATAAGTAGCCTCTAAACAAATTTTCAAATAAAAAAACAATAATAACAAAAAAGTTTTATAAAATTAGTCTAAACAATATTCTTTGTAAAGCTTTTCTAGAAAGTAGACAGTGTATAGACAATCCAACAAGACTTCTAAAATAGAGGGAAGTATTTTTTTTTTCTCTAAAATAAATTAGGAGATCCTCAACTTAATGAGACAAAAAAAATATATATAAATTGATATTATATCATTGTGTAAGCATGAACTCTACAATACTCTATACTTGCAAGTTACAAATATAATTTTATTCATTTCGAGTTCAATTCTATAATAGAAAAGACTCTTAATTACAATACAAAATCTATCTGCCTTTATAAGTTTCAACTTTTAGAATTCAATTGAATTTTTAAAGAGTTTTTTAAAAACTGATCTCACTCCTTTAACATAATCTTTGTCTATCAATTAAAATATAATTTTATTGGGATTGTTGGAGTACAACCAAAAATCTCACATTGGTTAGATAAATGGAAAATCATGGGTTTATAAGGGGAACACTATCCTTTTGGTGGGACCAATCAAATCCATGAGGGCTTATGCCCAAAGTGGACAATATCATATTATTGTGGAAATCTGTCGGAATCGGTTGTCCCTAACAAGTGGTGTCAGAGTCGGGCCTCTGACTTAGCCATGCTGGTAGAATCCCCAGGTGTCAAACAAATAAGGTGAGACGTCAACATAGTCATAGTGAATCTGTGGTCGAGCTTCTGGATGTTGTATGCTCTAGTGGGGAATTGACAACGTAGTTTACTCTACTAAGGAGTGTCAGTGACTTCATGAGGAGTCATCAGTGTAGTTCAGTGAGAAGTCGTCAGTAATTTGCTCGAATGTAATTTGAAGGGATGACTATTTGAGGAGAGGCTCGATGGTACTTGTTTGAGGGGGATGATTATTGGGATTGTTGGAGTACAATCAAAGTCTCGCATTGGTTAGATAAGGGGAAAATCATGGGTTTATAAACGGGGACACTATGTCCATTGGCATGAGGCCTTTTGGTGGGAACCAAAAACAAAGTCATGAAAGCTTATGCCCAAAGTGAACAATATCATAATATTGTACAGATCTGTCAAAATCAATTGTCCATAACAAGTTCGATAGATAAAACATCAATTATTCTCTTATAAGTTGTATACTTTTTTTACCTGGGACTGCTAAACTTAAAAGAAATAAAATAAAAACTCAGCCCTTACATAGACCTCTACTCATATTAATTAGGTTTTTTTGTAAGGAAAAAATAAAATTATAAGCAGCTAAACGTTGAAATGGTTTTTTTTTTTCAGACCGATTTCTGGGTCATTGTGGAAAATCTGATTGGCCCATTACTATTGAAGTAATTAACTTTTTGTCTTCTGGCAAAGGAAAAAAATAAAATAATCTGTTTGGTAGGTAATCTAGATTCTGTTTTATGTTTTTAGATTCACTGAATTCAGTAAATACGTGTTTGACAGACATATTTTCTAAAACTATTTTCGGATTCTGTGATCCAAATAGGAGAAATTCTGAACATCATTTTTATGTTTTTATTATATCCAGATTCTAAATTTGAAATTTTAAAATGCAGAATTATTTTAAACAAAGATAAAAATCTTAATAAATATAGTATTTCATATTTATAAACTTAATTTACTTTTTTTTAAATTAAAATAGGTATAATATAATATATTATAAAATAATAATTATATAAAATTTATATTAAAAAATAACATGTTCATAAATTAATTAATAATGTCTTATATTCAACTTAATATTTAGTTTTGCAACTCAACTAATTTTATGATCTATAAATATATTATAGAACATATTTTAAACTACTGTTTAAAATGGTATCAATTTTCTAAATCTGCTACCAAACACATATATGAAAACATGAAATACAACTCTGTTTTGGTTGAATCCCTTATTTTCAAATTTTTGTTTTCGGATTGCCTACCAAACAAACCCTTATTTATTGATTTATGGAGACTTCTACATTTTTATTGATATTAATACTTTTGAGTCTTGAATTTAAATGATAAATTATAATAAATTTAGTCAATTTGAGCATAGCTAGTTAGAGCATCCTAATTTTGATCAAAAGGTAAGTGATCAAAGGTTTAAAATCAAAATCTAGAATATTTTGATCGAGATCATATGTCTTAACTAATTGAGTTGTGCTAAGATTGACATACTATATTAGTGTTCGGTAAACCTAATTCTTAATTAATCTAAAAAAAATAACTTTTAAATTATGTTAGGTTGGTAAGATTTAATTATACCTTTCGGAATTTACTTCTCATAAAATCTTACGACTATTTTCACTAATTTTTTTAAAAAATATTTTATCCCATTTTATTCTACTTTTTCATAATTAAGTTAGAAATTTACCAAATACTTATTTCATATTACAATATTTTTTAAGTACATATGCCAACAATTATTTGAAAAGCTATAGTAATTTCAAATAAAGTCTAAATCTAGTTGAGTAATTGAATGAAAATTTTTGCTAAAAACAAAAAATATCCATCGAACTAATTATAAAAATGTTAATAATTTTATTTTAAAAAAAATAGAAACTAAACTATAGTTTGAGCAGCATTTGAAAAGAAAAATAATTATAATCAAAGCCCACAGTGTAAATTAATTGAACCTGAAAATCATAATATACATATAATGGAAAAGGGAATAAATGAATTATTTTTATGTGATGCACTTGACCCACTTGTCCCTCCGCGAAAGCCTAAACCCTAATAAATATGCTACATTCCTAAAATAGTATTCATCACATTTTCTTTATTTTTATTATTATTTTCGTTTTTTCTACAACTCCAATTGAATCGAACACGTGGAATTAATAATGTAATCATTGTACCAAAAAACAAATTAATTTTAAATTACGTTTTTGTCCCCTACTTTAACTTTTGTTTTAATTCCATCACTAGCTATAATTTAAATGATTTTCCCATTTAATAACAAAAATGGGAGGATGAAACCGCTTACATACTCTATCTCTTCAAATTGAAAGTTAAATGCCGTAGATTTGATGTTGGAATGTGACCAAGTTATTTTTTTTATACCTAAAATAAGCTTTATGATATTACATTTTGTTATAATAACTAGAAAGTTTGGCAACTGGCAAGTTACAAAAATAGTAACCAACCCTATCAACATAATTCTATGTGTTCATCGCGAGTCGCCACCAATCATCATAGGGTGTGATTGGTCACCTATTTTAAAAGAAAATGTTGTTATGTGAAACCAGAAATTAGGTTTGGGAGTCGATTGAGTATAGAAAAGGTGTTAGCACCCATACAACACCCGTTTTTAAAAAACAGTTACCACATTTTATTTTATAATTTTCCTTTTATTTATTGGTTCAAAAAAAATATTTTTGTGTTTTATTTTAAATATCCCAAAATTTATTAATCCACACTTTAAAAGTAAAATATGAATTAAAACTACGAGTAGCTGAAAGCTATTAGAAAATTTTGAAGTTTATTTTGATATTTCAAAATAAACTCCTATTTATTTTTTAAAAACAAGTTATTTAATAAAAGAATTTTAAAAATGAATCATTCTTATATTTCAAAAATCTATTTTTAAAAGAAGTGATTTGTTTTATTTCAAACTTTGATGCCAAAATTTAATTTTGAAAAGTTAGAGGATTTTTATTTCAAAAATTCAATTTTAAAAGGAGGCAAATTTGTTTTATTTCAAACTTTAATGGCAAAATGCAAATTTGAAAAATTGGAGAATTTTTATTTAAGAAATCCAATTATTCAAACTTCATTGCCAAGATTTGATTTTTTTTTTATAAAAAATGGTCCTTATTTCAAAAATTTATTTTCAAAATGGCAATTTGCTTTATTTCGAACTTTATTGCCAAAATTTAAAGTTGAGAAAATAGAGGATTCTTATTTCAGAAATCCTAACTTTAATGTCAAAATTTATGCCAAGTAAATTTCAATTTTATTCAAATGAAATAAAAAAAGATAAGTAAATTTGTTAAAAAGGCATATAGATACAGTGGCCAAATCTGACCAATCAAAACATGCAATAGGCTGAATTAAAATATGCAAACATTAAATACAGTGGTCTAATCTAGCCAAATTAAAGTAGCATATATATATAGGACCAAATAAATATATACAATTGCAAATAACCAAATTAGGTAATAAACACAGTCGTGAAATCTCAATACAGACAATTCATGAAAATATGAAGAAACACATTGACCAACAAATATTTGGCAATTCATGAAAATACGTAGATTAACAAACTTACCAAATTTCAACTACACAGTCGCCAAATTAATATATTCATAATTGACTAATATAAATAAAGTGGCCAAATAAGCAAATCTATATATAACAAGCATGCAGTTGCCAAATAAATATGTGAAATAAAAATTAACATACATACATGCAATGGCCTGAAATATATTTGCAGTGTCAAATTCAGGTCAAAGCAAAACAAAATATGCAATTAATGACCAGATGGAGGAGGAAGCTAATCAAATGGCTAAATCTTAATACACATAATTAAGGTAGGAGACCAAATCAAACTAAATCAAAATATGATGCCCAAATTGGCCAAATCTAAATACAGTAGCACAAATTATAATGTATGCCAAATCAAAATATACAAATCAAATCAATAAATGGCCAGATCTAAATATACAAAGGCTAAATCAAAGTACAATGACCAAATTGGCCAAACTAAAACCAACCTACAGAATAAATACATACCTAATTGACCAAAAAATTGTAGATATACATATACCAAATGATCAATCTAAAGATTGACCATAAAGAACATATGTCAAATAAAAATCTGAAATATATTGTAGAAATCAAATGAAAATCACATCCCTAGTATCGTTGGTTACCCATATTCTTTCTCTGAATCCTCTAACCTCCCCTGAATCATCGAAAACCACCTCCCCTGAATCATCGACTACTTCTTTTTTTAAAAAGAAAACCCAAATGAAGTCCATCATCATGACGAAAAGGAAGGAAAGTGGGAGAGAATCTAGGGAGGGAGTGAGAAAATGAAGAAGTGAAAAAGATACGTGACCTAAAAAACAAACCCCTCATTTTTAAAATAATAATAATAAAAAACAAAACAAAACAAAATTCCTTTTATAAAAATAAATAAATAAATGATAATAATAAAAATAAAATAAAAAAAATATTAAAAAAAGAAAAAAAAGAAAAAAAGAAAAAACCCCCTTTTTAAACAAATAGAACTAAAATAAATAATAAATAAAAAGAATGGACCAAATACGGTATCTACACTACTTATTAAGGAGTTATTTGGGACGGTGAGTGAGTTATAATAACATGGGTTGTAATAGTCTATAGAGTTCTATAATTTGTAGTTAGGATACAGAGATATTTAGTCTACATTATAATAGTATGTATATGGAGTTATTTAATCTGGATTATAATAATCTGTATTTCGAGTTATTTAGTCTGAATTATAATAGTCTGTATTTGGAGTGTATTTCATAAATTATTATAATACGGGTTAGTATAACATGCACCCCAAACAAGTTCTAAGATATTTTAGAAGTTTAAATCTTTAGTTCAGGTTATTAAGACCCCGTTTGATAACTATTAGATTTTTTTGTTTTTGATTTTTGAAATTTAAATCTGTAGTCCAGGTAATTAAGGCTCCATTTGGGTTTTTGTTTTTTGATTTTTGAAGTTTAAATCTTTAGTCTAAGTAATTGAGGCCCCATTTGATAACTATTGGGTTATTTGTGTCTGATTTTTAAAAATTATGCTTATTTTTTAACAAGTTTTTTTCATCTTCTCTACCATGATTTTCATCTTATTTGAGATACCTAAGTTTCTAGTCAAATTTCGAAAACAAAAACAAGTTTCTGAAAACTATTTTTTTAGTTTTCAAAATCTAGGTTAGTTTTTGAAAACATATGTACAAAATAAATAAGAAAACATAAAAAAAAAAGTATTGGAATAAGTACTATTTTTAGGCTTAATTTTCAAAAGTAAAAAAAAAAAAACTAAAGGGTTATTTATGTGAAAAGGAGGAAAAATTAGTTGGTGGTTGTTTTAAGGTGCTAACTGCTAACTAGAGATGTCCACGAGGCGGGGCGGGGTGGGGTGGGGTCGGGGAATGGCTCCCCGTTCCCGCCCCCCATTTCATTCCTCGTCCTCGCGAAATTCTCCATTTAATTACGCGGGGAACAGGGCGGGGATCGGGTTCCCCGCGGGGAATAATTCCCCGTTTATAATTTTATTTTTTTTAAATTGTATTAACTAATTTCTTTTTTTTTTAAAATGTGTATTTAAATAGTTAATTATTCTTTAGAAATTTCTAGTTAATAGACATTTTTTCAATTTTCATAGAAAAATAAAATTATATTTAATAAATTTTTAGACTTATGATGTATTAGATGTATAAAAATATATATATTTAAAAATAAATAAATTAATCGGGGTGGAGACGGGGTCGGGATCGGGGTCGGGGACGGTGAATGTATTCCCCGTCCCTGTCCCTGTTTAATCAACGGGGAAAATTTTGTCCCCGCTCTCTCCCCCATTGAAAATGGACATCTCTACTGCTAACACATATCATGACGATTAGAATTAGATTTTAGTGATGACTTATATTATTAGGACAAGTGTACAACCTCTAAATAATTAGCTTGGCAGGTTGAATTTTTGTTATTCCCACAATTTAGCCTCATTAATTTTTTGTTTTAATAAAAAAAAACCTTTTATTTTCTCGTTTGGCCAATGAATAAATATTAATTAAAAACATAGATTAATCCATACATTGAGCCTGACCACCTGCCCAAAACCCTAATTCCCTTTTCACATGTTCAAATAAAACGCATCGTATCATTCTTATATGCCCACCTTAATTAAACCCCTTCTTCCACTCCCTTTAATCCAAAGAGCATATTCAAAAATTCAAAATCAAATTTAAAGGGTCCCAATTTGAATTCTTTGGCTAAAAAGACAAGAGCTTATTCCATGATTACAAAAAATGGAATTTTTTATAGTTATAATGCATCTAGAAATTGAAAAATACCCCCAAGTAGTCAATAAATATTTTTATTTATTTTACATTGATTCAATTAACTTAATTCTGTAAAGTTCAATATCTAGATTCATGTACCTGATTATTACAAGATTAACAAAAAAAACAAAAAAAATCTAGGTGGGGATTTTGAAGAGTCATATCATAGTATATATTCCACATCACTTTCTTTTTACTAATAATTTAGAGCTTGCTTGATAATATTTTTGTTTGTTGTTTTGGTTTCTTTTTTATTTTTTTTTATTATTCCTTAAAAATTAAAAATAGAAACATATTTGATACCTATTTCAGTAACAGACATGTGATTTGAGAGATCATAAGTTCGAATCTCTCACTCCCCAATGTTGATATACTAAAAAAACAGACATGTGTTTGATAACTATTTCTTACCCCCAAATGTTGTTGTAATAAAAAAAATGATTTGCAATGTCATTTTCTATCCCAATCAATTCACCTTATATAATTTTTGGCTTACACGACTTAGTTCAATTAGACTAATTTGTAAAATCTAAGATTAGAGAATCGAGCATACCCACATTTCTTTAATTTTAATAATAAACTTTCTAGAAAAAAATTAGAATGAAAGAGGGAGAAAGAAGAGAGAGGGGAGAGATGGATGTAAGGAGTAGGGGTACATGTATGAAACCTGAAAAAAAAAAGGAAAAGACAAACTCTTTTTTGTAGTTTCTCAAAATCTATCCCTTTTTTAAAAAGGTTTCTAAAAAATTTGGAAACAATGGCAGGAACATGTTTATCAAACAAGTCTGTTTCTGAAAAATGAGAACCATGAACAAAAAACCAGAAACATGAACGTTATCAAACAAATTCTTAATTTTAAGATTAATAAGTATGATTAATTATTATGGTTTATTTAACTTGTTAATTCGTGTAATTGAGGCTAAGGAAATGGGCAGCTAGAATATTTGACTTTTGGGTTTAATTTAAGATTTTGGAAGTGTTTAGATTTGTTTTTAATGAATATAAAATCAAAATCATATGATTTCAATTAACTGGAATTAGACGTAACCCAATCGTATTTTCTTTCAAAAGAAATTAAATTATATTATCCTTTTGGGTGGCCAACCTTATATCAAATCTTGGGTCAAGCTCATTTTGAAAGTGAAAGTCTTTTTTCAAGCCCACCAAATCCTTTTTTTTTTCCTTTTTCTTTCTAGTCTTCGTTTAATCCTTGGTCTAAATCTAGCTAGGCCTATGTGGAATTCTAAGTAGAATTAGAACAAAAATATTTGTATGATTTGAGAACGAATTAGAGTAACATCAAATTAGAACGAGAATTGACTATAAAATTATTCAAAGTATTAAAAAAACTTCTTTCTTTCTATTTGTCAATTCACTAAGATCAACTCCATATATAGTAGAGTGTACGTGTTGGAATATTCAATCGCGAAAACTATTTAAAATATTAAGGAGTATGTTTAGATCGTAAGAAGACATCAGGATTCATAGATGTTGATTCTAGATTGTGAATTTGGATTCAATCTCGGAAAGGCTTTCAAAGAGTTTGAATTTTAAAAATTTAGAGAAAAATGATTCGATAATTTTACCGATGAACAAGAAGGATTTAAAGAGTGTGTAAAGTATTTAGGTTGTAAGTTCGGTTTGGAATGATAAGAATAAAAAAAGATGCAAAAAAAAAGCAAGAGAAAGGTGGCATGAAAGCATAGTGCAAATAAATTGAATCTGCCCATTTACTTTGTATCAATATATACATCATCACTTGCCTAACAATAAAAAGTCAGACAAAAAAAAAACCCAATAATTTTTATCCTTAATTTCCCCAATTTGATAAACTTCCCTTGTCCCTACATTTCTTGTTTCAAACAAAATTTGCTCCTCAACCTCAATCAACCTACTTTTTTTTCTCAAAATACCAAAAAAAATGTTTAAATATATAATTTTGATCTAGGACTAAAATTTAAATTTCAAAGGTTTAAAAGAAAAAAAAAATTAAAACTTGAAAACTTATGAACATCAAAGTGACCAAACAGTAAAAGAAAAAAAAACCCAATATTATCCAATAAATTTCAGAAGTTAAAAGTTAATAACCAAAAGCTGACTAGTCAAGACTAGTGAGAATTTTATTTCATATATCTATTTGGTGGTTGAATTTATGTATCTGAAAGAATATTTGAATGGCTATAAAAGTACAATTATTAAATGCAATCCTCTAATATTCAAATCATAAAAATATTGTTAGATCACGTGTGATTCAAGAAATTTGCTGTGATTTTCATTATATATCTATATATATATATTCCCTTTTCTTTTTTTGCTTCTCCACCCACCACAAAGTTACAAACAAAAACTACACCATATTGATTATTCATATCCAGAAATTGCCTCACAATTTCCTTTTCGCTTTTGATTAATTAATAATAGAATAAAAGCAAAGTTGAGTTGTACTCAATTTATTTAATTCTATATTATCCCCCCAAAAAAAATCTTATATTAATTTGCTGTGATTTAGTTTTCTTATATTATTGTGTATGGTTGCAGATAAAGGGTCCCTTTTGTTTTTGTTTTATTTCATTTCTTAGAGTGAATATATAATATAAACTCCTTTTAGATTTTTTTTTTTCCATTTATGATGGTGTTTCAAGTGAAGTTATTGAATGTGAGATGTATAATTAAAAAAATATTTTATAAACTCTCCTAATTGCTTAAATTCTATTTTATTATTATTAATTTTTTTTAGTTCAACAATATATGAGAGTAAGAATTTAAATCACAAACTTTTTAATCTAAGATGAAGTTAAACTATACTCAAGTTGACAATTCTATATTTCAATGTTGTGTTTTTCAAGTTTTTCTTTTTCATTTTACTAACTCTTTTAAATATAATATTTGAATTTTAAAATATAACTGTTTTGGTTTCAAATAAAATTCCTAATTTAATCCTTTAATTAAAAAAAAAGTTTTGAAACGGTGTATTTCACTATATTTTCATATCTATATTACACGTGCTCAATACTGATAAATTATTTAGCCTCTAAACTTAGTTATATTTGTATGTTTTTTTCATCTCTTTAAGTAAAAAGTTGATGAAGTAGAGTCAATTGCATATAATTAAGGAAGAGTAAAAGATTGTTGAAGTATGAGAGAAGATAAGTAAACATGAAAGCAAAATCTCATATTTTTCAGTTTTGAATGTAGAATGCAAATGGAACGCAATTGTAATGCAATTGCATAGCAGTTGCATACTTGCACCAGACTCGAAACTTAATATATAACAGCGTCAATCACGGGTCAAAGAGTTAGAAGTGCCACGTGGAGCTGAAGTTGAAGTGTAATATGAAAACACAAATTTTGGGCAGAGTGCAAATGCCATGCAATTGCACAGCATGCAACTGCTTTGCAATTGCAATTCTGGAAAAATATGGAAAAACCCAGAATGCGTAGGAAATTCAGCAATTCCATGATTTTGGGGGATTTTATTCTGATTTTCTCCACAAATTCAACCAGATAAGTTGACCCACCAAGATGGAAACCCTAGCATGTAAACCTTATATATTTTGGAGGAGGGAGCCGTCAAAAGTAAAGCTCGTCTTCTTAGGAGAATTCAATTTTTCAGTTTTGGGGTTTTTTCAACTTCTGTAATTTTTTTTCTTTTTAGTTGTTGTTGTATTTTCTTCTACTTTTCATCTCGATTCTCTTCTTTAATCCCATCACAACGAAGATTGGTGGTAGTGTTGAATAAAGAGCTCGATTCTAAAAGCTTTTGTTGAATTTAGTTTATGGGTTTTTTTTTTCATTTAGAAGACAACAAGGTTTGGATTTCTTTTTCAAGGTTTGGATTTCTTTTTCTTTTTTTTTTTCTCTGTTCTTGTTCAGTTCTAAATCCTCTAATCCTCTTTCAATCCAACTTCGATGAAGATTGTAAGTTGTAAAGAATAACCTTGTTCGATTGACATGAGGCCGAGAGGTTTTTCCATGTAGTTTCGTATAGTTCATTTTCAGCAAGGAGTTATTTAGGTATTTTTTTTATTAGAAATCTATCATTAGATTTTGTTTTGTCATTTAATTTTGACAATGAAATATCGCTGAGTCATCTGTAGATTTTGTTCATTTCTCTTACTTTCTTTCCACATTTATATCATAATTTCATTTTTCTTCTTCAATACGGTATAAAGTTTGAGAAATTGAGAAATATATGTTTTGGAGACAAGTTGAAGTTTATTATTATTATTATTTTGTTTTGTGTCGATGGTTTCCCTTGAATTAATTTCTTTTTATTTTATTCATTTTCTCATGAGGAGCTAATTTTCCTTAGGGATTCAAGATGTGGATTCCCTAGAGGAAAAATGTAAAGCTCCAGAGCAAAAGCAATTCAACTAACTTTAAGCGGAGTTTGCTTTTGGTGAATTTAATGTGGGTAACTTTAGCCGACCATCTAAAGTTGCTTGTCGAGCTTAAGCTTAATACCGAAAGGGTTGAGTGAAGTGGATGTCACAAAAGCAATAGAGGAAAAGGCTTAAACATAAGTCCTGAAATTCCGACCCTAGACATAGGGCGAGACTCCAAAACCCTAGAGTTGTATGCCAATTCACCTGAATTAGATTAGTCATAGGCATATAGGTTTAATCACTCAGTCTACTAAAGATACTTAAAAAAAGGTCGAATAAGAGTAGAACTCGTTTACTCAGTTTGAAGTTAGTTAGAATTACAATTGTACCGCAATTGCATTAGAGTTATTGTCTTTCCAAAAAGGGTATGAGCATTCTTGAATCCCTTACTTTTCCATTGTTTTCATTCATTTTTACTTTAGTTAAAATCACCCAAAAATCATCTTTTTACACCCACGGTTACCTTTCAATTGCAATTTGTTAACAATTTGTGGCATCTCAATAAGTTTTATAAAAATCGTTCCCTTGGATACGATACTCTGTAATACTTCTAATTTTATATTACTTTGATCACGTGTGATTGCGTGTATTGTTTATCAAATACCACATTATATATCTATTTAAATCATTAACTGCATTATAATAGCATGAACTTAAATGATCTTCTTTTATATATATATAGTCTAAAATCTAGGATATTTAAAATGTTAGTGGATTAAAATAGAACAAACTTGAAAATTTATAACTATATAAACATATATATAAAAAAACTAAAATAAACATTTTAGTATTTCAAACCAAAATATTTTAATCATAAAAGGATGAAAATGAAATTTAACTTTACCAAACTTAATTTTGGTTGTCATTTTCTCACACAAAGGGATGATGTGGCACCAAAGAGGAGAGAGAAACACATAGTTTTGTGATTTTGTCTCCTCCCAAGGGAAAAAGAAGCAAGGAATGCTGGCATGTTAAAAAAAAAAAATCATTTATTTCAATTCATTGCCATGTTTGATATCCATAGCTTTTTCTTTTCTTTTCTTTTTTTTTTTTTTTTTTTTTTTGCTTATTTAAACATATACATAAATATATAAAGCAACCCAAAAGGTCAAAACCATGGAATTAAGAATAGACTGATCTCTAACAATTTAGATGGGTAGTGGGTATTATAAATTAAGATTCTAATTAGACTTCACTTTCAAATCTCTTATCATGATATAAATTAATAATCATCTTAAAACGTTTAGCCTAAATATTGATTAGATGGCTTTGAATTTTATGAATTATTGATAATACTAAAGTACCATTTGGTATATATTTTATTTTAATTTTTTGTTTTCAATTTTAAGTCTATAAACGTTTGGTATAATATAATCAACACATATAATTAATTAAAAAGAAGTAAAAATAGAAACTATCATTTACATTTATTAGTCAAAGATATTTTTATAGCAAATAGTAAAAAAATAGGTTAAAATACTATTTTGGTTCTTGTACTTTGAGCATTATTCTATTTGAGTTCTCATACTTTTAAATGTCTAATTTTAATACATGTAGATTCAATAAAGTTCAAAATTGGTCCCTATTATTAGTTTATTATTAATTTTTCCTTAAAAAGTGTTGTCAAATTTTGGACAAGAGAATACACCTGACCTTCACGTGACAATGACAGTGAATTTGTATTCTTGACGGAAGAATGTAGCCTGCAAGACAAGAGAGAGAATTGAGAAGAAGATTAGTGTTTTGGTGGCTGGAATGAACTTACCATTCTCTCTCCTGTAAGTACCTCCTCCCCAAGGTTTTCGTGAGTTTCCATCATCGAATAGGAAAAGAAAGTACCGAATTGGGTTGAAAATGAGCCTATAGGTTGTGAAGGACCAAGGTAAGACCCAAAAGTGGGCCTTGCCATCTAGTCGACCTCTACCTCGACCAAGGCCAACCACGAGCTTGGGCTCTGGCCCAAACTCTCACTTCTTCATCTCTTCTCGTCCTAGGTTGGTCCCATGTCGGTTTTGATCTGTTTCGACTTCGATTGGGCTTCTTTTCTCGTTTGACCTTTCATTGCAGTCTTTTAACCAACCTGTTTTCATTGATCCAATTTCACCCATAACAAAAAAATTAGCCTCTATTAACTTTTCCTCTACAAATTTTGAAAGTATACACATTATATATGTCTTTTCTTGTATTGAAATTAGTATATTTATTTAAATTTATCATAGGGATCAATTTTAAATTTTATTGACAATACGAAGACTAAAATTAAACATTTGAAATTAGGATCAAAATAGGGCAAATCTCAAAGTAGAGGGACCAAAATGGTATTTTAACCTAAAAAATAGTATGAAAAATGATATAATTAATCAAATAAATTAAAGAAAAATATGAGCGAGTGGTAAAAGTGGAGAAAATACTAAACCCTCTCTTGTTGGTGAAATTTCATTATCTAAGATATGAAATGATTTGTGAAAGAGACATAGAAATAGAAATCTTCCTATTAATTGTGGGGCTTTTCTAAGAAGTTTCATATTACAATTGAGAGAGAAAAAAAAACCATTTGAAAGATGCCCTCCACTATTTATAGATTTGAATGGTCATTTTCTCTACCTCTCCCTTTCTTTTTGGAGGACTTTGCAATATATATATATATATATATATATATATATATAAAAGATAAAATTTTCACTTTTGGAGCTTTTGAAATGGAAGAGAGAGACAAGGGAGACTTCTTCAAGGGGGCATGTATTTGGATCATCAACTCACCATCAAAATTTACACATTTGAAGATTTTTCAAATGTTTTTTTAAAGGGTAATGATTTATTTTGATAAAAACCTACAATAATTAAAAGAGTTCTAGTCTTCTAGAAGAGGGGTTTTTTTTTTTCTTTTTTGGGATGAATAATTTGAAGGGGTTTCAATAATATCAATTAGGGTTGGGTTTGTAGATAGTAATAATGAATATATGGGCAGCAAATTTGGATTATTTATGGACTCATTTCACATGAAACTAGATGTTACACTTTGCACCTTTTTGCCAAAAAAAAAAAAAAAAAAAAGGTAGGATAAGAGACGTGAGGAATATGCATTTGGTTAATGATCTCTCTCTAGATTTTTTTTTTTTCCTTTCAAATTCTCATTTTTGACAATGAAAGCAAAAAGTAGTAACAATACATTAAAGCATGCTATGCTTTATTTGTTAGTTCCTCATAGTGGTATAATTATTATTTTTTGTTTTTTTACTATCTAAGTTTATATAATTTTGCCTTTTGGTTTCACACCAACTTTCAAGTTCGTGTGTAGTAGTTTTCTAACTTTGTGTCTAATAGGTTCTTTTGTCTAATAGGTTTTCAATTATGTGTCAAATAAGTCTATAGACTTTTAATCTTTATGTCTAATAAATCTTTGACATATTATTAACATTTTTTAAAACTAACAAACCTATTAGACATAAAATTATTCATTAGACTTTCAATTTTATGTTCAATAGATTCAACAACTTATTAAATAACATAAAATGAAAAGTTTAGACTCCATTTGATAACAATTTGATTTTGATTTTTGAAAATTAATTAGCCTACAACGACTACCACCTGCGAGTTTCTTTGTTTTATGATCTACTTTGAAAACATATTTTAAAAAATCAAGCCAAGTTAAGTATGCAGTATTTGATAAGCTATAGTTTATTGGTTTTTGAAAATTAAGCCTATAAATAGTACTTCCACATCAAGGGTTACATGTTTTGTTATTTACATTTTAAAAAAAATCAAGTCAAATTTTGAAAACTAGGAAAAGTAGTTTTCAAAAATATGTGTTTTATTTTTACAATTTGGCTAAAAATTCAAATATTTTCTTAAGATAATGAGAAAACAAACATAATTTAAAAAAAAAAATGTTTATCAAACCGGACCCAAAATGTTTATTTAAGAAAGATAAATTCATGGTAGAGAATTGACAAGAAAATTGTAGAGAATTGATGAGAAAAGTACACTTTCTAAAAACCAAATAATTATCAAACAAGATAGTTTTTAAAATTTTGTTTTTATTTTTGAAATTTGGATAAGAACCAAACATTTTTGTAAGAAAGATAAAACCATGGAAGAAAATAGGATAAAACAAACACAATTTTTAAAAATTAATTGATTATCAAATAAGCTTTAGAGGCCTTAATAACTTATTAGATGTTTTTAAAGTTTATGAACTTATTAGATATAAAGTTGAAAAATTCAAAAATCTATACTATAAGTTCTCAAAATTATATTCTAAAAAAAAGTTTATGTAACATCCTAAACACTCTTTTATACTTATTTCATTTTTGTCCATCTAAAATAATTCTCGATTTTCAATTTTTCTAGTCTAGATTACGTATGGGATTGATTTTGAAAGCGTTATAAGTGATTAAAGAAAAATCTTAATCCCTTCTTCTATTTGGCTAAAGAATTTAGCTTTTAAAAATAGATTTTTCATAAAATCTTATTCATCTTTTCAAAAAAAAAATTCAATTTTCAATTTTATCTTTTGATTTTATATATCTAATATTTTTCTCGAACAATCAATTTTTTAAAAAAATTGGTTAGATTAATGTAACGATTTTTTAAAAATAATTAATACAAGGATATTTTTTTAAAAAAAATGCAATTCTTTCATCTTAACATTTAACAAATTATTTAGAGCAAGCCAAAAAAAAAGAAACATATAATATTGTAAAAAATTATCTAAAAAATATGAATTATCAAATAAAAAATTATTGCAAAGTTTGATAGTATGTTGTTTTTAGTTATTAAAGCTAAATCACGATATGTTTTTTTTTTTTTTTGTCCCTTTATATATATATTGATTTAATCGAGTTTTTTTATATATATTTTTAGTTTTGTGTTTTTATATATTGGGTTGAAGAAGAAATTAAAAAAAAAAAGACTTTTTTTCTCCATGCTCGATAAAATAAATTAAATTATTGATGGATTTTGTTTAAATTTGATTGGGTTGAATATTTTTTTTTCATTTTTACTATGACATTTATCAGTCTTGTTATTTTCGTTTTTAACCCATAGTGATAACATTTGTAAATTTTAATTTAGTTTAATAATTTTTTATTATTATTAGTACGTTTTTATGATAATATATATTTGATATTAAAATATTTTGTTATTAATTAAAATAATTTCTTACCAAATCTATAAAGGTATAATAGTAAAATGTTATACTTTATTTTAAATTTTAATTGGATTAATTTTAAGGGCTTTTTAATAAAAAATAGTTGTCTCCTTCTTCCACGCATTCTTCTATGTCATCCCTTGAAATGATGATGTCCAAAATATAAAATATAAATCAAACAAATCTTTAGAAAAAAAAATATATAGAAAATCTTTAAAAGAAAACTAAATCACACCAATCTTTTAAAAAAAAAAATCCAACAAATCTTTTAAAAAAAATAAATGAGTCCAACAAGTCTTAAAAAAACATCCAACATCATAAACTAATACTTTTAATCTAGCCAACAAGAGCATAACTCAACTGATATCAAATATGACTCATGACCAAGAAGTCATGGGTTCGTGATTTTCCTTTTTAAAAATTAATGTAGTTAGATAATTTTAAAATTTTGTATCATTAATGATTATATAATGCTTTGTACGAATTATGTACTTTTTTCATAAAATATTTGATATTTAGTGTTTATATTTCTTTCAAATATTTAGTTTTTTTAATGTGATATAAATAATTCAATTTAAATTCTAAAAAATATTGAAATGCATAACATACACAAAAAAAAAAAAAAAAGTATACACTATTAGAATAATACTTATAAAAAATTATCTTCATCAATTCAAATAAGTTTCAACATTTTTTATTAGACCTCACTAATTTGAGATTTATATATAATGAAATGTTGAATAGTAAAGTTAAGAAAATGAATAGTTTAATAGAAAAGAAGAAAAGAAAATAAACAATCACACGTTTAAAACACAATCTTTTAAGTAGGGGAAGGTAGATAGATAATTTGTTTTATTGCTCTATTACTATGTTTATTTTATTACTATTGTTCCATTGCTCAAAAGACATACATAATGTGTATATATATATATGTGGTGTGGTGTGGAATATGGAGAGATTTTAAATCATTTGCATTAAATTACTATAATAGACTATTCAGACTAAATAAACATTTTTTATAAAATTAATTATTTAGTTAGAAATATTTAAGATGGTCATCATTTTCCTTTACCCATTAAACAAATCAAGATTAATATTATTTTAAATAAAGTTTTTTCATTACCAAACTTTTAAACATTATGATAATATGATGAGTGGTAAATATACTGTGTAAAAAAAAAGAAAAAAAAGAAAAATTAAATATCTTTTCTTTTAGTTATTTATTTAGTGCTTAATTAATCAAATTTACATGTATATAGGTGTGAAAATTTAAATCATTATTTATTAAAAAATATTATCAATTAAGTTAAATAAGATGTGAAATCATATTAAGATATCTACAATCACATAGAAGTTATAGAGGTTATGTTGAGAGTTTATTTTTCTTATATGAGAAAAGAGAGAAAGTGACTAGCTATTCAATTTTCATTTTTACTTAGTGAAGGTTGTTTAGCTAGCGATACTAATACACACCTGAAAAACAAATAATGAATTTAGTTAGAATTCAATTAAAAAATAATTAATTATAATTATTACTCAATTATATATATATATATATATATATATGAAGAAAAAAATAATTCTCCATCTATTAATTAAAGAAACAAATATCAAATGATGAAGGATTAATTATTAATTAATATGTTGTTTAAAAAATTACATTTTCTTAAATGTTGGACTATAATTTATATAATGGTTTTGTATGTTTGTATGTGTGTGGTGTATTAATATCATAATGTTTTATCATTTTTTAAGCATAGAATTATACAAAACCGGATTTTAGTTATATCATAAGGTTTTAAAAGACTCATGAATCTATCAAAGTTTGGTAGTCCTCAAATAAGGGGTTGTGAAACTATTGTGTTTTTTTAGATGTGGATGTCTCGAAAAGGCGGCTACTCACAAATTATTTATAAAATCAGTGCAAAAAGATAACCCTGTGTTATTTTTTAAAAAAAAATTAAGTGAGAGACTGACATTCATACGTAAGATCTTTTCTCTTGAAGAGACAACCTTCAGTCACCTGTTGAAAGTCTTTTCTTGAAGAGACAACCTTCAGTCACCTGTTGAAAGTCGTCACTTAAAGAGAAGATTAAAACTACAATATTCTTATGGCAAGCTTGAAAGCACTCTATTTCTATAATAAGTTTCAAAAATTATATTATTAATTTTTTTAAAAAAATGTCTATAACTATACCTACAATCCTATTTTAGCTTTCACCATTAATTTTACATCAACTAAAATGAATGATTTAACCAAAAAATAAATATAAAATTCATTTGAAAATTCAACTCCAAGCCCATTACACGTGATTCCAAATTCGAACCCACATAGAAATCTACTCATACTTTTATTTTTAAAGATTATTTTTAAAAAGATAAATAAATCAATTTTAAGCATTAAAATTGTCAAATTATATCAATTTTAATCCTAAACTTTTGGTTTATCAAATTGCACCTCAAACTTAGATAGAGTTGCAATTTTAACCTTCAACTTTAAAAACATTGCAATTTTAACTTTTTTGATAAGTTCTTGCTTCAAATATCGTTAGAGAATGAATTATAAAACATATGTATATGAAATTAATAAAATTAATTCTAAAACATATATATAATATGAAATTGATAAAAATTTAGAGAAAAACGACATTATAGCTATTATTTTGTTTAATGGTTAATTTGTGCATGTGTCAAACTTACTTTTATGTCATGCTTTATTTTATTGAAATTATGAGATTATGAAGAACTTCACACTAGTTTTTGTTAAAATTGGACAAAATTAGCAAAATTTAAATCAAGGATAAAAATTACAACACTGTTTATGGTCTGATTTGATAAAATTGAAAGTTTGGAGTCCAAATTGATATAACCACCCAACTTTCTGGTCAAATTTGATTTTTTTTTTCCATTTAGAAAACCCCAATCAATATGAAAATGGAAATAAAAATGAGAGAATTAGACAGAAACCTAACAAATAATATATATATATATATATATATATATATATATATATAAAGCATTTCTCACCCCTAAACTTGACATGTTGTATCAATTTTACCCTTAAACTTTCAATTTTACCAATTTAAACCTCAAACTTGGCAGATTGTATCAATTTCAACCTTGAACTTCCAATTTAATCAATTTAATCAATTTAAATCTCAAAATTGACATATTGTATATCAATTTTAACCATAAACTTTCAATTTCATCAATTTAAATCTCAAACTTAACTAAGTGTATCAATTTACACTCTCGGTAAAAACTTATTTGCACCAGATTTCTTTTCAATGGAGTACTCTCTCATTCTTGAATCGATCGCCAATATTGATTATTTTTTAATTTCTTGTCGGCCTCAATCTTGATTTGTCCTCCATCATTCGCAATAGAAGTAGAGATTTCAAAATCACCCTCGTCATAATCTTTGCTCCCTTCCTCTCTAGCACTGATGTCACTTTAATCGTTCATAAGACTATCGATGAGATCGACAAGGTCACTATGACCAATTCATTGTGTTCGTGGGTGTTACTCTATTACCATCGCCTTTTCTGTTCTCTCCCGCATTTTATTCGAGCTCAAACTCCTCACCACCGAAGTCAACGAAACCACCATAGTCATTGTCGCCTTCAATGACGCCACCACATGGATCTTCTTCACACTCGTCGTCATTGGTATCGATACCAAAGGCGAAAGAAACACAAGAGTCCATTTAGTGGCGACCCAATCCGAAATGATTTAATAATTTTATAGCTAATTTTTTAAAACAAATAACGAACAAGTACATATCATAAAAGCAACACATGATTATGGGCATGTGTGAGAAACTTTTCTAACGGTGATGAAAACGAAAACTTAACCGAATGTGTAAATTGATACACTTATTCAAGTTTGAGATTTAAATTGACGAAATTGAAAGTTTATGGTTAAAATTGATACAATTTGCCAAGTTTGAGGTTTAAATTGATTCAAATGAAAGTTCATGGTTAAAATTGATATAATCGGCCAAATTTGAGAATTAAATTGATGAAATTAAAAATTCTAGGTCAAAATTGAAATAACCTATAAAGTTTAGGAGTCGAAAATACTTTTTTCCTCCAAAAATAATAAAAATAATAATAATGTAATAGTTTCTAGAAAGTTTGGAATGTATGTTTCAGTTGAGGATCACATGTTCCCTCTCAACTGTCACTCAAAAAACTTTCCCATCCATCCAACTTGTCTACATGAACTGAACACTAAATGCCACGTCATCCCCAATCCTTTACACGTGTGCGAGCATATAAGAGAGGGAAAAGAAAAAGAGTCATCGGCTGACGTCATCGTGTTCCTTTCTTCCAGTTTGACTTGGCCACCAATTCTTAATTTCTTTTCAAAACTCCCAATTGACCCACGTTTTGTAATTAAACCTTCTAGGCTTTTTTTGCCTTGGTGTATCTCCCAAGGAAAACCATTTTTCCTTTAAATTACTATTATAACCTTGTTTATTGTATTAAAAGCAAAAATAAATTTGTCTTTAAAAATATTTATATTCAATGGTTACTACTTCTTCATTTTTTTTCCTTTCCTTGAAATTATGTTTGAAATTCAACCCAGAAAAGTAAATTCGTTGTTGTTGCCAAATTTCGGACAGGAGAATATACCTGACCTCCACGTGATAATGACGGTAAATTTGTAATTTTTAGGGGAAGAACGCAGCCTGCAAGATAAGGAAAACCTGGACACCGGTGTGGTGTAGGCCACACCACCTCCGATGCTTAAGTCAGTGAGGGTCCCATAGAGAATTATCGAGAAGTCTTTGTATAATGGTTACTAGAATTCACCTACCCTGCTCTCCCCTCCTGTGAGAGATTAAATAGTTTCTCTAGCGTTTTTCCGTGGTCTCTTGGATAAAGGAGAGATTGTGTGGACGTTGAATATGGGCTTCCGGGCCTTTTCGAGTCGCTACGAGGCTTGGAGGTCAATCTCGTAGCTGGTCGGCCTCGGCCTGGGGCGAGGCTGACCACTGGTTTGGGCCAAAACCTAAACCCAAGTTTATGCTTTGTGTCATAGGGCTTAGATAGAGCTCAAACGGAGGAGTTTTACCCTGGTCGGCCTCGGCCTATGTCGAGGCCGACCACGCGCTTGGGCCAAAGCCTAGGCGCGTCTTCTCATTCCGTCTCTTCTCGGTTCTGGGGTTCTCTATGGGTTTTCTTGGCCAATTGAGAAAAGGAAAGGTCGGGAGAGGGCTCAAAACAAACCTATGGGGCGTGTGAGATTGAAGCGAGGCACGTGGATATGACCTTGATCTCAGTCGGGTCTCGGCCTCGTCCGAGGCCGACCACGGCTGCAGGCTTAAGCCTAAGCCTGACTCCTTTCTTGGGGTGTTGGGCAGGGTAGAGCCCAAATGGGAGGATCTACCTGCAGTCGGCCTCGACCTATGCCGAGGCCGACCACGCGCTTGGGCCGAAGCTCGAGCTCGTCTCGTCTCGCCTTGTTTCGGCCCCCGTTCGATTTCGACCCGTTTTGACCTTGTATTGAGCTTCTTATTCTGTCTGAGTATTTGCCTTGGTCATTTGACCTGCCCATTCTCGTTGGTCCAATTTAACCCATAACATTCGCCAAAGAGTCAAATCACATAAGTTAAAACGTACTGAAACCGAAAGAGGAGCGACTTGGATGCAAAAAAGTGAAGAAACGAGTTTGGGTCGAAATCCGAACACGTAGTTAGTGTAGAGAATGACTTGGGCCCAAGGCCCAAAACTCACATGAAGAATGGGAGTGAGGAGTGTTTGTCCCACATTGGAAAGATTGTGGAAGTGAGAATGGTTTTTATACATTGGCTCATATGGAAGTTGGTAAAAAGTAGATGTAGTGGTAACAAAACATCTCCCCACACACGCGCCGCCGCTGCCGTCCGTCCGGTCGGGCAGGCGGGCGGGCGGGTTCAAATGCGCTTGCGCAACAAAAAGAAAATATTTTTTTTATTTCCTTCCACTTTTATTTTGCTTTAATTGTGATTAAAATCAAATCAATTGCCTTAATTAAGAAAAAAATGTTTTTTGTTAAAAACGTTTTTATTCAGATCCAGATCTGAAACACATCTTCTTCCTCTCCTTTTAGTCTCCTTCAGATCTGAATGAGAAAGAACGATTTTCGATATATTTCCCAAGCTTTGTTTTGTTCTTCTAGATCTTGATTCCAACCCTTGATTGGCGAGTGCACGCCACGATAGGGTGTTGTGTTAACCTTGGGGAGCAACCGGCTGTAGCGATTTAGCACCGTGGTCGTGTCGAAATTGCTTTCAAGGCAGTGGATTTCTACAACACAACAACATTCTGATCATCGTCCGAGACAATAATGGTTATTCGCCTAATCTAAGCTACTTGAGAGTGTGGGAATGCTTAGCTAAAGTGGTGTATCCATCATTCAAGAAACCTACGGTTGGATCTAAAACTTTTGACTGTATTTTCATTAGTTATGCTCATAATAGTGTTGCATATAGGTTTATGTGCTTAAATGATAAATCAATTTGTGAATATAGAGATGTTGAATTCTTTGAAAATATTCTTCCTATGATTAAAGTAGTTAGTGAACCTACTAATACTAAGAATGTCAACATCACTGTCAATGACCAGATAACTATGCAATTACCATCTACTTCTAAAAGTTTGCATGAGCCTAGAAGAAGTAAAAGACAAAAAATTGATAAAATTTTGGATCTGATTTTTTAACTATTTTCTTAGTAGAAACTTCAGATAAGATAGACAATCAATTTGCTTGCATGTTCTTAATAGATGAGAAACCTAAATCATAACAAGAGGTCTTATGCTCAATAGACTCCAAGTTTTGGAAAGAAGCAATTAAAAGTGAATTAGATTCCTTGCTTATGAATCAAACATGGGACTTGGTAGATTTGCCTAAAGGTAATAAGCCTATTAAATGCAAATGGATTTTCAAAAAGAAAATTAGACCTGATAGATCAATTGAAAAATTCAAGGCTAGATTAGTGGTTGTAGGATATACACAGAAACAAGGTATAGATTACTTTGATACTTATTCTCCTGTAACTAAAATAGCTACCATCGGGGCAATGATTGCATTTATAGACAATTAAGTGGCTTGTTAATACATCAAATGGATGTAAAAACGGCTTTCTTGAATGGTGACTTAGATGAAGAAATATATATGACACAACCTGAGGGATTTGTAGTTACTGGTCAAGAGAACAAGATATGCAAGCTTAGAAAATCCCTTTATGGTCTTAAACAAGCACCCAAACAATGGTATGAGAAGTTTAATAAAACTTTAGTAAATGAGGGTTTCAAAGTAAATTCTTCTGACACATGTGTTTATTCGAAAATGTTTGGTGTTGATTGTGTGATTATATATCTATATGTTGATGACATGTTAATTTTTGGTACAAACCTAGATGTGATTAAAAATACCAAGTCTTTCTTATCTTCTCAATTCGAGATGAAAGACCTAGACAAAGCAGATGTGATACTTGGTGTTAAAATAAGAAAAACCGAAAATGGATTTTCATTAGGTCAATCACATTATATTGAGAAATTGTTAAGGAAATTTGAATGCTTCGATGATGTTTCAGTAAGGACGCTTTATGATGCTAGTACTAATATTAAGAAAAATAAAGGTGATAGTGTTTCTCAATCTGAATATGCAAAAATTATAGGTAGTGTAATGTTCTTGATGAATTATACTAGGCCTGATATTGCATATGTTGTTAGTAGATTGAGTAGATATACCCATAATCCTAATAACGATCATTGAAATTTCTTCTCTTGTCGGTTGTTAAGATATCTCAAAGGTACAATAGACCTTTGTTTGAATTTCAGTAAGTTTCCTACAGTATTAGAAGGATACTGTGATGCTAACTGGGTAACAGATAATGACGAGGTGAGCTCCACTAGTAGTTATGTATTTCTTCTAGGAGGAGGAGCAATTTCATGGAAATCATCGAAGCAAACGTGCATAGCACGATCCACCATGGAATCAGAATTTATAGCACTGGAGCTAGCAGGACAAGAGGCAGAATGGTTAAGAAGCCTACTTGGAGACGTACCATTGTGGAGGGCGTCTGTACCTGTATCTTTACATTGTGATTCACAAGTTGCTATAGGAATTGCAAAAAATAGTGTGTATAATGGCAAAAGAAGGCATATACGCCTAAGGCATGGAGTTGTGAAAGAAATGTTAAAAAATGGAATTATCTCCTTGGAATTCGTAAGATCTGAGAGAAATTTAGCAGATTCTCTCACCAAACGACTGATAAGAAGAGTAATTCTAGAGTCTTCAACATGTATGGGTTTGAAAATGTTGAATTGATTCCATAGCCCAGTTATTTGGGTGGTCCATATAAGGACTTGATGGAAAAATGTAAAATTTCCATAGCCCAGTTATTTGGGTGGTCCATATAAGGACTTGATGGAAAAATGTAAGGTTTCCATAGCCCGATTATTTGGGTGGTCAAGCGTGGACTTGATGGATAACTATAAAGTCTTCATAGCTCAAATGGAGTGGTTTGTCTTTGGCAGAGACTTGATGAAGCAATTAACGTGATTGTGAAGGTGTGGTTGCCTTCATGAAAGAGTTTTAGGGTCTCTTTCTAGAGCTTTCACGATGACACGAGGTTACATGTGCTTAGCCATAAAAGAGCACATGAAGTGTTAAATCATCGCGAATCAAGACAAAACACAAGGACTAAACGTGTTGTGGGGGTCTCAACTATAATAATTGAGAGTTCAAGAGGTTACTCACTCTATTTTATTAAGTTGTTGCCCTACTTCACTATGCATCAATTCAAATCGAAAGATATTGATGCTTAAGTTTACTCTCCTTTCTTAGCTTGAGAATTTCTTTTCTTTACCTATCAAACGTTTTTCTTCTCTTTTCTTTTGCAAGTCATTCGTGGGGGATTTTGGAGAATGACTTGGGCCCAAGGCCCAAAACTCACATGAAGAATGGGAGTGGGGAGTGTTTGTCCCACATTGGAAAGATTGTGGAAGTAAGAATGGTTTTTATACATTGGCTCACATGGAAGTTGGTAAAAAGTGGATGTAGTGGTAACAAAACATCTCCCCACATGTGCTTATTTCCGCTGCATGCCGTCCGTCCTGGACGAGACGAGTGAGTTCAAATGCTTGCTGTTACACAAAAAGAAAATATTTTTTTTTATTTCCTTCCACTTTTATTTTGCTTTAATTGTGATTAAAATCAAATCAATTGCCTTAATTAAGAAAAAAACGTTTTTATTCAGATCCAGATCTGAAACACACATCTTCTTCCTCCCCTTTTAGTCTCCTTCAGATCTGAATGAGAAAGAACGATTTTCGATATATTTCCCAAGCTTTGTTTTATTCTTCTAGATCTTGATTCCAACCCTTGATTGGCGAGTGCACGCCACGATAGGGTGTTGTGTTAACCTTGGGGAGCAACCGGCTATAGCGATTTAGCACCGTGGTCGTGCTGAAATTGCTTTCAAGGCAGTGGATTTCCACGACACAATAACATTCTGATCATCGTCTGAGACAACAGTTAGTTGAGGTCGACCACATGACAAAGTCCTCCTATGGATTTTTTTTTTTTTGTTTTATTATCTATTTTTTATCTATTTTTTCAAAAATCAAGTCAAGTTTAAAAAATTATTTTTAATTTAGCTAAAAATTCAAATGTTCTCAATTTCCTACTATCACATCATTATTAATTTTTCTTTTTAGGTTGATGTCTTATTCTCTCATTTCAATTTTCATATTGATGGTGATTTTATAAATAGAAAAAAAATCAAATTTGATCATAAGCTTGCGTGGTTGCATCAATTTAGATTCTAAGGTCTCGTTTGATAACATTTCTATTTTTTTTTAATTTAGGAAAGATGAAACTTATTATATAGCTGAATTGAGCATAGCTCAATTGGCATAAACCGTGTGGCCTTAACCAAGAGATCAAATGTTCCAATTCTTTATCCCCACTTGTTGTTGAACAAAAAAAAAAGTTATGGTAAAGAAATAATTAGAAAAGACAATTTCAAAAATCAATGGTTATCATTGGTTTTAAAAATGAAAATCCAATTTCTAATTTAATTTTGAATATGTGATAATTTTCCTTGAACTTTATCATAGTAATAGCTTTACATTTTATATTTATAACCAATATTTTTTTAAAAAATATATAATTGCATTCTTCAGTCAAACAAATTCAACTTGAAAAAACAAGGAAAAAAGATAAATCAATGACAACTATCACAATAATTAATCCAAGGATTTAGATTATTAAAAGTCTTAGATAAAGAAGCTTTAATTTTCTCTAAAAGAAAAGCGGTCTCAAAGAAGGGAAAAAAAAGTAAAAAAAAAAAAAACAATTACTTTGCCCATTGTATTTATTTAAAGCCAATGGAGCCATCTCGTCCAAGAAAACAGAGGCTACTAAAAGAAAAACAGAGTAGTACCCTCCTCCTCTCATGAACCACAATTCTCCATCAATTCTTCTAAAATTTCAATGAATTCTTCATTCTTTCAATCCCAAAACTCCGATTTCTCGCCGGAATCTTCCTTCAGCTCCTTCGAATCTCTCCGATGGGAAGGTTTTCAAATCAACGACAACTCTCTGCCCTTCAACGAGAATGATTCCGGCGAAATGCTCCTTCACAGCTTGATCTCAGAGGCCGCCGTGTACCCATCGGAGAATTCTCTCCGGAAGGCTCCGATCAAGGACGAGGAGGTCGATTCGCTCGGAGAAGAAGAACCCCACAAGCGAAAATCCTACAGAGGAGTCCGCCGGCGGCCGTGGGGGAAATTCGCAGCGGAGATACGGGACTCGACCCGGCATGGGGTTCGGGTTTGGCTCGGGACATTCGACAGCGCCGAGGCGGCCGCTTTGGCCTACGATCAAGCCGCTTTCTCGATGCGGGGCGCCTCGGCTGTTCTCAATTTTCCGGTGGAAAGAGTTCAGGAATCGCTCAAGGAGATGGAGATGATCAACTCCGCCGCAGACGGCGGTGACGGCGACGGCGATGGCGGATCTCCGGTGGTGGCTTTGAAGAGAAAACATTCCATGAGGAAGAAATTCACGAGGAGAAAGAGCAAAGAGAGAGATGAAATTGGGAAAATGGAGAGTAATGTGGTTGTTTTGGAAGATCTTGGCCCGGATTATTTGGAAGAACTTTTGGGGTCGTCGGAGAATCTCCGGCCATGGTGAATTACCTTTCAGCGTGTCGAAATCTCGACATTTTTCGTGTTCGATAAATTATTTGAAGAGCTAGAACATGGCGACAAGTTCTAATCGCACATGATTAGCAAGAAATAGCTACATTGTGGCCGCCACCAATAATTTTTCTTAGCTTATAATTTTGCCCATTAGATCTTCATGTAATATAACTATAGATTATTGCCATTAGTTAATATGGTTTTCAAGATTTTGTATAATTTTTTCCTTGCCTTTTTTAAGCAAGAGAAAAATAACAAAATCATTTTTTTTTCTTCTTCTTTGGTTTTAGCATCGTGTGAATGTATAAATTATATCAAACTACTTTGCTTCGTTTATCTAATATCTTTGCCCTTTTGATTGAATTAGTTTATTTTAATTTTATTTTATATGGTTCATGAACAAAATTATGATTAATATTCATTTAAGAAAATCTGAGAAAATGACGTGATAGCAATAAATAGATTATTGTTCTCATTGATTTTAAAATTATTATCACAGAAGTGAGAAGTTGCTGGCTTTTATTCTTTAATTTAAACGTAAAGTATGTGATAGAATCTTTTTATTGTTCTATTAGTTGAACAAAATATATTTTAAATATAGTGATAGTTATAAATTATTATTAGTTTAGGTTAACATATTTATGAAAAATAGTTATTTTAAAGCAGGATATGAACTATTTTTAAAATAGCACAACACCTGTAATGAAAAATATATATACATAAAAACCACTCTTGTAATATCTATAAAAATTGTTAAAATTAAAAAATTTGATCTTGTTATTCTAGCAAGTGCATATATAAATGTGTTAAAAGATGTAGAGTCAATTTGGAATGATTTTTAAGTGCTTAAAAAAGAGTTTTGAATTTTGAAGTATTTTTAACTTTAAGTACTTTAAAGTCATTTCAAATAAGCTTTTAATTTTAATGGTCTTGTGAGTTTGTAGATTGAATTGCAATAATAAAAAATTGATTAAAATTACAAGTTTAATTTTAAAATTGTGAAAGTTGTGTTTATTTTGTCTTTATACATTTTAAAAAGTTTTTAATAAATTCCTAAACTTTAAGATATTTCCTATTTACTATTTAGGCACTATACTTAAATTTTTTTTTATAAGTTTATGAAATTTCAATTTTTTTTTCTAATAAATCATCATTATAAACTTATCAATTAAACTCTAAGTTGAAACCTCCACACACCCCATATATAGTCTTTAAATAATATAACTAATATGTCATGTAAGGGGTTATACAATGACGTTAATAATAATAACTTATTAAATACAAAATTGAAAATTTAGCCCCCAACTATTTGGTTCTTAGTTGTATATTTTTAAAAATTAAACTTGTTTTTTCATCATTTCTTCACAATAGTTATAATCTTTTTAAGGACATATTTGATTTCTCAGTCAAATTTTAAAAATAAAAACAAAATTTTTAAAATGACTTTTTATAATTTTCAAAGCTATTTATAATAAAAATCCAAGAAATTCTTACATGAAAGTAGTATTTAAAAACTTAATTTTCAGTCACATAATTATTAAGCGAAACTTTAAAGGATTGTTTAGGATTCTTATAATAACATGTGTTATAATAATTTGTGGAGTCTATGAAATTATGTAATATTGTTTAAAATATAGAATTGTTTAGTTTAGGTTATAATAGTCCATGTTTGGACGTGTAGAGTATTTCACAGATTATTATAACCTGGTGTCTCATAAGAGATACATATACCATACATAATTTTGAAAATTTAGGAACACAAGAATTTTTTTAAAGTACAAAAACTAAATAGATATCGTCTCGAAGCTGAAGGGTAAAACTTGTAATCGAGCTTAAAACATTCTAATTTTTAATTAATGTATTTACATTTTGTTTTTTTTGTTTCCCTTGAAAATATTAAAATGTCATGCATTATCATTTATCACTTGGTCACGTGAAACTTGAACATGGAGTGTGAAAGTTGAGTTGGGTCAAACAGTCAAAGTCAAAGAAATGGTCAAATTCCAACTAGTTCATCATTAAACACACATTTACAATTCAAAACAAGCCAAAATTAGGTTTATCCTGTTTGGCACATGAATATGTCATCACTTTATGAAGCTTTTTTGTTCTCATTAATTTATTTCAATTGGAACTAGGTTATAAAAGCTAGGTTTTATTGCTAGTGGGTGGGTGAATAAAAATTAAATAGTTATTTGGCTTTATAGTATTTGGTAATTTAACAACATTATTGCTTATATCTTTACAAAGTTGTAGGTTTAGATTATTCCTTACTATTTATGATGCAATATTCTAAAAAAGTTTTAATAATAATATAAGACAATAATTGAGAATAATTGTGTAAAGGTAGTAGTTCAATGCTAATAATTAAAATGTTTGTCCAAGATCAACAAAATGTCAAGTATTAAAATTCAGATCAAACTCGGTTGAAAATTAAAATAAGGAAGATAATATATATTTTTTGTTTGAGAATATATATCATATCACAATTTCAAGCACACCAAATAATTTGTTAAAGTAAGCATTGATGGACCGGGCTTTATGATTTGAAATCACTATTTTAACCTACATTAACATTAACTTTATATTAATTATGATTCAAAGTTCTGACCTGAGTATAATTCAGTTGAAAATTCGATTTTGTGTTATATTTTAATAAATCTCTCACTTTACATATGTGTGTATATATATTATAGATTTTCTAATGATCCTTGTGGGACGTAGAATCGTAGATAAAAGGTTAGATAGAGATAGGATGTATTAAAATATAGCACAAACTCGGATTTTCTTTTTTTAATTGTGCTTCTATTTGAGTTGAATTCTGATTATGCTATTTTTAAAATATTAAAATTTGCTATGTTCCAAATACATATTTATTTTATGTTTTATGTATGCCAATATCTTTTTTTGGGGGGTTTCCTTTAATATAGTCTTGGTCCCAAAAGAAGTTTGTATTAAAAAAGTTATAAGTTTTGCAATTAAAATGGAAAATAAATATCCATCTTTTATCTCCCTGTCCACTTAGAAGTTAAAATCGATGTTTTTCCATCTAAAAAAAATCTATATGAGAAAATGGCCGACTTTCATTTTCATTGAGTACATTACTTGTTTCTTAATGACCCGTTTGATAACGTTTCTGTTTCCCGTTTCTTGTTTCTATTTCTCATTTTTTAAGAAACAGGCTTGTTTGATAATCCATCTCGTTTCTTGTTCCTAAAATTTGAGAAGCGTTTCTAAAATTTGGACTAAATTTTAGAAACTACATAAATTAGTTTATTTATGTTCCGTTTCTTTTTATTTTTAAATGTTTCCATTTATGCCAAGTTGACTCTTTAGCTTGTTGGTTCAATGTGCACCTGACTCTTTCTTCTGGTCTCAAGTTTGATCCATTGAGTTTGATCTGAGTCGACATCATTTAAGACGAATGACTCAAGTAAAAGATGAGATTACAACTCAAATTTGAACAACATTTGAAGGATAAAATAATTTTATTTATTTACTTTTATTATTAGTTAATTTTGCATCGAGATTTGTTCGTATTTTATAATATAAATTTGTTAAAATTAATTGTATATTTATATATACAAGAAACAAGAAACAAGAAAGGGTTATCAAACAAGTTTATGTTTCTATTTCTTGTTTTAAAAGAAACAAGAAACAGAAATAGTTATCAAACATATTCTTGTTTCTTATTTTTAAAAAATGAGAAACAAGAAACAAGAAACAAGAAACAAGAAACAGGAAACGGGAAACAAGAACGTTATCAAACGGGGCCTAAGTAATTGTACAATTCAATTCTAGTTTTTTTTTTCCACACATGTGAGATAATATAAAAGTTTGGTCAATGGCTCTTGATTTTTAAGTAATGTTTTTTTTTCTCTAAAAAAAAATTGAAATGAATGGACAAGTAGTTAATTCAATAGGTAAAGTGAACATATCTTTACAATAATTGGCATGCACTCTTTGATCAAGAGGTCATAAGTTCAAATCTTCCACCTTCAAATGTTGTTGAACTCCAAAAAAAAAAAAAAATTAACTCAATAGCTGAAGAGACTAAATTATAATGATTTTTCCTACTCAATTTTTTCTATCAATCTATCGAAACAACTTTATCATATGATGAATATGAAGAATAATTATAAAATTCAAAGTGGTCAAAGTCAAGCAAAAAACTGAAAAATTACTTTTTTAAAGCTAAAGTTACAATATCATCTCTAAACTTTGGAGTTTGTTACCATCAAACTTTTGAACCTTTAATGTGATTAATCAGCTCGTTAATTTGTTAAATATTGCAATCACACTTCTAAGTTTTTAATTTGATTAATCAACCCCTCTATTTTTTTTAGTGTTGTAATCAACCCTCTCTACTTCATTAAGTTTTACAATTAGTCCTCGGACTTTTTTTTAGATCCGTCAATAGAGTAATTGCAATACTTAATAAATTACATGTTCAAATTAAAAGTTTAAGGGTGTGATTGCAACATTCTTTAATTAATCAAATTAAAAGTTCATATTTGTGATGGTAATAAACCTTATAGTTCAGGAGCGGTTTGATCAATTTTCTCACAAGTATATTGAATATTTATAGATTTTTCTTTTTATAATTTGAGCATCTGCGTTGATGAGTATGACAGTTCTACCCTCCCCATAGACAAGGAAGCAGAGCGAGCTCAAGCTTTAAAATGGGCTAAAAAAGTACCAAGCCCATTTAATGTATCGCTCCATCAGCCCAATTCCCAAACTGAGCCCAATGAATTTTATATCGATCTCGTTTAATTTTAGAGACAAAATTCAATTTTGAGGATCAATCCAATCTTTATACTAAATTTTATCCTCATCATTTTGTTTTTTTGATAGATCCTCATCAAATTAAACCTTAAATTTTAATAACTTTTATGACTTTTACCTTTTGTTGTGTTTCATTTCATTCACTCACCAATTTCAACTTTTTTAAAAAAAAAAAACAGTTCTCAAAACTCTGCCAATTTCAATGAAAATTAAAATTGTAATGAATTGAAACACAAATTAATCATTAACAAATTAATATACCTACTAATTTCAACAGTTAGGTACGTTGTAAAAAAATTCCTAAAATTAACTAATTTAACTCAACAAAAAAGCAACCAAATGCTCTCTTCCTTTAAAATCTCATCAATTTAATTAAGCCTTTGGGTTGCATTCCACATTGATTTTGAAAACTATAAAAGTGATTATTACGCCAGGGTAATTTTTCAATTTATGACATGATTGTGAGTGGTTTTGGAACGACCAAAATTACTTTTGGTATGTCTAATATCACTTTTCTTTCAAAATTGTGATGTTTGATAGGGGTGATCATCGGTCAATCGGGGTCGGTTTTCGATCCCAACTGACCAAAGTCGATCGGTTCGACCGACCTATTTTTTGTTTTTTAAACTGACCAAAACCGACAATCAATCGATCGGTTTGGTCAGTTTCTATATATAATATTTATTTAATTAATTATTTAATAATTTATAATTATTATTTGATTATTATTTAATTATTACTTAATATATTTTTAGAAAATCTTTATATTTTTTAATTATTATTATTATTATATATATATTTTTTAAATCGGTCAGTTGGTTTGGTTAAGTCCCAAACCGACCGACTAACCGACAAAACTGACCTCGATCGAAAGCTATGAGGGCGGTCGATTTCGGTTGGTTGAATTGATTTTCAATCTTTTTTTTGCTCACCCCTAATGTTTGACAAGAGTGAAGAAATGATTTTAGAAGTATCCAAAATCACTTGAAGTGCTTCCCAACCATGAGAGGTAATTTCCAAGTGATTATGATTTAAAATGATATTATTTCATTTATAAAAAAAAAACCTGCGTGATAGGTATTTCTATTTAAAAATGTGTTTTCTCAAGACTATTACTATTGAGTTTATCTATCATTGTTTATAAAATGACAAAACTTTCTTTATTTAAAATTTTTATAATGTGTATATCTTATTTTATTATTATTTTTTTAGAAAAAAAATTATTATTTTTTCTCTCTAATGATTTTAGTTCTCTTTTAACATTTTTATTTCTCAAATTTTTTTGTTCGTTTCTATAATTTTTATATCTTTTAAACTTTTTTCTTTCTAATTTTTTTCTTTTGAGTACTTTTTTTTTGTCCCTAACTCTTAATTTTTTTCCCTCATCAAAGTTTTTCTTCCTAAATTTTTTTTATCATTATGCCTCATTTTTTTTTCTCTATCTTTGAATTTCACTCTTTTTATTAAAATTTTCTCTCTAATTTTTTTGTCCCCCTCTAAAATTTTTGTCCTTTTTTTTACCTCTCTATTTTTATTTCTCCATCTTTGAATTTCACTCTCTTTATTAAAATTTTTTTTGTCTAAATATTTTTTTGTTCTCCCTTTAAAATTTTTATCTCTCCATGTCTCTAACATTTTTTTTTCGCTTTGACAATTTTCTCCAATTATATATTTTTTCTCTTAACTTTTACTTATCGCAATATTACTTTTGTCTATCACCTTCTATTTTTTTAAACCTCAAATGCAATACTTTTTTTAGTAGCTTGATGATTCTAAAATTACTTTTGATAACAAACATTAATCATGTTTTTAAAAAATAGTTTTAATTAAATTAAAATCATTTTTACAAGTTTTGAATCAAACATTAAAATGATGTATAAATACTTATAAAAAAATAATTATAATCAAATCACTTAGCTTAAACACTTATTTTAATATCGCTTCCAAGTTCCAAACATGCTTTTTGAAAATGACCGTTGAAAGGGTAGAACAAAACATTAAAATAGTTATATGAAAATAAGTTTTAATTAATCAATTATACTAACATCAACATTTTTAAAATCATTCCCAAACATGGCCTTAGCTTTTCTAAAAGTTTGGTGGAGTTCTAATCCTATCTCTATGATGTTGAGACATGATTCACCGTCAATTTTCTTTTTTTATTTAAAATTTAATTTGTTGAACTGTTTTTCATCTTCCAAGCCATTTTTTTTTAGTATAGTAGGAGTTGGGGGTTCGAACCACAAGTCTTTGTAGTCGTTAATATATTCGATATGCAAGTTGAATTATGCTATATTTGGCCTTTAAAGTCGAAACTTATAAAACATTAGTTTACTTATTATAGGTTATTTGAAGATACATGTGTTTATATTGGTTTAGTTATGCTCATGTTGACAACAAATAATTAACGTAAGGTAAGTTTTGTAACAATTATACAAATCAGTCCAAGTTGATGAGACTGAATAGTTTATGTGAAAAAAAAAATGATTTACCTTATAGTCATGGGTGAAATTTTATTTTTATTTTTATTTTTGCCTAAATGATAGAAAATACCTTTCAACCTCCAAAAGTTTTATTAATACATTTGAATTTTTTTAAAAAGTTAAAAAATACTCTTAGTGTTAGTTTGAGATGGAAACCATTAGTACTTTATTTCAAAAATACGCCTGAACTTTCAAAAGTTTCATTAATATTCTTAAACTTTAAAAAAAGTTAAAAAATACTCTTACCGTTGGTATATGGACAAAAATTATTAGTATCTTGTTTTAGAATACCACTAACTTTCAAAAGTTGTATTAATACCTTTAACCTTTTAAAAAATAAATTAAAAAAATGTCCTTACCATGAGTATATGGACGACTACCATTTATCTACACCACATTAACTCATTTTTTTTTCTATTTCCGCTCTCTCTTAATTTGTTTCACTTAATAGCTTTAACACTTCCTTATTTTTCCTCTTTTGTTTCCTTTCTTTTTTAATACCATCTTACTATGTTTTTCAATTTTTGAATCTCTAAAACTTCCCTTGTTTCTTTTATCTTCTTAAATATTGGAACTTTAGATGAACATGAGTTCTCTCATTTTTAAGCATGACCAAACATAAATATAAGAAATTTCAACACCCAATGTTTTTGAAGTTATCTTAAGTTATAAAAGAACCAATTTAAAAAAAAACTCATTTGGCCCCGTTTGATAACCATTTTGTTTTTTCGTTTCTCGTTTTTGAAAGTTAAGCTTATTTTCACCTAATTTCTCTACAATAGAAATCATCTCCCTTAAGCAAGCATTTGAACTCTTAGCCAAATTCTAAAAACAAAGTCAAGTTTTTGAAAGATACTTTTTTTAGTTTTTGAAAATATAGGTATAAAGTAGATAAGAATACATATAAACTCATTGGTAGAAGTAGTATTTTTAGGTTTAAATTTCAAAAACTAAAAACAAAAAACAAAATGGTTATCAAATGGGGCCTAAATTTTTTTATATAGATACTCTAATTTTTCCTCAATTTTTTCAATTCTCAATTATAGGGAATTGTCTTGACTGACCACAATAAGTAGACTAATTTGAACTGCAAAGGATTAATAAAATCCTCATTCGCTACATATTTAGTTATCAATATGTTTCTTTCTTTTCGCTCCCATTAGATGCCCTTACAAAAACACTCTCCCAAATCTTATACCACTCACACCCTTCTTCCCACTCTCAGACCAGAGAATATAAAGAGAGAATTTAACCAGAGCTAGTACACCAAGCTTAAAGTATTTCTAATTGGGATGCTTTGAAACCAAAGCCATAGACTCCTTTTATAGTGTCAGGAGCTCATCACTTTCTTGCACCTTTCAGATGTGGGACAATTTCACTTCTAATATATTGCCAAAAATCCAACACTTAAAATTATGACCTAAATTCTCAACATATCTCTCTTTTTGTGTATTGAAAAGTGTACTAACTTAAATTATACAACCTTTGTTAAATCCAAAGTCCTAAGGTCCTTTGGTGGTTCCATTATTCTCCTTTTTTCTTGTTATAGTCTATATAGCTTGATTGAATGAGGTAATTTTAGAATTGATCAAAAATGGAAGAAGAGAGTAAATAGAGTATTGAAAAAGAAAGTGAAAAGAGAGAAAAAAATAGATAAGTGTTAGGGAGGTAATGAGGTGTAGATAAATGTTTTTCGTCCATATACTAATGGCAGTAAAGACTATTTTTTAAATTTTTTTAAGGTTAAGAGTATTAATACAACTTTTGAAAGTTCAAGTGCATTTTAAAATGAGGTACTAACAATTTCTATCTGTCGATATACTAATGGTAAAAACATTTTTTTAACTTTTTTTTTGAAAGTTAGGATATTAATGAAACTTTTGAAAGTTTAGGGTATTTTTGAAACAAAGTACTAACAATTTGCATCCAAAACTAATAGTAGAGTTATTTTGATTTTTTTTAAAAGTTCAATGTTATTAATGAAACTTTTGAAAGTTTAGGAATATTTTTGAAACAAAATACAAAGTACATGTTTTTTTTAAAAAATAATTTAGCCTATTTTTTTAATAAAAAAAAAAGAAAAGAAAAAGAAAACCTTGTTATATTTTAAAAATGAAGTTTTTTAAAATATATTTTAAAAATAAAATTTGGCTGGTTTATATATATCTATTAGGTTAAAATATCATTTTGTTATATGTGAGCATTGTTCCATTTTGGTCAATGCACTTTCAAATTTTCAATTTTAGTCCCTATACTTTTAATCAAGCTTAAAATTGCTCTCTACAATAACTTTGATATTAATTTTTTTATATAAAAAATGGTTAAATAACTATAATAATTTAAATAAAAATGCACAATGTAAAAAAAAATCTAATATAGAAACAATAAAATAAACTAATAATAGAGACTAATTTTAAGCTTTCAGTGAAAATACGAGACTAAAATTGGAAATTTTAAAGTACACGAACCAAAATGGAATGAAACTATATTATAAAAATGGTATTTTAACCTATATATATTATTAAACTTTTCTTTAACATATTCTTTTAGAAAATTCGACGCTTGACTGAATTTGATAGAAGTCAGAAGCGACAGCGGCTTTGTTGAACATCTCCGATGATTCTCGTTCGAAAATGGATTCTATTTCTATCACAAACCTCTCCGGTCCGACAATCGCCGATGGATTTCTCGGTCAATCTGATTCCGATTTTCCGACAAGCCAGATTTCAATGGAAGACTCTTCCATGGATTCAATTGTTCACCAAACCGGCAACCTTCAACTTACAGGAGAACAACAAGGTATCTCGCCGATGACCTTAACGGAAAATTACTCTCCGACATTCTTATCGGCCGGAAACCCCTGTTTGGACTTCTTCTTCCATGTAGTTCCAGGTACACCGGCGAACAGTCTCATCTCGCGGCTGGAATTGGCTTGGATTCACGATCCATTGACGACTTTGAAACTCATATGTAATTTAAGAGGCGTGAGAGGGACGGGGAAGTCTGATAAAGAGGGATTCTATACCTCTGCTCTTTGGCTACACAAAAATCACCCCAAAACCCTAGCTCTCAATCTTAGGGTTTTTGCTGATTTCGGCTACCTCAAAGACTTGCCTGAAATTCTCTATCGATTACTTGAAGGGCCGGAAATCCGAATCATTGCGAAGAAGGAGCGGAAGCGTGGGAAGAGGCATAACAAATATTCGTTGGAGAAGAATTCTGTGGTGTTCAAGAGGGGGATTTTGAGTAAACCAGAGATATCGGAGAAAGAGAAAGAGGGGTTGTTGGAGAATTTGGAGGTATTGGGGGACAAAGAGAAGGCCAGAGCAATGAGGAAGGCGAAGGAGATTGCGCAGAAAAGAAAAGCTCGAGATAGGTACCAAAATGATTTAGATTATCGTTTCTTGTATGATAGTGTATCTGATGTTTTTGCTGAGCTTTTGAAGTTAGATATTGGGTTTTTGAATTCTGGGGATAATTTCAAGATTAGTTTAGCATCCAAATGGTGTCCATCAATTGATTCGTCATATGATAAAACAACTTTGATCTGTGAGGGGATTGCAAGGCGAACTTTTCCGCGTGATTGCGATAACGAATATGAAGGGATTGAGGAAGCTCATTATGTTTATAGGATTAGAGATAGGCTGAGGAAGCAGATTCTTGTTCCATTACACAAGGCATTGGACTTGCCTGAGGTTTATATGAGTTCCAATCAATGGAACTCCCTGCCTTATGGTAGAGTGCCTTCAGTGGCAATGAAGAATTATAAGGATTTGTTTTTGAAGCATGATGATGAGAGGTTTGAGGATTACCTTGAGCAAGTTCAGAGTGGGAAGGCAAAGATTGCTGCAGGAGCATTGCTTCCTCACGAACTTGTCAAGTCGTTAGACGAGGAAGGTGACAACAAAGTCACAGAGCTTCAATGGGCAAGAATGGTAGAGGACCTTGCCAAGAAAGGGAAGCTCAGAAATTGTATTGCAATTTGTGATGTTTCAGGTAGTATGGATGGTATTCCAATGGAAGTGTCTGTGTCATTGGGGCTGTTAGTTTCTGAACTTAGTGATGATCCATGGAAGGGCAAGGTGATTACGTTTAGTGCAAATCCACAGCTACACTTGATTGAAGGAGATTCTTTAAAATCAAAGACAGAATTTATGAGGCGAATGGATTGGCATATGAACACTGACTTCCAAAAAGTTTTTGACCAGATTTTACAAGTGGCTGTAGAGGGAAACCTGCGCGAAGATCAAATAATCAAGAGGGTGTTTGTCTTCAGCGACATGGAATTCGATGATGCATCTACGAACACTGGTTCCAATTCTGATGTAGAGGGACAGGAAGTTAAGAGGAGCTGGGAAACAGATTATGAAGCAATAGTGAGGAAGTTTAAAGCGAAAGGTTACAATAAAGTTCCGGAGATTGTGTTTTGGAATCTGAGGCATTCGTCGTCAACTCCGGTCATTGCTAAGCAGAGTGGAGTTGCACTTGTTAGTGGGTTTTCAAAGAATCTCTTGACCTTGTTCTTGGAGGAAGGAGGGATTGTGAATCCTGAAGATGTGATGACATTAGCCATCTCTGGTAATGACCATAAGAAACTTGATATTTATGATTAATAGGATAGAAACACAGATGAGTTTACTAGTATATCTTTGAACGGCTATGTTTCTAATAAAAGCCTTACTATAATGTCTAAAAGAGGTATTACACAATCACAATTTGGTTTTGTCTATGGTTTGCTTGTCCGTTTTCCCTGTCCCTAGAATTTGCTATTCTCTTTGGCGATCAAGTTTGCACACTTGACAAAACACACAGATTCTTTATCAACATTAGATCTATTGGATAGGGCTATATGTAACAAAGCCATGTGAAGATCACAGGAACTTCAGTCTCATACTTCCAGGTATTCTCTTAACTTGCTACTATTATCGTTATCTTTTTGTGAAAAAATCGAAGAGTTGGACTGTTTGCTTATGAGATAGCTGAATTACATGAAGTGGGTTAAATAATCAAGCAAGAGGACACCTCTGGCCTCTCTACTGCACTGATCTTCATTTGGCAGTTTTTAATCATTTTAGTTAACCATAACTTCATTTTTCAGAAGAAGATAAAAAGAGCAGATAACTTTCCTTGGGCTTTGAAGTATGTAAGCTTTATAAGAAGTACAAACATGAAACATAGCCAAGAAGAAAGGGTAAGTAGATATAATTTTGCAAACACCATCGCCAAATGACTCCACATTCCTGTATTACATTAAAGAAAGATCTGCACTAGAAGACGCCAGTGCTTTTAGTAAAACCATAATCTCCCCCCAAAATGCATAGAACATTGAGTTGCCAAAAACTCTTATTATGGTAATTAACTTGATTAGATTTCTTCACTTCAACACACATCTCAGTTGGATGTTGGTGGCTTGTACTTGTAGGGAGGCTTGTATGGATGTGGTGGCGGGTTGTAAATTGGAGCCACCGGAGGTTTTGGTGGTTTGTAAATGGGAGCCACCGGAGGCTTAGGTGGTTTGTAAATTGGAGCCACCGGAGGCTTAGGTGGTTTGTAAATGGGAGCCACCGGAGGCTTGGGTGGTTTGTAAATGGGAGCCACCGGAGGCTTGGGTGGTTTATAAATGGGAGCCACCGGAGGCTTGGGTGGTTTGTAAATGGGAGCCACCGGAGGCTTGGGTGGTTTGTAAATTGGAGCCACCGGAGGCTTAGGTGGTTTGTAAATGGGAGCCACCGGAGGCTTGGGTGGTTTGTAAATGGGAGCCACCGGAGGCTTAGGTGGTTTGTAAATGGGAGCCACCGGAGGCTTTGGTGGTTTGTAAATTGGAGCCACCGGAGGCTTAGGTGGTTTGTAAATGGGAGCCACCGGAGGCTTTGGTGGTTTGTAAATTGGAGCCACCGGAGGTTTGGGTGGTTTGTAAATTGGAATAGATGGAGGGTCTGGAGGTTTAGGTTTGCCGGCGTAATTTCCGACTGCCGGTTTGGTGAGAACCACCGTGAGCAGCGCAAGAACAATAGCCAACAGGTACGAGGAAGAAGACATCTTTGTTATTTTGTGATGGTCAGCTTGGAGAGAATGGCGCCTATTTATAGAGACAGATACGTGGTGTTTTATTCAAAAACAATTTTTTTTTAAGGCTACCAAACACCTTTTCTTTTATATATGTACATGTTAATAATTGTTTTTGCTATACTTAAAAAAATTACATGTTCATCTTTAAAATGGATTTGTTTTTAATTATTACAATAATTGTTTTTTATTTGCTATAGATGAAATGATTATTATTAAAAACTAAAAGCTCCCTTAAAGGTCATTTGGTTTTTAAAAATTAAACTTATAAGTACTACATCTATCTATAGTTTTTTTTTTTTTGTTTTGTTATCTACATTTTTATCAATGTTTTTAAAAACCAAGTTAAATTTACAAACTAAAAATATAGTTTTTAAACACTTATTTTTGATTTTGGAATTTTACTAACCATTCAAATGTTTCCTTAAGAATTATGAAACCCATGGTAAAAAAATGGTAAGAAAATAAATATAATTTTCGCACTAAATTAATTAGTTATAGAATGAAACATAAGTTCTTAGTCATGTTGATAGGAATATCACTATTTTAATGAATGTATGTTGTATTGTATTATTATAATTTTAAAATAGTTATAGGTTTGAGATTTATTTTTTTAAATTCAAGGTTGCAGTTTGATTCTATCTCTAAATTCTGAAATTTTGGTATAATTATCTAAAAGCTTGTTATAACAATTATTCCCATAAGAAATATCAATGATAATTTGTAATGGTCATTTTTTTTTTCAAGAAATTTCATATAAACAAATACTTGGTTCCATATCGATAAGAAAGAAATTTCTATACTCCTCATCATTCATTATTGCAACGAGGAGAGAGAAAGCACAATTAAGAGAGTAAAATGAGAAATATTTTCTTTCCTAGTCAAGTACTATACAACTTTTAATTACTAAACCTTCAAATTTGCATGAGTTATAAATATTTGGTCCTTTGGCCGAATCCTTTTAGAAGATTTTCATCCAATAAAAGAGAAAAGAAGGAAAAAGTGTATCTTTTTCTTTAAAAAAGAAAAAGGTCATTTTCACTTTCCACGCACTCCTCTCTAAAAAAAAATTAAAAAGAAAAAAAATGTAAATTTATAATTGAGTTATAACACTTTTTAGAAAACAAAAAGATAGGTATATGTTTCTTCGCGGATGAAAGAGTTTGGTAGAAAACCCACTCTTATTAATTTATAATTTTATTTTTTTTATACAAATATTTAATGTGTAAAGTTCAAATTCATAAGTTACAAGTTTGTGTATGATAGTTCTCTAAATTATAAAAATAATCTTATAAATTTTTAAAATTTTAATTTTTTTTGTGTAATAAGATAGTGACATATTTAACCATTTTTTAAAATATATTTGACATTTTTTCAAAGTTAATGAATTTATTCTACATAAAATTAAATTTAGTATCTAACAAGACTTTAAACTCTCTATTTTAGTACTCAAAAAAAAAAAACTCTCTATTTTGTGTCTAATATGTTTGTGAAATATATATTTTTTTAATACCAAATAAGTTAAAGACTTATTAGATATAAAATTGGAAGTTTAAAGAATTTTTAGACATCTTGTAAAGTTTAAAAACATAACAAACACAAAATTAAAAACTTAAAGAATTATTAGATATTTTTTAAAGTTAAATAAGACACCAATTTAAAGGTTGATAGACTAAACTTATAATTTACCTTAAATAATAATATAAAATGAAATGAAAAAAGAGTAGGAAATATAAATAGTAATTAAATAAGGTAAAGGTTTGTCGGCAGTGAAGTATGAAATTAAGATTGGCATTGAAAGTAGCGAGGACAAAGAAAAATGGAAAATGTTGACAATTGGGCCAATTGATTCAAATTTCAAACTTTGGTTTATTATTATTTTTTCTCTGCTCGTGTTTCAGTCTGTAAAACCTAACCTGCTACTAACTCAAATAATGGAGCCTAGTAACGTTGAAATAGAATCCTCTATAATCTAATAGTAACTTTGAATGTGGTTTATGAGTGGAACGCAAATTAATGGATAAGATACCAATTATTATTCTAAAAATCGAAGGTTTGATCATTACCTATTTTTTTTTTTTAAAAAGTGGACTATTGAATTGCAGTTGTTGAAGTCTGTTGGGAAAAACCTTCCACCACTAGGAATAAGCAGAAATAACTGAGAAATTTAAAGAAAACAACAAAATAAGAGACACAAGAATTTACGTGGAAAAACTCCAAACCCGGAGAAAAAAACCACGAACAGAAAGAAATTTCTACTATGTGAAAAATTATTACAATCACATAGAATTCTCTCCCCAACCCCAATTACAAAAACACTCTCTCAAAACTTTATACCACTCACACCCTTCTTCCCACTCTCAGACCATAGAATATAAAGAGGAAATTTAACTAGAGTTAGTACACCAAGTTTAAAGTGCTTCTAACTGGGATGCTTTGAAACCAAAGCCATATACTCTTTTTATAGTGTCAGGAGCCCATCACTTTCTTACACTTTTCAAATCTGGGACAATTTCACTTCTAATATATTGCCAAAACCCCAAAAATTTCCATCTTGGCAAGATATTTGAAGAATCCACATCTCTTGCTGCACAATTGTCTTTACCGACAATCATAATCCTCAGCTTAGAGAATTATAACCTACTCCACCATAAAAGTAGACCACTTGGAATGCCACCTCCCAAGACTTTTCTTTTTCGTCACATGCCGATATACCTAGCTGAAATTTATGGTGCAACTTCCACCTACTTGGCTCACCCGGAAGTTCTTCAGCCATCGACATAACTTCCACCACACACCTTATATAACCGTCAAGTCAATGCCCGTGTGCAAATTTGTGGAACCGCTAACATCACATCCTCTATCATGGCAAAACGGACATACCATGAGGATGATTTCTGTCTTTCTTCAGAAGATGTCACCATATCCCCTGACGAGAGAGACCATGTTAGCATTCGACCCAGAGCCTTTTGACGAACTTGCTCTGTTAGGACAATTTTTTTCATGTGTCCAGACCGCTCGCCTTCACAACAACCTTTCTTTTGCACGAAATCTTTCTTCTTTTTCTTCCAATTCCAGATTGTCAAGGATCACATCACCGCTTAACTTTTCAGGAATACCATAGCTCGGTATTCCCTTCAAATCCTTGTGTAACCCAGATTGTATCAGCACATCTTTGACTTGCACTTGCCACAAGCCAAAGTTGATCCTTCTGTCAAATTTCTCCACATCAATTACTGGACTCATAAAGCTTGACATATCTGCTCCCCTCCTAGTGAATCTGCAAATAGTGAATAACTATAACCCATTTCAAGAAACCCTCATGACATATCTGCAGCCACAGAGCATACTCAGAAATTCAAGAAACTACAAACCTAAAGCTCTGATACCACTGTTAGGGACAACGACCCTCCACATATCTCCACATTGGTATTATATTGTCCACTTTGGGCATAAACCCTCATGGCTTTGCTTTTGGTTTCACTCAAAAGGCCTCATACCAATGGAGATATTATCCCTCACTTATATACCCATGACTCCCAACAATCCTCCCCTCGAACAAACTACCAACCGAACCTCCCCTCAAATAGTCATCCATTCGTTTACCTCTTATCCTGGCCAACTCCTTTACCCAGAGCACACCGCTAGCCTAGGCCAACTTTTTTTTATCCGGAGCATACCGCCTATCCGATAGAGCTCTCACCACGGATCTCCACCATGACTACACTTCAAGACTCGCCTCCTTTGTTCTCCTTTGTTCGACACCCGAGGATTTTACCGATCACGGCTCGGGGCATGGCTCTGATACCACTTGTTGGGAAAAACCTCCCACCACTAGTAATAAGAAAAAATAACTGAGAAATTAAAAGAAAACAACAAAATAAGAGACACAAGAATTTACGTGGAAAAACTCCAAACCCGGAGAAAAAAACCACGAACAGAAAGAAATTTCCACTATGTGAAAAATTGTTATAATTACATAGAATTCTCTCATCGACCCCAATTACAAAAACACTCACCCAAAACTTTATGCCACTCACACCCTTCTTGTAACGCCCCAGGCCCAGAATCTCCTGCGACCTGACTATGTCACTATATCATTCATGACTACTTGTAAGAGTGACGACTTTCCCCACAAACCTCACTTTCCCCACAAACCAACACGGGTCCTTAAATTCCCAGGAGGTATCAATTTTTTTAAGTCTTTCTCAATTATACTTTCACATCCTCATGTACCCCTTTTCCACTTTCACATCCTCATGTACCCCTTTTCCTCGGACACCATACTTTTATATCGTCAGGATCCATCTCATTTAGATGTGGGCTCGGTTCATTCATCTACCCCTCTTTCTCGGGCGTCACACTTATTCCCACTCTCGAACCAGAGAATATAAAGATGAAATTTAACTAGAGCTAGTACACCAAGTTTAAATGTTTCTAACTGGGATGCTTTGAAACCAAAGCCATAGACTCATTTTATAGTGTTAGGAGCCCATCACTTTCTTGCACCTTTCAGATGTGGGACAATTTCACTTTTAATATATTGCCAAAAACCCAACAAAGTCCTCTTTATTATTTCTTATTTTCATTTCTTAGGTAAGGCAAATATAATTGTGTTAAGCATAACTCAATGATTAAGACCCCGTTTGATAACCATTTGGTTTTTGAAAATTAAGCCTATAAATATTAGATCTACTTATAACTTTGCATGTTTTCTTATCTACTTTTTAGATGTGTTTCAAAAACTAAGCTAAGTTTTGAAAACTAAAAAAAGTAGTTTCCAAAAACTTGTTTTTTTTTTTGTTTTAAATTTAGCTAAGATTTCAAATATTTTCTTAAGAAAAATGGGAGCCCATTATAGGGAAGATGAAAATAATTGTAGAGAAATGATGAGAAAATAAGTACAATTTTTAAAAACCAAAAACAAAAAACCAAAAACAAAAAACCAAATTGCTATTAAATAGAGCCTAAGATATTTAGGGTCTGTTTAGTAACTAATACGAAAACAAAAATGTGAAAAAAGTGATTCAATGAAAATAGAGTTGTATTTCATGTTTTTAGATATGTGTTTAGTAGCAGATTTAAAATTTTGATTTCATTTTAAACCGCTGTTTAAAGTGTGTTCTCTAATATATTTGTAGATCATAAAATTAGTGGTAGTTGCAAAACTAAATATTCGGTTGAATATTTAGGGTCTGTTTAGTAACTAATACGAAAACAAAAATGTGAAAAAGTGATTTAATGAAAATAGAGTTGTATTTCATGTTTTTAGATATGTGTTTAGTAGCAGATTTAAAATTTTGATTTCATTTTAAATCGCTGTTTAAAGTGTGTTCTCTAATATATTTGTAGATCATAAAATTAGTGGTAGTTGCAAAACTAAATATTCGGTTGAATATAGAACATTATTAATTAATTTATGAACATGTCTTTTTTTTTTATAAATTTTGTATAATTATTATTTTATAATATAATATTATATATATATAGATACATACATACATATTTTAATTTAACAAAAGTAAATTGAGTTTATAACATGAAATACTATATTTATTAAGATTTTTGTAATGATCGTCGTTTAAAAAAAAAAAAAAAAAAAAAAAAAAAAAAAGAATATGCGAGAAGGAGAAGAAGAAGTCAAGTCGCGACCCCCTCTCCTCACTCCTTCCGCTCCAAGGCCACCTGTAGCAGCATGTCCAGCATGGCACCGTTCGGCCGCGACCCCAAACCGCTTCCTCTAAGTCTCTCCCCGACCCTCCTCTCTCTCGCCTCTCCTCTCGCCGTCCCTCTCCTCTCTCACTCACTACCTCTCTCATCCTCTCCGACCTCTCTCTCGGTCTCTCTCTCGCCGTCCCTCCTCTCTCCTCTCACTACTCTCTCTCATCCTCTCCGATTTTTCCCCTCTCCTCTCTCTCTCTCACGCAACTCTCTCCCTCGATGACAGTCTCCGCTCCGCTGCCAGCAGTCCTCGCCTTACGCCGCCGGAATCGATCCGTCGCAGCCCGAGCCCGGCGCGTGCCGTAAGCCGTGAAACCCACACCTTTCCGCAGCCGGTTCGAGCCTTTTCCAATCGGTTTCGAAGATCTCGAGACCGGTTCGATAGATCGGGCGTGAGGATTCGAGATCTGCTCACCCACTGCATGCCGCCGCCGTCACCCACGCGCCGCCGCCGCGCGCCCGCCACGCCGCCACGCCGCCGCGCGCCGCCGCCACCGCCGACACGACGCACGCCACACTGCGCAGAGCCGCGACCGCCCTCTTCCGCCCGATCGCCTCGGTTCGTTCCTTTAGCCCGCTTTGGCACTTTCGTGGGTGAGTTTTTCGCTCCTCTTAATTAGGTTCGTTGCGTTAGGTTCATCGTGTTTTAGTTATTAATTTGTGTGTGCTATTCGTTAGGGGTTTATTTGAAAGTAGAAGAACGTCCGAGCACGTCGCCTTACCCAAGCCTCCGTCGTCGCTTGGACTTTCTCGTAAGTAGTCGTTTGGACAAATCTACCCCTAAGTGTAGGCTTGGGGCACGCGTTGCATGTACTCACCGTTTGAAATGTACTCACCGTTTGAAAGTTGTTTTGGGTCGTAGTAGCATGTTAGGATATGAGGAGTGTAATTGTGCCTAACTCACGCTCTTTTGATGTTCGTTGATGCTCGTTGCATATCTCAGATGAAACCCAACCTGTTGTTCGGGGATTATTTGTCTGTTAGTCCTATGTGAATGGTAGTTATAGAGAACTGGTGGTTTGTCTTTGAGAACTCGTAGTTTGTCTTTGAGAACTCGTAGTTTGTCTTTGAGAACTCGTAGTTTGTCTTTGAGAACTCGTAGTTTGTCTTTGAGAACTCGTAGTTTCTTGGCGAGAGAACTCGTAGTTTGTCTTTGAGAACTCGTAGTTTGTCTTTGAGAACTCGATTGTGTCGATTCTTTTATGATCGCTTGTCCCGTGCCTTAGTTGTCCGTGCTTAGTCCAGAGTGACTCGAGAAGTTCCGTTGAGCCTTAGGATTGTAGTTTTAGCCTACAACTAGCCCTAGTGCAAGCCCAAGTCCTAAGTATCTGTGTAACCACTTAGTAGATCGAGACTCGAGGTTGGCGAGATGATGTATGGGATGTGATGGTCCGCCCTCCATCCAGGTTGTGCGACTTCGGGATACGGTCCCTTAGAGTCGAGGGGTTGGATAGAGTCCTTCGCCCAGTGCAGGGCCCGGAATGAGCCCGAGGTCGATTGTGCGCGGTAGTACCGCTTTGATACTTATGGGATGTGGTGGTCCGCCCCATCCAGGTTGTGCGACTCGGGGTGTGATCCTTAGAGTCAAGGGGTTGGATAGAGTCCTTCGCCTGTGCCCGGGAATGAGTCTCGTGGCCCGCGTCCGCCAACCAGTCCCAGGAGCTAAGGGTAGGACAGAACTAAGAAAAATGAGCAAGAGTAGGGCCGGATGCGTGTTGGGGTTGTTTGGCGGGCTAGGTATTGTGTTAGCTAAGTCAGGGCCGTTTTATGTTCTTTATTCTTGGGCGAAGTGGAAATTTTATCGAGTATTTTTATACTCACCCCTCTTTTATTTCTTTTTCGTTGCGGTAAGGCAAACCAGTGAGATGACCACCGAAGCACTTGAGACCCTGCTCATGAGGCTATGGAAGACTTGTAGGATTTAGGGGTTGCGTTAGGAGTAGTTCTTTCGTTTCTTTCCTTCCATTGCGTTTTAACTATTTGTTATGTTAATTTTAGATTGTATCGTTCTGTTCCTTTTAAATTTAAAGCATGTTCAGGTTAAGTTTATTTCTCGAATCAAAGCATATTCTGCTTTTATCTTTCGTACTCAAAGTATGTTTCTTTGTTTGAGTATTCTCGTTAACTCCGAGGACTCTGAGCTCACCTATTCTTTGCCTGTCAGTAGTTTGGTGGAGGCCGGGTACCTCGTGAGTCTTTGAAGTGATCTCGTTTAGGTTCGAGCACTTGTAGAATTTTTTTAGTTTGTCCAGTTCTGCGCTGCTATCTTTGCGATTTTCGCGCGAACGCATGCAAACCCGGAAGTAATGCTCTCGAGTTGTTGTGTTCGTATTTTTCTGGTGTTACAGGTTGGTATCGAGCGAGGTTTTGATCTTGTATACTTTGCTACATCGTAGGTGTTTAGTCCTTCATAGCCTCTCGCATGAGAACTCGTCGGGTCGTCAATGTGTTTGCTTTACTTAGTTGGTAAGAGGTTCGTTGTTAAAATTGAGGTGCTTTCCTTTGTCTTCGCACTTCTTGTCTTTTGCTGTTGATGTTGTACTCTGCTTTCTCGCTTTAGATTATGGCCCGTGGTAGAGTCGTCGCAAGAAGCGGTGCTGGTGGTCGAGGTCGGGGTGGTCGTGAGGGTCGAGGTCGAAGGCCCGAGACCGAGAACCGACCGTCGATGCACCAGAGGGTTGAGCACTCGAGCATCGGGAGGGGCTCAACCCGTGATGTCCCAGTGGTGGTCAAGAATCACCGGGCGAGCGTAGAGCCCAAGAAAGGGCAAATGTCCAAGTACCAAACGTGCGAGGCCCGTCGCCATTCTTTGAACTTCGTGGCGAGCATTCAAAGAATCGATCCAGCGAGCATAAAGAAGTCAAGCTAATCGAGCGGCTATGTTCACTCGAGCCATGGAGGCCACGGCATCCCGTGAGTCGAGAGCCAAAGACTGCGGAATCCGGTGGTTGCACCGACCTTTACGTTCGAGTGGCAACGCAGCGAGAGAAGCGGGGTACCTAAAGGATTTCAAAAAGTATGACCCGCTTTTCTTTGATGGGCCGCGGTGAGACCATGTAGCCGCCAAGCATGGTTTGCGTGATGGATGACATCCTAAGTCGAATGGGTTGCCCCGAGCACCGTAAAGTTCGATCGCGCGATCTATGCGTTAAGAGGAAGCGCTTCTCCCTGCGGTGGCGGTCACACGGTCCATGTAGCGTCGATCAGGGGGCCGATAACTCGGGCGCAGATTCAAGAAGTGTTCTACGAGAAGTATTACCCTACTGTGCTTAGAATTGACAAGAAAGCCGAGTTTATGCAAATAAAGCAAGGGCCAACCGCAGACGGTTGAAGAGTACGAGCATGAGTTTACTTCATTATCTCGGTTACGCCCCCGATATAGTGAACACGAGAAGAAGAAGGTTGAGTGTTTCCTCGCGAGTTTGCGAGGAGGCGTGACGTGGGTCGACGCTTGCTCACGATCCCAAGACGTCGCCGCAGCAGAAATCCGAGTGGCATCCTCGATTGATCTGACTGAGATCGCATGGGTTCGTTTTTCGTCGAGCTCGAGGGGCATGTCCGAGTTCGTGGCAGTCGAGTTCGGAACCAAACCGTAAGAGGAAGTTTGGCGCAGCAGCCTTTGCTATGCCAAATGACACAGAACTCGTGGACATCACCCGCGAATAGCACCAAAAGCAGGGTTCTGCCTCGGTGTGGAGTTCAAAGATAACGGAACTCGGAACTATGCAATGCAACAAGATCTGCAATAATCTGCGGAAAGTTGGGACACTTGTCGATCGTGTGCAGCAGCGAGTCGAGATCGCCGAGTCTGTTATAATCGTGGAAAGCTCCGGCACACTGCCAAAGCTCGCACACAATGAAGAAAGACGAGTCCGAAACCGCCCGAGGGTGGAGTTTATCTGAGTGCAAATAGGAACGCAGGAGGTTCCGTGCGTGGTGTGGTAGTACTACCCGCTCTTGCCACTTGGCCCTTTGCTCGCTTTGATTCTCGTTCCTCGCACTCTTTTATTTCTCGCTATATTTGTGAGGCAAGCTCGCTTAAAGTAGAACCTTTAGATGTTGACTGGCAGCGCTACCCGGTGGGTAGAGAGTTAGTAGCTCGGGAAAGAGTTAAGTCCGTCGCAGTGTAGAGGTAACAGTCGCGCGTGCTAGATGTGGCGTTGGTTGTCTCGGATATGGCGACTTGATGTAATTCGGGCATGGATTGGTTGTCTGCGAACCATGCCAACATCGATCGTCATTGCTGCGGGAGGTGGTGTTTCGACCTCGTGAAATCCGATTTCAAGTTCAAGGAATTGAGACCGGAGAGTTTCCGAAGATGATTTCAAACTCTTAAGGCAAAGAAGTTGTTAAGTGAAGGAGCTTGGGCTCTCTTGCAAGTGTTGTTACCGATACAAAGAACAAAGGGCCGAGTTGAGCTCGGTTTCGCATTGTCCGAGAGTTTGCAGATGTTTTCCACGAAGAGTTGCTCGGTCTACCCCGGTTCGTGAGGTAGACTTGATGATGAGCTTGAGCACAGAACGACTCCGTTGTCTAAAGCTCCATACCGAATGGCGCCAGCAGAATGAAGGAGAGCTTAAGACTCGATTCAGGAACTTCTGACAAGGGGTTCATCCGCCCAAGTGTTTCACCTTAGGCGCGCGCGCGTCTTTGTTTGTAAAGAAGAAAGATGGGTCGATGCGGTTATGCATTGACTACCGAGAGTCGAACAAGGTGACCGTGAAGAACAAATACCCTTTACCCGTGATCGATGACTTGTTTGATCAACTGCAAGGAGCGCAAGAGTTTTCAAAAATCGACCTACGGTCGAGTACCATCGATTGAGAATCGAGGATGAGGACATTCCGAAAATCGCTTTCGTGTCCAGTGTACGGACACTATGAGTTCACGGTGATGTCCTTTGGCACGACGAATGCCCCAAAGAGCGTTTATGGAGCTAATGAACAGGTATTCAAGGAGTTCCTGACACACTTTGTGATCGTCTTCATCGACGATATTTTTGGTGTACTCAGTCGAGGCGAACATGAAGTACATTTGAGGGGAAGTGTTGGCGATCTTGAGGACCAATCAATTGTATGCAAAGTTCTCCAAGTGTGAGTTACGTTGCGGCGAGTTGCCTTCCTAGGACACGTGGTGTCTAAAGAAAGGTGTGACAGTGGATCCTGCTAAGATTGAGGCGTTGGCGATTGGCCTCGCCCTAAAATCGCTTCGAAGTCGCGAAGCTTCTTGGTCCGGCCGGTTATTACAGGAGAGATTTGTTAAGGATTTCTCCAAGATAGCCACACCTTGACTCGATTAACTCGTAAAGGAAATCGGTTAGTGTGGTGTGAAGCTCGTGAAGCGAAGTTTTCGGGACCTCAAGCATAGGTTAGTCTCTCGCACTGTGCTTGCAGACTGCTGATGGCTCGGGAAGTTTTGTGGTCTGCATGTGATGCTTCCAAGAAAGGTTTGGGTTGTGTGTTGATGCGAGAATGGAAAGGTGATAGCCTATGCCTCTCACAATTGAAAGATTACGAGCGGAATTACCCAACCCATGATTTAGAGTTGGTGCCGTGGTCTTCGCTCTCAAGATATGGCGTCACTACTTATATGGGGAAAAGATTCAAATGTACACGGACCACAAAAAGCCTCAAGTATCTCTTTACCTGAAAGGAGTTGAACATGAGACAAATGCAGAGATGGTCGGAGTTAGTAAAAGACTATGAGGTTGAGATACTTTACCATCCGAGCAAGGCAAACGTTATTCTTGATGCCCTTAGCGAAAAGGTGGCTCACACCTCAGTGGCGGTCATGAGACAAGTTCCCTATGCTCGTTCGAGAGATGGAACGTGCGGGGATAGCGATTGTGTGTTGAGTCGTCACACCACTCAATGGACCAACCGGTGTCATTTGACCGACATTGAGGCAACGAGTTATTGAGGCGCAACAGGGAGACTCTAGTCTCGAGGATCGCTTGGCGTCGAAAAGAAGTGGCGAAGAAAGTGAATTCTCTGTGTAATGAGCAGATGGACTACCGCTCGTGGGACGCTTTGTGTGTTCCGCCGAGAGTGGTCTCGAGGAGGAGATTTTGGTTGATGCTCATAACTCTCTCCTTTTGATTGCATCCCGGAAGCACTAAGATGTATCAGACTTGAAATCATTCTACTGGTGGCGTGGAATGAAAAAAAGATGTGGCGAGTTTGTCGTGAGATGTTTGGTGTGCCAGCAAGTTAAAGCGCACGAGACGAGAAACCAGCGGGGTTGTTGCATCCACTGGAAGTACCCAGTGGAAGTGGAAGAGATCTCCATGGACTTTATTTCGGGATTGCCCCAACAAATGAAAAGGATTCACGATGATTTGGGTAATTGTGGATAGACTAACCAAGTCCGCTCACTTTCTGCACTGTAAGCCTACCTATACTGATGAGAGAAGTGGGCACATCTGTTCATGGAAGAGATAGTAAGGTTACACGAGTCCCAGTGAAGAAGATTGTGTCCGAGCAGAGACCCACGGTTCACCTCGAACTTTTGGGTGAGTTTTCGAGAGAGCCTGTGGGGGCTCGAGTAACTTTAAGCACACATTTCACCCGCAGCCGATGGCCGACGGAAAGGGTGAATCAGATTCTGGAGGATATGCTTCGGGCATGTGCGTTGGACTTCACAGGTAGTTGGGATTCACACCTTCACCGATGGAGTTCGCGTGACAACAATAGTTATCGACGACTATTGTATGGCCCCTTTTGAAGCCCTTTATGGGAGAGAGGTGCGAGGACCCTGGTGTGTTGGGCGAGGTTGGTGAAAGGAAGTTGTTGGGACCCGAAATGGTCCAAGTGACAAATGAGGCCATATGAGAAGATTAGGGCAAGGATGTTAACGACACGCAGTAGCGCGAAAGAGTTATCGCTTGATGTCGCGCCGAGAGTTGGAGTTTGCTTGTTGGGGACCTTGTGTTCTTGAAAGTTGCACCATGAGGGGTGTCGAGGTTCGGTAAGAAAGGAAAGCTAAGTCCGAGGTTTGTTGGTCCTTTCGAGATTCGGAGCGCATTGGACCGCTGGCTTATCGGTTGGCCTCTACCGCCGCCCTCGCGCGTCGGTCCATGACGTGTTCCATGTGTCGATGTCTTTGCGAATAGTATGTGCGAGATGCCTCGCACGTCATCGACTTTGAGCCGCTGAAGTTAGACAAGGATCCGAGTTATGAGGAGAAGCTCGCGCGCATTCTTGCTCGTGATAGCAAAGTCCCGAGAGAACAGGAAAATCGGTTTTGTGAAGGTCCTTTGGCGTAACCACCATCTCGAGGAAGCCACCTGGGAACGCGAGGAGGAGATGCGAGCAAGCTATCCAGAGTTGTTTGAGAGCTAGCTACTTTCGAGGACGAAAGTTCCTAAGGTGGGTAGACTGTAACAGTCGTCGTTTAAAAAAAAAAAAGAATATGCAGAAGAAGGAGAAGAAGTCGCGGCGACCCCCTCCCCTCCTCTCCACTTCAATCATTGCCTGTGCAGCAGCGTGTGCCGCCAACCGCTTCTTTGGGCGGCGACCCAAACCGCTTCCCCTCTAAGTCTCTCCCCGAACCCTCCCCTCTCTCAGTCTCCCTCTCGCCGTCCCTCTCCCTCTCCTCACTACCTCTCTCTCATCCTCTCCGACCTCTCTCAGTCTCCCTCTCGCGCCGTCCTCTCCTCTCCTCTCACTACCTCTCTCTCATCCTCTCCGATTTTTCCCTCTCCTCTCTCTCTCTCTCACGCAACTCTCTCCCCGAGATCAGTCTCCGCCGCCGCCATGCAGTCCTTGCCTTGACGCCACGGAATCGATCCGTCTCGCACCGAGCCGCCGCGCGTGCCCAAGCCGTGAAAACCCACACCTTCCGCAGCCGGTTCGAGCCTTTTCCAATCGGTTTCGAAGATCTCGAGACCGGCTTACGGATAGATCGGGCCGTGAGGATTCCGTGATCTGCCACCCACTCGCCGCCGCCCGTCACCCACGCGCCGCCGCCCGCCGCCGCGCCGCCCGCCGGCCCACGCGCGCCGCCGCCGCCGCCGCCGCCCACCGGCGACACGCGCCGCCACCTGCAGAGCCGCGACCGTCCTCTTCCGCCCGGTCGCCTCGGTTCGTTCCTTAGCCCGTTTTGGCACTCCGTGGGTGAGTTTTTCGCTCCTCTTAATTAGGTTCGTTGCGTTAGGTTCATCGTGTTTTAGTTATTAATTTGTGTGTGCTATTCGTTAGGGTTTATTTGAAAGTAGAAGAACGTCTGGAGCACGTCGCCTTACCCAAGCCTCCGTCGCGCTTGGACTTTCTGTAAGTAGTCGTTTGGACAAATCTACCCCTAAGTGTAGGGCTTAGGGGCACGTTGCATGTACTCACTGTTTGAAATGTACTCACCTGTTTGAAAGTTGTTTTGGGTCGTAGTAGCATGTTAGGATATGAGGAGTGTAATTGTGCCTAACTCACGCTCTTTTGATGTTCGTTGATGCTCGTTGCATATCTGTACTGAAACCCGAACCTGTTGGTTCAGGGGATTATTTGTCTGTTAGTCCTATGTGAATGGTAGTTATAGAGAACTCGTGGTTTGTGCTGAGAACTCGTAGTTTGTGCTGAGAACTCGTAGTTTGTGCTGAGAACTCGTAGTTTGTGCTGAGAACTCGTAGTTTGTGCTGAGAACTCGTAGTTTGCGCTGAGAACTCGTAGTTTGTGCTGAGAACTCGTAGTTTGTCTTTGAGAACTCGATTGTGTCGGGCCACTGCTATGATCGCTTGTCCCGTGCCTTAGTTGTCCCGTGCTTAGTCTGTAGTGACTCGAGAAGTTCCGTTGAGCCTTAGGATTGTAGTTAGCACAACTAGCCCTAGTGCAGGCCCAAGTCCTAAGTATCTGTGTAACCCTTAGTAGACTGAGACTCGAGGTTGGCGAGATGATGTATGGGATGTGATGGTCCGCCTCCATCCAATTGTGCGACTTCGGGATACGGTCCTTAGAGTCGAGGGGTTGGATAGAGTCCTTCGCCCCTAGTGCGCAGCCCGGAATGAGCCCGAGGTCGATTGTGCGCAGTAGTACCGCTTTGATACTTATGGGATGTGGTGGTCCGCCCCATCCGGTTGTGCGACTTCGGGGTGTGATCCTTAGAGTCAAGGGTTGGATAGAGTCTTTCGCCCGTGCCCGGAATGAGTCTCGTGGCCACGTCTTTGCCAACCCAGTCTAGAGCTAAGGGTAGGACAGAGAACTAAGAAAAATGAGCAAGAGTAGGGCCGGGATGCGTGTTGGGGTTGTTTGGCGGGCTAGGTATTGTGTTAGCTAAGTCTAGGCCGTTCTTATGTTCTTTATTCTTGGGCGGCACGATTTTATCGAGTATTTTTATACTCACCCCTTCTTTATTTCTTTTTCGTTGCGGTAAGGCAAACCAAAGAGATGACCACCGACGACGAGACCCTCGCGAGGCTATGGAAGACTTGTAGGATTTAGGGGTTGCGTTAGGAGTAGTTCTTCTTTCGCTTTCTTTCCTTCCATTGCGTTTTAACTATTTTTGTTATGTTAATTTTAGATTGTATCGTTCTGTTCCTTTTAAATTTAAAGCATGTTCGATTAAGTTTATTTCTCGAATCAAAGCATATTCTGCTTTTATCTTTCGTTACTCAAAGTATGTTTTGGTTGTTTGAGTATTCCGTTAACTCAGAGGACTGGAGCCCGACCTATTCTTTGATTGTGTAGTTTGGTGGAGGCCGGGTACCTCGTGAGTCTTTGAAGTGATCTCGTTTAGGTTCGAGCACTTGTAGAATTTTTTTGGTTTGTCCAGTTGTTGCGCTTATCTTTGCACGGATTTTCTACAACTGCAGCATAACCTCGGAAGTAATCTCTCGAGTTGTTGTGTTCGTATTTTCGGGGTGTTACAATTTTTATCATTTTTTAATATAATTCTGTATTTTAAAATTTCAGATTTAGAATCTAGATACAATAAAAACATAAAAATATTATTTTTCAGAATTTCTACTATTTGAATCACAGAATTCGAAAAAAACTGTTAAATGCATATTCACTGAATTTGAAAATATAAAAACAAAATTCAGATTCCTATCAAACAGGTACTTACTTTTTGAACTAAAAAAAATATTTACTTTTTCTTTTAAAGTGAGAAACTCAAATATTCACTCCATATTTTGTAGAATTCACTCCATTTTTATTCTACTAAAAAAAATAGAGACTGCTTTTGGTTGTAGTTTTTTCTCTTTATTATTATTATTTTTTTTTGTTGAAAAGACAAACATAAATGAATTGTTTAATTTAAAAGAAATAAAAATTTCACATGAAAACTCATGTCTTTAAATACATTATTTTTTAAAATGTTTTATTAGATTTTTTTAAAAATAATTTATTATGCCTCTTCACACCAGATTCCAACAAACAAATGGGAATAAAACACGTGTAATGAACTTGAATTTGTATTAATTTGAATGTTGTGAGTTATAATCTCTAATGTCTATCTTATGTTTCTTTCTCTAACTACAATGCATTTGAAGGGCCTTGTAGAAGGTATTTGGCTTATAGCTTGTTCAAGATTTTGGGCTTGAAGCTTGTTGAAAATCTTCAGCTTGTAGCTTATTGAAAGTTTTCGGCTTGCAGCTTGTTGAAAATCTTCAAGTTGTTAGAGAACTTTTCAACTTAATTATTCTCGAATGTAGATTTGATTTGAGGGTTTTGCAACTTGTTCTCGAATTTGAATTTGTCTCGAGGGCTTTTCTCGAGAGCTTTGCAGCTTGTTCTCGAGTGTGAAGTTGCAATGAATCTCCAAGAAGAGTTAAGCGTTCTTCGTTCAAGAAGTGTTTGATCTCTAGAAGTGAAGAGAGTTTTTTAGCCTTTGTTATAGAATTCTTTCTAGATTTTCTAACTTATGAACCTTGAAAATGAAAGAGAAGGGTCCTTATTAATAGAGTTCTTTTGAGCCTCCCGGTGGGTTTGGACCTATTGGGATGGACCTGCTGCTTATTGAGCTAACCCCTTTGGACTAGGCCAGGTTGACTTTGAGCCAATTACCATTTTGGATTGGGCCAAATTTTTTTTTGAGCTTGGTTGATTTAGACCTTCTGTCATAGACTAAGCCTGATTGATTTTGGGCCTTCGTCCCAGGACTAGGCTTGCCACAATTTTAATTTAGGGTTGCTTGTAGATTTAATTAATCTCTAATTAAATATAATTTTTTAATCAATGTTTATGTGATAACGTGGCAATATTGGATTTGCCAAAATTTCTATTCCAACTATGTCTTTTATAAGTAAAAAATGATAAAACAATATTTTTATTTATGTATTTGAAAAATAAAAAATGAGAATAAGAAACTTGATTTTGTTGTTTCTAAATTTATATGCACTTTTGGGAATATTTCTAAATAATTATAAACGAGAAACATAAATATTATCTTATCTTACTATGGTATTGAAGATGGAAAACTATTTTTAGACAATTTTGTCCAAATTCTAATTTTACAATTTCATATGTATCCTTCACTTTTTATTTATGCATTATTGAATTCATTAGATTCACACGGTAAATGCAATTAAAAAAAAGTTTATTTTTTCAATTATTATTTATTTATCCAAGATATATGCATATAATAATAAATTAATTAAATACACAAATTTTAATTGCATAAACTCTTACCTGATCATCACTAGGAGCTCGACGCTGAAGGAACCGCTTAGTCACTGAAACAACTTTTTTCTTTTCCAGTTTTTTTCTTTGTTTCAGCCATGTTTTTCATTTCTTAAAATTAAAAAATATATTAATATATTAAGAAAAATATTTTTTTCGTTTGTCTTTATTAAAAATATTAATGTATTTTTTCAAAAACTATTTGCCTTTCTACGCCATCATGTAAAGCCTTTGATAATTTTCTTTTCCCACTAAAAGTAAAAAAAAAAAAAAAAACCAACAATGAAGGATTTATTTTAGAATGAATATTAAAGTAAATTTAAAAAATGACATTAACTATCAATCTTTTAAAATTCCATTACGAAAACATTAAATGAGATATTATCATAACCATCTTTTCCTTCTTATAAATAGTTTCATGCTTATAATGGTTTTATGTAAAATAATCGTTTCACGATATGTCTCAGTCTTATATATTTCCTTCATCATATTTTAAAATTAAAATTAAAATTAAATTATTTTATTGTCCTGCATTTACAAAGTAATATTAACACAACCTAGGATTGTTTTTCATAATAGGTAAAACGTTTCTCTCAATTTTATTTATTTATTTTTTTGTCTCAAATTGATTTCATTGTAAAAAAGAATAATCTAATATATATATATATATATATTATTCTAAGCCAATTATTTTTAATAGCTATATTTTTTAAATTGTAAAATAAAAATTGTAGGTATACAGGAGTATATGCTAATATCATATCCAAACCTTCTCAGAATAATTGGTGTTTCAAAACTAAGTGTTAATGTTGGAACATGGGCCCATTTCTCTTCTTTTATTATGTTCCCTGGCCCAATTGTTGTATCCTTGATTACAATTTTGGCCCATTTGTGTGAGCCCTCTTTTTTGTGGTTGTTGACCTAATTACATGTACTATTTATTGTTTACACCTTCAGTGACAAGATAAAAAAAGATATACAAATCATTTTCAGCCTCTCGTCTCACTCTCAACCCTATTGGCTTTTCCTCTGTTTTACTTTTACTTGGTATCAGAGCTTAAAAAAGGAAGCTAACGCTCCATTCAATGGATCTGGGAAAAGGCTCTGAAACTCATCAAGGATCTCCAACTTCAAAATCTGCAATCACAACAAACATGTCAGGTGGAGGTCTTCTGAACAGTATGTTTAAACATACCCTTAACAACACTTTAGCTGTCAAACTTAATGACACCAACTATACTCTCTGGAAATCAATGGCAATAGCAGTATTAAGAGTTGGCAATAGCAGTATTAAGAGGGTAACGCTTAGACTCTTATGTCCTTGGGACAAACAACTGCCCCACAGAGTTCATTACTTTCGACAAAGAAGGGCCTTCAACAGAAAGAAGCTTAAATCCAGAGTTTGAAGAATGGACAACAACAGATCAAGCCTTATTGGGTTGGATTTTTGGATCAATTGAGCCAAGTGTACCTTGTGATGTTGTTAGCTACACAACTTCACGAGAAGTTTGGAGAGCCTTGGAGCTAAGATTCGGTTCAAACAATCGAGCGAGACTGAATCAACTAAGGACCGCTCTTCAAACAACAAGAAAGAACAATATGAAAATGACTGAGTACCTATCAACCATGAAACAAATCTCAGACAACCTTGCTTTGGATGGAGAACCGGTAAGTGAAGGGTACTTAATCTCTAATGTGCTGACTGGTTTGGATGCTGAGTATCTCCCTATCACATGCCAACTAAATGAAAAAGACAATCTCACCTGACAATCAATGCACTCCACCCTTCTTGCCATTGAGAGCACTCTTATGCATCTGAATGTAATACCAACCATGAATGACCTAGCAAATGCCACTGCCAACATGGTTCTTCACAAAGGAAACTAAGGTGGGAACTCAAATCCTAATAGCAGAAACCCAAACTACAACAATCAGAGAGGAAAAAGAAACTAAGGAGGAAGAAATCGAGGCAGGGGAAAGTCAAACAACTCACGTCCAACTTGTCAAGTTTGTGGTAAGTATGGACACTTTGCTGCACACTGTTACCACAGATTCAACCAAGAATACATGGGCTCTCAACCAGAAAGAGATGGAAAATCAGTGGCCTACATGGCTAGTCCTGAGACAGTGAACGATCCTAGCTGGTATGCTGATAGTGGAGCAAGCTCACATGTGACTAATGATCAAAACATGCTTGGGCACCGAGCAAATTACAATGGAAAGGAAGCATTGACTGTTGGTGATGGAAAACAACTCAACATATCACATATTGGTAACGCTTATCTAAACTCTCTAACTAGAGAAAAACTTGTGTTGAAAGATGTTTTACATGTTCCATCTATTACAAAAAATCTTGTGAGTGTTGCTAAACTTACCAATGACAATAATGCTTTTATGGAGTTTCACCCGAATTTTTGTGTTGTGAAGGACAAAACCACGGGCCATGTTCTGCATCAAGGGAGACTTAAAGGTGGATTGTATCGTTTTGAGTCAACCGAGAGCCCTAACAACAAATCTCTCCGAGCTACCCCTTGCAGCAAAAGTCCAAAGTCAAGAAAGTGTCATACCTTAAACTTTCCAACCAAGTTTCAAGTCCCAAAAAGAGCCTGTAAAGCAAAGCACAATATAAGTGCATTTGCTGTGTCTTTAAATTCCACAAAGGAAGTATGACATAGGAAATTAGGTCATCCTTCAACTAAAGTCCTAGAGTCTATTTTGAAGGGCTGTAATAAAAAATCAAAATGGAATGAAACTTTGCACTTTTGTGAAGCCTGTCAATTTGGAAAAAGCCATGCTTTACCTTTTAAATCCTCTAATTCTCATGCCCCAAAACCTTTGGAACTCATACATTCGGACCTTTGGGGACCTGCACCCATCGCTTCAACCTTGGGATATAGATATTACATACACTTCCTAGATGATTTCAGTCGATACACTTGGATATACCCCCTAAAAACCAAGTCTGATGCTGTGAATGCCTTCAAACACTTTAAGACCTTAGTTCAGAACCGCCTTGAAACTAAAATAAAAACCTTTCAATCTGACTGGGGTGGTGAGTTTAGAGCCTTCACCCACATCATTAAAGAGAGTGGGATAGATTTTAGACATCCTTGCCCACACACGTCCGCCCAAAATGGGAGAGCAGAAAGAAAACACCATCACATTGTTGAAACAAGCCTCACTCTACTAGCCCAAGCCTCCATGCCTCTCAGATATTGGTGGGAAGTGTTTGACACAACAGTCCACTTAATTAACAGACTCCCCACATCCGTCCTAAAGGGAAAAACTCCCATTGAAAAAATATTTGGAACAATTCCTAACTATGATTTTCTCAAAACCTTTGGGTGTGCTTGCTTCCCTTGCCTTAGACCATACCAACACCATAAGTTCCAATTCCACTCTACCAAATGTGTCTTCATTGGGTATAGCGATGCTCATAAAGGTTACAAATGTATGAGTTCCACAGGGAGAATCTACCTAACCCGTCATGTCAAATTTAATGAGGAAGACTTTCCTTTCACACAAAGTTTTCTAACCTCTTCAAAGTGTGCTACCTCACAACCCAACACCATCATAAACTTGCTTCCTACACCAAACCAAGACCACCTACCAAACAACCCAAATTACCCAAAGGAGTACACTCCACCTATGGTCTCCATTGATGTTCAACACAACCATGATAGTCCAACAAGAAGGCAGAGACTTGATACCCGCCAGTCATCATCAAGCAGAATCAATCACAATTATGTGAGTCCCAATACTGAACAAAGAAGTAATGAGGTGGTTGCAACATCTGAAAACAATGTTGATTCAAGAAGACTAGTGATTAGATCTCTTGGAGATACCTTTGAAGAACCTGAAATTCTGGAAGAAACAGTCACAGAAGAGCAAGAGCAACCAACCAACTCACACTCCATGATCACAAGAAGCAAAGCTGAAATTTTTAAACCTAAGCATAGAGCTTTCAAAGTTCAATCTCTACCACATCAAATCAACCTAAACTTGAAAGATATTGAACCAAAGGATGTGAATGAAGCTCTAAAGAATAGAAACTGGAAAAATGCCATGGAAGAAGAGTATCAAGCCTTGATGAAGAACAAAACGTGGAAGCTAGTTCCCCCATCTCTCAATATGAATGTGGTTGGGAACAAATGGGTTTTCAAAGTGAAACACAACAAAAATGTATCATTTCAAAGGTACAAAGCACGTCTAGTTGCCAAAGGGTTCCATCAAAACCCCGGAATTGACTTTTTTGAAACTTTCAACCCAGTTGTGAAAGCTCCCACTATCCGCATTGTCCTAACCTTGACTGTTACTCATGGATGGAAGACTCAACAACTAGATATCAATAATGCGTTCTTAAATGGAGATCTAAAGGAAATTGTGTACATGAAGCAACCTGAAGGTTTTGAAGATAAAACAAAACCTAGTTATGTTTGCAAGCTAGAGAAAGCCCTATATGGTCTAAAGCAAACTCCTCGAGCCTGGTACGAAAAACTACGAGATACTCTTATGTGTTGGGGATTCATAAACTCAAAATCTGACCCCTCTTTTTTCTACTTCAGAGATGGCAATGGTGTAATTTTCATCCTAATCTATGTAGATGACATAATTGTGACAGGAAGCAATGGAAAAGTTTTGGATCAGTTCATCAACGGATTGAATTCATCATTTTCTCTAAAAGACATGGGTGAACTTCATTATTTCTTGGGCATAGAAGTGCAAAAAATAGAACATGGCCTGCATCTATCTCAAGGGAATTATGTAGCAAACCTACTTCGCAGATTACACATGGAAAATTCAAAGCCAAGTGATACACCTATGTCACGGGGAGACAAGCTAACAGCAAACAGTGGAGAAAAACTGGAAAATCCCACAGAGTATCGAAGTGCATTGGGAGCTCTACAATACCTGACTCAAACGAGACCAGATTTGGCCTTTGCAGTGAATAGGTTGAGTCAATACTTCCAAGAACAACACACCGATCACTGGAAACAGTTAAAAGAATTCTGAGGTATGTTAAAGGTACTCTCGATCAAGGAATTCAAATCAATCCAAATGAAAGATTCGATCTTACCGGTTTCTCAGATGCCGACTGGGCTTGCAACCTTGATGATCGACGATCCATCGGAGGATACTGTGTCTTCTTAGGAAACAACCTCATCTCCTGGTCATCAAAGAAACAATCAGTGGTCTCTCGATCTTCAGCAGAATCGGAATATCGTGCTCTTGCACATGTAGCATCTGAAATTGCATGGGTTGAAAGCATCCTCTCTGAAATCGGCTTTCCCATCTCAAAAACTCCAGTAACGTGGTGTGATAGTCAAAGTGCCACAACTCTTACTTCAAATCCAATCTATCACTCACGAACCAAACATTTTGAAATAGACCTGCATTTTGTGCGAGACAGAGTAATGAAGAACCAACTGCATGTTCAATATCTTCCCTCCAACGAACAGATCGCAAATTGCTTAACAAAACTTTTGGCAAACAACAAATTTGAGCCCATGAAGAATAAACTTGGTGTCTGCACCAGACCCAAAGTTTGAGAGGGCATGTTGAAACATGGGCCCATTTCTCTTCTTTTATTATGTTCCCTGGCTCAGTTGTTGTATCCTTGATTACAACTTTGGCCCATTTGTGTGAGCCCTCTTCTTTGTGGTTGTTGACCTAATTACATGTACTATTTATTGTTTGCACCTTCGGTGGCAAGATAAAAAAAGATATACAGATCATTTTCAGCCTCACTCTCAACCCTATTGGCTTTTCCTCTGTTTTACTTTTACTGTTAATATATAAAACAAGAAAACTGGATTAATTTGTTTTCTCATTGGTAAGAATGAAGAAGTATTATTATTTGTTTCTTATAATTCAAGATTTTTTTCTCAAAATATATATATATATATATATTTATAATGAACGATTTTTTTTTTCTAAAAAATTTAAATAAATTTTTAATACAATAACAATAGCTTACTATATTGTTATATGCATCTTTAAAATTGGATTAATTATGAAAATTTGTATATGTTTTCATATTTCTCCGTCTGTAATTGTATTGACAGGTACTCTTTAGACATCTGAACAACGATATTTCATATTTTAGGAATCTTTTTTCACAATAGGATAACGATAACATTCAAATTGATTATTAAATTTTATGTAAAATATTTTAGATTTGATGTTAACACTAAATTTTTCCTATTTCTTTTTTAAGTAAGATTATTTCTATTTTTCTATTTTATTATTCTTCTTAATATTAAAAAAAAAATGTAATAATGTTAACTTAAATATTTAATATATATTCAAATGTAAAAAATGTAACAAAAAAAATTCTATAAAAAGAAGTATTCATCCCGTAAACTAACCTTTTATTTAAGCTCGTAACACACAATCAAATACATTTATAAATCCGACCACAAATAATTTGCAGTATGAAGGGCTAATAAGATCCATCACAAGGAATCAAATTAATTGATTTCCAAATTCTAGATTTCTTATTTGACATGGACAAAAGGAGGGGAGGAAGGAGTAAGAGAGCTAAACATAAAATAAAATGAAAAAAAGGACCAAAAAGCAATAAAGATAAAGATCTCATATGGGCATTGAATTGATGGTAAACATGTAATTACCAACCTAACAAACAATTTTTTCAGTGTTTTAAGACCAACCTGGCTCCTTAGGACACATAGGAGTCTCCCATAATTAAACCAATTTACAAATACCTAATTGGTTCTAATTTAATTAATTGATTTGGTACGATCAATACCAAAAGATCTAATTAAATGCATTACATCCAAAGGGATAAGTCGAGTTAATTAGTTAAGATTGGTCAATCTAAATTAACTAAGCTCACCCAAACAATTTTAGAGTCTACCATGTATTCGTAGTTAAGCAAATTCTACCTAATTAATTGACATGACAATCAGTCTATTTACTACTCAAATTAAGCTAGAGATCGAAGACACTTACAAGTACTCTAGCATAGCTAAGAAATTTCTAAATTAATTGATTTGTCAAGTCAATCAAAGTAGAAATAACTAGGAACAAACAAAAGAAATTGTAAGCCATAAAACAATGATGAAAAATAAAATTAACAATCAAATCCCATAATAAAATAAATAATATATACCAAATTTACAACCATCCATCGCATCGACGTTGCCTGACACCGAGAATTGATCTAAAATACCTAAACTAACTTAAACTATGAGAAACTGAGAGGAAAAAACTTAAAATGGTCTAATAATGGCTAAAAATCGAAGACAAATAACTTAGAGGACGAAAAAATCTATTTAAAAAAATCGACAAAGCGTCTAGATACTTCCTAGCGTCTCAGGGGCTCACCGCAACCTCGAGGGAGGCTTCAGGGGACTGCTGACAGCGTCTATACGTTATCTGTGGACAACGCTGACCATTTTTGCTATATTTCTTCGCTCAAGTGTTCGAATGACGCCCGATTTGATGTGTTAAAACTATAATTCGACGTAGAATCTCTAGGAACGTGCTTAGTTCTCAAATTTCTACAAAATAATTAATTTATCATATTTAAATCTCTAATGAAACATATAATCTCAAGAACGTGGCTGACACTCAACTTACCTATAAAATTTGCATTATACTCCCAAAATAAATGAAAAGGGCGTGATTTAGGCACTAAATAATAAAGTTAAGTTATGTCTCATCAATATTTAATATAGTTGTTTTTCAAATTAATATTGTTGTTTCGTATTATTTTAACAAATAAAAAAATTATTAGAATAGGGACTAAAAAAAAAGAGAAGAAAAAGTATATGATCTTCACACGTGCAATGCACATTAATGTTTTCTTGTATGCCATCTCAGGCATTATCATAGAGAAAGTATCCGATACAAGGCAAGTTATGAGTTAGTAAGAGAGTAGGCAAGGGGGAGTCGAAAGTTGGGAATAGATTGTAGTGAATTGTGTGAGTTTCTCAGGAGATCTATCTTCTCAAAGTCGAATCTTCAAACGATGGAGTTCCAGCAAAATCCTTTCTAAGGATGAGGATGGTAGTTTAGGAGTTTGCATGAAAGAAGTATGTGGAGATTCAATATTTCGACCTCTTGGTTGAAGGTTTAAAGTGTCGATGTTGATGGAAATATCGAGGTATTAATTTTATGAAAATGTCGATGGAAATATCGGTAAAATGTCGATGTCGATAGATATATTTGGAAAAGATTTTAAAAATGAAAAATTTTAAAAATATATTTAAATTAGAAAATAAACCTTCTATACTTTTTAAATGAGTTAAAAAATATGTTACGATTTCCCTTTTTTCTTTCAAAAATTCAAAAACCCACCTCCATGTATAAAGTGAATCTCTCATCAATTTCTTATGTAGAAAATTTATTATACAAAACAACATATAATTAAAAAAGATTAACAAATCAAAGTTACGGCCATACAAACATTAATCTTAAAAATTTTTCATATCTGCTTTTTCAATAGAGAATTTCTTTTCTTTTGCCTTGTCAAAAAGGATTTTTTTAATATAATAAATTTTTTACTATCTGTATTTAAAGAAACTAAAAATTATCTCTCCCTTACTAATCTTTCATTTCACTGTCTCCACTATATTCCATTCTCTCGCAAAAAAACAAAAGTTCAAATTTACTATAATAAGAAAAAATTATATTACATTAGCTTTTTTTTATAAAACAAATGAATTTCTTTATCACTAAAAAAAATAAAATTTACTAAATCCATTTTAACCTTTTCCTGTCTTTTCAAATTTATAACGAAACACAATTTTCAAATTTTGAATTCAAATTTAAAGTTTTTAAATTAGAGTAAACGTGTTTTCATATATAATAAAAATAAGATTTTTTTTTTCATTTTTTCCATAATTCTTTGTTTTTGAAACACAAATTTTTGAATCACAAATCAAACAAGCCTAATTTTATGTGGTTTATTGAAGAGCATCATTACAACATGTGCATGACCTTAATGTATGTGTTAATTTTCCAATTCCTTTATTAATATTCTAAGATTTCAATGCATCTGTGAAGATGATGATGTAAGATTTAAGGATTATGATATACAAATATAAAACAGATATATTTTGTATGTGTTTGACAATTATCATCTACTAATATGGTAACATATTATAAAACATTTGTCAACATGAGTATAGTGCAAATAACATAAAATTTATACTCTCAACTAAAAAGCTAGAGATTTAAATTTTCTACCCAATTTATTATATATATATATTATATATATATATAAAAAATCTATTTAACATTTGTTTCATAAATTTTGTAAGCAAAAACGTAATGAGAGTTGAGAGCTTTTTACTTTTACATATGCGTTGTATTAGTTTCCTTTAGTTAATTAGGTTTGAGTCGTCTTCTTTTTTTTCAAGGTTTAAGTCTTACCTTCTTAAGAAACCGTGCATTTGTGATGTGATATTCTGAAAAGAAAGTCATAATGCCATGATATAAAAAAATATTTGTGAATTAATTTTTGAAAAACTAATGCCATCTAAAAAAAAATTGTGAATTAATTTATGAATTATTTTTTAAAATTTTCTTCGATTTTTTCTTCTTTCCTTATGTTATCTGAACTATTACTATGTGCCCTTCTCGAGTAATTTCTAAATCCTTATGATCTTTATATATTTGTCTATTTTCTAAGTCATCTCATATATATGAAAATATCTGACATAATGAATGATTAGTTTTTAGTCAATAAACTTGTTTAATTGATATACTTATATGGTAATATATAAGAGATTTATATTTTGCATATCATAAATAAACCACTAATATAGTTTCAATATATTCAATAGTAGAGTTTAAACACATGACCTCTTATTTTTTACACCATATTAAATATCAATCGATCCAAAACCTTAACTTGATGAGTTATGGTAGATTTAATTATATCAATACTCCAATATATATATATATATATATAGTATGTCATTTAATTGATATACCTAAAAGGAACTATATCTGCAGTATATCAGTAATATATTGCTTATAATATACTTTATTTTAGGTGTATATTAGTTGACTGATATACCAATATAAAGTATAATAGATATACCAAATATTAAGCATATTGGATATCATACCGATACACACCCATGAGAGTAAAATTGGAATTAATAAAAAATAAAAATTAGATTTTAATTTTTTTTGCTATATTTGGAAATATGAAAAACAATAGCTAGATTTAAAAATATCATAATATTTTTTTGCTACTCATTATCATATAAAAATATAAAAAACGTAAAATGTTTATTTATTAATTATTTATTTTATTTTGGAATTTCTTGTTTTCTAATTTTTCAAAATTATCCATCGACATCCATATTCTATCGATATTTCTATAAAATCGAGACCTCGATATTTCTGTCAACACAATGATACTTTAAAATTTGCTGTTAAGCAACTTACTTCAAAATTTTAGGAAATCTTGCAAAATATGACTATTTTGATAAAAGTGTGTTTCATTAGTGACTATTACAAGAATGAAAAATACTTACACATTAGTTTGTTAAAATTTGTGTTTAAATGATAATTAATTTTAAAATTATTGAAAAACTAGCAAAATATGATTGTCCTCGTTGTAATTTTTCTTATATAAAAATATCATTTAAGCTCATAGGATAATAAACAACAAAATTTACTTAAAACTCGAAAATCATGGATAAAGAAATCATCTATAAAAGATGAAGTTACAATAGATACTAAGTTTAACCATAAAATGTTAAATTTCTATAAACTATAGGCAATAGATGTGCAATGGAGTTGAAGTTAAAATTAGTTATCCAATTAATTTTTAACTAAAATATATATATTAGACATACCTTTTAGGTATTAGAATGAATGTTTTTAATAAATGCATACTAAAAAAAGTAATAGAATTGACTAAAAAAAAATAGAATTAATTAAAAAAACAAGGATTTTCTATTAAGATAACTCTAAAGAGTTGTTTGGAGCGCTGAGTGGGTTACAATAATAGAGAGTTATAATAGTCTGTGGGTTATTATAGTTTGTAGGATTATATAATATTATTAAAATGCAGAGTAGTATAGTCTGGGGTAGGTTATAATAGTCTGTGTTTAGGATGCATATAATAACACAAGTTATTATAATCTGTGCCCCAAATAGACCCTAAAGAAAATTTCTTGAAAAATGTCTCTTGTTGTCTAAATTAGATAATGGGTGAAAATGAAAATGTAAAAGAAAAATATATTTCTTTTGATGGGAACAAATCTTTAGTATTTAAATTTAGAAAAATTGATATTTTAATATAGTTCTAATGATATAGTACAACAGTCAAAAAGAGCATAGGCGTCACTTAGAGCTTTGTATGCCCCTAAAAGACTAAAAATAATGAAATATGTTAAATCAAGAACTAATACGCAGTCGAGAGTTAAAAACTATTTGCCACTCATAATCAACTATATAAACGCTTAACCACTTGAGTTATGATAGTCAATCAAAATGTCACTTTTTAAAGTTTATGCTATTCAATCCGCTCTAGTGACATGACAAAAGGGTTAGTACTTGGTAAATAGTAGATTTCCCTTTTTAAAAAAATTACACACGATGAAGAGGAACAAATCATGAATCCCTTGAGTTAAACTAAAGTAAACAAGCTCCTTATAGAGGGGTTAAGATAGATTTTGATTATTATTTTAAAATTCATCTCCTTTTGAAAACGCCTAATAAATTTATTAAACATTTAATTTCGTATCTAATAAATTTATTAACATTCAATATTAAACCTTGTGTTTAATAGATCTTAAACTACTTAACTTTGTTTAAAATGCTCTAACATATTAAATATAACCCTACAACTTCAAGAACAAACTTGTAATTTAACATATTTTTGGTTTTCCTACTGTTGCACTTGAGTTTAGTTAAAAAAAATAATAATAAATACCCAAAAAGAAAAACGAAGTCTAAAATAAAATTTCCTACCTCAATAAGATTTTAATAATTGAGAATTATTGGAGAGCTCAACTATTGGAGGGCACCGCATCCAAAATATTTTTGAGAATATGGAAAGATCATTTTTTTTTTTTTCATTTTTCTCGGAAAACATATTGGAATTAATAAAATGATATGAAGCAGAGTAGAAAATCAAAACTGTATCGAGACATCTTTTTGGGTGACCTAGGATCCTTCCCTTTGTCGGCAGAGCAAAAAATCGACGGTCTTTGGATGATGAAATTAAGAATCGAAATTCAATTTGTAATGGGTCTATGCCATTAAGACTGACAATCGAAAAAAAAGAAAAAAAGTCTCAATTCAGCCAAGAAATTGACATATTGATGTGTGATATAGATTTGAATTTTCAAAATTTTGGTGTCATATGGATATTCTTTTCTTCCCTCACTTCAACCTAATCTACTACTTCATGGGCAAGTTTGAAAATGCAATGAATGTCCCCAAATCGGTTAGAACTAGAGAAAGATTATAAATTTATAAATTACTAATAATATCTATTTTGCCAAAACCGGATTATATTTCAATTGATTAAAGCATTTACTATTAATAAGTTGAATGATTGAAGAAGAGGTCGAAAGATTGGGAGTAACGGTTGTGATCGTTGGATTAGCTATATGATTACGATGGATGCAAGAAACTCCTCTACAAAAATTTAGAGAAAAAACTCATTTGATACTAGAGTGGTTGTTGGAGTGGAATCAAAGTCCCACAATGACTAGATAATTAAGGGAAGATCATGACTTAAGTGATGACCATTATTTTCATTGGTATGAAGCTTCTTAAGTGAAACAAAAAATAAACTCATGAAACCAATATGAAGATCTGTCGAGGGTCATTGTCCCTAACAAGCAGTATCAAAGTTAAGTCCCCAACTAAGGCATTCATACCAATGTCGAGATTGGATACATATATCTCTAATCAAGAAGTCATGGGAATATGATATCAATATTGAATCTTCATTAGATGCAAAGTATTATGGAGATGCGTTTCTCTCGCGAATGATGTTATTGAATGTAGAGAGTTGATGCATCACATTCTTCCCATGAGTGTTGTGGATAGTTTAGGGACATATTTAGAATTGTCTTCATCTTTTACTTGGTTTAAATGTGCTAATTTTAAAGGGTTGAAAGATAAATATTATGGAGGGTTTTACCGGAGTGGAAGAGTAAAGGTTTTTCAAGAGCGGCAAAGGAGATTTTAATTAAAAGTGTGGATCAAACTATTCCTACATATGCAATGAGTTGTTTTAAGCTGTCGATGAGCTTATGCCATCAGGTAACAAAGCTTTTTGCACGATTTTGGTGGAGGTCGAAACAAATGAGAAGTGCAAGATACATTGGATGAGTCGGGATAAATTATGCATGCCTAAGGAGTGTGAGGTTCTAAAATTTAGAGATCTTAAGGAATTTAATCAAGCAATGGTTAGCCAAACATGTTTGAAGAATATTTTCTAATATGGAGTTAACCGTTTCTAAAGTGTAGAAAGGACAATAATTTCCTACTGAGGAGCTTTTGAATATTAATTCCTTTCCTGCTTCGATGTCGTTCTTCTAGAAAAGTTTCATTTGGAGGTTAGAACTTTTGAAAAAAGGTTTACACCTCTAAGTTGGAAGTGGATTATCCATTCGAGTCTTTAAGGGCCCTTGGCTACCAAGGTCGTGGTCTTTTAAGGTATTTTCTTGTCTAGCAAATGCAAATGCAGATGCAGATGATATGCGTGTCTCAGATTTTATTACTTCTTCGAAGATGTTCAAAAACTACATAACTATTGTTGTTTGACAGATGTGTAGAAAATTATAAATCAACCTTTATCATTTACAAACCTCCTTGATAGGTGAATTTGACACTTTGATAAATAATGACGATATCGAGTAAAGAGTGGTTATAAAACATATATGTTTTCATAGGATAGGGCATCTTCTTCAAGCGAAAATGGTTATAGGCGATGGTGGAAAAGATTATAGAAGAAGAATATGTGAAGCAAAATTAAAGATTTTGAGAAATTGATTGTTGGTCTATCTAAGATATATGGTTAAATTGCCTAGATAAACGCACTCCAAGTAGGTTTGAAGCATGCACTATCAGAACAACATTTGCTTTTATTGTCTGATACAATTTGTCAAGAATAAATGTGATTGGCTTTTGCAGTATTTGCAGGTAATTTACCATGCTTAATTACAATAGTGGATGGAGAAGAGATCGATCTAGGGTGAATTTCAGACCAATTGGTTGAGGTATCTGATAATAACTGAGTATATGTGTTTGTTGATGCGGTTTGTGATCATGGCAATTTGATATTTAGATGGTAGTTTGATGGTAATTTGACAAACGAAGTCTAACATGCAGAATATAGCTAGTCATGTTCGACGTGAATTCAATCTGTTAGCTGATAGATTAGCTAGATCTGGATTATCTATAAACCAGAGATTTCCAAGATTGGATTTTACATGTAATGGAGACTGAAAAATCTTTGTTTGTTGCCCATAAGATTTGATGTTGATGAAGGTTACTTTTTCCAAAAAACAAAAAAGGGCAAAAATCACTAATTATTTTTTTTATTATTTTTTATTTGAGTTCAAGAACATGCAAATTAAAATCGATCACTACTAAATTGTCAAAGAAAGTTATTGCAAAACTACACTTTGTGCTATCTATTGTTGGAAGCGTGTGATGGACACTCACAAATAAATAATCAAACAAAGAATATATTTCACAAGCAAAATAATTTACTTGTATTAAAAAACACTTTTCACAAAGCTACAAACTTGGTTCACACTTTTTCTCTCTAAACTTACTTTATTTTTCTTATTTACTTCACTTGCTTGTGTTGGTACATACTACAATGATCCTATTTATAGGACTTATGGAAAACTCTAGAATCCGTAACTCTTTTACATAAACTAAAATTTATGAATATAAAACTCTCATACATAAAAACATAGTTTCTAAATCCTATTAAAACTTCTAAACAATTAATAATGCTTAATTAATCTTAAAAACTCATATATGTGTAAACGTTCCAAAATATGTTTAATTTTCAACATCCCCCCTTAAACATGTTTTACGGAAAGTACTCCGAGCAAGGTCCTCAACTTGTGAAACACATCAACTTTAAGTGGCTTCGTGAGAATATCTGCAATTTGATCTTCTGTCTTCACATATTCAACATGAATCTCCTTTCTTGAAATACAATCTCGAATAAAATGAAATCTTGTATCGATGTGCTTACTTCGATCATGGAACACCGAATTTTTGCTAGAGCAATTGTTGACTTATTATCCACATGGATTATCATGCATCCTCTTGCAATATTCCAACTTCATGAAGCAAATTTCTCAACCACACTGCATGACAAACACATGATGCTGCAGCAACATATTCTGCTTCACACGTGGATAGTGTCACAATAGGTTGCTTCTTGGAACTCCAAGTAAAAGCCATATTACCAACAAAGAACACATATCCACTTGTACTTTTTCGATCATTAAGATCTCCAGCCCAATCACTATCACAATAACCTTCAAGCAAAAATTCTTTAGATGATGTATAAAACAATCCATAGTCAAGTGTACCTTTGAGGTAACGAAGAATTCTCTTTGTCACTTTCAAATGAGTAGTTGTAGGAGATTCCATAAACCGACTCACCAATCCAACACTGAAAAGAATATCTGGTCTTGTGCAAGTTAAATATCTCAAGCTCCCAATCAAACTTTTAAAATATGATGGATCAACAACATCTCCATCTTCATATTTGGACAATTTTGCCCCAGTTTCCATCGGAGTTGCAACAGGTTTAGCATTTAACATCTTAAATTTCTCAAGAATTTCTTTAGTATATCGTTCTTGGGAGATGAAAATACCTTCCTCTGACTGTTTCACCTCAATGCCAAGATAATATGACATGATCCCGATATCTGTCATTTCAAATTCTTGAGTCATTGCCTTCTTGAGATCTTCAAACATGCTTGCACAATTTCCTGTAAAAATTAAGTCATCCACATATAGGCAAACCAACAAAATATCTCCACGATCGTTAGTCTTAATATAAAGAGAATGTTCATATGGGCATCTCAAATACCCATTATTAAGGAAATATTTGTTGATTCTACTATTCCACATTTTCGGGGCTTGTTTCAATCTGCATAAGGCCTTCTTTAATTTTAGGACTTTGTCTTCTTGGCCTTTCACGTAATAACCAAGAGGTTGTTCCAAGTAGACTTCTTCTTCAAGATATCCATTCAAAAATGCTGATTTGACATCCATCTGGAAAATCTTCCATTTATTTTGAGCAGCAAGTGCAATTAGCAACCTTATAGTTTCCATGCGGGCCACAGGAGCAAACACTTCATCATAGTCAATTCCCTTTCTCTGAGAATAGCCTTTGGCAACTAATCTTGCTTTATGTCTCTCGCACTTCTCCTTTTTCATTCCTTTTATCTTGAACACCCATTTGGCACCTATTGCTTTCTTTCTACTTGGAAGGGTAGAAAGCTCTCATGTATCATTCTTCCAGTATGACATTTATTTCCTCATCCATAGCAATCTTCCATTTTTCATCCCAGTGAAGCTTCTTCAAAAGTTAAAGGCTCACTGTCACCAAAAAGACAAAATAGAGTGAGATCATTAAAACTTTGAGTTAACTCTTCAGTTTCATTATAGATGTCCTGCAAATTTCTCATCCGCCGAGGTGTTTCACTTGAACTTGTAGATGATGAAGGTGTGCTTTGTAATTGTGGAATGACTAGCGATGTTGGTGGTGTTGATGGAGAAGCAACTTCACTGGATTCATCATCATCTTCGGGAAAAAATAAAAATTTGTAGTCTTTTGGTTCATCATTCCAATTCCACGTTGTTTCCTCATCGAACACAACATCTCTACTCACCACCAATTTTTCTGTAGCAGGATTATAAAGCTTGTAGCCTTTTGAGCTTGCATCATATCCAATGAAAACATGCTTCTCACTTTTATCATCAAGCTTAGTACGCTTTTGATCTGGTACATGTGCATAAGCTATGCTCCCAAATACTCTCAAATGAGCAATAGATGGTTTTCTTCTTGTCCATGCTTGTTGAGGAGTTTTGTTCCATAGGCTTCTAGTTGGAGAACGGTTTGACAAGTAAACAAAGACATTCAACCGCTTGCAGCCAAAATTCTTCCTCGCATCTTCTTACTCTTCAACATGCTTCGAGCCATATTGAGTATTGTTCTGTTTCTTCCTCTCAAGAACACCATTTTGTTGTGGAGTCCATGGAATCACATAGGTCGATTTAATTCCATTTTCTTCACAAAAGCCTTTGAACTCATTTGAAGTGAATTCTCCTCCTCTATCTGATCTCAGAGCTTTTATATAAAAACCACTTTCTTTTTCAACAAGAGCTTTAAATCTCTTGAACATGCCAAATACCTCTGATTTTTCCTTGACAAAATAAACCCAAGTTTTTCTATTAAAAATCATCAATAAACAATAAGAAATAATTATTCTTATCGAAAGAACTTAGCTTTATCGGTCCACAAAGGTCGGTGTGAACAAGCTCTAGTGGTCTCCTTGCTCTTGAAAACGATTCTTGTGGAAAACTCTTCCTTGATTGCTTGCCATAAAGACAACCTTCACAAAATTGATTTGCATGCTTGACATATGACAATCCTTTCACCATGTTCTTCCTGGCTATGATGATCTCAAGCTTTCAAAATTCAAGTGCCCAAATCTCAAATGCCAAATCCAAGATGGATCCTTCAAACAAGACTTGGACATTTTGCAACATCGGTTTGAATGTTTAACAAAAACATTCTATTCTTCGACATTTGCACTTTAGCAATCATATTATCACGATGATCTTTTATTGAAAGTCTATAATCTTTCATCAAAATATTATAGCCTTTCTCTAGGAGTTGTCCCAAACTCAAAATATTGTTCTTCATATTTGGCACATAATAAACATTAGAGATAAACTCATGCTTTTCATTCTTCAAGTTAATTAAGATCTTACATTTTCCTTTCACAGGAATTTTTGTAGCATCACCAAATACGATATTTCCCCCAACGGACTCATCAAGTTCCACGAACATTGATTTATTTCCACACATATGATTGCTTGCACCACTATCAAGATACCATGAATTATTTTCACATGTCTCTTCACCTTTGCATGCTAGAAGCAAAGATGACTCACCGCTTTTAATATCTTGCTCCGCATAGTTGGCATTTTCTTCAACTTTATTTCTGCATTCCCAAGAATAATGACCAAATTTATGACAATTATAACATTCCACTTGACTTTTGTTATACCTCCTGTCATTATTTGATCTTCCTTCATATGGCCTCGAATAATTGTGTCTTCCACGACCTCTTGATCAACTAGTATTTGAATCATCAAAATTTCTTTGACCAAAATTTCCTCGACCTCGTCCTCTAAAGTTGCCACGTCCACGACTATGACCACGTCCTCGACATCGATTTTCTTTTTCTTGTCTATCTTCTTTATCTCTCAACTGCAACTTTGATTGAAAAAGTTGCTCAATTGTCTGTTTGTTCTTCTTGAGAAGTTTCTCTTCATGGGCTTGTAGAGTACCCACAAGTTGATCAACGAACAATGTACTCGAGTCCTTTGATTCTTCAATAGCTACAATGATGAAATTGAATTTTTCATCTAATGAACGAAGTATCTTTTCAACTACTTGCTCATCATTTATTGTCTCACCATATCTTTTCATTTCATTAACCACTGCTAATAATCTTGAAGTATAATCTGAAATCGATTCAGACTCCTTCATATGTAATGATTCATAATCACCTCTCAATTTTTGGAGGCGAACCTTCTTGACTCGATCTACTCCTTTATAAGTATTCTCCAAAATTTGCCATGCTTGCCTCGTAGTGGTTGCTCCAGAAATCTTCTCAAAATTCGCATCATTAATAGCTTGATGAATAATGGTGAGCGCCTTTTGATCATTTTTTCTAGTATTTTGCAAAACTTCTCGTTCAGCTTGAATCAAAGGTGCATCATTCTCTGGTTCGTCATAGCCTCTATCAACAATTTCCCATGCATTTTGTGAACCAAGTAGAGCTTTCATACGTATACACCAACTACTATAATTTTCTTTCGTAAGTCGAGGCACTTGGAAAGGAACCAAATTGTTGTTTGCCATTTGCAAAAACAATTCTTTTTCTTGAACTCAGTCTCTGATACCACTTTGTTGGAAGCGTATGATGGACACTCACAAATAAATAATCAAACAAGGAATATATTTCACAAGCAAAATAATTTACTTGTATTAAAAAACACTTTTCACAAAACTACAAACTTGGTTCACACTTTTTCTCTCTAAACTTTATTTTTCTTATTTACTTCACTTGCTTGTGTTGGTACATACTACAATGATCCTATTTATAGGACTTATGGAAAACTCTAGAATCCGTAACTCTTTTACATAAACTAAAATTTATGAATATAAAACTCTCATACATAAATACATAGTTTCTAAATCCTATTAAAACTTCTAAACAATTAATAATGCTTAATTAATCTTAAAAACTCATGTGTAAACGTTCCAAAATATGTTTAATTTTCAACATCTATTTGAGCAATTATCTCTTCAAATTTATGAAATCATTGTGTTTAAACTTCATCTTTATCATACTTATAGTTGCGACTTAAAAGGATGTTGAAACCATCTATGTCTTAAATGATTTTATCGCTATAATTACCCTGTAAATTCTAAACCTTAAACCACACAGTTATAAACTATGTTTGAATTACAATAATTTTATTTATAACTTTAGAAGGGCAATTGATGAAAATTAAAATTCTCAAATAATTAAACTCAAACATGTACGAAGTTGTAATAGTATGATATAATTACAAAAATCTGGCAACTTTTAAAAGAATAATTTATCGATGGAAAGTTCACAATGAAACACAAACCATTAACAAAATTAACATTGAAAGATATGTTTGTGGTGCATGTTATAATAACCTATGGAATACTCTAACTCTCAAGTCTCAAATACGTGCTATTATAATCTAAACTAAATAATTTTTTTTCTTAAATACAAACTACATAACTTTGCAGACTATTTTATTCTACAGGCCATTATAATCTCAGCGTCCCAAACAATCTTTAAGGGGTTGTTTGACCCAAAGACTTGCATGTATTAGGAGTAAAGAAGTCTGAGGAGTTCTAAAGTCTGTGTTTTGGGTGCAGAATTGTTTAGACTGTAATTCTGAGAAACTGGCAATGAGTTGTAAGAGGTTGTTTGACCCAAAGACTTGCATGTATTAGGAGTAAAGAAGTCTGAGGAGTTCTAAAGTCTGTGTTTTGGGTGCAGAATTGTTTAGACTGTAGTTCTGAGAAACTGGCAATGAGTTGTAAGAAGTAGAGTTCTGAAATCTGTGTTTTGGTGCATATTTATTAACTTGGAGTTATGATGTCAAATTCTCAAATTTTTCTACAATCTCTCAAATTTTCATTATTGTAAAATTGTTCCCATTAATCCTAAGATTTATATTTTTTTTATTTCTATTAATTTATTTATATTTTAAAATTTTACTTAAAGAAAACAAAATTTTGAAGAAAAATTATCTCACACTCTTATTTTAATATTAACATTAATGTAATGGATTTATTATTTGAAGTTTAATAAAATATTTACATCAATTTAAGAACTTTAAGTTAAGATTTGTTATCCAACTTTATCAAAATAAATTTTCTTCTTGCAAAATTTAATATTTAATATTTTTAATTACTCAATGTAATTGATTACTTAACTTTTGATAATTAATCAATCTAATTTATCTTAAGAATTTCAATTTAAAAAAGACAAGAATGCCAACTTTCATATCATCAACAAGTAATGAATGTTGCCAACAAGGAGCATAGCTTAACTGACATCAAGTATGACTCATGACTAAGAGGTCATGGAAGACATGTAAACTTCATTGTTCCAACACAAAAATATTACATGTGCATATGATAAAAATTACTCCACATAATTTTTTCAATATCTCTCATATTAATTATTCAATAATATATTATTTTAAGTTTTAAATACCTAAGTAAAAAAATAAATATTGATTTTAAAACAACTAAAAAATGTATATATTTTTGAATACCATGCAAAATGAATATCATATTACTTTTGTTTAGATTACTATTATTTATTGTACAATTCTATTTAGTAAGGTTGGAATGAAAAATCGTTTGGCCTGAATATCAATTTATTTTTAATAAAAAAATATGCTATTACTAGGAGTTAGTCTAAAATATGCTTTTCTTATCTTGTAATCATAAAATTATCTATATTTTTAGCTATTAATAAAAGAATAAGAAAAAAAAATGGATTGTTACTTGTTATTAGTAATTTTTGTTTAAAGTAAAAAAAAACATAAATAAAATGACATGTGAATAAAGTGAGATAAAGAGATTTTTGTGAATTAAAAAATATTTACGATTAGAATTTCAATGAAAATAATAATATCATAATTAAAATATTTTTATATAATTTATATTTAAAAAATGAAAGCATAGAATAAAAAGAAATATAACTATGTTAAAAATATATTAAAATTATAAGATAAAAATAAAAATATTTTAAAAACAAATATTCATATATAATTATTAATTACTCATAATGACTATATATATATAAATTTTAATTAAGAAATTAAAAAAAAATAGAGAGTTAAAGAGAGAATAGTAAAGAGATGTTGGAGTGAGATAAAGTGAAGAAAAAATGAGACGGAAAAATTGTGAGACCCATTATGGGGAGTTGGAGAAAGGAGTTAATAAATTTGTGAGACCCATATGACAGAGTTAGAAAAGAAATTAATAAATTTGTGAGACTCACAAGAAAAAGTTAATAGATCTTTAGGCCAAACAAAGAGTTAGAGGATTTATTAACTCCTCTAAACTCCACTCCCAACTCTTCCATCCAAACAATTCCTAAGGTTGTATTGCAATCCAATAATTATTTTGGTGATGGCTTTTGAGTTTTTTTTTGGCTAAATTATAGAAAATGTCCCTAAACTGTGGGTTGTGTACAAAATACTCCTAAACTTTAAAAAGTTTAAAAAATATCTTGAACTTTCAAAAAGGTTCAAAAAATACCCTTACGGTTAAGTTTTAGATGGAAATCGTTAAAATTTTGTTTCAAAAATACCCTTAAACTTTAAAAAAGTTTAAAAACTACTCTTGGCCTTAAAAAACTTTTTTAATAATTCCTTTGGTATTTAATGGAATTCTTTGAGATTTGATTTAATCAATCTATTAAAAATTTAAAAAATTTGCCCGAACCTCTCCGAGAATGATGTAGAAGATCCAAAACATCCACTTGCTTTCTAAAAGGTAGTTAACTTTTGTCTTCCTAACTTATAAAATATTTGCATCAATCTTACTTGTTTAATTAATTGAATTATTGGTGTGATTGATGAAATCAATTCCTTAATATTGATTGTTTTCTTCCTCATTTATTTTGTTTTTATGTTATTTTGCTCTTATTCATTATTCTATTTCTTTTTTCAAATAAAATTGGGTGATTATATTCTTGGTAATTAAGTGAATTAGAATATCAATCCTATATAAGCGATACAATAATATTCTTATACACTATATTAAAACTTAATTACACTTAAATGGTATTGCATTTTTCTATTTTTGAACTTTTTTCATAGGTTAAAGGTATTACTATTGAAACAGAATTTTAACATTTTTCATCTAAAACTTAATTGTAAATAATTTTTTAAAAGTTTTTTAAGGTCAGGGATAGTTTTGAAACTTTTGGGTACTTTTGAACCTTTTTGAAAGTTTAGGAATATTTTTTAAGAATATTTTTTATACAAATCCTATAGTTTACTGGTATTTCTATAATTTAGCCTTTTTTTTCCTCCAATTTTCAAAGATAATTGGAAAATAATAAGTGATGGAGCGATTTATGAGACTTGAGAGCATGTGAGAATTTGCTTATAGTAACGTCATCCATGACTGAAGTGATGAATAAATGCAGAATATAATAAAAGAGGTCCATTTTGGACAGCAAATATATCTGTTCTGATGTGATGTGATTTGAAAAATCTTATCTTCATCAATTCTTAGCGTCCATGGAATATTCCAAATTATTTCTTTTTCAATCCTATTTTCCGACAGTGTTAAGAGAGTTTGGGTTGGGTCAGTCATATGTAAACAAAAAATTAAAAATTTAGGCCCGTACCATTTCATTTTTTATTTTTAATTTTTGAAAATTAAGCTTATTTTCACCTTCTTTTTCTACCATAGAAATCATCTGCCTATGTTTAAAACATTTGAAGTCTTAGCCAAGTTCTAAAAATAAAGTAAGTTTTTTAAAATTATTTTTTTTAGTTTTTTAAAAGTTAGCTTAGTTTTTTAAAGCATAGGTACAAAATAGATAAGAAAACATATAAACTCACGGGTAGAATTAGTATTTTTAGTTTTAAATTTCAAAAACTAAAAATTAAAAACAAAATTGTTATCAAACAGGGTCTTAAGTTGTGATTTGATTTTTAATTATTAAAAATTAAGTCTATAAATACTATTCTAATTTATAGTTTTACTTATTTTATCATCTAGTTTTTATCTATATTTTCAAAAATTAAGTCATCTTTTAAAAACTAAGGTCCCGTTTGATCATAAAGTATTTGGTTTTCGATTTTTGATTTTGAAAATTAAGCCTAAAAATACTACTTTTAATGGATTTCTGAGTTAAAAAAGTAAAAAAAAATTGAATTCCCACTCTTATTAAGAATGTTAAGAAAGTTTCATATTGGTTAAGGAAGGAAGAGATGTATGGTATATAAGTAAAGACAATTATCTTCATTGGTATATGACATTTTGAGGGATTCAAAAGCAAAACCATGAGATTTGATGTCGAAAGTGGACAACATCATACAATTGTGAGAATATGCAAAGTTGGTTGTTCTTATCCACTCACACATATTGAACTAAAAAAACGAAAAAAGACTCCAAGATTTGAAATAAAGGACAAAATATTATATCCATTCAAACTTAAATTACACGATAAGTGGAGCATAATGCAAAGATAATACACCCATATGGAATATACCAAGTTTAGATTACCATATTACAGAAATGAAAAGCCAACTTCATGAAGGTCTTAATATTACCCTAAATTTAGGCACTGCAAGTTGTAGCAGCACTTATTTATGTAACAAACATGTCACATTGATGGTCGCAAATTTTAGGGTGGCTTTCAGTTGGAGGATGGAGGGTACTTCTTGTATGGGGGGCGTTTCTTGTATGGTGGGTATTTCTTGTAGGGTGGGTACTTTCTGTAGCGTGGTCTCCTCTTGTAGAACTTGGATTCCTCATCCTCCGACGCAGGCTCGGTGTCGGTGGTGGTGGTGGTGGTGGTGGTGGTCGGAAGCTTTTGGCCTTCGGTGACCGGAGTCACTTCCTGGTTCGAGTCCCATGGATTTTTCAGAGCTTGAGTAGTGGTAAGAAGTACCACTGCGAGAAGAAGCATAAGAAAGTATTTCAGAGACATTCTGGCCTTTTGGGTTTGAGGTTGCCTGTTGGGAAGCTCAAACTTGATGGCATTTTATAGCAAAACTTGGGGATATTTTTGTAATTTACTAATTATAAGGTTATGTCTAGGAGAAAAAGTTTAGTTCTCAAATAAAAATATTGTTAATGTATTTTCTTTTAGTTCAACAAATGTGGAAATAGAGATGATGTTTTTTTTTAGTACAATGGGAGTTGGGAGATTCGAATCACAGATCTTGTAGTCGTTAACACATTCGTATGCTACAAACCTCGTAATTAAATGATGTCTTATTTTATGATCTATGTTTTGATTCATAGTTTGTATTTTTAGTTGTTATATTTATAATGAAAAATAATTAATGTCATTAAATTTAATTCTCACATAAGCAATGGAATCAATACCCTTCAATTGTTGAGTTTTCATTTTTCTAAAAAAGATTATTTATGACTAAGTTCATAGTTGCAACTTGCAAGTATTCTTGTGGTTAGATGATATAAAATACTTCAGTCTTTGGTGCTTTTTACCTAGGTCTGAATGTGTTGGTATTGATTACGTTTTGTAGCCTGGTTTGATAACTATTTGGTTTTTTAAATTTATGTTTGTTTTCTAATAATTTCTTTGTATTGTTTTCCTTTCTTAAAGAAACATTTGAATTCTTAGCAAACTTTCAAAAACAAAAACAAGTTTAATTTTAAAACTATATGCTTTTTTAATTTTCAAAACTTGAATTGATTTTTTTGAAAACATGAGTAGAAAATAAATAACAAAACAAAGAATCTCATGTATAAAAGTAGAGCTTATAAGCTCACTTTTCAGAAAAATAAAAATCCAAATGGTTATCAAAAGAGACTTTAGCTACTCAAATTTTATGCCTAGGATATTCTTGTGGCTGGATTTGAATGTATCTACAAGATTTTGAGTATTGGTGAGCTAGACATATAGAGGTTGTTTGGGGCGTTAAGTGAGTTATAATAATCTAGGCTTATGATACTCTATGAAGTTATATAATTGTTTAGGATGCAGAGTTATGTAGTTTGAGTTATAATAGTCTGTATTTGGAGGTGTAGAGTTATTCACAACTATTATAACATGCACCCAAAATACGCTCTTAAGATTTAATTTGGTTAATGAACATTTTTCAATTTGAATTTTGAAAAAGTATATTAATCTCATAATTTATTCAAGTTTAGATATCAATTCAATGAAATGAAAAGTTTTTTAGATAAAAAACTATATTCTTTTTTCAACCGTTAGTTCTACATTTTTTCCATTCAAATTAAAGAAGATTAGTATGATTAAATATATTTTTATTAAATTTAGTTAAACTTGAGAGACCATAAAATTTAAAGTCTCACTCCATATTTTTGATGTGACATATTAAACAAAAACGATTGTATTTTAAAATAAAAGAGAAATAACAAGGATAAGGTATAAATTTGATTAAAACCCAATTGGTTCTCATTGGTACACCACAATGTAGGACAATTATCCACCACAGCCACAGCTTCGTATCAGATGGTACAGCCGCCATAAAAGACCACTCTTTTAGTTGTACAAGAAAACCTTGTAAATAAGTTAAAATAACATGAACTCAGTATTTTATTTAAAAAATATTCTTAAACTTAGTTTAGTTAATCTCTTTAAATTAAAAAATAAAGTTCAAAATTACTCTGTTATGTTTAAATAGAAATAATTAGTATTTGTTTAAAAAATACTTTTCAAAAGTTTCATTGATATCTTTAAACTTCAAAACAAAGTTAAAAAATTCTTACCGTGAGTATATGGACAGAAAATCTCAAAAAAAAAAAAAAAATATAGATATAAATCGTTCTTATGAATTTTCAAATGTTATATTAATACCGTTAATCTATTAAAAAAAGTTAAATAAATGTTCTTACCATGGGTGTATGTACGAAAAAGAATTTATCTACACCTTATTACATTAATACCTTTCTATTCCATTTCTTCTCTTTTGATTTCCTTCAATCCAAAGTCGAATACTTTTCTATTTTTTTTTCCTTTTTTTCTCTTAAAACTTCACAATTTCTTATATCTTCTTAAATATTAGAACTTTAAGTAAATAGGAGAAACTCTCTCTCATTTTTAAGCATGACCAAACATAACTATATGACATTTCAACACTCAAAATAGTCAATTGTCTTTAAAATTATTTTGAGTTGGAAAAGAATGAATTTGAAAACAACTCGTATAAATACTTATGTGTATATATATAGATAGATAGATAGGATTATTTTTACTCCAATTGTCCAATACTCAATCATGGGAAATCTTCCTAACTAAGAATAAATAAACTAATTTGAACTACAAAAAGATTAATAAAATCTTCAACCGTTGCAAATTAGTTAATGCGTATGTTTTTTTTCTTTTACTCACACTATATGTCCTCAAAATTATGCCAAAATTCTTAATATGTGTGTCCTTTTGTGTATTGATTAAACTCAAACGTACTAATTTAAATTACTAATATACAACCTTGTTAAAGTATTTAAGTCCTAAGGTCCATGGGTGGTTCCGTTAGTCTCATTTTCTCTTGTATAGTCTATATATCTTGATTAAAGATGTAGTTGTAAAGATTGAAAAATAGAGAAGTGTCAGGCCATAGATTGAAGCAAATCAAGAGAGAGAAGAAATAAGAAGAAAGATTAGGTAATACGGTGTGTAGATAAATGTTTTTCATCTATATACTAACAATAAATTATTTTTTTAAATTTTTTTTAAAAGATTAAGAGTATTAATACAAATTTTGAAAGGTACATGAATATTTGAAAATGAGGTATTAACGATTTTCGTCCATATACTAATAGTAAGAGTAATTTTTTTAACTTATTTTGAAAGTTTAAGGATATTAATGAAACTTTTGGAAGTTTCACGATATTTTGAAAACAAAGTACAAAGTTTAGGGCATTTTCTATAATTTAAACATATACATATATTTAAAGTTGAAAAATACTTGGGTGGTTGCACCCATCTAATATGCAACCCACTAGAGAGCCACGAAAAAAAATTGGATTTTTTTAATTTTTTTATAAAAGAAATTTTGGTGGTTGGAAAATGGGTTGCACCCGAGTACAACTCTTTAAAGTTTTGGAATTTAGAAATATACTTCTATTTTAAATTCTAAAATTTGATTGGATAATAATTTGATGTTTTTTTAATGTGAATTTTAAAATCCTCGCCAATTTAATTTGTAAAATAATACCCATAGTTTTTAAAAACTAATATATATTTTTATTTAATTTTTTTATTAAGATTTAAATTTTTTTTTTAATTTAATGTAATTTTTTTTAATTTTATAACATAAATGTGAATTTTATTTTAATAAAAACAATGGGAGTAATCAAGTATAAACTATTATTATTAGGCGTAGGTTTGAAATCTTAAATTATATAAAAGATAAATGAGGCTAAAATAATAATTCTCAATTATCCTATTTTTTTTAATATAGAGATAAATTGTATTATCAATCGATTAAAATTATATATAAAAAAAATATTAACGCTATTGTTGAAATTTACAATGTGGGAATAATTGTTGAGAATCTCACATAAAAGTAGAGAGTAACCTCACAATAGATAAGATATATGAGCTACTGCTCTTATTGTCAATTGGTTTTGGGATGAAACCCTATATAATTTAATAATTATAACATATTTAGCCTAAAGAAGAGCAGATCTCTCAAAAATTTGACAATAAATTTTATCACTCATTATAATTTCGTTAAGATATTGTATAAAACCTTTTTTTAGTTCAATATCGAAGTAGGGGTTTTAGACCTTGAAAAGATGATAAGTAATGTCTAGACCAATTAAATTAATTTTATATATATCTACTTAATTAATTGTCAACCTAAATAGAAATTTGAACCTCTAACTTCTTAATCGATAATATATGTCAATTACCACGATGCTAGAATCAATTTAGCAAAAGATCACTCTGTTAGTTGTACGTGAAAATTTAATATATATATTGGTCTATGACTGACATTGTTAATATTTGGAGACTTGAAATCGAACTTGTACTTTCTAGGTCCTTGAATGCATAGACAAACTTGCTCGAGTTGGAATTAAGATCTGGCTTGACTACAAGATGGAGATTGTCATCAATATTGGGCATACATATCGCTTTTTGAACAAAGTAAGTGAGTTTTCTGATTTGTATATCTCTTTTTCTATGATTTGATTTTTAATTCACATTATCAATTTTCGTTTGTGTTGTTTTTCGAGAAATTACTCTACATGGTTCATAGAGAAATACAAATTTTTTTCTAGAAAAAATATTGAGCAAAATGCTTAGATTCATTATTATTAATACATCATGTGATCACACGGTAGGAAAGATATTGAGCCAACCAATTTGATCTTATGGTACATGTGATCAAACCCTCATTTATTATTCTTGTCTAAAGAAAACATCATTTATGATTAATACATCACGTGACTATATAAGTAATGATATTAATATTAAAGTTTTATCAAGATCTAAATTGAAACTTCATAATTTCTTTACCAATAAGAACATAACTCAACTGATATCAAGTAAGAGACTTATGATTAAAAGTTCATGAGTTCGAATCTCTCCACCCCAAATATTATTATACTAAAAAATCAGGTTACCAACCCGTCCTAAATGATCACTCTTTTACACAGACAAATACTAGTTATTTTATCAATTTTGAAGTAATTGATTTACTGATTTTGTAATTATCAAAGTTTATTTGTTGTGGAATATCTCTTAATTCTATTTTAACTATCCTAAATCACTAGCTCATCTTATATTGAGTAAATTTATGACATGTCTTTTTTATTCTAATTGACCTTTAAATAATAAAAATAACTACTCTTTACTTTAATAAAATAAAAAAACCATGCTTTTTCTTTTTTTTTTTTTTTTTTTTTTTTTTGCAAACATTAAAAATTTTCAAAATGTAGCAAAAAGATGTTCTTCATGCTAAGAATATTAGATTTTATTACTCGATGTATAAAAAACCATAATTCCTAAAGTAATAATAGAAACATTATAAATCTATATAACATTATGAATCTACCTCCAATGGTATAATTAAACAACAAAATGTCAATTTGGCAAGTTGAACCAAAACCACGCCATTTTAGTGGGTTAAGTTTTGTACTCAAGTTGTTGGGTTGAAAGTCCAACGGGTGATAAAAAATTTTTGATGCTTGATAGGGCCGAAATAGTATAACAACAACCCACTAAGGCCTCTTCCAAGAAAATAAACCAAAAATAGTACTCCAATATACCACAAATTATTTATCAAATAATTACCAAGCAATATGTTCAAGTGCTTTCTTAGTTGTCTCAGACCTTGCGATGGGGCTTTAGCCCACTAAATAATACTGATACTTTTTACCTCCAAAGGATTTACTTGTTACTAATAAAAGTCTAGCCTATGTTCTTCTTTGGATCCCTTGTTTCACTCCGATAGTATCATAAATCAAGTCAATGTAGAGGAAATGAATGCATTTTCATACTATGAAGTAAGTGAAATAGAAAAAACATAATCTGCATTATGCCATATATATCACCTATTCTACTGGATCTTACAGAGCTTGTTCATGCACAACATGATTAAGTATGATCATAGAAAAGATTCTCTTCAAGCGAACCAACCTACCCTCTGTATGAAGCTTTCACGGTGGTTGGAATAAAGACACATTTGATTGTGAATCCCAATGTGGCAACTAAAAAAACATATATCCACACGACCCAATCAATAGTTCAAGTACCGAGGAATAGAAAGGGAAAAACTGGAGCCAGAGCTAGATGAGTTGGGGTAAAGAGTCGTAAGTGCGGTGGGGGTGACAGAGGACGTGCTCATATGGTTCAAAGAAAGGTATGATCAACTCGTTGATTGTTGGGAACTTTTACTCCTCTATATTCGAAATATGTCTTTTTAGGAGCATTACGATCTGCGGCTCAAATGGTCCCTTATGAAGCCTCTATCGATCTTATTCTTATTGTGCGCCTTGTGAGCGTGTTTGGATCCGCGAAGGCAATCACCCATATGTTTTCTTAACCCAACCCGGGAATGGACTGGAGGGAATTGCAGCATGGGGAATGTTTGCATCTTGTCACAAGGCTCATTTTGAGTTGTGGGTCATAAGAGGGTTTATCTGATCAAGGGTCGAGGCACAAGGGTCCTGGTACTATCTAGGTGCGAAGAACCCGGGGGTGACTGCAATGAGCTGAAATCTCACTCACCGGCCTAAACGACGAGCAAACACTCGAACGTGAGAGTAAGGGATCACCCAAGAAATGGAAGAGCTCCAAGGAGGGAGGCAAAAACCATGCTTTCAGAGAAGTGGAGGTCTGAATCTTATCTGAATTGCGAGAATAACTGACTAAGCCATGCCTATATATATAGGCTCATTCTCCAAACGATGCGGGGCCAAGCCTTTAGGTTGTTTAAGTAGATTGGCTGATAGATTGACCATAAGAGTACTTCGGGATATAAACCAGGGCAACAAATGTCGAGCATACAACGATGTCACCCGTTTTCATTTCGTGGAAGTCCCCGATAGAGGAAAGAAAGGGTTGTAGGTGATGACGCGTTCTGCTTCTTATCTAGAGAGGGGTGCTGAAATCGGTCCTATTGGGTCGTGCGTGGCAGCTGGTATAGATGAATAAAGGCGTGCCGCTTCAACGAGACCTATTCTCTTAATAGACAACAAAGGAATAGAAAAAGGGTCAAGCTGACTGATGAGTGCCTTTTTAGTCTTTTAGAAAAAGGCTCTCATGTGAAGCTAACATGGCTAGCCACATACAAGTATGACCAAAGAAAGATGAGACGAGACGTAAGGTCATAGGCCGCAACGGGACTACCATAGGAAAGCCCGCCCCTTCCCGCTAACATAGAAAGAGATTCTCGTAACGTAAGAGTCTCTATGTTAATCTTTTCCCGACTAGGCCGAATCGGGAAACCACTTGGGGTGGGAATGACTCAACCCACATGCATCATTTGATGAAAACACTCCAAACCAATTGCCTCCTCGAAGTGGCTTGTCAACCACGTTTTCTCTCCCTCAAAACAATGCTCCTCACTAAAAGACCTTCCTTGGATTGGGGCAACGCACAACAATGAGTAGTTCGCTCCAAGACTCCACCCCCTCGAGAGTAGGATGCCGACCGAGATGGAGCAGGAAGCCAACCTATACTTTCCTGGGGCTTGCCCCAACATCTAAATTAAATTGTTGGCGGGCTAGAAACGGAACCAGCTCAGCCTCTTCAAGAAAGCTTTGCGTGGTAGGCGCCTATTCACTCGGACAATGCTCAACACGAAAGTGTGCAACCTCCTTCTCCCATGTTTGAGTCACGAGCGGCGCCTCGGAAAGCACGGACAAGCCACATGCAAGCAAACTTGCACGTGTGGTTCGCCTGGGACTCGTGATCTTTGTACTAATATGTGTAGGTTCCCGTAATTCGAGTGAGATTGTCATGACGCAAAAGAAGATATGGTCTGGTATTCCCCGATTCAAGTAGCAGAGAAGTTTCCATATTTTTACCTTTTCTTGTTGGAGGGGCGACCGCCCGTTGAACTACCAAAGAAAAAGGGGTAAACCAATGTGATTGTTAAAACGAAGGCAGTAGATAATCGAAGAGTATCACAGAAGAAAATCACACACAGTATTTACGTGGTTCACTAATGTTGTGTTAGCTACATCCACGGGCAGAGGGAGAGAGTAATTTTATTAACTGAGAGAATAAAATTACACAGAACAGATTAACTTCAGATAGATGTCTAGAGAGGGTTCATATATGGCACCCCTCCTAAACCCTAATACAGAGTCGGCCCAATAGGCTCAATATACGCAGAATATAAACTGATTTAGGTTTCGGATCAGCGAGACCCCCGTACTTGGTCATTCGAAACGGCAGATAACAGATTCAAGGCATTTTTACAGTGATCATGGCATTGTAGGTGCTTGCGATTAACAATAAACTATCAAATTATACGTGAAAAACTTCTTCGATGTGAAGAGTAAAAACCACGAGACTTGTGAGGAGTCCACCCTTGTCACATTCTCTTATTATGATAAAATTGAGAGGAAAAGAACCAAATCAGCCCTACAAAGGTTCACAACCGACCAACAGTTCTATACATAATATAACAAAAATTGAGAGATGAAAGATTAAAAAAAAATATCACTCAATTTTTGCAGATTCTATCCGTCAACAATATCCAATAGACCGAAACTTAGAGCGACGATCCAACCGTTCAAAGCGAGCTTTGTGGGTCTCCAACAAGTCGACAAAATTTCAGCAAAATTCAACGGTTGAAACTCCAACAATTGACAACTTTGTGAAAACCGTCTATAAAAAATCGAACTGCATTGATCTCCTAACATTTTATGTATTTTTCTTCCATTTTTCCTTCTTTTTTTAGGTCATAATCTCCTAAAAAATCCATAGGCTTCCTAAATAAGCCAACACGTTTAACTCCAAGTAGGATAAATGTATAACCTAACATTTTGTGTTCACAAACATAAAAAAAAACTCTTGTTTATCTAACAAATGGGCTAGACACCCATAACATTTATGGTCCACATTCTTTATTAATAGTGTAGTTTTTAAAAGTTATTATTTAAGAGCCAAGACATTGTGTTTTTTAAATAATTTATAAATAATGCAGTTTTAACTAAGTGGTTGAAAATTATTTCTGGAAGAGACGATATGTTTCCACATATGTGGTAAATTTTAAAAAAAAGAAATTACCACATGTCATCTCTTCTAAAGATGACGCATACATAAATTATGGAGAATTGAGTATATTAATATGTTGATCACTTCTTTTTCCTCTCCGCTTTTTTATTTCTATTCTTAACATTTTTTTTTCATCGCCTCCAAGTTAAGGACAAAAAGTTTGTTCTGATTTTTCATTGCTAATAAAATAAGTGTTATAATAGTGGGTGTCACGGGTATCAAAACTGTAATGGTGGGAACTCGATAGGAAAGTGGTGAAAATTGGAAGAAAATGATGGAACAACTTCAGTACTCAAACTGTGTTGTCAATTTCATTATTTCTTTAATATATCTACCAAAAACAAATAATTTCTCAATTTAATTTCTATTCCAATTCATTTTATTATCCTTTTTCTATCCTCATGTTCATATATAGTTGCATTCATTATTAGGAGATGATTCTTGATTATTTAGAATGATCCCTAATCTTGTCGAGGGTGGATTTAGATTTTTTTTTTCTCAATAAAAAGTTAACAAAGGTATTTTAGTTATAATATTATTATCGACATTTTATCACTGTCTAGTGCATAAGCAAGTCAATATTTGTATCGACAACAAACACCTTAAAAATTAAAGACAACATATAATTAAAAAATGTAATCATATGCGTTCAAACTTATATATTATTCAAATAAGCAATATATTTAACCTTTTTCTTTGAGATAAGAAATTCAAATTGAAACTTGTTGTATTTAGATTGCAACAATAATAACATATTATATAAAAAGTAAATTGGAATAACCATCCATCTTAAACTTATCATGTGTTTGTCTCGTTAATGTGCAAGTGTGTCAAGCTGGTCCGAACACTCGTAGAAAAAAAAAAACAAATTTGAAATCACACACCGCAGTTTTGGTGATGATGCATATTTATTAAACACCTATAAATGACTTCAACTTAGGTCTCCATTGGCATTCAGTTGGAGGTGGGTGGCTTCGGCTTGTGGTGGCGCCGTGGCGGTGGCGACGGCACGGTAATGGGTGGGAGATCGGGTCTTGGTAATTTTTTCTTCCATGGGAATTTTATTTTGATCCTCAAAGTCTCACCGACCGCCGATGAGTCGGTGGCGGAGGGAGACACTTTCAGGTGGGTCTCCGGCGAGAAATAAGATCGAGCAAGAGCTTGAGAGGTAAGAAGAATCACTCCAAGAAGAAGAATAAGCAAAAATTTTGGAGACATTTTTTTTTTTTTCTCTTTTCTTTGGGTTTCACTTGCTTGTTGACAATCTCAAACCTTCGGTGCCGTTTTATACCAAAACTTAGCGTTACTTTTGCAATTGACTCATTATTAAGGCTATGTTTGCGAAGAAGTCTTTTGGTCCTCGTCAAACTATTGTCACCAACTTTGTTTCTTTATTTGACATCCCTTCCCTTTCTAGTGTTGCAGTGTTAATATAATTAAATTTATTCTAATTTTTTAGCTTAATCTTTAATATTTTTTTTGGTGATTTAACATGATATCTGAATAGGATGTCACAGGATGTCACGTGTTAAAACTCTAATAATGTTGATTCGTCCTTCACTTAATGTTGATTTTCACTAGTTGAGTTCTTTCGGTAAGTTTACTATAACCTATCATCTTAATCTTTTGGGTTGATTTGTGATTTAAAATAGTACGACATGTAATTGTATGAATTTGGTCTTTGGTGCATCTTGAAAATATGAGTGCAACCTGATGAATTGCACCCTGGAATATTCCATTTAAATTGGTGGAAAAATTAATTCATCTTCATTTGTTGGGTGTCTTTTTCTTTTTTTTTTCTTTGAATTTTTGTATACATATTAATTTTCTTTTTTTAGTAAAACAAATGTGTGGATGAAAATTTGAACTTAGTATATATCAATTAACCGTTAAGTTATACTCCATTTGGCGGAGCAACATGCTTATCGGACTATACTAAGGAATGGTTTTGTGACAATGATATTAATGCTAAAGATTTATTAAAATCAAAATTGAAAATTTAGGATAGAATTGAAAATGTTTTGGCTTTTGCGACGCATTGTGACGTGAAGTGTCGAACACGTTGCTGAAGATGATTTTTTTTGTAACAGTTTTTAGTTTTTGAAAATTGTGTTTGTTTTCTCATAATTCTCTACAATAACTTTCATCTTCTCGACAATAGTTTCTACTTTTTTTAATTATGGAAACATTTGAGCTTCTAATCAAATTCCAAAAACAAAAAATAAGTTTTTGAAAACTATGGGTCTATTTGGTAGGAAATTTGAAAACAAGAGATTTAATATGTAACACTCGAGAATTTCAGTTACGGTTAGTTTCAAATTTTCGCTTAAAAAAAAAAGAATTCATTTGAAATGTGATTAAGTTGGAATTTAAGTATCGTATCGAATTGACATTAGTTTTGAAAAGAAAATTAAATTAAAATTAGATTGGAGTTTTATTTCTATGCTTCATTTATATTTTAAAATTTAGAATTTGAGATTAGAAATATTGTGGAGGTTTATTGGAAAAGAGAAGGGGCAATGTTGGAAAAGGAGGAAAGAGATTAAAGTTTGGATAGCTAGTTTGAAAAATACAGCTCCAAGGCAACTATTTATCTTCTTATGGGCACACACATCAAGGCAACTATTTATCTTCTTCTCCATTCATCCTCACGATCATAGGCCCCCATTGAAGGAGTCGTATTTTTTGGTTACTCAAACTGTCGACCCCGTCACTGCACGTCACAACTTTGTCGAAACGACACAACCGCGGCGAGGGTTCTTCCGACCGCCTTAACTGCGTTTGCTAGCTCGTCTCTGTTGTGAAGCCAACGCCGTTTGCAGCCGCACACGAGGGAGCTCGTCACTGATCGTTGTTGTCTTGTCATTTGTCCACTGTTAAAGCCGCACTGAGCTTGATCGACCGCTACACCACGCCAACGCTGCCATTTATCCACGAACCAAACTACTGTATTGGTTCGAGTGGTTCACCTCGATTTCTGCTGGTTCTAGACTGTAACAGTTGATTTTGGATAGTTCGACAGTCGGACATTCCAAATCTAAGGAGCACGTGCCATTACCACGTGGTGCCGCTGTCAGTCACGCGCCATTACTCACGGAATTGTGAATTTCAACCAATTCGACTCCTGAGCTCATTTGGGACCTTTATTTTTTTTTTGTAATTTGGCCTCGTTATGATTGGATCTCTAAAATAAGTTTATATATCTGTGAACTAATTAAGAAATTGGATTTGATTTAGAGGATCCAATTATTCAACCAGATTGAGAGAAACGTTGGAGTAGGAACAAAATTTTAGGAACCGGATTTCTAAATCCTGAATAAAAGATTATTTTCAAAGGAGTCTCTATGGACCCCTTCTAAGATGAACTGGTTTTTAAAGAATTTAGAAAGTAATTTCGCTTCACTCCATTTCACTTTTACGAAACTCATAATAATTACTTATTTGAACATTTTTCCTATCTTATTATGATGAATATATGTATGAATTGTGAGTTATGATTATACTTATACGACTGTCATCATTTGTTGCATCATTGTAAAGATATATGTGTAATTGTGAATGAATGAGACTTCATGCATAATTTTTATTCCTGAAAACAATTACTAAGGTTGTGACAATTAATCTCATATATAATTTTCATGGGGTTTGATAGGACTCCATGTAAATTAGGGTTTGAGAGGATCCTAGCTAATTGATTTCTTAACGATTGAGAGAACCCATAGACTTAGGGTTTGAAAGAACCCTAACTGATTTTATCATGATGAATTAATATTATCCACAATAAGTCGAAGAGAAAAATCATGATTTAATGAAAGAAGATTTTAAGTCACATCATTGTTTAAAGGTCATATTGCATGTTATTGCAACTCCCAACTCGGTAGTGGGGTCACTTACTCAGTATTATTTATAATACTCACCATTTCTTTTTAAAAATATTTTCAAATACTAAAAGTAAGGTCATACAAGACGAATGATGGGATGGGCTATGAAGGTCATAAAAATTTCAAAATCATGCTTGCCGCATTTTTAGGAATTATCATTCTTTTTAAATGATTTATCTCTATCAAATATCATTTGTTTAGTTACTATGTTATTTTGAAATCTGATGGCATAATCGAACTATAATTATTTTAAATGTTTTGATTTGTGGGATCCCAAAATAAAGTAGTTTTATTTCCATTGAATTTTTACATCTTTTAATGTTATTTTATGACCTCAAATGCATGCATAAATAGTAATGACCTTAGGAAAAATGTCTTAGAATTAGAGTCATTATCAAATGAAGACTAAATGATTATACACGAGTGATTAAATAATCAATGCACTTATGAAAAATAGGTAAAGCATATTTTTATAAACTAATTATTTGATTAATACGCAAGTGGCTAGCTAGCATTTCCACACATGGTTCTGTTTCCTTACCAAATTAGGTTACAGCCCTCATAACTTTTTTTTTTCCTAAAGGTACAGCTGCCATCATTGACCACTCTTTTACAAAGACAAATACTAATTCTTTTATCAATTATAAAGTAATTGCTTTACTTATTTTTGTAGGATAAAGTTTATGAGTAGTTATAGATTGCCAAAATCACCGTTAGCTTTTTAATAATTGACCTTTACACTTTTTCTTTTAGATTCAAAATCCAATGTTCATATTTTATATTTTTTTGTACTAAAAAAAATAGAGTTATATAGAATATCTCTTCTAATATTTCAACTATTTTAAATCCATCACTCATTTTATATCGAGTAATTTATGACATGTCTTTTGTCCATTCCAAATGACATTTAAATAATAAAAACAACAATTTTACCTCATGAAATTTTAAAAACTATGTTCTTTATTTATTATTATTTTTTTCCTCTGAATTTTAGTTGTTAATTAAATAAATATTGTTATGATAATGGACCACTTGGAGTTGGAACTTGATAGGAAAGTGACAAAAGTTGGACGAAAATTTTGTCACTTTTGAAAAGGACTTTCTTTTACAATATTACAAATTAAATGTGAGAATGATAATTTAAACATTTTACTTAAATTAGTGATGTTTTAAGCAACTTAGTTAGACTCAAGTTAGTGATTTAATTGTATTCTTCTTCAATATATATATGCACTATTATATCGTAACACTCGAATATAGAGGTGCAAAAATATATCAACAATCAACGCTGAGAAAATATAAAATGCAAACATGGTTGGTAATGGCTTAAAAGAATTGATAGTTTCATCTATACTAATAAGATGTATTTTCTTTTCGGTAGCTCAATCATAAGAATTTCAAAATTAAATGTGTTTGATTTGTAGCCACGGTGTTTGGTCAGTTAAGACAGTCTTGACTCTCACCAATAACTCAAGTCAAGCAAGTAGCATGATTAAGGTTTGGGCCTTTAGATGTCGAATTTGGATTTCAAATATTGATTTGAATCTTGAGTCTGAGACGTTAAATAATGATATCATTTGAAATCCAAATTCGACATCTAAAGACCCAAACTATTTTCTTTAATTTATCCTCTTCTTTAAAATGGTAAGATCATATAGTAAAAAAAAGTGATTCAAGTGTACATTAACATGTTTTTGGAAGGAATTTGATTTATTTAAGTTTATACAATAGGTTAAATTCTTAGAAACTACTTTGCAAAATTACACAAATATTCATTCTTAGAAACTATTTTGAAATACACACAAATATTCATCTTCTTTCTGTAAGAGAATCTATTTCACCAATTGACTATTATTGTTGTCCATATTAAATTTAAAAATTTTAAATAAAATTAAGTATGTCTTTTAAAATAGAAAGGATTAATTTAGAGCTTAATTAAATTGATCAAAATTTAAAAGTTGAGTCTACCAACGAAACATGTGTGTTGTTTATCTCAAATTATAGTTTTGCTAATTTTCGCTCCGAATACAATGTCACCTTTAGTGAGAAAATGGTAGTTTCTTCCCAAATAAATATGAAATGAAAACAACATTTTTATAATCCTTGAATTATGATGTCAATTTAAATTTCCTTTAAACAATGTGACAATTTTGGAATTAATTTTTTAATAAAAAAATTCAGTAACTATTATTTTTTTTTATTTGATGAGATACATTTTTAGTCTCCAAATTTTGGGTAGAGTTAAAATCATATATAAATTAATTTGAGTGGCTATGAAAATGCTTCATTTTAGTCTATTAATTGTTAAGATTCTGTATCTCTTTAAGAGGGTAGTTGATCAAGATGGAAATTTTCAATTAAACTAGAAATTTTAATGATACATAATTTCATTACAACAACCTCATCATCTTTTTTTTAGTTTAACAACTTGTGGAGAGGGAATTTAAACCTCATATCTCTTGATCGAGTATATATACTAAACTAATTGAGCTACGCTTAGATTGACAACAACTTCTCATATCTTAAAAAGATATTTAGTCGACCATAATTTTTCAGTGAATAAAGCACCTATTACTATCCTTAAAAAGTCGATAATTTAACCCTTCATAATTGTTAAACTAAAAAAAATTGTAATGGATGAATTGAAAATAAAATTCACAATTAAACTCAAATCACCGTCAAAGTTATAACAATAGGGTTTAATAGCAATAATGATTCTATTACTTTTGAAGAAATAATTGTTCAAACTAAGAATTCAAGATTCTAATAATTTTGTGATGGCTTTTGAATTTTTTCCCAATTTTCAAAGACAAGTGGACTACTATGAATGGAGGATAGTGAAATGAATGATAAATAAGTGACAAAAATATAATATAATAAAAGAGGTCCTTATATTTGATGTGATTGAGGAACCCGTAAGTGAAAATTATTGAAAAATCTTATCTTCATCAATTCTCAACATCCATGAAATATTCCAAGTTATTCCCTTTTAACCTCACAAATCAGGGGTTTTATTTCAGTTTTTTTTTATTTATTATCATTATTTTGTATTTTAAAATATTTTGTTATTGTGTTAATATAAACCTAACTAATTGCCAACGAGAGTATAACTTAACTGACATCAAGTAAGATTTATAACCAAAAGGTCATGTGAGTTCGAATCTTCCACCCTGATGATATACTCAAAAAAAAAAAACTTAACTAATTAATCGAGATATAAGTTGTTAGTTAATTAATCAAGACATTACTAATATTCTTTTTTTTCTTTCTAGTGTTTAAAATTCCACTTTACTCTTATAATTAGTTGTGAAATCTTCATGGGTACTTATGCTTTTAATTGCATTTTAATCAGGAATGTATTTTCAACTGCAATGTATAATCAAAGTCCAAGTATCAACCTCAAAATTAATGATTTAAGAAGTTTACATATCCTAGCAAGTATTTGGTTTGGATTTTGTAGCTTTTAAAATAATTGTTGGCAACTGTATTTTTAAAAGAATCAACTGTCATATGAGCAAATTAGTGTTTGGTACATTTCAATTTCAAACATAAAAAAATAGGTCAAAGCATTATGTAAATTCAAACCAAATTATTGTAGTTTAGCTATTGAACCGAAGTAGACATATATATTTTACTTTTTGTTCTGAGATAAATTATTTTACTTATTTATATGTTGATATTCAATAGGTTAATTATGTAGAAATATATTTTATAATTTGAATTACAAATTATATTATTTATTACTTGAAATTATATGATAAAAGGATAAGAAAAAAACAATTAAAAATGTTTAAACCATATTTCTCTTTCTAAAATCTTTTCTAAAATAAGATTGAATTTTTTATTCACAAACTATATGGTATATACTAGTTCAAAGAGATACACCTAAACTAAATCGTGGGGTAAAATGAAAACAGTCCCAAATATAATAACAAAAATTGCACAAGTTCACAGCAAAGTAGAAACCCAAGAAAGAGATATTGAAGGGGAATCTGCAGAAGCAAAATTAGGGGAATGAAAAGTGATGATTGAGGATTTTGAGCTGTGATGGTGAGAGAAGAGATGAGTTGCGAACTGAAATAAATAAAAAAAAAAAAAAAAAATTTTGGTTTTAGGTTTCTAAAGTGAATTCACAAACAAAAATGAAGAAAAGAGAGAGAAAAAATATTGATTGCAACTCTAGATTTATATATATTTGTTTTTTCTCTTTTTCTTTTTTCCTAATTTTTCATCCAAATATATGGATCCACTAAATAACACAAAATACCTGAACAGAAAATAACACAAAATACCTGAACAGAAAATTAGAAGAAGAAGAACTTTCACTTGAATTTGCTTCAAGTTTAGCAATGTTGGAGTTGTATATAGGAATATAGATTGCATATAAAAAAAAAAAAGGAATGATATAAGTGGCTATGAGAAATTATTTAAAAAAACAAGCACCTCATTATTCGAAAATTTAAAATCAAAAGCTACAATTGAGGATATTTTGAAATCAAAAGAGTTTAAAAATTATTTTCTATAACTTAAAAAAAAAATTGATTTTGCTAAATGTTATAATTTTGTTTTCAATTTATCATAAGTTTAATTTAGTTAAATTTGTTTTTAATTAAGTTTAAATTGGGCTTAATTAAAAATAGATTAAACTAAAATAAAATGAACCTTTAAAGTTGTTCCCAAATAAACTCAAAAATAAAACACGTCATCCATCATCAAAAGCGGCAACATTCTTACAAGAAGGACTAAGGCATTTAACACGACATTTACCTCATGTTTTTCTTTCTTTTCTAGATCATCTTTCCACTTTCTATACTAACTTTTAATGCTTTCGATCCTCTTTCCACTTTCTATACTAACTTTTAATGCTTTCTTGTGACAGTAAAAACAATCTATCTCTTTATTCCTATAATCTCACTTCTTTCTACTGCTACTCGGTGTACTTTCTTCATTAAAGTGGTTACCTCATTTGTATAGGAATTCATAGAAGCAACCCAACCATATGCATATTGAATAACTTTCTAAGCAGATAGATTTTATTATTTGTGCAAAATTTTGTTGACTCTAGAAAGTTCACTGCCACGCACAACAGTGACGGTGACGGATCCATAATTTCTATAACTTGTCCATACTAGAGCTTGACCTTGAGATTTAAAGGGGCTAAAGACATATTAACTACTAAGCCATAATTTTTTTTTTGTGTTTCAATTTGATCTTTCCTATACATATTATATAAAGTAAAAAAATTGAGGGTTGTACCTTAACTAAATCCGTCCCTAACACACCTGTATTCAAAACCAACAAATAAAAAAAGAGTCACCAACTGCATGATAATATTAATACTCCAATTGCATAGAGAGAGGCTATCAAAAAAACCTAAAGCCCACAAATGGGCCATAAAGATACTAATGAGCCTTACCTTCAACCGAAAGAATATGAAAAATTGCCAAATAGCACATTTTCAACTTTATATTATGCCTCATTTGAAATAAAATTAAGGTTATAGCTTGACTCAAAGTTACGAGACAAATGTATTCGATTTGTACCCCTACATTAATTGATATATTTATAATATTTGAATAATTATCATTATTGATACCATAAATATAAATCATTTATTTAGGTAACTACCTTCACAATTGCTAACAAGAACATAGTTCAACTGATATCAAGTAAGACTTATGACCAAGAGGTCATGAGTTCGAATTCCCCACCCCAAATGTTGATGTACTACAAGAAAAAAAACTACCTTCACAATTAATGATAAGAATATATTTTTCCAATAGATTTGAAGATCATTTTTTTTTCTTTTTTTTTAGAAACAAAAGCTAAACAGTCTATTAGTTCAGAAGTAAAGCGTTAATGGCACTCCTCTCCTACCCACAAACGGGAATCTCGAAAGCGTTGCACTCGTTGTGCTAAACTATGAGCTGAAATATTTGTATCACGAGTGTTGTAAATAAAATGAATATCACACCAACGTTGCCCCATCTCTATTATCTCCTTTGCATAATCCATAACCTCTGTTAAATCCACCTGCTTCTGGTTAATAAGACTGATTGCATTAAGAGAATCCGATTAAACCTCCAAACGTATCGTGTACTTGTGACATTTGATAAGCCTAGACGGATAGCGGAAGTTCACAAATTAGCACAAACCATTTATTTTCGATGTATTCATAGCCTGCCCCTAGGATTTTTCCATGCCAATCACGCAAAATCCAACCCAAATCACCATTGGCTTTATTCACATTCCAAGCTGCATCCACATTAAGCTTCCAACACCCAACAAGGGTTACTGCCAGTGTAATTGTGCTTGTGAATGTCCTACAGGTTGTCTCATTGGTCGTTTGTGTTGCAGTACTTCGTGGAGCTGTAGTTTTGTGGACTCCAGGATCATTTTCCACCGTTCCTCTCGTCCATCAACTAGGCCATGAACTATACCATTTCGGTACAATCATATTTTCCATACAAGAAACACCATTGTGCTAAGATCCTCCAGATTGCCCACTTCTGATACTCAAGCAAAGTAATCGCCCACATTCCAAGTTTCCCTGTGAGCATAGAATAAACCCGCATAAGAGGGGAGGAATAAAAGCCAAAATTCTGAGGTTACCTGACACCCCCAAAGGATGTGGACGATCATCTCTGGGCTTTTATTACATAATGGACACCACGGCTGTGTGGGGATTCCTCTTTGAATAAGTGCACATCTCGTAGGCAAAATCTCATTGACAGCTCGCCAATAGTAAATCTTCAATTTTGAGGGGACTTGAGATGTCCATATACCTTTCCAAAGCTTCTCCTTTTTAGACGGGTTTGACGAGGATATGGCAGATTTGCATCCCGACAGCTAATGGCTAGCTTATAAGCACTTTTGACAGAAAAAATTCCATGAGGTGTGAGCTTCCAGATGACTTCATCACTTGTCCGTCTGCGAGTTAGTGGAATAGAACAAATGCGTTTCGTGTCCTCCAGTAAGAAATATTCATTATAATCTCATTCTTCCACGTCCCATCATCGTTTATTAGCTCAACTACATGTTTTTCAGCCAAAGCCTGCCCCACCCAAAGAGGTTTATTACAATATTCACCAGGTATCCATGGATCATTCTTAGTTGATATTTGAATGTCGCAACCCAGTTTCCATCGGTAACCCTTCAGAAAAAGGCTCCTGCCCCACAAGATGCTCCGCCAGGTGTACGATGGGTTATTTCCGACAGGGGCCGTCAAAAAGTTCTCATTCTTAAAGTAACCCCCGTGAAGAACCCTTTATAACAAGCTATCAGGGCTTCTGACCAAACACCAACACTGTTTTGCCAATATTGCTTGATTAAACAACCCAATATCTCGAAACCCCAACCCCCCATCCAACTTACTCATGCACATACGCCTCCAACTCTGCTAATAAATTTTTCGATCTGTATTTGTAGAGCCCCACCAGAAATTAGCACACATGGCGTTAATTTTATTACATAAAGTTTGTGGTAATTGAAAACAAGTCATCGAGTACGTAGGAATCGCCTGCGCCACTGATTTGATAAGAACCTTTTTACCATTTGAAGAGAAGAATTTGAATTGTCATCCTTGAAGTGCCTTCCAAACTCGCTCCTTTATGGACCTGAAAATTAGAGATTTATTCCTGACATTTTGGGATGGTAGTCCCAGATAGCAACCCAAGGCAGTTGTGTGTGGCACCGCAGAATTTTCCCAATATTTTCCACCATATCATGAGAAGTTTTAGCACTTATAATAAACATTGATTTCTCTTTGTTAACCAATTGGCCAGAAGCTGCTGCATAAGTGTTAAAAATAATTTTAATTGCAGTGTTGTTTTCTTGAGTAGCCTGAAAAAAGAGAAGACTGTCATTGACATAGAAAATATGATTGATACGTGGACAATACCTATTAATCTAAAGACCTTGAAAACTGTTGATCCTCTCCTTAATATCGGGTAGGTTGGATAATCCCTCTGCACATATGAGAAATAAGTATGGTGAAAGAGGGTCACATTGTCGCAAACCTCTAGAAGGTTTGAACATCGACTGGATTTATAAGTACTGATAAGCTCATTGTTTCAACACAACTCATAACCAAATCTATCCATCTTGGAGCAAAATTCATCCTCTCTAACATCTTACGCAGATAAACCCATTCAACCCGATCATATGCTTTGCTCATATCCAATTTTAAAGCGGTCACCCCGTTCTTCCCTGAATGTTTTACCTTCAGAGCATGTAAACATTCAAACTTAAGCATAACATTGTCAGAAATCAGGCGACCCAGAATAAGTTTAGTAATGAACATAAAAATTTTAAAGGAAAAAAAATTTTAAAAATCAATTTAGTCAAATGAAAATCTCAATAGACCATGAAAATTTTAAATGAGAAGAAAAAAGAAAAATACAATGAAAAGATTGTTTTTAAAAAAATAAATATTGGGTAAAGAAATTGAAAAAAAAAAGAAGCCTACCTGTTTAACAAACTAAATAAGAAATTAAACAAATATGGTGAGAAAGTGACATAATATTTGGAAGTCATTTGTTTTCTTTTAAAAAAATAAAAATTTAACTACATTGGTTAACATCATCATCACAATCGGAGAGGACCTCATTGTTATGAGACCAATAATCTATTTATCTCTATACTTAGTCATTTTTTGTCTAATTTATTCAATTTTTTATGATATGACAAACTGAAATTATCATTTGAGAGTAAAATTTCTTAAACTTGCTAAAATATGGAAAAAATAAGAAATGAGGGAAAAATGAGTGAGAACAAGTTAATTTGATGTGTTTTTGTAGGAAAAGAAAAAAAGAAAAAAATGTCAGGGAAATTGCAGTTGCATTTTCACCAGCAAAGTTGGCAGACCAAAAATGCGAGACGAAATGTTGGACAAAATGCTGACAAAGTTCCAAATGAAGAACCACACCTCAATTTTCGGGATTACTATATTTTGAGAGATTCTCACTCAAAGGAATATGCCCTAAAGTTATACCTAATCAATCACCTACGATTAAGGATGGATTCTTGGAGAAAAACCCTACTTGCATCATCTATAAAAGGCTATAAATCGAGAGTTTGAAGAGAGACGAAGAGGAGGCCAAAAAACTCAGATTCTCTCCATTTTTCTTCCAGTTTTTCTTCTATTTTGCTTCCAGTTTTTGTACTCTTTACAGTAGTTAGCTCCAATTCTTTCCAGCAACTTTGTATTCTTTTTATTAGTTGTAAGAATCCTAAGTTAATCATTCCTTGCAAAAGTATTGGAGGTTAAGATTTATAACCCAAGTGTGGGTAGAACTGATAATAGAGGGGGTTAGAGTTGTTGTTCATTTTTTATTTTCTTTCCTTACTGTTGCACACTTTAATTCTTCAATAAAAGTTTTTGTTTTCTCCTTTTTAATCTTGTAACTTTTGTACTCAGTTTAAAAACCCGTTTCTTGGAATAAAAGCAAGGGGAAACCCGAGAACTTCACTTAGTTTAAGTAACTGTTTTTTCTTTCTTTTGTTTCGGTTCTTCTCTTTTTTGTCCTTCTCCTTCATTCAATTTAATATTCATCTCGGTTAGCTTATTTTTTCATAAATAAAGAGGAAGAAAACCGAGAGCTCTTGCATACAGTAGTATTTTCCTTTCTTTTCGGTTTAGCTTACTACCTTTGCCTTTTGTTTTTCTGTTGTATTTCAACAACTTAAATCACGTTTTCTTTAGTTTTAATCATGAGCTAATTTCCTCTTTAGGGGTTCAAGTGTGAATGCACTAGAAGAGAGATGTCTAGCTTAAAGTAGCAAGGTAGTTATGTTGGCAACCAAATTGAAGTTTGCTTTTATTGAATTAATTTGGACAACCTTAGCTAACTGCAAGGTCATGTTCAACAAACTCAAACTTGATACCGAGAGGGTTAAGGAACAGCGGATCTTCTAAAAACAACGGAGGAAATGACTTAGACATAAGATCCGAAAATTCGACCCTACACATAGGGCGAGACATCAAAATCGAGAGAGTTGTGTGCAAAAACCATCTAAGTTCAATTAGCCACAGACATGTAGGTTTAATTGTTTAGTTTCCTAAAGGATTTGGGAGCAAAACCGAATAGGAATTGAACCCGATTTACTTATATTGGGATTTGCTGACACAATTGCTACAACATTTTCTCCGAATGGGCAAAAATACTTTAATTCTCTTTTTTTTTATTTCATTGATTTTCTTTAAACTTTTAGTAGCATAAATAACCTTCAAAACATTTTTACACAATTGGTTACCTAATTACTTGCATTTTCACTAGCATTTCTTTGTTATCCGATTTGACTTGTAAATATGTCTCTGTCGGTTCGATACTCTGGCATACTTCAGTTTCTATTATTTCGATCATGTGCACTTACGTGTCTACGCCCGATTAGAGACCATCGAATAATTTCTTGTCAAAAGCCATTCATTCTCAACATGTGTGAAATAGAGTTTGCAGCTTCATAGAGAGGGAAAATAGAAAGACCGAGAGAAAGGAACAAACCCTGGGAAGGAGATGAGAGGAAGAGGGAAGGTAAGGGCTAATGCGGTAATTTTACGTAGGATGCTCATGCAGGCAAAAGTGAGTTAGATCCACAATAACACAATATTTTGGCCATACAAAAATCTCAAAATAGTCTCTATGGTCTTTCTTAATAAAAAAAAAATCTATTAGCTTTTACTCTTAATCTGGAAAACATATTAACATGGTTTGTTTTCTTAAGTGAAAATAATTGATTATTATTTTACCATGTTTCTAATAAAAAATATTTTCAAATTTATAATAATAACTAATTTGAAGATTTATTGAAAATACAAGAACTAAGTTTGAATATTTGAAAATACATAAACTAAAAGAGAATAATCACAAAGTGTATACATCAAAATATTATTTTAAAAGAATGAAAAATGTTGTTTATCTTTGTTCACACGAGATTTTAACAAAGAAATTTAATACGTGAAAATAATTTGTATTTATATTGATTTCAGTATTGTGAGTACAATCTTTAGTACTTGATCCTCTGATTCTCTCTCCTACTTGTATGTTGGGTTGAAAAGCTTGTTCTCAAGACTGAAACTTCAATAGATTCTTGGAGCGTTCTTGATATTCGTGAAGTGTTCTTCGTTCCGACGGTGTTTGATCTTTAAGAGCTTATGGAAACTTCACAACTTTGTTTCTGAATTCTCTTTGAGCCTCCTTAGTTCTGAACCCCGGGAAATTGAGGAAGCTTTCCCCAGGGCCTCTAGATGCGTTTGGACCCATTGGACTGGGCACGGTTGATGTTAGGCCAACCCTCTGAACTAGGTATGGTTGGCTTTAGGCTAGCTATTGACTAAGCCTAATTGACTTTGGGGTCAATCTTTCTGGACTTCCTTTGGTCAATTTTGGGTCTTGCCTCTAGACTGACCTTTGTTGATTTTCGGTCTCGCCTCTAGACTAAACTTGGACTTTGCTAATTGGGTCTTCAATTTGGGCTTTTGACTCCTGAATCCAATTGTATACTTGGATTTATCATAATTTAATTTAGGGATGCAAATTCAATTAATTCCTAATTAAATATAATTTTGTCATCAATATTGGTTGATAACGTTTATCGATCTAACAATCTTATTTTATTTATTTATTTTGAAAATTGAAAATCTTTTTTATTAGATAAGCAAGGTGATAAAAGTTAAAATAGAAACATGGCAATCTTATTTTTACTATAAGGAGTCTAAATTATTTAGTTTGAAAATTAAATAAATATTTTTTCTTTTTTCTTCTAAAATTTTGATTTTAAAAAAAGAAAAATGTATTTTTATCCATTAAAATCAAACCACATCATATATTAATTTAAATTATTACCTACTAAAATAACATACGTGAATCGCGAGACTCAAAAAAAGAATTAGGCCCAGAAAAAATATTGAGAGAAGCTGCCATATTGGGGCTCTTCCTCCAATTTAATGTCACGTGTGGATGGTACATCGTACCATCTCAGTTTTTTTTTTAAGATTGCAGCTGGATTCTTTTCAAAATTCTTTTTTTTTTTTTTTTTTAATTTGCATATTGCAAAAGCCAGTTTTCTTTCAAATTTCTGGTTTTCTTTTTAATTATAGTTTTCTTTCAATAACCTCTCTTTTTTTTTCTTGTTTTTATCTCTTTTCTTCCTTTTCTGTTACTTCAAACTTACCTACTTCCTAGGCAACTACTGATATCATAAACTACCCTTGATCTCTCTTTTTTATACTGCATTTTTTTTTATTAAAAACATTTATCACTAAAACTTTGTCAACTAACTATTTTCTAAAAAACAAATCGTGTTCTTGTCTTTTGACATCCCTCACTCCTACTCGTCAAAGCAATAATCTTGGTGAGCAAAAGATCCCTACTTTACTAGAGTTAGAAGAAAAGTTTTATCCGACGATTAAATAGAGATAGCAATCACTTGAGCATAGTTTAATAGAAAGAGGTTCATTAATTTTCCTATCTCGCAACATTATTGCTCCCAGTTGGAAATAGTGCTCAAGCATATGTCTTATACACTCACCTTGATTCAAAATAATTGACATATTCTAAAAAAACAAAATGAAACATAAATGACAAAGTTATATCTATTCAAATTTAAAAGTTATACACACCAAGTGATGAACAAGGGATGTGTGGTATTTAAAATATTACACAAAATTAGTAAACTTCAATTATATGGTCCATAGAAATATTATCTTAATTAAACATGGGCACCACACAATCACGACAACACTTATTTAATTGATACCTACGTCTCGTCCATCACTTGAGAACTTGAACTTAGATGGCATACATTTCAATGGTTGGTGGCCGGTGCTTTTTTGTAAAGAGGTTTCTTGGAGAACTTGACTTTTTTATCCCCGGTCGATGAGTCGGTGGCCGGAGTCACTTTCTGGTGGGTCTCCGGCGGATACCTTCCATACGATGGAGGGCATTAGCCGTAACCGCAGGGAGGGTTTCGATAAAATGGTGGTCGATCATATATCGGTGGATTAGGATAATAATAATAAGGTGAATGGTAATATTGAGCAAGGGCTTGAGTGCTAAGAAGCACCACTCCAAGGAGAAGCACTCCCAAATATATCACATACATCTTTTTTTTTTTCTGGCTCTCTTTGGGTTTGATTTCAAAGACAACTTATTGCTAAAACCTATAAACTTTGTTGCCTTTTTATACCAAATCTTTGTGTCATTTTTGCAATTCATTCATTATATGGTTTAACTTTGCAAAGAATTTCTTGCTATATTACAATTTGATTGGATCAAATTGATTGGGTCATAGTGTAAATTGATTGGACCAATTTATGTCATCAGTTAAGTTGGTAAAAAAATAGTATGTCATGGAGCTTTACCATCAATATCTAATTCCTCCATCAAATTTCTGTGAAATTGGTATATATTTCGAGTTTTCTTCTCTTAAATAACTATTTTTTCTTGTTTAGACTTTCCCTAATTCACTAATATGCCAAGTTTATTGACAGTCGATTTTAACATTTAACCACGAGGGTTTAAATGGTTTAAATTGAAAAATGTTAATGCGCAAAGAAATTAAATTAAAATTTTTAAAACAATAGGATTATACTTTGAAAAATATATTGGCTAGTAGCTTGGATTAGTGGAAATTGACATGCACTCTCAATCGGGAGGTTAAGAAGTTCAAATCTCATGCCTTAAATGTTGTTGAACCAAAATAAATATATAAAATATTGAGACATTAAAGACTAAAACATATATTTAACTCAAATAGTTGATATTGATGTCAACTATTAAACACAACTCAACTAGTTAAACCTAAAAATAGAAAGAAAAAACCCTGCAATCAAGTGGTTGAACTAAAAGTAGAAACTTCTTTTAAAAAAAATAAACGGACCACACTCTTTTACAAAGAGAAGTACAAACTAATAAGATTTTTAATGAATAATACTAATACATAACTTTATTGATTAATTAATTTTTGTAGTACTAAAAAAAATTAGTTTGTGTTATTATCAAAATTTTATTAGTAGATATATAACCCAATTCTATTTCAACTATTTAAAATCACTAGCTCATTTATATTGTTGACCTTCAAATAATAATAATAATAACTAGATCTTGTTTCATAATTATCAAGATCCTCTTTGATAACCATTTGATTTTTGAAAATGAATTCTAAAGATATTACTTCTATTGATGAGTTTTTATGTTTTCTTATCTACTTTATACCAATATTTTAAAAACCAAGCTAAGTTTTGGAAACTAAAAAAACTTAGTCTCGTTTGATAACTATTTGATTTTTGGTTTTTGGTTTTTGAAAATTATACTTGTTTTTTCATAATTTCTTTTAATATTCTCTATAATGATTTCCATCGTTTTTGAGGTACCATTCAAGTTTCTAGTCAAATTTCAAAAACAAAAATAAGTTTTAGAAAACTGTTTTTTGTTAGTTTTCAAAATTTTGCTTGGTTTTTGAAAACATATGTACAAAATAGATAAAAATAACATAGAAGTCTATTGGTAGAAATAGTTTTTTTAAGCTTAATTTTCAAACCAAATGGTTATCTAATGGGGTCGTAGTTTTCAAAAACTTATTTTTGTTTTTGAAATTTGGTTAGAAACTTAAATGTTACCTCTAGAAAAACGAAGAAGAAAAATAATGAAAAAACAAGCATAATTTTCAAAAACCAAATGATTATCAAACGGGATATTGGTATTTGGTTTTTGGCTTTTGAAAATTTTACTTGTTTTCTAACATTTCTCTATAATGATTTTCATCTTCCCTATAATCAGTCCAATTTTTTTCATGAAAATACTTGAATTTTGAACTAAATTTCATAAACAAAAACAAGTTTTTGGAAGCTATTTTTTTTAGTTTTCAAAATTAGGCTTGGTTTTGGGGGGAAAAAAAACATAAAAAAAGCACATAAAAAATATGAAAAACCATTAGTGGAAGTAGTATTTATACGCTTAGTTTCTAAAAATCAAATAATTATCAAACGAGATCTAAGTTACCTTAGGAATTTTTAAAATTTTGTTATTATTATTATCATTATTACTACTATGCAAATAAAAGAAATAAAACAATAAAGTATGAAAATGGTAACAAAGACTTCAAAGTATAACTCAGTTGACATGATGAATGTGAGATCTGTGGTTCGAATCTTACTAACAAAAAAAAATACTTAGAGAAGTCATAATTTTTTTTTTGAGTGACATGATATTTTAGTGGGGCCAAAATTTTGTGGAAAAATTTCGTGGAAAATTCTCCCTTCAATCCAACTGATGAATACCAAAGATTTTTCATCTGATATTCAAAGCTAATTAAAATATGACGTTGACTCAGTGGCCTACTTTGAGGTGGACTTGAAAGCAAAGTGACGAAAATTTGAGGACAAAATTTCTCACGAAGAACATACTATCGTCTTCCATCAGAAACAATATTCGTCTTTGAATTTTGTTGTACAATTTTTTTTTTTTTGAGAGGATTATTGTACAATATTACCATGGAGAAATTCCAACTTTTGACTTATAAGTTAATAATGCTTTAATTAATTCTTTTTTAGTTCAACCATAAGTGAAAGTAGGGTATTCAAATTTGCTCGGTCTAAAATTAATATTCTAGAGCTTTTCCTCTCAATTGCTCCATTTAAATTTTTCAAATGATATATAAATGGGTTGGACGATGAATTTTTCCATCCACTGAAAAAAAAAATCTAGCTCTAGTTTAAGTAGCATCGTTGTGGCTCATAATTATTTGAAGATTATGTGGAAAGAAAGATAATCAACGATAATGCTTAGGTTCAGATATATACTTTTACTAGTTGAGATTTGTTCAGATCCGCAAATTCTCTAATCTCTTGTAACTATGTGAATTAACAAATGATAATGCATCGTTGCATTCCTATTATGAGTCTATCTTCATTATTACACTTTTGAGTATACACGACACTTGATTTTAGAACTTAGGTAAATAAAAATATGGTCTAAAGGCTAGATTTACACCACAGTTTAAAAAGTCATGGTCTAAAAGTTAAGCTTTACACCCTCAGCATGAGCATCAACTAGCATAAAGTATGCTACAAGAAACATGATATATATATATATATCTAGTGACAGTTTTATTGAGCTATCGCAACGATTATCATTGCAACACTTTTTGTAGCAGTTTATAAATCTCTAGTAACAACAATATTAAAAAGGGATCTAGCAACACTTTTCAAAAGTGTTGGAAGTGAACTTTTCACCATCGTTGCAATAGTACTTCTATAGTAACGATTTTATTGAGTCATCACAACCGTTGCAATAATACCCCATATAACAACAATATAATTTTATTGAGTTATCGAATTGGTTATTAATCATTGCAATACTTTTTGTAGCGATTTATGTTAAGAGGGATCTAATATTGCATACTATAATTAATTGCACCATTAATCCTTAATCTCTTTCTTTATCTAACATTATCTACTATTAATTACACATTTAATCCTTAATCTTCTCTTTTATCTACAAGAGTGACTTGTTGTTGTCAACTATCAATTGAATCTTTAATCCCCTGCCTTCATCCAAACTTTTGTATGACTATGTAAGCTTCTCCTTTATCCATGAAAGTGTATTCAACTATTAATTGCATTTTTAATCTCCTACCTTCATCCAGACTTTCGTATGACTAAGGCAAGCTTCTTTTTTTTATCTATGTGACTTGGTGTCGTCAACTATTAATTACACCTTTAATGATCTCCTACCTTCATCCACACTTTCGTATAACTATGTAAAGCTTTTGATCGGACCGAACATGGAGCTTTTTAAGAGAGGATTTTTAATTCAAAAAAAGTTCTAGTCTAGTGTTAGTGCACACTATCAATTTCAAGTAATAAATACTGGAGTATTCTACAGTATATTGTACCCAAAGAAACAGATTTTAACAAAATCTATTGAGATGATACAAATTTATTTACAAAATAGAATTGCAGTAATCAAGGGTGTATAAAAATGTTGAGAGATTGTTTTTCTAACCGAAATAAAAGAAAAATTAATACGTGAGAAAAAGAAATAATTCAAGGGGCTCATGCCCCTTTGGAAAGAAAAGCCACAAAAAATGCAATTGTAACAATTGATTTTCTACCCTAATTATCATTGTTTTTCTACCATTATGTCTTTAGTTGAACCTTCATCTTATCATGAAACCAATACTAATTCTCTTTGGCAACAAGTAATATTGAGGAACTACGGGCTTTAGAAAAGACTCATACTTGGGATTACGTGGATCTACCTTTTGGCAAAAGACCTATTGGTTGTAAGTGGATTTAAAAGATTAAAACTCACTCTGATGGTTCTATTGAACGATATAAAGCTCGTCTTGTTGCAAAAAGTTATTCTCAAGAGTATGATATTGACTATGAAGAAACCTTTGCTCTAGTTGCTCAAATGTCATCTGTTCGTAGCTTATTAGTTGTTGCAGCTGCCAAAAAGTGGCATCTTCTTCATATGGATGTTAAAAATGGATTCCTCAATGGTACTTTTTTTTAGGAAGTGTATATGAATCCCCAACCTAGTGCTTCTCATCCACCTCAAAAAGTTTGTCTCCTTTGTCGAGTTTTGTATGGTTTGAAGCAAAGCTCCACGTGCTTGGTTTGCCACATTCAGTTCCACCATAACCCAACTAGGGTTCACCTCTAGTTCCCATGGCACAACACTATTCACTCGCCACTTTCCTCTGGGTATGGTTTTTCTCCTTCTATATGTTGATGACATGATTATTAGAGGTAAAGATCCGCAAACTATCTTTGATTTGAAATGCTACATGGGAAAACACTTTGAGATGAAAGACTTGAGGTCCCTCAGTTATTTCCTTTACCTTGAGGTGTCTTCCACACTAATGGATATTATTTATGTGAAACAAAATATGCTTCGGACCTTCTAGCTCGGTCGAGTATTACTGATTTCATCACATCATCAACACCACTGGATCCAAATGTTTGCTTAACCCCCTTCGATGGTGTTTTTCTTCAAGATGCAACGTTCTACCGACAACTTGTTGGCAGTCTTATTTATCTGACTGTGACCCGCCCCGATATTGCATATGTTCTGCATATTGTTAGTCAGTTTATAGCTGCTCCTCAGACCATTCATTTTACTGTTGTACTTCACATTCTACGATATGTTAAAGGCACTCTTGGTCATGGACTTCAGTTTTCTTCCAAGTCTTCCTTGGTATTATCTGGTTATTCTAATGTTGATTGGGCATGTGATCCCACTAATCGACACTCTACCAAAAGTTACTGTTTCTACTTAGGTGATTCTCTCCTTTCTTGGCGAAGTAAGAAACAAACGGTAGTTTCACGCTCTAGCACAGAATCTAAATACCGTGCACTTGCTGATGCTACTTCTGAGTTATTATGGCTTCGTTGGCTTCTTACTGATATGAGAGTTTAGCAGTCTACTACTATACTTCATTGTGATAATCGCAACGCTATCCAGATCGCTCACAATGATATCTTCCATGAACGTACCAAACACATTGAAAATGACTATCAGTTTGTTAGTCATCATCTCCAAAGCAATACTATCTCATTGCATTTTATCTCCACTATAAAACAACCTGTTGACATTTTTACACAAGCATTATCACCTAGCCGGTTCACTCAGTTGCTTCACAAACTCAAACTAGTTGATACAATACCACCTTGAGTTTGAGGGAGGGTATTAACAAATAATTGTTGATCCTAGTTCCTTAGGAGTATTATTTCCTTATTAGGAGCTCTATATTGTGTGTATAATGTTTTTCAATCTTCTTTGGTAATATACAACATTGTTACTCAAATACAATAAAGTTTCATAGTGTGCATGGTAATTTTTGCTTCCAACCCAAAACGAAGAACGAAGTTTAGGATTTGCCGTTTAGACTATAATTTTCCTCTTGTTTCAGCTACTATTTGGTTAGTAGTTCTTGCTCTCGATCAGTCTTCTTTTTTCGCTCTCCTTGAATTTTCTCTCGCTCAATCTGCATTACAAGTTCCCTGATTTTCTCTCTTTTATTTATCTATCTTCTAAAAAGAACTAACCAATATTAGAACTAATCAATATTATTTAAAAGAGATAAATGGTCATATGGCAAAACAATGGTAATAAAGAGCAAATATCAGAAAAATTGCAAATATAGCAAAAATAATGCCCAACCCGTTTAATTGACAAAAAAAAAATCCACAAACAACTACTTCTTTGAAGTCTATCAATGATAAAACTCTATCACTGATAGACTTGTTTTTTAGAATGTTGATAGAAGTCTATCAGTGATAGACTTTCTTTTTGAAATGTTGATAGAAGTCTATCATTATCACTGATAGACTTCTTCTTTGGAATATTGATTAAACTCTATCAGTGATAGAAATCTATCACTATCACAGATAGACTTCTTCTTTAGAATGTTTATTGAAGTCTATCAGTGATAGAAATCTATCACTATCATAGATAGACTTCTTCTTTGGAATGCTTATTGAAGTATATCAGTGATAGAAACCTATCGCTATCACTAATGCTGAGAGAAAGAGGGATCGGTTGCCGAGAGAGAAGGTGGTACCAAGAGAGAAAGAAATCGAGAGAGGGAAAGATATCGAGAGAAAGAGGGATCGGTTGCCGGCACGGGGATGCAATTGACGTCGGCGGCGGTTGCGCAAGGAAGAGGTCGATTGAGAGAGGGATCCTCTGAGAGTGAGAGTGATTCAGAGAGAGGGCTTCGGCGAAGGGGAGATGGTGACGGGAGAACGATGGAGGGAGAGAAAAAGAACGAAGGAGGGAGCGAACGACGTCGTGGCCGGGCGGGCAAAGCGACCGGCAACCGCTTTCTTCATTGACATTACAAGAGAGGGAGGACGAATGCCCTCCCCGATTTCCTTTCTAATTTTTTTAAAGTGTAAAAAAAGAAAATGGGTTCGGTTTCACAAAAGCTCTAATAAATTGAAGTGAAAAAAATTATGAGAGATAAGGGAAGATGATAGAAGTGGAGTGAGGACGAGAAAAGAGAAGAGAAAAAGACCAAGATTAAAAAGTTGGTATGAAGGAAAGTTTTGTTGTAAATGCAAAACTAGAAAAATAATCCTTGTGTCGTGGAAGAACCAACGTCTTGAAAAACAATTTCGACATGACTTTAGTGCTAGATGTCTACATGTTAGTTGCTCCCAAGGTTTACACAACAACCTTAGAAGAATTGAAATCAAGAACTTTGCTTAAAATTGATCTCGGTGCTTTTTCTAAAAAACTTAATAAACCAAAAACATACCAAAGACAATTGCATAAGAAGTTGTTTTGTAATGAAAAGAAGAAGAAAACGTTTTAAAATAAATGGGAAAATACATTTTCTAGATCTACCATTGTTACAAAAGGTTAAGAAAAGATGTTATAATAGTAAGAAAATATTAAAGGATTTTGGCAAAATAAAAGTATAAAAAATTACTTCTTTTCTTTTCATGCACGTGACCGTGGTGCACATATGGAGAGAGATTTTGTTACCACTCTATGCACTTTTTACAAAAATAAAAATAAGTTTTACTCAATAAACTCTTCATGAAATTCTAAATCTTTTCGGGTAGGACAACTTCCCACTTATTCCAAGTGTTGCAATGGATTAAAAACAAGAAAATTATGGAAGGATGAGGTTTTTCTCTATTGTGATGACACGTAGTGGTTAGTTAACGAGGGTTAAGTTTATTTTTTTGAAAAATAAAAAATATCCCACTACTCTCTCACTTTTTGTTTAAATTTTTTATTTAGTTTGTTACATACATTTGATTACCTACCCATTTTTAGGTTAAAATTACGCTTTTTTTTTTTTTACTTTTTCATCCTAGATTTAGGCACTAAGAAAATGGCTTACTTATTAGTTTAACAATATATATATTTTTTAAAAAATGGCTTACTAAAAATGAAAACAAAAAAAACGAGAGACGCCAAATTTTAACCAAACAAAACTTAGTAATGAACCTAAAAATTTTAAAGGGGAAAAGATTAAAAAATTTGATTTAGTCAAATGAAAATCTCAACAAAGTCTGACAACAAGAATATAGCTAACTGACATCAAGTAAGACCGGTTTGAATCACTCATCCTGATATACTAAAAAAACAAATCATGACAATTTTAAATGAGAAGAAAAAGAAAAATGCAACAAAAATAATTTTTTAAAAAAAGATAAATTAAACAAGAAATTAAACAAATAAGCTTAATTTTTACGAAACAAAGGCTAGTAATGAACCTACAAATTTTAAAAGAGAAAAAATAATAAAAAAAATTAATCAAATGAAAATCTAAAAAAACTATGACAATTTTAAATGAGAAGAAAAAAGAAAAATACAACAAAAAGATATTTTTTTAAAAAAAAGATAGATATTGTGTAAAGAAATTAAGAAAAAAGGGCTAGTTGTCTAGCAAACTAAACAAGAAATTAAACAAATATGGTCAATTTTAACCTAACAAGACTTAGTAATGAACCTAAAAATTTTAAAGGAGAAAAGTTAAAAAAATCCATTTGACAATTTTAGATGAGAAGAAAAAAGAAAAATGCAACAAAAATATTTTTTCAAAAAAATAAATAATGAGTAAAGAAATTATAAAAAAAAAGTCTAAAAACTAAATAAGAAATTAATCAGAGAAAGTGGTGTAACATTTGGAAAGAAAGCCATTTATTTTCTTTTGAAAAAATAAAAAGCTAACTACTTTGATTAACATCATCATCACAATCAGAGGGAAACTCATTATTCTGGGATCATTGAATAATTTCTTGTAAAAAACCATTCATTCTAAAAATTTGTGAAAATAGAGTTTGCAGCTTCATAGAGAGGGAAAATAGAAAGACAGAGAGAAAAGAACAAACCCTGTGAAGGAGATGAGAGGAAGAGGAAAGGCAAGGGCTAATGCGGTAATTTTACCTAGGATGCTCATGCAGGCAAAAGTGAGTTAGATCCACAATAGCACAGTACTTTAGCCATACAAAAATCCCAAAATAGTCTCTTGGTCTAACTTTCTAAAACAAAATTTAAAAAAGAAAATCTATTAGCTTTTATTTTATAAATCTTGAAAACATATTAACCTGGTATGTTTTCTTAAGTGAAAATAATTATTATTATTTTACCATGTTTCTAATAAAAAAATATTTTCAAATTTATAATAATAACTAATTTGAAGGTTTCTTGAAAATAGAAGGATTAAATTTGAATATTTGAAAATGCATAAACTAAAATAAAATAATCACAAACCACATACATCACAATAGTATTTTAACATTCTTTTTATCTGATAGATCAATTTAATTTTATTAAAAGAATGAAAATATTGTTTGTCTTGTTCACACGACATTTCATACAAGAAATTTAGTACATGTAAATAATTTGTATTTATATTGATTTTAGTATTGTGAGTACAATTTTTAGTATTTCATCCTCTAATTCTCTCTCTTAGCTGTATGTTGGGTTGAAAAACTTGTTCTCAAAATTTAAACTTCAATAGATTCTTGGAGCGTTCTTGATCTTCGTGAAGTGTTCTTTATTCAGACGGTGTTTGATCTTTAATAGCTTTTGGAGACTTCACAACTTTTTTATGAATTCTCCCTGAGTCTCTTCTAAACTCTTGGAAATGGAGGAAGCTTTCCTCAAGGCCTCCAAGTGGGTTTGGACCCATTGGACTGGACCCGATTGATGTTAGGCCAACCCTCTGGACTAAGCCTAATTGACTTTGGATCAGTCTATCTGGACTTTACTTTGGTTAATTTTGTGTCTTGCCTCTAGACTGAGTTTGGTTGATTTTTGGCCTCGCCTGAACTTGGACTTTGCTAATTAGGCGTTCAATTTGGACTTCTGTCTCTCGATTCTAATTGTATACTTGGATTTGCCATAATTTAATTTATGACTGCAAATTCAATTAATTTCTAATTAAATATAGTTTTGTCATATGACGTGACAATTTTGGATTTATCAAAATTTCTATTTCAACAATCTTATTTTATTTATTTATTTTGAAAATTGAAAATCATTTTTATTAGATAAGCTCGGTGATAAAAGTTTAAATAGAAACATGGCAATCTTATTTTTACCCTAAGGAGTCTAAATTATTTAGTTTGAAAAATTAAATAAATTTGTTTCTTTTTCCTTTTAAAATTTTGATTTTAAAAAAGAAAAATGTATTGTTATCCATTAAAATCAAATCACACCATATATTAATTTAAATTATTACCTACTAAAATAAAATAGGTGAATCTTGGGACTCGAGAAAAGAATTAGGCCTAGAAGAAATTATTGGAGGAGGCTGCCATATTGAGGCTCTTCCTCCAATTTAATGTCATGTGTGGGTGGTTTACCGTACTATCCTAGTTTTTTTTTAGAGAGCAATTAGATTTTTTTTTTTCAAATTTGCATATTGCAAAAGCCAGTTTTCTTTCAAATTTCTAGTTTTTTTTCAATAACTCTCTTTTTTTTTTCTCTTGTTTTTATATTTTTTCTTCTTTTTTCTTGTTACTTCAAATCATGGAAGAAAATTTCGGTCGACATGTCGAAATGTCGCTCGACATTTTGACATGTCGACAACCTCGATATTTCCATGGGGGAATGTCGTTTTTTTCCCCTTTCCATGATATGTCATCGACATCTCGACATTTCCATCGTTTTTTTTTTTATTTTTATAAAAAATTTGCCAAATGTCCATCTCACATATGCCATCAATAATAAAATTTTTAACTTAATAGGACTTGATTTATGAAGCTCAACCCAATAGATTTTGGGATTTCTTTAATTGTGAATTTTAATAAGAGTGAGTGTGGTTTTATATGTGAGAGAATGATTTCATCTTTCATAACCAATGTGGGGCAAATCTTTTTTCTCACAAGCTACACCCTCCACTCTCTCCTTTGCTTTATTATTATTTTTGTATTTATTTCCTCTTTTATTATTTCTTTTTTTTGGAAGAAAACTTAACTAAAACAATATATTTTTTAAAAATTTGATTTTGTTTCTTTTTTAAAAAACAAATGGTTATGTATTTTAATTAAATTATGTTAATAGCTAGTATCTACTTATCTTTTTTTCAAATTCCTGCTTATCATCGCATGTCAATCGATATTTGTATCTAAATATTGTGTTAATTTTTAAATGTGATGCTTAAAAGTGGTTCATTATAGTCTAATTAACCCACAATCAAAGTTTCATTGGTTAATTCAAACAATTTCCATCAATTTCCATAATTTCCGTAAATTTTCTCGAAATTTCCATCGACATTTCCATTTCCATCGACATTTCCATAAAATTTGGACCTCGACATTTCCATCGACATCGACATTTTAAACCTTGCTTCAAACTAACCTACTTCCTAGGCAACTACTGATATCATAAACTGCCCTTGATCTCTCTCTTTTATACAACAATTTTATAATAACATTTATCACTAAAAAACATGTCAACTAACTATTTTTTAAAAAAACAAATTCTCTTCTTGTCTTTTAACATCCCTCCACTCCTACTTGTCAAAACAATAATATTAGTGAGCAAAAGATCCCAACTTTGAGTTAGAAGATAAGTTTTGTCCGGCAATTAAATAGAAATAGCAATCACTCGAGCATAGTTTAATGAAAAGAGACTCATTAACGGTCCTATCTCGCAATATTATTGCTCCTAGTTGAAAATAATTCATTTTTTTTTAGTTTTACAATAGGTAAAGTAAGAGATTCAAACCCAACTCAAGCATATGTCTCATACATTATATTCGCCCGGATTCAAAATAATTCACATATACTAAAAAACAAAAATTAGGCAAAAATGACAAAATTATATCCATTCAAACTTAAAAGTTATACACCAAGTGATGAAGAAGGGATGTGTGATATTTAAAATATTACACAAAATTAGTAAACTTCAATTATATGGTCCATAGAAATATTATCTTAATTAAACATGGGCACCACACAATCACAACAACACTTATTTAATTGATACCTACTTCTCGTCCATCACTTGGGAACTTGAACTTGGGTGGCATACATTTCAGTTGTTGGTGGCTGGTGCTTTTTTGTATAGAGGTTTCTTGGAGAACTTGAATTTTTTATCTCCGGCCGATGAGTCGGTGGCCGGAGTCACTTTCTGGTGGCTCTCCGACGGATACCTTCTATATGATGGAGGGCATCTACCGTAACCGCAGGGAGGTTTCCGGTAAAACGGAGGTCGATCATATGTCGGCGGATTAGGATAATAATAATAGGGCGGCTGGTAATATTGAGCAAGGGCTTGAGTGGTAAGAAGCACCACTCCAAGAAGAAGCACTCCTAAATATTTCACATACATCTTTTTTATTTTTTTGTGTGGCTCTCTTTGGGTTTGATTTCAAAGCCAACTTGTTGCAAGAACCTATAAACTTTGTTGCCCTTTTATACTAAATTTTTGTGTCATTTTTGCAATTCATTCATTATATGGTTTAACTTTGCAAAGAATTTCTTGCTATATTACAATTTGGATTGAATCAACTTTTGTCATTAGAAAGTCATAACGTAATTTGATTGGATCAATTTATGTCATCGGTTAAGTTGAAAAAAAAAATAGTATGTCATGTAGTTTTATCATCAATTTCTAATTCCTCCATCAAATTTCTATGAAATTGGTATATATTTCGAGTTTTCTTCTCCTAAATAAATATTTTTTTTGTTTATATTTTTATTAATTCACTAATATTATGCCAAGTTTATCAACCATCAATTTTAACATTCAATCACGATTCAAAAGGGTTTAAATTGAAAAACGTTAATGCATAGAAATTAAATTGAATTTTTTTTAACAATAAGACTAAATTATATATATAGATAGATATATATTGGTCAGAGTGAGTTGCTTAGTGGTAATTGATGTGTACTATCCACCCTAAATATTGTTGAATTAAAATAAATAAATAAATAAAATACCAAGACACATCAAATTAGTTGGTTAAAATATTGTACCATCAATCAAATCCATTAAATTAGAAATAGAAAAAACCACAATCAAGTGGTTGAACTAAAAATAGAAACTTTTTTAGAAAATAAAAAGGTCACACTCTTTTTGGTTGAACTAAAAATAGATTTTTTTAAAAAAAATAGAAAGACCACACTCTTTTACAAAGAGAAGTACAAACCAATAAGTAAATTTTTTTTAATGAATAATATTAACACATACCTTTATTGATTAATTAATTTTTGTAATTATCGAATTTTTATTAGTTGTTATAAAAGTATCTTTAATTATATTTCAACTATTTAAAATCACTGGCTCATTTATACCGTTGACCTTCAAATAATAATAACAACTAAATTATCATAGAAAATTTTATGAATTCCTGATCATGAGTCATACTTGATATCAATTAAACTATGCTTTTGTTGGTTGTTGTTATTATTATTATCTCCATTACTACTGCAAAGAATAATTAAAAAAATTAAAACAATAATGTTTGAAAATGGTAACAAATACCTCATTATTTGTTTTTTTTTAAAAAAAACCTCATTATTATCATCCAAAATATAGAAATCATAATTTTTTTTTTTTGAGTGACAGATGTCATTTTAGTGGGCCAATTTTTTGTGGAAAATTTTCGTGGAAAATTCTCCCTCCAACTGATCAATACCAAAGATTTTTCCTGTGATATTCAAAGCTAACTAAAATATGACGTTGACTCAGTGGCCCACTTTGAGGTGGACTTGAAAGGAAAGTGACGAAAATTTGAGGACAAAATTTCTCACGAAGAACATAATATCGTCTCCCATCAGAAATAATATTGGTCTTTGAATTTGTTTGTACAATATTACCATGGTGAGATTCCTACTTTCCACTTATAAAAAATGTTAACATTGTTTTAATGAGTTGTTTTTCTTTTTAGTTGAACAACAAGTGAAAGTAGGGCATTCGAACTTGTTCGGTATAAAATTATGTTTTTGAGCTTTTTCTCTCACCTGGTCAGTTTAAAATTTAAAATGATATATATAAATGGTTTAGATGGTGAATTTTTTCATTCAATGAAAAAAAAAATATCTACATCTGGCTTAAGTAGCATCATTGGTGTGCCTTAAGTGCATACTATCAATTGCGAGTAAAAAATTCTGAAGTATTCTAGAGTATTGTACTCAAAGGAACAGATTTTAACAAAATCTATTGAGATGACACAAATTTGTTTACAAAATGCAATTGCAGTAACCAAGGGAGTAAAAATGTTGATAGGTTGTTTTTGCTAACAGAAATAAGAGAAAAATCGGTAGGTGAGAAAAAGGAATTCAAGTGGCTCATGCCTCTTTCGAAAGAAAAGCCACCAAAAAAATACAATTGTAATCATATTTATCACAAGAAAACTAAGTAAACCAAACTCGACTTCTATGCAATTTTGTTTCAAAATCTTTTGGAGACTAAGCGATTAAACCTATATGTCTGTAGCTAACCTAGTTTAATTTAAATAATTTCATGCACAATCCTAGTAATTTTGAAGTCTCGCCCTATGTGTCTATGGTCGATGTTCAGAACTTATTTCTAAGCCTTTTCCTCCATTGCTTGTGACATCCGCTTTCCTTAACCTGTTCGATATTAAGTTTAAGCTTGACCAATAACACTAGTTGGTCGGTTAGGTTTATCCAACATCAATTGAATAAAAAAAAACAAACAAAGTCTCAAGTGTTAACTAGATTGATTGTGTTATTTTAAGCTTTACATGTTTCGTTTAGGGCATTCAAACTTAAACTCCTAAAAGAAAAATTAGTTCATCATCGACAAATTAAGACAATCAACTTAAAAATAGTTAAGTAGCTATAGAAAAATTAGTAAAACAGAAAAGTGTGATGAATTCGAAGTAGTCCTTGCTTTGATCTAACCAAGAGCACCTTCACAGGTAATTAGCTCTTCACCTTCTCTAACTCTCATTGAGAGGAGATCAATCTCGAAAATTTCAGAGCCCAAGATGAAGAAAAACTTGGTGGAAAATAATTAAAAAAATGATGAACTAAGACTGTTGTCCAGGAATAAAACCCACGACCTATGTTGCTTCGTTTTCCCTCTTTTTATAGGTGTGTTGGAGGCTAGGATTTCTATATATGTTCTTCTCCATCTTGGCTAACTCTTACGAATGAAATCGGGTTGAGAAGTCCCCAAAAAGAGAAATTTGTATGAAAAATCATTTTTCACGCGCTTTAATGTTGTTTGACCCATGTTTTAAAATTAATGACATATGACCTTTTTTGTACTGAACATTCTGTCCAAATTACCGCGAGAACAGCGTGCTTTAAGTCTCGTAGGCTCGCTCTCGATCTCTCGCTATCGCTCTCGCTTAGATAGTAATAATGATCGATAAGAGCGAGTTAAGTGAGCAAGTGATCATTTGGAAAGTTGTATATTGTGAGCGAGAGCGAGAGCGAGCCTACGAGTGATCATTTGCATAAGTCGCATCGTGAGTGAGCATAGCGAGAGCGCGCCTACGAAAGCGAGAGCGAGTCCACGAGAGCGCGCCTACGAAAGCGAGAGTGTGAGGTCTGTGAGAGGGAGTCAACGTGAGCGAGAACGAGAACGAGTCCACGATAGCGTGAGAGCGTGACCATGCGAGACGGGTTTAATACTGCCCTTCTGAATAATTTGACACGTTATGTCGTGTTATTATCTTTTTTATAAGTCCATTTTTATAGTTATTTATTGTATTCTGTTTTGATTGTTTTTTTTTTAGTTTTCTTATAGTTTTTGGATTTTGGTTCATACTTTTCTTTTATTAAGAAAAACGGCGCCTAGGCGCTTCGATTGGAAACGAAAGAAAAATTTTATGGGGCCTAGGTGCTACAATCGAGAATTTTTCCAATTATATGGTGCCTAGATACTACTTCAACTGTCCTAATTTTTAAAATACTTCTTTTAGCCATTTTGAGGGGTAGAAAAATATATTGGGGGAGGCAGAAACGAGAAACCAAATTCAAGCCACCTTTTGGAGGACTAGAGCCATCAAATGGAGCGAGAGTTATGCTTGGAGACTCATTGAATCGCTGGATTTATTTCTTTCTCTCTCTCTTTTTTTTTTTTTACTTTAATGACTTTTTTGATAGATTTAGTTGGTTTTGTAAGATTTTACATTATGAGCTAAGTTTTCTTTCTAGAGTTTTGATGTAGCCGACATTCGAATCTTGCTCTTTCGTAGTTAATTGTTGATTTATTTATTTCAATTGTGGCTGTCAGAATTTTTCTGAATGTAATGCATGTTTAGACTTGACCATTATTTACATTGTTCTTGTGTCAATAATTTGAAGTTGAGAGACACAAATTGTTGATGAACTGAATTACTTTTCCTGATCTACACTTAAGATAAAGGTATCCTTATGAGTTTTGTGGTAATTTAGATTCTACATGCTTCATAGTTGAATTGTTTGAATTGTCATAGAGATATAGATAATTGTCTATTTGACGAATATTGATATAGCTAGAAAAAGGATATCGAGCCTATGAGAGTAGAACTTACTAACAACCTAGGAATGGAATACATTAACTATTAAGAAACAAAGAGTAGGATGAGAAACAGTAAAATCACTACTCTAGAATATTAAATTTTCGTCGACATGTCGACATTTCCAACAATATCTCCACATGTCCATGGGTTTGACATCGACATCAAAGGTAAATCGACATTTCCATTATGTCGTACAAAATTTATAAAATATTAAAGAAAATTACAATAAATTGTAACATAATGTGAATATAATATTATAACAAGTATTTTAACTCGGTTAAAAAGTATAGAGGGTTTATTTTATAATTTTAATATATTTTTAAAATTTTGTGTTTTAAAAAATTTTCTAAAAATATCCATCGACATGCCATTTTTTTCTATATTTTCATCAACAATTCTATTAAATTGACGTCTCAATATTTTCATCGACATCGACATTTTAAACCTTAGTCTTATCTTATGTTAGTTTTCTTTATATTTTATTTGTTGTTAATTTCAATTTCATCCTCGATTAATCGGTACTTAGATAAAATTGAGGCTACAGAATTTGGTAATTGGTAAGATTCACTCCTTATGGAGAACGATAATAGTGTTCACTCTACTATATTACTTGTAACGATCCGTGCACTTGCGAAATTGAGTAGTAAGTTTTTGGCGTCGTTTTCAAGGAGTGAATTTTTATTTTACCAATATTAAAATCACTAGTTTTAATCTTAATTTAAGTTGTGTTTTGTTTGTTTTAATCAATTTATTTTTGTTTTTTTAGGAGTAGGGGCAAGTGCATGCGAAAAGTTGAAAGCAATAATCTACTTCCCTTTGATTTTTAGATCCATTGCACACTTACAAAAGAAATAGAAAAGAAAAGAGAGAACGTATGGTACAAAAGAAAGAAAGGATGGAAAATGACGAAATACGGAATGGGAATAGGGCGTTGAGAGATTATGTGATGTCCAATGTAATTGACATATATTCGGATATTCGAAGGCCCGCCATTCAAGCTTATAATTTTGACATCAAACCAACTATATTGCAGATGGTTCAGGCTTTGAGTTTCAGTAGACTGCAAAATGAAGACTCAAACACTCACATCGGCGATTTTCTGAAAATTTGTGATATATTCAAGTTTAATGGGGTGACAGATGATGCTATTAATTTGAGATTGTTTCGTGTCACTCTCAAAGGTCAATCAAAATAATAGTTGGTTTCGTTGCCTGCAACCTCCATAGAAACTTGGAATGATTTGGCTAAAAAGTTTCTAGCCAAGTTCTTTCCACCAACAAAGACGACCAAGATTCGTAGTGAGATCAACAATTTTTATCAGTATGAAGGAGAGAGTTTGTATGAAACTTGAGAGAGATACAAGGAGCTTTTAAGAAAATGTCCTTATCATGGAATTCCTCAGTGGATGCAGGTGCATAATTTTTATAATGGTCTAGGATGGCAATACTGGGGGGGCACCATTAATGTAGCTTCAGAAGGAGCATTCATGAGCAAAATTGAGAATGAGCCCTTTGAATTATTGGAAGAAATGACCATAAACCACTGCGAGTGGCCAAGTGAGAGATTAATCCAAAGAAAGGCAATGAGAGTAAATGAGGTGGTTGTTATCGCCACTTTGATTGCACGGGTTGCTTCACTTACCAAGCAACTTTAATCAAGTCAATTGAGGATAAATGTTATTCAATCACCAACCTATATGTTGTGAATATTGTCTTGGAGGCCATAAGAGTGAAGATTGCCAAGTTGGAAATCCATCTATGCCATGGTCCAACGAACAAGTTCAGTTTGTATGGAACTTCGATTGTCCATAAAATAATCTCTATTGAAATACATATAATCATGGTTGGCATAACCATCCTAACTTTTCATGGACACAGAATTAGCCTCAAAACTCACCACTAGGATTTCAGAGGTTTGAGAAAAGAAAAGTAGTATTGAAGAAACAATGTTGCAAATTGCACAAAATACAAATCAGTTCATGGTTGGGACAAAGACAAAGTCCAAAATCAAGCAGCAACCATTAGAAATTTGGAAATACAAGTTGGTCAAGAAAACAAGGGAATTTTGTTGGTTTCGAAAAACCTTTACACAGCTGAAGCCAATTGGGAATCAAGTCGATTTTAATTTTGGTTTATAAAATACCAGTACATTGATAAATAATTGATAAGAAATTAAGAGCATTTATGATTTACATAGAACAATTCCAGAAATAAATTCTAAATTAAAAAGGTTTTAAAAATTTTACCTTTTGACTTCTAAAATTTCTACAGCAACAAAAAACTTTTATGTGCTTCTCACCAACTGTCAATTACAAAACCTTTTTAGAATTTTGAAAAACACGACAACTAAGAGAAAACTCCCTATGATTAACCTTTTCCCTCAACTTTCTCTATTTTATCGATAGAAGAAGAGAAGATTGAGGGAAAGAGGAAAAGATTGGAGGAACCTGCATTCCTCACTCATTAATAAAATTAAATTAATATTTATTAATTAATTATTTAATTTATTAACCATGAGTTAAATTAACTTTCATTCACATCTAAATCATATTAATTGCATCTCTCCTAACCTATAGTTTTAATTAATTTAATTTAATTTAATTAATTAATTTATTAATTAAACATCATATATTTAATTTAGGTTATTAGGATTAAATCATATTTAATCACTCCTTACCATATAGTTTTAATGTACCTCCGATGTGTATTAAAATTTAATCCATAATTTTGAATATGAATCTTATTCACATTAAAACAATATTTGAACTTTTTCACATATTTAATTCTCTCACAAATTAATTTTGAATCATATCCAAAATCAAATTTATATAATAAAGTTTTAATTAACATACAAACTTTATATTATAATGTATCTTCATACATTAAATTAATTTCCAAAGTGAATTTGAATATTTCAAATTTCAATTAAGATTTAGCAATCTTAGAACCCTTTACGAGCTAAGAAATGGACCTAATGGACCTACAAATCAGAAGTTTCAACGAAATAAGATTAATCAGTATTCGTTAACTTCGGGTACACTCCACTAAAGACCCGCTACTACACTCTTCTCACTGCATATATTTTTCTTTGTCCACGGATAAAGATCAATAGTAGCCAAGTTGATCCTTCACAAGTGTCCATAATACCATCTGAGTCAAATTACGGTTTTACCCCTAGGTTACACCTATAATCTTAAATACCAGTGATCTTCTAATGAACAACTTGTTTATGGTCCAACCAATAAACAAAAATCCCTCTCGGACCAATGAGGGGCGGGTAGGGCCTTTTGTTCAAATTTTGGAGGCACCACTTAAGAGAACACTCATCTACTTACCCTAAGTTTGGGAATGAGTGAATTCCTTCTTGCAAAGTTTAATTCCCAGCTACCCATGCGGTTTTGTTTGGAATTTGAAATGTAACTCTACTATATTACTTGTAACGATTCGTGCACTTGAAAAATTGTTCGTTACTTTTCAATTTTAATATTCCGACACGATTTTTTATCACAAAAATAATTTTTAGGTTGCTCGATATATATTCAACAAAACATACAAAAATGACAAGAATAATCTAGTTTAGGGTTAAATAATCCTCATAAATGAGAATTTATCGGCTTCACTATTTTCCTATTCAGTTGTTAGGTTAAAATCATGGCTCTAATAACCCACTTGTTAAGAATAACAGATCTGTCACGTATCACAATAGTATGATATACTGTCCACTTTGGGCATAAATTTTTATAATTTTGTTTTTGGTTTTACCCAAAATGCTATGTATCAATAGAGATGATTGTACTCGTTACTGTATGGGTTTCTCCCTTACCTAGCAAATGTAGGACATTCTTTACACTTCTAACATATCTAATAGTCTATATTTCAATTTGATAAAATACCATAGAGACGAAAATTTAATTTTATATTTATTTGATTAAATAAGTGATTTTCAATAGTCTTTGCCCATATGTTATTAAAAAAATCATATAAATAAGATAAACTTAATTTTATTAATGTGTAATTCTTACATAATTCTCCTAGAAGTACTAAAAATAATACTTTTAATATTATATTACCAGTAACATATTTTTTTATAAATTAGCAATTTATATTTCTACAGTACCTTAAAAATACTTGCAATGACCACAGATGTTGCCAATTATTTTGAATTTTCAATGTTTTAAAAAAAATGTTGCTAAATAAGTATTGCAATTTTATAAAAACTTTTAACAATTTCATAAGCATTATAAACTAACTATTACAAATATACTAAAGAAAATGGGTCTTTTCTGACGTGCAATGTTATCGACGCCAACAATTACATTGAGAAATACGCCCTCTCATGACGTGCCATCAACCGCGTCGGGAGTGTCATGAACTTAAATCCATGTCGACGCGGATATGAACTCCTCATTTGCAGAAAAAAGCTCTCTTGATGCATCTTTTTGGTGCTTTCAAAACAGGTATTGTTTGTGTCGTCGCCACGATATCTACGAGTTGACACATATGGCAACTAAGTATTATTTAAAAAATAAGTCAGCGAAGAGTTTGAGTAGCAAAGCCAGAGCGAGAGTAGAGAGAAGTGTGTTATATTTTTTGGTTTCAAACTATCATAAACTAATTAATTTTAGATTAATGGTTTTTTAAGTTAATCTAAAATGGTTTGGACCTTATTTTAGCTCTTAAGTTTAAAGACCCATTGTTAAGGTTGGGCCCAAAGTTGGAGAAGCCCAAATGTGTTTCTTGATCTCCTATCACCCAAACCCATTTGTTCCCTTTTTGTTATTATAAAAGAAGGTGTGGGCCTTAAGTGAGAAAAAAGAAAGAGAGAAGAAAAAGAGTGGAATTGGGTCTATTATTAGGGTTTTATTAAGAGAGAGAAAGAAACAAAAGAAAGGCTCTCGGGTTTAGAGAGAAGAAAAGAAGAGAGTGAGAAAAGAAAGGGTTGAGGGGCTCGATAGAAGGCTGAAAAAACAGGGGTTTCGTGATGAGAGAGAGAGGGAATCTGAAAATACCATGGTTTTTCAGTAGTGAGAGAGATATCGAAGAAGCTTCATTCTTGTAGCCGAAATCTGCCGTCCACCGTGGGTTGCAGTCCGCAAGAAGAGGTGGTCGTTGCCGTGAGTTCTTTGCAGTTGATCGTTCGGCTTGGTTGTTGTACAAGACGTGAGACTCAACTTTCTTTCAACCTTTGTTCATGAAGATCCTCTCAAAAGGTTGTATCTCTCCTTCTTTTTTTCTTTCTTTTAGTTTAGATTCAAAATTTAATCCTAAAGGTTGTTAGACTCTCAACTGGAATAAAGATTGATTGTAGTCTCCTTTTGGGCATAAATCTTGGAATCTTGTTAAATCCTAAATGTTAAATGTATCTTTAAATATCCTGCTTTGTAAGTTCTCTGTATACTCCCGTATATCTCTAATAAATCGTCTCAAAGCAAAGGCTTAAAACACCTTTGCAAGTGGAGTAGGTCGTTTTATGACCAAACCACTATAAATATTGGTGTTCTCTCGATTGTTCTTTCTCAAGCTCTGCATTTCTTTAATTACTTGTCCAACCCATAAATTGGAATAAAATCGCTTATAAACTTGTGGTAAACACCTCAAACTTGTCTAAAATTGGTTAGACATAGGATTTGGATCTTGGCATATAATAACATTTTGGTATCAGAGCTTTTAATCCTTGTTTTAAGGCATTTTTTCTTGAATTGAAATTTAGTTTGTTGAATAAAATTTTTGGATTTAAAGAATCTTTAAGTTGTTAGTATTCTTTAATTACAGAAATTTTTATTTCAAGAAAAGTTTGTTTGTCCAATTTTATTTCTCATTTTTCGTGATGAGTACCAAGTTCGAGGTGGAGCGGTTTGATGGGAAAGGAGATTTTGGTCTATGGAAGATCAAAATGTTGGCCATCCTTCGTCAACAAAAGGTCGATTACGCACTTTTGGAGGCTAAGGAAGTTCCGGACAGCATAACAACGGACCAACTGAAAGAGATAAATAAGGTAGCTCACAACCTTATAATTCTTTATTTGTCTGATACAATTATAAGACAAATGCGTAGTGAAGATACCGCTGTTAAACTCTGGACAAAATTAGAACCTACCTACCAAGTAGCATCAATTTCAAGCAAAATATTTTTAAAATCTAATTTCTTTAGTTTTAAAATGGACTCTAGTAAAAGCATGAAAGATAACCTAGATGAATTCCATAGAGTAGTTTCTGAAATGGAAAATATAGGTGAAATCTTTTCATGAAAATCATGTCAGAGTTCGATAAATTCTTTGCTGAATCTTATAATGATGTGAAATCTGCTATGAAGTTTGGTAGGGATACTTTGTCCACCAAAATTGTTTTAAATGCCATTAGAGTAAAAGAACAAGAACTAAAAGAAACCAAGAAGTCTAATAGTGAGACTTTATATGTTGTAGGAGATCGGGAGAATAGGAAAAAGCATAGAAGCAAGAGTAGGGTAGATCAAAGTCTAAGGGGCTAGTAATGGAGGTGTTATCATTGCCAAAAAGAAGGCCACATTAGAAGGTTTTGTCCTGACCTTAGGAATAAAAAGTCGTCGGGTAAAGGGAAAGAAAGAGTCTAGTGTAGTAAACCTTAGTGAAGAGTATAACCACTCTCTTATGGTTAGTAACACTAGAGAGGATGACACTTGGATCCTAGATTCAGTTGTTCTTTCCATATGACCCCTAATAGAGAATGGCTAGAAGACTTCCAAACCGGTGTGGGAGGTAAAGTCATGTTAGGGAACCGACACTTTTGTAGTGTAGAAGGTCAAGGAACAAGTCTTATTAGGCTTCATGACGGAAATATTAGGTTTCTAACTGGAGTTAGGTAGTACGTACACTGAAGTTAAAAGAAACATAATATCCCTTAGCATGTTAGACAAGCAAGGGTACACCATTAAGTTAGAGGGTGGTGTTCTAAAAGTCATGAAGGGCATCTTAGTTGCAATGAAAGGGCTTCTTAAGAATACCTTATACTCTTTAGAGGTTCGACTGGTCGTAGGGTCAAGTGATCTAGTTAAAGAGAGTGACAATTCCAAAATTACCCTTTGGCATAAACGCTTAGGTCACATGAGTGAGCAAGGAATTAGGGAGTTAATAAAACAACAAGTAATTCCTAACATAAAAAATGTGGACCTAGATATGTGTGAGCATTGTGTTTATGGTAAAAGTAAAAGAGTAAAATTTGGAAAGGGTGGTCACTCTGCTAATAAAAAACTAGAATATGTGCATGCTGACTTATGGGGTCCATCTAATGTTGTTACAAATGGTGGGGCTAGATATTTCTTATCCATTATTGATGATTGTACTAGAAAAGTTTGGGTTTATCTTCTGAAAAATAAATCGATACTTTTAATAAATTTGTTGAATGGGTAACCTATGTTGAAAACCAAACCGCCTTAGAGTTAAGAAACTTATGACCGACAATGGGCTAGAGTTTTGTAACCATGAGTTTAGAAACTTTTGTAAGTCTAAAGGCATAGCAAGACACTTGATCATTGTAGGGGACGCCACAACAAAATGGGGCCACCGAGAGAATGAATAGAACCCTTATGGAAAGAGTTAGGTGCATGTTGTCCGATTCACAACTTCCTCAAAGTTTTTGGGGAAGTTGCAGTGACAAAGATGTTATATAATCAATAGGAGCCCATCTACTGCCATAGATTTAAAAACACCTCAAGAGCTTTGGCAAGGTAGTCCCCGATCTATCACACATGAAAGTCTTTGGGTGTTTAGCTTATGCTCATTCAAAAGAGGGAAAGCTAGACCCAAGGGCTAAGAAATGTGTTTTCTTAGGATATCCCGAGGGTGTTAAGGATATAAACTATGGTATCTAGACCCAAATTCACCAAAAATCCTAATAAGTAGAGATGTTGTCTTTAATGAAGGGAAAATGGGGTATGTAGAAGAAAAGACCGAGTCTATTCCAAATAGTCCACCTAGTTCCACTCAAAACCGCTTTAGCTAGTCCTCCTTCCACTTCCCATAGTGATCAGGTAGATGAGCCAATAGTAGAACATGATGTTTCACCTTCTACCCTAGATCAATCACCTACACATGAAGTTGCTAATGAGGAAGAGGAAGAGGATAGTCAAGACTTGACAAATTATCGCTTAACTAGGGATAGGGTTAGGAGAACCATCAGTAGCTCCCACTAGGTTTGGGTATCTTGCCGACCTTATATCCTATGCCCTAGTTATAGCTTAATGAGTTTATTAATCAAGAACCACAAACTTTCAATGAGGCCATAAATAATGAAAATAAAGATAAGTGGTGGGCAATGAATGAAAAAGAAGAGTATGATTCTTTGATTAAAAATCAAACTTGGGTTCTTGTTAATAAACCATTAAAAGCTAAAACTGTAGGTTGTAAGTGGATTTATAAAGTCAAAGAGAACCCTTTAGAAAATAACAAGCCCAGGTTCAAGGCTAGGTTAGTAGCCAAAGGGTTTACTCAAAGGGAGGTTATAGACTATGATGAGGTTTTTTCTCCCGTTGTAAGACACACCTCTATTAGAATTTTGCTTGCCTTTGTTGCTCACTTTGATCTTGAGTTAGAGCAGATGGATGTAAAGACCGCTTTCTTGCATGGTGAGCTTGAGGAGACCATTTACATGGATCAACCACCTGGATTTGAAGCTCCCAAACAAGAAAAGAAGGATTAAAAGCTCACCTGGATTTGAAGCTCCCAAACAATCTTTAAATGGGTGAGAGTGAGTTTCATCAATGAGATTATGTTTCCAGCTTCCTATTTGATCAAGTCCCCAAAATTATATGCTTATTGAATCGGCTACAAAAATCACTCTCACCCATGCAAATCAAAGGGTAAATCCTCATAGGTAGAAGTTCATAACTCACTCAGTATTAAGATTGAGTCATATATGATTATCCTTATGAAATATTAATCTTCTCAATTAACAAATTTATAAAAAGATATTAAATTTTTTGTGGTCTAATCATAAACAAACTCATATAACAAAAGTCTTTATTTAAATTGATAATTGTTTTTTATATATTTTGGTACATGTTATATAAGAAAATTGACCAACAACAGACATGACGTAAGAAATAGTTATCAAACACTTCCTCGGTATTTCATTTCTTTTAAAAAAAAAAACACTCGAAATGGAAATAATTATACCATTTTTTTTCTTTAACAATGGAAAAGGAAACATAAACGTTATTAAAGGGTGACATTCAATTGGTGGTGGGCGGATCTTTCTTGTACGGTGGTTTGTAGGTCTTGTATTTCTCACCCTCCGCAGGTGAGTCAGTGGCGGAGGGAGTCACTTTCTGGTGGGTCTCCGGTAAATGCTTCCCACGCGGTGGCGATTCGTAAGACGGCGGGTAGGGGTGGTAGCCATCGATAGGCGGCGGAGGAGAGGTTGGATAATAATAATACGGCGGGTAGTAATAATATTGAGCAAAAGCATTAGTGGTTAGAAGAACCAATCCAAGAACAAGAATGAGCAAATATTTCACAGACATTTTTTTTCTTTGGGTTTCCCTTCTTGCTTGTCACAACCTCAAACCTTTTGCTGCCCTTTTATAGCAAAACTCGCCGTTCTTTTTGCAATTGATTAATTATTAAGGTTATGTTCGCAAATACGAGTTTTTGGACCACATATCAAAATATAGTTAACAATTATTAATCTTGAGCTTAAATAGGTGGGAAAATTATTCAATGAGTAGCGTATGCCTGAATATATTTTTCTTAAAATTATTTATTCGAGATAATTATTCTATATATCTCCATATTTCTAAGAATAGCTTATACATCTAGAAAGAAAAATAAAAAGAAGTATAAATTATATTGATTATATCTAGATGAATTATAGGTAAAGTTTTAATTCTAATTCTAATAAGTCTATATCAATAACTTCAAATATCGATGTGATATGTTTATTAGGCTAACGAAGAAAGATCTAGTATCAAGTGGCATAAGAATAAGCCAACAAGGATTGTAAGAGTAGACAAACAAAATATATTTTGAATAAGTTTTTTGCTTTTTTATCCATTATTCACTCAAAATTTATATTCAATTGCTCTACTTTCTTAGGTTAGTTGTAATCATCATTTATGGGATTAAACTATTCTTTATTATTCCAATCACTTCATTATTTTTAAATAATCATAGGTTAAATTAGAAGTTTATTGCTTGAAGTTTTAAGTTTTTATCAACTAGGTTCATAAACTATAAAAAGTTTTTAATAAGTTCTTGAACTTTAAATGTTGTATCTAATAAGTTCTTCAACTTTAAAAAGTGTCTAATAAGTTCTTAAAATTTCAATTTTGTATCTTTTAAATCTTTTAACTTTCAATTTTGTATCTAATTGTTTCTTGACCTATTTGACATTTTTCAAAAGTCATGAACCTATTGACACAAAATTAAAAGTTTAATATATTTGTAGACACAAAATTCAATTTTATGTCTAATAGATTTATTAATTTTATAAAAATTGAATATGTCAAGAACTTATTAGATACACAATTAAAAGTTCGAGCACCTATTTGACATTTTTGAAAGTTGAGAGACCTATTAGACACAAAATTAAAAATTTGGAGACTTATTAGATACTTTTTAAAGTTCAGGGACCTATTGGACACAAACGTGAACGTTTAAGGACTAAACTTGTAATTTAACCATAATAATACCAATGTTAGAAATTAATTAATAATAAATTATATTCAACTTAAGATTTAGTTTTGCAACTTCAACTACTTTCACGGTCTATAATATATTATAACACACTTTAAATAACTATTTAAAATGGATTCAAATTTCTAAATCTTCTACCAAACACATATATGAGTAAATGAAATACAATTATATTTTCATTAAATCTCTTGTTTTCAAATTTCTATTTTCAGATTGTTAAGCAAACAAACTTTTGTATCCAATAAGAAATTTATGTTTTTTTCATCAGAATTTAAGTTTTCTCGATTTCTAGTTGGAATTTAAGGGTTTGTTTGTTATGTAATCTGGATTCTGTTTTATGTTTTCGAAGTCACTGAATTGAGTAAATATATGTTTGGTAGATGTGTTTTCGGAAACTGTTTTCGAATTATGGGATCCAAATAGTAGAAATTCTGAAAACAACATTTTTATGTTTTCATAGTATCCAGATTCTAAATTTAAAATTTTAAAATGCAGAATCATACTAAACATAAATAAAAATCTTAAATATTATAGTTCATGCTATAAACTCAATTTACTTTTGTTAAATTAAAATATGTGTAATATAATATATTATAATTCTATAATATTATATTATAAAATGATAATTCTATAAAATTTATAAAATCAATAAAATCATGTTCACATTAATTAATAATGACTTATATTTACTCTAATAATTAGTTTTGGAACTGTAACTAATTTCATGATCTATATATATATATGTTATAGAACACAGTTTAAACAACTGTTTAGAATGAAATTAAATTTTTAAATCTACTACCAAACACATATCTGAAAACATGAAACATAATTTTGTTTTCATTGAATCATTTGTTTTCAAATTTTTGTTTTCAGATTAATTACCAAACAGAACCTAAGCTCTTTCAAGGAAAAAATGAGGATGCTGACTATAATTTTGATTTTTTTTTTTTGTTCATGTTCTCAAATTCTCACGGATAAAATTGTGTGTTAATGATATTATGAAATATTTCGGTAGTTAAATGGTTGATAAAATATTTATTGATTATTAATTTTAGGGTAAAATACTTTTTTGGTCCCCGAATTTTGAGCAATAGGTGTCTTTGGTCCCTGAGTTTTTAAAATAGACCCTTTTAGTCTCCAAGTTTTGAGAAATAGGTTTAAAAGGTCTTATTTTTTTTATTTGTTTAATTCTTTTTTAATTAATTATATAAAATCAATATTTTTAATATAGATTTTTTTAATTAGAAAAATAAAAAATAAATTATCTCTTAATTCTCTCGTTACACTCTCATCTGTCCTCCCTCCATCTTCCTTCTCTTTCTTCTTTTCCTTTTTCCTCTCCCACAACATTATCTTCCACACACTCTTTCTCATGTATCTCACTTTTTTTTACTCTCTCTAACCCTTCAAACGGGTGGATCCCACCCTTCAATTTACAAAACTGCAACAAATCAAAAAAATCTCTTTTAAGATTTAGTTTTTTCCCTCAATCTTCTCAAATCACCCATAATCCATAATCAAAGTTATGATCATTGTCTTTCAAACCCACTAAAGTTTTGAACCTCTAGATTAAACTTAAGAGATTTTTATGTAAAAGTTCCATATGTGATGTACATAGGAGAGAGAGTGGGGTAAAAGATGTGAGAGAGGGAAAAAGAAACGAAGAAGAGAAGAAGATGAAGGGAGGAGGGAGGGAGAGAGGAGATAAGAGAGATTTGAGAGAGAAAATATATTTTTTTTAATTAAAAAATATTGATTTTATATAATTAATTAAAAAAATAGAAAAATAACATGAGGGACCTTTTAACCTATTTCTCAAAACTGGGGGACTAAAAGGGTCTATTTTAAAAACTCAGGGACCAAAGGCACATATTACTCAAAACTCGGGGACCAAAAATGTATTTTACCCTTAATTTTATAGTATTTTCCACAATTAAAGAATAGGGGCAAAATGGTACAATTACATTTAAAATATAAAATAAACTCAGCCAAATGGCTATAGAAACAAATTTTTTTAAGGAGGGGTCATTTATTTAAGTAAGCCTAAACCTTTTGAGTTATTTCCAATAATTACTTAAATTACTACGTCATTTCACAAAGCCAAAAGATGATTGTCCTTGCAAATTTTGATGTTAGAATTTTAGATTTTTAGATATAAGTAGTCACTTATAAATTATAATTCATCCGATAAAAGTAGAAATACTATGTAAAAGTACGCAGCGATAATTGATATATACTCGTTCTCTTAAGATTAGATGTTCAAATCATCCCTACGGAATAAAAAAAATAGAAATTACATTATAAATCTATCAACATTTAATTAAGTACTGAAATGTGTCAATTTGACTGGTTGGACCAAAACGTCATTTTAGTAGGCTAAAATATTTCCCAATTTGTGTGGAAAATTCTCCCTCCAATTTAGTGGCAAATTTCCATTGATTTTTCTTTCTTAGCTAATTAGAAAACATAATTAAGATGGTGGGTCACTTGGAGGTGGAATTTGATAGAAAAGTGACAAAAATGGGAGGAGATCAGAAAATGAAGTTGTCTTCAATGACAAAAATGATATTTTAGTAGTCAACTTGTGTTGGATTATTTCCTTCCATATATCATATTCATATGATTAATGTAATATGTTCAAGAAAATAATTTAATACCCTGATCAAATTAAGTTATACTTAAATTATTTAATATATTATATTCTTTACATGTCTCATTTATAATAAATATCATTAAAGGTAGAATATAGAAGGAAGGAGGGGCAATAGTTTAATTTTTCTTAAATTAAAGGTTAATTTTTTAGTTGTTCTCCTTTTTTTTTTTTTTAATTTTAGATTTCAAGATGACTAATTACCTACTCTAAAATATAGAGAAATATAATTCCTAGTTTTTAGTTTTTAAAAATTAAGCCTAAAAATACTACTACCAATAGATTTTTATGTTTTTCTATCTATTTTGTACTTATATTTCCAAAAACCAACCTAAGTTTCAAAAACTAAAAAAATTATTTTCAAAAAATTATTTTTGTTTTTAAAATTTAGCTAGAAAACTTTACTTGTATCTCGATAAAGATAAAAATTATTGTAGAGAACATAGTGAAAAAATAACTATAATTTTCAAAAAGTAAATAGTTATCAAACAGATTATAAAGAATGAAACGTCAATCGATAGGTTGGACCAAAACCATGTCATTTTAGTAGGCCAAATCTTTTCCCTAGTTGTGTGGAAATTTTTCCCTCCAACGTAATGACAAATTCCCTTTGATTTTTCCGTTGCTAATTAAAAAACATGATTATGAATTTAAAAAAAAAAGAAAAGAAAAAAACATGGTCATGGTTAATGGTGTGTCACTTGGAGGTGGAACTTGATAGAAAAGTACGAAAACTTGAGGAATTTTTTTGTCATTAAGAAAATGGCATTGTCTAGATTCAATGACAAACCAAATTTTAGTTGTCATATTGTATTTGATTATTTCTTTCCACGCATTATACTCATATAATATATTAAAAATAATATCTTAAATTATACTAAAATTAATTAAGGGACACTTGCATGAATAGCAAAAAAAATATATAAATATTACACTCATGTCACTCCTTAATTTAATTTGCAAAAATAACAACAAAAAAAGGCTCAACTCAAATGGATGGTGTGCAAAGTAAAAAATACTCTTATATTTTTTGCGCGCGTTTTTCAATCTGAAGTATATTAATAGCCTATCAATAGTCTATTAAAAACATACTAATGATGTACTTATGATATACTATTGATATACCTAATGATATACCTAAAATGAAACATACTATTCATATACTACTAATATACCAAGATTTACAAATAACTTCTCCGTATTGTTCAATATCGAGAAAATCAGTAGTCTATCAACAATAGATCTAATATAGTAACGATATATCTAACCAAAAAATAACTGCATAAGTGATATACTACTAATTCTATTGATTTCACTTATATCAATGTGATATACTACTGATATACTTTATTTAGTATATCGACATTATATCACAAATAGGGATTTATGCTTGATAGTAATATATGCTGACATACTTTATTCAGTAATATTAGGTATATCAATGGAATCTCAAAATCTATTGCTAGATTTACAAATGTCCTCCTTGTGTTTTTCAATATCGAGAAAATAAGTAGTTTATGGATAATAGATTTGATATACCAATGATATATCCAACCAAAAAGTAATTACATGAATGATATAATATCTGTTGATTTCACTAATATTAAGTATATATTAGTGTGATATACAAACAATATACTTTATTTAATATATCAACGATATATCACAAATGGTGATTTATGCTTGACAGTGATTTATGCTGATATATTTTATTAAGTAATATTAAGTATATCAACGGGATCTCAAAAACTATTGCTAGATTTGGAAATGTCCTCTCGTGTTTTTCAATATCGAAAAAATTAGTAGTTTATTAACAATAGATCAGATATATCAATGATATATCTAACCAAAAAATAACTAATAGTCGTTGATTCCACTAATATTAAATATATATCGGTGTGATATACTACTGAAATACTTTATTTCGTATATCAACGATATATCACAAATAGTGATTTATGCTTGATAGTGATTTATGATGATATACTTTATTCAGTAATATTAAGTATATCAACCGGATCTCAAAAGCTATTTGTAGTGTCTGACATTTTAGGTAGAGTAAATTTCAGGTTATGCTTTTAAATTTCAGGTAGAATTCATAATTTAAAACCAAATTTAGATTGTTATATCTTATTGTGTGAGATTTGTTATTATATAGAGTATATCACTAATATACTACTGATATATGTATATGAACTTAATTAAGAGTATATCAGTAACTCGCATATAATACATGTTCATTTCACTGATATACTAATGATATACTAAATGTTAGGTATATTAGTGAAATAAACATATATAAAATGAAGTACATTAGTGATATACTCATATGCAAAATATCTCTAATTTGCTACGGATATATAAGAAGTATATCATTTTAAATAATATACCTAAAACAAGGGTATTCGTAGTATATCAGTAATATACTATTAACATACTTCGTTTTGAGGTATATATATATAAAATAAAGTATATCAGATATACTTCTGATATACCAATATAAAATATATCAGATATACTCCTGATATTCCAAATGTACACCAATGAGAGTAAATCTGGAATAATAAAAAAACGGAAATCATATTTAAAAAAAAATTTGCTAGATTTACAAATCTTAAAAATCATAGCTAAGTTTGCAAATATGCTAATATTTTGTACTACCCATTACAATTCCCCATTAATTAATACATTATATTTTTCGTTTGATATATACGTGTCTCATTTATAATAGAGGCGTAACTGATAAGGAAAGAGGAACACCAACTTAATTTATCTTAAATTAAAATGATTAATATTTTAGTTATTTTCTTCTAATTTATAATTTTTATAAGATTTTTTTTATTAATATTTTAGTTTTTTCAGCCTAATAAGAATTAAGATTTAACTCACAAACTTTATGATTCTTAATACAGTGTGATGTCAATTGATTGTTAATACAGTGTGATGTCAGTTGAGTTATATTCTCTTTTAATTTTTACAATTAGTGGAAAGTTATTAAGTTGTGCAGGTAAGAAAGATGGTCGCCAATTCGTTTATTTTTTCATTTAAATATTTAAAGTTAGATATAATATATCGTGATTACTTTTTTTTTCGTTTAAAACTATTGGGAAATTTTTTAATGGAATCCGTTACTATTATTTTTTAAAAATAAAAATATATATATTTTTTTGGTCCAAAAACTCTCTTTTATCCCTAGATTTTAAAATCACATATAATTTAACTCTAGAAGTTATAAAATCCTTAATAATATAATATTAGTCTCTATGGTTAATTTATTTTAGTTAATGTGACAAAAAAATGTAAAAAACATTTATTCCCCCCTTAACAAATGGAGAGGAGCATAGGGAGGGGAGAGATAAAAATTCACAGGTAAAAAAAATCAAATATGAATATCATTTGTGGCTCCCCTCCTTCGAAGAGATTATTCGAGCCAATTTTGCACCATTAAGTGTAATAGAGAAATTATATAAAATTATTCCGATTTTGTATCCTATAGTTAGTTATCACACTAAGATTTTCAAATTCATATCCTATAATTATTAAGAGATAGTCACGTTGCAGTGACTTTATTGAATAATTTTTCCTTCTCTTGTTGTCATTTCTTTCTTTTATGAAAAACTTGAGCAAACTCATCACTCGTGAGATGTCCAAAAATTGAACAAAAGAAAAAAAAACATAATTCTCTTGATAATCACTTGAAATTAAAGTGTCTTATTACCCTAACTTCGGGATAATCCAACTAAAAAGAACTCACGAAAAATAATTATATAAAAATATCTGAATTTTTTAATGAAAAAATAGCTTATGATTCAACTCTTTTAAAGTTAGAGTAGTTAGTTAATTTGAATATAGTTCAATTGATTAAAGTATTATGGACATTTGTGAAATATTTTAATCCTTCCCCACATGAATTTAGGGAAAAAAAAAAAAAGAAAACATTGAGCTAATTTATAAAATTATCAAAATTATGTTATTGGTTGTGGAACATTTTGCCAAAATATAAAATAATGTTGTAGCATACTTCAATAACAATAATGTCCAAAATATCTCAAATATAGACTTCGAAATCTATAATGGATTCTATGGCATTCAAAGCAACTTAAGATAAAAAGGGTCCAATTCATCCGCGACACTGAACATTAAATTGGTTCATGCGCCCCGTTTCATAACTATTTAGATTTAGATTTTTAGTTTTTTGAAAATTAAACTTATTTCCTCTACCATAGTTTTCATATCTCTCGTAAGAAAACATTTAGTATTGCTAAATTTATGGTTGAGAAATGAGAAGAAAACAAGCATAATTTTCAAAAACTAAAAACAAAAAACGGTTATCAAACGAGCCTTAGTTTTTTGTTTTTGATTTTTGAAAATTAAGCCTATAAATACTACTCCCTATCATGTGTTTCCCTATTTTTTATCTACTTTTTTACATATGTTTTCAAAAATCAAACTATGTTTTAAAAATTAACACCTTATTTGATACTATTTGATTTTTAGCTTTTGGCTTTTGGCTTTTGAAAATTAAACGTATAAATACTACTTCTAAATATGAGTTTCATTTGCTACATTATCTACATTTAACCTATATTTTTAAAAACTAAGCCAAATTTTGAAAATTTAAAAAAGTAGTTTTAAAAAACTTGTTTTTGTTTTTAGAATTTGGTTACAAATTTAAGTGTTTTCTTATAAAAAAAATGCAACCCACTGTAGAGAAGATGGAAACCATTGTAGAGAATTGGTGAAGAAAGAAGCACAATTTTCAAAAATCAAAAATCAAAACCCAAATAGTTATTAAACGAGGCCTAAAAAGTAGTTTTCACAAAGTAGTTTAATTTGTTTTTGGAATTTTGTTAGAAACTCAAATGTTTTCTTAAGAAAGATGAAAATTACTGTAGAAGAAGATAAACCTCATTCTAGAGAAATTGTGATAAAACAAGTCCAATTTTCAAAAACAAAAAAATAAAAATGATATGGTTATTAACAGAGCCTTAAGGTCTCGTTTGATAACCATTTTGTTTTTGGTTTTTAGTTTTTGAAAGTTAAGCTTATTTTCACCTAATTTCTCTATAATATAGACCATCTCCCTTAAGTAAACATTTGAACTCTTACCCAAATTCTAAAAACAAAGTCATGTTTTTGAAAACTACTTTTTTTAGTTTTATGTACAAAATATATAAGAAGACATAAAAACTCATTGGTAGAAATAGTATTTTTAGGTTTAAATTTAAAAAACTAAAAATAAAAAACAAAATGGTTATCAAATAAAGCCAGTTTTCTGTTTTTGGTTTTTGAAAATTATGTTTGTTTTTTTACCACTTCTCTACAATGGTTGTCATCTTCTCTATAATAGTTGTCGTCTTTCTTATGGAATCATTTGAGCTCTTAGTCAAATTCCAAGAACAAAAATAAGTTTTTGGAAACTATTTTTTTAGTTTTCAAAACATGGTTTGGTTTTTGAAAACATAGGTAAAAAGTAGATAACAAAATAAAGAAAGTTTTAGTTATCAAAAATTAAATGGTTATAAAACAGAGAAATTTCAAACTTCGATCTTTTTTCCTAACCAATGTGAGTCTTTGTTTTTTTTTAGTGCAGGAGATTGTGGTCATTAACACATTTAATATGTCATTCGAACTATGCTCTTTTTGACAATGTGAGTCTTTATTAGCACTTCTAAAGAGTGGGGAATTGCAGTAAAAAAAAAAATCAAAGGAAAATTGAAATTACTTTTTTACTCATCAAAGGTTGCATCCATCCTAAAGTATCACATACACTTTCTAGAGACAATTCTAGAAAGTTTATCCATTATAAAGTTTTTTTTTTTTATTTCAACAATTATGGGGAAGAGAATTGAACTTTTTCATTAAATATATTTCTTATTTATTGAGGTATATTTTAAATTTTAATTTTTTTTTTGTTAGTGTAATTATATTACATATCATTAATTATTATATATCAACTATGTAAATCACTAGCTCACTTTCTATTATCAATGGGTTATTAAAATGTGTGACCTTCAAGTTTATATATATATATATATTAAATTTAACTTTGTGTCTGATCTAAAGTATACTCTTTATATCAACACATAAATAATAAATAATTACCTTATAAAATTTTTTAAAACTTGATTATTTTCTGGAAGTATTAAAAATCTTAAAACATAGAATAAAAATGGTCACGTAAAGAATTTTACATCTCAAGAGAAACAATTTCCGAATTATTACCATTCTAAAGTACAGAAAATTATAAAATCATATTATAATAATAATAATAATAATAATAGAAACATGAGATATTTACATATGCTGGATTTTAGTCGGACAAATCTTTTACTAAATTTGTGTAGAAAAGTTTCGTGGAAAATTCTCCTCCAATTCAACAAATCAAAATTTTCTTCCGTTTTTTTCTAACTAATTTAAAAATAACACGATGTTTCTTTAGTGGGCCACTTCGAGGTGGACTTGAAAAGAAAGTGAGTTCATCGATTTTGGAAGGATATTTTTCCAAAAAAATTCATCTACTCAAATAAATATCACATCATATTATGATGAGATAAAATCAGTTTTCAATTTATAAAGATTCGAATCTCCATTCTTAACAAAAATATTGTTGAACAATATATACAAGCAATAATTCTATATATAAAAATAAATGGTTGTGTTTAAAAACAATATACATAGATATTTATATTCGCTAATTAATATATTTGTCCCCATATATGTTCTTGTCCATTGATAATAGCTAGCATTATCAATTTATCCTTGTTGTGGGTTCCACTATTTGGAAATATAGAGACAGTTTTTTTTTTTTTTCAATTTTTGATTTATTATTTATTTATTTATTTATTTTTTCGAGTTAAGTACCTTTAAGAAAGTTGAGGAATTAATTTTATTTTTTGGTAGTAAAAAAACTAACGTAAAGATATTTGAGTACAATTTTTTTTCCAAGAACTGAGGTAATGAAAATGTTTAATAATTTTGTCCCTATCGATATTAGTTACTTCATCACAAAATACAACAGTTTTTCAATTTGATTCAAATATTGATGCCAAAAAAAAGTTGTTTTTTTGTAAGATTATTTTGGATAGCATAGTATTTTTTTTAGTGTGTATCTTTTTTTTTTTTTTGAGTACATCAATGTGTATCTAATTAAACGAGTATTCTTCACTTATGCCTAAGAAATAAAATATAATAAAAAATTATTCTTTTAACAATCTGAAATCAAAGTCAAGATCTGATATACTCAAAACATTCGATAATTTAATCCTATGCCAAATTAGCAAACATAATTATAAAATAAAATATCTAAATTTCTATAGAAAAAGACCTGACAAATTAAATAATTTAACTATTTAATTTGATAATAAAAATAAATAATTTAACTATTTAAACCCTATCACTATAGGTGATTGGTAAAGCATTACTGCGTAGAAATTTGGAAGATTGATATCATTAAATCATTCATCCAACAATAATAAGTGTCTTGTTTTCAACTTTAATAAAATGATAAAATGTAAGATGTTACTTCAATATCATATTATCAATGGTTTATTATTTTTTTTTTTGGTAGATTTGACCCATCAGATGAATAATCCATGTATATTATATTATGATTCGAATAGAAGTTTTTGAAACATTTATAAAACATTTGCAACTTTTTAAAAGAAATAAGGGTATTTTTAAAAATAAAGTCAAAAGTAAACTTTATGAGTTTTTTTTTTTTTATAATTTAATCTAAATTAAATTGGTGAACAGACAATTGAAATTTCAAACTTTGCCATCTGATATATTTTTTCTGTCACTTCAAGCAAACCTACTTCCTTAGACAATTACTTTCTTTTTCTTTTATTATTTTTTTTCTAAACAAACTTCTTAGACAAGTACTGATAATATAAAAAAAAATATTTGAAAGTCTAAAAATTCAGTTAGCAATAGAGAAAAGATAATAATACGTTACAGGAACGGATCTAAGATAGGAGTATGGTATAAATTTCCATCTACTTGTCGACATTTTCATCAACATTCTTACATATCTATGAGTTCGGCATCGATATAAGAAAGGATCAATATTTCCACTATACCGTATAAAATTGATGAAATATAAAAAAAATACAACTTAATGTGAATATAATATTATAACAAGTATTTCAACTCATTTAAAAAGTGTAATTTTTTTTTTAATTTTTGGTTTTTAAAATTTTTTTCAAAAATATCCCTCAGCATCAACATTTTAATATTTCTATTGACATTTCCGTCGACATTGACATTTTAAACCTTGTAGGAGGACTCAAGCACCTTTGAACTTTAAAACATTAAATATTAGTACACAAAAAGTTGACAACATGTGTGGCATAGTGGTAATTGCGCTTAAACCCTCCTCAAAGATACTTTTTTTTATGCTTAAATTATATAAGTTTAATCCCTAAACTTTTAGATTTGTATCTAAGTCCCTAAACTTTAAAAAGTTTTTCATAGGTCCCTGAACTTTCAATTTTGTATCTAATAAATCTCTGGAACTTTAAAAAGTGTCTAATAAGTCCTTAAACTTTCGATTTTGTATCTTGTAAGTCCTTCAACTTTCAATTTTGTGTCTAATAGATCCTTGACCTCTTTGACATTTTTAAAAATTCATGAATCTGATGGACACGAAATTAAAAGTTTAATATCCTTTTAAACACAAAATTCAATTTTATGTCTAATAGATTCATTAATTTTTAAAAATTTGAATGTGTCAAGGACTTATTAGATACAAAATTGAAAGTTTGAGGACCTATTAGATATTTTTTAAAGTTCACGGACCTATTAGACACAAAATTGAAAGTTCGGAGACATATTAGACACAAACAAGAAAATTTAGGGACTAAACTTGTAATTTAACATTTTTTTTATTAATATTATAAGTTTACAAACTTATTCTAAAAAATATTCCATATTTCAAACTATTTAGAAAAATATTGTATTTTTTACTTACGGGATCAAGATCATCTCTTGGAGACGACCTTTACCACGTGGCAGCATATCCTCTGTTGTCGCCATTTGTAGTAAATTAAAAAAAAAAAAGTATGCATAGGTTGTTTCTTTCGGAAATGATCTACACATCATTAGTATTAATTGCCTTATTTGATATAGGTTGTTTAGAGGTTGTTTAGAGGTTGTATTTTACCTCTAAACAAGGAGAAATTATTCAATGAGGTCATAGGTTCAAATATGTGGAACATTTCCCTTTATAATTAGTTTCTTTATTCTTGTTAACTTTATTTGTTTTGTTTTTTTTACTCTCCATTTTTTCTCTTTTTTCCTTTGATTTTTTATTTTTTTAAAGTTATTCTTCTTCCAAAGTCTTATCGTATCCGTAAGAAAAATTATCACGTTATTCAAAATTATCACATAATTCTTTTAAAATAGAGAAAAATACATAAAGATGAGAGAGGAGAGAATGAAAAACTATAAATATTAGAAAAACTTTCGAGAAAAAAATAACTTTATTTAGGTGATTTTAAGTTGATTTTAAATTAAATCAAATGAAAGTACTAAAAAAAATAAATTAAATGAAAATAGTTATATATTATTTTTTGGGACAATTGAGCATATGACAAAATGAGGGTAAAAAATAGCATATATAGCAAAATATAAAAATAAATTGTAAATATAGAAAAAATGGTTGCTTAACCCATTTAAATTACAAAAAAGCTCACAACCCATATCAGTGATAGAAGTCTATCACTGATAGAGTTTTTGGTTGGATTGTTTATCTATTTTGATTAATGTTTATAAATGATAGAAGTTTATTACTATCACTATCATTGATAGACATCTTGTTTTAGATTTGTATTGGTTATGATTAAAGTATCAAGGATAGAAGTTTATCACTATCACCGATAGACTTCTATTTGTGTTGTTTATCTTTTCTGATTGGAGTCTATCACTATCACCAATAGACTTTTATATATGTTGCTTTATCTATTTTGATTGGAATCGATCAGTGATAGAAATCTATCACTATCATCGATAGATTTCTATTTGTGTTGTTTATCTCTTCTTATTGGAGTCTATCAATGATATAAGTCTATCATTATCACTGATAGAGTTCTATATGTGTTGTTTATCTGTTCTGATTGGAGTCTATCACTAATAGAAGTCTAACACTATCACCGATAAACTTCTATTTATATTGTTTATCTCTTTTGATTGAAGTCTATCCGTGATAAAAGTCTATCACTATCATTGGTAGACTTCTTGTTTGATATTATTTATCTGTGTTGATTGAAGTCTATCAGTGATAAACTATCACTGTCATTGAGAGATTTCTTGTTTGGTGTTGTTTATTAATGTTAATAGAAGTCTATCACTCTCACTGATAGACTTCTTGCTTTGTGTTGTTTATCAATATTCAATATTGATTGAAGTCTATCAGTGATAGAAATCTATGATAGAAATCTATCACTATCACTGATATACTTCTTGTTTGACTTTGTTTATCTATGTTGATTGAAGTCTATCAATGATAGAAGAATCTCACTATTACTATCACTAATAGATTTCTTATCTGTTGTTGTTTATCTGTGTTTATTGAAATCTATCATATCAATGATAAGCCTATCAGTGATAGAAGGCTATCACTTTCACTGATAGACTTCTTGTTTGGTATTGTTTATTTGTGATGATTGAAGTCTATCAGTGATAGAAGGCTATCACTATAACTGATAAACTTCTTGTTTGATGTTGTTTATCAGTGTTGATTGAAGTCTATCGCTAACACTGATAGACTTCTTGTTTGTTCTTTGTTTATTGGTATTTATTGAAGTCTATCGTTATCACTAATAGACTTCTTACTTAGTGTATTTTATCAGTATTGATTGGAGTCTATTAGTGATAATTCTAGTGATAAAAGTCTATCATTATCACTAATAGACTTCTTGTTTGTTGCTATCAATCTGGGTTTATTGAAATCTATCACTATCACTGATAGATTTCTTGTGTAACATCCTGTATTTTCAAATCCGACTATTTCGTCTTTTGAAGTGTTTTTAGAATTAAATGATTGAATTGAGATAGATGAATTTTTAGGTTATTGGACGAAGCTTATTTCAAAGCCCCAAATTTAATAATTTAGAAGCTTGGTAAGTGTTAAATACTAGTTTTAAATTAAAGATTTAAAGATTAAACCCAAAAGTTTTTCATTAAAAATTAATCATTTATATAGAACTTTGTTCAAATGTAAAAGTGTTTTTTAATTACACATTCTATCAAATGATAATTTTCAATTAATATCTCATATTTTTATTTTGTTTCCTTCTGTATCGCCATTGGACGATCTATAATTAATATATCAGCGACGAAATTATTATAGGTTTTAATCTTTCGCAATATAATATCTCGTATAGTAGGTTTTTTTAATTGTAATTTTCAAACAGAAGTATTTCTAAACTGCATAAAAAGTTTGAATAGAAAAACATGTATATGAAGGAAATGCAGAATGACACATGTTGAGAGAGGAAGAAGAGAAGATGAAGGCAAAGAAAATTAAAGAAAAAAATTGCATGCGAGAGAGTGTTTGGAGACATTAAAAAATCACAACATCCTTAAAGTGATCATTGTTTTCACTCCCATATACAATCATAAGGGTAATAAAGGAATAACAAAACTTTATATAAAAGATTTGCTATATTTGCAAATATTTTTAAAAGTTGTTATATTTGCAAATAGTTCATTCTAATTTGCTACCCAATACAATTACCCTTAATTTTTTCTTTAAACTTAAGGGGCAGTTGCACTCAATAAGATTTGTTCTATTTGCAACCCTATCATTGATTAATTTGTTTTGCAGAAATAGCAAAATGTCCAAGCCCAACCCAACAACAGGAAAGAAAAAGTCCAAAATGTCCTTCTGTGTTTTAGAAAATCAGTAGTCTATCAAGCTTATATCTGATATACCGACGATATATCTAACCAAAAAGTAACTACACGAGTGATATACTATTGATACCCGTTGAGTTCACGTATATATCAGTAGTCTATCTACTTTATATCTGATATACCGACGATATATCTAACCAAAAAGTAACTACACGAGTGATATACTATTGATATTCGTTGATTTCACTAACATTAAATATATATCAGGAGTTTATCAACCTTATATCTGATATACCGACGATATATCTAACCAAAAGTAACTACACGAAGGATATACTATTGATACCCAGATATACAAAATTTAATTGTATGTCTAATAGGTCCATTAAATTAAAAAAATATAAAAAAATATTAAGAATTTATTAGACATAAAAATAAAAGTTCCCAGTTATTTTCAACAATTTAATCTAATAATATTATTTAAAATAAAAAGGGTCAGTTGCACAAATGACAAAAAATAAATGTTCAATTGCAAGTGTGTCTACCATTTGTTTCTAGCAAAAAAATTGGTTCAACCCAATCGAGTCGATATATGTCCAAAATACCCTTCATGTGTAATCTTGCGTGATTGTAATATGGTGTATATCAATCGTCTATCGATGATATATTGTTGATATACCAACGATATGTAATATGGTGTATATCAGTCGTCTATCGATGATATATTGTTGATATACCCACGATATACCTAATATGAAGTATATTAGTGATATACTAATGATACACTTTACTTAAGTATATCAATGAACTTGAATTTTCGGTACTTAGTATATCAAGAGTATATCAAAAATAGCTAATATGAAGTATATCAAGAGTATAATAATGATTTATATTCAATGTATCAAATATACCTAATATGAAGTATATTAGTGATTTGCTACTGATACATTTCACTTATATCAAAATGAAATGAGACATACGTAATATAAAGTATATCAGTGATATATCAAATGTGCAAAATATTCATAATACGCTACGATATGTATAAAGTATATCATTTGAATGATACTTAAAAAGAAGTGTATCGATAGTATATTAGTAGTATACAACTAATATTGTGATGTTCAAATAAGAAGGGTACATGAATGAATCGAGATCACATCCGAATGAGAGCAATCTCGAAGTTATGAAAATATAGATGAAAAAGGCTTGCAAGAATTGATATACCGACAAGATGCACCTTCCTAATTTTCTATGGTTCAATCATATGAACAACAAAGCTAAGCGTGTTTGGCTTGGAGAAATCTCATGTTAAGGCCTAATCCGGATTCCAAATCTTGATCTAAAACCTGGGCATAGGGCGTTACAAATATATAGGTATAAACTAGTTGATTAATATATACCAAATATAAAGAATATCAGATATATTATTGATATACCAATTATTAAGGATATCAAATATCCTATTGATATACTACCGATATATCAAATATAAAGTATATTAGATATCCTACTGATATACGGTTGATATACCAAATATTAAGTATATTAGATATCCTACTGATACTGATACTACCAAAATACTTAATTCAGTATATCAACGATATATCACAAATAGTGATTTATGCTTGATAATGATTTATGATGATATACTTTATTCAGTAATATTAAGTATATCAACGGGATCTCATTAGCTATTTATAATGTCCGACATTTCAGGTAGAGTAAATTTCAGGTTATGCTTTTAAATTTTAGGTAAATTCATAATTTAAAACCAAATTGGATTGTTATATCTTATTGTGTGAGATGTGTTATTGTATAGAGTATATCACTAATATACTACTGATATATGTATATGAAGTTAATTAAGAGTATATCATTAACTCATATGATATATGTTCATTTCACTGATATACTAATGATATACTAAATGTTAAGTATATTAGTGAAATAAACATATCTAAAATGAAGTATATTAGTGATATACTAATATGCAAAATATCTCTAATTTGCTACGGATATATAGGAAGTATATCATTCTAAATGATATATCTAAAAGAAGGGTATCTGTTGTATATTAATAATATACTATTAACATACTTCGTTTTTATTGGTATATAAAAATAAAGTATATCAGATATACTTTTGATATACGAATATAAAGTATATCAGATATACTACTGATATACCAAATGTAAAGTATATCAGATATACTACTGATATACCTGTTGCTACACCAATGAAGGTAAATCTGGAATAATAAAAAAACGAAAAATCAAATTTAAAAAATTGTTAGATTTGCAAATCTAAAAAATCATAGTTAAGCTTGCAAATATGCTAATATTTTATGCTACCCATTACAATTCTCCTAAACTTAACTATTTATAGTTTTTTGGAGTAATATTAATTTTAATTTACTTTAGAAAAGAATTTAAATAAGTAATACTCAATAAAAAATTAAAAGAAATTATAGTTATGAATTTTAAAAAAAATTATAGCTATGTTATTTGATTTTAGAAGAAAAGTACCAGGAAAAATACCAGAAAAAAGAGAGAGAAAATGAAACAAATAGGGTAAATGTGCATTTCCATATCGCCTCTAATTTAGAGAGGAACAAGTCTCCACCATACTAGGTGAGAGAAATTGTTAAAATTTTTGTGTAGTCGGCGATCTACACAAAAAATTTTCCAATATCAAAATATATCAAGCTCCCTTTCTCTCACATGAATTTTTGGATTTACTACTGTAAGTTGCCTCTTGATTTAGACAAAGGTCTCAAGACGATCTTGACCTCACTAATAAAAATTACAATATTTTCTTAAATAATTTAAAATATGCTATATTTATATTATAAATTTGCAAACTTACTATATATGTATCCCCTTTTATAATACTATTCTTTTTGTTTTAATTTCTTTTTCAAATTTGATTTTTTATATCAAATATATATAAACAAAATTGATAAAAGTATTTTAATTTTTTTAAATAAAATATAATTTTTTATAATACAATGAAAAAAAGATACTAATTATTTCAAGTTTCATTATTTTTCTAAAAAAATATTAATAATTTCAAGTTTCGTTATTTTTCTTGTATATTTATATACAAAAAAATCAATTATACTTTTTATTAAACAAACTAGTATCAAAATAAATAAACAAATATGATATGAACCAATAAAATCAACATTTTTATTTAAGAGTTTTGGTTGGTTTCCCTCTTTACCCTTCCAAAAATGTTTAAGTAAGGAATATTTTAGTTTTTTTTTTTTTTAGAGTGATGATTTAGGCATCAAATTAGGGTTTCATCACTACAAGAAAAAGAGTCTTTCCCAACGCACGCAGTTGCCGACGCAATCAGCCACGTTGAAAAAAGTGGCATCTCTGGATACACACACAAGTGCATTGGGCATGTTGTCAACTTAATCATTGTTGGTGCATGAGTGACACCACGTTGATAGAGACTTGCTTTCTCGACGTGCAATCCTACGAGTCGGGAGAGTTTTTGAAATTTAAAGACTCTCCCGATGCAATTTAGCCATGTGTTAGCAAAGGTAATCTTTCCCGACGGGTCTATTATGACGTCGGAAAAGGTTTGTTTAAAACAAATCATTCCCTCATTTTACGCAAAAAAAAAAAAAAAAACCTTCACTTATGTTTCTCTCTCGCGTGCGCCCCTCCCTGTTCTCCAATATCTGAGGATTCGACGTCGGCAAATCTAGTTGAATCCACCTATTTTTGTCCGGCTTACTTGTTTTAATTATAGAATAATTAATATGTTTGGGCATTAATTATGTAGCTTTTGTGTATGACATATTTGCTATTTTTATTCTTTCTTTGTTGAGCTTTTCTTGTGCGTTTCCCTTCATACCACCTTTTTGGTAAGTGTGAAGAGATAAGGGAATATTGAAAAATGAGGAAATTATGGACAAATAAAATAAGGCCTTTTGGAACAAAACTAGCCAGTGTTTGATTTTTATCCATAAGAAGAAGTGTTTTGGGTTTTATAAAATCTTGTTTCTTAACTCTAAAGAGGAATTTTTCTCCGAAAAAAAAAAAAAAAAAAAAACCTACAAGCATACAATCCATTTCTCAACTACAACCACATCACAGAGAAAAGATAGAGTTCCAGAGTAAGTTTTTTCTCTAGAAGCGAGCAAACAACCCTTTAGAAAAGAATAAAAAAATTTAGAACACAACAAAAACATAGCTCTAGCTTAATTGAGGGTTGCAGTATCGGTAGGGCTTTGACCCAAGGATTCGTACCTCAAACTACAAGCTAGTTGTGTGTTCTTGATCCTCACCTCTATCTTCATTTCAAAATGCCTCTGAAAAATAGTTGAGTAAGAGTGGTATGAGCTTGCTTGCATTTTTGTTTTTATACTTTTATTACAACAAGGATCTCTGCCTATCTTTGTTTGTATTTTGTCTTAGATCTTTTGTTATGATATTGCCTTCATTTTATTTTTTATGGTTTTCTCCCCTATTTATCTACTGATTTTTCTCTATTTTATTTTCCTAGCTCTTCAGTTCTTTGTACAAAAAAAATAGTAATAATGATTTTTTTAAAAAAAAAAAAAACAAGAAATGAGAGCAAATGTGAAATCAACAGGAAAGAGTGTAACATACTTTTGTGGAGAGGAGGAACTTTTGCTTCTATAAGATGAATAGGGTGAAAGAAAAGAGGGATAAAAAATAGGTTGGTTTAAAAGAAGAAAAATTGTAAGTTGTTATTATTGTTATTATTATTATTATTATATATGGATTGTGTAAGGAGGGATTTCTAACATTTTTATTTTGCCAACAAGAATGTAGTTCAACTTGCATTAAATGTGACTTATGACCAAGATGTCATAGGTTTGAATCTCCCACTCTCAATTGTTGATATACTAAAAATAAATTTTTATTTTATTTTTAATCGTCCCATCGGTATTGTGCATGGACGTAATTTATCATTATTACTATTAGAATTATATGTGTACTAGCGTGTGAGGGATGGACATGCACACATTTTTTTAAATTAAAATTATTATTATTATTAGATCTGTTTTTTTTTAATGTTTGTTAATTATATATATTTTTGTTTTGTTATAAATAACTGTGGTAACCTTTTAAATTCACACTTTTTTTTTTTTAAGAACATCGATAGAATTTAAAAATGTTTGAGTCTGATTTTGTAGTGTTTTACGAGTAAGAGTCAAATCTTTGAGAGTGGAAGATCAACTCCAATATGTTGTTTTAAAACTTTTACCTACTCGTGATTAAATTATTATGCATTATTGAATTTATCTTCATATAAAACTTATTTATTGTGTTTAATTTGGATTTTCCTTCTTATTGTTAATTTTTTTCCAACCTCTTTTAATTTTTTTAAAATGTTTATTTCTAAATTTTTAACCATGCTTTTTTTTCTTAGTTAGGGTTTATAACAAAAGTGTTATTTTCTAAAGTCTTTTGTATTATCTTTCTTACAAAAGAAAGAAAGAAGGAAGGTGGATTTTCAAGGCCATTTTTTTCTTTTCTAAAAAATTTCCTACACGGATCAATGTAGAAATATTTGGGAGTTCGATTTTATAGAATTCTTGAAGTGAGGGATCATTATCTTTGAGAATTTGAGATTTTGATCCCAAGACAAAAATTAATTAAAACATAAAAAATTACAAAAAAATCTCTCTTATAAAAGGCTATTATATGACAGAATTGAGAAATTGTAGAATTTTCTCAGAATTCTTGAGAAGAATATTTTTTCCTAAATTCTTGGAAATAATTTCAATATGGATAAATTGATGGATATTTATCTACTTAATTTTATGGGATCATGACATCAAATATTGGATGAATGAGAGGAAAAATATATAAGTCATTGTTTTAAAAAAAAAAATCCTAAATAAGTTTTTTCTTCTCATTTTTTTTTGCAATTCAAGATTAAAATTTGGCCACTGTTTTTTAATGGGTGTTGTGAGGTGCTAACACCTTCCCCATACCCAAACAACTCCTGAATCTAAATATGAGTTTTGCATACCATTTTTTTAAAAAGTTGTTTTATTATATTTTGATGCCCAATCACACCATTAAAAAAGATCGGTGGTGACTCTTTTTTAAATCTCTATTTTTTAGAGGACATCGGTCGCTTCGCATCGCAGGTACATGGTGACACCAACTTCTGCAGACGCCGAAGAAAACATGTGTCGGTAGAAGCTCTGCCAACGCTATTGTTGACGATAAATACAACGTTTGTAAAAACTTTACTAGCGCAATTTTTGTTTCTAGCGACATATTTCGACGTGGCAAAAGGTCAAATTTTATTAATTTGTCTAGCCATCGTTACTAAGGTTAGTTGAGATATAAAATTGGTTATTTAAAGCGGACATAAAATTAGTTATTTAAAGCCTAAGTTATTTCAATGTAAGTCGATGGAGTTTAGATAAAACTGTAGTGTTTCTTCATTGAGAGTCATGAATCTCGTCACTTTGCAATTCTTTTATAGGGTTGTATGTCAGAGCATTTAAGTAAGTTTGATCAATTTACCCGGGGGTGTTCAAACCTTGAGTAGGGAATTAGTTCTCCTTACCTCTTGATTTTTTTATCATCAAGGCAATCCTTATCTAATCCGGAATTAGTTCTCCTTACCTCTTGATTTTTTTATCATCAAGACAATCCTTATCTAATCCTTCCTTTGGAATTGAAATCAAGTGTTTTTGAGAGTTTTAGTATTTGTTAATTAGGAGTTCACATAAGGATTTCTAATTACAAATCACTACATTTTCACATCATTTTGTATCAAAACTTTAACTCTAAATAAGACCTATCCTTCTTTTTTTTTTTTCCTCATCTATATTCTAAATTTAATTTCTTCTTGTCTTTTTTATTTAAAAATATTTATCGGGTGAACTTTGGGTGAAGAAAAGTAAGTAATTACGTTGAACCCCAATGCCAATATAACGCACACTATCGATGTAAGTAATAAACAAAGGAGTATTTCTGAGTATCGATCCCCATAGAGAACAGAATAACAAAAATATGACAAAAACAATTATGTAAGTAAAATTGCAATTTAGAACTAGAAATGCAAAAAGAGACTTTTGTTGGGGGTGTTGATATGAAATAACAGAATAAGATAAAAGAGTAGTTATGTGAAATTCAATTGCAAAAACCAAATGCAAAATCAAACCTTGCAAAGTTTAAAATGGCAGAACATGTGGAAATGAAAATTGCAAAGTCCAAAATGACAACAACATGGAAAATTAAACAAGCTAATTGCAAGTGATAATTGATGGAAAACGAGAAAAAAAACTGGAGAAAAATTACAAAATAACTCCTAAAAATGCCTCTCAAATAACCTCTTATTGTGTTCGTCTTCCTCTCCATTTATAGGCATTCATTAGGGTTGAAAATTGTCCAAAAATTCTGTTCAGTCTGATTTTGTAACGTTGATTTTGCAATTTTCCTACCTTTTTCCTGCACAAAGGAATTAATCTTAGTTTCTTCATCTACTTCTTTCCATTCTTATTTATAAACAAATTTTATATATTTGAAGATAATTTCTCATTCTTTCTCAAGAAAAACAAGCACTTTCTTAACCATAAAGATATTAAATAAGCCCTAATGCTAAGATTTATCAATTATCACTTGCAATTAGCTTGTTTTGTGTGCTTAAATTCATTTATTTGCAAAACTTTTTTTGTGTTGTATCATGCTTATATTCTCGTTGCAATTTTAGTGAAAGTGATCGCATTGATAAGAGTTTTCTAACAAACTTGGGGTGTTTGGCCCATGGTTTTGGGTTAGGGTGGTTTTGGGTTTCAAACCTAAAACCATGTTTGGTACAAGGGGTTTCAAAATCAATCCCATGAGTTTTGAAACACAACCCCCTGGGTTACTACAATGCAACTGTATGAATTTTGTACCATGTTTTCTACTTCCATTTGTCACAACCCCATGGATTTTGAAACACAACCCCATGAGTTACTACAGTGTAACCCTATAGGTTTTGTACCATGTTTTCTACTTTCATTTGTCGTTTTCCATATTTCCGATGACCATTTCGACAACAACTCCGACGACTACTCCAGTGACCCGACCAATTCCGATGACAATTCCGACGACCACCAATAACGACAACTCCAACGATTACACCGGCAACCCTATTAACTCCGATGACAACTTCGATAATCACAGCGACAACTCGACCAACTCCGATGACTATTTTGACGACCACACCGGCGACCCGACCAACTTCGATAACAATTCCGACAACCACACCGGTGACCTGACTAACTTTAATGATAACTCCGACGACCGTCTGATCACTATCGATAACGAAAACTTCGACGACCACACCGGTGACCCGACCACCGCGACGATTACCTCCATCGATAACTACGATGAAAACTCTATAGATTAATTTAACGATCACCTCTACAACTCGACCACCCAAAAAACTTGATACTTTGATGCCCCAACCACCGGAACCCTGACTGGTCCGAAGAACCACTGAAAACGACCATCTGACAACCACTTTGACTACTAAACAACTCATAACCATAGTTAAAGACCACTCTGATGACCTAACAACTGTGCAATCACTATCGGCAGCCACCGACAACCAACTACCCTAAAAGGTTAAAAATTAAACAAAAATAGTTTCTAACAAATTTTTTTAATGAATTATATGTTTGAAATAGGTTTCAAAATACTATACAAAATATAGTTTCTAATTTTTTAATTTCTAAAAATTGCATCCTATTGCATCCTACTTAGTTCAATTCATGTTGGAAAGAAGAATTAAAATTTTATACCTCATTTATCCTTGAAATATGTTTTAAAATACAGTGAGCAGTTTTACTTAAATTTTCATAATTTCTTAAATAAACCTCTAATATTTTAATTTGTAAAATAGAATTCCAAAACTAGGTCTATGAATACATTGTGAAATAGAATTTTTTCTAATATGTTAGATAGACTTCTAATTTTTTTAATCTCTAAAATTGAGTTTCAAAAATATGTTTTGAATACTTTATAAAATAGAGTTTTAGATTCTCTAATTTATTAAATAGACTTCAATTTTTTAATTTCTAAAATATTTTTCTGAGTATTTTATGAAATAGAGTATTTATTATACAAACTACACATCCATATTTAACTATTATTGAAACAAATTATCCACATAACTTGTTAAAATATTGATATGCACTTTAACAAATAACTATCAAGTAAAAAAATGGATCTAGAAAAAGAATATCCTAAAAAAATTGTTATAAAAAATACAGGCTAAACAAACACAACCCAACCCTGCATTCCAAACATAGGTTTCAGCAAATCAGCCCAACACAACCCAGCACCCCAAACACTGAAATCAAAAACTCCAGATTTTTTATTCCAGCCAAGAAACATCAGGGCTCTATAACCCCATAGTTTTTTATTCCAAAATAGCACCCAAACAATCCCTTGAGTTCATCTAAATCGGAGTCTTGTAGCCTAAAATACATTGAGTTCTTTGAATATTTAATATATGGAAATTTCTGCTGCATAACTCAAAATTGCAGTTCATTTGGCCTTTTTTTTATGTGATCCGAATATGAAATTGTACCAAATCTAAGCCTAAGCTGTGGCAAATTGAATCAGCTTTGTGGGTTTTTTTTTTTTCATTCTGAAATATCATTAGTTTGAATGCAAGGTGCAATCTAAAAAGTTTCTAAATTTCTGCTAACACTTTAAACGATTGTGTAGAAACCGTTCAATGAAGTTTTAAGCCCAAATTTTGACTATAGGTTTGAATTCCTTTGGAGAAGCAAACCCTAAAATTTCACTCAAGGAACTAATCAAAAAGACTTTTGAACCACCCATTTACATCCCATTATTCGAGAATCAGTTTTCTCATTTTGTAATTTTTCTTTACTTAGTATGTTTTTTTTTTTTTTTTTGAAGTTTAATTTCATAGTAGTGTTCTACACTTTTTTGCAGCCCTTTCTTTCAAAATTACCAAATTGCCCTTGCCATAAAATCTATCTACTTAATTTTCTACACTTTTATATTGTAGGCGCTATTTGATAATCATTTTGTTTTTTGTTTTTGAAATTTAAGCCTAAAAATACTACTTCTATTAATTGGTTTATAATATGCTTTCTTATCTGATTTGTAGCTATGTTTTCAAAAACCAAACTAAGTTTTGAAAACTAAAAAAAGTAATTTTCAAAAACTTGATTTTGTTTTTAGAATTCGGCTTAGAATTCAAATGCTTATTTAAAGGAGATAACCTCTCTAGTAGAGAAATTAGGTGAAGATAAACTTAATTTTCAAAAAACTAAAAACTAAAAACAAAATAGTTATCAAACAGGATCGTAGTAATTTATGTTTGAATTATACGAATGAATAGGTTTTGCAAACCTAAGTTTATATAGCCTCTATTTGATGTTTTAAATTCCTGAATTATGTTTGCCTTTCTTCCTCCTTCTTTCTTCTTGGCAGCTGCTCTCTTGCCGGGTTCTTTCTTCTTGGCCAGCATTTCAGTTTCCATGGCTGAAACTGAAAAATGAAAAAGAAGTAAGATCATCCATCATCCATCATCAATTTGTATGATTCTTCTGAAAGCAAGGGCCACACGCGACAATAGGTTTAGTAGTGATTTAACATGATAAACGACTTCATTTATACTTTAGAAACCAAGAGCACATACAGCTTCACAATGTTGAAGAGTATGAATCTCCACATAACTTTTAAGTTTAGTGGTAATTTTATGTGATAATATGAATCTAATGTAACTTGCCGATTTATTGGTAGTTTTATGTGATAATATTAATATTGGTAGCATGTAATTATGCTATCTTATTCTCTATTATTTAGCTAGTTTTGATGATAATTTTATGAACTTTTATGTCTATTTCTCTTAATTTTGTAGAAATTCGAGTTTGAAGAGCAAAATTGAGTGTTCGTGAGTATTTTGATGAAGTTCGGAACCTTCTTTGAAGTTTAATTGAAGACTCAAGAAAAATAGAGATGTAATTTGAGAATAAGATACATCTTAAGAGATTCTACATCGAATCACGGTTCCCACACGCATAAAACCGGAGGTCATTTAGACACCCGAGCGAAGAGATATAACAAAAACATTGGCATGTCTGTGGTTGTCTGCTGGGCAGCGCCTAGGAGCCCAAAACCGAAGCGTGACTGTCAAAACGAATTTCCTCTAGGCGCTATTTCGACAACCCTAACTATTTATTCTCAATGTAACTTTCAAGTTTAGTTGTAGTTTTACATGATAAGGACCTAAGTCCGAGATTTTGTAATGTCATTTACTTTCTTAATTAATACTGATTATATGTAAATTCATGTTTACTTATTTTACTTTCTGAGATGCGAGACAATCTTTAAGCTCAAGCACTTAGTTGTCGTCTTCGCCATCATCGTTGACATTGACAACTACATCTTTTATCCTGCCACTGTTTCACAATAAAACAAAGTCATTATTATTTTGAAGCGATCATTGATGATGGGGAGTTTTTAAAGGACAACTAAAATGGAATGAACAGTTTTTACCTTAGAAGCTTTTGTTGGAGCTGCTCTGCCTTTGGGCTTCACCACCGCATTACTTGTTGTGAGGTGAAAACGCATTGAGGTTAATAATATGCAAAGAAAAATAAAAACAAACAAACATAATAGGATGATTAAAAAATTCTTACCAATTTCCATTGTTGTAGAACTAGATGTTGCATCCATACTTTCCATGACGGTTTCAGAATCGGTGGTTTTTTTTTTTTAATGTTACGTGGAGTTTTTGGTGGATTTATAGAGATTTTTGGCTTTACTTCATAGTAGTAATGCTCACAATGTCTCACATTGGCTAGAAAATGAAAAGATTCATAAACAAAGTCACGAGGATTGATAAAATTAGGGTTAAAATACTATTTTGATCCATGTATTTTGAAATGTCTAAAATTAGTTCCCATACTTTCAATAAAGCTAAAAAATAGGCTCTACTCAGACTAATTTTAATCCGTTATCAAAATTAAATCACACAGGAAAAAATAATTATTTTTTATTTTTGAGATATACAGTAAGATATTTTGAATTTAAATTTTCGTTTAACTAAAAAAAATATATATTTATTGGCTCAGTTGGCTGATCAGCGAACTTTTTGTTTGAATTGGTTCCAAAGTACCTGGATTCAGTCGTGCAATGTTGCAAAAATGGTTTTTTTTTTTTTCTTTCTCAACCTACTCAAACGCCAGCCTTTGCTTGAATTTGACATTAATAATTAGTTCTCAAAAGTTAAAAAAAAAATATGAAAATAAAATATGAAAATCACTTTTAAAAGTTTGAAACTTAAAATGATTATATAAAAATCAATTTTACCAAATCAATGGTGAATAAATCTCTTTTTGTAAAATCATAATTCAACCATCACTCTCAAAAGTTTTCCTTGTTAAATGGTAGCTTTTAGGTTTGGCTTCTATAAAAAAAAATGGTGTAATTTACAATTTTTTTATATCTTATCTACAACAAAAGTATTTTAAAATATTATTCTTTACAATATATCTCATTTCATTTCATCATTTTATTTTTAAATTTAATTTGTTGCTTCTAATTTATTATTGAGTACATCAAAATTTGAGTGTGGGGGATTCGAACTCATAACCTCTTGGTTATAAGTCATACTTGATATCGTTGAACTATGTTCTTGTTGGCACAAATTGTTTAAAGTAATATTTTGTCATTTAATTTATAGAAAAATTGCATAATTATCTTATAAAAAATTTGAAGTTAAAAATACATTTTTGGTCCTCCAAAGTTTAGAGTTGGTGTCTATTTAGTCCCTAAAATTTCAAATTTAACACTTTGATCCGTAAGGCTTGGAAAATAATTCTAAAGGGCACTTGCATGAATATCAAAAAAATATATATATAAATATTGCACTCATGTCACTCCTTAATTCAATTTGCAAAAATAGAAACAAAAAAAGACTCAACCCAAACGGATGGCGTGCAAAGTCAAAAATACCTTTATATTTTTTGCGTGCGTTTTTCAATCTGAACTATATTAATAGTCTATCAATAATCTATCAAAAACATACTTATCAATAGTCTATCAAAAACATACTGAACATGTACTTATGATATACTATTGATATACTATTAATATACTAATGATATACCTAAAATAAAATATACTATTGATATACTACTGATATACCAAATATAAATTATATCAGATATATTGTTGATATACTACTGTATCTAAAAAAAACTATTTGTTAGATTTACAAATATCTTCTCCATGTTGTTCAATATTGAGAAAATCAGTAGTCTATCAACAATAGATCTAATATAGCAACGATATATCTAACCAAAAAATAACTGCATAAGTGATTACTACTGATTCTGTTGATTTCACTAATATTAAGTATATATCAATGTGATATACTACTGATATACTTTATTTAGTATATCAACATTATATCACAAATAGGGATTTATGCTTGATAGTGATTTATGCTGACATACTTTATTCAGTAATATTAGGTATATCAATGGAATCTCAAAATCTATTGCTAGATTTACAAATATTCTCTTGTGTTTTTCAATATCGAGAAAAATAAGTAGTTTATCAATAATAGATCTGATATACCAATGATATATCCAACCAAAAAGTAACTACATAAATGATATGATATCTGTTGATTTCACTAATATTAAGTATATATCAGTGTGATATACTAACGATATACTTCATTTAATATACCAACGGTATATCACAAATGGTGATTTATGCTTGACAGTGATTTATATTGATATATTTTATTCAGTAATATTAAGTATATCAACGGGATCTCAAAAAACTATTGTCAGATTTGGAAATGTCCTCCCGTGTTTTTCAATATCGAAAAAATCAGTAGTTTATTAACAATAGATAAGATATATCAATGATATATATAACCAAAAAATAACTAATAGTCGTTGATGTGTGATATACTACCAAAATACTTTATTCAGTATATCAACGATATATCACAAATAGTGATTTATGTTTGATAGCGATTTATGATGATGTACTTTATTCAGTAATATTAAGTATATCAACCGGATCTCAAAAGCTATTTGTAATGTCTGATATTTCAGGTAGAGTAAATTTCAGGTTATGCTTTTAAATTTCAGGTACAATTCATAATTTGAAACCAAATTGGATTGTTATATCTTATTGTGTGAGATGTGTTATTGTATTAAAGTATATCACTAATATACTACTGATATATGTATATGAAGTTAATTAAGAGTATATCAGTAACTCGGATATGATATATGTTCATTTCACTGATATATTAATGATATACTAAATGTTAGGTATATTAGTGAAATAAACATATCTAAAATGAAATACATTAGTGATATACTAATATGCAAAATATCTCTAATTTGCTACGGATATATAGGAAGTATATCATTCTAAATCACTACTACAAAAACTATATTTCTTGACGCTTATAAAATGTCGAATTTTGCTTTACTTGACGTTTTCCAAACCGTCAAAGAATCCACCGTCAAGAATAATATACAATACTTGACACTTATAAAGTGTTATGTATAGTCTTTTTTTACGCTTATAATGTGTCATTTTAACATGAAAGCTTGACACTTTTTATTCGTCAAATGTAATTTTATCTTGACTTTGAAAAAGTGTCAAATTTATGTTAATACTTGACATTTTCTCTGTGTCAAATATATGTTTATCTTGACGTTTCAAGAATGTCAAATATAAATTACTTGACGATTTAATTGAGTCAAATATAATTTTATCTTGACGTTTCAAAAATGTCAAGAGCAATTAGATCTTGACACATTATACATGTCTTGTTGGTTTGTATTTTTTTTCAATCTATTAAATATTACTTAATATCTTGAATTTTCTGCACTGTGTTCCAATAATTTATTATATTGAAAAATGCATAATTTCATTAACCAATCTTCCACACTTTAACAAAATTCACATATTTAACAATATCAAACTATTAAGTTCATGAACAATTCTAAAATTACAAGGACTTATTAAACCTCATGTAAACAATTCAAAAATTACAAGAACTATTATAACGATCCTAAGCCATAAACTCAACTAACATTCAAAGAGGTTTACAAAATAAGAGAACTTTACATTCACTAGCCTAACACACTGTAAAGGGTTTAAACATGAAACTTATTGGCAACATTATGACCAAAACTTTGAAAACGCCACCATAATTCTACAACACCTTTGTCACTTGCCAAGTAGTTGAGTATTACCTATAAAATGCAACATTAAGTAACAAGGGTGAGCATAAACATACTAAGTAAGCAACCTACCTGTAAAACACAACATTAAGTAACAAGGGTGAGCATAAACATATTAAGTAAGCAACATTATGACCGCTAATCCTAAGAAGCATGCTCAAAGGGAGGGAATGAGATCTAGCCTAATGTCATACGAAGGAGGATTAAGACGATTAACATACTTACACCACTTACAGGGGTTCGAAAAAGATTAAAATGCACTTAGACTTACCAAAATGGCTCAAAGCTAAGCCTCGCTAGTTGATGCTCAGATCAACTTCCTTTTGCTAAATCGACTTCTATCGCTTATGGTTAACCTCAAAGAGAGACATTATGCTCCATGAAATACCGTTAGTTGCAAAAATAAATAGCTAGAACAATGGTTAACCTCAACTATTGACATTTCTTCAACAATCACAGCAGCAAGCAAGACATACAGACATGATCCAAAAGCAAAAACTGAAAGCAAGAACTTAATCGAGGGCAGAGGAAGGCTTGTCATTTTGCTCATACAATGCAAACCAGAACTTCAACCCAGCAAAAGAAATTCAAAAGAGAGAAAATGTATCAGAATTCAAAAGAAGTACAGATTAAAGCAGACAAGTGAAGAAAACCAACCTTTGGTCAGAGCATCAACAACGCTATCAACAACGCCATTAGACAACCAACCTTCATTAAATTGAATGCAGTTATGATGCAAGATTTGATGGTGAAACTTTGAGAAAGGAATAATCAAAAGCCACAATAAGAGTTGTGTTAATTGGTTAATAAGCCACATTAGGATGATCGGTTTGTTCTCTTTAGAGGGACATTGAATGATTTAATACTACCTATGGTACCTACAAAGTTGAAGAAAAATGTGTAAAAGGAGTTTAAGTGGCATTTTACTTTTAAATAAACTAAGAAAGTTCCTGAAGTGAAACTGCAGCACAGAACTAACCTCGGATGCAAAGTAGTTTAAATATTAATGCTAAGAAAACGTGAAAACAAACTCTGGTTCTGCCATTACATTAGCAAGGTGGCTAATACCATTCTATTGTTAAAATGGGTACTCTAGCTTGAGGAGTTAATTGTAGCTTGTACCATCCACCTGGAAAAAAAAAATCTCAAGGAATGAAAAAACCAAAATCTAAAAGAGAGCAACCCTCCCTCACAACGTTAACCAACACTCACCACACTCTAAGAGTAATCTGAGTATAAGTTATAACTAGGCAGGTTGGTCCATTAGCAAGGTGGCTAATACCATTCTACTGTTAAAAAATAACCTACATTCATTAAATTGAATGCAGTTATGTGACACAAGAAATCAACCTCCTTTTCCATTTCTGTCAGTTGCAATAACCACACCAGGAAATCAACTTGCAAATGTGTTTGGCCAAAGGGCATGAAAAGAAATCCTCCATTTTAGCAAAACTGGTTCAACGAAGCTAAGATGAAAAATATTCCTTTAACATGAAGTTACCCAAAAATGAGAATGAAAAAACCAACACAAATGAACTGATAAATCTTCAAGGAACAGGCAGAGTCAATCTCTTAACAAACAAGTAAAGTTTATGCTTAGAAAAAACCCGCACGCAATCAATCCTAAGGATACTTTATAAGAAAACAAAGAAGTGAAAGATATAAATGCTAAACTTGAAGTCCAAGGAGATGTGAAGTGTCATTTTGACTCTTAAAGAAACTAAGAAAATTCCTAAAGTGAAATTATAGCACACAACCTCAACCCTCCGGTGCTACAAAACTGCATTAAAGGAGCTTAAACATACTTTGAGGCTAAAAGTAACTCAAACGACCTAATAATGTTTATTTCACCCTTTGGAATTTATAAAGTAACCAAAAAGATGCTAGAAAGAGTTTAAGTCTCATTTTCACGATTAAAGAAACTTTAAAAGTTCCAAAACTGAAACTTATGCAAACAACAAGCTTCCAATTCTACAAAAGTGTCTTAAAGGCTCTTAAGCATACTTTGAGGTAAAAAACTAACTCAAAACAACATAAAACTCAATGTAGCCATTTAGAACAACAAAATGAAACAAAGCCCCAAAATAGACTAAACGAAGATTCAAATGTAGGTTCAAAATTATAAGAGCATCTAAAGCACAACGACCATGAATATAAACCAAGTAAACCAAATCAAAGTTTTCTAAGTAAACCTAAGTTACAAAATCATGCAATGACCATCAAATCACAAAGCATATGAGTTTTGCCTAAAAAATCTCAATATACAAACACACCTAAATAATCAACCCATCATTGTATAATGAACTAAAACAATCAAAGTTTTACCAAATAAACTAACATTACCAAGTAAACCAAAATTCCAAAACATAATAGGTAACTTCATAAACAGTATGAAAAATAAACATATTCTATTCAAGTATTATTGATTTTTTTAGCACTTATTCTGAATAAACATCATCCTTCATAGGAAAAGGATGAAACCCCAGTTTTTTTTCTTCTTCAAAAGGTTGAAAATGGTGATAAAGTTCCATGGAAGAAGAAGAAGAAAAGTGAATTTCTCACCAGTTTTCTCGAAGTTGGATTTAAGCTTTTCCTCTTGAGGTTGAATTGAGAGAACCCATTCCCATCGGTACCTTTTGTCATCTTCTTCCTCACCTTCACCTTCCTGTAGTGACACTATTATCCTCTCGAAGCCTCGTGAATTAGAGAATAGAAAGGAAGAGGGAAAAGTGGGAAAATATGAGGGAAAGGAGAAAGGAAAATAAAAGAGAAAAATGTTACAATGTATTTGATCGGTGAATATAGAAATCGAACTCATCTTGCTGCTCTTAGCAATTCGCCACTTCAATCGAAACCCTCGATTAGAAAATTGTTTCGATTCGCCACTTCAATCGAAACCCAAGGACAAGCATATGAAATGTAAAGATGATATCTCCCTGATTCTGGTGAAAAGTCTCCAAACCATCATATATCTCTCCATTCTCAACAATACTCGAAAAAATGATATCTCCCTGATTGTGGTCTGGCGAAGGAGGAGAGGGATGAGAGGTTGAGGGTGATGGTCGCACCATGGAAAGAGCTTGAGAGGGATAAGAGAAGAGGAAGAAGACGGTTGGCTCGAGGGCGTTCGTTTGCAGGGCGAGAGTTTTGTTGTTAAGTTTTAGAATAGTTTAGAAAGACGGCATTAAAATAGGGCAAGAAAATTTGATTTACACTTGACGTTTTTAGAGTGTCAAGTTTTATCGTAGCGTGAAAAAATCCGAAAAAGTAAGCCAACCTCTGCCTTTTTTTCATTTTCTTAGCGCTTTTTTGTTTAAAATCCATTTTACTTGACGTTTTTTCATAAAAACGTCAAGTAATTAGAAGTTGCAAGCGTTAAAAAAAAGTAGCGCTTTTTCCGCCTTTTCCATTTTTCTACACTTGACGTTTTTTAAATGTCAAGAAACTGGAAGCGAGAAAAATCCGAAATTTTTGTCAACATCTGTGTTTTTTTTTTAATTTTTCTTGACGTTTTTCTTTTAAAACTTCATTTTACTTGACGTTTTTTCATAAAAACGTCAAGTATTTAAAACTTGCAAGTGTCAAGAAATCTATAATTTGTAGTAGTGAATGATATACCTAAAGCAAGGGTATTCGTAGTATATCAGTAATATACTATTAACATAATTCGTTTTGAGGTATATATTGGTATATAAAAATAAAGTATATCATATATACTTCTGATATACCAATATAAAGTATATCAGATTACTACTGATATACCAAATGTAAAGTATATCAGATATACTACTAATATACATGTTACTACACCAATAAGGGTAAATCTGGGATAATAAAAAAACGGAAATCAGATTTAAAAAATTTGCTAATTTGCAAATCTAAGAAATCATAGCTAAGTTTGCAAATATGTTAATATTTTGAGCTACCCATTTCAATTCCCCTAATTCTAAATGTACTCTGGAATTAGTTGATCATTAGTTGCCCAACCAAAAAATTGTATGTCAAAATTTATATTTAAGATTATGTAGATTTTTAATTTATTTTTCCTTTTCCCTTCATCTTCTCTCCCTTCACTTCTCCTCCTCCCTCTCTATATTCCTTGCATTTCTCTTATCGATCCACTCTGATCTCGACCATGATCATCCTCTTCTCCTCTTATATTCTCTTTTGTTACACCACTTCTCACAAATCATCATTCTTCCCTCTATTCAGAAACAACACAAATGAGTCTTTTTCTACCATGAACTGCATCAAAATACCCACCACCTGAGTTAACTCGATCAAACTCAAATTCTCGGCTTTGTCTTTGGTTTTCCTAACTCAGGCCCAATTTTTTGTTGAACTTCGAAAATTTCTTAAGCAAATCTTACCACCTTGTAAGCTGAATTGTTTCTAAATTCTATGAAGATACTTTGACTCTAGAATTTAGCATTCGCTCTACAAAACCCCAAAAGAATATCACTGAATAAATTAAACAAAAAACAATGATGTTAAGCCCTTCAATTATACCCTAGGTTTGTGATTTTTTTGTACTCTATTTTAATTTTAGATGTTTTTGCCCTAATTTTTTATTTGGGTATGAAATCCGGTGTTATATATATTATTATCTTATCTTCCAGATTGTGCAATCACTGCAACGCATGACACGCTGAATCTCTTTTCTTTTGGAATTTCTCATATGCATTTTTTTGGCATTCCATTTCTTGCCTATGACATAGAAAGTAGGGGTGATAGTCTTAACTGAAAACCGATCAAACCGAACCGAACCAAACCGATTCAATGGTTTGGTTTGATTTTTTAGAAGAAAATTGGACATCTCGATTTTTATTTTAGAAAAATCAAAAAATATTGGTTTGGTTCGGTTTTCGTTTAGAAAAATCATTAAAAACTCAACTAAACCGAAGTATATATATATATACCTCAAAAACCCCCCAAATTGAATTCTTATCCATTATTGCGGCGTTTCATCTGTTTTCTTTCAATTAATTTTAAAGTAACAAAATGAGATTGTTAGATCTATGAATTCTTATTGAGGTATTGAGAAATTTAGTGGGAAAAATATTAAAAATGGTATGAAACTAAGAAATAAAATAGCATAAGATTTGTAAAAAAAAAAAATCAAAAAACGAACCAAAGAAGAACCAAACCAATGGACAACCAAACCAATGGTTTTATCCTTTATTGGACTTTGGTTTGGTTCCTCTTTTGATGAAATCGATCGGATCGATTCAGTTCTCGATTTGGCCTAAAATCGATGAAAACCGAACCAATATCACCCATAATAGAAAGAATTTTGTTTTATTTTCTTTTTATCTAACCACACCACTCTACAAAATAAAAAATAAAAAAAAAACGCCAGAAAATCAGAAACCCATCACAAAAATTGAATTAATTAATGAAAAATCAATATATGGGTACAGTTTATGAGGATCAAGAAGGATGGACTGAGTAAGGTGTTGCATCAATGCAGCGAGAAAGTCTTTCCTGTCATCATTGTTTTTAGCGGTGGTGTTGGAGCCAAGAAAATAAAAAGAAAATAAAAAATAGATTCCGCTAGAACAAGAAGAAATAGAGATAGAGGAAGAAGAGAAGATGAAGGAAAAATAGAAATAAAATTTAAAAAATAACTACATAATGTTGAAATAATATAAATTCAACATCTCATCTAAAATTGTCGCTTCAACATGGCATATCATTTTTCCTTTAGTTAACTAGCGGTCAACTTAACTTCAAGCTTCAAGGCCAAATAGACCCTATTAATATAAATCCATACTTAATTTAAATATATGTTTATTTTGGTCATTATTGTTATTTTACAACAATTTAATATTAATTTACAAAAACTGTAACCAAACTTTTGACATTAAATATGAAATTTACCAAACAGGTTTTTAGTTTTTGGTTTTTGAAAAATTGTATTTATTTTCTCACAATTTCTTTACAATAATTTTCATTTTCGTTTCCATCTTTCATAAGGAAACATTTGAATTTTCAGCCAAATTTTAAAAACAAAAACAAGTTTATTTAAAAACTACTTTTTTTAATTTTTAAAATTTAGCTTGGTTTTTGAAAACATAGGTAGAAAAGTAGATAAGAAAACGTGTAAATTCATATATGAAAGTAGTATTTATAGGATTAATTTTTAAAAATCAAATGGTTATTAAATGTGCCTAATTTGCTTAGTGATTTTCTTAAAAACAAAACTACCATTATTTCAAAATCTACAATAATTCAAAACAATAGTCTATTTCTTTTATGCCCCTGTCAGTTTTTTAATCTAATATTTCATTTTATTTCCATTTATGTCCCTATCATGTTTGAATTGGTGGAGTAGTTTTCTTTCTTTCCTTTTTTTAAATAAAAAATAAAAATGGGTGGGAATGGATTAGAAGTTTGTTTGGGGTGAGATGTTTTCTAAAACTATATTAAAATAGGAGATCAGTTTGGTTGAAAGTGATCTTCAAATCAGGGTAAATTTTGTAAATTTTAGCTGTTAGGTTCTTTTTAGTACAATTTGAGAGGAGAATTCAAATGATAGTTCTCGTGGTCGTTAACACATTTATTATTTCAGTTGAGTTATGTTCTCTTCGGTCATTTATTTTATTAGGTTGATTTGTGTTTATATGACAATAATTTGAATATTAATGATATACATGTAAGTTGTGTAAGTAATTAATGGATTCAATTGATAATTGATGAATGATTGTATAATTAAATATTAATATTGATATTCTCAAACAAATTAATATATGTGGCAGGCATAACTCATTTATAGATAAATGAAGACCAATATTAGTATTATTCCATTAGGAATTGAGAGTACAAATATATCGATGTTTATCTAAATAGTAATTCGTTGTTATTTATTAGTAATATATATTATTTGTTAGCATTGGCACAATTTTTTCAAGAAGTGGTAAATGCTTTTTTTTTTTATCGTTACTCCAAAAGCACAATTTTTTTCTTATTAACTACTTGCAAATTTTTATGATGCGCAAAATTTTGAATTTTAAAAATATGAAATAAGTCCTATGAATTGGAAAGATGCATTATATTATTTAAAAACCAAATAATAATTGAAAGGGTAATTTTGGTAAGCCGAGAAGGTATTTGCATAAAGAATTTCGTAATTGATATATATTATCTCTCTTGAAGTGTCGTACTAAAAAAAATCCTTCTGACGGTTTAATTTTTGTATTAAAAACTTTTTTAAAAAAAGAAAAAAGAAAAAGGCAATTTTAAAGGGATGATATCAAAGAAAAATACCACCTAATCTCATTGGTTTAAAACAAGCTAGTATCCTCCTTGAATAGGGTTTAATTCTTTGAGTTACCGATACAAGCATAATTCAATTTCTAAGACATCTATTATTATATTTTTTAAAAAAATTAAATGTACGTTTGTAGCTAAAAAAATAATTGTTGCATTAGTTTTTCATTAAAAATTTGATTAGAAAACACCAAGACACATAGATTTGAACAAATAAATGCAATCCACAATCTTCTATGATTCAAAATGAAATGTGATTCGAACTCAAAAGAAAAAATGTGATTCAACTCGTTTTTCATGCATAGATTGTGAACAAGTGCTGAATTCCAGTGGAATAATTCTCATTACCCAAGTTTGAGCACATATGAACCTTTATATAAAAGGGGAACTTAAAGCAACTGACGGATTCTAATTAACTAAAGATTTATAATAAATATTAACAACTTAACAGTTACAATAACTACTAAGTTATACCTAATAGATTGTGATAAGATTTTTTATAGGTTGAGTTTTATGAGAAGAAATAAAACCCTATTGGATAACATTTTGATTTTAAAAAATTAAGTTTATAAATATTATTTTCACCTATAACTTTACTTTCTATGTTTTCTAATCTATTCTTTTACCTATGTTTACAAAATCAAGCCAACAGTTTTTAAAAATTTATTTTTGTTTTTGAAATTTAACCAATAATTAAAATATTTTATTTAAAAAGATGAAACCTATGATTGAGAATTGATGAAAAAGAAAATAAGCATAATTTTTATAAATAAAAAATTAAATAATTATCAAACATTTGTACTTTTGGCTGGCTTTTTATCTGTCCGTAAGTTAGATGGGTTAACATAAACGACAAGGAAAATAGACAGAAAATAAAGTTTTTACGTTATATTATTCTACGTATATGCTATGTATATAAATTCAAACTTTCACAGTTACTATATATGATATGACGTTTTAGAATTATTCGACAACAATTTCCCAAAAAAAAATAATAATATAATAATAATGATTTGACAACGGCTTACTTAAGTCATTAAAAAAATCATGATATATATTACACACATATGAGTTCATCTTATATTATATTTATGATTTAGAGATCAAGGAATTTATTTAGATCCCTTTTTATAGCGTTAATACTTTTTTTCATTTATTTTAATTTTTTGAAGAATAACTGTATTGCGTAATATTCTACTATTTTTAAAGAATTTTTTTGAACTATATTTTAAAACTATAGTACAACATAAATTTTTCTTTCTCTTGATTTTTTCTTTATAAGAGTTTTTTTTTTTTTTTTTTGTCTCTGGATTGTTGTTCCATGTCCATATCCTTATGTCATGTTCATAATTACATTAAAGATAATAAAATAAAAAAATAATCTACTCAAATTACGATTAAATATATCAATTATGCTTATAATGTATTGTTAAAATCACTATCAATTATATGTGAAATCATACATATGAAAATTTAAAAAATGTGTATGTACTCATTTAGACTATGAACAAAGGTGCCCTTTCAAAATTTTCGTGAACAAGATTAATAAGATTTGATTCTGAATATTTCATTCAAAATTGCGAGATGTAAATCAAAATACGAAACTAAATCAATCTCATTAAATTTATGTTATATATTTGCTTAACTTTGAAAGAATTAGACAATACAATTTTTTTATATGGTCACAATACAAATTTGATTATTTTGATGTTACAAATAACATGAGTAAAAAAATAATAATAAGACGAGATTTTCAAGTCCAATTTCTAGTAACATACTAGCACCACTCGACAAAAGGGTGTACAAAAAAAACCTACATGCTCAAAGATATAAACAAACATAGGTGAATTTGTATGCCTTAAAAAATTTTAAATTTAGTACCTTATAGTATATGATGATTGTCTTAAAAAAATAAAAAAAAAAAATATAGTTCGAATCCTATCAACTGCAATTTTTTCTCGCATTTTATAGCTTTGCAAAGTTCGAATCCTCCTTACTGCAATTTTCCCTCATTTTATAGCTTTGACTTATGGCTTCTTATATATTTATTTCCTTTTAGGTATGAGTTTATTAAAGGTTACTATTTTTCTTTAAAATAATTTTTTTACATTGTTTTTCGTTTTTGGCTTTTTATATATTTATTTAAGTATGAGTTTATTAAAGATTGCTATTTTTCTTTAAAATAATTTATTCTATTGCAGAGTATTTACAATTTCACAAATATTTTTATATGTTAGTAAATTAGTTTTAAATATTTAATTTTATAAAAAAAACTAAATATTATATTCTTAACGCGACATATTTTTTAAAAATTTGATAAGACATTAAAGATTATTCAAACTTAGTTAAGAAGGTTTGCGGTACACCTACCTATTCTTATAGTCGATAATTTTTTAAATCAACATAATGTTATATGTTCAAATTGATCTTTTAGTGAATTTTTTTATTAAATTTATTAAAATAATTTGTCGCTCCCAAAAAAAAATAATATTTGGATCTACTCCTGTAACCAAACATTATTTTTTCATTATTTTTAAAGGTAAAAATAAAACAAAACATGATTATAATATTCACTTTTCACATTGAGAAACCATAAATGATCATTGTTGTGATATTAGTAAAAAATAGATAACATGCATTTGAAAACGAATATTAAAAATATTTTAAAAAATCTTCATTACTAAACCAAAGTTTTTTTTTTTTCAAAACCTATTAAGAAACCAAGAACCCAATTACGTTAATCTAATTCCTCTCAAGGATGAGGAAAAAAATATTCGTTACAAACCCATCTCTCTCGACTAAAGAATATTTAGAAGAAGATGTCAAACCTGCTAGTTCATGTGATATTTTGTACTTCTCTCTAAAAACATTAAGAAAAAAAAAGAATAGAGAACCGATCGAATACCATCCTCAACAAAGACTTTAGGTCATGGAGAATAGAAATTAATTATTAAAAGAATTTTCATGAAACAAAACCAAGATCCAAATAGATGGCTATGGTTTTAAGTAGTAACATAAAATTGATAAACAGATCAATTTTTCCTCAAATTTTATAAAACTAAAGGCATATAATATCAACTAATTCTATTTTTTCTTTTAAAGAAACATATAGTATCAATTAATTATTCATTCTGTAACGTGAAACTAAATGAATATGAGAGTTTATATTTAATTTTTGGAAATAGATATATATTTCAATACTCCTATTAATTACACACCACGTGAATTTCATAAAAATTTGGCATTCTTCTTTTAATTATCCTTTGAAATTGAAGTCGAAATTGGGCTATATTCAAAACATTGGATAACTCGCCCAGAAACAACCTATGAAATATAGTTAATAAAGAAAAAAACAAAAGAATAATTTGAAGTCAACTTTAGGTTGCTTGAATTGGTTCAAAGTTTAGAAGATAAATATCATCCAATATTGTTTTAGAATATATCATTAAATCATTCATTAATAGGTATAATTTTTTAACGTAATCAAACATTAAAATATAAGATCTCATTTCATAACTATTTAATTAGTTTTTTAAATTGTACTTATTTTCTCACTAATTTTCACATAATAGTTTTCATCTTTTATACAATAATCCTAACTTTTTTTAAGAAAACATTTGAATTCTTAACTAAATTTCAAAAATAAAAATAAATTGTTTGAAACTACTTCTTTAGACCTCGTTTGATAATTATTTGGTTTTTAGTTTTTGGTTTTGAAAATTAAGCTTAAAAATATCATTTCTACCAATGGGTTTCAATGTTGTTTTTTTTATCTACTTTGTATCTATATTTTTAAAAATCAAGGTAAGTTTTAAAAACTAAAAAAAAAATATATAGTTTTCAAAAACTTGATTTTGTTGTTGAAATTTTGCTAGATCTTAAATGGTACTAAACATTATAGAGAAGATGATGAGACATTTTGAAAAAACAAGCATAATTTTTAAAAATGAAAAAGTATCAAAACGGGGTCTTAGTTTTCAAATTTTGGCTCGATTTTTAAAAACACATCTAAAAAGTAGATAAGAAACCATGAAAAATCATAGGTGAAAATAGTATTTATAGGCCAAATTTTAAAAAACAAAATGGTTATAAAACGAGACATAAAATATTTGATCAAAACTTATGTGAAAATAGTGTTTATATGCTTAATTTTAAAAAACCAAATAAAGCTTAAAATATTTGCTCAAATTTATATGGTCCGTGATAAGAGATATTTTTCTTCAAAATAAATAAAAATTGATGGTACCACCTCCAATCACTTTTCAACAACTATGAAAAGACATAAGCATGAAGTTAAATGAATCACATAGATGAGATTAAGAAAGTCAATATCTAGCTAGGAGAATTATAAGTCGACCTTGGTGAGATTGAAAATAGCCTATCAAGGTAAATTGTATAGCTAAACCAAATAAGATATCTACTTGGCCCAAGTCTTAGCGGATAAGCTCGACCTACCTAAGATTAGGTGCTTTTATTTAGAGCTTAGAGCGTGTTTACTAAAATGTAATGGATTTGAGTGTAAACGTATAATAGTAATAGAATTATAGGGTAAAAGTAATGGGTTGTAATGTGAGAGAATGCTTTTGATGTTGTTTACTAATCGTAAATTGGTAATCACAATTCAAACTTCTCAAATATGTATGATTACTATTATACTTTTTTATCCACCTCTTCAATTTTATTTATTTATTCAATTTTCGATAAAATAATTTTTTTAACAAAAGAAAAATAATGTGTGAAAACTTATCCAAAAATCATAACATATTTTTGAGCAATTATCGAAATATAGTATGGACAAATCTAAAACATGATTTTTCAAATTTTTAAAATGATTTCTTTTTTGTAACAGTTCAAATTTTAAAAAAATAATAATAAAAATCATAATATTAATTTGACCCAATCTAAAATAAAGTATCAGAATTTAGGATTTTTTTTTTCAAATTAATTGTATATTGATTGATGATAGGAACGTATTTTACATATATTAAGATTGAATTCTTTATTGATATAGATTTAATTTTCTTGAATACCATGTTTAAGGATAATTTTATGTTTTGTAATTTTATGTTTGTAGGTAGAAACACATAAATTTATATTTTTGGAGCTTATTTGGACCATTGTGGAGCAATACAAATAAGTAGAAGAGAGTTTGAAGTGGCATGACCATAAGACGTGACCATGCTTTATTTTGAGACCTCATATGTTTTCTCGAAGCTTGAAATACGAAAATTTCAAGGAGAACGTGAATTTGGGCCCTTTTTTAGAGAAAACCTAAAGTTAAAGTTCATATGAACGACTAGGATCATTAGAGAATATTTTTAAATTAGTTTCATATTTTTAGATAAGGGAACACATTATAAATTAGGGTTAGACCTCCATCCCCTTATATCTCATTCTACACACATTCTCAAGACCTCCATTGTCCTCTACAACTCTAGGTTTTTTTTTTTTCATTTCTTTTACTTTGTGGGTTCTATGAACATCTAAACCCTTTTATCTAGTTCAAGGTTTAATTAAAGTATTTTATATTCTTCCAATTGTGAGATATGTAACTATTCTTTATTTTCTTGTTGAATTGAGTGTTTGCTTATTTTTGTGATTATGAACCAATATTAATTTAAGAATTATACGAATTGATTATACCCTATAATTTCTTGAATTAATTTACAACTATTTGAAATCCTGAAATCCATAATTGTTTTAGGAAGTCAAACCAATTAGCAAAATAATCTTGAACTATGAATTTAGGCAATCTAGGAATCCCCACGGTAATCGTAGTTTGCGAGAACCATAACCAATTTATTTGTATTCAACTTGATTTACTTAGTGTCAATGATCTATTGGAATAAATAGATACTAAGATTACCCTTGGTTAAATTTTATTTGTCTATTGGAATCCATTTTATTTAATTTTATCTCTTTTTTTTAATTTATTTGATTTCAACCCAAATCTCTCCCTTTTTAATTTATTTCATGCTTACTGCTTCTACAAGTATTTTGCAAATTTTTTTTTGGTGTTCCCAGCCAAATCTCATGGATAAAAAAGATTATCATTTCCATTGTCGTCGATTATATTGTTTCAATCATAAAAAAATGATAAAAATAGGGTCTAACCAAAACTCGTAAAAAAAAAATTGACTATCGTTATCGAATATGTCTTGAAAAAACTAAACACTCGCAGGCCAAAACTCAAGCATAAAAAATATTGATATAAACGTTTTAATAAAACCATGAAAATCAAGCATAAAAAATATTGATATAAAAGTTTTAATAAAACCATGAAAAACAACCTGGATTTTTTTTATGGACTTCAAGAAATTTCAGAAGAAAAAGGAAGATAAGAGAAATACTACATATGTATGGCTAAATTTTACGGATAAAAAAATAATCGAGCCTTTGAATGAGAAAGATTTCAATAAAAGGGAGAAGAGGATGAAGAAGGGGACAAAAGCGTGGAAAATAAATAAAAAAAGAGCGATTACGGAAGTCAGTAAACACAATAAACATAATACTATATCAGATTGTGTTTGATTAATTACGTTTGCAATTTAGGAGACCCGGTCTTAGATCAAACGAGTTTAGCCTATTAGCTTCTCAACTCGTCTCAGGTTCAAGAGACACAAAAGTGGCTTAAACCCAAAGAGGTCACACATCATGAATACATCTAATTTCTTCGCTGATTTTTCTTTTGTAGGGTCAATGGAAAGGCAAGTCCCACATTAATGAAATCATATCTTATAAAGAAGAAATACTTCACATGATTTCCAAGTACTATGTACCCTAATCCAAATGCAATCCAATCACGATATATAATATAATTTCAAATACAAAATTAAAATTATTATTTTCTTATGTTTATTTGGAGACCACATTATTTATAGCAATTCACTTTTTCATATTATCGAATAATAAATTGAGAGAAAAATAAACTTTAAGTTAATAGAATTTTCAATAGGCTAAACTTTCATTTGATTTGTAGGGTTGGTAAGGTAGCTACACTCAAATTGATTTTTAAAATTAACATATATATTAAATTTTACATTATAGATTATTAATAAAATTTGAATCAAGAATCTCTATCTAGCCTCACTCACTATCTAAAAGCCTCCAAATAGAAGTTTTTCATGCACTAAAAATTCTCACAAAAGAGTAAAAAAAGAACATGTAATTTACATCAATATAATTCTTGAAATATCCAAATAAAAGAAAATTACTCAAAAATTAAACCTACTCAAACATTAAGAAAAAGGTGGAAGGAAGCTCATTTTCTATGGTATATCATGTGATTATTACTGTAACAGACCCTAATTTTCAACACATATCTAACTAGGGACGCCACTAGATAGCATCCTCTGCGCCGAAATTTCGACAACATAACGGCGCTATGCGGACGAATCCAAAAATTTTACTTAACTTGTTTAAGCAAGAAACACTTCTAAGGACTTTTTCAATGCCCGGCCTACTCCCAAACTACAACAAAATAGGTCGGGCAGCAGAACACACAACAGAGGCAACGAAAGCACTAAACAAAAAATAAACGAGCATGCTGATCACTGAAACTAAATGAATAAGTGTCATGCTCAACACATATAGAGTTCAGAAATCCAAAAGCAATAACCAAACTCATAATTCACTCATAAAATACAAGAAGTTCCTAAGTTCCAAAATAAAAGTCCATCTACGACAAGAGTGGCCTCATAGCCCCGTCCTGTCGCCACCGTCGCACTCCAGCTCACTGTTTGCCCTTACCTGCAACCAAAAACATTAAAGTAGACGGGTGAGTATAAAGATACTCAGTAAGTAGCCCACTCACGTCCAAGCTACAAATTTCACATGTGCACACACAGGGGTAAAACAGGTTCGTAACCAAAGCATCTTAGGGACTCAAGACTAGACGCTCACGTATCTACTTCACCCCGAGACTCACCGACGATCCAGAAATCTAGGCGGCCATAGATGGGGACGCGCCCCAACGCGAAAGAGTAATCACTCTAACGCCCCACACAGAATGCAATAGAGCCTTAACTCTAAAGCCCACACAGATCGCACAAGGGCGGCCCACCCAGGTGCCCACACAGAGATCACATAGGGTGCTCGACCTCATGTCCACACAGCTTGCAAAAGGGCGCACTCGACCCTAATGCCCACAGGCTCGCAAAAGGGCGCACTCGACCCTAATGCCCACACAGCTCGCAAAAGGGCACACTCGACCCTAATGCCCACACAGAGATGCCAGCCTAAAGGTTTTGTCTCGCTCGGGGTCACTCAGTGGGTTTGGTAACGCTAGCCTAGAAGTCAAGCTCTAACGTTTCTCCTAGGTTTCCCCTAAACCGTCCCAAGGTCGTCCTGAAACCGAGACCCTAACCAATAGCCTAACCAGCCAACCACACAGCTCGCCATCAATCTTTTGTCCCAACCACGGAGCTAACCAGCCACCCGTGTCCTAGACCATCACCAGACTTATCCTGCTCTGTTCTAGGATCAATCACACATGCACAATATTACACAGGCTCAAGTCTCACTTAGCAGCCATCTACCAGCAACACAATTGCGACATGCAGTAAAGTCAAACCCAACACACAGAAATAAGTGCTCGATTCACATAGCAAGAACACGATATCCAGAGTCTCATACACCAAGAATTATGCTAACAGCCATGCAACAGTTATAAAATCAACCACAACAACCCTGTGCTCAAACTCGTTCGCTTACGGGTTTGATGCTTAAACCAAACAGCTACTTACCTCGAAATAATTGTGCAAAGGAAGGTCCTTACTCCTGCTAGCCGCCTAAAGCACTTACAGAAACATCACAACAATGCACGAGTTTAGCAAGGAACTAACCTTTTGGCTCTACCCTTAAGGCACATCACCAAACGAACCTAATCAAGCTAACATAACGCCCTTTTTAAATCACCCAAAAGGACAACACAACCCAACCAACAAGCATTAAGCCTAAAACCACGATTAAAAGTTCGAGATTGGACCTTACCCACAGTTTAAAAGCTGAACCGGCTCTCCGCTCGATCTTAGCCTCGAGATTTCTTCCAAAGGCCTTACTTCTTCGCCAACAAATCTGCCCCTGTCCACAAAAGAACACCAATCAGCAAGATCACAACATTTGGTTTGGATAGGAGAGCTAGGGAGATCGATTCGGATCCGAGAGAGATGGAGACAGAACTGAAGAGAGAGAGAGAGAGAGAAGTTGAACGAGAGAGGGAGGCAGATCGAAGAGACGGAGAGAGAGAAAGAGAGACCGCGGCGGAGAGGTCGAGGATGACGATCGGCGGCGGCAGTTCGGCTGGCGGCTGGCCCTAGAGCAGACGGAGGAGGAAAAAGGAGAAGAACGGGAGAAGATCGAGGGGCGGCGGATCGATAGAGAGGGGGAGAGAGAGAAAACGGAAGAGGAATCGCCGAGGGAGAGAGAGAGAGGTCGGAGCGGACGATTTCGCGAACGGGCTTCGGTGGGCGTGGGTCTCGGCTCGAAAGGGTTGAAGGAGAAGGGGGAGGGGCGCTCATTGCTTGCAGCAATGCTTCGCCTCCGCTGCGAGGCGAGCGCAGGGGAGAGGAAAGGGAAACGAGGGGGTGGACGGGTCTCTCGAAAAGTTTCTCTCTTTTTTTTTTTTTTAACCTAAAACAAGGGAGTAAGGAGAAAGGTCCAAAATTACCTCGATTTTCCTTCTCCAAAGATGGTTGATGAGAAACTCAAGGCTGCCAACCCATTTTAAAACGAGATTTAGAAGTATTTGGGTCCCTGCAAGATCCAAAAATCAAAATTCTTGGCCCAACACTTTTAAAACTAAAACATAAGTCCAAAATTAACTCTCAAAGGAACCAAAAACTTGCTTGAATTTACCGGGCGTCACAATTACATATTGAAAATTTACAAAAATAAATAAACAAGTAAACAAACCATAAAAGAATTCCCACATAACTCAAAATTGTGTCTTACTTTTTTTTGTTTTTTTGATAAAGTATCTTCTACGATCTAGTTCCGTCATTATATCATCCATGATTGCTTGTAAAAGTGAAGACATTATCCCCACAAACTAACACGGTGTTTGAATTCTCAGGAGGTTACCCAATATAAAATTCCTCCAAGCCAAGCACGCTTAAATTTGGAGTTCTTATGATTGAGCCACCAAAAATGAACGTGCACCTTATTGGTATATGTAATAGCTATCAATTCTTTTAAATATTTCTCAACTATACTTCATATTCTCATGGTCACTCTAATGTACCCCTTTTCCTCGGACACCATTGTTTCATATCTTCAGAACCCCTCTCATCTAGGTGTGGACTCGGTTCATTAATGTGCCCCTCTTTCTTGGGCGTCACATCGATGATTAAGCTCTATAATCTTTTATACTATATATATTATAATAATTACAACAATAAAAAGACACGTCTGAAAAATAATTAGTTTTCTTTTCTTTCTCTATTAAACTTACATTTGTATGTTGACCATAATATCTTGAATATTATGTAAACTTCTTGGTATGAACATAATCTTTTTTAAAAAAAGGAATACATCTTTTATCAAACAATAAAAAGAATTGCACACAAATGCATCTGCATTATTAATAATATGTAGAAATATTCACAAATGCAATTGGTCAATTGGGACATTAAAATAGTTGTGTTAGAAAAAGATGCCAAAATAGAGAATTTGGATTTTTTTTTTTTTTTTTTGAAAAGACTTTGGAAGGAGTTGACTTGTTGAATCATTGGTTGTAAGTTTGGTATATTCCAATAGATGCCCTCAGGGGTATTTCTGGAATTTGGGCTACTTCACTTATAAAAATAAACCTTTTTTATCTTCATCTTCTTCATTCCATCATCAAGGTTTTCTTCTCCACCAGTGTTTTTCAGAAATTTCAGGTTCTCTCTCTCTTCTCTCTAATTTTGGTTCATGGGAAATCATTACTCACTTTTAATAAGTTATAACTTTTTTTTTTTTTGTCTTTTTTTATCTTAGAAAATCAGGTTGCCCATTAGTAGTTTTCATTTTCTATGGTTAAAATTTCATTAAACAAAAAAAAAAAAAATCATTTGGGTTTTGGTACTTTAGACTTGTCTCATTTTAAATCCTATATTTTTAAATGTTCTCTCGGTATTATCATATGTCTCAAAATTGGTCTCCAGTTCCTTTATAATTGATTTAAAAAAAATAAAAAATAGTCCCTTAATTTTTTTTTCCCCCCTAAAAACTTCCCTAACACATTTTCATGGTAACTTTTCTGAAATGAAAATTGTTGTTACTCTTTATGAGTCGGATAACTTCAAATTAACCAAGTCTGATTTTAACATATATTGAAAGTATAGGGAATAAAATAAAATTACATGGACTAAATTGAAATAGCTTTCAAAGTATATTAACCAAAATATTATTTTAACCCTTTATTCACTTTGTAAGATACTTTCAGATGATTTAACTCTTTATGAGTCGGATAACTTCAAATTAACCAAGTTGAGTGATGCTCGAGGTAAATATTATAGAGTTAAATTGTCCTTTTATTAGTTGGAATGTGAGTAAGCTAGACTGACTATGTATTAAATGAATTTTAAGTTGTTTTTTTTAATTGATTTATTTTTTACTAAATGGGTTTGAAATTACGTTGATGTGTTTATTTTGATTTATATATAGCCATTTAAAAGATTTTTTTTTTCTTTTTATTATGAAATCGGTTCAAGATGTTTACTTCATAAAATACATTAAAATTTCTGACGTCCATGTTCAAAATATATATATATGTCACTATCTTTGCATCTACTCCAAATATTAAAACACTCTTACATTTCTGTCTCAATCTTATTTTTAGGCAAAGGGGTTTGATGAACTCAATAAAAAAAATAATAATAATAAGTAAAGGGCTTTGAACAAAAATGATTAATTATTATTGCTTCAAAAAAAAATGAAGAAGAAGAAGGCTGCTTGAAGGTTAATTAAAAAAAAACAAAAAAAAACAATTTTTAGTGCAAAAATTTAGGACTACATTATTCTTAAAATACTTGAATGAAGATAAATAATAGGTTCATATTTTTACTGTTTTCCAAGTCAACTGTTTATCTACCATTATCCATAATTATTATAAATAAATATCATTTCAATTTGAATTTATTATAATTTAAAATTAATACCACAAATGAAAATACAAAAACAAACATATCTTTGCAAAAATAAAAATAAAAAATTATATATATATATATATATATATATATATATGTAAGCAATCAATATCGTAGTCCTTTTTTATTCTTTATTTTTTGTCTGAATTAATAGTTAAATCATCTGCTTAGCTGAAAATTATGTTTTATATGCATATAGAATATAAAACATATGCATATAAAACATAGAAAGTTTTATATGCATATAGAAAGTTGTTTAAAAATATATATATATACATGCATATAGAAAGTGGTGTAGGAGAATTTTTTTTTTAAGAAAACTAATTAAACCAATATTATGCTTATAAAATAATAAAAATATTGGCACGATATTAGATCACTTCAACCCTGGGTTTCTTTCTTGATTGATAGCTTTCATATTAGAACAGTAATTGAAGAAAAGTCAAATGAATTGACTATTTGTTTGAAAGTAAAATTTGATATTAGAAATTTGGTTAAATTATAAGTTAGTGTGTCTATTCAGTGCTTTAACTTTAAAAATATCAAATATGTCCCTAAACTTTCAATTTTGTATCTAATAAGTCGCTGAATTTTAAAAATGTGTAATTAGTTCTTGAATTTCTAATAGTTCCCTAACATATTCACAATTTTTTAAAATTAATCAATCTAATATAGATGAAATTGAATTTTTTGTCTAATAGAAGCTTAAATTTTAAATTTTGTGTCTAGTAAGTTTATAAATTTTAAAAAATGTCAACTAGGTCAAGTACATATTAGACACAAAATTGAAATTTCAGGGATTTATTGGATACAAAATTAAAAATTTCAGTACTTATTAGATGCATTTCAAAGTTTAATTTATGGACCAAATAGATACAAAATTGAAAATTCAGGGACCTATTTGACATTTTTGAAAGTTTAGGGACCAAATAAACATAAAACTCAAATTTCAGAGACTAAACTTGTAACTTAACTTAAAAATTTCAGGCATTTTTCAGATTTTAAAAACTATTTTTAAGAATTATGATTCAATCATTATTTGTGTAAATCAAATTCAATATTAGTTTTCTCAATTTTAAAAGCTTGTTGGCTTTTATTATAATTTTTTATTATATAGCTGAAGTTTGAAAACTAACAAAAATTAGTTTTAAATAATATGTTTTTGTTTTATGGGTAAAGATCCTACATAAATCTCACAATACATAAGATATATAGGTTACTACTCTCATAATCAATTGGTTTTGACATAGACCCCATATAATCTAATTTTCTAAAATTTGGATAAAAATTTTAAAGTTTTCCTTTTTTCTTTTCTAAGAAAATGTGTTATTATTTTTTAGATTCTTTATTTTAAAAATATAAAAAGGTAACAAAATAAATTCATTATAAATACAAATAAATTCATTATTCAAATGTTAAGAACATAGATCTTATTTGTTAACATTATTCAAATGTTAACAAAATAAATTCATTATCTTTTTAGTGAATATCATAGTTTAAAAAGATAAATATTTGTCATCCACCTCCCTATCAACATAGTCAAATTGTTGCAAAAAATGATTCGCTAATCTTTGTGTATTTTGGTAATTTAGTTTTTATTGTCTTAAAATTTTTAATTTGGTCTTTTATATTCCAACAATAAATTATATTAAAATTACATGACATGATATTCTCTGTAAGTTTCATATAAACTTTTGAATATGATTTAGGCCAACTAACTCACTTAGTTAAGAGGTGAAAAATAAAAACTTTGGCCGGCTGCTAGAAAATTTAGAACATGAATTTGTCAACCTAAAACTCAATTAGTTTAACTCATTTCTCTCGACCAAAGCCAAATAGAGTATAATTCAACTGATATATTAAATGTGTTACCGACAAGAAGATTTCTAATTCGAAAAAATAGTTAAAGTGAGTATAATTCAATTAACATTTTTTTCTTTTAAAGGGTCCAATTTATATTTTCCAATAAACTCAACAACGTACCTTGTAGCATAAATTGATTATTAAAACTTCGTTGGATAATAATTTCGTTTTTAATTTTAGAACTGAGAGGAAGTATTAATATTTATAAACTTGATTTTTAAAATTCGAAAACTAAATAGTTATCAAAATTAACTAATTTTATTTTTTAAGAATGATATAAGTAAAATTGTTAAAACATATATATATACTACAACACATATTTAACAAAATAAATATAGTTCCGGAGTATGGTACTAAATTTACATTTTCACATATTTATTAGTTTGATAGTGATACAAAAGGTAATTCAATAAATATATTATACTGTACCAGACGGATGAAATATTTTTAAAAATAGCTACAAAATATAATAGGTAAATATAATATTATAATAAGTATTTTAATATAAAAATGATTATTTATTACTTTAAATATATTTTTTCTATTTTTTTTTTAATTTTCTCCTGCAAATTTCAGCCGTCCGGAGAAGACGACGACGAGGACCACCACGGAAAAATGAGTCAACAACTGGGAGTGCTTAGTGCACTCGATCTTGCAAAAACCCAATGGTACCATTTCACTGCAATTATCATCGCCGGAATGGGATTCTTCACCGACGCCTACGATCTCTTCTGCATCTCAATCGTCACCAAGCTCCTCGGACGAATCTATTACCATGTCAGAGACTCCCCTAGACCCGGCTCTCTCCCTCCCAACGTCGCCGCCGCCGTTAACGGTGTCGCCCTCTGCGGCACCCTCGCCGGCCAACTCTTCTTCGGCTGGCTCGGCGACAAGCTCGGCCGGAAAAAAGTCTACGGCATTACCCTCATTCTCATGGTCATTTGCTCCATCGCCTCCGGCCTCTCCTTCGGCGACTCCCCAAAAGGCGTCATCGCCACCCTCTGTTTCTTCCGATTCTGGCTCGGCTTCGGCATCGGCGGCGATTACCCTCTCTCCGCCACCATCATGTCCGAATACGCCAACAAAAAAACCCGCGGCGCCTTCATCGCCGCCGTCTTCGCAATGCAAGGTTTCGGAATTTTAGCCGGAGGAATCGTCGCCTTAATCGTCTCCGCCGCCTTCAACAACCGCTTCTCCGCGCTGCCGTACAGCGAAGACAAGACCGGCTCCACCGTCCCGCAGGCCGATTACGTGTGGCGAATCGTCCTGATGTTCGGCGCAATTCCGGCCGGATTAACCTACTACTGGCGGATGAAAATGCCGGAGACGGCGAGATACACCGCCCTGGTCGCCAAAAACGCAAAACAAGCCGCCGCCGACATGTCGAAAGTGCTGCAGGTCCATCTCGAAGCCGAAGAGGAAAAAATCGCAACAGAATCAAATCAAAACCGTTTTGGATTATTCTCTCACGAATTCGCCAAACGCCATGGGCTCCACTTACTCGGGACCACCACCACCTGGTTTCTGTTAGACATAGCTTTTTACAGCCAAAACCTCTTCCAGAAAGACATTTTCACCGCCATCGAATGGCTTCCACCGGCGGCGACGATGAGCGCATTAGAAGAATGCTTCAAAATCGCGCGAGCCCAGACGCTCATCGCCCTCTGCGGGACAGTTCCGGGCTACTGGTTCACCGTCGCCTTCATCGACCACATCGGAAGATTCATAATCCAATTAATGGGATTCGTGATGATGACGATCTTCATGTTTGCTCTGGCGTTTCCTTACAATCACTGGAAGGAGAAGCAGCACCGAATTGGGTTCGTGGTGATGTATTCATTGACATTCTTCTTCGCAAACTTCGGGCCGAATTCGACGACGTTTATAGTGCCGGCAGAGATATTTCCGGCGAGACTGAGGTCGACCTGCCATGGAATATCGGCGGCGGCAGGGAAGGCCGGAGCGATTGTTGGGGCATTTGGGTTTTTGTATGCGGCGCAGAATAAGGATCCGGGGTTGACGGATCCGGGTTACCCGCCGGGGATCGGAGTGAAAAATGCATTGATTGTGTTGGGATGTGTAAATTTTTTGGGAGCTCTGTTTACTCTGTTGGTGCCGGAACCCAAAGGAAAGTCGTTGGAGGAGTTGACCGGGGAGAATGAAGGGGATGACAATGGGAATAGAACTATGCCTATGAATGTCTGATTTGGATTTGAAGCTGAATTGGGTTTTTTTTTTTTTTTGGGTGTGTTTTTGTTTAGTTTAACCTATACCGGGTGGGAGATTGAACCATCATCCAAAATCTTCAGGTTTGAATTGGCTTCGACATCTGAGCTATGTTCGGATTGACGAAAAATTTGATAATGATAGTGTGTAAATAGATGGATTGGATGGTGTGTTGAAGTTTTTTACTTTGTTTATTGCTACGATGGGATCATGGTATTAAATTTCCGACAAAATATCACACTTTGACAGTTCCATTCTACTATAAAAATCACTATTGTGGATAAGTTGTTAAAAATAAGAAATTTTTAACTTGAATTAAAAATGCATGATCAAATGTTTGTTTATTAATTTGAATATTTTGTTCAAATATCACTGGTGTATTCCAATTTTAGTTCTTGTACTATGAGGGATTGTTTAGGGCGCTGAGTGATTTATAATAACATTAGTTATAATAGTAATAGTCCGAGTTATATAATATGTGTTTAAGATGCAAATTTACTTAGTTTGGGTTAGAATAGTCTATGTTTGGAGTGCATAGAATTTCATAAACTATTATAACTTAGGTTATTATAACATGCATTCCAAATAGACCCAAAATACTTAATTTAAGTTCTTATACTTTTAAATTGTGAAGAAATCTTAAAATTATTCTTCATCATTAGTTTCGATTTAATTATACAACGTGAATATGTTTTCAAATTTTATAAAGAGAAGGTTGATAAAGTTTAATTATTTTTTAGAAAAATTAACCATAAATTAATTGGACTAATTTTAAAATTTATAAAGGGTATAAAGACTAAATTTAAATACCTAAAAATATAGAAATGTTTTTACATAAATTTTTTTTATGAATTTCTTATTTCAATAGTTTTCTCATAAATATTCTACATCGATTATTATTGAAGAGGACATCTTCATCTCACTCTACCCATGAGGTAAAAAATTAAAAAGGTTATTTTTTTTCTTTTGCAAAATAAATATAAAAAAATAAAAAAAAATAGAGCACGCCCAGTGGGACTCGAACCCACAATCGCCTGATTAGAAGTCAGACGCCTTATCCATTAGGCCATGGGCGCTTTTTGGTGTCCAATGTCGCACTAAATTTTATATAAATACATTCATATTTCATAGTTTCTTTACATTATTCTTATATTTAATCTACTAAAACTCTCCAATGTATTTTTAATAATTTTTTCAGTGCAACGTATGTGTATAGAGATTGAATCTTCGACCTTAAATAAGATGATATACATTTATCTATTTGAATAATGCTTTTGTGGGCCTATAAAAATATCTTTTAAACTTTATTGATAGGTTGTTGATGTTTCGTTAAATTACTATTTTATTAACTTATATGGACAAATGAAACATACTACATTTACATGTTGCATTCAAATTTTATTTATATACAATTTCAATCTCATACATCAAATAGCATTTTAACCCTAAGTTAAAAAAAATTAAATAAAAAAATTAATAATGTTTTAACTTTTTGTCAAGAAATTTTAAAAATATTTTTTATATAAATAAAATTATGTCATTGAAAATTTTAAAAAATTAAAGACCAAATTGAGAATTACCTAAAAATATTTATATTTATTTAGCTTTAAAAGTATAATAAGAGAAAAATACATTTTAACGGTCTATGAAATTTGACTTAAGTTATATTTAAGTGCTAAGTTTTCCAACTCAACATTTTAGACTCTACTTAAAGAAATTGTTAAATTAAAAAAAAAAAAAACCTAAATGATAAACAATGATTTGGAATACATTTCAATAAAGATGGATGGACATACTAATTTCTACAACAATGATATTTTTTTTAGTACGACAATATTTAAGAGTGGGGGATCCAAACCCATGAGCTCTTAGTCATAAGTCTTCATTGATGTTAGTTGAGCTATGTTCTTGTTGACGTTTTTTTAGTGTAACATTGAACTATGACTTTTGGATGAAAGATATATTTACTAGTGAAACACCATATGACATTTAATGCCCCACAAAAAAAAAAAAAATATATATATATATATATTTATTTATTTATTAAGGACATAATTTTAGATTCCCTACATAGGATTCAACTACTATCCATTTTAGAATATATAATTATCCAATTAAAATTATCTTTGATTTATCTTTCCCAACTACTACTATCCTATTACGGTGGGGTATTTGTACGGATGACCCATTTTCTCGCGCATTAATGACATTTGACCTGACATTTCAAAATAATGAAAATTGACCTATTCTGACATGACAACGCGTGTCAAATTACCCAAAAGAGCAGTATTAAGCCCGTCTCGCATGGTCACGCTCTCACGCTCTCGTGTACTCGCAGGAACGCTCACGTTTACACGCAGGAACGCTCACGCTTACTCGCAGGAATGTTCACGCTTACTCGCAGAAACGCTCACGCTTATTCGCAGAAACGTTCACATTTACTCGCAGGAACGCTCACGCTTACTCGCAGGTACACTCACGTTTACTCGCAGGAATGCTCACGTTTAGACGAAGTTTTCACTCGAAGATCAGTCACGTTTATTCGCTCATTGATAACGTTCCAACGTGTCAGCGTTCACGTGAGCGTCAGCGTTCCAGCGTTCATATGGGTGTGCGAGTCAGTCGGCGTTCCAGTGAAAAAAGCGTGAGCGAATCAGCGTGAACGTGATTGCGTGAGCGAGTCAGCGTTCACGTGAGCGTCAGCATTCGAGCGTTCACGTGGGTGTGCGAGTCAGCGTCCGAGCGTTCACGTGGGCTGCCATTCGACGTAATTTTGTGCGCATTGCCACGTCAAAATAGGTCAGTTTTCATTATATCTGAGCGTCAGGTCATTCAACATTAACTATAATAAAAATGGGTCTTCCGTATAAATATCAAGTTGACTTTTCAAATTGGTTACTAAAACTATACAGTCAAATTCTAATCAATAAATGGTAATATTTAACACACTGATATAGAAAAGGTAATAAACAATTCCTAAGATTGTTTTCTTTTTTTAAATTTCCGGATTTTTACTTTACACTTGAATTAATAATTTAATAGAAAAGAGAAAGAGAGACCTTCAAGGATCTTTCTGATAATGAAATAATAAGCCAAAACATTGGCACTTTGGTGTAATCAGGCTTTATTCACCAAACTAATTCTTCTGGAAGATAATTCAACATTTTTCTTGAGATTTTTTAATGAATTTTTCTGATAAATTTCACTTTTAGCTCAATAATTAATGGATTAATCTCCCATAAAAGTTAAATCTTTTGAATGTCATTCCTATCTTTGTAATATTATATTAAAAAAAATTAAATTATTAATTTTTGAAGGACGAAGCTGAGTAACCTCTATGTCCTCGTAACTTTCTTTGTCCTAAAAGCTATTAGTGAGAAAATGATTATTAACCAATCTAATTATTTCAAAGTTTTTTAAAAAAAACGTTTTTGTCCTCAAAATTAATCCAAACACACCCTTAATCTTCAAGAAATTATTCACAACCACGAGGTATGTGGTTCAAATCTCCAACCCCAATTGTACTTAAAAAAAAGGGTTAAAAATATCATTTTGGTCACTGTACTTTGAGAATTGTTTCATTTTAGTCCTTGTACTTTTAATAAAGCTTAAAATTGGTCCGTATGATAAGTTTGAAGTTAATTTAAATCAAAATTAATTACAAAATAATATTAATTTTAATACAAGAAAATGCACAATGTGAACATACTTTTAAAATTTGTAGAGAAAAAGCTAATAGACACTATTTTTTTAAAAAAAAAATAACAATAAATTAACGATAGAGACCAATTTTGAGCTTTATTGAAAGTAACCTAAAATTAGACATTTGAAAGTACATGGACCAAAATGGAACAATTCTCAAAGTACAGGGACCAAAATGATATTTTAACCTAAAAAAATTATTCACAACAATATTTTGACGTGCACAAACAATTCTATACGCACATATATTAGCAACTCATACAATGCAACAAAATCCAACCGGGCAATCACCTAAGAATATAACATTTCGACAACAAGAAACACATGGAAGAACCATTGATATTTAAAGCTCATCATGATTTAAATTCAAGACATGAGATATTTGAATCTACAAATTCTACAAATTTCATTCCAAAGCTTTAATTATACATAAGACTCTTCACCATGGGTCTTCTCTAGCAAGCTAGTAACTAAATATGTTTTGTGAAATGCATCTTATTTCTCAGTTACAGTGACTAGAATCTGCTTCTAAAAGTAACCGACCCAAATTTAAATGATACATGATTCAATACCTTGACATGGTTGAGAAACTCAAAGAGGACTTGAAGGAATTACAATGGCTAACTGCACATATTTGGACAAAGTTGCAAAAAAAGTTGTGTACACTTTTATGTATTTTGAGTATATTTGCTTATATGTACAGATAGATGGAAGAAGGCATCTAAACTCAGTACCTTAGAGATCGAAAAGTGTACCAAACATCGATGCACACGAGCTACCAATCGTTGTAGTAGATCCATTGTCATTTCGTGCAGATGTGAAACCATTATCATTCTGTAGCTCCTGCATGAATTTGATAGAAAATATGCACTGTCAGAAAAGTTGAAATTCAAGAGTAAAATCAGGTTTCAGAATCCAGAATGTGAGAACAAGATATAATCCAAGAAAAGTTCTGCATTCAATCATTAAAACTAATGAGGTAGTCGAAAACTCACTATCATTAATTGAACTCTCCTCTATCAGTGTCTTCAGATGACTGTGGCATCCCTTTTGATGAGGAACAAAACTGTGGAACAGAAAAAGAAGTTCTGCTGGTGGTTGGTTTCTTAGATGATGAAGATTCAGCAGTAGAGCATAAATCCTCGTCTGATTTCGAGGTCCCAGCTTCACATTGTATGTTGTTGCGAGTATTGTTCTGAAAATTTCCTTTCTCCTCCATGGCTTTGGACCGCTTCCTACTCAATGGACTAACCTTTGAATTTTGAATTGTGGGTACCTTCTGATCATTAGAAGAATTAGTAGCACAAGTTTTTGACTCTGCTACAACATTTGTAGTACCTAAGCATTGAACCCTATCTGCGTTATCCATAACAACTTCATTTGTACCATTTGAGTTTGCCCCAGCAGATGCTTCGATTTCCCGCATTTTGACTATGGCTTCTGTCAATCGATCAACGGCCAAATCTAACTCAACTATCGGTGTCGGATAGTTTAAACCTAACTCAACTCCTGAAGCTCGTAGGACAGTCTGAGGCGCATCCCAAGGGTGATGAATCCACTCAGTTGGCATTCGTGCAAGCTCAGGCAACCAATGCCTAACATATTCTCCGTCTGGATCAAATTTGGAGCCTTGAATCTGAATTCAAGAATGTAGAATTAGCATGACGAGATAAAGTAGAGGCTGTAATGTTATCTGATTTACTGGTTGTCAAGTTGACTTTGGTCATCCTTAAACACCAACACACCAAAAACGCTAAACTTGACAATCCTTGGTACAACGAGGCATCATAATAGAGTTTTTTTTTTATTTTTTTTTCTTAAGTTACTGTAATATGCCAATCAATAGTCTTCTTCTTTCTTCTAATTATGAATAAGAAACTGAACTATACTATTAGTACAGTAAGTAAAAGATGTACAGATGAGAAAACAGAGAACAAGATGGCTCTACTAACAGCCTGTAGGAGATTTACAGAATGGAGCTGCAACTACAATAAAGGGCATCAAAATCAAAGCCAGTTCCCAATTGATGATGCAAAATTTTGAATTTTAGACTGCAAAAATCTAATAAAACAGTTCAACAAACTCCTACCAACTTCATTCTTAAACAACGTTAGGAACTACCTTCTCCTAAACTTGAGATCAGAGGTCATTCTTTGAAATCCTCAACAAAGTCATACGCAAGACCAAATAATGTGTGTTCTCATGTGGCATGGGAAGCAATATATTGTGTTGGAAATTGAACATATTTTAATATTAGATATGTTATTTTAGATGTAAGCGATAGCAAGATAAATGTAGTTGCAGCCAACCCAGTTGTCCATCCACCATTTGTCACGTGGCAAATTCTTCATTTGTCACGTGGCAAACTCTTTTTTCTTATTTTTAATTTTTTTCTACGGTGTGATTGGAGTGGACTGCAAAAAGATGGGTGCAGCCACGATGCACCCAAGTATTGCTCAATTCTCTTTTAGGGACTTATAATTTTTGGTATAACTGGATTAATATGCCGAGAATAAAAACAAAAGAGATGTGAGAAAAATTGAAAACCAAGTTTGTATATCAGGATTTTCAAATATTTCTCTTCTATTTTGTCTTTATCATCTACCACAGTACCACATGCTTCAATCAAGTAAAGTTCAATCGCTGTATAGCTGACAATCAGAATTTAGTCTTGAAGACATTTAAGTTCATAAAGGTACCTTTGGTCTGTGTAGTCTACAGTAAGTGCTTTTAAAGTCAAAGAAACTAAACATACCTGTGGATCGTCTAATCTCTCAAGCTCATGGCCATCGGGCAAACTCCCAGAAATATATTGCCAACCAAGAATATCACTTTCCAAATCTGCATCTAAAAGAGTGTCCCAGAAATACTTCATTCCCCATTTCCAGGGAAGAAGCAAAACTTTAACTGCAAAGCTAGAAACAATCACTCTTATTCTGTTATGTATCCATCCAGTTGCCCAAAGCTCTCTCATTCCTGCATCAACTAATGGGTAACCCGTTCGGCCCTGCCTCCAAGCCTTAAAGTTATCCTGACTGGCATGCCAAGGAAAGAACTTCAAGCTACTCAGTAACGATCTCTCATGCGTGAATGGAAAGTTGAAACATATATAGCGGGAATACTCTCTGAGCCCAATAGCCCTGAGAAACAGATTTGAGCTTTGTTCCCCTACGGAGTTTCCCTCCCTTGCCCACAATATTTGTTTCATTCTCACCTTTTGGAAAACCTTGCAAACACTTACTTCCCCAAAATGTAGGTATGGGGACAGTAGAGATGTGGAGCTACCACCAAGCTGTTGCCTATTTTTCGCATATTCTAATAGATGACTTTCTACAAATTCAGCCAGAGCCTTATCAGCGTTGCTCCAGCCTGGAGACCAAGCTCTTGCTAATAATGCATTACTAGATTTCTCTGATTCATTTTCAAGACCTAGTTCTTCAATGGAACAACTTCCTACCGTTCCTGTCAAGATTAAAACAGGAGACAAGCTCTTAAGGACAATGCTCTACACAGTTCTAGTAGTTTCACAGTAAGCTCCTTTGCAGATGCATGCGTATGTACAAAACAAAATTTTAGAAACTAAGCATTGGGAAAAGCAGCATACTATTCTGTTAACTCTAAAATCTTGTCAGAATAGCAATGCAGCTTCTTACGACTTACTCTCTATCTTCCAAAAGTATCACAAATATCAGTCCTAGAAGCATTAGAGAAGGTATCATCAAGGAGGAATAATTCAGCTATGACATATATACTGCCAGAAACGTACCTGCAGCCTGCTGTAGTTTCCATGGAGGGAGAGTTGAAAAAAAATCCTTCTGCAAAAGTAGACATTTATCCCAATATTCCTCGAAGGTTGTAAAAGCATTCCCATTTTCATCATATACGTCCCATGGCTCATATAGAAGATCTGCATTGTAGCTCTGCACAGAAATTCCGAGTTCAACTAGTTTTTCTTTAATATTGTGGTCTCGGACAAGTGAAATGGGATCTGAGACAAAAAGTTAACCGTTAGTAGAATGAACTTGATATCCCCCTAATTTGACACAGGCAAGAAGAATTCCTTTACAACAATCCATTCAGCCTTACATCAAGGAGAAGTCAAAAGATGTTACAGTTATAGCTATTTATTTTACCATGCTCCATTCCAAAAGTTGACTTTTTGAGAACGAAGCCTCCTCTTGTCGAGGATGAATTTAAAAAATGAGAATTAAGTTCCTACAGGGTTGCCTCTCCTCCAGTTAAGTGAAGATAATTAAGTATCATGATTTGTTTATTTATACAATATCTACCTTGAATTGATGGTGATTTATGTTGTGTCCATACTCATTGACGGCATCCCTACAAATTTGAACAAAGTATCAGCCTTCACGTTTTTTTGCTTGATGTGAAAAAAATAATAGTTCACAAACTGTGTGGACCTGTGGTTATGTTTAACATACCATCTCCTTTATTTCTTTTTTTAATTTGTATCATCCAAGACTTCTAAGATTATCTAGGAATTCCTCTCGTTCTGCTAATTTAAATGCGTATTATTCCCAAGTAACTTTTTTCCTGCCTAATTTCCGTACTCTAATGCGTTGTTATGAGGCCAACTGCTGACTTTATGACAAACTTATTATTAGGTGATACGGCTATTTTGAGCAATCCTTTCCTTCATTTTATTCCCCTACCTTCCAACTGGGTAGTAATCAAGTTATCTATACGCACCAAGTTTGGTAAGGTGTGCCACTAGAAATTTAATAGGACTTTTTGTCCTTGCAGAAAAAGCAAATATTTTGTTCAACAACATAAAGTAACATGCACAGGAAATCCCAAAGTAGCATGATGATCCACTACAAAACTACAACTCAATCAACTGCAACTCCTATCTAAGAAAGAGAACATTGAGCATGCCAAGCACATTACAGTCTAATGACAATTCCACTACACAGAATTTCCAAGAGCTATATGATATACATGATGCAATAAATTAAATGCAACAGAAGAGTCATATTTGAAAAGACAAATCTCAAGCAAGAAAAGAAGGCTAGAAAGGAAACAAACGTACCATAGAGACAGTTAAATGCTACTTTTGTTGCCCCAGTAGCATTGATACACTCCAGAAGAGAGAAAATAGTACTCTGAGTTTTCATTAGCACAAGGTCAGCACCAAGGGATTTCAATGACTGTTTTAAATGTGCAAGGGATTGCTTCAACCACCACCTCGATACCCGACCAGGATAGAATTGGTCCTCCTCTTTAGGGCACCATATGTACACAGGATATACAAAACCATCCCTAGCAGCGGCAGTCAAAGCAGGGTTGTCCTCGATCCTGAGGTCTCTCCGAAACCATACTATGGTCTTGTTGCAACCCATATTAGGGGATTCAGAACTTCCAGCATCCATTTCCGTGCAAAAAAGGTTACAACCTTCTCAACATCTCAGAAATGCAAATCTATGTGACGAACACCAATGATTCCAGATGGTCCCCCCAATTGCTGTCAATCAAATTCATAACAACCGATCAGAGATGACTCAAATCAGAAACATCACAAAAGAAGCAGGCAATTCGACATATGGTTCTAGCAAAATCAGCTGGAAAGTACACTTATATCATTCTGATATAGAAATTTTACAGTAAAAAAAAAGTATGAACTAGAAATAAGCAGTAAACAGTCTGGTAATAGAAAAGAGGGCCATCACTAGCCCAGATTATCAAGTTGACCAGTCTCAAATTAGTACACAGTCCCAACGCCGTTCCAACAGCTTAAAACCAATCGTGATCTCAATTTACAATCAGAAGCCGGTAGAAAGAGAGACAGGAAATATAAGCACAAGAACTGTTGCAAATATGATCGGAGCAACTTCAAAAGTATAGTAGATCTGAGACAAACCTATGTGATTTCATCACAACCGTCATAAAAGAATACCATTCACTGAAACCAGGAAATATCAACAAGAAATCAATAAAAGAAGCTGAACTCTATCGAGGGTTCGACTAAGATCAGAACGTTTTCAGTAAGATATCAGAAACCCACCTATCCCTACCTACCAGAAAACAAAAAAAGGGTTGAAATTTGAGAGTCCTCATTACTTGAGCCAAAAAAAAAAAAAAAAAGAAAAAGATAATTTAAGATAATTTAAGATAAACAAGGAAAGAGATAAAAAGATCTCCAAATACACTCACGTATGATGTATTCGCCATATCGCCTAATTCAAAATAAACAGTGAGGGTAAGGTTAATTAAGTGATCACCAAAATGTCTTCACGTGAGTTACTGGAAGGATCCAATTTGCTGAAAGCTCACATGGTCACTGACAGAGACGGTGTTAGGAAGCACTTCTTGTCGCTGTATTGATTGTGAGCCCACTGGCAAGGAGATAAGGCTTGCCTCCACATGTGCCCTCCACTTGAGTCCAAGATGGACTTAACTCAACAGTCCTTCGGTAAACCCACTCTGTTTGAATCTTTGAATTTCCATTACCTATTTCGGAAAGCTTTGACAATTCCCTCAAATTCGGGCATCTCCAAATTTCTACAGTTCATGCAAATAGAAATGGGAATATTGAATAACATAACAAACATTAAACAACTTTCAGATTTTGAGCAAGAAATTCTAGTTCTCCCAAAAAAACTTGATAATAAAGTACTGTATACGCATCGTGGGGGAAAAAAACTTGCATTGAAAGTCGAAACTACAGTTGAAAAGTTAATAAACAGTTAATTTCCCCAAACCTCCTCCAAATTTTGACAGTGCTCTGTAGAATTTTCTTCACTCAATCAAATTAGATATCCATTGAGGGAGAACAACCAATGGGCAATTCCCACGTGCTGATGAACAAAAGTGGGGTGTGGCAATGTCGGCTGATTAACTTTTAAAGACTCTGATAGAAAGCTGAAACGAGGTGGGGCATTCAAATCATTGATAAATCTAACTCAAACTTTTCCCTTCGATTCAGTCATGTCCATTCTTTTACCCTTCGTCTCATTTTAAGACGCCATTTCTTTCCCCAATCGCCAAACAGCTCACTTCAAACTATATTTGGAAACCTCTAAAGCAATAGCTAGCACACTGAGTCGGCTCGAACTCAGAGACGTATAAATAAGTTTAACAGACAAATTACACTAGTTTTTAACTCTCAATTTACGAAGTGAGTTCAAATCATACCTGCCATTAGACGTCAGTTCCCACAGAGATTTCGCCACATAGCAGTAGCCATAAATTCTACTCGAGCAAAAGTTTCTCCAGATTCCAATGGCAGGAAGAACTTCATTCTCACTCAAAATTTAGGTTGAATAGATCGAAGAGAATTTGATTCCACTATGAATGAGATCACCCATACTCCGATTACAAACTCAATTCCTTCCAAAATCGCAACAATTTCAGTAGAATCGGCGGTAAAAGGGAGGCCAATCGTCTTCGATTACGTTGCAATAATGGCTCCTGTGGATGAAACTACCCTTCCTTGCAAGCGGAATGAGCATAAGAATTAAGTTGCAGAACTTCATCAGGAGAAGGAGATCAACAATTTACATACGCCATTTCCGTCATTCAGATTCAAGCTTCCACTCTGCGTATTTTTCAGTTTTCCTCTCTAACGAGAGGCTGACACTTGAAATAAAGGAGGGAAAAATGAAGTTATTTTAAAAAATGCATGGATTTGGATATCTCAATTTTAAGGAAATATTGATAAAATAATATAGTTGCCCATAGCAATTTTTTTTAAAAAAATAAATATAAAAAATTATTTAAATCGACAAATAAGTGATTCAACCTTTTAAAATAAGTGTATATTTCTTGTTATTAATATTAAGTCTACAATATTATACTTTGTTAATGTTTTGGTTCTATTTCATCGATTATGGAAAAGTTGATTCATCTTTTATTTCATCGATTTTCTATCGTTGTTTAAAAGGTGTTCTATAAATATTTATAGATCATGAAATTAGTTGTAATTGCAAAACCAATAATTTTTTTTTGTTAAATATAAGTTATTATTAATTAATTTATGAACATGTTTTTTTATAAATTTTGTATAATTATTATTTTATAATGTAATATTATATAATTTATAACCTATTATATTATACATATTTTAACTTAATAAAAGAAATTGAGTTTAGACCGTGAAATACTATATTTATTAAAAATTTTATCTTTGTTTAATATAACTCTACATTTTAAATTTTTAAATTTAGAATATGGATACAATGAAAATATAAAAATGTTGTTTTCAGAATTTCTACTATTTGGATCACAATTCGAAAACATTTTTTAAAAACACATATATCAAACACATATTTATTGAATCTAAAATTTATAACGATTTAGTCTCCACTAGTTAAAATCTTGCTAAGATATAATAGAAGTTCTTGCCATCAATAAACTAATTAGAGATTAAATGTATTTTTTTTTACCGTAGACCAAATGTGTTTATAAACTACAAATAATATATTTTTACATTATAAAAGTTGTCACTTTGCCTTGATGAGAATTTTAATGATAGGAACTAAATAACTACATATTAAAGTATAAAAAATAAATAATTACTTCAATGAAATTACAAGGACAATAAATATCTTTGGTTTTTTGAGAAAATGAATCCAATGAAATCCGACTCATTATTTTTTTTTAAAAAAATGATTATTTTTTGTTTTCTTGTTTTTTCATTCTTTCTCTACAATGAATTCATCTCTATTAAAAAAATATTTGAATTCTTAGTCAATTTTTTTTTAAAAGACAAATTTTTAAAACTTGGCTTGATTTTTTACAACATAAGTCAAAAGTAGATAATGAAGTAAGACAACTCGTAGATGTAAGTAGTATTTACAAGCTTAATTTTCAAAAATCAAATAGTTATCAAACGAGACTCAGCTAAGTTTTTCAAACTCATGGTTGGTCTGACCCAAACATGGGGACTTATTTAGGGTCAGTTGCACAAATGACAAAAAATAAATGTTCAATTGCAAACGTGTCTACCATTTGTTTCTATTGCAAATATAGCAAAAAAATTGGTCCAACCCAATTGAAGTCAGCAAAATGTCCAAAATACCCTTCCTGTGTAATCTTGCGTGATTGTAATATGACGTATATCGATGTACTGTTGATATACCCACGATATACCTAATATGAAGTATATCAGTGATATACTACTGATACACTTTACTTAAGTATATCAATGAACTTGAATTTCTGGTACTTAGTATATCAATAGTATATCAAAAATAGTTAATATGAAGTATATCAAGAGTATAATAGTGATTTATATCCAATGTATCAAATATACATAATATGAAGTATATTAGTGATCTGCTACTGATACATTTTACTTATATCAAAATGAAATGAGACATACGTAATATAAAGTTTATCAATGATATACTACTAATAGTTGTATAAAGTTTATCAATAGTCTATCAGTAACTCATATACAAGACATAAATAATATTAAGTATATCTTGATATACTACTGATCTACTTTATTTTAGTTCTTTATTTATTAATGGTTTGTATTTACTAGTTTTTAGTCAATAGACTTTTTTAATTGATACATTTGGCTAGTAGTATATGAGAAATTCATATTTAGTATACTTGATATATTTAGAACGAAGTATATTACTGATATACTACTGATATACTCAATGTTATATATATAGATGAAATAAATATACCTAAAATGAAGTATATTAGTAATATATCAAATATGAAAAATGTTCATAATACACTACGATATATATAAATATATCATTTAAATGATACCTAAAAAGAAGTGTATTGATAGTATATCAGTAATATACAACTAATATTGTGATGTCCGAAGAAGAAGGGTACATGAATGAACCGAGACCACATTCGAATGAGAGCGATCTCAAAGTTATGAAAATATGGATGAAAAAAGATTACAAGAATTGATATACCAACAAGATGCATCTTCCTAATTTTCTATGGCTCAATCATAGGAACTCCAAATCTAAGCGTGCTTGGCTTGGAGAAATCTCATGTTAGGGCCAAATCCGGATTCCAAATCTTGATCTGAATTCTGGGCCTAGGGCGTTACAAATATATAGGTATATAGTAGTTGATTAATATATACCAAATATAAATATATCAGATATACTATTGATATACCAATTATTAAGTATATCAGATATCTTACTAATATACTACCGATATACCAAATCTAAAGTATATCAGATATACTACTTATATACTATTGATATACAAATATTAAGTATATGAGATATCTTAATGATATACTGCTGATATACCAAATATTAGATATCCTACTGATACACCAATGAGGGTAAAATTGGAATAATAAAAAAAATAAAAAATTAGATTTTAAAAAATTTGCTATATTTGCAAATCTAAAAAACTATGGTTGGATTTGCAAATATCCTACTATTTTTTGCTACCCGTTATAATTCCCCATTTATTTATTTGTCATGTGCGTTAAAACAAATGAAAAAAAAATCGCACCCCCCGCTTGTTGATGTAAGGACCCTGAGTCAACAAGACCTGTTCCTAGAGTCTTTATTTAACATGCATGACTTGAGGCCTCTAGTGATTTAAAATAAAAGCTTGTGGAAACGAATAAAAACGAGATAGTTATTTTATTTGGGATCCCAAAATAATAAGGAAAAAAAATGAAAACAACATTATTTTAATACGAAAATCAAACTCGGTCTGGCCTCCCTAAATTTGCTTTAAAGAATGAAACATAAGAAATGATGTTTTAGTCAAATAGAATAAATTGAAGAAAACTTGAGACTTAAAATTTTGCGGAACTTGCTCCTCCTCATCCCATGGCTTATGTAGCGCTCCTTGTCATTCAACCAGCTTGCCCTTGCCCTTACCTGAAAACATTTTTTTTAAAAAAAAAAGAAAGGGTGAGTATTACATTCATAACACTCAGTAAGAGACCCCACAGCCGGGGTTTCAAGAAACATGGGCTCAAAAACACATAAACAACATTCATGGCTTTTCTCTTCGGCTATTTGTGGGAAATTAAACTTCCTGTTCCATGGCCTCTATTCTGGGTCGACCCTAAGTCGTTTACGACTCACATATCATCATTTATACATTCATTCATTATTGGAAGTTTAGTTGTCAGGCCTTCATAAACATTTTTATTTATAAATAAATTTCCTTTCGCAAAACATTTTCATTTAAAATTAAATTTCCTCTTCGGCCTCTAGCGGACAACTAATTTCTCCCAGAACATGGCCTCTATCATGGGTCGACTCCAAGAATCATAAAATATGCAATAATATCATCGGGAAGATTTCACCACAAATTTTCATGAAACATTTCAGTAAAACATATACTAAGGGCCCCAATTGCAAGATTAATAATTTCAAGCACAAATAATTTCATGACATTAGCATACATCAAATCAACATGCATAACCTTAGAAACGACAATAATCTATCAATCATGGTTTTGGGATGGTCGGCAGTCCAATCCAATCATGGCATTCACATTGTATAATAGGAAATAGAACTTAATCCAACATGGCCTTTAAATCCAAAATTCCTAACCATATAGGGCATTTTCAGCAAGTTTTCAGTCTAGATTTGAAATCTTGTGTGGGTTCCCTTACCTTAGCCTAACTTGACCTCTAAGTCCTTAAATGCCTCGACGAAGCCTGAACCGATTCTGTTAAATCGAAATTTCAGAAACCAACCAACCAAACACAATAACGAAAGGAAACGAAACCCGTCCTTGATTAATCGTACCTCCGATCTCGAAGCTCCGAGGATCCGATGGTACAAAAGATGCTGATTTACCCAACCGGCGACGAGCACGACACTGCGGCGACAGCGTCAACGGAACAGACGTCCGACAGCCTACGGACGACGGGGAATGAGGCGGCGGACCACACGGCGCCACCCCCCACAGCGACGGCGACCACGGACGGAACTCGAACCGCTCGAGTCGTCGGCTTCAGACGACGGTGGGGCTTCGGGCGGCGTGCGATGGCGCGAGGCTGCAGCGGCGGACGACACGAGCTGCAACGGCGAACGGCGTGGCTGCGTCTGGCGGACGGTGGCTACGTCTGGCGGAGGCGTGCGGTTGCGTCTGGAGGACTGGGCGGCGACGACAGGGTGCGGCGCGAGGTCCTCCAGCGGCGAGAGTGGGCGTCTGGCGTGAGGAAGAAGGTGAAGAAGAGGATGGGTTGGAGGCCTCGATTTCTGTGCATAAGAAGACAAAAAGGGACCTCTTTCAAAATCCTAATTGGGGTTGATTACCAAAATGCCCCTCAACCCTTTTTAAAACCACAAAAAAACCTAAACCAAGTCAAATATCAAATCTAAATGTATATCTTTATTATTATTATTTTTTTTAACCACCACCAAAAGGGGAAATAAATTATACTTTAAGGTGCACATACCTGATTTATTTTGCGGGCGTTACAATCTACCATGCTTAGGAACTTTCGTCCCTGAAAGTTCCCAATCTTGGAACAGCTCTGGGTGATTGGCTCGCATTTCCTCCTCACGTTCCCAAGTAGCTTCTGTTGCTTGCTGGTTCTGCCATAAGACCTTGACCAGATCGATAATTCGGTTACGGAGAACCCTTTGGTCCTTGTCGAGGATCTGCACTGGTCGTTTCACGTAACTCAAGTCTTCGTTCAAACGCAAAGGTTCAAAATCAACCACATGCGCTGGGTCAGGCACGTACTTCCTCAACATGGAAACATGAAAGACATTATGGACCGAAGATAGGGATGGCGGCAATGCCAACCGGTAAGCCACTGGGCCAATCCACTCCAGAATCTTAAAGGGTCCTATAAAGCGTAGACTCAGCTTTCCTTTACGACCAAACCTCACAACTCTTTTCATTGGTGCCACTTTGAGGAACACATGGTTCCCTACCTCGAACTCTAAGTCCTTCCTTCTTGAGTCAGCGTAGCTCTTCTGCCTAGTCTGAGCAGTTCATATTCTCGCTCGAATCTTCTGTGTTGCCTCATTTGTAACTTGGACCAACTCAGGGTCCAATAATTGGCGTTCACCAACCTCATCCCAGTAAACGGGAGTTCTGCACCTCCTTCCGTACAATGCCTCAAATGGTGTCATACCCATAGTTGCTTGATAACTGTTATTATAAGCGAACTCCATCAAATGCAGATGGGCATCCCAACTACATGGAAAGTCAAGGGCGCATGCTCGTAGCATGTCCTCCAACACCTGGTTAAGGCGTTCCGTCTGACCGTCTGTTTGAGGATGGAACGAGGTACTGAAATTTAACTGAGTGCCTAGCGCTTTCTGCAAGCTTCTCCATAACTTAGAGGTGAATCGAGGGTCTCTATCTGAAACAATCTTAGCAGGAACTCCATGCAACCTGACTATCTCCTCCATGTACAACTGTGCCCATTTGTGGAATAAGTGGATTTCCCGAGTAAGAAGTGTGCCGGCTTAGTTAGTCTATCAACCACGACCCAAACCACGGTAAACCCTTTCAAGGTCCTAGGTAGACCTACTATGAAGTCCATGGAAATTTCTTCCCACTTCCACTGCGGAACGTCCAACGGTTGCAACAGACCTGCTGGCCTTTGTCTCGGCGCTTTCACTTGTTGATAAACCAAACATCTACTGACATAATCTGCCACATCCCGCTTCATATTCTGCCACCAGAAAAGTTGCTTCAAATCCCAGTACATCTTAGTACTACCTGGATGCATAGAAAATGGTGAGTTGTGGCCTTCTGCTAAAATCTCGTTTCTGAGTCCCCCAACGTTGGGGACACACAATCGTCCCTGAAATAACAGTCCCCCATTCGAGGACAGGGAAAACTCTTGTTCCTGCTCTGAGCTCACCCGACGAAACTTCTCCAAAAGCCCAGAATCCGTCGGTTGAGAAGTTATAATACGTTGTCTCAAGGTTGGCTGAACGGTCAACCGTGCCAAACGTGCAGTTGCTTCGCCCAACAAGACTGCAATTTCTGCACGCTCAAACTCTGATTGCAACTTCGCCTGATCGGTGATATGAGAGGAAGAATGAACTGGCTTCCTACTAAGGGCATCCGCAACTACATTAGTTTTACCTGGATGGTACAGGATTTCCACGTCGTAGTCCTTCACCAGTTCTAACCACCTGCGTTGCCTCATATTCAGTTCTTTCTGAGTAAACAAGTACTTTAAGCTCTTGTGGTCGGTAAAAAATTGGATCTTTTCGCCATACAGATAATGCCTCCATATTTTAAGTGCGAACACTACGGCTGCCAACTCCAAATCGTGAGTTGGATAGTTTCTCTCATGAGTTTTCAACTGGCGAGACGCGTAAGCTATCACCTTTCCGTGCTGCATCAGGATACAACCCAGACCTTTCCCTGAGGCATCACTATAGATCACGTAATCCTCCGTACCATCTGGCACTGTAAGAACTGGTGTTGTAACTAAGCTCTGCTTGAGCTTCTGGAAGCTTTCCTCACAGGCATCATCCCAAACAAAAGCGGTACCTTTCCTGGTCAACTGTGTCAAGGGCATTGCTATCGTGGAGAAATCTTGCACAAAGCGTCTATAATAACCTACAAGTCCAAGAAAGCTACGTACCTCTGTAACCGTAGACGGTCGAGGCCATTGCATAACTGTATCAACCTTGGCAGGATCCACAGAGATTCCTGCCTTGGACACCACGTACCCCAAAAATGACACCTGACGGAGCCAAAATTCGCACTTCGAGAACTTGGCAAATAGCTTGTGCTCTCGCAAGGTCTCTAAAACTCTTCGGAGGTGTTCTCTGTGTTCCCGGACTTTGAATAAACCAGGATATCGTCTATGAACACTATAACAAACGTATCCAGGAATTCCTTGAATACTCGGTTCATCAAATCCATGAAGACCGCAGGCGCATTGGTCAATCCAAACGACATCACAGTGAACTCGTAATGTCCATAACGCGACCTAAAGGCAGACTTGGGAATATCTTCCTCCCTAATCCTCAGCTGATGGTAGCCCGACCTCAGATCAATTTTTGAGAAAATAGAAGCTCCTCGCAACTAGTCAAAGAGGTCGTCTATCTTGGAGAGGGGATACCGATTCTTGACTATGACCTTATTCAGCTCCCTGTAGTCTATGCACAGACGCATAGATCCGTCTTTTTTCTTAACGAACAACACAGACGCCCCCCATGGGGAAACTTTAGGGCGTATATACCCCTTGTCTAGCAAGTCCTGCAACTGCAACTTAAGTTCCTTTAATTCGGCCAGCGCCATTCTGTATGGAGCCTTAGAAATAGGTGTTGTCCCTGGCTCGAGCTCAATTTTGAAATCCACTTCCCTCACCGGCGGTAGTCCCGAAAGATCCTCAGGAAACACGTCTGGAAACTCGTTAACTACAGGCACCGAGGACAGTACATCCCTAGTGTGCCTCAAATCAACTACACTCGCCATCACGCCCCACGCTCCCTGATGGATCAACTTCCTTGCCTTGAGCGCGGACACCACCCTAGGGTGTGTCCCCACTCCTGCTCCTTTGAACCGGTAGCTCTTCTGACAGGATGGTGTAAACACCACTTCCTTATGATAACAATTTATACTAGCATGATTTCGTGCTAACCAATCCATGCCTAATATAACATCGAATTCGGTCATATCCAGAACTATCAAATTTACTTCCAGCTCGCGGCCTGAGACCGACAACTTGCATGCTTTAACCTTTTCAGTAGCATACAAACTCACCCTTACAGGGGTGACAACAGATAAAATGACAGCCAAAGGTTCTTGTAGCCACCTATTTTTGTCCGGCTCATTTTTAATTAATTGTTAGATTATCATTATTTTTTAATTATTATTATTTTGATGTGTTATTTGTTAATTTTACCATGTGTTTTTTTTTTATTGGAGGAATATCTTTTTTTTTTTAAGAAAAAACAACATTTTGATTAAGTAAGTTTTGTTTTTTAATTTAATTGACCAAAGGTTTGTTGGTCTTTTTTAGGTATAAGTTCCTTCTTTGGCATGAATTTCAAATTGCAACAAAGTGTAGTTTTTGGTTTTATGCACAAAATAGAAATTGGTTTGGGTTTTTTATACCCATCTTTTCATTCTTCAAAGGGAGGACACCCATAAAAAAAACCCTACTTCTACACTCCCTCCCATCCTTCCCAACCATTCTCAACCACAACCACACCTTCCAATCACACATACCATGAGAGTTTAAAAAAAAAAACAGTGAGTTTCATGCAAAGAAGCTCTACAAAACCCTATAGCCAAACTCTTTCACAACTAGAAAGAGGGAGAGATTTGTAATAAAAAAAGAGAGAATCCAAAATTTCCATAACACAACAAGAACAATCCTAGTTTAGTTGTGGTTGCATTTGGTAGGGTTTTAACCCAAGGATCCGCACCTCAAACAACAAACTAGTTGTATGTTCTTCACCTCCACTCTTAGATTTCCATCTTTATTCTCGAACATCCCTGAAAAACAGTAGTTGAGTAAGGGTTACGTTTTTTTTACTTTCATTTTATTACTTAATGCATTTTTTTATTCTCGTTTGCTTTATGCCCTAGATCGTTCCTTATGATACATTTTGTTATATTTTATTTTTTGTTATTTTCTCACTCGTTTATTTTCCCTTTTATCACTTCTATTTTCTGTTTTTAGATCTTGGGAAGTAAAAAGGGAGAGGGGTTTGAGTTCTAGCAAGTTCACGAAAGAAATAACGGAAAATCTTTTGTTATGAAACTTAAAAAAAAAAGGGAGTAAGACATACCTTTGTTGAGAAAAAGAAGCTAACCTTGGTTGTTGTAGTAAAAGAATTTGTATGGTGTTTGGTGTGTAAAAAAATGAGTTTGAGAGAAAATAAAAAAGAGAGAAGGAAAAGAAAACGTTGCTGAAGAAGGAGAGGAGAGAAGTGAGTTTGAAAAAAAAAAGAAAAATGAAAGAAGAAGAAGAATTGATGTGGGTTTGATTTTTTATTTTTTTGTTTAAAAGTAAAAGGAAAATATATTTATAATTATTTTTATTTTTATTATTATTATTAAAAACAAAATTTAACTTTTGATGGGCGGCAGTTTTGCCGCCCATCCCCTCTTCTTTTTTTTTTTTTAAATTTTTTTTAAATTATATATATGTATATATATTTTAAAACTTTTCACTATTACTAATATTTTTTTTTTCGATTTCTTCCTTTCTTTTTTTTTGTTTTTTTTGTTTTTTTCTTTCTTTCTTTTATATATGTTTACTTTTCTAATTTCTTTAATTATTTACTGTTTTATTTTATTAGTGCACATTTTTCTTCAAAATAGCAAATGCTTTCTTTAGTTGAAGGATTTGTATTATAATCATTAGTCTTATTCTTATTATCTTTTTTTTTTTTTTTATTTTGTGTTATGTTTGTGTAGTTAAAATGTAAATATTTTTCTTATTTATTATAGTTGGAATTTTTGCTACACGTATGTGAATTATCACATGATTTATATATATATATTTTTTTTCATACGATATAAAAAAAATGCCAACCAAGGAATCTAGAAATATTTGGGAGTCCGATTTTCTAGTTTTATTGAGGTGAGAAATCGATTCTTTGGAAGTCCAAGATCGATTTCAATATAATTTTTTTTTCTCGTAAATTTGTTAACATATTTATTTGTTTGTTTGTTTTGATCAATTTTGTTATGCAAAACATGATCTATTTTTAATTTTGCATTTTGCATATTATGATTGGAATTGATTTATCTTGATTATCATCTATGGTTCCAATTTTCTTTTAACTTTTTTTCTTATTGCAAACTTATTTTCAAATCTTTAGTATTCTTTTTTTTAATCTTTGAAAGTTTTATAACTAAAAATGTTATACTTTTTGTGGTTTTTTTTAAACCGTTTTTATTTCTAAAAAAATTCCTACGACGGAATCTAGAAATATTTGGGAGTCCGATTTTCTAGAATTCTTGAGGTGAGGGATCATTATCTTTGCGAGTCCGAGATTTTGATCCCAAGAAAAAATGAATTTTAATTAAAATATATATTTTTTTTTAAAAAAACTTTGTTTTATATGAAGGCTATCCTATGATGAATTTGAGAAATTGTAAAATTTTCTCGTATTCTTGAGATGACATTATTTCTAAAATCTTGGAAATAATTTCAAGTGTAACCACATTAATGGATTTAAATCCACTTATTTTATGGGGTCATGACTCAATATTGGAGTAATGAGTGATAAAATAAGACATTTTTTAAAAAATAATTCTTTTACTTGAATTAAACTTCTCTCCTTAAATCTTTTTTTTTTTTTTGCAATTCAAGATTAAAATTTGGCCACCGTTTTTTTAACGGGTGTTGTGGGGTGCTAATACCTTCCCCATACACAAACAACTCCCGAATCTAAATCTGGTTTTCGCATACCATTTTTTTTTCTTTCTTTTTTTATATAAAAAAAAGTTATTTTATTTTGGTGCCCAATCACACCATAAAAAAGATTGGTGGCGACTTCTTTTAAATATCCCTTTTATGAGGACGTCGGCCGCTCCGCGTCGCAGGTACGTGGCGACAGTTCTAACTCAAGCTTAGCTTGGCTCACAAAAGATGCAGAAATAAAAGAATGCGTAGACCCTGAATCAAACAATACAAAAGCGAGATGCCCAAGTATCGGAAGTGTACCTGTAACTACAGAGTCGGAGTTGCTGGCATCATGGCTTGTGCTTGCATAGGCCCTTCCGGGTTGAATTCCTGGTTTCGATGGCCCCACCCCCACTAGAGCCTTGGGTGTGACTGTCATTTACCCTGTTTGGGCAATTCCCAGAAAAGTGCCCTTCCTGACCACATCTGAAACAAGCTCCTGTTCGGGCCAAACACTTGCCCCAGTGAGACCTCCCGCAGTTGTTGCAATAGGGCTTGTCCCCACCATTGCCTCCTTGTCTACCTGGCTGATGTCTCTGTCCCGTGGCTGAACGAAATCTACCTGTTCCCTAGGAGTCTTGCTGGGGGTGGTGTGAACTCGAGCTAGTCTGGTTCCACTTTCTCTTCTGACCAGAGGAGGGCTGACTTTGGTCACTGTTCACCTGTTGATCTTCTTGTTGTTGGCCGCCTATAAACTCAGCGACTCTAACTGTTGCAGCATAATCAGAAGGCTCCAAGGCTTGCACTGTGCCCTTGATATTAACATCCAAGCCCATAACAAAGCGTTCAATCTTCATGGCCTCTATACTTATTAGTTCGGGAGCGAAACGCGACAGTCGCGAAAATTCTCGCTCATAGCTTTCCACGGATCATTGCTACGCGAAGGCTGTAAGAATTCCTCTTGCTTCCTATAACGGGCTGCCACAGGGTAAAATTTCCACCAGAAAGCCTCCCTAAATTGGGCCCACGTCACAAGACCTCCTTCAGTGCCCACGGTTCTCTGGGCTGACTCTCACCACATGAAAGCATCGTCTCTCAGCATGAAGGTGACGTAAGACACCCTATACTCCTCAGGGCAATTCATGAGTCAAAAGATATTATCTATGGACGACAGCCACAGTTTTGCCACTGTGGGGTCTCCAAAAGACCCATCAAAAGGTCGGGGGTCATATTTCCTGAAATCCTTCAGGTACCGAGACTCCACTGTCGCATTTACTTGTCCTTGGCCCATCTGAGCTAACTGAGACGTCACAACAGCTTGTATCATTGTTTGCATGATCTCCAACATCGTAGGCATCGCGGGGTTAGCTTGCCCCATAGCCGACGCGACTGGAGGAATGTCCCCCTGGTTATTCCGTGGGGCTTGTGGTGGATCCGACGCAGGTGGGGGAACTTCCTCCTGTCCCATAGGCAATTCTGGGGGCGGGTCCGTTACTCCAGCCCTTCGCCCCCTGCCTCGTCCTCTACCTCGTCCTCTTCCTCTAGGTGGCATTGTACTACATCATAGTGTTAAAGACTCAGGTTTCATCATACACAGTTTGACAAAAGTACATAAATACTCCCCTAGCATAACTCATACATGCACAAGTTTGCATACAACATTCTAGCTTTCACAAGGGTACACATAAAAATAATAAAATAATTAAGATCTTGGAGCAAACCTGGCAATGACTGAGAGTGCTACTAGCCATGAAATTTCGTTATAAGTCTACAGAACCCATGACCTGAGGCTCTGATACCAACTGTAAGGACCCAAAGTCAACAAGACCTGTTCCTAGAGTCTTTACTTAATATGCATGGCTTGGGGCCTCTAGTGATTTAAAATAAAAGCTTGTGGAAACGAATATAAACGAGATAGTTATTTTATTTGGGATCCCAAAATAATAAGAAAAAAAAATGAAAACAACATTATTTTAATACGAAAATCAAACTCGGTCTGGCCTCCCTAAATTTGCTTTAAAGAATGAAACATAAGAAATGATGTTTTAGTCAAATAGAATAAATGGAAGAAAACTTGAGACTTAAAATTTTGCGGAATTTGCTCCTCCTCATCCCATGGCTTATGTAGCGCTCCTTGTCATTCAACCAGCTTGCCCTTGCCCTTACCTGAAAACAATTTTTTTTTAAAAGAAAGGGTGAGTATTACATTCATAACACTCAGTAAGAGACCCCACAGCTGGGGTTTCAAGAAACATGGGGCTCAAAAATACATAAACAACATTCATGGCTTTTCTCTTCGGCTATTTGTGGGAAATTAAACTTCCTGTTCCATGGCCTCTATTCTAAGTCGACCCTAAGTCGTTTACGACTCACATATCATCATTTATACATTCATTCATTATTAGAAGTTTAGTTGCCAGGCCTTCGTAAACATTTTCATTTATAAATAAATTTCCTTTCGCAAAACATTTTCATTTAAAATTAAATTTCCTCTTCGGCCTCTAGCGGACAACTAATTTCTCTCAGAACATGGCTTCTATCATGGGTCGACTCCAAGAATCATAAAATATGCAATAATATCATCAGGAAAATTTCACCACAACCTTCGCAAACATTTCAGTAAAACACATACTAAGGGCCCCAATTGCAAGATTAATACATTTCAAGCACAAATAATTTCATGACATTAACATACATCAAATCAACATGCATAACCTTAGAAACGACAATAATCTATCAATCATGGCTTTGGGATGGTCGGCAGTCCAATCCAATCATGGCATTCACATTGTATAATAGGAAATAGAACTTAATCCAACATGGCCTTTAAATCCAAAATTCCCAACCATATAGGGCATTTTCAGCAAGTTTTCAGTCTAGATTTGAAATCTTGTGTGGGTCCCCTTACCTTAGCCTAACTTGACCTCTAAGTCCTTAAATGCTTCGACGAAGCCTGAACCGATCCTGTTAAATCGAAATTTCAGAAACCAACCAACCAAACACAATAACGAAAGGAAACGAAACCCGTCCTTGATTAATCGTACCTCCGATCTCGAAGCTCCGAGGATCCGATGGCACAAAAGATGATGATTTACCCAACCGGCGACAAGCACGACACTGCGGCAGCGGCGACAACGGAATAGACGTCCAGCAGCCTACGGACGGTGGGGAATAAGGCGGCGGACCACATGGCGCGACCCCCCACAGCGATGGCGGCCACGGACGGAACTCGAACCACTCGAGTCGTCGGCTTCAGATGGCGGTGGGGCTTCGGGCGGCGTGCGATGGCGCGAGGCGCGCGAGCGGCGGCGACGGCGACACAAGCTGCGGCGGCGCCGAACGACGTGGCTACGTCGTCTCGCGGGCGTGCGGTTGCGTCTCGGAGGATCAAGCGCGCGGCGGCAGGGCGACGAGGTCCTCCTCCCGCGGGAGTGTGGGCGTCTGGCATGAGGAAGAAGGTGAAGGAGAGGATGGGTTGGAGGCCTCGATTTCTGTGCATAAGAAGACAAAAAGGGGCCTCTTTCAAAACCCTAATTGGGGTTGATTACCAAAATGCCCTCAACCCTTTTTAAAACCACAAAAAAAACCTAAACCAAGTCAAATCTCAAATCTAAATGTATATCTTTATTATTATTATTATTATTATTTTTAACCACCACCAAAAGGGGAAATAAATTATACTTTAAGGTGCACATACCTGATTTATTTTGCGGGTGTTCAGTTGAATTCTTCCATTTTTCATCTTCTTGCTGATGAGTAGAAATTAATTATACTTATTATATCTAATTTCCTTACATTCTAAGTGAATAATATGTTTAATTGTTGAAATTGTGTCCAATTTAGTTTAGGTGACAAATTATCATTTTTTTAGTGGAACTAGTCTAAAAAGCATACTTTAGTTCAAATTCGTAAATTGAAATAAAAATTGAAAAAAAAAATTAGAAAAACAAAAGAATGAGAGAATTGAAAATAACAAAAGAATTAAAGCTATAAAAAAACATAAAAAGAATGAAAAGGAAAAAAAAAAGAAAAGTTTATTATCTTTTTTTTTTTTTTCTTCCTTGTGTAGGTGGCATACATGCATGAAATCTTCCATGAGAAATGCAAGGGAAAAATTGTCTTGTGGCTTGACACACATTGTGGAGCAAGAAATGACAGATATAAGGGATCTATTTCTGGTCATTTTCAAGTATAAAAGGAGGGCAATGCATTGGGTAAAGAAGTGAAGAGTTTTAGTGTTGTCCACAAAAACAAAAGTTTAGAGAGTGTTCTAATTTTTTGTTTTTAACTTTTTTATTTTATGTTTTCTCCCTTTTGTGGAAAAGCTTTAATTTCTAATTCAAGGATCATTTCATTTCCAATTATAATTTTGTGAGGCTTTATACCTAATTGAAATTTTGTTTCTAATAATTTAAGAATTCTTTATTTCTGGTTTTATTTTTATGATTGATCGTTACTAATTAAATTGATGCCTTAATTTAGTTTCAATCAATTTATTGTTATCCATGATTTTGTGATCCGTAATTGTCACAAATGATTGAAAAAAAATGTAGCAAGGGGTTGGCTTATGTGCGTGTAATTAATAACTTTTCCATTTCACATAGCTTGCATAATAGATTCTAGGGAAACAAAAAAACAAAATTAATTAACTTGTAGTTACCTCAATTAGTTAATTTTGGTTTAGTCCTCTCATTGTTTTTAATGCTATTATTTAATCAATATGAAACGCTATCGTACCCAATGGATTAAATTATAAGTTTTGATTTTGATGCTTGGTTAAGATCAATTAAACTAGGATGATTTATATTTATTGCGGTTGTTTCGAGTAAATTGACTGAGTTCTTGAATTAGCAAAATTAAAATTGATTTCTTTTTTTCCTTTTGAAGCCTATGATCAAGACTACAATTGGATGAAATTTACATCATTGAATTGGAAGTTGCATAAAATTATCTTTTTACTTTTTTTTAATTTCATTTTCTGTTCGACAATTCAAACCTCCTTTTATTTTTGTTATCATTATTATTTTTAACTTTGAAAAATTAATCTGATTGGTTCCCTTGGGATTCGACATGGTCCACTATTTCTACAAGTTAGATCTAGAAAACCAGTAAATATTTTGGAGGGATTCGACAATCCGACCACTTGCTCTTGCACATCTTCGTCTTCAAGCCTATTGAAAAAAACTTGAATCCTTCGCGAGCTTTTCATGTTTTCGCTTTCTTTGTTTTTTGAAAATTTTGTTGTACAATTTGTTATATATACATATATATATATATATGATTTTCATGAGATTTCTATGGCTTTCTAAGCTTTGTTTGAGGTCTAAATTGGAATGGGTATCTGGTTTATATATTGTTCATGTTATCGTTCATCGCAGATTAATTAGGATTTTATTTGGTCCATGTCTAGTTTATGAGCTTTGTTTGGATTGTTTGTGCATGTAATTCATTCATTATAGCTTTGTCTGATATGGAGTTCTACGTAGATTAGACACCATGTTTGAGCTTCCTATCTTTGCTCTCGCTTACAAACAAGAGCGAGAATGATATCCAAATATATACTCGTTCTAGATGATTAGCTAATTCAACTAGGTAAAGTTTAAGCAGCTAGCTAGAGCAAAAACTACCTAAACTAGAGGAAAACTAGAGCGAGAATTAGAGGTGTAATTTTCCACACACATCGTCATCGTCTATCAGTCCAATTGAACAAGTTTGGATAATTGTGCTTGCATTGTAAAGAAAAATAATTTTATTACTTTTCCATCCAATGTTTTTTAGAAATTTTTATTAAAATGTTTACCATTTTTTAAATCTCACCATATATGATGCTTGATTTGTGGATTTGAAAAGTTCTCAAAAGACGCGTTCTTTTTCATATAATGTGATTCTCCTAAAAATACATGACATACAAAATCATTTCTGAACCAAGTTTCTTTTTTATTCCAATCTTCCTCTAATGAGTGTACGTTCGAGATAGGTGTTATGTTAACCTTGAGGAGCAACTGAAAACACACGATTCATACCGAGGTCGTGCCAAATTTTCTTTCAAGGCAGTGAAGATCCACAACGCAATAATTGATTTTAGTTTTCTTCGACAATACATAGATCACTCTCTTTCTATTATAGATCTGGCTCTCGCTCTAGCTTGCCCTCTCCAACATGTTGAGTTATGTAAGGTGATGACACTTGATCTTCAAACCATCTCGTTATACAAATTTCTATATTGTTAACTAGGAAGAAAAATAATATCTTATTCCACTTCGAAGCCAATCAAACACCAAAATTAGCAAATCTTAATGGTTCAAAGATAGTGAAAAATAATTTTTGTTTGCAGGGGCGGATTTAAGAAGGTTCCAGAGGGGGCTCGAGCCCCCTCTCAACTTTTGAACAAAGTAGTTTGTATATATAAAATGCTGTGTCATTTTATAAATTTTATCTTGCCTCAGTGGCAAGCCCCTTCTGGATTTTTTACGTTTTGTTGTAATCTATTTTTAAAAATATTTATTGTTAAAGATTTTTCTTCTTGGTATCAAATATAAATAAAACTAAATGCAAATATTTTTTAATTTTTATAAAATTATTTTTAAAAGTTAATTGCATAAAAGAAAATATGATTTTATGAATTCTTATTAAATAAAAAAAAATCTTATTATTTGTAATTTTTTCTATATACAGTATGCTTACGTAAACAAATTTAATCATTTTTTTATATAAACTATTATATTAAGATTTCATTTTCATCCATGTATTTTGTGGTTTGTTTTATTTTAGTCTTTATACTTTCAATTTCTTAATTTTAGTAAACCATAAAAATAGAATGAGACTATATACCACCAATATTAATGCGTTCAAAATAATTTTGATATGAATTCAAGCCCCCTCTAACTTAAAGTTCTGGATCCGTCACTGCGTGTTTGTACTTGCTTTTGAATATCGAATAGATGATATGCTTGGATAATGATTGGAATAGGTGAAAAAAAGCATTTGAAGAGTTCAAGTGAGTAAAAACTTTTCAATTAGCTAGGCTTGAAATTATGCAGAAAGTTAATTATTTTTAGCTCTCAAGGTGGAGAAAATTAAATTGACTTGAAAAGTAGGTGAGTGATTAGCTAAAAATTGATTTATCAGAATTAATGAACTCTAGCATGTAATTAAATGAATAAGTTCATCCTCAACATGAATATTGTGAATGACCAACACACTGCTAGTTGAGATGAGAATATCATGATCAACGCGAGAACAAGCAATAGAGAGGGCAAAGAAATTAAATTTTTAAAAAACAAAATGTATTTAAAGGAAGTGAGTTCATTAACGAACGTAAGGGTATGACATGTAAACAAGAGAGAAAATATCATGAATGAGCCAGAGTCAGGAATGAAGTGCAAAGAAATTAAAAACTTATCTTTGATGGGTTTTATCAATGGGGCAAATAGGTAATTTTGCATTTTTGGGTGATGCAGCATTGGGATAACAAAACTTCTTTTTAAAGAAAATGGGCCAGATTTCATTCGCCCTTTAGTATTTGGGTCATTTTCTCAAAATAGCTCTTTTTTAAGGGAAAATCTTAGGAATTGTAAAAAAGAATTAGTGATTTGATTAATGACCTTTTTTTTTTTTTTAATTTTGACCACATGTGATATGCACGTGTGGCATTTCAAATTTTTATTCTCTGTTTTGCCCTCTTCTATTCCCAAATTTTTTAAATAAATACCATTCTCTCCTATTTTATTAAAACAGTATCTAATCTATTTTATTAATATTCACATTGGAGTTACTATCTTTTAACTTATTTAAAATATTTTAAAATCTCTGATTATTTTTTAAATTTTACCCTCCTATTTTCGGTTGTCTACATACAATTATCTGATTTTTTTTTCTTTGCTATATTTCCTTAATTTATTCTATCTTCTTCGTTTTTTATTTGGTTTTCCATTTTTGATGTATTCATTCATCTTTGTCGAATAGTAGCTTGATTTTTTTCTTCATTTTTGATTCCTAAATTTCAATTTTAGCATATTCCTTCTCCTCTCCCTCTGAAATTCTCTCTCCCTAAAGCAATCTTACTCTCTCTAAATCTTAAGCCATTGGTATTTTTTCGATTCTCTCCTCAAAGTAATCCTCCTCCCTTCTCTCTCAGAATCTAAAATCTCAAGCCATCGACACGGGTCGCTGCTGCACAAGCCGATTTCGAATAACAATTTGGAGCTTTTTGAAAGCTTAGAAGGCAATTCATCCGAATTTTTGGGGCTTGGAGTTGAGTTGTTGTGCGTGGTGAAGGCGGTGTTGAAGAAGATGAAGAAAATTTAGGTTCGTGATAGTGTTGAAGAAGATCAAGATGGATGGAGATTTTGCATGATTTTTAGAGACTATTCAATCGTCGGATTTGGAGCGAGTCAACCCAAGGTGGTAGAAGACTTATAAAAGAGGGAAGAATGAATAAAAATGGGATGGATTTTTCTCCATCGTTCCAGACCTGTAAAGCTTAAAAGCTTAATCCTACCTCAACAAAAGTTAGAGGTGGTAAAGAATCAATCATCTTTGAAGAAAAAGTGGTTGTATCAATGAAACAAGGAGTGAAACGAGTCTATTTATTTGTTATTTACGTTAGATTCTGTTTTGTAATTTCATTTTATTTAGTTCTTAGAGTTTATAGTTGTTATTTTCTTGTGTTATTTTTTTACTTTGTTTGTTTTTGTTGAGTTCCTTGGTAAACCTAGTCGGCCAACCAGTGTTATTTGTCAAGCTTGTCTTAATACCGAAAGGGTTAAGACACTGCTTAGAAATAATAAGTTCTGAACATCGACTCTAGACATAGGACAAGACTCCAGAACCACTAAAATTGTGTGCAAATTTATATAAGTTAGATTAGCCATAGAAATATAGGTTTAATCACTTAGCCTCCTAAAGATTTTGAATCAAAATTGAATAGGAGTCGAATGTGGTTTACTTAGTTTTCTCTTGTTAACTATGATTGTAATTGCATTTTAATGACATTTCTTTCCAAAGGGGCATAAACCACTTGAATCCCCTTTTAATTCACATTTATTGATTTTTCACCTTTTTTTTTTTTTCCAAAAACACTTCCCAATATTTTTATAATCTTAGCTACTCGACTTAACAATTTGAAAATAATTTTTGCTATCTTTTTGAATTTTGTTGTACTCATTCTCTATGGGATCGATACTCTAGAATACTTCTGTCAGTTTTATATTACTTTATGCAATAGTGTGCACTTGCACTAAACTGGAGCTTTGTTTTGATTTAAAAACTTTTTCTTAAAAAGCCCCGAGTTTCAATTTGATCGCCTTCCTTCTTAGCCCTAGAACACACATCCAACATCCATTTACATGACTACACATCCAGTCACACATATACACACACCAAATCCAAAAGAAACACATACATAGAGAAACAAAGAGCTTTCAGCTTTCAACCCCCAGAACACCAAAGAAAATTCCTAACTGAGATAGAGGTTGCATTTGTTAGGGCTTTTATCCTAAAGATTTGTACTTCAAACAACAAGTAGGTTTTGTGTTCTTTATTCTAACCTTTAATCCTCTTCATTTCTTCCTCAAACACTCTAAAAAAAATAAGTAGGTTGGTAAGGTTATTAGAAGCTTGTTATTCATTATTGTTGTTAATTCTTTCTGTTGTTACTTATTATTAATTACAATGTGAGCTTTTTACCTATCTTTATAGGCTCTTTGCTTTAGTTTTTTTTTTTTATATATTGTTTGGTGGTACTGATTTTATTTTTTTTTCGTTTTCTCCCCTACTGGTCTATCGTTTTTTTTTTTTCATTTTCCCCCTTCTTCTTAGCTCAATGGCTTTTAAGTTTTTTGGACTAAAAAAAGAGCAAATAAAAGAAGCAAAAGATGTAGAATCATAAGAAAAGTTTTGTAGCCACCTATTTTTGTCCGGCTCATTTTTAATTAATTGTTAGATTATCATTATTTATGTTTTTTTGTATTTTTTATTTTGCTCATTTTTTTTATGTGTTGATTTGTTAGTTGTTAATTTTACCATGTGTTTTTTTTAAATGTTGGGAGAATCTTTTTTTTTGAAGAAGAAGAAGAAGAAAAGACAAAATTTTGATTAAGTATATTTTGCTTTTTAATTTGATTGACCAAAATGTTGTTGGTCTTTTTTAAGTGTAAGTTCTTTTTGGCATAGGTTTTCAAATTGCAACAAATTGTGGTTTTGGTTTTATGCACAAAAGAGTAATGGTTTTGGTCATTATATACATCTCTTTCTCTTCTTAAAAAAAAAAACACTCACAAAAACCCTACTTCTTCTACACTCCCATACATCATTCTCTTCCATTCTCAACTCTACAAAACTCCATAGCCAAATACCTTCACAACCATAAAGATGGAGAGTTTTTTTTGTGAAAAAAATACTCCAAAATCCCATAGCACAAAAATAACCCTAGCTTAGTTGGAGGTTGCATTTGGTAGGATTTTGTTCCAAAGGATCCACACCTTAAACAACAAGCTAGTTGGTTTGTTCTTGACACCAACTTCTTCATCTTCATCTTTATTTCGAAATGTCCCCGAAAAACAATAGTTGAGTTAGTGTTTTATGAGCTTTTCTTTCATTTTTGTTGTTCATTACATTTCTTCTTTACTTTTATTACAATGAGAATTTTTGTCTATTTTATTGTTATGTTTTGTTACTAACTTTATCTTTAACTCCATCTCTAATTATCCCTGAAAAACAATAGTTGAGTAAGGATTTTATGAGTTTTGTTTTTCATTTTTGTTGTTTATTACATCTCTTTTTACTTTTATTATCATGTGAATTTTTGCCCATTTTTTGTTTGCATTAATGTCTAAGATCTTTTGTTAGGTTGATTTTACTAACTTTATTTTATGGTTTACTTCCCCTACTTATCTATCATTTTCTTTTCTCCATATTTCTTCTTCTTGGCTCTTGAGTTCATTGTACTAAAAGAGAGAGAGAAAAAGAACAAGAGAAAAAAGAAGCAAAGTATTGTGAAATTTAAAAAAATGGTTATGTAACATACCTTAGATTAGTTGAGTATGGGTGAATAGAGTTTTGTTTCTAAAAAAACAAAAGTGTTGTTGCCTTAGAGAGCTTTTGTTTCTCATTTGAGAAAAAAACCAACAAGTTGAAAAAGACAAAAAAGGTGAAAAAGGTGATCATAGGAATAATGTAAGAGAGTGAAAAGGAAATTGAAAAATAAAAAAAAAATGAAAAAAGTAAATGGCTAATAAATTTTTTTTAAAGAAGTTTAGTTTTGATTTTTTTTTGTACATCTACTCATGAGTGCTCTTTTCAAAATTTGTGTATGGTCAAATCATGGATATTTGTCACTAATACTTATTTTTTATTTTTTTTTCATTTATTTCCTCTTTCTTTCATTTATTTTTTTTATTATTGTTATTTTATTTTTATTTTTTTCTCTTTTCCAAAACTTGATTTTTGTATCTATCTACATACTTTGTTCGCAAGTCATATATCTTATCTATTTATTTATCATTTTGTTCTTAGTATTTTTATCATGTTGTTATTTCATGTGATTGATTTTTTTAAAAAATTAATATTTCTTGTCATAAAAAAATATGCCGATGACGGAATCTAGAAATATTTGGGAGTCCGATTTTCTAGTTTTCTTGAGGCGAGAAATTGATTCTTTGGAAGTCCAAGATCAACTCCAATACGTTGTTTTTTTAGAAAATTTAATCATATTTGTATATTATGTTTGTTCACTTATTTGCTATGAATAAATTATCATGCATGCTCAACTTATCTTGTCATTGCATTTATTTGTTTTGCTTAAACTTTGATTTTCTTGATTTTTCTTAGTGATTTCTATTTTTTTTTTTACAAACTCTATTCTCATTTCTTGTAATATTACTTCTCAATTTCTTTAAAATTGCCCTTTTTGTTTTACAAAGGTTTGTTTTCAAATCCAAAGTATTTTTTTTTCTAAGTTTTAAAACCTTTTCTTAAAATGAGAATTTTCTTTTAAGGTCGTTTTTTCCTAAAAATTCCTACGACGGAATCTAGTAATATTTGAGAGTCCCATTTTCTAGAATTCTTGAGGTGGGAGATCATTATCTTTGCGACTCCGAGATTTTGATCCTAAGAAAAATGAATTTAATTAAAATATATTTTTTTAAAAAAAAACTTTCTTTTATAAGAGGTTATCCTATGATAGATTTGAGAAAATTGTAAATTTTTCTCATATTCTTGAGATGATATTATTTCTAGAATCTTGGAAATAACTTCAATATAGCCAAATTGATAGATTTAAATCCACTTATTTTATGGGATTATGACTCCAAATATTGGAGTAATGAGAGGTAGAATAAGACATTTTTTTTTAAATCTAATTTTCCTAAATAAGTTTTTTTTGTCATTCTAAAATTTTTGTAATTCAAGATTAAAATTTGGCCACCATTTTTAAACGGGTGTTGTGGGGTGCTAACACCTTCCCCATACACAAACAACTCCCGAATCCAAATCTGATTTTCGCATACCATTTTTTTCACTTTTTTTTATAAAAAAATGTTATTTTATTCTATTTTTGGTGTCCAAAATCACACCATAAAAAAGATTGGTGGCGACTCCTTTTTAAGAATCCCTTTTTGAGAACGTCGGTCGCTCCGCGTCGCAGGTACGTGGCGACAGCTTGACGACTCTGCTGGGGACATGAGGTTCTACCTCGAGAGTTAGGCCATTTTTATTATCTTGAATTGCGTTATACTTTAATATTGTTCTTATCGTGTATATTATTTTAGTTATTTTAATTATTTCACACACTATCACAAGCCTCCTACCCGGACTTTTCCTAATAAAATTAGAATTGAGGATGGAGTAGTGTCGACCTTCGAGAAGCATAAGCTTCCGTATTGGCACACGAAAAATCCTCACTCAATTTAGTCATATGATCATATATGATTATATTGACCAATTTGGGGACCTTTATCATTTAGGATTCCAGAGTCAACCTCAATTGTTTGGAGTTTTTATGTTTTTTATTTGATTGTTTTGCTCACATATTATCACAAGTCCCCTACCCGGGCTTTTCCTAATAGGATTAGAATTGAGGATAGAATAGTGTCGACCTTCGAGGAGCATATGCTTCCGTGCCGGCACACGAAAAATCCTCGCTCAACTTGGTTTTTTGTCATATGTATGACTTTATGACCAATTTGAAGACTTTTGTCGTCTTAGACCTTAGAATTAACTCTACACAAAGAGCTCTACACAAGAAAATGTAGCCAAAACAAAACAAAAAATCCAGAACACCAAAGAAAACTCCTAACTTAGTTAGAGGTTGCATTTGTTAGGGCTTTTATCCTAAAGATTTGTACTTCAAACAACAAGTAAGTTTTGTGTTCTGTATTCTAACCTTTAATCCTCTTCATTTCTTTCTCAAACACTCTAAAAAAATAAGTAGGTTGGTAAGGTTATTAGAAGCTTGTTATTCATTATTGTTGTTAATTCTTTCTGTTGTTACTTATTATTATTATTACAATGTGAGTGTTGACATAGAAATTTCGACCAATCCCCAGTTGCCACGTCGTTATTCCAAATTAATGACCAAGTTGTAAATGATTAAATTTGGGACCGATGATAAGTTGACACGTGTCCTAAATTTAGTTTGAAGACAAGAATTGACAAATTCTAAAAGTTAAGGGTCAACATGCAATTTGCCAAAATAATTAAATTTGATTTCGGTCAAATTGGATTATATGGAATTGGGTTAGATAAATGAAACCCAAATCCAAATAACTAGGCCCAAATCCAATAAATCTCAAGTTCAGGTTGTTGGGCCCAAAAGCCATTAAAGTCCAAAACCACATGCCTTGGAAAGCTTTATAAATAGAGAGTGTCCCCTTCATTCCAAAGGTTCAGAAATTTCACTCTCAAGAAAACTCAGAGAGGATTCATAGCAAAGTACTTAGGTGTTGGATGCTCTCTGAAGTCCTTAGGTGCTGAACGTTGCAAGATGGGTTTTTAAGTGCGGAGCGCTCAGAGACGAGTCTTTAAGTGTGGAGCGTTGTAAGACGAGTCTCAAAGTGCGGAAGATGAGTCTCCAAGTGCGGAGCGCGGAAGACGAGTCTCCAAGCGCGAAAGATGAGTCTCCAAGTGCGGAACGCTGCAAGACGAGTCTCCAAGTGCGGAACGTTGGGACACGAAAACCTTTAAGTGCGAAGTGCTGTAAGACGAGTATTTAAGGGCGGAATGCTGTAAGACAAGTCCTTAAATGTTTCGCGAAGGACTTTTACAAGTTACAAGTTAAAAGACTTCAATAACCTACATGCTGAAGGACTTCAACACGCTACAAGCCGAAGGCCTTCAACAAGCTACAAGCTGAAGTCCTTCAATAAGCTGCAAGCCAAAGGCCTTCAACAAGCTACAAGCCGAAGACTTTTAACACGCTGCAAGACGAGTCTCCAAGTGCGGAACGTTGGGACACGAACCTTTAAGTGCGAAGTGCTGTAAGACGAGTATTTAAGGGCGGAATGCTGTAAGACAAGTCCTTAAATGTTTCGCGAAGGACTTTTACAAGTTACATGTTAAAAGAATTCAATAACCTACATGCTGAAGGACTTCAACACGCTACAAGCCGAAGGCCTTCAACAAGCTACAAGCCGAAGTCCTTCAACAAGCTGCAAGCCGAAGTCCTTCAACAAGCTGCAAGCCGAAGGTCTTCAACAAGCTACAAGCCGAAGACCTTTAACACGCTGCAAGTCGCAAGTCGAAGGCCTTCAACACGCTACAAGTCGAAGACCTTCAACAAGCAACAAGCCGAGGTCCTTCAACAAGCTACAAATCGAAGATCTCCAACAAGTTGTAAGATGAAGGACTTCAACACGCTACAAGTCGAAGGCCTTCAACAAGAAACAAGCCGAAGTCCTTCAACAAGCAACAAGTCGAAGTCCTTCAACAAGCTACAAACCAAATACTCTTCTAAGTCTACATATGAGAACAAGCTGCAAAGCCCTCAAGACAAGTCTACACATGAGAACAAGCTGCAAATCCCTCAAGACAAATCTACGTTCGAGAATAAACTGCGAAGCCCTCGAATCAAATCTACGTCCGAGAACAAGTTGTAAAGCCCTCAGATAAATTACACGTGAGAGAGAGAAAGAATCAGAGGAGAAACATTAGAGATTGTAATCCATTACATTCAAATTAATACAAATACAACATTAAATTACACGTGTCTTATTTCCATTTCTTTGCTGAAATCACGTGTAAACAGTGAGCTTTTTACCTATCTTTATAGGCTATTTGCTTTAGATTTTTTTTTATATATATTGTTTGGTGGTACTGATTTTTTTTTCTTCGTTTTCTCCCCTACTGGTCTATCGTTTTTTTTCCATTTTTCCCCTTTCTTCTTGGCTCAATGGCTCTTAAGTTTTTTGGACTAAAAAAGAGCAAACAAAAGAAGAAGCAAAAGATATAGAATCATAAGAAAAGTTTGTGTAACATACCTTAGTTTTAGAGAAAAAACTTTTGGTTTTTTCTTTGAAAAGTTATACTTGCATTGTTGAAGGAAAGAGTGGCTGAAAAAGGAAGAGAAAAAATGGATGAGATTGAAGAGATAAATCTTTTGGTTTTGCTTTGAAAAGCTAGCATTGTTGAGGGATATAGTGGTTGGAAAAGAAAAGAAAAAAATGGATGAAGTTGAAGAGATGAGAATAAAAATGAAAATGACAAAAAGAAAATGTGAAAGTAAGCCGATAGAAAAAAAAGGAAAAATTTGGTATGGATGACCCAAAATTTTAGGCACTAATGGTATTTTCTAGAAATAAGGTTGCATAACCAGAGTAAGAGAATGAGAAAACCTAATGAGAGCAAGAAGGACGAAAGCGAGAGCGAAAAAACCTAACGAGAGCAAGAGGACGAGAAAAAAATCAATTCATGCATCTTCTCTAAAGGCCACATGTTTTTTTCGTGAATCTATCACTTTCTCTCGCATTTTTTATGTCGACAAACAACGTCAACGACCTCCCTCGAGTTTAGGCGTCTAGATTTGGTGCATGATTTCCTTTCGGCGAGTTTTCTCCTTCATATGTTTCTTTCGACAACTATAACCTCTCTGACCGACGTGAAAAGTGGTTGCAGACGGTGAGCATTGCCATTCCAATTGACCTCCCTCCTTCCGAAGCAATTTTTCATGTTGTCCTACGAGTCTTAGTGGTGTTGGTCTATGTGAACTGTGAAGAACACGTGCGTCTTGGTGGTTGTGTTCCTTTTGTCTCTTACGCTCGTCGAGATATCTCACTCTAGTTGAAACGTAACCAAAACATTATCCATCATTATTTTGAGAAAGTCGATCATATTCCATTTTTGTTAGAAAATTAGGTCAATCGTAAAAAAAAAACTCAAAAAAGTTATTATAATAAACTAAAATGTATTTAGTTATTTTTATTTTTAATCCGATTGGTCAACCTAAGTGGAATTAGTGTTTATAAGTTTAATTTTCAAAAATTAAACGGTCATTAAACAAAATATTAATTTATACTTTACCATAGAGATGCATTTGCAACAACCACTATTATTTTAAGGGCACTTAGTGTAATTTGTCCTAAAAAAATTGAATAGTAATACCATATTTGTTTCATAGGTGAATTTAATCCTTAATCGTGAATGGACAAGTTAATGAAGCATCTTTAAATAACACGAAACTTTGTTGAAAATTAAAATTTCACTTTGATTTGATTAAGATGGAGAATTGAAACATTTTACCAACTCAATTCAACAAAATGAGGTCATGTTAAAGACATCTCCATTCACACATGTTCCTTCTAACACAATTCTCAACCCTCTCTTTTAGATATTAATGGAAATCATTTTATTTACACCAAGCAAATGTTGAATATCATACCTTTAATTTCTTTCAAAACGTTTAGAAATTCATGTTTTTCTAGCTCTAAGAGAGTATATTTCTAAAATCACAATTTTTTTTTTTAGGAACAAATACAAGGAAATATTAAGACAAAGTTTCAAGTCCTAAAGATAAACAATCCATCCAAAACTCATCTATTTGTAACCGTGATGTCCTTTAGACCAGTTTATGGACAACCTGGTTTGCAATCCGAAGAATATGCTTGAAAGAGATTTGTAACCATGTATTTGCAAACTTCTGAATTTCGTTGATAAATTTACGAGTCTCAGTGTAATCGACTTTCGAACCATCAAGTTGATGTATGACTTCCAAGGAGTCAGTTTCTACTACATGTAGGCTAATTTTGTTTGATATTTCAAAAAACACAACTTAAGTTCACACTATAAATTTCCTAGACATAGACATAAGGAACAAAAGTGGTATAAAGTTAAAAGAATCCATATATGACGAGGTTGTACATATAGCAAAGCAGGTACATATAAAAAGGTTTAGATGTTTTTAAATTCTCCATAAAAGATCTATATTTTTAATAATCCTCAAAATTCAACCATTTGAACTTCTATGAGAATTTTTTCCACAAAGGTTTTCTTATCAACGAATCAAAAATTACTTTTTAGGTTATATTACAAATTTAGTTCCTGAATTTTTAATTTTGTGTCTATTTGATCCCTAAATTTTAAAAGGTGTCTAATAGGTCTTTAAACTTTTAATTTAGTATCTATAGGTTTCTGGGTGTCTAATATATCATTGATCTATTCGACGTTTTTTTTTTTAAACTCATGGACATGTAGTAGATATAAAATTGAAAGTTTATGTTCTATTACTATATATTAAACATAAATTCGATTTTTATTTCTAATATAGATCAATTAATTTTTAAAAATCTGAATATATGTCAGGGACCTCTATTAGATATAAAATTAGAATTTTAAGGATCTATTAGATAGTTTTTAAAATTCAAATACCAATAAATAGAGACAAACCTAAAATTCAACCGTTCAAAACTTTTCTTTTATGAAAAGATTTTCCACAAGGGTTTGCATTTCTCAACAAATCAAACTAACAATATTTAATTATTCATTCCATATTACAAATAAAACTATAAAAAGTGTGTGATCAGCATGACTTGAAATTTTGAAATTCCACAATTAATTAAACTTTTCAACATCAACAAATCAAAGTACTAGCTCATTTTTCAATTACCAGTTACAAATGAAATTAAAATATTAGAATGCTAACTTTGTTCGTTCTTCCCATAGGGAATTTTCAAAAAAATAGTACTAACCTAAGATCGGTGGAGAATAATCACGAATGAAAAATTTCTTCAGTTCACGTTCTGGATATTCAAGTCTATTATCTCTATTAGAAAACGTGGATTATATCACAATATCAATTGGCAATAAGAGGAGTACATGTCTCTTACAAATTGTGAGGTCTCTGTTGGGTTTTTGACAATATATTAAAAGTAAAATTGTCACACATCTGAAAGGTGCAAAGAAGTGATGGACTCTGACACTATAAAAGGAGCCTATAACTTTGGTTTCAAAACATTCTAGTTAGAAACATTTTAAGCTTGGTGTACTAGCTCTAGTTAAATTCCATATTTATATTCTGTGTGAATGGTATAAGTTTTGGGAAAGTATTTTTGTAACTGGAGTCGGGAAGAGAATTAATTATGTGTGATTGTAACAATTTTTCACATAGTGGAATTTCTTTTTGTTCGTGGTTTTTTCTCCGGATTTGGAGTTTTTCCACGTAAATTCTTGTGTCTCTTATTTTGTTGGTTTCTTTTAATTTCTCAATTATTTCTGCTTATTTCTAGTGGTGTGAGGTTTTTCCCAACAGTCTCATGCTTTATCTTTTCAATGTGAGATCATCAATCACCTCTTACTCTCGTTACAACTACAATATATATGTTGAGGAGGAAATTGATAACTACTTTTTCTTTATTTTATTAATAAAATCCTTCATATCAATTTGTGTTTAAAATCGACAAATAATAGGTGCTAAGAAGAAGTTGAAAGAAAATGCATCATAAATATATGTGTGAAACAAAAAGGAGTTACAAGTAAAAAGAATTAAAAATATTCGTAGATTGTCCCAGCTCGATTATTTTTCAATGCCATTATAATGCCAAAGACTTTCGAGTTGAATGTTTTACAATAGAGAGAAGAAGAAAATCATTGGCTTCACACATAAGCAAGAGGTTTTAAGTATCAATGATGACGAAATCCATGAATACATATTTTTTAAAAAAGTTACATAAATAAAAGATTCATAGACAAATAAACATTTCATCATTTTTAAGTCAACTATAACTTATTATTAAGAGTTTGTTCAACGTGTATGTTATAATAACATGTGTTATAATAGTTTATGAAAAACTTTATAACTCAAACAAAAACTATTATAACTCAACTAATCTCTAATAGTTTATATCTACATACCATCAATTCATTCTTTATACAATGTTGAACTCCAAAAACGTGTGAAAATATCAACCCGTCGATTGAAATTTAACGGCTTATACTGCATCAATATTATGTGGATTTTAATTTATATTACATTGAAACTTGAAAGTATTAACGAAATCTAATTATTTATTAAATATAGTGTAGTAAAAGTGTGCACGTGTGGTAGTCATAAATTTGAATCCTCTTTTTTTTTTTTGGTAAATGATAATAATCTAACAGTAATAGAATTAATAGACAACATAATCTAACAGAATAATAGAATTAACAGAATAACGCTATTTAGTATTAACTTTATTGAAAGTTTTATGGTAGCGGATAGAATTGGTAAGAAATAATTTAAATTCAAAGATTTTAAAATATAAAAATGATTTCAAGTTCTTATTTGCATTTGGAACTAAACTTATTTGAAATCACTGAAATTAAAATTTCTTATGCTCTTATGATTTTGCTAGAGATTATTGTAATTAGAACAATATATTTTAATGTCAAATATATAACACTATGAAAACATATCATTAATCAAAATAAATTAACTTATTAAATTGAAATGTGATCGTTATTATAAAAATAAAAAATAAAAAATTGTAAATGAAGAAAATAAAATTTGAGCTCAGTCGAATCTAAACAAAGCCCATCAATTATTGTTCTTATTCTCTAATCAATAAATAAAAAGAAAAAATAAATGTTTAAGGAGACTAATAAAGTTGGAAAAAAAAACTTACAACTAGTTTCGCTATAAAAAATTTGCTGGAATAAAAAGTTTTGGTGAAAAAAGATTTAAATTATTGTTACCAATTAAAAAAAAAAGTAAAATACAGTGCAGAAACAAAATAGAAATCTAACATTGAGTAGGTATGAACAGTGGAGGTGTATGGAAGAAAAATATTATAAAAGTGTTAATTAGAAGAAAAAAAATCTATATAGATAATGTTGGAAAGAGATTTTGTAAAGTTTAAATTCTTGTCAAATCCATCCATTTTGGGACGAAATTAAAAAAACGATTTAAAATTAGTTGTGATTTCAAATTCCTTACATTTTTTTGGTATTCAAACCCGTAAAAAGATTTGAAATCTTCTCAAATCCATTAGTTCCAAATTAGGGTTAGGGGCCAACAAGAGCATAGCTCAAACATTAAATATGACCCATGATAAAGAGATCATGGGTTCGAATCCCCTCACTCCCAGTTGTTGATGTACTAAAAAAAACTAGGATTAGAGAAAAAAATAATCGTAAACTTTTGGTTAATCAATTCAATTTACACTCTTGTTAAGATTTCAATTTAAAACAGTTAAATATATAATTTTGAAACATGTATAAGACTTTTGTAAATGTATAAATTAATATAATATTGAAAAAAATGTCAGAAGTAAATGAATAGTAGCAATGTTTATTAATATGAGCGACATTTTCATCTTTTCTTCCACCTTTATTATTTTTCTCTACTCAGGAAGAGTTGCATGATTTTTTTTTTTCTTATTTTGGTTGGATTTTAGAGAAATAATAATTTTATAGAGATGATTTTGAGTTGATTTTAATTGAAATCAAATAAAAGTAGTTAAGGAATGATTAATAGATTAGGGCCTAAATTGATTCAGTTGGTTCTAATAAATTAAACTTGCAAATTTAGGACTATAAATTTGATTCTTTTCCAAAAAAAATTAAACAAATGGAGATTGACAATGAAAATTTAAGACATTGGGTGTGAATTTAAAAATTGGTGTATACTATTTCAAATGATATATTTAACCAAACACTTGTAGCATATAAAAAATTTATTTACATGCAAAAAGTGTAAATATGATTTCGATCATGACCATTATCAAAGTGGAATTTCGAAGTTTTTTAAGAAAAAGGCAAAATTTTACATTTTAATCTTTTACAGGGAAATAACATTTTAGTTCTAAAAATTTAGAGGTGACAAATTAGAAAGAAAATGTCAAAATTGCAAAATCTTATATAATTTTTTAATCTAAGACGAACTAAGAGGAAGACAATTCTCCATTCTACCTGGTACCTATATCACACACATGAATAAAAATGAACTATTAAATTATCATAAAAGATATCCAAAATTACCATTTTAGGCCAATACGCAAAGTACATTCAAAATCGGTAAGTACCAAATAATCCATTTTTCTATTCACACACATTAATTTAAGCAGTGATTTTCATCGATTAAAACATCTTCTCACTCTTGTGAGCAGGGGCGGATATAGGAAGCTCCCGCTTTTGAGGAACTTAGTTTACATGGATAAAATGTTATATCAATTAAGTACAATAAGAATCGAGAGTGTGACGCCCGACAAGTTCAGGTATTTTATTTGTGTTTGCAGAAGTTGATTCTGGGTCCTTGATGTAGTTTTAAAAGTTTTGGGCTAAGAGGTTAATTATTGGTTCTTGTAGGGACTCAAATAATTTAAGCCTCACCTTTAAATTTGGGTTGACAGCGCTGGAGTTTTATCGAGCATTTAGGAGAAGGAGTTAAGGTAATCCCCTCTCTTTTCTCTTTGTAGGTTTCTTTTGTTTCAATTTTAGGTTTTAGCAAGAGATTGAAAAAAAAAAAAAAAAAGAAAAAGGGTTTCAAGCTTCGACCGTCGCGCGCCTCTCCGTCGCGCCTCCTTCCTCGTCTCGCAGCTAGAAGGTCCAGACGCTCGCCGGCGACCGTCCGGCCGCAAAGTCGCGCCATGCGCCTCGAATCGCCACCGCCGTCGCCGTCTTCGCTCGCTCAGCGTACTGCGTCGTCGCGCTCGCGCGCATCAAGTCCGGCACCTTGATTGTTCCGCGCGTCGAAGCTCTCGCCGCCTCTCCTTCTTCGAGTCGCGGTCGTTCGTGATCTCGCCGAGCCAAACTCCTCTCTCTCGCCTCTCGTTTCGCGCCTCTCTCTCTCTCTCTCTCTCTCTTCCGCTTTCTCTCTCTCTCTCCGGGCTCGTTGCTTCTCTAATGTTTTTTCTTTCACCGTGGTTTGGGCAGTGCGAGCGCGACAAAATGAGCATTCTTGAAGGATTTGCTCGCCTTGTTTTCGTTTCGCTTCGAGACTCCGGGTTCGCCATAGCGGGTAAGCCTCGACCTTGTTTCTTTATACAGTAGTTAAAACGAGAAAAGTTGTGTTCGCCGTGTTTTTCCGCGAATGGTTGTCGATCAAAGCTTTATTCTGAGTTGGTCCCTAACCGAGGTCCGCAAGCGCCTGTGTGTGGCATTTTGTAGGTGCACCAGGCTGCTAGTAAGGGCAAGGACCTTCCTGCGACACTCCTTTTTGAGGTAAGTGGTCAGTTGGACTAACGTCGAGTCCCTAAGTGAAGAAGCAGAGCGTACAAGCCTTACTTGTGTGCATTTTTAAAGTTTACTGTCGAACTTTAGACTATCTAGCTAAGGATTTGAAGGTTGCAGTATGCTTTTGTGAGTTTAAGCCTTAGACAATTGTATGAAAGTTACTTTAAATCTGCAAAGCATGTTTAATCCGAATTTACCATGTTTGTATCACCTTGCGAACTGTTGTATGAAGTATGTGAAGCGGCGGTCGTGTTTCTGGTAGCATCTAACATTCCAAGTGTGTGAATAATATAAGTTGAGTTTGGTCGGTCGGAGGACCTAGACGAGAGTCTGGACCCTTGGAGTGGGTCGGGAATGTTAGAAATACTTAGATGAGACCCTAGTTGCCTTATGATTTGAGCCATGAACTTTTCCCTCACCAAACCCTGGACCGCACTTGAGAAGGTCAGAACCTTTAGGTTGACGATATATGATAGGCTCGTGAGGCTGGGGTGCGTCCCCGTTGTGATCGGGAGTGGTTGCTTTCCATGATCCTGGGCTAGCTTAGGGGTGATTCCCCAATGGGCGTGTTGGTTACGCACCGCACGGTACCATGCTAGTGTATTATGAGAGCCTGGGGTGCGTCCCCGTCGAGATCGGGAGTGGTTGCTTTCTATAATCCCGTGTTGGCTTAGGGGCGATTCCCCATGGGGCGTGTGGGATACGTACCTGCTCTGCCCTATGTTGGCGTGTTGTGGCGTGAGGGTTGCTTTCTCTCATTGCATCGTCAACCAAAGTTCCAGGACCTAAGGTGAAGTTCGAGTAGCCACCACAGGGACCAAGGTGAAAAGAGTTAAGGGGGAGATTGGTTCAGGGGTTGAGCGAGTTTGGGACATGGTTCTAGTTGTCTTGCTGAGTTAGGTTTGGACGTAAGTGGGCTACTTACTGGACGTAAGTGGGCTACTTACTGGGTATTTTTATACTCATTTGTTTTCTTTCTGTGTTTTGTTCGCAGGTGAAAGTTGAACTGGGATGGACGGCGATGGAGACAACCTGGCGAGGCTATAAGACTTTTCCGTAGTGCCCCTGGCTCTTAGGATGTTACTATTGTCGTACGTCATGTAGACTCGCTGCATATTTCTTTTCCCTTTTTGGTTTCGAAAGAACTCCTATTTAAACTTTAATTGTTGATTGATTTATTGATGTGGCATGAGAGCGTTTGCAAGTTTTAAAACTTCTTTTCTTCTAGACTATCTTACCTTAGTTGCCTGTTGTGATCTGCTACTTGAACCCAGCCTATCGTACATGTAGTTTGGTGGAGGCTGGGTGAGTCGAAATGCTTATTGGAGTGTTTTGTGCCTTTAACAGGTTATGAAAAATTTTCTGTTGCCCTAAGTAGCCTAGTTATCTTTGCACGAAATTTTCCCAACATTAGCGGCGTTGCTTAGTAACTCCCCTAGTTGTGTAGTTTTAAACTTTAGGTCGTTACAGTTGGTATCAGAGCCCAGGTTCTAGATTTTGTAAACTCGCCTACATCATAGGCACTGGTTCTTATAGCCTCTCGCAGGAAGTCACCTCGCCGTCACCAGGTTTGCTTTTATCCTTTTTAGACTAAGATGTATTGCGTGACCCTTATCGTGTGAGTGACCTTGTTTGAGTACTTTGTTCGCTCTTTAAAATTTTTGTTGTGTTATGACTTAGATTATGGCTCGAGGTCGTTCGCGTGGTAGGAGGGGTAGGGGAGCAGCCCTACCAAGAGGTCGTGGAGGTCGAGGAGGCAGGGGCCGAGGGGCTCGTAACCAGGAGCCCGTGTTGGAGCCCTTAGTCGACGAAAACGATCGAACATCAAGAGAGAGGTCCACCCCGACCCTCCGGCGTTGAGTCGTTGAGCCAAAACACGAGAACCTGGGGGGACCAGAGGAACGAGAATGCTCCACCACCTACCACGATGCTCATGACTCCCGAAAGCCTCCAGGGAATCATTCAAGCCGCCTTAGCAAGTCAAGCAGCGATGTTCACACAAAATTTCGGAGTGGTGAACCAGAATGTCGGATCAACCACGGAAGAGGCCAGGTATTTGAAAGACTTCAAGAAGTATGACCCGCCTAACTTCGAAGGTCAGGAGGTGGATCCCATGGCCGCTGAGGCGTGGCTTGCTGCCATGGAGTCGATTTTTCCGCCGGATCTGCGCCGCCCGGAGAACCAAATGGCCCAGTGTGCCGTCTACACACTCAGGGGGCGAGCTCTCCTCTGGTGGGAGGCCATAGAACGATCCATCGGTGCAGGCGAAGGACCAATGTCGTGGGCAAAGTTCAGAGAGGAGTTCTAGGAGAAGTACTACCCGACCACCACAAGAACGAGGAAGTTGGCCGAGTTCATTCAGCTGAAGCAAAGGCCGACCCAGTCGAGAGGGACTATGAGCACGAGTTCACCGTGTTGTCTGTTTGCGATCGATTGGGTAGACACGAGAAAAAAAGAAGAAGGTAGCAAGTTCGTGGCGGACCGTGTGATGCCTTGTATGGCGGCGGTGTGGTCATCCTGGAACCACAAACTTATGTTGCACTTGTTAGTGCAAATGTCGTTGCTTGATGCTCGTACCTCGAGTGCGAGAGTCGATGCAGTCGAGTTCGTGTAGCCCAGCAGCACCCGACGGCTCGGGGCGAACTAGGGCCCAATGGTAGGCGAGAAGAAGGGAGGTTTGACCAGTGTGAGCGGACTCTAATAGACATGTAGCCCAAGCGGCGAGGCCGATCCAAGGGTGGCGAAGATTCCTGCGCTAGTTGTGGCGAGACAACATAGTGGGGCGTGTTTGAGGCCACCATGACTGTTACAAGCGTGGAAAAAGTAGGTCATTTGTCTTCGGTGTGCAGGCAACAAAAGAGAGCGGACCCCTGAACTTGTTTCAGATGCAAGAAAGTTGGTCATGTGGCGTCGGCTTGTCCAGAAAACCCTGAGCATGGGGCTCGGGAGGCGCCAATGAGGCGAGAGTCTGCAGCCGCCACCGAGCCGCAGAGAGGCTCAGCGCCGTGGTGACAGTACACTACCTATACTTGGTCATCTTACTCTTGTGCTTTTGATTACGGGTGTACACACTCTTTTTGTTTCTGCTTTGTTTGTGGGGCAAGCCAGGTTAGAGGTAGAGCCTCTAGGTTTCAGTCTGTTAGTTACAACCCCCGTAGGGGCGGAACTCACGACCCGAGAAAAAGTGAAGACCGGTTAGGTACTAGTGGAAGGTCGCTCGTTGGAAGTGACCCTAATCGTTCTTGAAATGGGAGATTTCGACGTTATCCTTGGCATGGATTGGCTAGCTGCAAACCATGCCAACATCGGTTGCCATCGTCGGGAGGTAGTCTTTAAGCCTCCATCGGAATCGAGTTTCAAGGTGAAAGGAACCGAGCATGGAGTTGTACCAAGGGTGATTTCGCGCACTAAAGGCAAGTAATTTGGTTAGCTGAGGGCTTGGGCCTTTTGGCAAGTGTGACAGACTCGAGAAGCGAGAAAGGGGACGTGTCGTCAGTCTCAATAGTCAGGGAGTTCGTTGATGTGTTCCCTGAGGATTTGTCCGGTTTACCTCCGGCCAGAGAGGTGGATTTCTGTATTGAGTTGGAACCGAGCCTTTGCACCGCTTGTCGAAAGCTCTCAGTATAGAATGGCCCCAAAATAGCCGAAAAGAACTCAAGACTCGATTCACGGAAACTACTGAGAGCAGGGGCTTTATCCGCCCCAGTGATGTCTCACTCCAGAATGCGCCTGCTTTTTTGTGAAAAAAAGGATGGGCCGATGCGCTTGTGCATTGACTACCGGGAGTTGAACAAGGTAACGATAAAGAATAAGTATCCACTCCCCAGGATTGATGACCTGTTTGACTAGTTGCAGAGGGCCACTGTGTTCTCTAAGATTGACCTGCGCTCGGGATATCACCAGTTGCGAATAAGGGAGGAAGACATCCCGAAGACGGCTTTGAGATCTAGATATGGGCATTATGAGTTTCTGCGTGATGTCATTCGGATTGACAAACGCCCCAGCAGTGTTCATGGACCTGATGAATAGGGTATTCAAGAAATTCCTGGACACATCTGTGATTGTGTTCATAGATGACATCCTGATTTACTCAAGGTCGAGTGAAGAACACGAGAACCACTTAAGGGAAGTCTTGGCTACTTTGAGGGAGAACCAGTTGTGTGCCAAGTTCTCCAAGTGTGAGTTTTGGTTGTCGCAGGTATCCTTTCTAGGGCACGTGATATCTAAGGAGGGCGTTTCAGTTGACCCAGCGAAGGTGGAAGCAGTCTCGGGATGGCCCCGACCCAAAACTGCCACGGATGTCCGTAGTTTCTTGGGCTTGGCCGGCTATTACCGACGGTTCGTGGAGGATTTCTCCAAGATTGCAACGCCCCTCACCCAGTTAACACGGAAGGGGAATGCCTTTGTGTGGAGTGAGGCGTGCGAGGCCAGTTTCCAAGACTTGAAACAGAGGTTGGTTTCAGCACCAGTGCTTACAGTGCCTGATGGATCTGGAAATTTCGTAGTTTACAGTGATGCTTCCAAGAAGGGCTTGGGTTGTGTCTTAATGCAAAATGGGAAAGTGATTGCCTACGCCTCCCGACAGTTGAAGAACTACGAGAGAAACTACCCGACTCACGACTTGGAGCTAGCCGCAGTGGTCTTTGCTTTGAAAATCTGGAGACACTACTTGTATGGAGAGAAGATCCAGATGTATACCAACCACAAGAGTTTGAAATATTTGGTTACTCAGAAGGAGTTGAATATGAGACAACGGAGATGGTTGGAGCTAGTGAAAGATTACGAAATCGAAATCTTGTACCATCCGGGTAAGGCAAACGTGGTTGTCGACGCTCTTAGTCGAAAGGCAGCTCACACTCCAACCCTGCTCACAAAGAAGTTTCAGCTGCGCGCTGACATGGAGCGCGCTGGTATAGCTGTGATGGTGAGTTAGGTCATGGCTCAGTTTAACCAGTTGTCGGTGCGACCGACACTGAGGCAGCGAATTCTAGACTCCCAACAGGGGAATCCCAACCTTGAGGATTTGTGGAATCAGGCTAAGTCAGGACAAGGAGGTGAGTTCGCGGTGTCATCGGATGGGGGTTTGTTGTTCAATGGACGGTTGTGTGTCCCGGATGCGGATGGTCTCAAGGAAAGAGTCTTATTCGAGGCTCACAACTCTCCTTTCTCAGTGCACCCTGGTAGCACTAAGATATATCAAGACATGAAGCAGTTTTATTAATGGAAGGGGATGAAGAAGGACATAGCAGAATTCGTTAACAGATGCCTAGTTTGTCAACAAGTTAAAGCCCCGAGGCGCGGCGGCGGTGGTCAACACCCCTTGGAGGTACCGCAGTGGAAATGGGAAGAAGTCTCGATGGACTTCATTTCCGGGTTACCTCGAACGATTAGAGGATTCACAGTAGTTTGGGTGCTTGTTGATAGGCTGACTAAGTCAGCACATTTCATTCCTGGGAAACTGACGTATACCCTGGAGAAGTGGGCAAAGTTGTTCATGGAGGAAGTTGTCAAGTTACACGGAGTCCCAGCGAAGATCGTCTCTGATAGGGACCCTCGTTTCACCTCAAACTTCTGGATGAGCTACCAGAAGGCCCTAGGAGCAGAATGTAGTTTTAGTACAGCTTTTCACCCTCAGACGGATGGTCAGACCGAGAGGTTAAACTAGATACTGGAAGACATGCTCCGAGCTTGTGCCTTGGATTTTGCAGGGAATTGGGATACGCATCTTCATTTGATGGAGTTTACTTATAACAATAGCTATCAGGCAACGATTGGGATGGCGCCTTTTGAGGCTTTGTATGGGAAGAAGTGCAGGTCCCCTGTGTATTGGGGAGAGGTTGTTGAGCGTAAGCTTCTGGGGCCCGAGCTGATCCAGGTTACGAATGAGGCTATACAGAAGATCAGAGCAAGGATGCTAACGGCTCAAAGCAGACAGAAGAGCTATGCCAATGTGAGGCGCAGGGATTTGGAGTTTGCAGTTGGAGAGTATGCGTTCCTAAAGGTTGCGCCTATGAAAGGCGTGTTGAGATTTGGCAAGAAAGGAAAGTTGAGCCCTAGGTTCATCGGGCCGTTCGAGATCTTGGAGCGTATCGGCCCGGTGGCGTATCGTTTAGCCTTGCCGCCGTCCCTGGCAGCCGTGCACGACGTTTTCCATGTGTCGGTGTTGTGAGGGTATGTGCCAGATACATCCCACGTGATAGATCACGAGCCACTGCAGGTCGACCAGGATTTGAGCTACGAGGAAAGACCTGTGAAAATTCTAGCCCGGGAGACAAAGGTGTTGAGGAACAGGGAAATCGACCTTGTGAAGGTCTTATGGCAAAACCAGCAGCTTAAGGAAGCTACTTGGGAGCGCGAGGACGAGATGAGAGCGAACTACCCGGAGCTGTTTAGGAGTTAGCCACTTTCGAGGACGAAAGTTCTTAAGGTGGGGAGGATGTGACGCCCGACAAGTTCAGGTATTTTATTTGTGTTTGCAGAAGTTGATTCTGGGTCCTTGTTGTAGTTTTAAAAGTTTTAGACTAAGAGGTTAATTATTGGTTCTTGTAGGGACTCAAATAATTTAAGCCTCACCTTTTAAATTTGGGTTGGCAGCGCTGGAGTTTTATCGAGCATTTAGGAGAAGAAGTTAAGGTAATCCCCTATCTTTTCTCTTTGTAGGTTTCTTTTGTTTCAATTTTAGGTTTTAGCAAGAGGTTGAAAAAAAAAAAAAAACAGAGAAAAGGGTTTCAGAAGCTCGACCGTGTGGCCGCCCCCCTCCAGTCGCGCTTCCTTCCTCGTCTCGCAGCCGAAGGTCCAGACGCTCGCCGGTGACCGTCCGGTCGCAAGTCGCGCCGCCGCCTCGAATCGCCAGTCGTCGCCCCGTCTTCGTCTGGCTCGTGTACCGCCGTCGCTCCGGGCATCAAGTCCGGCAGCCTTCGATTGTTTCGCGCGTCGAAGCTCTCGCCGCCTCTCCCTTCTTCGAGTCGCGGTCGTTCGTGATCTCGCCGGAGCCAAACTCCCTCTTTGCCCCTCCGTTTCGCCGCCTCTATCTCTCTCTCTCTCTCTCCCGTTTCCATTTTCTCTCTCTCTCTCGGGTCCGGGCTCGTTGCTCTCTCTAATGTTTTCCTTTCACTGTGGTTTGGACAGGTCAGTGAGCGCGACAAAAGGAGCATTCTTGAAGGATTCGCTCGCCTTGTTTTCGTTTCGCTTCAAGACTCCGGGTTCGCCATAGCGGGTAAGCCTCCACCTTGTTTGCTGGTTCTGTAGTTAAGAATAGAAAAGTTGTGTTCGCTGTGTTTTCCGCGAATGGTTGTCGATCAAAGCCTGTTACAGGTTGGTCCCTAACCGAGGTCTGTGCGTCCTGTGTGGCATTTTGTAGGTGCACCAGTGTCGCTAGTAAGAACAGCGACCTTCCTGCGCGACACTCCTTTTGAGGTAAGTGGTCGATTGGACTAACGCCGAGTCCCTAAGTGAAGAAGCAGAGCGTACAAGCCTTACTTGTGTGCATTTTTAAAGTTTACTGTCGAACTTTTGACTATCTAGCTAAGGATTTGAAGGTTGCAGTATGCTTTTGTGAGTTTAAGCCTTAGACAATTGTATGAAAGTTACTTTAAATCTGCAAAGCATGTTTAATCTGAATTTACCATGTTTGTATCACCTTGCGAACTGTTGTATGAAGTATGTGAAGCGGGGGTCGTGTTTCTAGTAGCATCTAACATTCCAAGTGTGTGAATAATATAAGTTGAGTTTGGTCGGTCGGATGACCTAGACGAGAGTCTGGACCCTTGGAGTGGGTCGAGAATGTTAGAAATACTTAGATGAGACCCTAGTTGCCTTATGATTTGAGCCATGAACTTTTCCCTCACCAAACCCTGGACCGCACTTGAGAAGGTCAGAACCTCTAGGTTGACGATATATGATAGGCTCGTGAGGCTGGGGTGCGTCCCCGTTGTGATCGGGAGTGGTTGCTTTCCATGATCCCGGGCTAGCTTAGGGGCGATTCCCCAATGGGCGTGTTGGTTACGCACCGCACGGTACCATGCTAGTGTATTATGAGAACCTGGGGTGCGTCCCCGTCGAGATCGGGAGTGGTTGCTTTCCATAATCCCGTGTTGGCTTAAGGGCGATTCCCCATGGGGCGTGTGGGACACGTGCACCGCTCGCCTATCTTTGGCGTGTTGTGGCGTGAGGGTTGCTTTCTCTCATTGCATCGTCAACCAAAGTTCCAAGACCTAAGGTGAAGTTCGAGTAGCCACCACAGGGGCCAGGGTGAAAAGAGTTAAGGGGGAGATTGGTTCAGGGGTTGAGCGAGTTTGGGACATGGTTCTAGTTGTCTTGCTAAGTTAGGTTTGGACGTAAGTGGGCTACTTACTGGGTATTTTTATACTCATTTGTTTTCTTTCTGTGTTTTGTTCGCAGGTGAAAGTTGAACTGGGATGGACTCACGATGGAGACAACTCCGCGAGGCTATAAGACTTTTTCCGTAGTGCCCCTGGCTCTTAGGATGTTACTATTGTCGTACGTCATGTAGACTCGCTGCATATTTCTTTTCCCTTTTTGGTTTCGAAAGAACTCCTATTTAAACTTTAATTGTTGATTGATTTATTGATGTGGCATGGGAGCGTTTGCAAGTTTTAAAACTTCTTTTCTTCTAGACTATCTTACCTTAGTTGCCTGTTGTGATCTGCTGCTTGAACCCAACCTATCGTACATGTAGTTTGGTGGAGGTTGGGTGAGTCGAAATGCTTATTGGAGTGTTTTGTGCCTTTAACAGATTATGAAAAATTTTCTGGTTGCCCTAGTAGCGTAGTTATCTTTGCAAAAATTTTCCCAAAGATTAGCGGCGGCGTTGCTTAGTAACTCCCCTAGTTGTGTAGTTTTAAACTTTAGGGTCGTTACAGAGAGCATTTGATATGTCAATTGAGTTATGTTCGCTTTTGCTCATACTTTTTATTGGAATCTATTACTAAAATTATTTATTTTTTAAAATTTCTCTCCTTGGTATCAAATATAAATAAAAATGAATGCAAATATTTTTTAATTTTTAGAAAATTATTTTAAAAAGTTAATTACATAAAAGAAAATATGATTCTATGAATTCTCATTAAACAAAAATATCTTATTATTTGCAATTTTTCTCATATACCGTTTATTTATCTAAAAAAATTTAATCATATTTCTTATATCGTTATATATAAATTATTATATTAAGATTTCATTTTCATCCATGTACTTTGTGGTTTGTTTTATTTTAGTCTCTATACTTTTAAAATTCAATTTCTTAATTTCAGTAAACCATAAAAATGGAATGAGGCTACGTTCAAAATATAATTTTTATACGAATTCAAGCCCCCTAACTTAAAGTTTTGGATCCGTCACTGCTTGTGAGGTCAAGTTTTTTGTGAAAAGTTCTTTTTAAAAAAAATTCAATCCTAATTAGGATGTTTTTTTAAAAAAAAAATTGTAGTTTTTTAACTATATTTTCAAGTGTTTTTCAAACTATTTATAAAAAAAGGTATTGTAGTTTTAACTAGGTGGCTAGAGGTCGTCTCTTGACTTCCGCCACATGGCAACATGTCGTCAACGAGTTGTAAATTAAAAAAAAAAAACCATAGATTGTCTCTTCAAGAGACGACTTATAGATAAATTGTCACATTGCTAAGTAGTTTTGTTAGAAGAATACTAATGCAGTGGGTAATGGTTTGAAGATCAGCTTGATGCATTCTCTCTCCATTGCGTTCTTTTTCTATTACCCCTATATGGAACTTTTGCTCTATTCAACTTCATAGTATCGATATTTTGAATCGATCTACCAAACATAGCATTAGTTTTTGTCTCTCTTCTTTTACTTTTTATTTTTCTTTCTCTTATTTCTTTTTTTAGTACAACAACATTTGAGAGTGAAAAATTCAAACTCATGATCTCTTGGATATAAATCTTACTTGATACAAATTGAACTACACACTCTTGTTGGTTTTTCTCTTATTTCTTTTTAAATAATACATAACTATGATTTTTTTTAATTTATAAATATCCACTCCTTTTAATGTTTTAATTAAGTATTAATTATTTAAAAATTTTCTAAGGTAAAATAAAATTAATATTACTTTTGAAAAACTATAAATAGCTAAGTTTAAGGGGGAAAATCAATTATAACTGTTTTATTTTTCATTTGATTTAATTTAAAATCAACTTAAAATTACAAAAATAAAATTATTCTTCTCTCAAAATCTTATCGAAGAAAAACTATTATTCTCTAACAAAAAGATTTCAATATGATTGATTTGTCATTCTCTCGTCTCTCATCTTTTTGTATTTTTCTATTTATTTAAAAAGAACAAACTACGTGATAATTTCGAATAATGTGATAATTTTCCTTACTGTTTCGATAAGAGTTTAGGAATATGATAACTTCATTTAATTAGGTGATTTTAAACTAAATCAAATGATAATAGTTATAATTTTTCTGTTAAGCTTAACCATTTATATTTTTTTGGGAGTAATATGCATTTTATTTTTCTTTAGAAAAGGGTAGTTATGCATTTAAAAAACTAAAGTTATGTACAATTTAAAAAGAAATAAAAGAACAAAGAAAGAAAAAAAAACGAAAGGAAAGAGAGAGGAAAACGGAGAAGAAAAGAAAAGAAATGAAAAAGAAAAATAATAATAAATGTGTTCAATTAAGCTCAAATTACTGATGTGTTTTAAAAAATGTGTTAGAGTAGTTGTTGCAAAATGTGTTAGAGTAGTTGTTGTAATAATAAGTTTCAAGAACTACAATATTAATAAAAAAAATATATTCATCTTAATTAAGTCATTACTCCAAATAGAAAATCATTTTTTGCAAGTCAAATAGTATTTGTTTTAAATTTCATCATCCAAAGAGGTTTGGGGATTAGAAAATTATTCTGTCAAGTTCGTCAAATCTTAGAGTCATAGAGTTTGGAATCATTTGATCATTTAGAAATATTTTATCGAAGCTTTGAAATTTGGAAGTCCCATTTTAATTATTTTTCATCCTCTCTTAGCCTTTTTGTCAAATGCTCATGCATAGACTTCTCTAGCTAACACTTTTTCATATATTATACCCACATTTAGTGTGTGATTCCCTTAAAATTTTTCCATTTAATTTGAAAAATATTTGGTGCAACCTGAGCTCCACCTATCTAATATGCAGCCTACTGGAGAGCTACAAAAAAAATAGTTTTTTAAAAAAAAATTTATAAAAGAAATTTTTGTGGTTGAAAAATGGGTTGGGTGCAACCCAGACTACACTCAAGTACAATTCATTTAATTTTGCAGGGATCTTTTCTACGTTTATGATTATTTCTTTCTTAATTTTGATTAAATCAATTAAAATTATTTCAACATGTTAATTTCTAATTAAAATTCTCAGGGAGAAAAAAATATTGAATTATAAAGTTTTAAATTTACGGTATATATATATATATATAAAAAGCAAAGAGAATGGGACTAATTTATTTTCTTCATTCTACGTCTAAATAAAGATTTTTGGCTCCATTATAGGCAGTATTCCGTGGGACAACTCGATAAGCATCCCTATAATTTGTAGATGATTTCTCTATGTACGTACATATTTCTTTTTTATCATTAACCTAAAAGTCAAATATCTTTAAATAATACAAACCCTTGTTGAAAATGTGAATTTCAATTTGATTTGATTGATGGAGAATTTAAACCTTTTACCAACTACATTCAATAAAATGGAATCATGTTAAAACATCTTCATTCACATGTCGAATCCAAAGTGGAAAGGCATCATAAAACAGATCAATTTGGCTATACATTGAAATGCTATCATAAAATTGAGCTCGGGTTCCCTTCTAATATAATTTTTTATGTATACTCTTTTAGAATCGTTTGGTTTAAGGTTTTTTTTAATGTCCATAAAAAATAAATGCTCAAAAATAATATTGCTATGAATCAAAGATTACTGTTCTAGTTATACACAGAAATGCTATTAGATTTCTATAAGAATAAATTATGTTTATGTATGAAACTATTTTTTTTTCAACAAGTAAGAGAACGGATGGAGATTTGAACCTATGACTTCTTAGTTGAGGTCATATGACTTAACAAATTGAGTACAAATTGAGTTATGTTTAATAAGTTAGCTATTTAGGAAACTATTCTAAAAATCTTTTAAAATAATTAAAATTAATCTCAATAAATATATATAAATTAGTTAGAATATAAATAAATCAAGAAATAATTTTTTTTTACAACACGTGGGGTGAAAGATTTGAACCCATGACTTTTTGGTTGGGAGTATACACCTTATATTAATTGATCCATGCTCGTGTTTACCATAAATAATTAATTACAATTATTGAAAAAGGATTTTACGTAATAAATTAATGTAACTTTTTTTAATTAATGAAATATATATTTAATTATAATATTCTTAACTAATTAATTAATAATTAAAGTAAATAAGTAACTGTATTCATTTAATAAATTTTCATCCATAAAAATGAATTAAGCATGTATTTTGATAATTTTTTTTCATGTTGAACCTCATAAACCTTATACCAAATAAGGGAATCCTTTGTACCTTATAACCCTTTTAGGTATGAATGAAAAATCATTTTACTTAAGATAGTTGTTTACATGTCAATTGTCAATTGGACTTCCACTTGAAATTTACCATACACAAAGTTAATTACACATTTTTTTACCCAAATCTTTGGGAATGTTTTTCTTGCCTAACACCATATATATCTAAAACACAACTTCTAAGTTCATAGGATTTAATATGTTTTCTTATATATACATAATAAAGATAAAAAAAACAAAAAATCAACAAAATTCAAAGAGTTAGACTTCATATTCTTAAAAAAAAATCATGTTAGGTCGTACTTATAAAACCAAAGAATGTACATGTATAAAAAAGTAATAGGTGTTTAAATTCTAATTCGTAAAAGATCTATATATATACTTTTCAATAATCATTGAACGATCAATAATTCAAACTTCTATTCAAAATATATGTTTTCACAGCTTACATTTCAAACAAATCAAACTAGCTAACATTTTTTTCCTTACGTAATACAAATGAAATTCTAGGGGTATGTTTGACATGTCTTTTAGCATTTATTCAAAAATCGAGATTCGATTTTTTTTTTTTTTTTGTGAAAAAATTTCTCCAAAGGGCCTACATCTCTCAAAAAATCAAACAAACGTTTTGTCATTACCTATTACAAATGAATCTAAGATATGTTTGTATGTCATCCATATATCCCTCATTTTACACGTTCCAATGAGTTGATGAGGAACAAATTTCTACAAAGAAGGGGACACATTTTGGAGCCATTTTAAATCATTTAAATCACTCCAATATATATTGCCAAAAAAATGTTAGGTACAATTTCTAGTTCAAAAACAATGCATTTGATTATAATGAATTATAAAAGAGAAGCAAAACTTTACCCCTAATCTCTTAGTTGAAAGTATATGACTTAACTAGTACTTGAGTTATGTTTAAGTTAGCTCGCGTGATCAATCTCAAATAAGAAAGAACATGGAAAAGTTTGTTTACTTTGTTAGTTTTTCTCATAATATATATAACAGTCTGTGCTCAATCAATAGATATTAGAAAATATAGAAGGAAATCACGTAAATTTATATGGGTGAAAAATAAATAGATTACACTTAAAAAGAGAATAAAAAAGAAGATTAGTATTTGCTAAAAGCATTATATACATACACATGGGTGTGTTAAAGAAAATCCTAAATTATATTGTGGTCGGGCATATCGACCCAATTATTCAATGTGAACATAAGTTTCAAATTTGTTCTCGCTTTAAGAATTATATACCATATAAACTTTTGAATTAAGTTAAAAGTTCAAATTACATGTTTGTAACCAACAAAGTAAGAATGGATTTTGATAAATGAACTGTCTAAGTTTTCGAGTTTGGAAAAAATGTATATGCATATATTGAGTAATAACAAATCTATGGAGATTTTAACATCCTCTCCAAAAAAAAAAGTAATACATGTCAATTTATAACCGTTGAGTTACGTTTACGATGGTAGAAAAAATATAAACTTGATTAAGTTTTATAATAGAAAAGAAAAATCATTGGCTTTGCACATTTTTTTATTTATATTACATTGAAAGTGTGGGAAAAATAATAATATAATAATAACAAAATTATTATTGGCTGCACACTTTTTTTTATTTATATTACATTGAAAGTAGTAATGAAAACTAATTATTTCTAGACTGAAAACTTGAGTATAGTAATTAGTAAAATAACCGTCTAACTCAACTGACATCAACTATAACTCATGGTCAAGTGGTCACGGGTTCGAATCTCTCCACCCCAATTATTGATGTACTAAAAAAATAATTAATAAAATAATCCATGGATGATAACTTTACTCATTAGATTTAAATCGTTGCTTCTTCGTTTTTTTTTTTTTAATTTTAATGGCAAGAGACTAAAAGAATAATAGAAATATGAAACATATAAAATACAAAACTGTAATATTTTAGTAGTGGTATTTAACATTTATCTAATTGAACATTTTTACAACATGGGAGATAACATTGAAAGCTAACATTGAGAGGGAAATTAAAAAAAAAAGTATATATATTATTGGACGGAGTGATATATTTAACATAATATTTGTATTGTAAAAATATATTACAATCATACAATGTGACATATTAACCGTGATCTACTATGGGAAGCTAGAAAGATAAAAAGAGTGAAAAAAAAATAGATTTTCACCCCTAAACTTGTTTGGTATTAATTTTTAGGGAAAAAATTAATTTATACCCTTAAATTTTGAGAGTTATATCAATAAAAATCCTAAACTAATAATTATATCAATTAAACCCCTTAACTTTCATGAGTTTATCAATTTACACCCTTCATTAAATTTCGTTTAAAAAATGTTAGCTCACCTACGTGAAAACTTGTGATTCTATTCATTAAATCCCTAAACTGCTCTAAATGAATCAATTTAGGTTCTCAATTTGAACATTATTCATGCATCGCAATTTTCACCCAAGTAAACTTCTTCATAAAATTAGATTCTTTGTTTGAAAATCGTCAATTTTTATCTTAACCATTCAATTTCATCAAATTGTGCCTCAAACTGAGATAAGTATTGCAATCTCTTTAAACTTAAAGTGTTGTAATTTTACTCTCTTTATAAGTTTTTATTTGAAAAATCATTTAAAAAAATACAGTTTCATATGGTTTTCAATGAATCATAAAACACATGCATGATACAAAATTGATAAAATTTTAAAGTAAAATTGTGACGCTCGAAGAAGAGTGGTACATGAATGAAATGAGTCCACATCTAGAATGAGAGGGATCCTGAGAATATGAAAGTATGGTGCCCGAGAAAAAAGGGTACATGAATAAACTAATTCACATATGAATGAGAGTGACCATGAGAATATGAAAGTATAGTTGAGAAAGGCTTAAAAGAATTGATAACTACTACCTATACTAATAAAGTGCATCTTCCTTTTCGGTGGCTCAATCATAAGAACTCCAAAGTTAAGCCTTGTTTGAAAACTATTTGGTTTTTAGTTTTTTGTTTTTGAAAATTTTGCTTGTTTTTTCACAATTTTTCTTCATCTTCTTTATATTGATTTCCATCTTTCTTAAAGTATCACTTCAGTTTCAAGCCAAATTTCAAAAACAAAAACAAGTTTTTGAAAACTACTTTTTTTGAGATTTCAAAACATAGTTTGGTTTTTGAAAACATAAGTATAAAGTAGATAATAAAATATAGAAACTCATTGGCAGAAATAGTATTTTTAGGCTTAATTTTCAAAAACCAAAAACAAAATGGTTATCAAACAGACCCTAAACGTGGTTGGCTTGGAACAATTCTATGTTGGGTGGCCTCCTGGGAATTTTCCTATGGAGCATGTGAGTGAGACAAAGCAAGCTAAAATGACCCATGTTGGTTTGTGGGAAAAGTCTTCACTCTCGCAAGTGGCTCAAGGATGGTATGGTGACGTGGCTAGGGATTCGAGGGAATGTCGGGGCCAACAGGGGCCAAATCCAGTCCCGATCTAAATCCTTGGTCTGGGGTGTTACAAAAATGACATTGTAGCTAGTTAAAATGTGTAAGTTTTTGTAATGTTATTTAATGATCAATTTTTACATTAACTAAATTTAAATTTGTGTCGACTTGATCTAATTGAAATTAGTGAGTTCTACAAAGATTTTTATATTGTTTTCTGAAAATTAGTGAGTAAATTAACAAAAATTAACTAGATAGTAAAATTTGAAACACTTATTAAAATTGATAGTGTAATTTGATGAAATTAAAATTTTAGAGTAAAACTTGGTACAACTTAACAGGTTTAAGGCCAAAAATTGAATTTTTTTTTTCCAAAAAGAAAATCCTTGGCTCTGCCTCTTGAATCCTTGATCACCTACATGAATAAAAATTGACAAATTATTTTTTAAAAATCCAAAATTATTATTGTGGGCCAATATTGCAACGCATATTCAATCAGTTTAGGCATCGATTTCGACGACACACATAAAACAAGGTCTAATAAGAATAAATACAACGAAGAACGAACTCAAAAACATAATAAAATAAATAATAAGAAAAAGAAGAATAAATAATAAAAATAAACACGACGCCCATGATTTCCTCCTCTTTCTTTTCGACCAGAGTAAGTGGAGAAAAAGAAACTCAAACACTAGGTGAAACATGGAGACCCATTATCCGTAACTATTTTGTTTTTGGTTTTTAGTTTTTGAAATTTAAACCTAAAAATATTACTTCTACCAATTAGTTTATATGTATTCTTATCTACTTTGTACCTATGTTTTCAAAAACTAAGGCAACTTGTGAAAACTAAAAAAAGTAGCTTTCAAAAATTTGACTTTGTTTTTAAAATTTTGCTAAGAGTTCAAATGTTTACTTAAGGGAGATGATCTCTATTGTAAAGAAATTAGGTGAAAATAAGCTTAACTTTCAAAAACTAAAAACTAAAAACGAAATAGTTATCAAACAGAAGAAATATTAAAATTAAAATTAAACAACAATATATTTTCTTCCATTTTCTAAAAGCAGTTGGGGATGAAGAACATTGAAGGATTTTTTTTTTAATTATTATGGTTAATATTGTAAATTTACAAATTTATTATAAAAATATTACAAGTTTCAAATTATTGAAAAAAACATTGTATTTTTTATTAGTTGGATCAAGATTGTCTCTTAAATAGACAATATTTACTGTGTTTTATATATAAAAAAAAAATACACATGTACAGGTCGTCTCTTTAAAATAGTTATTTCTAAAAAATTATAATATTAATAAAAATAAAAAAGTTTAAAAAAAGTTTAGTTTTGATGGGACAATATGTTCTATACAACGATGATTTTTTTTTAAAAAAAAATCCTTACATAATTCTCCCTACTTTCCGTTTTTATCTATCTTGATTTTTTAGGGTTTGTTTGGATGCATGTGATAACAACCAGTGTTATAATATTCTATGAAATACTTTGAACTCTAAATACAGATTACTATAATTTGATAGGTTTAAACCATATAAATGAACATTTAAACTGTATAATTGGTAATTAGATAATTTGATATGTAAGATTATTTTATTTCTGTTGGAATGTTTAAAAGTTTCCCTTTAAATGAAGATTTTGAGATTGATCCTTTAAATAAAATTAAATAGAGATCTTCCCTGGAAATTCTTTAGTTGAATTTTTTTAAAAATAAATCATTTAATTTAATTGATATTTTTAAAAAATAAACTGGGAATAATGCTCCTGGGAAATCTCACATTGATTTCACAAAATTTAGTGAAAAATTTCTTGAGGACAAAGAATTAAATGTGAGATGAGGATAGGAAAGTCATCTCTATCTCTACCGACCATGAACATTTCTAATAATAACTTTATTATCTATTTTAGTAAATTCATACAAAATTTTTCAAATCTTATGAACTTCCATGTAACAAATTTGTAGAGGAGGTTAATTCATGTATCTAAATATATTCAAATCAATTGCTTCATTTATGTGGGTGATAGTGACAAAAGATAAAACTCCACAATTACACAATCGAATAGACTTATCTTCGGCCTCTATTGAGAGAAGTTTTGGGATTTGGGGTGCCTACACAACTCAAGTCATAATCGAAATTTAAAATATGTCACATACTTTTGTATATTAGCATAAAATATTTTAAAGTTGAGTGACAGTTCAAATGTTCCTTAGACTTATAGTAGATTCGATGGTCATTACATATTTATTTTTAAATAAACTACTCCTTATCGATTGAGTTTGACCTTACTAGAAAATGAAAGATACAAATTAATGTAATATATGTCATATATAAACATGTAAAATGAAATATTCTTGTTTTAATATTATTAAATACATTGCGTGTAAGATAAAAGAAAAAAGAAACCTAAATTGGCCACAAAATTGACTTGGATTATTATAAATATTGCTAGTAGCAAGAAATTGTAATGATCAATAAATAAGACACATTCTTTTTTTTTTTTGAGAGAAAATATATAAAACACATTAATTAATGTCTTTTTCTGTTGGCATTTTCCCTTTTGTACACTTTACTTTTTATAATTTAATACCGACAAATCCTCATGTTCTTTGGCCTTTCTCTTTCTCTTTCTCTTTCTCTTTCTTTTTCTCTTTCTGTAATAAATTCAATAATTTTATGTATCTAAAATTTTAAAAAATCTATTTTAAATCACCTTGTTAGGAATAATTTGGACTTAAACAGGATCAGCCAAAAAGAGAAAAGAAATGAAAGAGTAAATTCAAGGTAAAATAAGATTAAGATGAACCAGCTCAAAGATAACAGGAGAAGAAAGAAACTTTTGGTGTCTTCGATTGGCCTGTTTCTTTTGTTTTACACTCTAAATCTAAGAGAAGGAAATCGAGGTATTCTAGGTCATCTAAATACTATTTTATAATCGTTTGAAGGTAAGTTCTTTCTCATACTCTAAACTTTGGTTACACTCTAAATTCTCTGATCTAATTTAAGCATCGAAGCCTATGTGGTAAGTACCGTACTGCAAATCTTTCTCTTTTGCAGGCCATATCTATCTTAGTGGTGGCAGAATCATTTTTGGACTATTATGTCCAAATACTAATTTCCTAATTCTAAATATGTCCCTCAATTTATTTTTGTACTATTATTTATTATCCATAATTTATTCTTAAATTAACAAATTGTGTCATTCACCATTAATAAATAAATTACTTAAATTTAATTATAAATTTAAAAAAAATTAACTAACATCACGTGAAGGTTTGTTTTTTGGAAAAATTATATTTTTTAAGTTTTCAACATATAAATTTAACTAAAAATTAAATTATCAAAAAAAATATAAATGAAAATTAAGTTAATAAATAATTACATGTAATATAATGTTATTATTTCATTATAATTTATTATTCTATTCAAAAAATTTAGTTTTAGAAAATTATTCTTTAGTTGTATTTTTTAATTAAATGGAACAAAAAATAAAACTAAAAAAATCATATGGTATAAATTTATTATTTTAGATAATGTAATATTTTATTTGATACATTTAGCTTAGAATAAGTTATTATTATCTATTTTTAAAAAAGAAATCAAAAATATGTATGATATAAAATGTATATTTCAATACACATAACTATAACACAATATTTAGATGAACTAAAAAAATACAATATGATTAACAATCAACAAATATACACAACAAACTCACAAAACTTTAATTAATAGACAACACACAAAGAGTATTCGAAAGAGATTAAGATAGTAGATTTTGGACCATACAACCTTTGGGAAGGACAAATTTGGGCAAGCTCGAGTTGGCAAATACAAGTTGGAGCGATTATGAAGTCTGAAATACAGTGGGTCTTTTATGGAACTCGTAGATTTGGCCAGTGTTGACGCGAATCAGAAAAGGTTGTTGTGCATAGTCTTGAGCGAGATTGATGTCGTTGTTGTCGCAAATCCCGACTCGAACACGTAGAGGAAGAACCACCCAAGTATGGCTTCACGTGAGTCAAGCTTGTCGCCGCGTCGTTGAAGGATGTGGTCGAGAAGAAGCAGCCGACACAGGTGGAGGAGGGTTTAGGGTTGCTTACGCGAGAGGCAGAGAATAAGGAATCGTGAAATCGAAAGGGGGATTACCCTAGAGCTTTTTCCTCTTTTCTTTTTAAAATTATTAAAAGTAAAATTATGATAAAACTTGATATTTTTGAAATGTCAAGTACATTATCATCATTCTTGACGTTTCATAAATGACAAATTTTTTTAGTAGCGTGAAAAAAGTTTGAAAATTCCGTCAATGGAGCGCAAAATGTGCTAATGTGCACACTTAATATAAACTTTACATTTTTTAAGTATCAAGTTTTATCGTAGCGTGAAAAAATCCGAAAAACGCCGACAACCTCCGCCTTTTAAAAATTTTTCTTGACGTTTTTCTTAAAAAGATGTATATGACTTGACATTTTTTCACAAAAACATCAAGTATTTAAAACTTGCTAGTGTCAAGTAACATATAATTTGTAGTAGTGACGTTATGGAGATTGTTGTGAACTCGATTGGGTCTTGTGGGTTGCTATGATGCCTTGTACGAGTCTAGCCTTTGTGGCGATGGTGCAGTAGGTCTAGGATGTGTAGCCTAGCCTTTCTGGCAACTTCGGGTAGGTCGAACGGGTGTTGGTCAGCCTTGGTGGCAAGTTTAGTAGGCCTAGCAAGCGAGGGTTAGCCTTGTGGTAAGGTGGTTAGTGTTGGGGTTTGTGCCCTAAAACTCGTAGTTTGTAATTTTGTTTTAATTATTGTAATAAAGAGTTATTATTTCAATAAAGAGTTATTGTTCGTTATTTACGATATTACCCTTGTTTTAACCCAAAATCCAATAAACTAACATCCAAGGTTGTAAAATGTCTCTTGAACTGAATGTAGTGTACATATAAAGGATCTCGGTTCGAGATACAACCTAAAGGGTCTATAGTAAGGGGATAAGGTTTGGGTACCTTACCCTGGTAACACTATGGATGTGACCCACTTTGTATATGATACAAACACTATGATCCTAAATGTGTTCATGTAGATGACATGTGAGTGAGGATATCCTATGTAATGAGATTACATAAGATTGGACCATGAAATAGTAACCACTAGATGTAACTCCGTTGACTAGCTAGGTTTCTATTTCACTAGGATGGCCTAGTCAACTTGATCTCAATCCTGAGCAGGTTACGAACTCCTGTTTGCAAGGGATTGTCCTTTGACTAGTATGGGTGAGAGTGGCTAGATTCACCGACTCAATATGCCTACCCTCTTGGGGACAAGACCGAGTGAGCGGTTGGGGACGTAACTTAGCAAGATGCAATTCACTCATTCCCGCCTACTATGGTAAGTAGATGAAGGTTCCCTTAAGTGGTGTCTCTGGGACTTGAACAAAGAGCCCGATCCTCTCATTGGCCCGAGAGAGACTTATGTTTGTTGGTAGAACCACAAACAAATTGTTCATTAGAGGAGTACTAGTACTTAAGGTACAAGATGTAACCCAGAGGTAAAACGGTAATTTGACCCAGTTGGTGTTACGAACATTCGTGAAGGATTAACTTGTTGTTATTGGTCAATATCCGTAGACATAGAAATATATCTGCAGTCAGAAGAGTGCAGTTGTGGGACTTTAGTGGAGTGTTCCCGCAGTTAACGAATGTTGATTAAGAGGTTAATGAGATTAACCGAATAATCTCGTATCGTTGGAGCTTCTGATCTGTAGGTCTATTAGGTCCACCTTCTAACTCGTAAAGGGTTCTTAGATCATTTGGATTTGAAATGTTCAAATTCATTTAGGGACTAAATTTAATGTATATAGATACATTATAATATCAAATTTTGGAACTTTATATTATAAATTTAATGTGAATCTGATTCATATTAAATTATGTGAGAGAATTAAATATTTGAAATAGTTCAAATATTATTTTAAATGTAAATGAGATTCATATTTGGAAAACTATAAGTTAAAATTTAATGTGCATAAGATGTGCATTAAAACTATAGGTTAAGGGATTATAATTAAATAATAAAATTAAACATATGATGTTTAATTAATTAATTAAGGAGTTAATTAAATACATTAATTAAATATGATTTAATTAATGTTGATTTGTAATATGATTAAATTAATATTATTTTATTATTATTATTTAATTAATTAAAATGGAAAACGTGTGTGAGATACTAATTAATATTATTTTATTATTTTGTGGTAGTGTTCTGTTGAAAGAATAGAGGAATTTTTTTTTTTGTTTGTTGTGTTGCTGTGCAAATTGGAGCAAGGAGTTGTTGGATTGAGAAACTACTCTTACTTTTAGTTTAAGCTTTTACAACATGTGTTTGCATAATTAGTTTCATGCCTAATTAGATTAGATTTACTGCTTATTCTCTGTTTTTACCCAATGTACTGGTAGACCTAGCCTTGGGACCCTTGGCCTTCGAGATGAGCAAGGACCCAGACTTGTGTGGGAGAAATTATTCGGTGAGGAGACATGAAAATCATTTGTGGCAAGTTAGCCTTTGTGGATGGATAGAGAGAATTCCCTCGAATTTATATCCAAAGGATATGATGGGGCATGAAAATCATTGAATCCACATCCAACGGCTATTATGAGGCAACCATATTGTGGCGGCCTCATTGAATAATTTGTTCTTGTGTGAGGGTGAGTAGCCTTTGTGGCAAGCCAGCCTGGGTGACAAGCTTGAGATGACCTTTGTAGCATGTTAGCCTTTGTGGAAAGTCCTAAATCTCCTTTGTGGCAAGTTAGCCTTTGTGGCAAATCTCAGATAGCCTTTGTGGCAAGTCAGTCTTTGTGGCAAGTTCTAGATGGCCTGTGTGGCAAGTCCGAGATAGCCTTGTGGCAAGTTGGCCTTTGTGGCAACTCAATGTGGGCCTATGCACGATGATAGTCTTTGTGGCAGCTTAGCCTTCATGGCAGATAGATCATAGTCATATTCATGACAGTAGCTTTTGTGGCAAGTGGCGCTGCCCCTTGTGGTAAGATGTCGGGGGTCCAGTTCGTGAGGCTAGGTTAAAGAGATTCGAGATGAGTGGCTAGGATCATAGGACTTTGAATAAGGGTTTGGTTGCTAATGTGCACGTAAGGCTGACGCCTATTACTTGATGATGTGTTGTTGTACATTGGACTTAAGTAGCCTACTTACTGAGTATTTCCAATACTCACGCTACTTTCTTTGATGTTTTGATTGCAGATAGGATCTGACTGTAAGCTAGCGGACGATGGTGACCACCTGGCAAGGTTATGAAGAGTCCTCTTTTGTCTTAGGCTTAGTTTAGTACTATATGCCTTTATTGAATCCATGTTGGTTGTTGAACATGAATTGTAGTCTTCCTGTTCTATTTACGATTTTAGCACGTTTTAAGTTTATTTCTTTGAACTCATGGCAGCTGTGTTTAATTCTATAATTACATAATTGAGCATGTGTTGTGGATTTCTAACTGTTGTGCCCCAACCTCTGCATATTTGAAGTTTGGTGGGAGGCTGGGAGGATTGTTTTGATTAAAAAGTGTTTTATTTATGGAAACAGACTCCCCAAAACTTTTTGGAAAGTCCAGTAGCGTCGTTATGCTGCCAAAATTTCGACACGAACGGCGTGTCTAAAATAACACCCCTAGATAGGTTCCCCAAAATTTAGGGTTGTTACAATGCCACATGTTGGCTATCATTTATCTTAAATTTTCAATTTCATCAAATTGGGCCCTAAACTTAAGTGTTGCAAGTTACTCTCTAGTCAATTTCCACTAATTCACCTATTAATTTTAACAAAAAGAAATTTAAAAACCTCTCATATAAACTCACTAATTTCAATACAATCAAATTTTACACAAAATTAAGTTTGGTCAATGAACAAATTTTTACCAATGAATAACTTTATCAAAATTCATAAATTTCAACAAAAATTTAGCTCAAATGTCATTTTTCTCTAGGATCTTACCAATTTTGTACTATATATATATATTATGATTCATTAAACACATGAAAATACTTTTCTAACAATGTTTCGAACAGATACTTATCAGAGTTACATTGCAACATTTTTAAAGTTTAAAGTTAAAATTTACAACACTTATCTAAGTTTAAGGTGCAATTTGATTAAATCGAAAGTTTAAGGTCGTAAAAATTGATACAACTTGACAAGTTTAGATGTAAAAATTAATTTTTTTTTTTTTCCAAACTTTTGATTACATAGTTATGATGATATTTGAAGAAATTTAATGGGTGTATTAATATTGTATTAAAATTAAAATTGTAATCGAAAAATATGAGCTAAAAATACGATTCGTTTTCATAAATAGAGAAACCAAAACGAATATTTTCAAATTACCATGAATCAAAATAAACAAAAGTTTAAAAATATGTGAAATAAAAACATTTTGAAATAAACCTAAAATTCTTTAGCTCCACTTAGCAAAGCATAAACATGTCCTGTGTCCGACACTTTACATCAGCCGACTTATCATTTAACTATGCTGCCGTTCACTTGAATATTGGATCAGTCAACAAGAGAGGCAAAAAAGAAAATCAACAATAATAATAATTTTTTTAAAAAAATGTAAAATATCAGAAAGGTATACTAAAAACTTTATTATTATTGAAAAATTCTCGACTTGATTACATTCATGCATATATAAATGTATTTTGGTGGGTTTGATGCTTTGAGCTGCATAACTTTGAATTTCAACTTTTATTTTTTCTTTTTTGCAAAGTTTTGAATAATTCAACTTTAATTACTATGTTTCAAATATATTCGCATTTATTAATTACCTATTGTTATTAAATTCAAAGAGATTGTTTTGACATTATTGTCTGTTGACAGCTTATAAATGAAGTATGCTTTGCATTATCCCCTAAAATAATAATATCAAATATTTTTTATATAGACTTTTCTTTTTTTAATATTTTATGTGCATGTTTATTTTAGATACGTCATGATTGATGCCACATTTATTTATATATAAACAATTTCATTTATGTTAAAGAGTAAATATAGCAATAATTGATATGAATAAACATATAAATATATCATTAATCAAAAATCATAATTATGAATTCTTATTTTAACATTGTTGTTCTAACTTTAAAAAATATATATTTCAAAAAATGGTAGGGTTCGTAATATATATATATATGTATATATATATATATGTATATATATATATATCTATCGTCAATGATATTTTAAAATTTTAAAATTTGATCTTTACTATCTAAAAAAAACTTGAATCTCCATGCTCAATAATATGTTAAGATTTTTAATATTTTACCTTTTTTAATCATGGATATATTTTTTAATAATTTGAAAACAAAGTTAAACGAAAAATTATTTAACAGTCCTATTAATATAATACAAACACAAACTATCATTGGATTTATTTTAGAGTAGACTTAAAAGACTATATTGATGCAACATATTTTCTTAATAATTATATGTACATTTACTATTTATGTTTATGATTGAATTAATGGTTAACCTTTAGGGTCATTTTTCTCTCTATATCTCTTTGAGGTAAACTCTTATAGTCAAAGTTTTAGGGTTCTCATTCATATTTATTATCACCAAAATAATCAAAAGATGGCTATATATATATATAAAAGTTCAATATGTAGACTTTATTTCAATTAATTTAATATAAAAAAACATACATATGGTGTCATACGGCCTATCGAATAAATTATACATATAACAGTCAATTCAAATATACCTCAATGAATAATGTATCAGTTATCATTTCAAAGATTGATGGTTTGATCCTCACTCTTCAATGGTTGAGCTCAAAAAAATTACATATATAACAACTATACAAAATGTTAAAATTATTTAACCAACAAAAGTGGCTTTTAGATTTTCAAACAATAGAAGTGTCTAAAAGTTTTTTCTTTTTTCTTTTTAGAATTTAGAGATATATACAATTTGCAAATTAGGATTCTGATTTGTAATTATCTCAAAATAATAAGTATTATTCTAAAAATAAGTCTTTTTTATTTTCATTTTTTCTACCAAGGCAACTAAAGTGATAAAATTTAAAATAGGAAGACGAGAATTTTAAACCAATTAGTTTTTGTCAATTGAACTGGTAATTGCATAAGTTTTATTTTAGTGTGTAAATTTTCATGTGTTCATCAACCTTGGTCCACTCTCAAACACTCCATTTTAATCTTCAAATTTTACATTACAAAACAAACTATTTTAGACCTTTCTGTTAATTTTCAGATAAACCATCTAACAAAACCACATCATACTTGTTATGGATAAAATTGAACCAACGAGAATAAACTAGCTAAAAGATTACAATGAAGGACCAAACAAAAATAAGTGTTCAATACGAAGTCAAAACGAGCTGGAATCGATAGAAGACCACCCAGGATGAAAAAAGATAAAGAAGTGAGTTTGGGTCGAAGTCCAAGCTCGAGGCTTACCAGATGGCAAGGCCCACCTTTAAGCCTTGCCTTGATCCATCATGGCCCTTAGACTCAGGTCCAGACCAGTTCAATCTTTTCGTATCTCATTGCACAACGGAATCTAAAGAAAACTCCTAGATAGAGGCAGTTAAGCTCTCTCTCAGGGAGAGTAAAGGAAAGTTCATTCCAGCTCCCTAACTCTCTGAAAACTTCTAAATTCTCTCAAAATTCTCTCTGACTTAAGCATTGGAATCTGTGTGGCCTATACCACACCGATGCCCAAGTTTTTCTTGTCTTACAGACTGCGTTCTTTCCACAAAAAAATACAAATTCACTATCATTGTCCCGTGAAGGTCATGTGCGTTCTCCATGTCCGAAATTTAACAACATCAATATCTTCTATATTTGTTTCATTTACCTAATTATTAGAGGTAATTATATTATAGATTAAATATCAAGCTTCTAAAATAAATTGTCAACTTGAACATTCCATTGGAGATATACACTTTAGAGGTCAAAAGTTCTAACCCTTCCGTTCAAACATGTTGAACTAAAAAAATAAAATAAATTTAGGCTCTTTATCACAAATAATTAACAGAAAATCAATAGTAAAAATTAAAATAATTTATAATATAAAATTTAGAAACTAAAACAAAACCGTCAAAACTTGGAAAAACAAAAACAAAATTATTAGAGAATTGAAAGATTAAAACCAGAAGAAATATGTAAGTTAATGTAAACAAAAAAAAAAGTATATATATATATATATATATGATCTAAACATCTTTCATTCCCCTGAAGGTGTGAAAAAGAGAATTTATAATTTATAATATGAAATTTAAAAACTAAAATAGAACATTCAAAACTTCGAAAAAAATTAAAAGAAAATTAAGATTAAAAAAAAACTAGAGAAAATTTGTAAGTTTGGGATGTAAACAAAGAATAATGTATATGATCTAAAATTCTAAATATACTAGCTCTCATTTTCTTGAAGGTGTGGAAAAGAGAAAATAAATGGATGGGTCATTTTTTGAGCTGAAAATGAAATGGGAGAAAATTGAAAGTATTGGATGATACAAAATATCAATGAGAATAAATGAATTGGACAAAATTAGCTTAAGGAAAGAGGGTGTTCTTCTTCCTAATGATTAGTCAAAGTCAACCACACAACCAATATATAAAAACTTTGACTGATCCGACCAATCATGTTACTTTTTTCCATTATCTCACCAATTTGGCAATAGATTGGAAAAATTATTGGCCACGTTTTTTGACTTTTCAACCCATTCGTACCATAAATATATGCAGCATCAGTAAGTTTATACAGTTGAACGGGTTAAAGTATTATATATATCTTTAATTAAAATATTAATTAAAGTCAGATTTGATAATCTTTGATTTCTAAAAATTATGCTTATTTTCTCTTTATTTCTTTACAACTATTTATAATGGTTTTTTATTTCTCTTAAAAAAACTATTTGAATTTTTAATCAAATTATAAAAATAAAAAAAAAAAAATTTAAAAAACTACTTTTTCTTAGTTTTCAAAACTTGGGTTAGATTTTGAAAATGTGCGTAAAAAATGAATAACAAAACAAAGGACATGTATGAGTGGAAGTAATATTTATAGGATTAATTTTCAAAAACTAAAAAAATTAATAAATAATTATCAAACGATGCCTAAAAGTTTGAATGTCAATCTTTCTACTGAAGTAAAAGAAAAATGGACAAACTTTGACTATTTTATTTTGAAATAATGTCTATTTTAATTTTCTTTGTACAACATTTGTGAGAGCGGAGATTTGAATCTCTCTCCAGCTTTAAAGAAATGAATAGATGTTTTAATCGTTGAGCTACTCTCATGTTAACATCTAAACATTCAAAGAAATAATCATTTTATTTTGGTCGTTATTATTGTAAACTTAATATCCGCTCACTCTCAATACTTCTCCCAGTCAACCTATGTGACTTTAATGAATGCTCATGCATTATTAATATATACATATTCGAAACTATATTATATTTATGTGTAATTAAATGATTAACGGCAACATAAGGTGAGAACCAAAATAACTATTTTTAAAGATTAAGGATTGAAAAGAAATACTTTAAAATTTTAAAAATGAAAATGGAATAAAATTAAAAGTTTAATAGCTAAAATATACCATTTTGAAGTTTACTGATCAAAAAATGAAAAATTCTAAAAGTTTTAAGAATAAAATAAAATTTAAAATATTTTTAATTTATATGTTAAACTTTTTAGTTGATATTTTTGTAAATTAAAAACGCTATCTAACTCATGGGTGGGTTCAATATATAACCTAAAGGTTAACAAGTCAAATTTAGATTTGATATATAGATTTGCTAAATCTAAACTTTTAAAATTCAACTTTTATAGTTATATAACAACTTTGTATTACACAAAATTGCATATTTCATGGATGGTTTTCGAACTTTAAGCTTCAATTCATGACTTATTAATTATGAGTAAAAATATTCATGAGGATATTATATGATGTTCTTTTATTCTAAAATTTCATAAAAAGTTTCAATAAATTTTACAATTAAATATCTAAAAAAATGTTTTCTAAAAGAAGAAGGAAAGAACCCTAACTAAAAAACAAAGCAAAATAAAGAATTAAAACCTACATCTTGTACAAGAGAACTCTAAACCGCCAAATGGATATTCTTTAAGTTATCAAATATTATATTCTTTTATAATAAACCAATTAACAATATGAATATAAATATTGATAACAATGATTTATTGTCTGTTTCTTTAAAAAAAAAAGATATTTATTAAAATTAGATACAAGAAGGGAGAAATAACAAGGAATAAGAACACCAACAAATTAACAAAAGAGTCGTATAAATTATAATATTGTAAAGCTAAATCACAAGATGGACTTAGGATAGATATCAGGAGAAAAAATAGAATAATTTAGTTATACATTGTTAGATTCTCGTATGAATATTAATTTATATCTAAAGCTTAACTTCCACGACTACACAATATTTTATTCGTAGCAGCTACATTCAAATAAATATTCTTTTGAAATGGAATATATAATTAAAAAATAAAAAAGACAAACAACTCAAAAATAATAATAATAATAATTGAAAAGACAAACCAGACCAATGTGCATCCAACTACACACCACAATTTTTGTATTTTTTAAGCCTTTTGAAGTCTGCAAGTTTTGGGGGAAATAAAAAAATTAAAAAAAAAAAAAAGGCCGACAGTGCTTTCTTTCTTTTTTTTTTTTTTTGTGGGGCATGTCGTCTAGTGTATGGATTCTCTTTTGTTTCTATTTATAATGAACCATTTAATTTTATTAAAATACCTTAGCCACCAAAATTAACTAAAAAATACATTAGCCACCTTAAATTACTCCTTAAAAGAATTAATCTTTTACTTCTTTTCAAATTTAAATACTATTTTGGTTCATGACTTTTACTTTTTTATTCAAGATCTTTATACTTTTATTATATATATTTTAGCTCTTATACTTTTATCTTTAGTTGGTTTTAATTAGTCCATATATTATTGAAATGATCATTTTTTATTCTTTATTTTGAGAAAGGGATTGTTTTAGTCCTTTCATTTTCTTTTTTATCTATTTTTTCAATCAAAATTTATACACTAAATATATTTCTTAAAAATGTAGCACCATACCTTTGTATTAAAGTAGTTTCCGATATGTGTATTAAAGATTTCCCTTTACTTATTAAATTTGTTTTAAACTTTTTGTAAACATATGAAATAAAATGATCACTTTTTAGAAGTGCATGGACCTGAAAACAAACCACTTGAGAGTTGAAGATATAGAAATCAAAATAAACAAAAGTGGAAAGTACAAAAATCAAAATAAACATTTTAAAATATAAAGGCCAAAATGAATCAAAGTTGTAAATAGAATAATAATGATAGTTTTTTTATATCAAGATAGTCCTTAAACTTATATTTTATGCATAAACAAATTGGAAATGATTGAAGAAGAGAATCTTAAGGGTTTGTTAATAATGCTTATTGTATTTGTTTATGGAAAAATGCATTTAGAAACTGTTCTTATTTTTTATTCTTTCTTTTGTTTTGAGAACAAAATTTTATTAGTGAACATGCATGTTCCGAGTCTTGTTCTTAGTGCAAGTAAGTTTTCAATTTATTTAATTACACATTAGATTCAAGTCTTATTTTGGTCAAAGCATTCTCTTTAAAAAATAATAATAATAAAGTGCTTATTGATATTTTTTTTTTAATTTTGAACAACTTATAAGCACTAATTTAATAAGTAGTTTTTTTTTTTTTACATACTTCTTTAAAAATGCCACACTTTCATATATATATATAGTTTCTTAAGATTTTTTTTTAATTTGACTTAAAATTTAAATATGTTTTTTTGTACATCAACTATTGGGGTTGGAGAGATTCAAACTCATAACATGTTAGTCATGAAATATATCTTGATGATTACAAATGGTATGATTTGTTGAACTTTAAATATGTTTTTTTAAGAAAGGTAAAAGGCTTATAAAAAATTAAAATAGAACCAGCATAATTTTTAAAAATAAAAACTCATAATAAAATTATTATTAAATAGTACATATAAAAAACATACGCATGAAAGTTAATGAACTAAACCAATATCAAAATATTATTAAACAAAATATTTTTACAAAATTATACCACTGAAAATTCAAAATAATTTTTATAAAAAAAATAAGGAACATATATAGAGATGTATTTTATGACGCAAATAAATATATATTTTTACATCATAAAACATCATTGGTTCATCGAATAATAAAATCCAACACCTTTATATATCTACGACGACACAATGGGATCATAAAATTCGCGATGAGTCAATAAAAGAGAAAATAATGAATATTGGACCCACATAGAGTACTGAAAAAGACTCATGATTTGTTGTTTACTAAGTTTGATTAATTAGAAATTAATCATGTTAGGTTTTGAAGCCAAGTTGGGATGACGCTCACATTATCAAGTTTAAAGTCACATCATTTAAAATAATGCTTTAATATTTGATTATGATCCAAAATTCCAAATGGGTCCTTATGCAATTAACCCTAATGTTGTTAATTTCAAAAAAGAAAAATAATAAATACATTTAATGAGTTTTAACTAAATAAACCCCACGTGCCAAACGAAGCGACGTCGAATCGTCCTACTGAAGTAGCAGCCAGTTTCCTGGATCGTTCTCACTACGACGTCGTTTTGTTTTTTTTTTTTTCTATTATTTTAGGCTGCTTTTATTTACCACTAGGAATTGGGCCATAGTGGGAAATTGATTATTATTTTTAGACCAATTCGCTTCCTCCCTCGTGTGCTTTTACCAGTCACACTAAAAAGACCAAAAAAAAAAAAGTATATATGTATATTTGTATATCTATTGGAATTTTTAACTAAAATTTGAACTTAATTTAACTAATTTATTTTTTATACGTTAACGCGTATTTTTCTATTGTATGTCTTGGAGTCAAATAGTTCCTTTTTCAATATATATATACACACATACAATTTTAATATTAAGTAATAAGCTTACACAGTTTAGAAAATATCGCGACTATTACAATCTTAAGATGAAAAAAAATCAAATTTAACCATAAATTTGTGAGGTTGAATCAATTTTAACTCTAAACTTTTAATTTCATTAAATTAGGCTCTTAATTCAAATAAATGTTGCCATTTTTACCTTCGGTATAAAAAACAGTATAAATATCTTCCTAAACTCATTAATTTCAATCAAATAAAATTTTGCACCAAAATAAGTTTGACCATGCACAAATTAATCATTAAATAACTTTACCAAAATTCATAAATTTCAATGAAAAATTTAACTCTAATGTCGTTTTTCTCTAAAATTTTATTGATATCATATCGTACATATGTTTTATATATAATTCATTGAATGTATAAAAGAAAACTTCTTTTTAACGATATTTGGAGCAAGAACTTATTAGAAGGTTAAAATCACAACACTTTTTAAAAGTTAGATTGCAACATTTATATAAGTTTGAGGTTTAATTTGATGAAATTGAAAGTTTAGGATTTAAATTGATACAGTTTGACAAGTTTTGACGCAAATGATAAAATTGACTTGTTTTAGGTTTTGTTTCATGGTGTGATTATGTTTTTAATTTTTTCTATTGAAAAATTGAGTTTGTTTGTTCAAATAAGGTTATCTTATATGACATTAAGACATGAACATTACAATTGTCAAAAAAAAAAAAAAAAAGACATGAACATTACAAGGTGGGAATGAGAAAAGGTTTCGAGTTATATTCTCTCGTTTAAAATAAGATTTGTACCTTATTAGTATGAAAATAAAAGTCGGTTTGATATTTTAGAATATATGTGTACTTCCTTCTTCATTTCTACATGGAAATGGGGAAAAAAATCTCACAAATAGTTATATACGTTTTTTTCATCAAATAATTATATATATTCGTATATTCTTTTGATGTGATTTGATCTATGTTCTGAAATTAATGACATATGATCCTTTTTGTACTGTGCATTCTGTCCAAATTATCGTAAGGGTATCGTACTATGACTCTAGCTCTCTCGCTCTCGCTTATGATAGTAATGAAGTTGTCAAAATTCTGGAGAAAAGAAGAAAACAACAAAAATCGAACTATAGTTGACTCGCTCTCGTTGTCTCGTTCTCGCTCTACCTCTACTACTCCAGCTCTTCTCTGACTTTTGTCCTTGTCCTTTTTTCTTTATATTTTCGACCACTCATTCGAGCAAAAGCGAGAGCGAGACAACGGGAGCGAGAGTGTTTTCGTGTACAAGAGTGTGAACAAGAAAGACCGTTTCATATTACCCTTATGAGTAATTTTGCGCGGATTGCCACGTCACAATGGGTCATATTTCATTATTTTGAAATGGCAAGTCAAATTCCATTAATGCGCGGGAAAACGGGTTATCCATACGAATACCCCATTTTTTTTTAGTACAACAACATTTGGGGCAGGAGAATTCGAACTCATGACCTCTTGATCATAAATCTTATTTGATGTCAGTTGAGCTATGCTTTTGTTGGCATATCATATTGAGATTAACAATATCAAAAAGAGTAATAATAAGTTTAAGATTCAAATGATTCGTGTAATATCATTTCCTCTCTCACTAATATCCGTTGTAGGTCCAAATCTCCTACTTTTACCAGTATCCAAAATTCTTCCATCAATCATAATAAAGTATTTTTAACTACTCTACGAGTAAAAGGAAAGATAAAAAGATAACATATAATGATTGTGCCACACATAGCATGGTAAAGTGAGAATGAAAAGGGTTTCAAGTTATTCTCTCTTTTTGAAATAAGATTTGTCCCTTAGTGTGAAAATAAAAGTCATTTTAGAGTCTATATGTGTGATTTTTTTCATTTGAAAAGAAAAAAAAAAGTCTCAAAAATAATTAGTTAGGAAGCTCAACCAAATATACAAGATTTTGATACTATAAAGTTTGTTTGATATAATTATTTTGTTTTTACTTCTTAATCATGCCTACGTTGAGCACAAATATTCCACATCTCATAAATTCATTTAAAACAGTATTTTTTTTTAATATATATATATATATATCAAAATTATAATTTCGAAAAAAAAATTAATTTAATTTAGGCTTTAAAAAATATTTCTACAAATTAAAAAATATAATATTTGACAAAAGAATGGTAGGGTATTGAAAAATAAATAAATAAACAATTATGTTCATAGTGAGATTACCATTAACAATTTAACATTAACTATATCGAAATGGAATAACGTAGATCCAACATTCAAACTCTATAATATCATTTTCTCCTCAACTAATACCCATCCTCCTCAAAACTTTTAACAATATATGTTGGAGAATTACAAATAACAGAGGAAAATAGAGAAATAAATTGAGAAGCAACTACATAAACACGGAGATTCAAGCCCTCTGCGGTGTATATTTATTTATCAACCACCGGTGCAACAGTCTTCTCTGGCATGTCCCCTCCAGGATACAACAACCCAACTGAAACGTTGTGTAGCTCAAATCACTCTCTCAAAGCTCCACAACAAAGAATATCCTTCTTTTGGTCAATTGCTCTTAAAAGAGAAAAATATAGAATATAAGAATATAGAGAAAATGAGCTTAAAGATGGGATGATTTTGAAATGTTTGAAATGAGATATTTATACTAAAATTTTAGATCTGGAAATTTAATTATAAGACTTTTAATCTCCCTTCAATTAAATAAACAAATACGTTTATTCTTTTTATAATACAAAACCTTTATTATTTAAAAAGTAAAAACTCATAAATAATAATAAATATTAAAATGTTACAACAATATCCAAAATTCTTCCATCACACTCGTAATAAAATATTTTTAACTACTCACTAGTAAAAAAAATAATAAAATAAGTAGGTTTACCAAAATCCCACAATTGCCCAATTATTTAAAAAATAAAATAAAAAAAAAATAAAGAAAGCCCTAATTTTGGTGGCTAAAATTGGCCCTTTCTAACCTCCTTCGTGGAAATTACCCAACCCTCATTTGAACGTAGCTGTTTTTGTCGACTTAGACTATTATTCAATTTCATTCAAAGGCATCACCTTTTGGATTTCATTTCTTAATATCCATTTCTCCCTCTTAAAATAAATTCTATAAATACCAAACTAAATTCATCTTCGTTGAATCTCGTCGAGTCTCTCAGTTCAGAACTTCCTTTTGAGATCCCCCAAAAAAAAAAATAGTTTTACTTGAAGAAGAACACAAACAAGAAGAAGAAGGATTAAAATCAATGGGGAGAGCTCCTTGCTGTGAGAAAATGGGGTTAAAGAAAGGGCCTTGGTCTCCTGAAGAAGATCGAATTTTGACCAATTTTATTCAGAATCATGGCCATAGCAATTGGCGAGCTCTTCCTAAACAAGCTGGTGAGTTTGAGTTTTATTATTATTGTTCATCGTTTGAGATCTGAAGATTTTCTGGGTTGAGACAAAAAAAAAAAAAAACAGTTTTGAGTTGATTTTCTTTGAGTTTTTCTTGGTATCCAAACAAAATTAGAAGGAAAAATGAAACCCATATTCTAAATTTCTTGATATTAACAGAACCCCAGAAAAACCCATGTCTTGAATTTTTTAATATCGTCGTATTTTGAAAAAAGTTTGGATTTTTTTAACCCAATCTTCGAGATTTGTATCTGTTTTTTTTTTTTTTCTTTATTGATCTTTGTGTTGTGTTTTTTGGTGTAGGTCTTTTGAGATGTGGGAAGAGTTGCAGACTTCGTTGGACAAACTACTTGAGACCTGATATTAAGAGAGGCAACTTCACCAAAGAAGAAGAAGACGCCATTATTAACCTACATGAATTGCTTGGCAATAGGTAAATTTCCCCCACATCTGTCTCATAATAACCATTAGATCGGATGTGGATCTAATAATTTTCATGTCCCCTAAAAATTATTGAATATAAAGTCAAAATACTTCTTTCTCTCCATCCAACGGTGAAAAATCACGTTGTGGCAGCCTCACCGAATAGTTTCTCCAATTATAGAGATAAAAAATGTTAAAAAAATTCATATTTATCAAAACTCATTAACCTCAACTCTTAGGTCAATTTAACATGGTATCAATCTGTAAATTTTGTTAATATGTGAATAGCTCAATGGATAAGGCACTAATTATCATCTCAAAAGTCGATAGTTCGATCTCTCACTTTCATAATTGTTATAATAATAAAAAACAATAAATTTTAATATAACTTTCTCGATCAACTTAAACATGATTCAATTAGTTCCATGTTACACAAAGCACATGCATACTCAAACACTCAATACTATTTCTTTTATAAATTATAATGGAAAGAATTTTTTATTTTTTTTCAACAAAATTGGGCCTAACTTTTTCTTTGTAACTATAGATGGTCAGCAATAGCAGCCAAGCTGCCAGGTCGCACAGACAATGAAATCAAGAATGTTTGGCACACCCACTTGAAGAAAAGGCTCGAAAAACACATCAAAACAACAGCTCCCAAATCCGAATTAAACAAAAGAAAAAAGCAAATAAAATCAAAAAATATTTCTTTAGATCATTCTTCATCCATTGATATCACAAATCAAATCCATTTGGTCAATAATTCTTCTTCTTCAATGTCCCCTTCACAACAATCTTCAAGCTCTGAGTTCTCTTCATCAGTCACAGATGCTTACATGACTGAAAATGAATACTACAGCTACACGGCGGACGACACGACAGCTCCGCCGCTGATCGACGAGAGCTTTTGGTCCGAGGTAGCTGAGAATTCAAATTCCAATTCCAATTCCGATTCGAATACGAATTCGAATAATTATTATAGTGAAGTGAAAATGGAATTCCCAATCATGTCCATGGATATGGTGGAATCAAATGAGGATAAGAGTTATGGTCACTGTGTTGATGATGACATGGAATTTTGGTACGATGTTTTTGTCAAAGCTGGAGGAATCTCAGAATTGCCAGAATTTTGAGATATTTCAAATTCAAATCAGAAGAGGGTTTTGAATTCCCATGTCCATGGAAATTAAAATTCCAGATTTTAAAATCAAACCCCAATTCCAGAGATTCACTCAAGGAGGGAGATTTTGGAGATAATATGGGTGAATTATTATTGAGGGAAAAATGAATTGAAAGAGAAAATTTTAAAGGGCTTGAGAGAAATTTGGAGATGTGAATAAAAAGCTAGTCGTAAAAATGAGTGAGACAGAGAGAAAAAGGGAATTTCAGATTTATTTCCGGCTTTGAATTGGGATTTGTATATTCTTTTTCAAGTGAAAAAATGAATTCTTTAATTTGTTTTTCCTTTTTCTATTTCCACCTCTAGGGAAAAAAAAAAAGATATATGAAGTGGGCAATGATGATATTATAATGATAACTCGATTGATTAAAAATTCAACTTCTACCTTTTTTTTTTTTTAGAATAACTTCTACCCTAGAACTTATCAAGTTCTATTGATTTAAATTCACTTTAAATTTAGATAAATGTGGTTATTTTGTGCACTTTGTTCAATTTTTGTTTATCTACTCATTAATTTTAACAAAAAAAAAAAGTATAAAAACTTCCTAAACTCACTATTTTCAATAATATTAAATTCTATTGAACGCATATGAATATATGTGGTTAACGATTTTTCAAATAAAAATTTATCAGAGAATAAAAATTGTAACACATTTTCAAGTTTAAGGTTAATGTTGACAACACTTATATATCAAAGTTTAGGATATTTATCAGTATTTAATGAAATTAAAAGTTCATAATAAAAAATTGATACAATTCAACGGTTTAGGGATTAAAAAAATGAATATTTTTTCATCCATTGAAATTTTAATTTTTTAAAAAATTAAATATAAAAATCTTACCTTAATTTGTTTTATCTTTTCAATTATGGAGCTTTTAATTTTATCTTTAGTAGGCAAAATGTCATCAAAGTCAAACTATTTAAGGCATTATAACATTTCAAAACATCACAGATTCAAATTCTAACCCCCCTATATTTTTTAAATTGAAAAAAGAAAAAAAATCAATTTTTACTTCTAAACATATCACATTATATCAATTTTCACCCTAAATTTTCAATTATATTCCATCAAATTAGACCCAAGCATAGTTAAGTGTTATAATTTTCTTCCCTCTATTCAATTTTTTTGCTAATTCTCTGACTAATTTCAATAAAAGTCGATGTAAGATCCTAATCTCCATAAATTCATTAATTTCAATAATATCAAGTTTTGTATCAATTTTGCATTTGATCAGTGCACAAGTTAACCTTGTTAAAAACTCACAATTTTAACAAAAATCTAGTTCTAATTTTTTTAAAAAAATTATCAAATTTGTATCATACATATATTTTATATAATTTGGAAAGCATATGTGAGAATACTTTTTTTTCCGAATTTTCAAACGAGAAAACTTATATAATGGTAAAACTTTCAGAAATTTGGCCTATATGTTTTGACCAATTCAAAGTAAAAAATGGCAATAAATTTAAGGTTAAGGTCAGTTATAATATTTATCAAGATTTGGGTTACAATTTGATGAGATTGGAAGTTTAGGCTAAAAATTGAATGCAATTTAACAAATTTAGAAGTAAAAAATTTATTTTTTCACCAAAAAAAAAAAAGTTATAGTTCACATTACGTCAAAACATGCTAAGTTTGAACGTAAGAGACCTTATACCCTAATATCTTTAATCTTATGTTATATTTAACCTTTAACTCTAAAACTATCTATGATCCTGAAAAACAATTACAGGGAAAAAAACTCTAAGAATATTTGAGATTAACTATAATATATAATCTGTAGTTTCATATAAAAGGTATAACAAGGAGAAACGAGGAGAAATTTTATGTTGTCAGCTTTACCTTTTCATTTTATAAGCATGTGTCAATATTTTCCTTTGCTCCTCTTTCCTCCGTTAGGGGCGTTTGTATCGCAGAGTTGGTTGAGTTGTGCAGAGTCGTTTCGTCACTGAGTTCTGGAAATCAGTGTTTGGGATGCAGAGTTGAGTTGAGTCAAGAAGTCAGTGTTTGGGGTACAGAATTGAGTTATTATGTCAGGAGTATCTGGTGCAGTTTTTTGTAAAGTGAATAAGTCTGATGTTTTGTGACTTTTTTCTTACATTTTTTGTTTTCATCAAATCAATTGCAAACATATTTGTCTACAATTTCAAAACTTCATTATGAGATCAACTACAAATTTACAATATATATTACCATTTGCAAGATTTATGGGATATTTAGAACAGTACTGAATATTGGGATTGATATCAATTTTTCTTTTCCAATAAAATTAATTTTTATCTTATATTATTGAGAACATATTCTTCAATTTGAAGGAGTTTCTTCTTTTGAAACACATGTTCACCATTACTCCATTTATTTTAATGTACTTAGGTATTAGTATTAATACTTTACAAGAAAAACGTGTGTTCATTGTCTACAAATCAAATACAAACACATTGGTCTACAATTTCAAAACTCAATTATGTGATCAATTATAAAATTACAATGTATATTACCATTTGCCAAATGTATGTTAGGGATATTTGCAAAAGTAATGGATATTGGGTTTGATATCAATATTTCTTTTCCAATAAAATTCATTATTTAGCACTTTTACTCTTTAATATGAAATTTATTCCATTTTTTATGCACATGTTCACCACTACTTTTTTATTTTAATTTAGGTAGGCATTAGTATTAATACTTTTCATATGAAGAGTGTTTATTTAAATTTGTCTAAACACATGTATTGTCTATGGACATCTTTAGAATGAAATAAATCGTTCACCTTGTGAAGATGTTAAAAATATGCCAACATACTTAAATATTTTATGTCATATTGAAGTTGCATATCTACAAAATATTAGATATGTTATCAAGGTCCTAGCAATGTCATTATGCTGTCAAAATTTTCGGTGCAGACGGTGTTGCTTAGTAACGTCTAAATTTTGGGTCTGAAAAATTAGGGTCGTTACTGTTGGTATCAGAGCATGAGTTTTAGATTTTGCATACTCGCCTACATCGTAGGCAACGATCCGTATAGCTTCTCGCAGGAAGTCATCTCGCCATCTCCAAGTTTGTTTTTATTTTGTAAACTAGTTAAAGTTATTTGAGTTGCTTGTGTGTTAACACTTGTTATGTTATGCTTTTGACTTCTCTGTTCTTGTGCTAAGGTAGTTTAGAGTTTAAGTTTAGATTATGACTCGAGGACGTGGTCGTTATGTAAAGTTCTAGCAACTTTCGAGGACGAAAGTTTTTCTGAGATCATATTGTGGCGCCCCGTAAAATTAGGTGTTTTAATTGTATTTATTTTAAATTTGAATCTTTGGATAATCAGATCGGGATTAGGAAATGGTGTTTTAAAGTTTAAAAAATGATTAGTATTTCTGTTTTAAAAAGGTTTAGAATTCCTTTTTCTAAAAGGATTAGAATTTCTTGTTCTAAAAGGATTAAGACTTTTTGGTGTATATTTAAACTAGAGTATTAGCAACTTAAAGACACACTTCAAAAATCTCATCTTCTTCTCCTTCTTCTTCTTTTCTCCACTTTCTTCATCTCGCCGGACCACCGTCGGAAATTCGTCGGACCGCTGTCGGGGAAGTTGTCGGACCGCCGTCGAAAAGTTATCGGACCACCACCGAAAAGTACCGTACGGTTGAGTTAATAACTCAACTCCATGGGGTTGAGTTATTAGGTCACCGGTTGTAATTGTTGGTGGGCCAAACAAGGAGTTCGGTTATTAACCCAACTCAACCCAACCCAACCCTATAAACCAAACACCCCCTTAATGTTATAAAAAAAATTGTCTCAGACCTGCCTCCCCTTTAATCCCATGCCTCCACTATCTGTAGAGCATTGTGCTCAACTTTTCATTTATTTACAGATTTGTCTTCTCAAAGGTTTATTTCTTTGTTTTTTGCAGGTTCGTCTTCTCGTTCTTCTTTAGAATGTTTTGATCTTTAGAGGTTCATTTCTTCATTCTTCTTTACAGGTTCTTCTTCTCACATGTTCATTTCTTCGTTCTTTATTAGCTCATCTTCTCGTTCGTCTTTAGAGTGTTTTCTTTAGAAGTTCATTTCTTCGTTCTTCTTTTTCATTTATTTACAGATTTGTCTTCTCAAAGGTTTATTTCTTTGTTTTTTGCAGGTTCGTCTTCTCGTTCTTCTTTAGAATGTTTTGATCTTTAGAGGTTCATTTCTTCATTCTTCTTTACAGGTTCTTCTTCTCACATGTTCATTTCTTCGTTCTTTATTAGCTCATCTTCTCGTTCGTCTTTAGAGTGTTTTCTTTAGAAGTTCATTTCTTCGTTCTTCTTTTCAAGTTCTGTTGGAGATAAAATCAATCAGACCAGAAGTCCACCAAGATTGAAGCCTAGAGGACAATCCCGACATGACTAAGGTTGAACCCCCAGACGGTCGAACACCGGGACGGTCAAGGCCCTCGATGGCTGACTACCAGGTTAGTCGGGTTGCGATGGTCGACCTAGGTTGACCATGCCTCACAGTTGCCCCTGAGTCCACTCGACCTCGACAACCGACCCACGAGTAAGTCAAACCTCACAGCTAGCCCTTGGGTCGGTCGGGCTTCGGCAACCAACCCCCTGATCATCCAAGGTCCCATGAGACCACATGCATCCATCTCGGACGGCAAGACTGACAAGTATAAGTAACGGCTAGATCAAAGACATATTACCCATATTGATGCGATGTAAGAATCACGGAATTATTGCAACACTCTTTTATAACATTAGTTTCACAACTGTCCAATAAATAGTACGACTAAATAGTTGAGGAGGTACGCCACAACACTGTCTATCTATAATTTAGTTATTGAAATTTAAAAAAAAAAAAGAAAAAGAAAAAGAAAAATATTGTCTAACAAATTCGATTACTGAAATAAAAAAAAAATTGTCTCAGACCTGCCTTCCCTCTAATCTTATGCCTCCAATATGTGCAGAACAGTGTGGTCTGCTTTTTGCTTATTCATCTTTCTTAACAAGTTCGTCTTCTTTGTAGGTTCATTTCTTCGGTTCTTTACAGGTTCATCTTCTCGTTCTTCTTTAAAGCATTTTCGTTGGAGGTTCATTTCTTCATTCTTCTTTACAGGTTCGTCTTCTTGCAAGTTCATTTCTTCGTTCTCTTTACCAATTTGTCTTCTCCTTTTTTCTTTAGAACATTTTCTTTATAGGTTCATTTCTTCGTTCTTCTTTACAGGTTTGTCTTCTCGTTCTTCTAGAGCAGGTTCTGTAATGGCCCTAGTTTTCAGGCCCAAATCCGCTAGGAAAGTTAATAAGCAACATTGTTAGTGTCGAATTTTTGGCAGTATAACGGCATTACTAGGACAAAACCAAATTTTTTTTCCTGACATGTTTTAAGCATAAAAGCACTCCAAAAGGTTTACAAAATACCCCGTCTCTTCCAAACTACATTCAACAATAGGTTGGGTTCCCAACAGATCAGAAAGTCACAACAGTTATGCAACAACATGAAGAAAATGAATAAGAGACTAACTTCACATTTAAGAAGAACAAGACCCTAAGACACCCTACGAGTCAATCAACAAGGAAACTTAACAACATATATAAAGTCTCAATCTATTAAGAATATACAACGGAAATATAAAGTACTAGAATAGCCACTATGAGCTAAAAGACACCAAAGAACATCCTCATAGTCTCGCCACAGGTTGCCACCATCATCATCCATTCACAATTTAACTTTTATCTGCAAAAAAAAATATTAAGACAAACAAATGAGTATAAAAATACCCCGTAAGTAGCCCACTTACGTCCAAACCTATCTCATCAAAAACAACAAGACTTGTCTCCTAAACTCACTCAACCTCAAATAGGTCTCACACTTTGCGCACCTCTTCCTGAGCCCCCTATGGTAATAACTTGAGCTCTACCTTCGATCCTAAAACTTTTATTGACGATGCAATGAGAGAAAGCAATTATCACGCCACTACACATTGGCATAGAGTCGTGAAGGTACGTAACCCACACACCCTATGGGGAATCACCTCTAAGCCAGCACGGGATAATGGAAAGCAACCACTCCCTGACGGGGGCATACCCTAGGCTCTCATGCTACAACAGGCTAGCATAGAGCAGTGAAGGTACGTAACCAACACTATGAGGAATCACCTCTGAGCTAGCACGAGATAATGGAAAGCAATCAATCGGGGGCATCCTCAATCTCACGAGCCTATAATATATCGTCAACCTAGAGGTTCTGACTCGCTCAGGCGTAACTGAGGGTTTAGTAAGTGTCGGTTCCCAGGCTTTATTCATAAGGTAACTAGGGGTTCTATCTAGGCATCACTAACGTCCTCGACCCATTCCAAGGGTTCCAAATCCAGCTAGGTTCTCAATCTAACCAAGCTTTAGCTCAAACCATTCATTTACTAGGAATGTTAGGTACAAATTCGAATATTTAACACTCACCTCACATAATAAGACACATAGTCCATAGATACATGATAAATACAATCATACAAGATTCAAAGACTCAAGATAATATTCACATAATCATGCCAAGTATAAAGCTCATAAAACATGTTACACAAGTTCCATAAGCACTTTAAATATCTAAACCAAAGTCTAATGCTAGAAACATCTCAAGAATACACAAACAAGCAATGTCGATCATCTGGCTCCTTCACTTAAGAGCTTGGTTTTAATCCAAAAGACTACTTACCTTGATACTTGAAGGTTTAGAAATTGAGTGTGTGCTCCTAAGAAACCCCTTTAGTACATCGAACTCCTATTAACAAATAAACTTCTTAAAAAGAGTCCTAAAAGAGTTGTTGTCCAAGTAAGACAAATGTGGTTGTCGATGCTCTCAGTCGAAACGTAGCTCATACCGCAGCCCTAGTTACGAGACAGGCTCACCTTCGAGCCGATATACAGCGTGTTGGGATAGTGGTAATGGTAGGGCAGGTTACAACCTAGCTAAACCGGTTATCAGTCAAACCAACTCTAAGGTAGCGAATCTAGATTCCCAGCAAGGGAACTCTAACCTTGAGAATTGGTGGCACCATGCGAAATCAGGTCAAGAAAGTGAGTTCTCTGTGGCGACAGATGGTGATTTGTTGTTCAAGGGGCGTTTATGTGTCTCGGAGGATGAAAATCTTAAAAAATAAGCCTTGATTGAAGCTCATAATTCTCCTTTTTCAGTACACCCTGGGAGTACTAAGATGTACCAAGACTTGAAACAATTTTAATGGTATCAAAGCAGAACCTCTCCCAGTAAGATGTGATTCGGGGACGAACCAAGGCGGAAGCTGGTGGGTATGTGACGCCCGAGGAAGAGGAGTACATGAATGAACCGAGTCCACATCTAAATGAGAGGGATCTTGAGGATATGAAAGTATGGTGTCCGAGGAAAAGGGGTACATGAATAAACCGAGTTGAGAAAGGCTTAAAAGAATTTATAGCTATTATCTATACCAACAAGGTGAATCTTCCTTTTCAGTGGCTGAATCATAGGAACTCCAAAGTTAAGTGTGCTTTGCTTGGAGCAATCCTATCTTGGGTCTGGGAATTTTACTAGAGAGCATGTGAGTGAGGACAAAACATGGTGAAAGGACCCGTGTTGATTTGTGGAAAAAATTCACTCTCGCAAGCGCCTCAATGATGGTATGGGTGGTATGGCAACATGGCCAAGTCACAGGGGACAAGGGGAATGTCGACGCGACTAAGGCATGGAACAAGAAGTCTACCAAGATTGAAGCTAAAAGGACGATCCTGACGCGACTAAGGCATGGAGGTCGAACTTCGAGTCAAGGCCCTCGGAGGCCAACTCTCAGGTCATCTCGACTGCAACGACCAACCCTAGGTCAGTCAGGCCTCATGGTTGACCCCAGGTTAGCTCGGCCTCAACAATTGACTCTCGAATTAGTCAACCCTAACAATTGGACTCCGAGTCGGCCCAACCTCGGCGACCGACGCCCGGGTCATCCAAGGTCCCACGAGACTACCTTCATCTATCTCAGACGACAAGATTGACAAGCATAAGTAATGGTCAAATCAGAGATTCATTACCCATATTAATGCGGTGTGAGAATCATGGCATTATTGCAACACTCTTTTATGACAAAAGAGGGATGTAGATTTAGGTCAACAAAAAATTGTGGAATGAAGATGTATGTGCGAGAAAGGTAGAAAAAAGGTGTCATCTGGTTTCTAGTACTACGGGAATACCATAATCCCTTTATTCACACTATAGCTTTGGATTCATAGATAGCTTTTTAATGTTAGTGGACCTCACATGGTTTTCAGAAGAATACTAGTGTGACAAGCAATAATTTGAAGTAGTATGGAATGTTTTCCATATACTGCAGTAGTACTAGAATTTTTTCTCCAATTTCGAAGTAGTAAATCGAAGCTCAACTTCCAGAAAGAATTTTTGGCTTGAATATCCTTTTGGCAATTCCAACCATTTTAAAACCAAATCACATTATATCATAGTGTTATCGATATGGTAGTATTCACAATGGAAGAATCTTTAAACGATCTCTCTACCATTTCTTCACTCTACAACTTCTCTGATTTTCTTTATTTGACTCCAAATTAGACGATCAATCAGGAATTAATCAAAGAAGTTGTTTTCTTTATTTTAATGGTAAGAATTTAAAAAATACGTTTTATTTGACTTTAAATAAAAACTATAAGATTCTACGTATATCGCATGTGCTTCTTTGGAAGAAATTTAGGATTAGAAGAAATAATAAAATGTTCCAAATCTCCTTTGGGAGAATTTGAAAACCCACACATTAAAACCTCGTTTGATAATTAAAGTTCCGTTTGATAATCATTTGAATTTTTGTTTTTAGTTTTTGAAAATTAAGCCTAGAAATACTACTCACACTTAAGGATTTACTTGTTTTATTTTCAACTTTTTACCCATGTTTTAAAAAAACAAGCCATATTTTGAAAACAGAAAAAAAAATTAAAGTAATTTTCAAAAACTTGTTATTTCTTTTAGAGAATTTGGCTAAGAAACCAAATACTTCCCTAAGAAAGATGAAAGCGGGACCTTAATTTTTTGTTTTTATTTTTAAAAATTAAGCTTGTTTTCTCAGGATTTCTTTATAATGATTTTCAACTTTCTTAAGTAAACATTTGAGAGTCATAGTCATACTCCAAAAACAAAAACAAATTTTTTAAAACTATTGTAGTTTTCAAAACTTAGTTTAGTTTTTTAAAACATTGATAGAAAGTAGATAATAAACAAATAAACTCAATGATAGAAATAGTGTTTATAAACTTAACTTTAAAAAACTAAATGATTATCAAACGGAGCCTAAATTGTTAGTGGTTTCAATCCGTTTCTTGCAAAAGATATAGAGTGGGTTAGTCAAAACTCAAGATTCCACTTTTAGCTACATTATCAAAAGCAAGGGATAAGGTCATTAAGGATTTTTCAGTAACATATTTTGACTTCGGGAGGATTTTAATTCTTCATATATAAAAGCCTACCCAAACCTTGTCAATGGTCTAAAAATTGGAGGGGAAGCTGAAAATCTTGAATTTTCCTTATTTAGAATATAATGTTATCCACATATCATGCTGATAAAAATTATCGGTGAACTCTCTATTCTTTTCAAGTTTCATTCTTCGATATTAGATTGCTCATATACTTATCTTTGGCTTGATAGCTAGGGGTGAGCAAAAGAATCTGATTTCGACCGACCAATGTTCACCCCTATTGGGGCAACTTCTATTCGAATTCTCTTGATCGAAGGTACATAGCATGGAAATTACCATTGAACTGTTCTCATTTTGGCATAGGGTTAGTTGATCTTGATATCAAATAGCTCATATAAAATATGCACATTAACAAATTTCTAATAACATTTACCTCATTTTTAAGATATTCTTCCTTCTTCTTTTTACACAATATATTTTTAGAGTCAAACTTGGGTGCAACCTGCCCCTTTTTTAACCATACAAATTTTCTATTTTAAAAAAAATCATGTGGCTATAAAGTAGGTTGTAGGATAGATGGGTGCAGTCGAGGCACTCAAGTATTTTCCATATTTTTAACTCTACAACCACAAAACTGACTTTTTTAATTAAAATACTATATTTTTTGAAAAAAAATAAATAAATTTGTATACTAAGATTGAAATTGAAAGTTTGAAAGGAAAAAAAAGTTAAAATATCATTTTTGGTCCATGTACGTTGATGTTTGTTCCATTTTAGTCCCTAAACTTTTAAATACCCAATTTTTATCCTTGTACTTTCCAAAAAGCTTAAAAAATAGTCTCTGGCGTTAATTCTTAAGGGTCACCCAACATAAAATTGTTCCATGCTAAGCACGCTTAACGTTGAAGTTCCTATAATTTAGTCATCGAAAAGAAACAAGTACCTTGTTGGTATAGTAGTAGTTATCAATTTTTTTAAGTGTTTCTCAACTGTAATTTTATATCCTCATGGTCATTCTCATGTACCCCTCTTCCTCGGCTACTTTAATTTCCTCAGGATCCCTCTCATTCAGATGTGGACTCGATTAATTCATGTACCCCTCTTCCTCGGGCGTCACAGTTAGCAACTGCGATTTCACATAAAAATTAATTTCTCCTCCTCAATCCTCTTCTCTACCATTTCTTTACTCAAAAATTGGAACCCTACCCAATCCATTATTAATTTTTTTTTCAAAAAAAAAATATCGATTTTTTTTAATCAAATAGGCTAACTGTGCCGTCTTCATTGCATATGGCAGTTTTTTATTTTTATTTTTACCTAACTCATTCAATAGTGTTAAGCTAATTGAAGACTATTTTGAAGCTTTTTGGAAAGTATAGAGACCAAAATAGTAGCTGACGTTAAATTGGTCTCTATACTTCCCAAGCTTAACTGAATAGTATAACTGACCAAAATAGTACATGGACCAAAATAGTATTTTAAGTTTAACAAAAAAAAATAGTATAGATGGAATTATATATTTATATATAAAATTGAAAAAGAGTAAATTTAAAATAAATTAGTATACTATCACCCAACAAACAAGGAAAATTAGTCCATTGCATTTTGCTCAATTGCCTAATAAATTAAATTCTAGGAATCTACGGTATATGCCTTAGTTTATTCTGCCATTTGCATTATCACTTTTTGGCATCATTTTTTTTTCTTGGAAAAAAAAGGCTTTGATGACAAGAAACATGGATGAAAATAAAAGTAGAAAATATATAAGATAGAAGGAGTGAACAATGAGTGAGAGGCAAGAAAAGGGAATTGTCAAAAAATGACAAACAAACACTCATTTTCACTAGTAGAGACATCTCAAGACTATAGGGTTCATATTATTTGATGAAATTTCTTCACAAAAGTATGTTTTAATTGTCAAAGATGTCTTATGTTCAACTATTTTTATCCAACAGAGTTTGTCAAGTTCGTTTGCTATATTATTATTAATCTCACAAAAATATTTTTATTTCAACTCTTAGAAGCCTCCACGAATATTAGTAAAACTTATTGGCAAAGATTCCATTAATTCTTCTAGTGCAAGGCTTAGAATTCTTAATGTATGGATTTTGAAATATATTTCGTTATATTAAACTTTATCTTAAAATTAAGGAAAATTTTAATGCGTAGTAAAAGATATTAAGGTATTTGTAAATCTAGTCATGATTTTTTAGATTTGCAAATATAGAAAAAAAAAAAATAAAAACTAATTTCTATTTTTTTATCATTCTAATTTTACCTCCATTGGTGTATCAATAGGATATTTTATCTACTTGATATTTGGTATATCAATAGTAGATTAGATATGTTTTGTGTTTGATATATCAATCAATTAATATATACGTAAAACAAAGTATATTTGTAGTATATTACTATTATAATATCGATACATTTCTTTTTAGGTTTATCAGTTAAATGATATACTCTCTCTCTATATATATATGGCATATCATGGATATTTTGCATATTTGGTATGATCAGTAATCCATTTTGAGTATATTCATTGTATATTAGTGATATATTTCATTATAGTTAATATCGAATGTATTAAATATGAATTTTTTATGTACTACTAGTCAAGTATCAATTAAACAAGTTTGTTGATTAAAAACTAGTAAATATAAACCATTAATAAAGTAAAGAACTAAAATAAGTATATCAATAGTATATCAGTGATATACTCTATGTTATGAATATCTCATATGTGAATTATTGATATACTTTTGATAAACTTCATATAAATATATTAGCAATATATAGTTATATATTTTATATTAGGTACTATATCATTATTATATTAACGATATATCAAAAATAAAAATAAAAATAAAAAATAAAAAATAAATTGAGAGAAAAATTAAAGAAAAAAATAGAGCTCAAATTATAGTAGAAAGTAGGAAAGAATCGTTTTAGGTTTGTAAGAATTTTTTTTTTCTTTGAGTACATCAACAATTGGAAGTAGAGGGATTTGAACCCACGTGGCGGCCTTTGGTGTGAGTGCATCTTGATGTCGGTTGAAATTTCTGAGGTAAGCGTTTTTGTGGGAATTAAGGAGTCGTAAAACTTTGAGTTCCCACACATTTTGGTATTTTTTTTAATTCGATATAATTAAATGTAACATAAGGGTATGCATAATTCGATTTTGGTCGAAATGGGTTACACAACCAAATATCTCAATTTTCAAATGTCTTAAACCCAAAAAAAAATGAAGCGTTTTCAAGTTCAATTAAAAACTGAATCATTCAATTTCAGTTCCGACCAATTCTGCTCAATTTTTAACCGACTTTTACCTTCATTTTGCTTAGTAACAGCCACACGAGATGGGCAATTCAAGAGAAACAACGAGAGTGAGAGATAGAGAGCATATTTCAACGGATAAAGAGGCGAGGGCGATAATAGGGTTTGCATTGGTGATGGAAATAAGGTATGGGCTTTTGATTGTGGGTTTTTATTGGAATGACTAATAGTTAACAAATACATTTGTATGTTCATAAAGTACAATACTTTGTTGGAATCACTTTTATGTAGGAAGTGAGTGATTCGAACCCATAACCTCTTGATCATAAATGTTACATAATTAACAGTTTGAGCGAGCTATACTCTTGTTTGCAGTTTAAGTTCAAGTTCAATTATATTCAAGAGAGCATATCCTACATTTATCATACTAAAATAATTAAGGAAAAATAGTTTAACCCATATGAAAGAAGACAACTCTAACAAATACTAATACATATATTAATTCAAAGAATATATACTTATTATTTGATTTTTTTAAGATAACTATTTATTTCAATTTCAAATCAACCACAACATAAAGATATTATATCCTCGGTCAAAAAGTTCAAGCAAATCGTTGAACTAAAAAAAGTAGTGAAGGAAATCAAAAGTCCATGTAAATCCTGAGACAAATTAGGGAGAATTATTCTGGTGGAAAATATATGTGAATCAGAACAATAAAGTTGATGTAAAACTCATCACATAAACAGGCCACAGTTGATGATAGTTTCATTGCCGGTTGAAGTGGTAAAGGAAATGAAAAATCCGAAAATCAAGGAAATACATAACACCAGAAAGCAGAAGAAATTGTCCTGTTTCACTGCTTCCTATATAGCTCTCTTTCTTAACAATGGCATTATTCAAAACTGTCGCGACTCAAAAAAAAAAAAAAAAAAAAAAAAAGTAAGGTAAATTAAGAGCCAGCTTACTACGAACGTGAAGAAGAAGGGGCAACTATTTAAGAGAGGCATGAGTAAGCCAAAGCCTTTTCCTCGGTCAGCTCCTCGGCGGTCAAGTCCAGTTTCTTCCTAGAGAATTCATCAATCGAAAGTCCTGGATGCAGAAAGGATCACAAAACAAACAGAATAAATCTCAGCACATAACTTTTTAAGAATATTTTTATTTTTATCTCCATCTATATCTCAACGTAACTATATCAAAAGTTTCTGGATGATGGAAGTGACATGCGGAGAAAAGTGAACAAAACCGAGACTTAAATTGAGGATTTTTAAACTCCGTTTGATAACCATCTAGTTTTTTGTTTTTAATTTTTAAAAATTGTGTTTGTTTCCTTATTCATTCTCTACCATGAATATCATCTCTCTTAGAAAATATTTTAATTCTCAGCTAAACTCTAAAAACAAAAATAAATTTTTGAAAACTACTCATTTTAGTTTTCAAAATTCGATTTGATTTAACCTAGGCAAAATTAAGTAGATAACAAAAGAAACTCATGGATAAAAATAATATTTATAGGTATAATTTTAAAAAACAAAATAAAATAAAAAGTTATCAGATTTAGAAAGATCTTAGGATAGATTTGTTCTCTTTTCAGGTTTAATGCTAATGCTTCTATTTAGGCATTGATTTCGGAGGATTTTATACATATTTTGGATTTGAGCCCTTTTTTCATGGTAAAACTGGTTGGCTCCTTTTTGTTGAATGCCCTTTTGTTTGTGCTTTGTATTCTTTCAATTTTGTCAAGCATGATATTCATATTGATTAATTAAAAGAAAAAAAAAAGTAAACAATACCTTGCACAATTGACCATTCACCGTTACGGCAGGTGACAGGGAATGAGTAGATAAGTCCAGCCGGTACATTGTATGATCCATCAGAATAAACTCCCATGGAAACCCAGGTGCCCTGGAAGAATATTGAGTTTTAATGAGCTCTAAATCATCCTTTCAAAACACTAAGTTCAAAGATTACAGCAAAATCACCAACCTCCGGAGTTCCAAGCACCCAATCACGAATGTGGTCGCAAGCTGCACTAGCAGCAGACAATGCACTTGAGAGCTTTCGGGCTTTGATGATGGCAGCACCACGTTGTTGAACAGTGCTAATAAACTCTCCCTTCAACCTTCAATGAAGAAAAAACCATATATTATTATAAATGCTTCTATCAAACTTAGAGACATATAGAGTACAGAAAACTCTACCATGCATCATTAGCAACAAGCTCACGGACAGATTTCACCTGCCCAGATGGCAGCTTCACAGTAGCATGGTTGACATCTGGGTATTGTGTTGATGAATGGTTACCCCAGATGATAACGTTCTTAACTTCTGATACTTGAACATTCAATCTCTCTGAAATTTGGCCTAATGCCCTGTTATGATCCAATCTAGTCAAGCAAGAAATATTCTTCTCGGGGATGGAAGGAGCAAATTCCTTCAAGATCAATGCATTTGTATTTGCCGGGTTAGCAACAACCAAAACCTGCAAGAGTAAGGAAATAAAGAGCCAGTTGTCTGAGCATTCAAACATAATGAGTACAAAGAAACAAAAGATCATTACTTTTCAGTAAAATTATTTATATGGAATTCAATAGATGCCAGTTACCTTACAGTTGGCAGCAGCGTGCTTTTCAAGGGCGGAAGCCTGAGCCTTGTAAATTGAGACATTTTTGGACATCACGTCTTTTCTTTCCATACCCTCCTTCCTTGGGAATCCACCAACCATAATAGCGATATTGACACCAGTGCATGCCTCAACCACATCAGTTGTAGCAACAACACCTAAAATATTGCATCAACCATTCATAAACGAATCACAGAAAGCCAAGCACAGAAACTATAGGATTTCGTTCGTTCACGATTAGTGAAGAATTGCTGTGTTATATATACACCTTTAAGAAGTGGGAAAGCAGCATCAACCAACTCCATCTTTACGCCATTCAATGACTCTGCAGCAGGTGGAATATCAAGCATGTGCAAGATGACGGGCTGGTTAGGTCCTAGCAATACTCCTCTGGCAATCATAGGCACAAGAGCATATCCGATTTGTCCTGAAAATCCAGCAAGAAAATCCATTAATTCATATGAAAATATTAAAGGAATCAGCAAAATAAATCAATTAAATTCTGCTCACCATTGAGCAATGTCTTAATACAGTGTTTCTTCTATGAAATAGTAAGAAAGCAGCAGATGAATTCTACTAAATGCTCATGTACACGTATTATTCATGAGAGAGAGAGAGAAGGGCAGCTACTCAAAAAGAATAGGCCGGTATTCAATTGACTGCTCTAGAAGACTAGACCAAAAATAGAGCTATTATCGAAATAAAGTATGACAAGGGCGGACTATATAAGCAGCATGAGCCCAAGATCTCAGTTTACAGGGACTAATCAACACGTACTGATGATATCAATCCTCATTAATACCCAAAGCAATAATCACTAGTAAATATCAAGCTACACAGATTCACAGTCAAGATCCACATCAGTTTCTCAGCCTATATCTTTTAACATTCATTACCGAAAATCTTGAACACATAGAAAGAGAAAACTCAACGATCATAAACACTTCCATAACAGAGCCAAAACCTCAAGGATTGTTCTCCTCGTAGAAAACGACAAAGAAACAGATAGAGCCTCCTTTTTCCAAACTAGACTCAGAAAACAGCAAACAAGCCAGTAAAAACATCGACCAGTAACAAAATTCACAGCGTAAACTTAAGAAATGAACTACAACCAACAGATCTGAATTCAAACAAAACACCAAACAACAGATGCGGTAGGTAACAGTATCAGATCTCGAACAAGCACACGTAGAGAAAAAGAAACCAAAAGCGGAAACGATTGATAATCAGAGAACATCTTAGATCAAGTAGGTGAGCATGAGAAGAACACAAAAGAAAGAAATGGAATGTTTTACAGTACAGTACCGGCAGCTCCAGTGACAAGGACTCTAACTGGACTTTGTGCCATGGCTGACGAAGATCGACGAAGAGAGAAAAACGAAGAATCGGAGGAGAAGATGAATGAGAATCAGTGGAACACTGAAGAAGAATTTGAGGAAGAAGATGGGGATATTTATTGGCGTGAAGAATGAAACACAGACACTGAAACCTAAGGGGCGGATTTTTCTGGTCACCAATCAAACGACGCCGTCACTGCGATTGGGAGACTTGACGGCCGTTATGTAACGTCTTTAATGGTGCTGACTTTCCGAAAACGGCTTCTCTAACATTTTGATTTTAAATGGCTAAATTATAGAAAATACTCCTAAATTATGGGGTTTGTGTCAAAATCTTTTTAAACTTTAAAAGTTTCAAAAATACCCCTTTAGACTTTTAAAGATGTTCAAAATACATAACATATTCTGCCGTTAAGTTTTGGATGGTAGCATTTAAAGTTTTGTTTCAAAATACCTCAAACTTTTAAAAGTTTCAAAAATACGCTTTTGGCGTTAAAAACTTTAAAAAAAATATTTTCAATAATTTCTTTAGTATTTAATGAAATTCTTTGAGATTTCATTTAATCAATCTATTAGAAATTTTAAAAATTTACTGACCCTCACCTGCAGAGAATGATGTGGAAGATCAAAACATCCACTGCTTAAGTAAAAGGTAATCTTAACTTTTATCTTCCTCGAGCTTATGAAATATTTGATATCGAATCTTATTTGTGTTGAGTCGTTTGATAACCATTTAGTTTTTAGTTCGGTTTTTAGAATGAAGCCTAAAAATACCACTTCATCAATAAATTTCTATGTATTCTTATCTACTATGTACTCCATGTTTTAAAAAATCAAGCTAAAATTTGAAAACTAAAAAGTAGTTTTCAAAAACTTGTTTTGTTTTTAAATTTTCTTTAGAAACTTAAATGAGACTGCATCGAAAGATGGAAATCATTATAGAGAATATGAAAAGAAATTGTAAAAAAAACAAGCATGATTTTCAAAACCAAAAATCAAAAACTAAATTATTATCAAACGAGTTTTAGTTTTTAAAATAGTTTGGTTTTTGAAAACATAAAATACAAAGTAGAAAAGAAAATATTGAAACTTATTGATAGAAGTGGTATTTTTAGCTTCATTTTAAAAAATCGTAACTAAAAACCAAATGGTTATCAAACGAGAAAACACAAATAAGATTGACGTACTGCAAATATTTCATAAGTCGGGAAGACAAAAAGTTAAGATTACCTTTACTAACGCAAGTGGATGTTTTGGATCTTCCACATCATTCTTGGGTGTGAGTGCGGATAAATTTTTAAAATTCTCGATAGATTGATTAAATGAAATCTCAAAAATTCCATTAAATACTAAAGAAATTATTGAAAAACATTTTTTAAAAAGTTTTTAAGGCCAAGGGTATTTTTGAAACTTTTTAAAAGTTTGGGGTATTTTGAAACAAAACTTTAACGATTCTATCCAAAAACTTAACTACAGAGTATTTTTTGAACGTCTTTGAAAGTCCAAGGGTATTTTTGAAACTTTTAAAGTTTAAGGATATTTTTGACACAAACCCCATAGTTTAGGGGCATTTTCTATAATTTAGCCATTTTAAATTTTTAAATATCTAATATGTGTCTGAGTTTTCCATTTAATATTTAATAGGTCCTAAATTTTTAATTTCAAATATTATAGGTTTGTTAATTTTTTTAAAAATATGAGAACATATTAGACTAATTGAAAGTTCATAAATTTATTAAATACTTTCAAGTTTAAATATATATTTGACACAAAATTAAAAATTTATGGACCAATGAAACATATGTCCAAACGGGGAGGAAGCGGGGACTATTTTTTTCATTGCCTTAAACGAGATGGAGAATATTCCCCATCTCCCACCCCACCATTCTGCGTCTCCGCTCCGATTTATTTATTTATTTTTAAATATATATATTTGTATATATATAATAAATCATAATTCTAAATTTTTATTAAATATCTTTTTATTTTTATAAAAAAATGTAACTTAAATAGAAATCTCTAATGAAGATAAAAATTTCAAAAAAATATATTTAATAAAATTTAGAAAAATAAAAATGACAAATGGAGAATTATTATCGCGGAATCTACACCCCGTTTCTCTCAAAATTAAATGAGGAATTTTGCAGAGATAGACTGAAATGGAGGTGGGGGCAGAGACAAAGAAGTCATTCCTTGACATCAAGTTGAATGGCTTATAGGTTAAAATAAGCATATCTCAAACTGATTTAGCCATAAATCCTAAATTAAGACGTTCAAATACACAACCTCATATAGTGTTGAACTAAAAAAACATATCCATAATAACTTTTGAATAAAAATTTGAAATATTTATATAGCATTTTTTTCTAATGTATTCAGTAACATAAAGATTCAAACGGTATATTACATTGTGACAACCACCCGTCTCTGTCAAAAAAAAAAATTATAAGAAAAGGTTAATTTTTATCTTTAAACTTGTTAACTTGTATTAATTTTTAATATAAACTTTCAACTTCATCAAATTGCCATCCAAATTTAGATAGGTCTTTAAAAATTGTTTTAATTTGTACTTTGATAAGCTTTTTCATTTGAAATTTTGTTTTTTTTTTAAAGTATAGAGTTCAACTTTGTAAAATGAAAACTCTAGAAAAAAATGAATCTTTTCCATTTTCCGTGAGCGTGCATCGTGATGCAAGTAAAGGCATATTCCGCTTTCAGATGCGGGCCATTAAACTACATGTCGTATCACCAAACGAATCACGAATTTATTAAATGTCGCCTCAACTTTAATGTATTCATGTATTTTTCAAAATAATAATAATAATAATAATTAAAAAGAAAAAAAAGAATTGTGGCTGACGCTTTTCTTTTCTTTTTCTCTTTCTTTTTTTTTTTTTAATAAATGTGGCTGACGCTTTTTAGCTGAAAAAGTGAAAACTAAGTGCCGGGGAAAAAGATGTTTGTTTATTTGACGAAAGAGAAGGGGCATGAGGTCCAAGTTCAACCATAAACTTTAGGGTGATTTTTATTAATATTGTATTTTTTAAAACTTATTATAAAAATATTATAATTTTAAAACTATTTATATTAATATTGTTGTTTTTTTACAGGTGGCAGGAGGTCAAAAAAGCGGGGATGGTTGAAGAGACGACCATGTCCGCAGATGGTCGTCTCTAAGAGACAACCATCTCACAAGTTTAACGGAAAGCCGTGTTTGGCATAGCGGTTGGACAAATTTTTAATATACCCACGTTCCCTGGGTTCGAGTCCAACCAAATGCAAGTTTTAACATTTTTTTTTCTCTTTCTTGTTTCTTTAGTTTTTTCATTTATAGTACAAAAACAATAAATTACAATTTACTTAAGATATTAAAAAAATAAAGTCAACCTAAAATGACGTAAATTAAAATGTTCTTCTAAAAACATTATCATAGTAATAAGACAAATTATCAATTTACTATTTTATTTGATTTAAATGATAATTCTTTACTATCTTATTTGAAAAAAAAAAAATATATCTTATTCTTTATCTGATTTAAATGATAATTCTTTTCCTTTTTCTTTATTCTATTTAAATATCTTAATTTTTTTTAATAATTTAAGTAAAATGAATATTATATTACAATTTATTTTTTAAAAGTAAATTAATAATTTATCTTATTGCTCGGTAATACTTTAGAAGAAGAACATTTTCAAATAAGATAATAAATTACAATAGAATCTATATTTTAAAAATTAAAAATATTTTATTTAATTTAAATAAAAGAAAAGAAAATATAAAAATAGAGAAAAACGGAATAAAGAAAAAACTAAAGAAACAAGAAAGAGAAAAAAATGTTAAAACTTGCATTTGGTAGGATTTGAACTCAAGAACATAGATATATTAACTATTCAACCAACCACTATACCAAACGTGGATTTTCATTATATTTGTGAGATAGTCGTCTCTTGAAGAGACGACCATCTACCAGATTGTCATGCCCCACCTTTTTGACCTTCTGCCACCTGTAAAAAAACAACAATATTAATATAAATAGTTTTAAAATTACAATATTTTTATAATAAATTTTAAAAAATACAATATTAATAAAAATCACCCTAAACTTTATTTTTGTCAAACTTTATTATCTAATAAAAGTAATAGATACAACCTTCCTATATATATATATATATATATATTGCCTAAATAATATGTGTCTTTTGAAATCTAGAAAAGACTGCTATTTAAATTTTATAGGAAAAATGTATGCATGTTGAAAAAAGAAAAAGAAAATGTCTCACCAAAGTCAACAGTTGTCTTTTTGAGTTATTTGGCTTGTAATTGTTGAATTTAAGATTGGAGAAATTGGGTTGTTAAAACTTATATGTATTTAGACTTACTTTAAACGGAAGAAATCGAATTTTACTAATTTGTCAAGTTGTATCAATTTTTATCCTACACTTTTAATTTAATTTCATTAAATTGCACTTTGAACTTAAATAAGTGTTGCAATCTTAACTTTAAACTTGAAAATTGTTACAAACATTTTTTATTCTCGTTTGCTTTCAAGAGATTAAAAATCATATATATGATACAAATGGATAACATTTCAAAGAAAATGACATTAGGGCTAAAACAAATTTGTGAATTTTGATAAAGTTGTTCACTAATTAATTTATACATTCATTAAATCTAAACCTATACCTTTGATCTTATTGATATTAGTGAGTTTATAAAGTTTTTTTTTTTTTTTTTTTGTTAGAATTAGTGAGTGAACCAACAAAAAAAATATTAATAAAGGGGTGAAATTGCAGATTTAAATAAATCTAGAGTTCAATTTGATGTACTTAAAAATTTAAGGTAAATTAATATACGGTGACAAGTTTAAGGCACAAATTGAATTTTTCCCAACAGATAAAAAGGGTTATAGAAACCAGAGATAGTATAACGTTTTTATAGTGAAAAAAAAAAATAATGAATTTCACAAGCTTGGATTTATTTGAACAATGAAATTAACAAATTCATAAACTCATAATCCGAAATAAACAAATTCATATACAAAATATATATACACACAAAAGCGTAATTCATAAGCCAAATACTCCCACAATATTTTACAACAGTTTTTTTTTAAAAAAAAAAAATCTGCTTGTTTCCATTGGAAGAATTTACATCTTTTAACTCCAAAAGATTACATTTGTGGGGCTCATACAGCATACAACTTTATGACTTGATTAATCTTGGTGCGACAAACTGGGCAGCCCCAATTCTTGGCTTTGATCTCATTTAGACAAGACATACATCCAGCCATATGGCCACAGGGGACGCAGGCTCCTTCCACTGGAGCATCCAAACATATCACACATGACGAGTTGCTACTCGCTTGTTTCTCTTCGTTCCCAACCGATGAAGATGGTATGTCATCTATCGATTGAGAATCGACCAACGGGTAGTCGACTGAACTTGTGCTAGCCTCAAAAGGTTTGGCTGCAAATGGTGGAGCTGTGGGGACTGCATTGGGAGGGTGTGTCATCTGGACAACAGGGACGGTCACATTCGACATTTCGGCGTGGTGGCTAGCTTCGTTCGCTGTCGATTTGCTCGTACCTGTTTTTGGAGGAGCAGGTGGAGGTACTGCACTGCTGCTACTGGAGGCACCTGGTTCAAAATTTGATGAGTGGGGATTATGAAGCTGTGCTCTTTCCTCCGCAGCTGACTGAATAGAGGCATTTATGGCCATTGCAAGCTCGGGATCTTCTGCACCGGGTGGTACCGTTGCAATGTTGATCGGGCTCTGGTGATTATGCCAAGCTGTAGGCTGCATCACCTGAAATTTCAAAACAGTACTTGATGATATCATCAGCCTCATGAAAGCAATATTCAATGGCTATACTGGGCAGCAAGACAGGAAAATGTAAGATATGCAGTTCATGACTCCACTAAATGAGTACTAAATCATGAAGATGATTGGAGACTATAAACTATATAGTACTGAGACCTCTTTGGAATGGTGTTAGAAAACTGTTCTTGATTTTTTGTTTAATGCTCTGGTTTTAATATAAAAATCCATTTGGATAATAAATTTGTTGAAGGTAGTTTTCAGTTAAGTTTTCTCAAGAATAGCAAGAACTTGAAAATAGGACAATATGGATGAAGAAAACCAAAAGCTTGAGAAAATAAATCTGTTTTCAGTCACTTCCTAGAACTAGAGAAAGCAAAGGAATAGTACCTTTGGCTGAGGTATTCCTTTGCAAGCATCACAAAACCATTGAAGTTGTTGTCTGTCATACTCATTAGCAGGTGCAAGTTTAAGACGTCCAGCTGAAAAAAACCAGAGAGATTAAACAAAATTACTTGCTACGGCTCAACTGTAATAGCAACAAAATTGATTTCTTTTTTTTTTAGTACGTCAACAATTGGAGGTAGGGGATTCGAACCCAAGACCTCTTGGTCATGAGTCATACTTGATGTCAGTTGAGCTATGCTCTTGTTGGCAACAAAATTGATTTCATTTGCTGAATAATTTGGAGGATGAAAAACAGTGGGCATATAAGACGTTTGGTATTTAAAACACAAAACTCGCAAAACTCTATTTATGTTTTATATAATTTTCAAACATGAAGTACGTGAATGGTTGATTTTTAAACAGAAGTATATGAACATTTATCTTCATACGTACTCTTTGATTTTCGAAATCGACATCTGGCTTCCCAGGAGGAGTGACAACTCCGTCTTCGCCTCCTTCCTCCTCTTGAGGCTAGATCTGAGAGCAAAGTCGAGGACATGAATAAAAGTTAACTGAAGAAGTCCTTAACTTTTATTGAAATAGTTTTTCCAGCAATAAGAAATTACTTGGAGAGTTGTCGACAATTACAACAGATGGATCAGGTTCCTGTATCTTATGTTCCTCTAAATATGATGTCCACAATGGAACAATTAGACGAGGTTGGGCATCCTGTTCATTCAATAAAGAATCTTCACATAAGCAAAGACCATATGGAATCCCCAATATTAGTAGTACAGCATAAAGAAAAACTGCAGTATCTCATTCACAATAAATTACATCAGTCAGGGCGGACATAGAAAAATAAGAATAATAAAAGCCTTAATATATTTGTTTAGTAGAACTGTAGAAGACAGATTTGCAGAACAGTCCCAGGAATCAACCTTTTTTTGTTTTATTCCGAATGTCCACCAAGCATATATTTCATTCTATTTTTCAAAATAAATAGAGGCTAACTTATACGGTCCAAAAAAGAAATTCCCTTACAACCCTACACACACCATAGTCGATTTAGTTATTAATGCTCTATTTGATAATGTTAGGGTACTATTAGGGATTTAGGGATAGTAGTAGTATGGTATTAGTAGGGGCATAAGAGTAATTAGTTAAGGAGTTAGTTAGTGCTTTTGGTTATAAATAGAGGAAGTGGGTTTGAGGGGAAGGTAGGCAATTGTTGAGTGATTTTAGGACTTGGGTTAGCATACTCAAGAGTGTTAGTTTTTATCCTTTTCATTGCAATATATCTCAGTTCTTAGTTCTTGGTAGGGAGTGGGTTTGAGGGGAAGGTAGGCAATTGTTGAGTGATTTTAGGGCTTGGGTTAGCATACTCAAGAGGGAGATTCCAAGTGCCTTATACTTGGTTTATCTTGTAGTTTTTATCCTTTTCATTGCAATATATCTCAGTTCTTAGTTCTTGGTATTTGGGTTTCTAACAGATAACTATTTGGTTTTTGAAAATTATGGTTGTTTTCTCACAATTTCTTTACAGTAGTTTTCATCTTTCTTAAGAATACTTTTGAATTCTTAGCCAAATTCCAAATTCCAAAAACAAGTTGTTAAAAGTTATGGCTCCATTTGATAACCATTTGGTTTTTGGTTTTTGGTTTTTTTAAAATTGAGCTTGTTTTCTCACCCTTTCTCTACCATGGTTTTCATCTTCCCTTAAGCCAAATTTCAAACACAAAAATAAGTTTTTAAAAAATTACTTTTTTTAGTTTGCAAAGCTTTGGGTTGGTTTTTGAAAACATAGGTAAGAAGTAGATAACAAAGCAAAGAAACTCATATGAAAGTAGTGTTTAAGCTTAATTTTCAAAAATCAAAAAACCAAATGGTTATCAAACGGGTTCTACTTTTTTTATTTTTTAAAACCTGACTTGGATTTTGAAAAGATTTTTAAAAAGTAGCGAACAAAACAAAGAAACTCATAGGTGAAAGTAGTGTTTATAGGCTTAATTTTCAAAAACTAAAAGGTTATCAATCAAGCCTAAATGATTACCGATTTGATTCAACTGCCAAAAGAAAAGGATAAATACATAAAATAAAGCATTTTTAATCAGAGAAAAATGGAAGATTGACATATATCATAACTAATACCTGCAAGCTATTGTATATGGCAAGCTCCAACTTGATAGGCTTCGTAGGATTTCGAGAACCACAAGGTAAAATGACTACCCAGCTGCAGACATTGCATTGTAATGTATAAGTTATGTCATACATAAAGTAGGGATGAAAGCATTCGCAGCTTTACATAAAAAAAACTGGACAAAAGATTTGGTCAATAAATATCAAAAGACAACTGTCTTCAACGTCTAACATACAATGCAGAGTACCAATATCAATTGGAAGAGGGGGAAGGGATAAAAATGACCAAAAGCTCTTGGAACAAATACTCACACTTTTCGAGAAAGGAGATGAGGAACTAGTACTTCAAGGAACTCCGGCCCATAAAATTCCCGCATCCAACCAGAGAACAGACAAATATGATTCTACAAAACATCATAAGAAACATCCTCTTGAGGACAGAAATTGGTATGAAAATGAAGTTGCCAGTTCTGTAGTTCAGAGACTGGTTCAACATTATTAAGAAGGCATTTGTGTGTTAAGAACATATAAAAACCTATTAGTTTAAGCCTTCAAGCATAAAGATAATTAGCATGAGATAGTCTAGCCCTCTAATTTCATTTCCTCTCCAATTGATATTAAGATTAAGAATTTACATGTTGGTATGAATCAAATTAATATCTAAGCCTAAATATGGAGAGAATTTAAGAAATATATAGAAGATACAATCTAACCTCAATGGCACGAACAACATTCTTGTGCCCTGCTGCTCTCGCAAGTTCTAATGCAGTTTGGCAAGCATCGTTAATTATCGAAGTATTCGCTGGAAATTGGAACAACAATAACCAATCTTTATAGCAAAAATGGAGATTAAATCATTGAATGTAAACGATTATCAGAACCTGGATGTACACCAAGTTATTACATTCATGTAATAAAAACAAACAAACCTCTGTAAGAAAGAAGCAATTTAACAGTGTTTTCCAAGCCTCTTTTAGCTGCATGGTGCAATGGCGTTCCACCATTACGACCTAATCGAACATAAAGCCAACATCAAAGCGTTACAAGAGAATAAACAACTACAACCAAATCAAAACATATGTCCTAACAATCACTAAACAAAATGAAATGAAATGATAAAACATTAAACATATGTCATCAGAATTAAAAACACACATGTAAATGCATATCTGATAAATCAATTAATCGACCAAATTGAAACCTAAAATCACAAGGAAGATTCACAACAAACCTGGTCCAAACGCATTGACATTGGCACCGAGTTCTAGCAACGTTTTCGCCACGTTATAAGGCTCGGGTTTCGTACAGGCAACAATCAACGGGGTCTTTCCTTCCCTATCAACCCACTGCACCAATTACCCAAAACAACTCATGAGAATTCAATATTACAAATGAAAACAGATTCATCGATTACGAAATTAGTAAACTAAGAAACGGATTTCAAATTCCAATTACCTCAAGGCCTGCACCTTCTGCAGAAAGGGCTTTAATTCCTTCAACGTCTCCATTGCTGGCGCGCTGATACACAAGCTCATCTTTGGACGGTTGCTGCCCCATACAAAAACTGATTCGAACAAAAACAAGAAGAAGAAGAAGAAGAAGAAGAACGGAAACTAAAACGGAAATAATTGGAAAAGTTTAGAATGTGGCAAAAATGATTGTTCTAAAAATAAATCGACAGCCTGAAAAAGCAACGGAAGGGCTCAGCTGTAAATAAACGAAAAGGCGTTCCGCTTTTTGAGTTTATAAGAAATTGAGGGGACCGATTATAAATCCATGGGAGAGTTGTCGACAGTTGAGAGAGTGGGTCAGGGTTACTTACCAAGAAGTTTGTAGAAGCGAAATAAATATAATGGAGGGCGTTGAAGAGGGGGAGTTGTGTAATTGCTGAGAATGTGGGGGCTAATTTGGAATTTCTGGGGAAGTTTCTTATCAATCGTGTTCTCCCGTTTAATTCAGCATTTAAGATGTAATTTAATGTAACGCTAAGTTCGGTGTCTCAAAATTCGACGCGTTTGAGTGAAAACGACGTCGTTTTTAGTCTTCGTAAATCGCAACCTTGCGTTCTAGGAAATTTATGGAAAATTATTTAATTAGACTTTCGCGTACCCTACGTTTAAGCTTTTTTAAAAATAAATAAATAAACATGATTTTCTATATTATATATTTAAAATTTGCTTGTTGTAAAAAAAAACAAAACAAATTCGTTCAATACCCCTACATTCATTGATTTTATTAATTATAAATGTGTTTGTCGTATTTTAAATATTTTCCATCTATATTTTATATTCATTCTCTTTATAATAACCACTTAGGGGGCGTTTGGATCGCAGAGTTGGGTTGAGTTGAGTTGAGTTGTGCAGAGTTGTTTTGTCAGTGAGTTCTGTAAATCAGTGTTTAGTTTGCGAGTTGAGTTGAGTTGAGTCAGTCGGAAGTCGGTGTTTGGTTTGCGAGTTGAGTTATTATATCGAAATGTATCGATGCGATTTTGTAAATTGAATAAATCGATTTTTGTGACTTTTTCTTTACTTTTTTGTTTCCACCAAATCAATTGCAAACATATTTGTCTCACAATTTCAAAACTTCATTATGAGATCAATTACAAATTTACAATATATATTACCATTTATAGAGATATATGATAGTTAGAAAAGACTAAATATTGAGATTGATATCAATTTTTCTTGTCCCCTAAAAATCATTTTTATCTTATGTAAAGTGAAATGTCTGATTTTTTTGTGACTTTTTCCTTACTTTGTTTTCACAACAAATCAAATACAAACACATTTGTCTACAATTTCAAAACTCAATTATGTGATCAATTATAAAATTACAATATATATTACCATTTGCCAAATGTATGTTAGAGGTATTTAATGCAAAAGTAATAGATATTGGGTTTTATATCGATATTTCTTTTCCAATAAAATTCATTATTTAGAACTTTTACTTTCTTCATATGAACTTTATTCCTTTTTTTATGCACATGTTCACGACTACTTTTTTTTTTTAATTTAGGTAGGTCTTAATTTAGTATTAATACTTTGCATATGAAGAGTAGGGGTGTTCAAAAACTCGATAACCCGATTAACTGACCAACCCAACCCAACTCGACGGGTTGGGTTGGGTTGGTTCAAATAAATTAAAATGTATGGGTTGGGTTGGTTCGTGGGTTCACTAAAAATTAATTTGGGTTGACCCACCAACTGAACTTATTATTAATTTTAAAAATTATTTTTTTACCTACCATACAACTATATATACATATATGTAATTTATTTTTATTTAATTTAGAATTATTTATTATTTAATAACTCTTAAAATATATTTTTAAGTCGTTAGGGTGTAATTTTTCATAATATAAATTAAAACTAAGTGGCTAATTTTAATTTAATATTTGAAAACCAAAGAGTTTTTGTTTTAAATGAGGACGATTCATTTAGAAGTTTTTTGGGATAATTGTAAATTTGTAATAGAATATTTAAGTTTTATGATTTTTATTTAGTATAAAGATATTTGGAGTTTTTTAATTCTTGAATTTTTTATATTTATATTAATTTTGGTTTTTCTTTAAATTTTAAATTAAAAAAAAAAAAAAACTAACGATGACTCAACCCAACCCGAAAATGTTGGGTTGGGTTGGATTGGGTTACCCTCGTGAATAGGATTATTTGGGTTGGAATAATGACCAACCCGAAAATTCGGGTTGGTCCAAAAAACTAGCATAACCCAGCCCAACTCGGCTTATGTACACCCCTAATGAAGAGTGTTTATTTAAATTTGTCTAAACACATGCATTGTCTATGGACATCTTTAGAATGGGATAAATAATTTACCTCTTGAAGATGTTAAAAATATGTCAACATACTTAAATATTTTATGTCATATTGAAGTTGCATATCTACAAAATATTAGATATGTCATCAAGGTCTTAATAGCGTCATTATGCTACCGAAATTTTCGGTGTAGGCAATGTTGCTTAATAACGTCCCTAGGAAATTTTGAGTTTGAAAAATTAGGGTTATTCTGATTGGTATCGAGCATGGGTCTTAGATTCTGCATACTCGCCTACATCGTGAGCAACGATCCTTATAAATTCTCTCGGGAAGTCAGTTAAAGTTATTTGAGTTGCTTGGGTGTGTTGACACTTGTTATGCTATGCTTTTGACTTCTTTGTTCTTGTGCAAATGTAGTTTAGAGTTTAAGTTTATTTTATGACGCGAAGATGTGACCGTTGTAAAGTTCTAGCAACTTTCGAGGACGAAAGTTTTTCTTAGATTGGTATATTGTGGCGCCTCGTAAAATTAGATGCTTTAATTGTATTTGTTTTAAATTTGAATCTTTGGATAATCAGAATAAGATTAGAAAATGGTGTTTCAAAGTTTAAAAAATGATTAGGATTTCTGTTTGTTTAGGATTTGTTTTTGTAAAAGGATTAGAATTTCTTGTTCTAAAAGGATTAAGACTTTTTGGTGTCTATTTAAACTAGAGTATTAGCAACTTAAAGACACACTTCAAAACTCTCTTCATCTTCTTCTTTTCTCCACTTTCTTCATCTCGCCGGACAGTCGTCGGAGACTCACCGGATCGTCATCGGAGAGTCGTCGGATCGTCGTTGGAGACTCACCGGACCGTCGTCGGAAAGTTGCCGGATCACCGCGGAAAATGCAAATGCGGTTGAGTTAATAACTCAACTCAGCATGGGGTTGGGTTATTAAGTCACCGATTATAATTGTTGGTGAAACAAACAAGGAGTTGAGTTATTAACCCAACTCAACTTAACCCAACCCCATAAACCAAACACCCCCTTAGAGACTCAAACACATATTATTATTACTCATATTAAATAACTGTATATCTTAAACACAAATTATATAATACATTCGGCGCTTCAAATAATTTCATATTTTTTCTTAAAAAAATTAAAACGATTCAACTTTTTTAAATTCTTTTTATTTGGTAAAAGTGGAAAACTCGAGTTTAATCATCTAAAACATTTTAACCTATATTCAACCCATTTTAAATTAGTAAACTTTATAAAGAAGTGTATTTATTTAAAAAGCATCCTTGAAAAAAAAAACTATCCTAAACACATTTTTAATTCTACGACATTCCAGGTTAGAGATAAGATGGATTGAAAATATTTTTTAATTATTACTAAGATGTGACTGTTGCTTTTATTGTTTAAGACTTGTCAAATTTCTTAACAAAACATTTCTATTATTATTGTTTAAAAATTGTGCATTCCTTTTGACTTTTTATAATTAAATAATTTATATTTTTTAAAATTATGCATACATTCAAAACCAAGCTAATTAACAAATAAGGTTGTTTTGGAATTAACGAGTGAAATAAGATATTATTTTAGCTGGAATATAATGTGTTAAAATAGTTAGAGATTCAACTATAACGCGTTTTTTTTTTTATCGTCCACGCAAGATGGATTGTGATAAGTAACTTAATAAATAATCCATTCCTATCTAAAATATTAATAAATATCTAATTAATAATTTGACTATTGTTTCATGCCTCCATGGTCCATAGGAGATTTTAGTCAAGTGGAATATAAGATAACTTTTGAATTTAAAAATACATTAAAAAAAAGTCAAATATATACCCGATATCTAAAATCTTATTTTAAAAAATATAGAGAGACTTGAGTACTCTTTAAGGTATGATGTTGTTAATACCGATTGAATTAAAACGAATAAGTTTCGTAAAAAATTCGACAACTATTTTTAATGAATGATATCTCATACACTAATTCCCTAAGTATATGTTTCTACAACAACAATTAAACAAGCATGATATCATTTTAAAAAATAGTATAATACTATGTAATTCATCGAATAAAATACAATACATAATTTATTTTAGAACCTACTATAAGGTTGAAGAAGTTCATGTTTAGTTTTTGAGTGAAATTATAACTTTAAACACCTACTCAACACATAATCTAGTATTTCTTAATCATGAATACGTTATATAGAATGAACTGTTCTGCTCCATAACAAAATAATTAGGTGAACAGTTGGTGAATTGAAATTTTGTATATATTTAAATTAAAATTAGAGATCAACTTAAGAACAACCAAGTAGTTAAGGTCGGTTTGGTATGCAATCTGGAATTCTATTTGGTGAATTTGTGTTTGACATATGTATTTTCGAAAACTGTTTTCGGATTATGTGATCAAAATAGTAAAAATTATGAAAACGATATTTTTTAAGTTATTTGGGCGTTGAGTGGGTTATAATAACAGGAGGTTATAATAGTATGTGGGTTATTATAATTTGTGGAATCATATAATATAATTTAATATGCAGAATAGTATAGTTTGGAGTTATAATAATTTGTGTTTTGGTGCAGAGTATTTCATAGATTATAATAACACAGGCTATTATAACTCTTTATGTTTTTATTGTATACATACTCTGAATTTAAAATTTTAAAATGCATAATTATATTAACACAAAGTTAAAAATATTAATAAATACAATATTTCATTTTATAAACTCAATTTATTTTGTTAAATTAAGATATGTATAATATAATATATTATAAATTATATAATATTTTATTATAAAATGAAAATTCTATAAAATTTACAAAAAAAATCATGTTCATAAATTGAGTAATGACTTATATTCAAATTAATAATTAATATTGCAACTATAACTAATTTTATAATTTATAAATATATTATAGAGCACACTTTAAACAATTATTTAGAATAAATAAATTTTATAAATATGCAAACACATCCATGAAAACATGAAATACAATTCTGTCTTCTTGAATCTCTTGTTTTCAAATTGATATTCGTACGTTGGATCCAAATAGAGGGGAGTCCAGAGTGCATTAATGGGCCAACAAAGCCCGAAAGTTTAGAAGGTGGGCTTCAAAAGATTCTCCACTTATTGGGCTGTCCAAGAGAAATGGCCCACCAGGCCCAGTACCGTACAGCCTTGGCGACACTTCGTAAAATCCGTACGTCGTGTCGTACTCAATTGACAAGTTTTATTCTTCCATTACCTAGTGTCGTTTAATAACTCCTTAACATTTTTTTCCCAGAAGAGTGACAAATGTGTCCCTTAAATTCCGGCTGTCGGGGAAGATTTTAAAGTTGCAGAATACAATACTGCATGCAGAAATTATTGATAAAATCATAATATTTAGGTACCTAAGATCTCGACAAAGTTATTTTGATAATTATTTAATTTTTATTTTTAAAAAATTAAGCTTATATACACTAATTTTATTATCTGTTTCGTTAATTATTTTGTGATCTACTTTTTAAATATGCTTTCAAGAATTAAGTTTTGAAAACTAAAAAAACAGTTTTCAAAAATTTGTGTGTGTTTTTTTTTAATTTAGCAAAGAACTAATCTGTGTTTTTAATAAAGATGAAAAATATAGTAAAGAAAATATGAGAAAAATATCTGTAATTTTAAAAAACTAAATGATAATTATTAAATGGAGCCTACTTTTTATCTCAATGGGTTCACTATCATCAAATCCAACATTAGATTTGTAAAAGTGAAATAAAAGTATATATAATGAGTTATAACACAATGATGAACTAAAAAAATTAGATTTGAATCTCATCCTCACAAATTATTAAACTAAAAAAATATTGTATTCTATTACTAAATTGGTTTACAGGTGCTTAACTTGAAATTCCTTCCAATTTTTTATACATTCACATTACCCCTTTCACTGCCAACTAACACTCTCTATCAGTGACAGGAGATAGTCGGTCGGTCATAATGTTTTTAATACAACCAAACACTTTATCCCTGGAGTTTGGAAACTATAGGAAGTTTAAGAGGTTCGACCTATTGATTTCGTGATAATTAATACATTCGAATTCGATATCTTAATTCGACTCTGTTCTATTTGGGCAATCTGACGTGGACTTACTCCTATGTCATTTTTTTTTAATTACATGGCACGTGAGTTGGACAAAAATTCAACTATTACTATATTAGGTTAAAAAAATAATAATTTCACACATCTCTTCCTCTCTCCTACGCTCGCAAATAACGCAGACTAGGGACCAAGAGTGCATTCCATATAACAGACAAAAAAAAAAAAAAAAACTCTTAATAATTTGTATTTAATCATTATGATAAGCAAATGATTAAAACTTAAACATAGTGTAAATATGATTCTTTTTAGCACACAATAATTAACTTACTATTCCAAGAACTAAAAAAAAAAAACCAATAACAAAAACATGCATAAAATTAAATTACCAATTTGCAAAATTACTTACCTGTACAGTGGACAAAAATTGAGCTGGATCACCCTGCAGAACAATGGTCCGTGGAGGCTCGAAGAAGAACCCTCTGTAACAACGAGTCAGAACCGCCATGGCAACTGGTGCGTCTCTTCAAGAATCCCTCCGCCACGTATTCTGTCACCGCCGCCGCCGTCCATTTGTCACCACCATTCCTCCTCCGGCCACCTATAAATACTCCCCCACCTTCCTCTCCCTTCCTCACACTCACACCAATAACCAATCAGCCTTCTCTTCTCCATTTCAATGGCTCGCTCTTCTCTTTTTAGCTTCTTATGTCTAGTACTTTTCATCAATGGCTGCCTCGCTCAGATTGAGCAGTCCCCTTGGGAATTCCAAGGCGGCGAAGTACGGCAACAGCATCGCTACCAATCTCCCCGAGCCTGTCGTCTTGAGAATCTCCGAGCTCAAGAGCCCGTTCGCCGGGCCGAGGCCGAGGCAGGTTTGACCGAAGTGTGGGACGAGAACAACGAGGAGTTCCAGTGCGCCGGAGTCAATATGATCCGCCATACAATCCGGCCGAGAGGTCTGCTTCTGCCTGGATTCTCTAATGCTCCTAGACTCGTCTACATCGTCCAAGGCTACGGCATTCGCGGCGTTGCCATTCCAGGCTGTGCCGAGACTTACCAGACCGATTTACGAAGATCGCAATCGGGAGCCGGATCCGCCTTCAGAGACCAGCACCAGAAGATCCGCCACTTCAGAGAAGGCGATCTCCTCGTCGTACCGGCTGGAGTTTCTCACTGGATGTATAATCGAGGACAGTCCGATCTCATCTTCGTTGTACTCGCCGACACTCGCAATGTCGCCAATCAAATCGATCCCTACCTCAGAGTAAGTTGAACAAAAACAGAGTATAACAATTTAATCACTGATTTGAGAAAGGAACCCTAAGATTCTAACCGTTTATTTGTTTCAGAAATTCTACCTTGCCGGAAGGCCAGAGCAGGTAGAAAGAGGCGTAGAGGGACGGGAAAGAAGTCTCCGGAGGGGAGTCGCCGGCGAGAAATCAGGCAATGTATTCCGTGGATTTGCAGACGAACTTCTGGAGGAAGCTTTCCAGATCGACAGTGGATTGGTTAGGAAGCTGAAGGGAGAGGACGACGAGAGGGACAGAATCGTACAAGTCGACGAAGATTTCGAGGTGCTTCTGCCGGAGAAAGATGAACAAGAGAGATCAAGAGGAAGATACATCGAATCAGAATCGGAGAATGGCCTAGAAGAAACCTTTTGCACACTCCGATTAAAGCACAACATCGGCCGATCTGAACGCGCCGACGTGTTTAACCCTCGCGGCGGCCGTATCGCCACCGCCAACGGCCATAGCCTCCCTGCCCTCCGCCAAGTCCGCCTCAGCGCCGAACGAGGAGTCCTCTACAGCGTAAGTTCAACTCTAAAATCTTTCCCCCAATTTCAAAACCCTAACAACGCTAATTTCTGCAAATCTCCAATGTCAAAAAACCCTAACAATGCCAATTTCTTCTGTTTCAAAAAACCCTAACAACGCTAATCACTTTAAATCTCCAATTTAAAAAAACCCTAACAATAACAATGAATTGATTTCATCAAATCTCCAATTTCTGAAACCCCTAACCAGAGAAAAATCATCCAAATCTCGAATTTGAACAAAAAGGCTAACATCTAAAAATCTGGACCTGCAGAACGCGATGGTGGCACCGCACTACACAGTGAACAGTCACACGGTGATGTACGCGACGAGAGGCAGCGCCAGAGTGCAAGTGGTGGACAACTTCGGGAAGTCGGTGTTCGACGGCGAGCTCCGGGAAGGACAGGTACTAGTGATTCCACAGAACTTCGTGATGATAAAACGAGCAAGCGACAGAGGATTCGAGTGGATCGCATTCAAGACGAATGAGCACGCCGTGACGAACCTGCTGGCGGGGCGAGTTTCGCAGATGAGGATGTTGCCGCTGGGAGTTCTGTCGAACTCGTACCGGATTTCAAGGGAGGAGGCGCAGAGGCTGAAGTACGGGCAACAGGAGATGAGGGTGTTAAGCCCGGGAAGAAGGTCGGAGGGAAGAAGAGAGTGAAGAAATGGGTAATGGTAATGGGAAATATATATATGGGTAGTAGTAATGTAATTTAGGGAATAAAGAGCGAGCTTTCAGGTGACGCCGCCGACGAGCCAGCTTGTTACCGGCCGGAAAAAATGGAGAAATCTCTCAGAAAGACACTGAGTTTTAATAATAAAAGTAATAATATTTGTCTTCTTTTTCTTCAACTTCACGTCGCTTCTGTTCTCGGATTAACAAAACAAAATCAAACTCCAGGCTTCGCGGGCTTTTTCTATTCACTGTTCTAACGGCCAAAATCCAAATAAAATAAGAAAGGGCAGTGACCGCCTTTTTAAACCACAAGTTTTTTTTTCTTTTTTTTTAAAAAATAAATAAATAAAATAAAATTATACGGCTAAAGCAATCACCCTAAGTATTAGAAAAATTATATTTTTTAAACCCAACTCAATTCTTGGGGTTATAAGGGCCTGTTTGGTATACAATCCAGATTCATTCTGTTTTATGTTTTCGAATTCACTGAATTCAGTGAATACGTGTTTGGCAGACGTGTTTTTGAAAACTGTTTTCGGATTCGGTAGAAATTCTGAAAACAACATTTTTATGTTTTCATTGTATCCAGATTCTGAATTTGAAAATTTAAGGGCCTTGTTTGGTATGTAATCCGGATCCTGCTTTATGTTTTGGATTCACCAATTCGATGAATATGTGTTTAGCGATGTGTTTTAAAATGTTTTGGATTCTGGATCCAAATAGTAGAAATTAAAAAACAACATTTTTATGTTTTCATTGTATCCAGTTCTGAATTTAAAATTTTAAAATGCGAAATTATATTAAACAAAGATAAAAATAATAAATACAATATTTCATGTTATGAATTCAATTTACTTTTGTTAAATTAAAATATGTAGAATATAATATATTATAAATTATAGAATATTATATTATAAAAAGATAATTCTATAAAATTTACAAAATCCTTTCCTAAATTAATTAATAATGACTTCTATTCAATATAATAATTAGTTTTGCATCTACAACTAATTTCATGATCTATAAATATGTTATAGGGCACAATTTAAACAACTGTTTAGAATGAAATCAAATTTCTAAATCTGCTACTAAACACATATCCGAAAACATGAAATACAACTCTGTTTTCATTGAATCATTGTTTTCAAATTTCTGTTTTTGATTAAGTGTACCAAACAGGCCCTAAAGTATCCAGATTCTGAATTTGAAAATTTAAAATGCAGAATTGTATTAAACAAAGATAAAATCTTAATAAATGTTTATAAAATTAATTTACTTTTGTTAAATTCAAATATGTATAATAGAAAATATTATAAAATAGAAAATATTATATTATAAAATAATAATTATATAAAATTTATATTAAGAAAAACATGTTCATAAATTAATTAATAATGTCTTATATTCAACTTAATATTTAATTTTACAACTATAACTAATTTTATGATCTATAAATATATTATAGAACACACTTTAAACTACTGTTTAAAATGGAATTGAATTTTTAAATCGGCTACCAAACACATATTTGAAAACATGAAATACAACTTTGTTTTTATTGAATACCTTGTTTTTAAGTTTCTGTTTTCGGATTGCCTACCAAACAGACCCTAAATTTCTTTCCCCCAAACCATCCTTATTAAATAATGAATTCAACTCAACCGTGAAACATTTGGATTTAGTTGTTTGAATTGTTTGAGTCATTTATTCAAAAGTTTGATTTTAAGAAAAAGTAAAATGTTAATACATAATCATCTATTTATTATAAGCACTAATTAGTTTCAACTTATATTATAAAAAATTACATCTCAAAGACTTAAAAATGTATTTTAAAGAGTTATTAAAGAATAAATAGGGCAAAATACATTTTTGGTTCCTCAGTTTTGCGTTTAGTTCCCTTTTGGTCCCTTAGTTTTCAAACTCAACAAATTTACCCCTGAGGTTTGCATTTGCTAGCACATTTGGTCCTTCTGTCAACTTTTCCGTTAATTTCTAACGAAAAGTTGATCTGACACATTTTTTTATTAAAAATAATATATTTTTATTTTTTAATTATTAAAAAATCTTATTTTATTAAAAACATTTTTAATATTTTTTCTTTTTCTCTCTCTTCTCTCTCTTCCTTCTCCATCTCCTCTTTCTTTCTTGTTCGTCTTCTTCTCTGTCCTCTTCGCAAAACCTCGGGCATGCATTCCGGCGATGTGTAGTTGATGGCATCGTTATTGACACTCCTCGTCGATTTCGTGAGAACTCGCGATCTACTGAGCGGAAAGCGAGGGTTGATTCGATCGAAAGAGGAGCGAAATCGAATCGGCCTGCGGTGGATTCCGGTTGGAGTCCCAGATTCTCGCCTCCTTTACTACTACCCCAACATTATTGTACTCCTCTGTTCTAATTTCTTCTTCATTTCTTACGATCGGACCCTTTTTTCATTTCGCGCAGCAAACATGATTTAATCCGGCTATTGCATTGCTTTTCTTCAACTTCATCTTAACTTCCGAACTGCGGCTCACTCTGTCCTATGGCTCGACCTTCGAACCTGAAGCCCAAATGCTCCATCGAATTTTTCTACATTCCACCATTAATCGGTCCATAATTCCTCCTCAAAATTCCACCGTCATCTTCGATCTGCGCCTCGAGAACGGCAACAAAGACAAGTCCGTCTTCTACGACGCTTATCGATCTCAACGACTCGTCGTCGGGCGGCGGGCGGCACCGCGCGCCCGTGGCGAACTTGACGGAGGCCGGATTCCACGAGTGGTCGCGCAAGAGGCCTTGAAAGAGACCGCCCAAGCCCCGATTGGATTGGAAGCGGTTTCCGGAATGGGTCGGCGGTTTTCCGGCTCGATTTGGCGGCGGCGGTCAGTACAAGATCTTGTTCTCGGAAGACCAAGAGGAGAATTTGAGAGTCGGGCGAGTTCAAAGTCAGCGGGGCGGGGGCAAAGGAAAACCCGGATGGGATTACGCTCGACTCGGCGCCGCGTGCCACTGCACACTTCGCGCGTGAGATCCTTTGGAGTTTTTGGGTGTTGGTTTTGTGGAAATTTTTGTGAAATTTTGGATGGAAATTTGGGGGGTTTTGAATTAAACTGTTTTCTTGTGGTGGGTTTGTTCTATTTTGTTTGTTTTATGTTATTTGGAGGAAATTTTGGGCGGCGTCTAATGCACTTTGAGGTTTTCACGAAGAGGACGGAGAAGAAGAGAAAGCAAAGAAGAAGAAAGAAAGAGGAAAGGGGAAGGAAGGAAGAGAGAGAAGAGAGAGAAAAGGAAAAAATATTAAAAATGTTTTTAATAAAAATAAGATTTTTTAATAATTAAAAAATAAAAATATATTATTTTTAATAAAAAGATGTGTCAGATCAACTTTTCGTTAGAAATTAACGAAAAAGTTGACAGAAAGACCAAATGTGCTAGCAAATGCAAACCTCAGGGGTAAATTTGTTGAGTTTGAAAACTAAGGGACCAAAAGGGAACTAAACGCAAAACTGAGGGACCAAAAATGTATTTTGTCCGAATAAATAATTATGAAATTAAATAAAAATAAAATAAATACATATATAGTTAGTAAAAAAATAATTTTTAAAATTAATAATAAGTTTGGGTGGGTTCGTCTAAACTAATTTTAGGTGAACTCATTAATCAATCCAACTTAAATTTTAAAAAAGTAACGAAGAAAGAGAGCAAATAGAGATATGATCAATAGTCTTGTTCACTGTGTTCATGTGACCAAAAGTAGAGATCAATTATATAGACACTTTGTCCAACTACTAACATAAATAATACAATTAATCATAAAATATAGTTGCAGTTATTTAACCACCCTATAACAATCTTATATCTAATTCAATGTGTCTCTTAACACCCCTTTTAAGCTAATGATAGATGATGAACAAACATTGAGCTTATATCTAATTCAATATGCTCTTTTAACACCCCTTTAAGCTACTGATAAATGATAAACAAACATTGAGCTTGGTTGTAAGAGACAAAAAGTACCAGGGGCTTTGTTAACAATATCTGTTATTTGATCAATTGTTGGTAAATGATTTATCTGAATTTGTTTCTGCAAAATAAGATCTCTAACAAAATAAATGTCAATCTCAACATGTTTGATCATGGAATGTAGAATTGCATTTGCACTTAGATGAACTGCGCTTTAATTGTCACACCATACAGTGAGTGGTTGGACTAAAGTAATCTGTAGATTAAAAAAAAAAATAAAGATTTTAACCATACTAGATCAGCATAAACATGAGACAAACTTCTATATTCAAAATTACTTTATATTCAAAATTTGTACTAGATCTGGAAATAATATTTTGTTTCTTTAAAAACCACTATATTAATTAATTCTCACCAAAATATATACAAAAGCTAGAAGTTGACTTTCTATCATCTGGGTCAGATGCCCAGTCTGTATCAACATAACCTTGTATCACCAAATCTGTAGGCTTACGAAATACGAGACTATGATCTAATGTACCTTTTAAGTACCTACGAACACGCTTTACAACTTGCCAATGAGCTATTTGATAGGGGAGTGCAAGAATTGACACACCTTATTCATATTGTAAGTAATCTCTGGTAGTATTAAAGTTGTATATTGCAGGGCTCCAACCGTACTCTTGTAAAGCATGCTGAGATAACCAAACCACTTACCATTGGTGTAACAATCATATTCGCCTGATGCATACTTGTCTTGTATAATAAATCTGAAATATATTTCGTTTGAGAAAGAAAGAGACCACTACAGGGCAAATAGGATACTTCAACTCCAAGAAAATAATTCAATACACCAAGAACCTTTAGAGAAAATTTTCGATTTAAAATCTTGACAATATGATTTACAATCAACTGTGAGCTGCCAATGATAACTATATCATCCACATATACTAAGATATAATAAACACATTCATTTTGATGATAGACTAGTAATGAAGAATCAACCCTTGAATGCTTAAAACCAAAAGAACATTAAAAAAAAAAACTTAATCTATCAAACCAAGCACATGGAGCCTATTTAAGATCATATACAACCTTTGTCAATTTACACACTTGATGAGTTTTGGGTGATAACAACATGCCTAGTGGTGGAGACATATAAACTTCTTCATTTAGAATATCATGAAGAAAAGTGTTGTTGATGTCACTTGCGTGAAAGACCAACCATTAGCCAAAGCCAAAATGAGTAATACTCTGATTGTAATCGATTTCACCACAGGACTAAAAGTTTCAGTATAATCCAAATCAGCTTGGTGATAAAATCCTTGAGCCACAAGTTTGGCTTTGTACGTGACAATAGAACCATCTGAGTTACAATGAATTTTAAACATCCATTTACACCCTAACATCTTTTTATTTGTCGGAGAATCTACCATAATCCAGGTATCATTTTTCAGTAACGTTGCATATTCTTCTTTCATAGCATTCACCCAATGCTCACATTTAATAGGCTTATTAACATTTGGAGGTTCAACTTCAGTATACTCAGCCAAATACACCTTTGATTTAAACACACCAAGTTTTTCTTTTATAACCATGGAGTGTTGATTCAAGACAACATGTCGAATGGTCTAAGATGCAAGTAAAGAATTCAAAATATTGGTATGAGATGAATAAGAGTTTGTAGATGGTAAAGATGGTGAGGTTGTCGATGATGTTGAAACGTGTGAGTCAAGACAAGAAGGCAACACATAAGACTGATGCTTTGATAGAATATTTGATCGTTGTTATAGAATAGGACTGACGGGTTGTGGGGAAGTCATTATCAATTGTTGATGTGAAATTGAATAATTAGTTAGTGTATCTCTTGGGTAAAACCTAGCAAATTTCTCGACTGGAGAAGAAAGCACAGTAGGTAAAAGATTGAGGACTTTGGTGGAGACATGGGATATGTCTTAGAATTATTCAGAAATGAGCATGTGGGAAATACATATTCATCAAAGACTACATGCCTGGAAATGTACAATCTGCCATTTGAAGAAAGACATTTGTAGCTCTTACGAATAGATCTATATCCAAGAATAAGACATGGAGTGGAATGAGGATCTAGTTTATGATTATTATAGGCTCTTAGTGAAGGGTAACATAAACAACCAAAGGTTTTAAGTATGAAGTGATCTGGTTTATAGCCAAAAATCTTCTCTATAGGCGAGATGTTGTGATAGACTCTAGTAGTTAATATATTTAGTATTATACAACAGTAGAAAAGGCATCATCCCATAATTTTAATGACAGATGGGCATGAGACAAGAGTGTAAGACTCATGTCAACAATATGTAGATGTTTTCTTTAACTATTCCATTTTTTTGAGATGTGTGGGGACAAGTTAATTTGTGTTCAATATCGTTGGTTTTAAGAAAGGGTGTGAATGCACAGAATTCACCATCGCCATCGATTTGTAAACGAAGGATAGACTTACCTAAGAGTTTTTCAACATGAGTCTTAAAAATAAGAAAAACTTGAAAAGTTTCTGATTTAGATTGAAGAAAATAGATCCAGGTATATCGAGAGTACACATCAGCAAAGCTTACATTGAAACGAAAGTTATTTCTAGAGGTAGTATAAGTTGGACCCCAAACATCTGCTACAATTAATTGCAAATGAGCAATATATTCAGTGGCAGAGGGAGAAAATGACAAGTTGTGAATCTTACTCATAGCACAAACATGACATAAATGAGAAGTTTTATTCGAAGAATATGAAATTTTACACAGCTTTAGAACATGTTGAATAGTAGAAATAGTAGAATGGCCTACATGATTGTGCCATAATTCAAGTACAGGACAAACTTTAGAAATAAAAGACAAGATACAAGTATTAATATGATATACTTGTGAGGAAGCATTTGACGACGAACAATCATTGGATATGAATAAGGAAGATGAGGTTGGATTAGCCTTTTCCATTGTGAACCTATAGAGTCCATCAACCAATCTACCTTAGAGAAGAATTTTACCAGTTTGAAGGTCCTTCACAAAGCAAACAGAGGGATGAAACTCAAAGTAAATATAGTTATCTTTAACAAATTGATTCGCACTTATAAGTTTTTTAGTGATATGTGGAACGTGTAAAAGGTTTTTAAGATGGAAAATGGTATTAAAACCAATATGTTGAATTTCCAAACCTGAACCATTGCCAATCTGCACCTTGATGTCCTCGTGATATTCAGTCCCAAATGACAAATTAGCTGGATCATGTCTAACATTATTAGATACCCCGAAGTCAGGATACCATTAATTTTCTTTGTTCATATCATGTTGTAAAGTGAATATCATAAAAAACTATTGAATATTTTGCTGATTATATTGTTGGTTGTTATTGAACATTTTGTCGATTATATTGTCGGTTGTTATAAACCAAGGGATTATGAGAAAAACTGTTCGAGTTCTGTCCAGAGGGAGTTGAATTGGGCCCTTGGTACCATATTTCAAATCTAAAATAATATATGAGTACAGTGTGCCTAAATTTACCGAATAGTTGGCGTTGTGGTTATTTTATTTTATTTTACTGTTGTTCCAGGAACGTCGGTTTGAATGAGTTTCTTTACTCCTTGATTCTTCCCTCTACGATTGGCATCATTATTACTCGAATTTGAGGGATGAGATGGTCGAGATTGTGGTTGCTTAGACTGACTTTGCATAGTAAGATTCACAGATGACAAAGTTCCATCTATAAACTGAGCCCGTTGAATGTCGTTGAATTCTACTTTTTTATATAAGTAACATAGAATAAACCTTCTGTAATGAAAGAGTTTCTTCAACACTAGAAATAACATAAATAGTAGAATCGTATTTAGGTCCCAACCAAAAAAGATATATAGTGCACGATCATCATGAGAAATCGGTTTACCCACAACAACCAAAGCATCAACTAAATTCTTCACATTGGTAAAGTATTCTCGAAGACTTGAATTCCCTTTCTTTAAATTTCAAGCTTCGATTTCAATTCCAGTACCCTAGCCATGTTTTTCGATGAAAAACGAGCGATTAGATTCAACCATACCTCTCTAGACGTCTTACAATCAAGTAATTCCAATACAAGCATGCCAAGATGTCTTGAATCTGCTTAGCAGTTCGAATGACCAAATGCACGAGTCTCATTGCGATCGGCCGATCGAGGTCAACGTCCCAAAACCTAAATAAGTTTATATTTCGTATTTTGGGCCTATTCGGTCGACTCTGTATTAGGGTTTAGGACTAAATTCCTATATGAAATTATTAGCTTCTATGTAATTTTATTCTCTCGTTTTTCCTCAATTAATAAAATTACTCTCTCCTTCTGCCCGTAGATGTAGCTAACACAACGTTAGTGAACCACGTAAATTCTGTGTGTGTTGTTTTTCTTCTGTAACTTTTCATTATCTACTGCTTTCGTTTTAACAAAGCAGTTGACTTCGATCCCAAAAAACACGCGATAAATCAAGTTATCTAGCCGTATCCAGTATTCGTAGTCCAGGTTAGGGCGTCTTGCAGAAGACAAATCTTCACCTAATTCAACAAATTTCGGTGGAATTTCAAAATCTCCATCGATAAAACGATGTAACCCATGCCCTCGAAGAGTAATCAGGACTTTAAATTTTCACATAAGAAAATTATCTTCATCAAGCATTGGTGTCGTAGTCTTACTCCTTGGGTTGATAACCTTCGGAAATTGTGAAGTTGCCAACCGATTGGACGAACTCTTCTCAATACTTGAGGAAGCCTCGAAAGAAAAAAAAAAACTTGGATCGTTAATGGTTGTTAAACTTTTATCTCTAATACCATGAAAGAGAAAAAAAAATAACAAAAAAAGAGAGAAAATAAATATATGTTCACTGTGTTCATGTGATCAAAAGCAAAGGTCAATTATATAAGCACTTTGTCCAACTACTAACCTAAATAATATAATTGTGTTCATGTGATCAAAAGCAAAGGTCAATTATATAAGCACTTTGTCCAACTACTAACCTAAATAATATAACTGACAAAATATAGTTGCAACTATTTAACGACTCTATAACAATCTTATATCTAACTGAGTGTGCTCTCTCAACAGAACTCAACCCAACCCACGGGTTGAGTTTGGTTGATCAAGTTGTTCGGATCATCGGATTTTTTGAACATCCCTAATCTAAATAAGTTTACGAATTTTCTATCCGGTCTTTAAATTTAAAAAACATAAAAACCTTCAATTTTGTATTTAATATATCTATTTTTTTATTTATATATGCTTGGTCTTGAACTTTAAAATCTCGATTTTTAAAAAAATCTCTAAACCTTAAATTTTGTGTAGATATGTACTTAATAGGTAATTTTTTTTTTTCAATTTTGTAGCTAAAAGGTCTTTAATCTATTCTATATTTTTTAGAAATGGAAAGTTTAGAGTTAATTTACCATATAAATTCATTTTTAAAAATTTTAAAATATGTACAAAATCTATGAGATATTCTTAAATTCATGGACTTATTAGACATAAAATTAAGAGTTGAAGAAAAATATTTTTAAATTAAAGTTAAGAGATTAAATAGACATAAACTTTGACTTAAACCGGAAATAGAAAGTTAAAAAACAACTTTGATTATTTAAACATGAAATAGAAAGTTAAAAACTCTATTTTGATCCCAAAAAAAAAAAAGTTAAAAACTCTATTAAATATTTTTTAAATTAAAGTTTAAATATCAATTAGACATAACCTTAACTTGAAAGTTGAGGATTAAACCATAAGAAAATGGTCTTTTTAGATTGATATTTGTGTTTCTTTTCCTTTCTAAATATCCCTTTTTAGCTTAAGGAAAAAAAAAAAAAAGAAAAATGAATAGAAGGGACAAAATGGGAAACTTGAATAGTAGCCATTAATGATCAAGATTCAAATCACAAAATAACATATAAGGATGTTGAGGATGTTTCCCATTACTCCAAAACTCCTCCATGATAATTTTTAACTTTAATATTTTGATATTTTATATCAAACCAACTCAACTGATTAAAATATGTGCTACTACCTCTTTTTTCATTTTTATTATTTTTTTAGTACATCAACATTTAGGGTGGGAAATTCGAACTCATGATCTTTTAGTTATAAGTTTTACATGATGTCAGTTGAGTTATGTTCTTATTGGCTCATTTTTATTGTTCAACTCTCTCTATAGTAATATTTTATACATATTTGTCAAAAATAAATCTGTGATATTATTATTATTATAATTAAAATAATATTATACCTTAAAAATCAAGATGAATTATTTATCTAAATTTTATAAAAAAAAATAATGTATAAAAAATTATCAAAAATTCTAACAGATTTTCGTGCAATTATTTGTATATCGATGGAAATATAGCCGGACTAAAGCTAAAATACAACAATATGCTAGCATAATTAAGCTCTTCTTTTTCAATTTTATTTACTTATTCACTTTTTTTTTCTAAAAGTTCAAATAAAAAATAAGGTAAAAAAAATTATCTAAAAATCATAGCAAATTTTCGTGCAATTATTTGTACATGGATCACATGCTCATGTAAAAAAATTTATCAATTAAAATATGACCCTATTGATAAAAGTAAATATGACCTTATTGATAAAAAATAGTAAAATATGGCTTTATTGATAAAAACAGAGTTTTGTCAAAATTCGATAAAATAATCGATTATCGTTATCGATTATCAATATCAACAAAAATATGACATGCTATATTGATATTGATAGGCATAAAAATATGGTTTATTTCGTTATTAATATTAAAATAAAAACAATATTTATGCTTTAATCTCAAAAAGAATTACACAAAAAAAAAAACTGAAATATTATCACACGTTTTAAAAATATCAAATATATGTTTTTAAAAAATATATTTTTCCAAATGATAAGATTTCAAAAATAAATTTTAAAATAAAGAGTAAAATATTATCATACGAAATCAAAATATCATATAAAAATATATTTTAAAATAGTTTGAATAGTATATAAAAAAGGATGGAAAGAATAAAGATGAACCACGGACAAAAATTATATATTAACATCTCTAGATTTTTGCCAATATGAATATAGCTAAACTGACATTAAGTAAGGCTTATGTAGTGGTCATGGGTTTTAATCCCTTACTTCTAAATATTGATATACTAAAAAAAACATCTCTATATTCTTTTGAGGGTTTGATTATTCAGTTCAAATATAATTGATGTATTTTGCCATATTTAAGAGTTTAAGATTATAAAATCGAATATTCATATTTTAAATGTGAAAATGTTGATATGGGGTTTTAAAGTTATCAAATTTAGATTTTATTTTAACAAACAATTATTTTTCATTTTACTCTACAAATTCATAAGATTCAAATTCACGTGTGAAAAAGGCACTAATTTGTCCAATAGCCCCCATCAATTGCTGTCTTTGGTGGTGGGTAATTTTCGGCCAATGACAAACAATAATTTAGATATCATAGGATGGCTATTAACTATTTCATAATTTAAATTTATTATTTACTTTTGACAGATATTAATAATTTGAATTATTATATGATGGGTTTTTTTATTAATATTGCAAAATTTCAAACTTTTTATAAAAATATTGTTATTTTCAAACTATTTATAATAATATTGTATTGACAATAGTCGTCTTTTGAAGAAACGATCATTTTGTGCGTCGTATCTTCAAGATACAACCATTCACAAATTTTTTAAATTTTCTGACAGATGACAAATTTGATCGTCTCTTGAAAAGACGAGTATCTTCGCACAAGATGTGCCAACGCATTAAAACTACAATATTATTATAAATAGTTTGAAATTTTGTAATATTAATAAAGAAAAAAAAACAATTTGATGTGTCAAATTGAATACCAATTTGATTAAAAAAAAAAAAATAGAAGAGTTGACAATGAGTTCTGTATTAGTTAAACACCTAATAATATTTTTAGAGTTAGTTTTAATTATTAAATTCTATAAAGAGATTCAATAAATCAGATTTAACTTTAAAGTCAATATCAATAATTAAAGCTGTCGACAGTATTTATGGTAGAGGAATCACACAGCTGTGGCATGTGAAGTGGACATTTTTGATAAATCCATCCCAATTTTAATTTTATTCGACCAAAATTTAACTTGTCTAATTTTCCTTCGTTTTTTTTAAAAATAAATACTAGATTTAAAACTCTCTTTAATTTCTGGTTAAATTGCAAGTTCATTCTTCTTAAATTTGAAATTGATGTATATTTAGTCCATAGACTTTTAAATGTGTCTCATAATTCTTTGAATTTTCAATTTTATGTATCCCTGAAAATTTTGAAATTAAAAAAATAATTGATTTATTAAAAATTAAAAATTTTGTGTTTAGTAACTTCATGAATTAAAAAAATGAATTTAAAATAAAAAAATTCAGGGATTAAATTTTATAAGTTTGAAAGTTCAAAGACACAATTGAATGACTAAATTTGTAATTTAATTTTAGTTTGTGAACTTTTAGTTTTATTTTGGGTTAAATTACTTCTTTTTTTTTTTGTAATTTTCAAGTTTGTATCAAATAGGTTTGTGAGCTTTAAAGTTTATAATAGGTCCATAAACTTAATATTTTTATGTCTAACAGCTTCCTAAACTTTAAGTAATGAATAAACTCTAAACTTTCAATTGTATCTTATAAACTTTTAAATTTTTAATTTTTATGTCTAATATAACTTTGATTTATTCAACCTTTTTTTTTTTTCAATTCACAAGCTTATTGGACACAAACCCAAAAGTTTAACATCATATTAGATACAATTTTCAATTTTATGTGTATTAGATTTATTAATTTTATAAAATCTAAAATATTCCAGTCCCTTATTGGACACAAATTGAAAGTTTATGACTTATTTGACATTTTTAAAACCTAGAGACCTATTGATTATAAAATTAACCGTTCATGTGTACTTATTAGATGTTTTTGACTGTTTAGGAATATATTAAGCACAATTTTGTAATTTAAAATTTATTTTATTATGGTATTTGTACTTTCAAAATATTTAGTTTAAGTCTATTTTTAAAGATAACTATTTTAATTTTTTTTTGTTCAACAACATTTGGAGTGAGGATTTTGACTTCTGACATCTTAATTGGCTTAGCTATGTACAATTTATGAGGTATATTTTAGAATTTGAAGTTTGAAAAAATATAATAAGTGTTATGAACTTCATTATTATTTTGTTAAATATCACTGAATATTAATTTCACTCCACGTATATGCCTTCAAAATCACATTTCCATTTTTCATTATAAAGTCAAAGTTAAGAAAATATATTTTGAAGTATCAAAATAAGATAAACTCGAATATTTATAAAAAAACGAAAATAAAATAAATCTTAAAAAGTAGGAGCTAAATCAAATTTAAACTAAATTACAAGATTGAGGTTGATTTTAGAATGTGAAGAGTCTTTTATGATTCGGTCGAAATTTTTTATAACTGCCCATTTTTGTACTTGTTGGGATTTTATTTATTTATTTTTCTTCTTATTATTATTTTCATATTGGTGGTTGGACGGTTTTGTAGCTAGATTCTAGACTATTGGATAGGATAAATTAAATAATATATATATATATATATATATATATATTGGCTGATTTCCGATTATTTTGAGTTCGATTTTGAAAGCATGGTTAATTTTACCATCTATTTAAATTTGTAATTCAAATCAAAGAAATTAACTATTTTAAATTAAAATGGACTTGTAAGCCAAATATAGGATAAAATTTAAAATTTTCACTCCAGATTTTATCTTAAATTTTCACTCCAGATTCTAAAAAAAAAAAAACTGCATAAATAATTGGTTTAACTTATTCTAATTGAAAGAAAAAAACTACTGTAAAGTTTTTGTTTTTGAATAAATATTTACTATAAAGTTATCCCATAGAAAGAAGAACGGCTTCTCATGTCAAAAAAAAAAAAAAAAGATCGACTTCAACATTTAAAATATATCATTTTTGTTCTATATTATCATAAAATATCTCCATGGGATCTATAATCTCTTTTTTTTAATGTCACGTTTCATTTTAATAAAGATCATAAAATCCAACTGTAAAGCAAAAATAAAGACGAAACAAAGGAAATCCACTCATTGGCCACACAAGCATTCCCAATCCCAAGCCACAATCTAAAACATTCGGTTGAAATTCTATTTAAATTAAAAAAAAATGTAAATATAACACACTTACTTCATTTATATGTTTTTTTAATTCTTTTTTTCTTAGTTTAACCCAACAAACGTAGTTGATTGAAATTCCGAGCTTATCAAACACATATGTTTTAAAGTTATAAACCAAAAAAATGTATCATTCATTTTAGTATTAGAGTTAACTTTTCAATCAAAATTAACAAGAAAGTCAGTACACAAGATAATACTTATATAAATTTATACAAAATATCATGAAATTTAGATTAACGGATTAAGTTTCAACCATAGATTGTTTCAAATCAACCTTTGGAAGTTTTAAAAAAAAAAAAAATTGGAGAGTTTTCCCACTAAAATAACAAGCAAAAAAATTTTGGAGAGTTTTCCCACTAAAATAACAAGCAAAAAAACGACATCACAATTAATATATAAAAATTGAAAAACATATATGAGATAATTTACTCCTGAATTTGAATTTCAACTCCTCGAAGAAATTAAAATAATTGTTGTAGTTCATTTCAACTCAAAAAATATCGTTGATATTACTTGCATGGTCAATTTTTATACCTCATCTATCTTATTGATTTACGCATTTCATAGGCCTATTTCATTTGGAAAAGCGGGTTGGAATGATGTTAGTAAATTATTTTATGGATGCTTTCCAATATCTACCCTTCTGATCCATTTCCAACCGTCATTTGAATGGAAAAACACTTAAAAGGACGTTGTTTTGGAAAAATTTTAAGACGTGTTTGATAACTATTTATTTTGGATTTTAGATTTTTAAAAATTAAGTTATAAATATTATTTCTACCTATAAATTTATTTGTTTTTTCATCTATGTCTTACAAGACAAATTTTGAAAACTAAGGCCCCACATTTGATAACCATTTGATTTTTTATTTTTTTATTTTTGAAAAGTAGGCCTATAAATACTACTTTCACTATTTATTTTTCATGCTTTATCTAGTTTTTAGATGTGTCTTCAAAAAATAAGCCAAGTTTTGAAAACTAAAAAAAATAGTTTTCGAAAACTTGTTTTGTTTTTTAAATTTAGTTAAGAATTCAAGTGTTTTCTGAAGAAAGATGAAAACTATTATATGGAATATGAAAACCATCGTAGAGAAATGGTGAGAAAACAAGTACAATTTTCCTATTTGATAACCATTTGATTTTTAGTTTTTGATTTTTTAAAATTATACTTGCTTTTTTCATATTTTCTCTTTATCTTCTCTACAATGATTTTCATCTTTCTTCAGATACCATTTAAGTTTCTAGCCAAATTTTAAAAACAAAAACAAGTTTCTAAAAATTGCTTCTTTTTTTTTCTTTCAAAACTTAGCTTGGTTTTTGAAAACATTAGTATAAAATAAAAAACAAAACATATAAATCAAATGGTAGAAATAGTGTTTCTAGGCTTAATTTTCAAAACTAAAAACCAAATAGTTATCAAATGGGACAACTACGTTTTTAGTCTTCAGAACTTTCCTTGGTTTTCCAATATATATATAAGAAAATATGAAAACTCACCAGTGAAAGTTGTATGGTATAGGTATAATTTCAAAAACAAAAAACTATAATTATCAAATAGGCGTGAGTATATTTTAGGTTAAATTACAAGTTTAGTACCTGGACTTTGAGGTTTTGTCTATTTGGTTCCTAAACTTTAAAAAGCGTCTAATAGATCCTTTCACTTTCAAATTTGTATATATGTGGTCCCTAAACTTCGAAATGTGTCTAATAAGTTCTCAAATTTTCAATTTTATGTCTAATAGGTCATTGACCTAGTTGACGTTTTTTTTAAAAAAAAATCCTGAACTTACTAGGTACAAAATTGAAAGTTTAGACTTCTATTAGACAAAAAATTCAATTTTATATCTAATAGATCGGTTAATTTTAAAAAATTGTGAATATGTTAGGGACTTATTAGATACAAAATTGAAAGTTTAATGATTAATTAGACATTTTTAAAGTTTAGGGACTTATTAGATACAAAATTGAAAGTTTAGGAATCTAATAGACACCTTTTAAAGTTCATAGACCAAATAGATAAACCTCAAAATTCATGAGTAAACTTATAATTCAACCTATATTTTATTAAATTCTAAATTTATAAAACAAAATTGGTTAATCATAAAGAGAGCATAATAAAATATCACAAATAGTCATTAAGTGACTGAGACATAAGGTATTCAAATGTCATTAAAAAAAAATCTCATCCTCTCATGGGAAATTATTCCAATAGTATGAAACACTGTCACTTTAAGCTTATACAGTTAAGATTTATGAGAGGAAAAAAAAATTGTGATTTAATTATATATGAAAGGCTAAGATACTAATTACTAAAGTTCGATGGTTCAATGTTAATATATCCATAGAAGAAGGATTATCACGAAACAACTCTATTTGAATAATTTTTCCATTTTTTCACAAGTCCACTAATTTTTTGTTCTAGAAAAAAATATTTTTGACCAATCAACTTTGCAAGTTGTATCAATTTTAACCCTAAACTTTTAATTTCATCAATTTAAACCTCAAATTGTCAATTTTAACCTTGAATTTTCAATTTAATCAATTTAAACCTCAAACTTGGTAATTGTATCAATTTTAACCATAAACTTTTAATTTTATCAATTTAAACCTTAAACTTGAATAAGTGTATCAATTTACACTCTCGGTTAAGTTTCTGTTTCCATCATCGTTAGAAAGGTTCTTCACACATGCCTAAAGTCATGTCTTGCTTAATGATATGTACTTGTTTATCATTTTTTAAACAAAAAAATCACCTAAAAATCATTAAATCATTCCATATTGGGTTGCAACTATCATGAAAACACGAATTCGATTTTTGAAAGTAGGACCTACATAAAAGCAAATGACCTCTTGTGTGTTCTCTCGCATTTGGTATTGATACCAATGACGACAAGTGTGAAGAAAATCCAAGTGGTGATGTCATTGAAGGCAACTATAACTATGGTGATTTCGCTGACTTCGATGGTGAGAGATTTCAGCTCGACTACAATGCAGAAGATAATAGGAAAGGCGATGGTGAAGATAGTGACACCCCTGAACTTTGCATGTTGTATCAATTTAACCATAAACTTTCAATTTCATCAACTTATACCTCAAACTTAGCAGATTATGTCAATTTTAACCTTAAACTTTTAATTTAATCAATTTAAACCTCAAACTTGACAGATTGTATCGATTTCAACTCTAAACTTTTAATTTTATCAATTAAAACCTCAAACTTGAATAAGTATATCAATTTACACCATCGATTAAGTTTATGTTTCCATCGTGGTTAGAAAGTTTCTCCACACATGTCTAAAGTCATGTCTTGCTTAATGATATGTACTTGTTTGTTGTTTTTTTTAAACAAACAAATCACCTAAAAAATTATCAAATCATTCCATATTGGGTTGCAACTATCATGAAAACATGAATTCGACTCTTGAAAGTAGGACCCACACTAAAGTAAATGAACTCTTATGTTTCTCTTGCATTTGGTATTGATACCAACGACGGCGAGTGTGAAGAAAATCCAAGTGAGATGATGTCATTGAAGGTAGCAATGACCATGGTGATTTCGTTGACTTCGATGGTGAGGGATTTCAGCTCGACTAAAATGCAGAAGAGAACAGGAAATGTGATGGTGAACATAGTGACGCCCATGAACACTGAAATGGCATAGCCGACCTTTTTAATCTCATTGATAGTCTTATGAAAGGGTTAAAGTGACAATGATGTTGGAGAGGAAGGAGATAAAAACTCTAACAATGGCGATTTAAAAATCTTTACTTCTATTGTGGTAGATGGAAGACAAATCAAGCTCGAGACTGACGATAAATTTTACAAAATCAATATTGGCGAATCAAGAATGAAAGTACTCCATAGAGAAGAAATTTGGTGCAAATAAGCTTTAACGTGGTGTGTAAATTGATACACATATTCAAAATTGATGTTTAAATAATGAAACTGTAAGTTTATGGTTAAAATTGAGACAATATGTCAAGTTTGAAGTTTAAATTGATTAAATTGAAAGTTTAAAGTTAAAATTGGTACAATCTTCCAAATTTGAGGTTTAAATTGATGAAATTGAAAGTTTAAGGTTAAAATTGAAACAACAGGATTAAAAATACCTTTTTCCTTTTTTTTTTCTTAGCCCACCATGCACTATTTCGACTTAAGGAAAAAGAAAAGTTAAATTACAAGTCTAGTTTCTTAACTTTTAAAGTACCTGATAAATTCATGACAATTCATGAATTTTCAATTTTGTGTCCAATTTGTTTCTGATATATTCAATATTCTTTTAAATTAATGGATTTGTTATACATAAAATTAACATTTTTATCCTAAAAGATCATTAAACTTTTAATTGTCTTCGGTAGATTTGTAAATTTTAAAAAATGTATATACGTCAATGATTTATTAGATAAAACTCAATAACCTACTAGATACAAAATAAAAAATTGAAAGACCTATTAAATACAAAATTGAAAGTTTACCAAATCTTTAAATATAAGTTAACTAATTTGGCAAAAACATACAACTTTTCATCGACTAAACTTGTATTTACCAAAAAAAAAAAAAAAAAAAAACCACAAATCAAAATTAAATAAAGTGACGTAATTGCTAAGCATCATAATTAGTAATTAATGCAGAAGATCAAAGATTTAATTTCATCTTACTTTCAAAAAAGAAAAAAGATTTAATTTTACCATGTAGGGCTTGTGCTTGAATATAGGAGTAATATGATTACGAACTGGAGTTTAATTTTAATTTAACCCACAAATCCCAATAGATTTCGATAAATCTCAATTAAACAAATTTCAAAAAAATTAAAACAACTATACAAAAACGTCACTCTCTTTCTCTTTCTCTCTCTCTTTCTCTGTGGCAAACGCAGAGCACCGAGTACTTAAGACCAGGTCCTTCCCCAAATTAGCATAAATCTCTACATCAAACCAAAACTCCTAGATCTGATTTCTCTTTCTGTCTTCCCGTCCTTTGCCGTTCTTCTTCTTCTTCGTCTTCTTCTCTTTCACATTCAATTTCTTGTTCCTTTACTCACTGGGAAACTCTCGCTGTTCTTCTCGTCATTTCTCGCACTCGCTTCCCAATCCGGCGCCAGTAAGATTTCCCTGCTGTTTACTTGTTTTTCTCCCTTTTTGCTGATCTGGGTTTCTGTTTTTGGGTTCTTATTGTTGCGTTTTGGATCTCAATTGTTTGGTTTCTGGATCTTGTTTCTTAATTCGTTGATCTTTGTTTTGGATTTGGTGTTTTGTTGGGTTGGAGTTTGTGTAGGAGGCGTTGATTGGTTATTGGGTGTTTTTCTTTTTCTTAATTGATGTGTTTATGGTGTTGGGTGAGATTTTGCTCTGGTCATTTGTCAGATCTGGGGATTTGGTTGAATGCACCGACACACATTGCTTTCGTCGCTTTGGCTGTTTTGGCGTTTTGATGTTGGTTTCATGACGAGGTGATCGGCAGAGTTTATAGTTGATGGACTGATGTTAAATTCGGTTGAATTTCATTTTTTGTTTCTTCTGTTATTCTTGAGTGTCGGTTCAGCCGTTCTTTAGTTCGTTGGCTTGTCAATGTACTGGATTGAGTTTCGTTGGATGCAAATAAGAATGTTGTGTTTTTTCTCCCTTCTTTTTACATGTTGAAAGAAAGTTTTGTTGCTTGAATTTACGTCATGATGTTTGAGAATGCCAGATTTCTTGACTTTTCTCTATTTTCCGGAAAGGGTTATTGACTGACAGTTATTGCGAGTCAAGTAATTAGTCTATACCGACATTTTGGGCAAAAAGCTTTAAGAAAGGAAGTTCAATGCTTCGATGATGGCTTAACTTTCCCGCTCCTTGATTGGATAAAGGATTGCAAATCAAGTAATTAATTAATCCATACCAAGTTACCAACACTCTTCATCTGAGTGCACTTGACATTTTAGATTTGGGATTGTTCCTGTGATTGAGGCCATAAGCAACTGGAACTATGCTAATTCACTTACTTCAAGTAGAACAGGGTAGCATATCTGTAAATCGGGGTCTGTGTATATTTGGCCTTTTCTTCTGTAGTAGAACTTCAAGCTTTCCTGACTTTTTACAGGCCGGGTATCATGTTCTACAATTTACCTGATTCTTGCTGTTATTTTCTACTGTAGCTTCAGGAGGGGAGGTTATTCCAGTTTTCCTTTTAAGTGATACATGCAACATTGGTTGTTTTCATACTTGGGTCAAAGTATATAGTTGAGAAAAACTCGAAAGCTTGATAAATGTCGAGGGGAAGATCTGATGGAACACAGAAGAAGCGCTTAATCACTACCATATGTGTTGTGGCAATATTTCTTGGGTTTCTGTATGCATATTATGGATCCATTTTTGGCAATCAAGACCGTGGTGCATCGGCTCTGCAGCATGGCAGCAAATCCTTGAGCCAATATTTGATGGGGAGTGAAGAATCTTCTGAAGAATCTTCAACCACAACTGAGCAGGAAGATCCAGAAGCTGATTTCATACCAAAAAGTTACCCGGTAAGTAACTGTCTTGCTTTAATAAGTGCTCATTAAAACAACTCTCTTTTCTTAATAAAAAGAGAATGAAGCATCCATTGGAATCCATTTCCTTCATATATATATACATACATATTTTTCTTCAACTTTCAATATTTTAGTCTTGAGGTGATCTGCATTGCCCTCATGTAGTTTTTATTCTTATACCAAAGGTTTGTGATGACCGGCATTCGGAATTAATTCCCTGCTTGGACAGACATCTCATATATCAAATGAGATTGAAACTGGACCTTTCTTTAATGGAGCACTATGAGAGACACTGCCCACCACCTGAGAGGCGGTTCAATTGCCTGATTCCTCCTCCAGCAGGATATAAGGTAGCCATTTGATTACACTGAGCAACATCTGAACGTTTTACTATTACTGACTACATCTTCTGAGCTTACGGTTTCTAACTTTTATTTGTTACTAATGTGTTGCTGCAGGTTCCAATTAAGTGGCCAAAGAGCAGAGATGAAGTGTGGAAAGCAAACATACCTCATACTCATCTTGCTCATGAGAAATCTGATCAGAACTGGATGGTTGTCAAAGGTGAAAAAATTGTGTTCCCTGGAGGAGGTACTCATTTTCACTATGGAGCTGATAAGTACATTGCTTCAATTGCAAATGTAAGACTTCTGAACCCTTCTTTATCGTCCAGAAAGGAAGGATAACACAAAAATGTATGCTTTTTGGACGATATTTTCAATGCAAAGTCCATTAAATGACTCAAATTTGCATGTTTTTAGAGAATATGATGTTTTTATCTCTACCATTCAGGTAGTCTCAAGTTTATGAGATTCTGTATTTCTGTGCAAAATCCTTAATGAGCAATTGATTAGCTGAAAATGGTTGGCCTTCATATTTCAGATGCTCAACTTTTCAAATGATAATCTAAACAATGAAGGAAGATTGCGTACTGTTCTTGATGTTGGTTGTGGTGTGGCAAGTTTTGGAGGATATCTTCTCTCTTCTAATATCATAGCAATGTCCTTAGCACCAAATGATGTTCATCAAAATCAAATCCAGTTTGCCTTGGAAAGAGGAATTCCTGCATACCTTGGTGTTTTAGGAACCAAGAGGCTCCCTTACCCAAGCAGATCTTTTGAACTTGCACACTGTTCTCGTTGTCGTATTGATTGGCTTCAAAGAGACGGGATTCTTCTTCTTGAGCTAGATAGATTACTGAGACCTGGAGGTTATTTTGCTTATTCGTCTCCAGAAGCTTATGCGCAGGATGAGGAGGATCTGAGAATATGGAGAGAAATGAGTGCACTTGTGACTCGTATGTGTTGGAGAATTGCTGCGAAGAGGAATCAGACTGTAATTTGGCAAAAACCCCTAACAAATGATTGTTATCTACAAAGAGAACCCGGTACTCGTCCTCCTCTTTGCCGATCTGATGATGATCCTGATGCTGTTTGGGGTGTGCAGATGGAAGCTTGTATCACTCCTTACTCCGACCGTAAGTCCCTGATTGAATGGCTTGATTTAGATTTTTGTTTACTTACCATTAAATGCATCTTTTATTATTTGCTGACATAACTACCTCCTTTTGAACTTGCCAACTTGGTGTATCTATTTGCAGCTGCTTAGCTAATGGAATTTATTTAAATTGTTGGGTTTAAAGCTATGTGGCGTAGAGCATATGACATCCTTGTGTTAATGAATACCATCTTTGGATCTCATGGTGTTGAATTTTTCTTTGTAATGAACCATGTAGTTGTGAGAGCTTTCTGTTGCGTGCTATTGGCACGTGTTAAGATATATTATTGCCCTATTGCAAATTGAATATGCTTGCTCTGTGATCACACTGGATGTGTTGATGCAGATGATCATAAAGCCAAGGGCAGTGGATTGGCTCCTTGGCCAGCTCGATTAACTTCACCTCCTCCACGACTTCAGGATTTTGGCTATTCAACTGAAATGTTTGAAAAAGACACGGTAACTTGTGACCAGGGTGAATTTGGCTAATTCAAATCTGGACGCAAAAGTTTCTAAATTATGTCATCTTGTTTTAGGAAACGTGGCGGCGTAGAGTTGAGAGTTACTGGAATCTACTGAGTCCAAAGATCGAATCGGACACTATCCGGAACGTAATGGACATGAAAGCAAATATGGGATCGTTTGGAGCTGCTCTGAAGGACAAGGCTGTGTGGGTGATGAATGTTGTTCCAGAAGATGGACCAAACACACTGAAGTTGATATATGACCGAGGACTCATAGGCACTACAAATAACTGGTATTCAACTGATAAATGCGCTTGCATATCCTTATGATTATTATATTCAAGATAAGATATGTCAATTGACACTTGATACATTTTTAACAGGTGTGAAGCCTTCTCGACATATCCTCGTACTTACGATCTTCTCCATGCATGGACCGTCTTTTCCGACATCGAGAAAAAAGAATGCAGCCCTGAGGACCTGTTACTCGAGATGGATCGCATAGTGAGACCCACAGGTTTCATCATTGTCAGGGACAAGCAATCCGTTATAGATTTGATAAAGAAGTATCTGCCTGCATTGCACTGGGAAACAGTGGCAACCGCCGACTCCAGCTCAGATTCGGAATTGGACAGCGACGAGGTCGTGTTCATCATCCAGAAGAAACTGTGGCTGACAAGTGAGAGTGTCAGGGATTCAGAATAAAAACCAAAAGAATCATCTTCTTTACAATTCCCTGTTGCTGTTAAATTTTCCCATGCCCATCGCCGCCCAGAGGGATCAGATCAGCAAGCAAGTCGTCCCGACTCCAAGCAGCGATGCCAGTAAAAAACGGTTCCTTCTGTTCATTAGCGAGATATTTCACATTTCTATTTATTTACTCGTGTAATGCTTTAATTGATAATCTATAGACAAGGGATATTCTTCAACAATTTTTTTTCCTATTTTGCTGTTCTGTTACCGGGCCATTGTCTGTCTGTCTCTATTTAAGTTATTTGATTATTAATTGAAGAATGGAAGATTTGGCCTGAAGGTCATAGGAATATATAAATTTTCTTCAGTGATAAAAGCTTCATTTTTCTCCTCCCTCTCTCTCCTTTTTGCTTTGCCCTTCCATTTTCTTCCAATTCCATAGCTGTTAGACATTTATAAAAGGTTGAAAACAGAGCAAAACGGGCTCTAAAGTCTTTAGCTATTAATGGATTTGCTTGTTCGTGAAAGGTGATGAGGAAGAAAGGAGGTGTTTGGCCCACCGTTTTGAGTTTAGCTGGTTTTGGGCCATTGTGATCAAAACTCATTGTTTTTGAAATACAACTGGATGGTTTTGAACTTGCACTGTTTTCTGATTCTCAAACTTCAGAACACTGGAATTCAAACGAGATTGTCTGATTTCCTGTCTTTCAAACTTCATATAACAAGTCTCTCAGGGTTTCGAATCTAAGGGTTCCGAGTTCGACATCCAAAAATGTGGGTCGAGGAATGAATGAATGACTTGTGATATTGTTGTTGTTGTTATTGGAGAAGAAAAGGCGACCGACGTGTTTATTACAAGGCCGTGGCTTATAAGTTTGATGATTTGTCAGGGTGTCACCATCAGCCATAGGGCCAAAACGCGTATGAACATTATGTATTAGCTGGTGACCTTTTTTTTCCTTTTCTTTTTCATGCCTTGTGAGTCAATTTTGGATATTATTCCAAAACTTCTTTATGGATAGCATTTGAATATTGGGACTTGGTGAGTTTTTTTTTAAAAAAAAACAAAAACAAAAATAGCTTCAGATATTTTATTTTAGTTTAGGTTAAATACCTTGTTTACTTGATTTCTACCCGCTTAGTCCTTAAATTTTAAGAAATGCTTAATTGATTTTTGAACTTTTAAATTTATGTCTATTTGATTTTTTGACTTTTTAGAGCATATTTTAATTTTATGTCTAATAGATCTTTGACCTATTCAACACTTTTTTAAAAATCACACACTTACTAGACACAAAATTGAGAGTATTGTGAGATATAAAATTCAATTTTATATCTAATAGACCAGTTAATTTTAAAATATTTTGGTTACATCAAGAAACTTATTAGACAAAAAATTGGAAGTTTAGATTAAATATTTTTAAAGTTAAGAGATTTTTTTTTTTAGTACATCAACAATCGGGGTGGGGGGATTCGAACCCATGACCTCGATCATAAGTTATATTTGATATCAGTTGAGCTATGTTCTTGTTGGCTAAAATTCAAGGATTAAATAGATTTAAATCTGATAGTTTATCTCAACTTATATATATTCCATTCCCTTTTTTTTGGTATTAAAAACTATGTTAAGTTTTCAACAGCTTGCATGTTGGGAAGCCAACACCTATCCTAATTTGTGGGAATTCTGTTTTGAATTTTGAATGTGGTGGTATAGTGATTTTTTATTTATTTATTTTATCTTTTATTTATTTTTAATGAATTCAATAACATGTGTAGTGAGAATTCAAACTTTTAACTTTTTGGTCAAAGATATAATGTATTAACTAGTCAAAATAAGTTCAAGTTAACAACAGAGATTCAAGTCTTTGGCCTTTGAAAAAGGTTATTAATACCTTAACTATCATTTTATTGATAACATGAATAAGAATGAGATTGTTATTCTAATATTTCTTCGTTGAATATATTCATTGGACACTACAAGCGTGATCGTCATTTCATGGCATTTTGGGCATCAAAAGCATGATCCAATATAGTCTAGATTAGATTTCTATTAAAACAGTGTATTAAACTATAACATATTTAAAGTTGAGAGACTAGAGCTTATATGGTAGATTGACCCGGCTACATCAAAACATATGAAAAGACATCTTAAGGGGCTATTTGGCCCCCTGTCTTAGAATCAAAACTCTGAAGGTTTCTGAAACTTGGGAATCATAAAGTTGTATTTGAGTTGCAGTGTTCTGAAGCCTAAGAATAAGAAAACAATATTTGGGGTTCTAACTCCCAGGTTTATGCTGTTTTTTTTTTTCTTTAATTGTTTTGTTCTCTTATTATTTTTTTTCTTATTTTTTATTGGATGTTTTATCAATTGTAGAAACACTTGTATAACATAAATTGGTTACAAAATTAGAACTCTATTTTAGAAATTAAAAAAAATTGAAACTCTATTTAAGAAATTAGAGATTTAAAACTCTATTTCAAAAAAATATTTAGAAAAGTATTTTTGTAACTCTATTTTAGAAATTAAAAAATAGAAGTCTATTTAAGAAATTATGGAATTTAAAATTCTATTTCACATTATAATGGATTTTGAAAACTATGTTTTGGAATCCTACTTTAAGAATTAAAAAAATTAGAAGTCTATTTAATAAATTAGGGGTTTTCGAGTTGTCGTGGTTGTGAGCAAGTTAGGTCGTTAAGGTAGTTAATTGCTCGAGTGATCAGATTGTTGGGTAGGTGTATACAAGTCTCTTAAGTGTCGTTGAAAGTAGTCATTAGCGATGGTCAGGTCGATGATGTGGTCATCGGAGTTGTCATCGAAGGTAGTCGTCAGCAGTGGTCGGCGCCACCGGTGTAGTCATCGGAGATAATCGTCAGTGGTGGTCAGGGTCGTCGGTGTGGTCGTTGGAGGTAGTCGTCAGCAGTGGCGAGATCGTCGGTGTGGTCGTCAAAGTTGTCGCCGGAGGTAGTCGACAGCGGTAGTCGACGTCGTTGGTGTGGTCATCGAAGTTGTCGTCAAAAGTAGTCGTCAGTGGTGGTCGTAGTCGCCGGTGTGGTCGTCAGAGTTGTCTCTAGAGCTAGTTGTCAACAGTGGTCGGGTCGCCGGAGGTAGCATCAATGATAGTCGAGTCGCTGGTGTGATCGTCAGAGTTGTCACCAGAATTGTTGTTGGATTAGTCTAATATAAGAAAACATGGTACAAAACTCATGGGATTGCACTATTGTAACCCATGAGGTTGTGTTTCAAAACCAAGAGTTTTGAATACATTGAGCCAAACATGATTTTATATTTGAAATCTAAAGTCATCCAAATCCAAACACAGGGGACCAAACGACCCCTAAAAGTTAAACTCTATGGTAATTATCTTTTTTTTCTTTGATAATTGGGTGTCAGAGTTTTACTCCCCTATACCCAGGAGCACCCGCACCTGAGAGACATAAGGAGTTTTATTTATTAAACTCACCCGATAATTCGATATTGAGACTTTTAAGTTGGTATGACTAAGAAAACTTCGAGCTTTTACCAATAGGGCTACCCCTTAGAGACCTATGGTAATCATCTATTAAAGATAGAAAAATCATACAAGTTCTACAAAAAGATCAAACACTCACGGATATTAAAACGAAGAATAGAGACTAAAAAATACAATAAGAACAGGATTTAAAAGCTTTTTAAATGTAAGTTTGATGAGGTGTTGCCTTCAACAATCTTTTCGATCCATTAATTTGGTCGTTGCTTGGGCAGATGGCAATGGAAATGATGGTCCCTTGGAGATGCCCCAAAGGAAAAGGAACCTCCCCATTTACTCCATAACAAGTACAACCTCCACTCTCTTTTTTTATTATGACGTCACCTTCTTTCTTATAATGCAAGTTTTGTATTTTTTCCTTCTTTTTATTATTATGTTTTTGCATTTCTAAAAAAGTCCCCCCAAAAAAAAAACCATTGATACCTTTAAAATTTAGAGGTTGTATCAATTAAAATCTCGAGCTACTTATAATGACATATGATAGACTAGTATTGATATAATTAAATTTGTCTTTACTTATCAACTTAAGTTAATAAGGAGAGGTCTCACAATTTATAAGATATATGGACTATTCTTCTGATTGTCAATTAGTTTTGAGATAAAACCTCATCTAATCTAAAAGTATCAATTAAAATTTTAAACTTTTGTACGTGAATCGATTGCCACCCTTTATTAGGATTTCGTTTTAAAATCGTAAAAACATGATTTTCCCACATATATAAGACTTATTTAAATGCATAAGTTAACGTAATATTAGATAAAAATAATAAAATTGAATGGATAATGACAACTTCTCATTAATACGGGGGATTTTTCGTCTTCGCGTAATTTTTCTCTATGATTTTGAGTGAATTTATTTCAGTGATTTCGAGTTTATTTTAAATGGAATCAAGTGAAAATAGTTATAAAATTAATATATGTACAAAAGTTTAAGATTTAGATCGATACAATTATTAATTTGAGGTTTTATTTTATACAATCACAAAATTTAGAAGTATAAAATGATTTTTTTCAAGAAAAAAAAAATAATTTTAAGATTGCAAAAATATTGTACTATTCAAAGCTTAGCTTATATGTCCAATGAATTGATAAAGAAGAAGTCTTTGTGTCTTATAATTGGGTGACTCTCATTTTCTTTAGCTTGTTAGGTAAGGAAAAAAAGATCAAATAGTTAAAGTAAAAGTGGGGGAAAAAGGGCAAAAGGTTGATAAATGAATGATTTTGAGTTGGGAGTTATGGACGTATATTCATTAACATTCTTAATTATGAAATTAACTTCTTTTTTAGCTTTTAAATTTTACATATAAAATTATTGATTAAATTACAAGTTTAGTTCATAAACTTTAAGGTTGGTATCTATTTAGTCTCTGAATTTTAAAAGTGTATAATAAATCTCTAAATTTTTTGATTTGTATCTATTTGGCTCCTGAACTTTAAAATGCATTTAATAAGTCCTTCAACTTTCAATTTTGTGTCCAATAGCCTCTAATTTTTTTTTTTGTCTAATAAGTCATTGACTTAGTTGACATTTTTTAAAATTCGTGAACTTACTAGATAAAAAATTGAAAGTTTAGGATCATAAAATTCAATTTTATATCTAGTAAATCAGTTAGTTTTCGAAAATTTTGAATTTGTCAATGACCTAGGTATTAGATACAAAATTGAAAGTTCACAGATTTATTAGACATTTTTAAAGTTCAAGGACTTATCATATACAAAATTGAAAGTCATGAATTTATTTGACACTTTTCAAAGTTTATGGACCAAACTTGAAAATTGAGAGACTAAATTTATAATTTAACCAAAATTATATCAATCATTGCTCATTAAATTTTTTATATGGCATACATTCAATTATGTTTTAAATATTATTTTAGTCCTCTACTTATAGTTTTTGTTCATTTTTATCTATGTACTTCTAGCTTTTGTACTTTTGAAAACTTCTACTTTTAAAAAGTAACAATTTCCTTCATTCACTTCTTTTTTCAATTAACCAACCACAATTTTTACATGATCTTACATTTAGTAAATTTCTTGAAATGTAGCCATCACTTTATATTAAATGATTTCTATTGGATACAAAATTCTGTAAAAAAAAGACCAAAACAGTCATTTTTTAAAAGTGCAAACACCCATGGATTAAAATGAATAAAAGTTTAGAATACATGTACTAAAATGAACATCTTCCTAGTACAAAGACAAAAATGAACACGAATGAGAGGTAATGGAGGACCAAAATAGTATTTAAACCAATATATTTACGTTAAATAATTTTGGGAAAAAACTAATAAAATGGTTTGTGTATTACTTTCTCACTATTTTCATAGTGTACCAAACTCATCTATAATTTAGTTTTTTTTCCCTGGTTCAAACACTAGGTTAATATTTCTCAAAAAAAAAAAAACACTAGGTTAATAAAGCTTCAGACTATTAACTTTAAATTATTAATGTTTTAACCAATTATAATACGTTTAAGTTTAATACTAAATAAGATATTTAGAAAATATTTTTGGATCGTGGAGTACCTTACCTTCGGTTTGTTAACCATTCGATTTTTAAAAATTAAGCTTGTTTTCTCTCAATTTCTCTATCATAGTTTTTTTTTTTTTTTGGGAAAAGATGGCGAATTTAATCTTTCTTAAGAAAACATTTGTATTCTTAGTCAAATTTCAAAAACAAAAATAAGTTTGTAATAATGATTTAAAAAAAAAAACTTGTTTTTGTTTTTGGAATTTGATTAAGAATTCAAATATTTACTTAAGAGAGACGAAAACTATCGTAGAGAAATTGGGAAAACAAGTGTAATTTTCAAAAATCAAATGATTATCAAACATGGTTTTAATTTTTCTCTATGGTGTGTATCTAGTCCATTAATTACAAGTGGCTACTTTGTTTGAGTTGGCCAACTCGAGTCAAACATAACTCAAAAGTTAAGACCTCGTTTGATAACCATTTGATTTTTAGTTTTTAGTTTTTGAAAATTATGCTTGTTTTTCTAATATTATTTCTCTCCATCTTTTCTATAATGATTTCCATCTTTATTGAGGTAACATTTAAGTTTCTAGCCAATTTAAAAAACAAAAACTATTTTTTTTAGATTTTAAAACTTAATTTGGTTTTTGAAAACCTAGGTACAAAGTGGATGAGAAATCATAATAACTCATTTGTAGGAGTAGTACTTTAAGACTTGATTTTTAAAAACAAAAAACTAAATGGTTATCAAACGGGGACTAAGATATTAGTAACAAATTTTTTTAGGTGTTTTAAAATCATTAGCTCCACATTTGTCATACTATGCTTACCACCATAATTAATAAAGAAAAAAAAAACTCATTGTTTGTGTAAAAAAACAATTCATACACCTAAACTTTGGGAGTCGTAGCAATAAAAGCCCTCAAATAATTATACTAATTTGAACTTAACTTTCATAAGTGTATCAACTTACACATGAACAGATTGTGTTAGGAAAATACCAGTTTACACGTGTGCAAACTTATAATTATATCAATTAAACTTTTAAACTTTCATGAGTGAATCAATTTAAACTCGTCGTTTCAAATAATTGACGATTTTCAAATGGAGGGTCTAAATTTTTGAAGAAGTTTACACACGTGTGAGAATTTATCAAATTGAGAGCCTAAATTGATTTACTTATGACAACTTAGAAGTTTAATTGTTAGAATTATAAGTTTGTACACTCAAATGAACCCTGACAAATGGTATATATTGATACACTTATGAAAGTTTAGATTTTAAATGGATACAATTATTAATTTTAAATTTATAAAATTATTAATTCATAATTTTTATTGGTACTTCTAATTTTTTTAGTACAATAAGGGTTAGATGATTCGAACCATAGACCTCGTGGTCATTAATAAATCAAAAGTTGAGGGGTATAAATTCATTTTTGCGCTAAAAATTTATCTTTTAGGATTTTTTTTAAGTACATTAAAGGTTGAGGAATTCAAAATACAAAACTATCCAATATGTCAGTTATGTTGTCTTTGGCATATCTTGGGATTCTTAACAAAGAAAACTAAAATTGGGAGCATCAATAATGTATATTCACCAAGGTTTAAAATGTCGATATCGATGGAAATATCGAAGTCTTGTATTTATGGAAATGTCGATAAAATGTCCGATGGATATTTCTGAAAAAAAATTAAAAACATTTAAATTAATAAATTAGCATTTTACGCTTGTTAAATAAGTTAAAATATAAACAAGTGAAATCAATATTAAATGGGGAGAAAACTAACTTCGCAAGGGCTTAAAACACACGACCTCTTGGACCACCTGCCCTAATACCATCTTAAATCACCGATCAAACTAAAAACTTAAACTAATAATTGTTACAACATTATTAAGTTACATTTTCACACACACACACAGTTAGTTTCCATTGTCAAATTTTGCCAACAACAACATAGTTCAACTGGCATGAAGTAACACTTATGACTAGGTCATGAGTTTAAATTCTCCACCTTCATTGGTGATGTACTAAAAAAACAATACAAGATTCAAATTTTTAAAAAGATATTCTTTAGAACTAAATTAGAAGAAAAAAAAGAAAAGAAAGAAGAAGACATTCTTGAATGCGTACAAATGAATTCTCTCTTTGAAAACAATCTATATAATTTCAATCTACACTAATTTTTAATTAAGAGCACAAGCTTAACTTTCTTTCAGAAAAAAAAAAAAAAAAAAGCACAAGCTTAACTACATCTATGTGCAACTAATTTTACCACCACAATTTTTTTTTTTTTTTTAATATCTATAATGGTAAAGTAGGTTGCAACTTGCATCCAAGTTTCAAGTTTTTTCCATTTTTAAATCCGTTTGTTTGCCAAAGAAAGCTTGAAATTTACTTACATATATAATAACATTAAACGTGGCAAAAGGATTTTATTATCGAGTGCCAATTTTATTCTTGGTGTATAATTTCAATTTGGTTACTATGGTTTAGTTTTAATTTGACCCATGTTAGTTTTGAAACTTTCAATTTGATAATTTCTTTTAAATGATTTACTTATTTATCCATGATTTTATTAAGCTTTATGAATGGTCTTAAGAGTCTTTAATTTCAATAAAGTGGAGATCGAACCTCTCACCTCAAGTACAAATTTTATGTCAGTTAAATACTCATTTTGGCGTCCTAATTGTCATTAATTGGATATACGATACTTTCTTTTTTACATGACAATTAAGTTAGTGTTTTCTATTTGGTTGGGCATGTTAGTTTACTACATTAGGGTTCATGTAAGACTAACAAAATAAATAATTTCTCGAGTTATCATTTAATTATTTAGCCTAATTCAAACTAAGCTTAAAACATAATAACTAATTAATTGAATATTTTCCACCATAATAATAAAATTAAAATTAAATTAAATCATTGAAATTAAATTTATTCTCAATTTAACAAAAAAAAACACTAAATATATCAAATTGTCTATAAATTATTATATAATTCTCAATATGATCTTACTTTAAAAGAACTACCAACTACATCCTTGACGTATACGTTACAAAATATTAAAATTTGTTAATAAAAGTTAATACATCGACCATTGTTTTGTTAACCTATATTATTGACCAAGAGCTCAGAGGTTTGAATACTTTCCATACGCATATGTTGTCAAACTTAAAAGTTATATAGGAAAAAAATCTAAATATACTATTAAACTGTGGAGATTGTATTAATTAAAATCACAAACCAATAAATTGTATCAATTTAAAACCTATACTTTCATAATTTAATCAATTTAGACCATTCGTTTGTAATTTATAACTATTTTCACTCAATTTCATTTTAAATAAACTCAAATCACCTAAATACAATCATTTTTTCTCCAAAAGTCCTGCTAAAGTAGCAAGAAAAGTTTGTTAAAAATTAAAATGCAAAGAAAGTCTCACATTAGCTAGGAAATGATGTGGTCGCGGGTATATAAGTGAGTATTATCTTTATTGATATTAGGCCTCTAGGAGAAAATCAACAACACAATATCATATCGTTGTAGAGATATGTGAAAATCTTATTGTCATTGTCAAAATTATTTCCTAAATAAGTAGATAAAAACCCTCATATTAAAGAAATACGACGTTTAAAATTTTATGGAATACAATTATTAGTTTATGGTTTTAGGTGATACTAACTCCAATATAAATTAATTAAGTTTTTTTTTTCAAAAATTATGAGTTAAAATATCATTTTGGTCTTTATAGTTTTGGTTTCAATCCATTTTAGTCCATGTACTTTCAAATGTTCAATTTTAGCCCCTATGCTTTCAATAAATTTTCAAATTTCCTCAATTGTTTTTTATTGAAATTAGTTAAATAATAATAATTTTTTTGTAAGAAAATATATAATGGGAACATATTTTCAAAATTTATTGGAGTAGAGACTATATATTTTTTAAAGTAAAGTTAACAATAAACTAACCATAGATAGCAATTATATATAAACTCTATTGAAAGTACATATACTAAACTATATATAATGGAATGAACTCAACGTACAAAGACAAATATAGTATTTTAACTATATATGTAATGGTTAAACCACCATTTATATACTTTGAGGTTTATTCTATTTTGGTCCCGTAATTTAAAATGTCCAATTTTAATCCATCTACTTTCCATCAAGCTTAAAATTGGTCCATATAACCAATTTTAAAAAATTAGTCTCTATTAATTTTCTTCCATAAATTTTAGAAGCATGTTCACTTTGTGTCTTTTCTTGTATTAAAATGATTATTATTATTTAACTAATTTTGATAAAAATAAACTTCAAACTTATCACATGGACGAATTTTAAGTTTTATTGAAAATATAATTACCAAAATAATAAAAAAAAAAAGAACTAAAATAGTATTTTAATCATATATATATATACGTTTTCTTTTTTTCTATATGCCACGTATCCAAATATGTTAATAAAAGAATATTTTTTTAAGCTAATAAAATAACAATTTAATTATGCGTAAATGTTGTAATAAAAAAATAAGTGGGATTAGAGATTGGATTAAATATGGGGCCGTGACGGCGGAGAATGAGAGAGACGGTGGTTAAGTTGACAGCACGACCGCTGCATCTCCGGCGGACGTCAAGGCTTTGAATATGCTTTTTTCACTGACCAACTGTCCATCTTATCCCACGCAGCTTCCGTTATTTTTATTTTTAATTTTTCTCTACCATTTTTTTTTCTCCTCAATTTCTAAAAGTCAATTCTACCTTTTTATTATCCTACAAGGCTACAACTACATACAATACAACACACTTTTTTTTCTTTTATCTTTTATTATTTTTTTTTAAAAAACTTGAGCTATGTATATTTTTTTTTTAAAAAATATTTTATTGCAAATAAAAGATTGAGAGTTCTTTCAAAAAAAAAAAATGAGAGTTTGAATTTACAACTTACATTATAGAGGTAAAAATGTGTGAGTTTTGTGTCCGTCCATGAGTGAAAATTTCAGGATCAAAATGAAATTTAAAATTTTAAACGAGTATTATTTTGTCATAGAAATTAGAAAGGTGAATGAGCATGGTGTTTGTTTAACATGTGTTGTTGACATGTTTAAAAAATAACATATTTATGTTAGATTTCAATGATGTTGAACATATTATTAAATAAATCTGAAAATCTAAGGAACCGTTAGAATTTGAAACCATTAATAAGTTGCATTATGAATGTAGGGTAATAGAAACTAGAAAGGTGATTGGATGTTGTTTTGTTCAACGTATGTCTTGTTGACATATGTGAGAAAGGGCATGTGAATGTTAGATTTTGATGACGTTAAGCATATTAATAAATGAATGTGAAAAGTAATAAGTAACCGTTAAAATTTGGAACTATCGATTAATTGTTCACAAATTTATGGTCATAGAAACTAGAAAGATGATTGGATATTATTTGGTTCAACGTGTGTCTTGTTGACATATTTAGAACAAGACACGTAAATGTTAGATTTCGCTGACGTGAATGGAATTTGATAGTTTTTATACGTTATCTTCAAAAGTTTGGCTTCTAATTTTAATAGAAAGTTTAGTTAGTACTTATTGAAATGAAACAACTTTATTTAAGAATAAATTTAGAAGTAAGAAACATACTTTGAGTATTTGAAACCATAAATATATTTTTGCAGGATGATTTAAGAACTCTTTGGTTTCAAAACTTTAAACTCTATATTCATACCTTCCCAAAAAGGAAATATATATATATATATATATATATATATATCGGTAATATTGTTCACATAGATATTTACAAAACAGTATAATAAAACTAAATTCTAACCTAAAATATAAATAACATACAATATATTAAAAAAAGGAAAAATAACATGTTAAAACGTCTTAAAAAAATGCCAACAAAAGTATAGTTTAACTAGCATCAAGTAAGACAGACTTATGACCAAAAGGTCATGAGTTCGAATCTCCCCACCCCACCCTCCTCAATTGTTGATGTACTTAAAAAATGTCTTAAAAAAATAAAAAAAAAAGCTGCAAACCCATGTTATATATATTTTAAAATTAAATTAGTAAATATAACATACTTCTATGAGTTTTTTTTAAAGCTTAAATATATATGTATATATGTGGGGTAAAAGTGAGCATCGATCGGTTAACGTCAATTTTTCATCCAGACTAATGTCGAACCGACCAAATCGATTTCCAAAGTAGGATTTTTATTTTTTATTTAAATAATATATAAAAAATTAAAAAATATATTTTTAAAGCATAGTTCCGTCTATGGGTAAGGTTGGCCTTTTGTGAGCCCACCAAACAATCAACTGGGGTAACGACTTTAGTTTGGTTGGTCGAACGAACCAATTTTTCAAATTATATTGCTCACTACTAATATGTAGTAAGTTTATTGATCTCTAATGGACTTTTCATCTATATAGACAAATAAAGAGGGTAAAATCTTGCACATGAAAAATTTTTTATAGGGAAAATTTCTTAAACTCATAATGACTCCCATAAATTTTAGGAACAAAAACATTCACTCCAACTACACTCTATTTCATTATCAATAATAATCTACCAGTAATAATTCTTGATTATTTCTAAAACAATTGTATTCTACCCTCGCTATTTATTTATTTATTTATTTTATTTTTAAAGATAGTCATAAATGACCACCTTCTTTTGTTTTAGTTCCGTAAACAAAACCATGTTAAAAATATATGATCATGTGTATATCCACGCAAGAAAATCCAGTGTAAGGAACTACAATAATTGTACTTGAAAAAAAAGAAGGGACTATAACAATATTTTCTGTATAATTTTACTAAAATATAATATTATAAAAGTCAAGGCATACTATCTATATTTTAGTCAATTTTTTTGGCTGGAGCCATCTGCAAGAGATAAAATTCAAAACATTGAATTAATATACAATTTTTTTACTCTCATATTTGTTGAATTAAGAAAAGAAGGAAATCCACTCAGTGTCATTCTAAAAAAATCATTTAATATCATGCAAACATCTCTATATTTATTAATATGAAAAATAAATAACAATCCTCCACTCGAAGTACTTCCTACCACTATTAGGGACAACAACCCTTCACATATCTCCACATTAGTATGTTATTGTCAATTTTGGGCATATGCCCTCATGACTTTACTTTTAGTTTCACCCAAAAGACCTCATACCAATGGAGATATTATCCCTCACATTTTCCCCTTATCTAGCGGATGTGAGACTTTGATCACACTCCCAACAATTAAAAGTTTAGGATTTAACTATACATAAACTTCAAATTTACATCTAATAGATTAATTAATTTTTAAAATGTTTAATTCGACACAAAATTAAAAATTTAGAAACTTAACATAAAATAAAGGGCAAAATACACTTTTGGTCCATGAAGTTTGAAGTTGATGTCTAATTGGTCCCTGAAGTTTCAAAATAAACACTTTAGTCCCTGAGATTTGGAAAATAGTTCTAAATGGTCCCTCGAGTTAAGTTCCGTTAGTTGACTAACGGAAAAATGATGTGGCATGTTGAATTGACAATTTTTAGATGAGGTGTTAAAATTAATATTATTTCAACATTATGTGGTTATATTTTTAAATTTTATTTTTACTTTTTTTCATATTCTATCTTATTTTATCTTCTCTTCTTTCTCTATCTCTATTTCTTCTAGCTTGTCTATTTTGTATTCCATTTTTATTTACTTGGCTCCAACACCAATATTGAAAATGGCGATGACAAAAAAGACTTCTCCGTCGCTTTGATGTAGCGCCTTACTCAGTCCATCATTCTTAATCTTTAAAAATGTTCCTTTGTCCACAACTTTGAAGTACCCATGTGTTAATTTTTCTTTAATTGATTCAATTTTTTCGATGAGTTTCTTATTTTTTTGTGGTTCTTTATTATGTACAATTGTGGTTTGATAAAAAGAAAAAAAAAATTCATAGGTAAGAAATAGAATACCGAAAAATTGCACATGAGAAGTCTCAAAAGAAAAGAAAAGAAATAATCTTAAATATAAATAAAAAAACTATATAATCTTAAATATAAATTTTGACACATCATTTTTCCGTTAGTCAACTAATGGTCAACTAACTCTAGAGATCATTTAGAACTATTTTCTAAATCTCAAGGACTAAAATGTTTCTTTTAAAATTTGAGGGACCAAAAGACATCAACTTCAAACCTGATGGACCAAAAGTGTATTTTACCCTAAAATAAACCATTTAAACATTCAACTTTAATTTAACCCAAAAAACAGGAAATAAAACATTGAACCGAATTTGATAGTGTTTCTCGCGATAATTTGAGAATATAAATATCGTATTGATTATTAAAAGGCGGAAAATGAGATTAACGAGAGTAATAATAAAAATACAAGAGAGTGAGAGTGGATTAGTGGGAATTGTAAAGTAATGCGAAACAGCAAAATGAAAGAGAAGAGCCACCAAGTCTACGCGTATAAAAAAGCACTGATTCAGCTTTTTTCCAACACCAACAAAAGGAAAAAAAAAAAAAAACAAAGAAAAAAAAGAAGAAAGAAGAAAGAAAAAGAGAAGAAGAAAGAGAGAAAAAAAATGGGGCATCCGAATCATGAAGACAGAGTGTTCCTCTTCTTCACTGCTGCTTCTTCTTCTTCACCCGAAATCACGGGCCGTACATTCTCTCACTCTCTCCTCTAGGGTTTCGCTTCGCTTCTCATTGCTTTCCTGCTCTTTCTTCTCCGACAAGTTCTTCGGTACTCTCTCTCTCTTTCTTTTTCTTTTTCTGATTTTTAATTCTTCTTCAATGCCTGATTTGCTTTGTTTCTTCGAGTTATATACTTGTTTGGTGCATTCTCTGATCTACGAGGTTGGATGCTTCTGCTGCTCTTCTCTTTGTTTGCTTTTAAATTTGAGCCGATTCATCTGGTTTGGTTTTGATTCTGTTCAATTTGAGGGAGTTGGCTTGTTTTTGGTCAAATTCCATGGAAAATGTGGATTCAAATGGTTTAGGATGAGTGGAATATCTTTTTCTTGGTGGAGATTCTCTTGTTTGGTGGTTGTATATTCTGTTTATCGGATATATTTGTTGATCGGAATTATAGGGAGGATTTGTGGTGTTTTTTTTAAAGTTTTCTGAGATAATAAGCTCGTGAAAATGATAAGGATGTAGTTTGACTCGGTCTCTTGTCTGCCGTTTCAAATTTCGATAAAATAAATGGTTGTACGTCATGATTTTGGACGAATTTTAGTGAACCGGATGGTCAATTATTTGGTGCAGTAGATACCAGCTCAAGCATCATCTTTGTTGCTGGTCGTTTCTATATTTGGAATTACCTATACAGTACTAAAATTTTGTTAACAATCTTCTAAGGGAGGCTTTCATTCCACTCTGACATAAGCCGCAGCTGAGTTGATATATCACGAGGCCATTATTTTCTGAGTTTGAAGTCTGCTGGCTGCTGGAAGTTTATTGCTTTAGAACATTAAGATATTGAAAACTGCTCACCAGAGAGCTTGGAGGCTTTAAGAAGTCTATCCATTTATCAATGCCTTAACTATAGACTTCTGGAAAACAATGATTTACGTTTTATTATCTACAAGACATTGTATCATTTTGTTATTTCGATTTCACCACCGGCAACAATATGATAGTTTAAAGCCTTCTCTTATGAACATTATTTATCTTATTTTCATTGTTAGATATTGTTTTTCCATGCAGGAAATCACATTATCTAACCTACTGGAGACGTACTGCTCAGTAAATGTATATTTGATGTACCACTACGTGCTGGGTGAAACATGTCATGTATAATTGTTGAATTAAAATGAACATTGGGAAGTGTGGTATAAAACTTAGCATATTAATTGCATGATATAATGGAAGCTACTAGGTGTTGGTTTAATAAGTTCAGATCCAAAGATAAACTAAAGCCCTCAACAAATAAGGAGAGTACAGGAAATGCACGAGATGCATCGAGAGCACCAACCAGTGAAGAGGTACCCTCAAATGTCACCAAGCAGAAGGTTGCAGCTGCCAAACAGTATATAGAAAACCACTACAAGAAGCAAATGAAGAGCTTGGAAGAAAGGAGGGAGAGGTTGGACTTGTTATAGCTTTTTAGAGTTGTGTGGTCAGCAAAATTTTATTTTTGTGTCCCCTTCATTGTTTAATTTTCCTACCTACCTTTATACTTGCTAGTCTGCATTACCTCTCCTTATGAGTCATTGTCGAGGCTCTCTTCACTGTCTACATTCTTATGCATATAACTTTTTTTTTGGGAAGACATCTAGTCCATAACACACATCTTTTTTGTCATTATATTTTGGTAAGTCCGATAAAAGAAGTGAAATATTTTGGCAAATCATAAAAAATCAAAATCTCTGCTAACAAAGAAATATTTATAGGATTAGTTTCTTTAGTATTCTCTCCTCCTTCCTCTCTGTCTGCTGCCTTTCCATCTTCATGTAAAGTACCATGTAACACATGCTACAACTGCTTGGCTTAGGTGCTAGTGTTCTTTGCTCAATCTTGTTCTACCAATGCCTTTTATTCCAGTTCACACTTGCATTTTTAGGTCAGCTCATTGGTTTTTTCCCGGAAAATGATTGAAGTCCTTGTCACCTTGGCTGTTCAGTTAATCTTATATGTACTTGTTGATTTTTCATACCTTGTAGTAAACTTTTCATTGATTTCTTTGCAGACGCCATGTACTAGAAAAGAAGTTGGCTGATGCTGAGGTCTCTCAAGAAGAGCAAAGCAACCTGCTTAAGCATCTAGAGAAGAAGGAAACAGAGTATATGCGTCTTCAGAGGCATAAAATGGGTGCTGATGATTTTGAGCCATTAACAATGATAGGGAGGGGTGCTTTTGGAGAGGTATGAAGACTTTCTTTTACATGAAAGTTTATCCTTTCTTACTTGATTGTATGGCTTCTATTGGCTAGCTTTTAAAGTATGATGGCACTGTTTTTAACTTGCTGCTAATTCTAGTAGTTCAGAAGAAAAAGAAAAGGATCTAATGTTAATAGCTGGTGCAGGCCAAAGTGAATGCTCTTACCCTATCACTTATATCGTCCTTCTTTTTTCTTATTGCATTGGTGCATCTCCCCCACTTGAATTCCTTTTGGCTTTGGTATAATGTGCTGTGAGATCTTTCTTGTAGTTTCCGTTTACCTTATTGTTTGAAGATATGCGAGCAATAGATGAAGTTAGCATATGTTCGACATTCTTAGCATGTGTAACTGGATTTCTGGTTTGAAGATCATAAGGAAAGAAGCTCATGGATGAATTGGCTAGCATGTACTCTTGTGCAGAGAGTGAAATATTGGCCTTTTAAGTATTTGGGCAGGGGGGCAGCCAATTTGAGGGATCTGACCTAAATTCTTCAACCTAGCTTAGATTCCTTGGAGTACAAGGAGACTTTTTGGTCCAATTGATGAGAGGTCCAATATGTAGGGTCTAATTAGAGATCATGTGGACAAACTTGGTAATTGCAGCCTTGAGTGAAAGATATGGAAGGAGACAAATTAGAGGATTGTTGAAGGCAAGGGCAGTAGTATAGTAGACTCTTTTGGCCATTTCATTTTGGGACTGACTTCTATTTGGTCTTTGATCACGAGAGTGAGAGTGTTGGATTTATTTATTTTTTACCTTGACCAATTGGATGAGGTTTGTAAATCACCAATTAACCCAAAAGCTTAAGCTAATAGGTTATGGCAAATTTAATTATATCAACACTAACACTCTCCCGCACTTGTGGGCTTAGAAATTTGAACAAAGGCCCAACAAGTGGAAATCAAACACTCCCACACACTTGTTTCCCTTTTCCCTGTGTTTAGGGTTGAACTCCTAATTCCTTAAACCCTTTGTATCTCCACTTTATTGATGGTTTTGTTTAATGTATGGGCTGACAAAGTATTTTTGTGTTTGAGGTCAAATTCATGAGCACACGGTCTATGACAGTTTGTCACCGATTGTTCATTCTTTGAGACACATTTCCCTTTTGATTGAGATACAGGTTAGAGTTTGTCGGGAGAAAGCAACTGGCCATGTATATGCCATGAAGAAACTTAAGAAATCAGAGATGCTTCGAAGAGGCCAGGTATGCTTAGATTAGCATTACAGATCACTATATGGTTTTAGTCACTATTTTGTTGAATGCGCATTATTTGACTATAGGTTGAACATGTGAAAGCTGAAAGGAATCTATTGGCGGAGGTTGACAGTAATTGTATTGTAAAGCTGTATTGCTCTTTCCAAGATGAAGAGTATTTGTATCTTATTATGGAATACTTACCTGGTGGAGATATGATGACTTTGCTGATGAGGAAAGATACTCTAACAGAAGATGAGGCCCGATTTTATGTTGGTGAAACAGTTTTAGCTATCGAGTCAATCCATAAACATAATTATATTCATAGGTTAATATTTCTTGCTTGCTTTATTCTTTAATTGATAAATTTCATTGCATTGTTTTCATTTGTGGGGGGGGCACATGTATGGAAATTGGGAGTAACCCTTATTTCCTGTGCGCTTTGCAGAGATATCAAGCCTGATAACTTGCTTCTTGACAAGGATGGCCATATGAAATTATCAGACTTTGGATTATGTAAACCATTAGATTGTAGTAACCTCCAAGAAAAGGATTTTTCCCAGGGAAGTAATCTTAGTGGTGCTCTTCAAAGTGATGGGCGTCCTGTGGCATCAAAACGCACACAACAGGAACAACTACAACATTGGCAGAGGAACAGGCGGATGCTTGTAAGTAGTTCAATATCATGTATGGTAGATCTGTAATTACTTTACATTAGTCACTTGTAAACTGGTGAACCAAAAGTTTCCCTTTGCTTGATTTTGGTTCGTCTAGTTTTTTCCCCTCCTAGTGAAGTTCTCGTTTTGAACCTTTTAAAACAACATATCTTACTGCAAAAATTTTGTTGCTTCACTGAATTTTTATTTGACCTCGAGGTGATTTGTGATGCAGGCTTATTCTACAGTTGGAACTCCCGATTATATTGCTCCGGAAGTTTTGCTGAAGAAAGGATATGGAATGGAATGTGATTGGTTAGCATCTTTCTGCTTTATTTATTTTTTATTTTTTATATTCCAAGATAACCTTTCAATGACACTTTGCTAAATCTACTTCAGGTGGTCACTTGGTGCCATCATGTATGAAATGCTGGTGGGATTTCCACCGTTTTACTCAGATGAGCCAATGTCAACCTGTAGGAAGGTAATACGGAACTAGTTTCAGATTATGCTTATGGTCCTTGATTTCTTAACATAAATGAAAATCTTACGAAGTACATCACATGTATATTGGTTACATTTACTGGCCGAGAATAGATTTGTGGAAAAATAAAGAAAGCCAACGAAAATAACATAGGTAGAAATTGGAATAGAATTTCCAATGTAGTTTACTGAAATTATTTTAGAATCAGAAAGAAAACGAGAAGTTTAATATTAATTTTAGTAACTTAATCTAGAATGAAAATTATACAAGACTCTAGTTATGTGGTTAAGCAAAATGTTAAAATAACAATATTGAAATGAGAAGAATGGATAAATGGGAAAGGCCCCCTCTACCATCGTTTAAGATAATGTTATTATGGACTGGCAAGTCTAATTATTATTTTTTATAGAATTCATATCAGGATTGTTTTCAACTCAAAGTAAATAATAATGATTAGAATGGGGAGAATAATTTTCAATCCTTCATTGTCACTCCTTGTGAACAGAGCCTTAACTTTCTTATTTTATTACCTAGAGACTGGAGACTGGCAAACTTATGATGACTCTTTTAGGAATCTGGAGCCTTAACTTTCTTATTTTATTAACTATTTAGGAATCGGCTCTTTTGACGTGATTTGATGTTGTTTTCTCACTCGTGAGTAAATTGTCTCTCTTTAACCTATGGTGCAGATAGTTAATTGGAGAACTCATTTGAAATTTCCAGAAGAAGCAAAACTCTCTCCAGAAGCGAAGGATCTAATTAGTAAACTCTTATGCAATGTTGAACAGAGGCTTGGGACCAAGGGTGCAGATGAAATAAAGGTGTTGTGTGGTGTGTTCTGTTCTAAATTTTGATCAACATCAACATATTGAGTTCCTTAAACAGAGTGATAGTTAAATTATTGGTTGATTTGGTTCATTATTTCTAGGCGCACCCATGGTTCAAGGGCATTGAGTGGGACAAGTTGTATCAAATGAAAGCTGCATTCATTCCTGAGGTCAATGATGAATTGGATACTCAAAATTTTGAGAAGTTTGAAGAGGTACACTAGTAACTCATTTTATGTATCTATTGCAGAATTGCTTCTGGTACCCTTGTGCTAACTTGTTCTATCTATCTAATTATGGATGGTGTGACAGACTGAAAACCCAATTCAGACGTCATCAAAATCAGGTCCATGGAGAAAGGTTAGTTTGTCAGACTCCTCATCATGTATATGTTTCTTAAGAACCATTGGATTTGGGTTGTAATTTTACAGTGACAGAAGTGTTTAGTGTGGCCATTCTATAACTTGTATCTAAATTTTCCTAATATGATGGAGGATAGGCTCTTTTTTCGGTTGTGGCCCTATTCAAATTGATTTTTGAGGGGAGTTAGCTGAAGATATTTGATGAGGTTTCTGGGTTTCTTTAGACTTCTGATATTCGTTGGATATGAAGTTGGAGAAGTGGCTTTATTTTTGTAATGCCCCAGGTGCAGGATCCCTGTGACTTGACCACGTCACCACATTATCCATACCATCCTTGAGCCGCTTGCGAGAGTAAAGATTCCCCACAAACCAACACGAATCCTTTCAGCATGCTTTGTCCTCACTCACACACTCCCTAGGAAAATTCCCAAGAGATCACCTAGCATAGGATCACTCCAAGCCAAGTACACTAACTTTGGAGTTCCTATGATTGAACAACTGAAAAGGAAGGTGCATCTTGTTGGTATAGGTAGCGACTATCAATTTTTTTTATGTCTTTCTCAACTATACTTTCATATCCTCATGGTCACTCTCGTTCGGATGTGGGTTTATTTCATTCATGTACCCCTCTTCCTCGGGCACCATACTTTCATATCCTCAGAATCCCTTTTATTTAGATGTGGACTCGGTTCATTCATGTACTCCTCTTCCTTGGGCGTCACATGCCTACCAGCTTCTGCCTTGGTTCGTCCCCAAACCACATCTTATTGGGAGAGGTTCCGCTCTGAGACAAACAAGTCATCTGCTTGGAGACTTAATGTGTCAACTGTTTTCTTTTTTAAAAAATAAATGAATAATTTCTTGAAATTTCCATTCAGTCCTGTTTGGGCTTTTCAACCAAGTTACGCCTTTTCTTGATTCTTAACGACTAGAACCCTTTTTTATTAAAAAAAAAAAATTCTTCTCGTTTGGAGAGGGGTGTTAGGCCAGTGTTTTTCGGTGACCTAACTCTTATTTAAAGGGAAAAGAAATTGGAATGACGGTTATTTTGTATAGACAGACATTGACTTGCAAATCACTGGTAAATAGAGCATTGCTAACTAATATGCTGCCTATTTTCTGATCTTTTTATTGTTTGTTTAATGCCAGATGTTGTCATCGAAGGATATCAATTTCGTGGGTTATACATACAAAAACTTTGAAATCATCGAGGATAATCAATTGCCTGGAATAGGTATATCTCTGCACACCTTTTACAGCATGTTTGCATTACTGGGAGTAATGCAAGTTTAGGCAATATAGGCTTTTGCTTTGTGTTCTTGGTTACTCATTGCAACTTTCCTTCGTATTTTCTGGGAAAATGTTATTGTTTAGTGGAGTCATACATGTGGAAAGGTAGATTATGATGACAAATGGCAGATGACTTCTATCTTCATTTCTTGCGTTCGTTTTTGTCCATGGTGCTTTCGTATGCATATTATTACCTTTGTTTTCTCTAATTTGTGTTCGGGATCAATTTTACAACAGAATAATATTCAACTTTTAGTCAAATTACTGTTCAGTGTTAAGATAAATGTTTGTTTAGTTCATACACTAAATGTGAAAACTTGTGACAAAAAGTGTAGCACAAAAATGTCTGTTGTCAATACATGAAAAGCACACTCTCCCTTCTCTTGATTGGAAATATTGTCTTTTACGACGCCTACATGACTTGTCTGCGGCTTTTATTAACAGCTGAATTGAAGAAGAAGAGCGCGAAATCAAAAAGGCCTTCCATCAAATCTCTTTTCGGTAATTTTCAAGCCCTTAAAAGAAACCTTCATTTTTCTGGTTGCTGCCATTCCATTATTTGTTCTTGAATTTCCTTTTTATGCCCATTGTTTCTGTAAAGATTGCCTCATGAATAATGCTCTTTTAAGTTGTTACTTTGGTATCCAACCACAGATAACGAATCTACAATGGTGACGAATCAACCTGTTCAAGGCAGCTTTTTGAAACTCTTGCCTCCCCAACTAGAAGTCCCCGAGAAACCAACCGATGAGCGCCAATGAGAAGCATTCATGAGTTAATCCGAGTTACTTCCAAAGACCAATGGTATGCTTTTTGGTGAGACTGCCCTTTTATTTAACTGCTACTTTGCATATTTGGGTAAATTTTGGACAGAAGGTTTTAGAGGGCAAAGGCCTAATTTGTTGGGAGTGATAAAAAGACTAATCAAACATTGGCTATTGGATCATCTGTTTTCCATTGGTCTCTGTAAAATATTTCCATGGAGGGTATAGGAGGTTCTTTCCAAACTCAAAACTTGTGACTTGTTAATTCTTTTCTTTTATTTATTTCCAACCACCCTTCTTTCTCTTGCAAGATAAGATGCAAAGTTTCCTTTGTTCATTTCTAGCATTACTGTTCTTGTAATTAACTTACTGTTGTTGTTGATAGTTGTATCATTTTACATATGGAAATTTTAGATTCATATTAACATGTGTTCTAAGTTCTGTGTTTTTCTTCTCCTTTCTCTTTTCTCTCAACTCATTAGTTCACGACTTCTATAACTCACTTGATTTGGTACCTTCGAAAGTTCCATTTTTAGACTTCGTGCCTTGCTATTTTGAGGCCTTTGTGCGTTCAAAAAACTGAGTTTTCGAAGCTTACTTTATTGAGATTTGAATCTAGTTTTTTATTTAGCTTTGAAGGTTTTGAAAGGGACATGTTTGGCTTTCGAGATTTAAATTTGAGTTTTATAATTGGTCTTGGAGTGTTAAAAAGTGTAGTTAACATAATTTAGTTGTGTTGTCATTCCATTATATCTACCGAAAAACTTAAGGACCAATCAAAAATTAAATTCAAACTTCCGAGATGAAATATCACTAATTTTAAATAGTAAAGGTTGAAAGTATTAGATTTGAAAATTCAAAAATTAATCTTTGAAATTTGAGTAATTATTAATTTTTTTTTTATTTGAGATTTGAAATGAATGAATTAAAAATTGTGTTTCTAAAAAATGATTTCTAAAATAGTAAAAGACGATTATGTGACGTTACTCATCAACTAAAATAATCTCTTCGTACATTTCTATCACATTATTAAATAAAACCATCTTTTGAAATGATGATTTTTTTATCAATATTTTTTTAAATAATTTGAAAAACAACAATATTCTCATATAGTTAGAGAAAATTATTTTGGTAAGTTCATATTTAAATAACTATATGTTTAAACTTACCTTGGTAACCAAAGTTATTTCCTTGGTGGAGCCCGATCCAGATATGTTTAGAACTTGCTTAGTACGTAATCTGAAAATAAAATTTTAAAAACAAGGGATTTGAGGAAGATATTGTTGTATTTTATGTGCTAAAATTCGGAAACAATTTTTAAAAACACGTTTGTCAAACACCTATGAATTTGAAAACGTAAAACAAAATTCAAAGTACTTACTAACTAGAATCTTATGTTCTTACAATTTTGCCCCAATTCCTTCATTGTTTGCACAATAGATTTTTTTTTGTTAAGTAAAACAGGGGTTGGAGTGGGAATCAAACTACCAACCTTAAAATCGTTAACACATCTGATAAATCAGTTGAACTATATTTGGCTCTATAAATACCTTTTAAACTAAAAATAATTGTGCTAGAGTGCTGATTTTCTTGCTTGCTTGATAACCAAGGTCATAATCAATTCAATCCCAACAATCAACAATTTTTTATTTCTCTTTTACTTTTCTTTTGATATTCCCTTTCTTCTTAATGATCGTTCTCCAGCTTCCTCAAGCTAATAATTTAGGGTGCTTCCTTCATTTAGTTTTTAAAATTCAACTTATAAATATTATTTCTACTTATAATTTTTTTTATTTTGCTATTTACTTTTTATCTATGTTTTTAAAATCCACGTCAAATTTTAAAAACTAAGGTTATAACTATTTGATTTTTAGTTTTTGGATATAATGCTTGTTTTTTGCAATTTCTTTTCATCTTCTCTACAATAATTATCATCTTTCTTGAGAAACTATTTGAGTTTCTAGCCAAATTTCAAAAAATAAAAGTGAGTTTTTTGAAAACTATTTTTTTAGTTTTCAAAACTTAGTTTGGTTTTTGAAAACATAGATAAGAGATAGGTGAATGTATCATTTTTAAGCTTAATTTTCAAAAACCAGAAAAAAAAAAAATTAATGGTTATCAAACGTGGCCTAAGAAAGTAATTTTTATTATAAACATTACACATGTAAATGCCCATTCCACATGCCCCTTTGATACATATGCCAAGTGGCAAATTCGCCAAAGTGCTGTCTAACAAAGGTCATGGATTGGTGTCCAAATGGACCACATCATGCTCTCCAAAATTCCTATAAATAATGGCTTTGGGTGAATAATGAAATGTACACAATTTGGTGAAATTCTCTCCAATCTCTTCTCTTTTCTCCCACTTTTTCTAATTTCATTTGTTTATTTAATTTGCCATAAAATTTCACATTTTTTTTTATATTATATAATATCCATATTGTTATTGTTGTTGTTGTTATTATTATTATTATTATATCTTTTGGTAAAGTTTCGGTACCCAGTTTTGTCTCTCAATTTCACAAAAATTTTATTTATTTATTTATTTTTTTACAATTTAGTAAAAAATTTAAATGTTTTATTAAGAAAGGTGAAAACTATTATAAAGAAATGATGCGAAAATAAGTAAAATTTTAAAAAACTAAAATAATTATCAATGGAGGTTTTAAAAGGTTGTTTGACCCTGTGTTTTGGAATCAAAACTTAGAATTTGTTCTGGGTGATTCGAAGACTGTAAACCAGAAGGTTGTGTGTTGGAGTAGAGTGTTTTGTAGCTTAAGAATATCAAATTTAGAAGTAAACATATATATATATATTAAAAATAAAATAAAATAATAGAAAAATAAATAAGGCAAGGAGATGAAACATTTTTTATAAAAAGAGTTTTAAATTAAAATACTCATACGTTTGATTACATTTTATCAAAGTATTTTTATACACATATTTGTTGGTTTTCTTTGCACTTTTACCCACGTCAAACTACTATAAAAGATGACTATTAAATACTCACTAAAAATTTTAAATTTTTATTTAAAACACTATGATCGATTGTGGTGGGTCGATGAAGTGGTTGTCGGTAGTAGATAGTGGTGGGTGGCAGCAGTAGTCGATGTTTAGGTGACAATGGGCGATGATGGAATCTGGTGGTTGCATGCGGTGCGATGGCAATCGACGACAACAAAATTCAGAGACAAGAGTCTGTGGTGACTACTAGTGGCGAGGTGGTTGTGGACGATAACAAAATCTAGAGGTCGATGTCAGCGAGCTGGTGGTGGGTGACGACAATCACCAGTGATGAGGTGGCGGTAGACAACAACTGAATTCGGTGGTTGCTAGTGGTTGTCAGTGGTGGGTGGTGGTCAGGGGTGTTCACAATTTGGTTCGATTTGATTTTTGGTATTGATAGAACCATGGACCGAACCAAACATGTTGGTTTTGAGAGATGTTAAACCAACCAAAATTGAAAACCTTTGATTTCGGTTTTTGAATTTGATCGCTCTGGTTTGATTTAGGGTAGTCCAATTCAATTATAATCGAATTCATTAAAAAATTTTGGAAAAATTACTTTTTTAGTCTTCGAGTTTTTACCATTAAGTGCATTTGATCCCCGAGTTTTTAAAATGGACCTTTTTCGTCCCCAAGTTTTTAAGAATAGGTTTAAATGGCCTCTATCACTAAAAGAATTGTTAAATCTAAATAGAAAATTGACTGTGCTTTTTAATTGTTGATGTGGTTGTCGATTGAGTTTAAAAAATCCAAGTGTATCCATTTTAAAAAGCCCTAAAGTCTATTATAACTTCTTTCTTTGGTAGTCTAAAACTTAATCGATAAATCCATCTTCCATTGGGCAAATCTTCAATTTTTCGGTGGCAAATCTTCATTCCCGGCGACAATTGTAAAAGTAAGTGGGTAAGTTCTGTTGGGATTTATGTTCTAAAACTCGTAGTTTGTAAATAATGTTCTAATTATCAATAAAGAGTTATTATTTTCAATAAACGTTATTGTTTATCATTATTTACTATCTAGGCTTATATTAACCCTAAATCCAATAAACTAACATCCAAGGTTGTAAACATGTCTCTTGAACTGAATGTAGTGTACATATAAAGGATCTCAGTTCGAGATACAACCTAAAGGGTCTATAGTAAGAGGATAAGGCTTGGATACCTTACCCTGGTAATACTATGGATATGTCCCACTTTTGTATATGATACAAACACAGTGATCCTAACGTGTTCATGTAGACAACATGTGAGTGGAGATATCCTATGTAATGAGATTGCATAAGACCGGACCACGAAATAGTAACCACTAGGTGTAACTCCGTTGACTAGTTAAGTTTCTATTTCATTAGGATGACCTAGGCAACTTGATCTCAATCCTGAGCAAGTTACAAACTCCTGTTTACGAGGGGTTGCCCTTTGACTAGTATGGGTGAGAGTGACCCGAGTCGCCGACTCAATAAGCCTATCTTCTTGAGGACAAAACTGAGCAAACAGCTGAGAACTTAACCTGACAAGATGAAATTCACTCTTTCCTGCCTATTAGGGTAAGTAGATGAATGCTCTCTTAAGTGGTGTCTCCGGGACTTGAACAAAGGGTTCGACCCTCTCATTGGCCTGAGAAGGACTTCTGTTTGCTGGTAGGACCACAAACAAATTGTTCATTAGAGGAGCACTGTGACTTAAGGTAAAAGATGTAACCCAAGAGTAAAACGGTAATTTGACCCAACTGGTGTTACGAACATTCGTGAAGGATTGATTTGATGTTATTGGTCAATATCCGTAAAAATATATCTGCAGTGAGAAGTGTGCAACTGCGAGACTTTAGTGGAGTGTTCCCGCAGTTAACGAATGTTGATTAGGAGGTTAATGAGATTAACCAAATAATCTCGTATCGTTGGAGCTTCTGATCTGTAGGTCAATTAGGTCCACCTTCTAGCTCGTAAAGGGTTTTTAGATCATTTGAATTTGAAATGTTCAAATTCATTTAGGGAATAAACACTAATGTATAAAGATACATTATAATATAAAGTTTTGGAACTTTATATTATAAATTTAATTTGAATATGATTCATATTTATTCAAATTAAAAGAGAGAATTAAATATTTGAAAGAGTTCAAATATTAATATTAAATGTGAATGAGATTTATATTTAAAAATTATAGGTTAAAATTTAATGCGCATAAGATGTGCATTGAAACTATAGGTTAAAAGGAAAGTTGATTAAATATGATTTAATCATATGTATATATGGCTCAAATATAAGATATTTGATTAATTGATTTAATTAATTAATTTTATTAATTAAATAATAATAAAAAAAGGAGAACATGTCAAAGACACGTTGTTCTCCCTCCATTTTCCCCTTCCTCTCCCTTATCGATAAATACAGAGGGAGAGGGTTGGTTGATTTTGATCGAGGACTGCATTTTGTTTGTTGCACTGTCTCTCTCAATCAAAGAATTCCCTTACCTTTTCCAAATTGTTTGAACTCCTTCCCACCAAGGAGAGATCAAAAGAATCCAGAGGATAGAAGGTTCTCCAAGGTGGTGTTGTCCTGTATTACAGAGAGAGAAAACTCGTTTTGCTGCGTTGTTGTAGATTCCAAGGAGCAAGGACTTGTGGGAAATTTGAACTACAAAGGTAAATATATCTTTCCTTTTAGTTTAGAAAATTTACAACATGCTTTTATCTTGTTTAATCCAAGCTTAATTAGATTAGAATTGTTTATCTCTGTATTTTGCCAATGCACTGGTTTTTGGAGTAAACCAAGAACAAACAAGTAATTCGATTTTAAATTACGTTTCCGCGACTGATGGGGATTCGAATCCTTTCGAGTTAAAGCTTTCAGAACTCATAAACAAACATAATATGAATCAAAAGCCCCAAAAGAGAAGCGATATCCTAAAAATTGATTTATGTGTTTACATTATGCAGCACGTACAATTGAAGCAAGTCAATTGAGACAAATAAAGACAACAATTTCACCACTTTTAATCACTTCATTCTCATATTCCAATTTGCATGAAGAAGCCCCAAAGTATAAAAGCAGAAATCTCAGATCGAATCTTAACTCTAATTCACACGAAGGAAATTTCAAGCAAAAACTTGAACAGCTTGAAACACCACAACTTGAGTATAAAGGAAATGGAGATTTGTCACCGGAAAGTTGAAGATTTTCCGATGGAAGATGAGTTTATCGATGGGTTAACGAGTTTGAGATTTGCGATAGCCACATTGCCAAGGAAGGAAGTTGAATAGATTTTAGGGCTTTCAACCTTTTAAATGTATAATTACGTTTTAAAAATATTACAGTTAGGGATTGTTTGAGACATTGAGTGGGTTATACTTATAATAACAAGGGGTTTTATAATAGTCTGTGAGTTATTATACTATGTGAAATCATATAATATTATTTAAAATGCGAAATAGTATAGTATGGGGTTATAATAATTTGGGTTTGGGGTGCAGAGTATTCACGAGTTATTATAAAATGTGGCAATGTGCTCCAAACAACTGGCTATATTTTTTTAAACCCAGTCAGCAACCACGTCAACAATTAAAAAGTACAGTCAATTTTTTGTTTAGATTTAACAATCCTGTTAGTGATAAGGACCATTTAAACATATTCTGAAAAACTTAGAAACTAAAAAGGTCTATCTAAAAAACTCAGAGACCAAATGCGGTGAAAACTCAGAGACTAAAAAGGTAATTTTTCTTTTAAAAAAAAAACTTTCAACAACTTCTGTGAACAAAGGCCAACTTGAAAAGCTTTAATAAAGAGCAAAGACCATATTTTTAGTAAATTTACAAAGGAAAAAGTGAAGATTATTGACCTAAAAAGTAAGTTAATCTTTTGATGGATAAAATTTGCAACTTCAAATGAGAAACTAAAATGATTGAGTTGTAAAAAAAAAAAACTAAAATGATTGAGAACTGACCTCAATCTTAGAAATACAGAAGAGTAAACTCTACTTAAAAAAGAGTAAAATGAGAGAGAAAAATGGTCGTCGGGTGAAAATTTGAATGGAAGGTTAAAACTTTAACATTATCTAATTCTAGTATTAGGGTTAAATTTGATGAAATGTTAAAAGTTTAGGGTGAAATTCATATACCTTACCAAGTTTAGGGGCTAAAATTTAATTTATTTTCTTTATTTGTTTTAGGTTAAATATATGTAGTTGAATAAAAAGTTTCAATTTAGTTTTTTACATCTTAATAATTTTTAATCATACTTTTTTTTTTTTTTTGTTGATGAGTGTTTTATGATTCTAAAATAAATATTTAAAACTTTGAATAAGTACTAAAAATAAAGAAAACTTAAAAGCTCAAAAAACTAAAAATAGACATTTTAAAAGTTAGAACTAAAATAAATGTTCTTATCTCTAAAAATTCAAAAACTATAAAACCAAAAAGCAACCATACAAATAAGATTAAAAAAGAAAGTAATTAAGAAAGTACATCATATCTGTTGTAAAAATAGGATGAAAACCGGGTATAATTTTACCAATATTAAAATACTAATATAATAATATATTTATAATAATAATATAATAAGAATAATATAATAATAATAATAATATTAAAATAAGTGTTTGGAAAGTGAGAGCAATATATATAATATAAATAAAGAGATAGTGGAAATTTATGGAAAATTAAATAAAGACTAAAAAGAGAAAGTGGGAGAGAATGAAGAGAATTGGAGAGAATTTCACCAATGGATGCCTTTCATAAACCACCATAAGCCACTATTTATAAGCTAAATGGCAAGAAGGATGTGGAACAATTGGACACTAAGCATTGGTGAGAAATGGACACATGGAGGGCACTATGTCTAAGTATAATTTGCCACATGGTATGGGTGATATAATGGCATGTGGATGGGCATTTATCCTACACATGTTTACAATACTCCCCCTTAAATGCCCATTTATATAATATATGCCTCATTAAAACCTTACTAGGGAAAAACCCAATGGGATAAAAACCCTAGTGAAGGAAAAAGAGTACATATTTTATATAATACATTTACTCCCCCTCATGACGACATCACTTGAGATCTCTGAGTCTTCGCATCCCAATCATGAACCAATTTCTCAAATGTTGTAGTTGGTAATGCTTTTGTAAATATATACCAAGTTATCCTTCGAACAAATCATTTGTCTTTGAGATCTCGCCATTTTCTTCAAGGTCATGAGTGTAGAAAAGCTTCGGAGAGATATGCTTTGTTCTATCTCCTTTGATATATCCTCCTTTGATTTGAGCTATACATGTTGTGTTGTCTTCGTATAATATTGTTGGAGGATGTTTACTAGAAGACCATCCACATGTCTCACGAATGTGTTGTGTCATCGATCTTAGCCATACACATTCTCGACTTGCCTCGTGAATTGCGAGAATTTCAAAGATGATTCGAAGAAGTGGCCGTGATGGTCCATTTCACCGATCGCCATGATATAGCGGTTCCTCCACATGTAAATAGATAACTGTATGAGAGATCTAGCTTTGTGTGGATCAGATAGATAACCAAAATCTGCATAACCAACTAGATCAAAGCTAGATTTGTTAGAATAAAATAAACCCATATCAATCGTCCCTCAAGATATCGGAGTACATGTTTAACTCCGTTCCAATGTCTTTTGTAGGACATGAACTATATCTAGCTAATAAATTTCTTGAAAATGCAATATTTGGTCTTGTGTTATTAGCTAGATACATAAGTGCACCAATTGCACTAAGATATGGTACTTCAGGACCAAGAAGTTCTTCATTATCATCTCGAGGTCGAAATATATCTTTCTTTACATCCAAAGGAACGAACTTCCATTGGAATGTTCAATGGATGTGCTTTATCCATATAAAATCTTTTTAAGATTTTCTCTGTATAAGTTGATTGATGAACAAATATCCCATCTCACTAAATGTTCAATTTGCAAACCAAGGCAAAATTTTGTTTTTCCAAGATCTTTCATCTCGAATTCTTTCTTAAGATATTCTATTGCCTTGGATAACTCTTCGAGAGTTCCAATTATATTTAAGTCATCAACATATACAGCTATAATAGCAAATCTCGATCGAGATTTCTTTATAAAAACACACTGACATATTGGATTATTTTGATATCCTTCTTTCAACAGATATTCACTCAAAGCGATTATACCACATTCGTCACCGATTGTTTTAATCCATATAATGATCTCTCAGAATTTTTATCGAATACAATTCCCGAGAACTTGATTCATATGTTTCTGGTGTTTTAAATTCTTTCGGGATTTTCATATAAATGTCATTATCTAGAGATCCATATAAATACGTCGTGACTACATCTATTAGATGCATATCAAGTTTTTCATATACAGTCAGGTCAATCAAATATCTTAATGTTATTGCATCCACCACAAGAGAATATGTCTCCTCATAATCTATACCAGGCCTTTGCGAGAATCCTTGTGCAACAAGTCTCGCTTTATATCTTGTGACTTCATTCTTTTTATTTCTTTTCCTTACAAATACCCATTTGTATCCCACAGGTTTAACACCTTCTGGTGTTAGGACTACTGGTCCAAAAACCTCACGTTTTGAAAGTGAGCTCAACTCTGCTTGGATTGCTTCTTTCCATTTCAGCCAATCCTTCTACGTTTACATTCATCGATAGATTTTGGATCAAAATCATCACTTTCATGAATAATATCGTGAGCAACATTATAAGCAAAAATGTTGTCAACAATAATATCATTTTGGTTCCATCTCTTTCCTGTTGTAACATAGTTTATAGAAATTTCATTATTATCTTCAAGCGTTTGATTTTCATCAATACTCTTTTGAGTAGTTGTATCTTGGATTTCTTCTGGAACATCCATACCTTTTATCGAATCATTTTGATTCTCAACTACTTTTCTTTTTCGAGGATTTTTATCTTTGGAACCTATTGGTCTACCACGCTCGGCGTGCTCCGGATCATTATTGATAACTTGTTCTGTGGAATATCAATTTTTATGGAGCATTTGTCTTTGGTATATATGATTTAGTCACCCTTTTAGCATCTATGAATGCATCCGTAATTGATTTGCTATATTTTGCAAATGAATTATCTTTTGAACTTCAAGTTCACATTGATCTCTTCGAGGATCTAAATGAGATAATAATGATGCATTCCACGTAATTTCTTTTTCCAACTTCTTAATTCCTCCCCCTAATGTTGGAAAATTTGTTTCATTAAAATGACAATCAAGAAATCGTGCGATAAATACATCACCCGTCGAGGGTTCAAGGTATTTAATAATTGATGGGGAATCATATCCAACATATATTCCTAACCTCCTTTGAGGACCCATCTTAAAATGCGTTGTGGTGGAGCAATTGGAATATATACTTGCACATCCAAAAATTCTCGGATGGGATACATTTGGTCTGCGCCATAAGCTAATTGCATGGGGGAATATTTATTATAGGCTACCGGCCTAATACGTAATAATGATGCAACGTGTAAAACGGCATGACCCCGGGCCGATGTAGGAGTTTAGCTCTCATAAGTAATGGTCTTGCAATTAATTGCGAGCGTTTTATAAATGATTCTCGCTAGACCATTTTGTGTATGAACATGAGCTACGGATGTTCAACATTTATCCCAATTGACATACAATAATTATTAAAAATTTGGGATGTAAATTCACCAAAGATTATCAAGTCGAATTATCTTAATTGTATAATCGTGAAATTGTGCTCTTAACTTAATTATTTGAGCAAGCAATCTTGCAAATGCAAGATTTCGACTTGATAATAAGCATACGTGTGACCATCTTTGGATCGTCAATTAATACCATAAAATATCTAAATGGACCACTTGGTGGGTTAATAGGTCCACAAATATCACCTTGAATTCGCTTCTAAAAATGCAGGCGATTCAATCTCTACTTTAATTGGTGATGGTCTAATAATTAATTTCCGCTTGAGCAAGCATCACATCACATGACAACTCATTTGATTGAAGAATCTTACGGTTCTTTAAAGGATGTCCATGTGAATTTTCAATAATTTTCCTCATCATTATCGATCCCGGATGACCCAATCGATCATGCCAAACACCGAATATTTCGGATTCATGAACTTCGGTTCATTGTTGCATAACTTTCGATTACTCGTATATGAGTATAATATAATCCAGAAGAAAAAGCTGGCAGTGTTTCCAATATACGTTTTTCATGTGAAACAATAGATGTGATATAGAGATACTCTATATTATTTTTACGATCAGTTTCAACATGATAACCATTATTACGTATATCTTTGAAACTCAATAGATTCCTCTTTGATTTGCTAAGAGAACAAAGCATTATTAATTGAAAATTTTGTTCCTCTAGGCAAGATAAAACTTGTTTTTCCAAACCTTTAATCAGTCTGCAGAACACGATATATATTGATTGATTTTTGCTTCCAAATTGTCAATTTAGAAAAATATTTTCTGCTTATGAGTATCGTTAATGCGTAGTTCAAGCGATCTGCTAGACATAAATCCTCATTGCTCATTTTTGGTTACTCAACATATTGAAATTTTCATATTTCTTCATTGATAAGAAAAGAAAAACGATTACAAAAAGTCCTAAATATATATACAAAAACAAGAAAAGGAAAAAATACTATAATTACAAGTAGTACTTAATTATATATCTTCATACAAAGCATCCTCTACTTGTTTGATTGCATCAATTTTCTCTCCAGGAGATTCAAAATAATCAGCCACATCAAGATGCACCATATTGGAGGGATCAAACACATCATCTTCTTGAATAGCAAGATTCACCTCCACATTCTTCCCTTTTCCTTTTTCCTTCAGGGAAGCTTGATAGAGATCAACAAGGTGTTTTGACGTCACGGCAGTGCGTGACCGATTCCCACTCATTCCGCACTTAAAACATTTATGTTCATCACCTTTTGAACTTTTATCTTGTGGAGTTTTTCCTTTATGATCATCAGTTCGTGTGGGTTTCTTAAAATTATAATGCCCACCACGAAAATAGGTATTTCTTTCTCTACTGCGGTCCCGACCTCGACCACGATTATTGAAATTCACAAAGATTCACTTCAGGGAATGGTGTTGCTCCAGATTAGTCGAGATTCATGATTTTTCATTAATAGCTCGTTATTTTGTTCAAATACGAGAAGACATGAAATTAGTTACGAATATTTTTAAAGTCTTTCTCTCGATATTCTCACTGCGAGGAGCATATTCGAAACATGGAAAGTGGAGAATGTTTTCTCTAACATATCAACATCGGTAAATTTTTCTCCGCATAATTTTAATTTTGAACTAATTACGAATAGTGCGAATTATATTCACTTACGATTTGAAATCTTGCAACCTCGTGTGCATCCAATCATAACGAGCTTTTGGAAGAATAAGCTGTTTTTGATGATCATACCTTTCTTTCAAGCCTTGCCATAGAATGTAGGGATCTTTTATTGTAAGATGCTCCATTTTCAATCCCTCGTGAAGATGATGGCGAAGGAAGATCATAGGTTTGGCTTTTTCTTGATTTGATGCATCATTTCCTTCTTTAATTGTTTCTCCAAGATTCATGGAGTCTAAATGAATCTCAGCATCAAGGACCCATGACAAGTAGTTATTTCCATTAATATCCAGGGCCGCAAATTCTAATTTTGTAAGATTTGCCATAGTAATACTTCAGTGGAAAAATCGACAGAGCTTCGTGCTGATAACGTGTTGTAAAAATAGGATGAAAACCGAGTATAATTTTACCAATATTAAAATACTAATATAATAATATATTTATAATAATAGTATAATAAGAATAATATAATAATAATAATAATAATAATAATAATATTAATAATAATATTAAAATAAGTGTTTGGAAAGTGGGGGCAATATATATAATATAAATAAAGAGATAGTGGAAATTTATGGAAAATTAAATAAAGACTAAAAAGAGAAAGTGGGAGAGAATGAAGAGAATTGGAAAGAATTTCACCCATGGATGCCTTTCATAAACCACCATAAGCCACTATTTATAGGCTAAATGGCAAGAAGGATGTGGAACAATTGGACACTAAGCATTGGTGAGAAATGGACACATGGAGGACACTATGTCTAAGTATAATTTGCCACATGGTATGGGTGATATAATGGCATGTGGATGGGCATTTATCCTACACATGTTTACAATAATATCAAATGAATTTTAAAATCTTTGAATTTGGTATGACATTTTCGGTGTCTGTGCTCATGTAGAGATTTTTTTTTTTTTGTCTTTTTTCATTTTTTATGGAGAATTGCCACCAACAAGATGGGGCAAAATAAACCTATCTCTGTCTTCATCTGTCTTCATCTCTAAGCGGATGTTTGGGACACTAAATGGATTATTATACTCTGTAGATCATATAATATTATTTAAAATACAGGGTAGTATAGTATGAGGTTATAATATTATGTGTTTGAAGTGCAGAATATTATATTCCACTGGTTATAATAACACAAACTATATTATAACATGTGCCCAAACATCCACAGGTTATAATACCACAGATTATTATAACATGTGCCCAAAGATCTCCAAGTATTTGATATGTGTGTAAGAAAAAAGTCTAAACTTAATATTAAATTGTTGCGAAATAGCTATAATGACCAAATTAAACATTTATTTCAATTAAGCATCTGAGCTTGCAGTAATATTTAACTTAAAATTTTATAATTGTAGTTATATTTTGTTTAATTTAAACAATTTGATATTATATATATATATATATAAATGCATGAAATAGATACCCATTTTCTCATCTACCCATGTGTCATGCCCCTTTTCGTCATATGTCTTTCGGGTGTCATAAACTCACTCATGCTTGGTGTCCAAAAAAGCCCTAGTCTATAAATAGTGGCTTTTGGTGGACAAATGAAACACATAATTGGTGAACTTGTGACCAATTCTCTCCATCATTTTTTACTTTCTTATTTTATATTATTTATATATATATATATATACCAAACAAGCATAATTTTCAAAAACCAAAAATAAAAAACCAAATGATTATCAAAGAGGGTCTGATTTAGTTGATTTTTTGAGATAGTGTTTGTTTTCTAGATGTTCACATTATTTCTGAGTTGTGAAAATGTTGTTGTTATTTACTTTTTTTTTTGTTTTGAGTATGATGGTGGGGGTTGGGAGATTCGACCATAAACCTCGTGCTCGTTAACACATTTGCTATGTCAGTTGAGCTAGACTCTCTTTAGTGTTATTGTTATTTACTTATTAGGTGATTTTCTTATGATACTCTCTATATTTGCATATGGATTAAATATACTTTTGCATAAATTGGTTTGGTTAAAGTATATGTACTTAGTGCCTTGGTATACTAGTAATTGGATGAACTTTTCAATTTTACTTTTTTTAAAAATTAATTTTAGTAAAGGGATACAAGAGATTTATTTTCCTTTTAGATGGTAGTGTAAATTTATAACGACCCTAAATTTTAAAACTCTCTTTTGAAGGGTCATTACTAACATGTATGCATTTGAGACCCTAAATAACTTTAAATAAGTAAAATTCGATAATTAAAATCAAGTAAATAACTTTAAATAAGTAATTTTAAATGATATTTAAAAATTATTATAATTCTAATTGTAGTCTAAGAAGAACAAAAATGACTTGACAAATGTAATGCCATAGAACTATTTAAGTCTTAAAATAAAAACGAAGGCAAATAATAGTAATAAATAAATAAATAAAAACTCACATATACCTTGAAGTAATTAATTTGATATAAAAAGGAAAAAAAACGTTGTTCATTACTTAACAATGAGTTTATTTGCAAATGCATAGAAGTTTTTTTTTTAAACGAAATATATATTATAATGGATCATTTAAATTTTTTGTTATGAAATTTGAAAAGTTTTAGGAAATTAAATCATGTATAAAGAAATAAAAAAAAAATAAAGAATCAAAACCTTTCAAATTCTAACGATAAAAAGACAGAAGTTTACTAAATTAACTAACATATTAAAAAAGTATAAAGAAATTAGAAAAACAAAACTTTTCAAGTATCTGATCTAAAAAACAAAGGTTTATCATACTTAAAATCTAAATAATACATTATTTACCAATTTTAAAACTTATTTTTTTAGAAAATTATAAAACCTAATACAAATATTAAAGAAACATCTTCATTTGTAACAAAGAGTTTCAAAAGAAAAATATATTATTTTTTCCTTAGCAATGAGAGTTTCTTTGCAAATGCATTGATGTATTTATAAGAAAGGAAAAAATATATATTATAATATTTTTTTTAGGTGTGGAACTGAAAAGTTAAATATATTTTTTTAAAAAAAATAAATACAGAAATTAGAAAAATAAAGAATCAAAACTTTTCAAATTCTAAGGGTAAAAAACATAGAGTTTAATTACTAAATTAATTATTAACATATTAAAGAATCAAAACTCTTCCAATTCTTGAACTAAAAAAAACCTTTTAAATTCTGACCGTAAAAATAAGAAGGTTTAATTACTAAAAAAATTAATATATTAAAAAAGATAAATTGGAGAAATAGAAAACAAATCATTCGAACTTTTTGATATAAAAACATCAGATTTACCAAATTTAAAATCGTTTAAAGAACACATTATTCAGCTATTTGAAACCCCTTTAAACAATACAAATATTGAAGCAGTAATAATTAAATTAAGAGATACGTTTGAAATTAGAGAATTAACATTTAGACAAAATGGTCCATAAATAATTTTTCAAATTGGTACTTTTTAAGATAGTAAAAATAAGATAGGATGTTATATTATATTATAGATTATAGATTATGATATTGAGGAGAAAATCAATAAATATATTCAAGTGTTATAAATAAAATTTGAGAAATATCATATAGTAAATACAAATTTTCATAATAATTACTTTTATTATAAAAGAAGATACATTTATAAGAACTCGTCCATGAATTCAACTTAAAATATACCTACACTTAACTTTAAATGATAATATATCATCATCAATTAGCTCATTTTCAAGTCTTTTCTCAAACTCATAGGAGTAGTCCGACAACAAAAGAAAAGTTAGATTAGATGATGGTTAAATTAAGTGAAAATAAAAGCAAGACAACAACTAAAAGAAAAAAAAAAAGTAAACTTAAACATAGAGAAAACTCAAATGTTTGTAAAAAGGATTGAAGTAGAGTTCTATATATAGTTGTTCGAGATAAAATTTACAAAACCTTTGAAATTTCACTATTAAATATAATTAAATGTAAACTTATAAATTCTAGAAATTAAATAATAGAAATAAAGAGATATAATTTTTCATATTCTCCTCTAAAAAAACTTTCCATATTCTAACCCCTCTATTTATCAAATATTTACATTATTATGTATTAAAAATAATATTTATATAAAGATAGATTATATTATATATGAATGTGAGAATGTGAAAAGATGTTGACAATTACTAATTTTATTTTATATTTTTAATTAAATAATAATAGGTGAAAAAATAATTGTACAAATTTATAATAAATTAAAAACCAAATGTAAAAACTGACGTGGATAGATTTTTTTTAATAATCCATTTTCTAACTTTAAAACAATTAATTAATTCTTTTTTTAACCTTTTGATTTGTAATTCATGTTTTTTTTCAAAATATTATTTAATGAGTTAAATTTAATATATGAATCTTATCATTATTAATGGCATATTTGTAAATATAAGATTTACCAAAAGGATAAAATAGTTAAAAAATGATTCTTCCTTTAGCCAATTTTTAATATTTGGTGAATATTAAATTGATGGATGATAATCTTATATTAACAAATACTTTTTTTTTAAGCAATATTAACATAATACTTAATTAGTAAAAACTCCAAAACATAAATTGCAATATAACAGTAGCTGAAAATATCAAAATAATAATAGTATCGTATTGAATACGTATACAATAGCAATACGATAGTAAGCAGTGCCACGTGGTAAGATGGAAAAATGTTGTCGAATGGAGGTTGAAGTGTCGGGTGGGGAAAACGACATGTAGTCCCCAGGTAGAAAAAAGGTCTGCACTGCCGATGAGATTGAGCGGTCAAAATCAGTACGACCAAAGCCAATAATAAGAGGGCACATGGCGTTGCCGGCGGTCCACTTATCATATCCCGTTTTTCACACAAATATTTTTTTTTAGGACGGTTTAATTTATGTTTGGAGTTGTTTTATAGTTAGAAAGTTTGTATTTGAATGCTAAATTATTTTATTTGGATCTAAACTCTGTTTAGGATGTAGAGTTGTTTTGTCGGTAGTTATAAAATTTGTATTTTGAATGCAAATAAATGTTTTTAGATATAATTTTTTCAACAATAATATAAATTTATTTACTTCAATCTTAAAATTGAGATTTTAAATTTTATTATTTTATGAATATTTTAAGATTTTGTTAAACATTCGTATTCGCCAAATTTAAGATTTTAATTTAATTTTTTTAAGTTTAATATAATATTTTTTCTTGATAAAATTTAAGATTTTATTTTTTTTAATTAATCAATGTGATTGATTATCTATAATTTGATTAATTTGAGAATAATATATTATCTAAAGTTTTAAACAAATAAGTAAAAAAATATATCAAATATTTATGTTATTTTTGTTAAGGGAGGTTCGAGTTGTAGTACTTTGTTCGAGGAAAATGATTGTTAGGAGTGCAAACAAATGTCTCATATTCGCAAGGGAATGAATTGATCATGAGTGAGGACAAGTATCTTCATCTCCCATTAGTTTGAGGACTTTTGGGAGAACCAAAAGTAACACCACGAGAGTTGTTGTCCAAAGTGGACAATATCATACAATTGTAGAGATATGTAGAGGTTTGTTGGCCAATTTTAAAATAATTAAAGTTCAAAATGACTATATATATATTTTTAACACCACTCAAAATGAATATCATATATTTATGTTATTTATTGTATAATTTTATTTTATTAAGTTTAGAAGGATAAATCATTTTTCTTTTTTAATTTGAATATAATTAATTTGAATATCAAATTATTTTTAATATATTAACATTTTTAAATATTAATTTCTTAAATGGTAACATGAGTTAATTTAAAATATGATTTTGTTTAAAATGTGCTTTTCATATCTTCCAATCATAAAATTATGTATATTTTTTTAGCTATTAATAAAGAGTAGGGAAAAAAAGATAATATTGTCATTTGTTATAAGTAGTTTTTGTTTATTTTTTAAAATGTAGATGATATATGGAAGAAGTGAAATGAGGTTGTTTTTAAACTTAAAAAATTGTTATGTAGTACTTTAGTCTTTAATCTACCTTAAAATTTTCAATTTAAATAATAGTTCATAACTAAAACATTTTTATTTAATTTATATTTAAAAATAAAAGTATAAAATAAGAAGAAAAATAGTTATGTTAAAAATATATTAAAATTATAAGATAGAAGTAAAAAATATTTATATTTAATTAGTAATTGGTAAAAATGATAAGAAAATTTATATAAAAATAAATTTGAAATAAATTTAAAAATTAAAAAATATATATGTAAAAAATAAAAAAAGAGAAAAGAGGTGAGAGAAAATAAAGGTAAAAATGAGGTGAGATGAAGAAAAAATGAGATAAAAAAGTTGTGGGTGGTTATGGAGAGTTGGAGAAGAAGTTTAATAAGTTTGTGGGGTCCATAAGAATAAATTGAGAGATGAGTTAATATGTTTGTGGGGTTGAACTAAAAAAGTCTTAAGCCAAACAAGGGATTTGGGGGAGTTATTAACTGGGGTTTTTGTATGGATGCCCCGTTTTCCCGCTCATTAATGACATTGTTGGGTTTTATGTCCTAAATCTCGTGGGTTTGTAAACTGAATATATATTCTATTTTGCAATAAAGATGTTATTGAGATTTATTCAAATAAAGGTGTTATTGAATAAAGTGAATTGTATATTTGAAACTCTAATCCAATAAAGAACTCATGGTTATAGGATGTATACTTGAACTTTATGTGTGACATAAAAGTGGATCGGGTTCAAGTTATAGCCATAACGGTCTATAGTATTATAAAAATAGGGTTGGGTACCTTATCTTGGGGACACTATGGACGCGACCCACTTTGTAAAGTACAAACGATATGATCTTGAATCGTTCATGTGGAGACATGCGAGTGGGGGTGCCCTATGCAATGAATCTGCATATATAAGACTAAACTGAGAAATAGTCACTTACACTTTATAACTTCGTTTACTGTCTTAACTGACTATATTCATACGATGGCCTAGGTAACTCGATCTTAATCCTGAGCATGCCATCAACTCCTGTTTATTCGGATTATCCTTAGATTGGCATGGGTGAGAGTGGTCTGAGATTGTCGACTCAATAAGTCTTCCATTTCATGGATAAGACCGGGTAGATAGTTGGGAATATAGTTCTGTTCCCTTAAGTGATGACTCTGAGTCTTAAACAACGGGCCCACCCCTCTCATTGGCCCGAGAGAGATTCGATTTGTTGGTTGGAACACAAACCAATTGTTCATTAGAGGATCAGTGGGACTTAAGGAACAAGAAGTAATTACACGGGTAAAACGATAACTTTGACCCAACTGTAATTACGAACGACATGTGAAAGATCGATTTCCTAATCATGATTATATCGAGTGGACAAAAATATATCTATAGTGAGGAGAGTGCAACCACTGGCCTTTAGTGGAATGTCCCGGTGGTTAATGAATGTTGATTAGCTAGGCTAAAGAGTTTGGTCGGTTAATCTTGTATCGTTGGAGCTCGTGATCTGTAGGTTCATTAGGTCCCCTTTACTAGCTCGGACTAAGCCTTGTAACATTTGAGAGAAAAGAATTTGAATTGTTCAAATTCGATTTTGGGAGAAAACGTTAATTATATGTGATATACTTAACGTGTCATAGATTAATTATGAATTAAATTATGATAAAGAAAAGGTGGGTGTATTTAAATATGATTTAAAAATATTGGTTCGGTCTATAACATGAATAGGGATTCATGTTCAAACGGTCGATTTAAGAAATCGGGATTGGTCCAATTATTTAATTTGATATTTGATATTAAATGAAATAATTATTTAATTGAAATTTTTAATTAATTAAATTAATAAATTGATTTTAATTTAAAATTAATTTTATATTAATTTTGAATTAAAATTAAATGAAAATTAAAATTAATTTTTTAGATTTCAATTAGACCAACTTCATAAATGGTGAACAAGCAACTTTGAATTTGAAATTCACCATAATTGAGCACCTCCTTCTTGAATTGTCCTCATCACACATTTGTTGGCATCTTCCCAAAACTTATTGAATCTTTAATTGAACAAGAATTAAGTGTATTGAGGAGGATTTTACAGATTTTTTTTCTGGTTTTCTCGGTTTTGAACCATCTCCCTTTTTCTTCTAAATTCTCTCAACTTTAGATCCCATAATACGTTCCAAGGCCTGAAGATAGTAGGAAAGACTCTAAGATGGTCCACGAAGCGTTCGAGATCAGAATTAGCCCATGGATTTGGAGAATTTTGAGTGTTCAAGATCTGAAATTGCTTCCGTTTTCTTAATATAGATTATTTCAGACATATACTTGACATTTCAAAATAATGAAAATTGTAACGCCCCGTAAAAAGAATATAAACTACCCGCGACATTACTTCCAAGTTGCACATTTCATGTGAAAAATCCGTGCAGCACATAACGGCACAACTGGACAACAAAAATTTAAATGAACTCAACTCTGGACAAAACACTTCAAAAAGACTCACGAGGTACCTGGACTCCACCAAACTACACAGAAAACATTAGGCTGGGCTCCAGTCCCTCGGAGTTAACAGAAATCTCAAACAGCAGAAGCATGCTTTGAATACGAAAGAAAACATAACTAAACATACTTCGATTCGAGAAATGAACAACAGACAAAATAAAGTTTAAAACATGAATGGAAGCAGCAGAACGCAACAGAAGAAAGAAAAAGAAACAACAACTCCTAGTCGAAAACTCCTAACTAAGTCCTACAAGTCTTCCATAGTCTCGCAGGGGTCTCGCCGTCGGTGGTCATCTCATTGGTTTGCCTTACCTACAACAAAAGAAGAAATAAAGAATGAATGAGTATAAAAATATACTCAGTAAGCAGCCCACTTCGTCCAAGAATAAAGAACATAAAGAACGACCTTAGACTTAGCTAAACATGACACCTAGCCCGCCAAACAACCTCAACAAGCATCCGGACCCTATTTCTTACTCAGGTTTCTTAGTTCTGTCCTACCCTTATCTCTGGGTGGGTTGGCGACGCGTGGCCACGAGACTCATCCGGGCTGCACTGCTAGGGCGAAGGACTCTATCCAACCCTCCGACTCTGGGATCACACCTCGAGTCGCACAACTAGAGATGAGGCGGACCACCACATCCCATAAGCATCAAAGCGGTACTACAGCGCAATCGACCACGGGCTCATTCCGGGCCCGCACTAGGCGAAGGATTCTATCCACCCCTCGACTCGAGAGATCATACCGAGTCGCACAACCGGATGGAGGCGGACCATCACATCCCATATCATCATCGCCGTCATCTCGCCAACCTCGAGTCTCACCTACTAAGGGTTACCACAGATGCTTAGGACTTGGGCTGCTTGCTTAGGGCTAGTTGTGCTAACTACAATCCTAAGGCTCAACGACACTTCCCGAGTCACTTCAGAATTAAGCACGAAATCATCAGGCTCGGGACTGACGATCATAGCAACTAACACATTCAGAGTTCTCAGCACAAACTACTTCGGCTCTACAAGCTACAATTCACTAGGACTAATAGACAACTAACCCTTGAACCAACAGGTTCGGGTTTCAGTACAGATATGCAACGAACATCAAAAGAGCATGAGTCGGGCACAATTAAACTTCTCATATCCTAACATGCTACTACAACCCAAAACAATAAGTCTATTTTCAATCAGGTGAATGCATGCAACGTGCCCCTAAGCCCTACACTTAGGGGTAGTTTAGTCCAAACGACTACTTACCGGGAAAGCCAACGACAACGAGCGATTCGAGTAACGCGGCGTTCCAAACGTGCTTCAACTTCTAGGCTCTTAATGAAAACACGCACAAATTAATAAACCGAAACACAATGAACCTAACACAACAAATCCAATGAAGAGGAGCGAAACTCACCCACGAAAGTGCCAAAAGCGGACTAAAGAGCGGATGAGGCGGCCGGACGAAAGGAACAACCGGCGGTTACTGCGGCGCGCGACGCGTGAAGTTGGCGCGGCGGCGCGTGAAGCGCGGATCACGAATCTTCACGGCCGATCTATCGAGCCGGACTCGTTCGTCAAAAACCGGCCTAGGACGACCTGAACCAGCCGAACCGATCGACGGGTCTCGCGGATCTGGCGCGACGGCGACTTTGGCTGCAACGGCGAGGGTTGGACGGCGGCGGCGCTTGCTGGGAGGTTGCGGGGCGGAACGGTGAGAGCTTGTCGAGAGAGAGAGAGAGAGAGAGAGAGAGCTTCAGAGAGAGAAACGGTGAGGGAGAGGGAGAGGGCTTGCCGAGAGATCTGTGAGAGAGAGAAAGAGACGGTGAGGGAGACAGAGAGAAGAGAGTCGGAGGAGAAGAAGAGGAAGAGAGAGAGAGCTCGCATGCACAGTTTGTGCGTGCGCGTTGAACGAGGGCGTGGGGCGAAACTTTTGCCCCACGGGATTGCTTTTTTTTTAAAAAAAAAAAAAAATAAACCGACTGTTACAAAAATTGACCTATTCTGACATGACAAAACGCGTCAAATTACCCAGAAAGGCAGTATTGAGCTCGTCTCGCATGGTCACGTTCTCGCTCTCGCTCTCGCTCACGATTCGACATGCAAATTATCAATTGCTCACGTTAACTCCCTCTCACAGACCTCGCACTCTCGCTTTCGTAGGCTCGCTCTCGCTATGCTCGCTCACGATACGACTTAAGCGAATGATCGCTTGATCACTCGTAGGCTTGCTTTCGCTCTCATAGGCTCGCTTTCGCTCTCGTATGTTCGCTCTCGCTCTCACTCACAATATACAACTTTGCAAATAATCACTTGTTCACTTAATTTGCTTCCATCGATCATTACTACTATCTAAGCAAGAGGCGAGATGGAGCCTACGAGACTTAGAGCACCCTGCCCTCGCGGTAATTTGGATAGAATGTACAGTACAAAAAAGGTCATATGACATTAATTTCAAAACACGGGTCAAACGACATTAAAACGCGTGAAAAAAGGTCTTCCCCTCAAATTTCTCTTATTAACTCTTCTCATCTTTACCCACAACCCAAACACTCCCTTTTCCATTTTAAGGTCAAAATCATGTACCCCATATTTTCCTTATAAATGACGATTATGAAACATTATAAACTAATAAATTCAAATTTAATTTGTATTTAAAAAATGGTTGTCGGGAGAGTCATCCAAGTGATATATCAATGGTGTGGTCGCCAGAAATGGTCATCGGATGGATGGTGGTGGTTGTGAAAGTAGGGCAATGTGAGAGTATTTTGGTCATTTTAATATTTCATGAAAAATTGAGAGGAATTACAAATTAAACCCCTAGATTTTTTTTTTTTTCTAAAATTTGGTCTTAAGTGTTTCATCCTAAATAACTTATTTCTCAAATTCATTTTTTAAAAAGTCTTTTGATTGGGTGGCAAACACTTCATAAGAGATATACTCTCTATCTGTTTGAATTTATTTATATATGTATTAGACTCCCTTTTATAAACTTTGAAAATATATGTTCAATGTAGATTTTATTGATTAGAAATTCTTGTTATTATTTTATCAAATTTAATAAAATTAAAAATAATAAATACTAATTTTAAGATTTATTTATAACAGTAAAGATAAAACGAGAATAATCACAATAATATTTTAACCTTATTGTATTTTTATGCTTTCCAAAGTTTGTAACACTATGAAAATACGAACAACATAGTGGTGCCTTGTTTTCAAGTACCTTCTCTTGAAAACAGATATTTTTCAGCCTTAAAAACATCATTTTAACGTTTCCTTGTTATATATATATATATATATATATAAGGTATACATTTTAGAAAATATTTACAATTTATCAATTCTAAATCTTTGTCCTCAGTTCCAATTTTCATTCTACATTTGTATCAATTATGTAGTATTTGCTGTCATATATATATTCATATTCTTAGATATCCATTCAATTTAGATAAATAAACAAACTATATTAATGAATATAATTGTTGTTGACAATAGGTACTTAATTGAGAAATATTTATACATTAAGATGAAATCGAAAATTTCAAAATTCTGAATTCTTTTTTTTTTGTTAAAAAAAAAAGAAAACTAATTAAAGGCGATGTTATATATTTAAACATAATTAATGGATACATATTAAGATTATCGCTTGACCACACGTAGCTTTTTTTATTTGTAAACATAAATAGTCAAATTTATTCCAATGTGAAAAGAAATTAACAAGACGAATTCAGTTTTATTTTCTGCTTTTACTATCAAACGTGTTTATAATATTTCTCGTGTGCTTATCACTTGAGGAAAGAAGGTTATATAGAGAGAGATAGCGAGAAGATTTGTTATTTGTTATTATTATTATAATTTTAAAGGCAATGGGTATTGTAATGGTGATATCAGCTCTGTAATTATTTTAATGGAATGAACAGTTTCCTAATATGTTTATTACATTTTAGTCCTTAAATTTTGTCTAATTTATCTCACGAACTTTAAAAAAAACTATTTTAATGTTGAACTTTGTTTTTTCCTAAACTTCTAAAATATTTATTTCAACTATGAAATTTTTTGAAAAATATTTTGGTCAAATTTATTATTATTTTTCATTTAAAATCTGCAATCCAATACTTACTAAACAACTTGCGTGACTCAAATCCATATTTATTGGCTATTAAATCTTCACTTTACCGAAAAAAAAATTAAGCTAATGAGTTATAATAAATTTAATATTTCTCAATATTTTTAATCAATGAATCTCACTCATAGTTATAAATTTAAAATTTTCTACCATACACAACAAGTGATAACCAATAAAATTGGAGAGGAATGGTTTAAACATAAAACCTCACACTACGATAATATAATACAATAATTTTTTTTTTATGGATTACATTTTGATTTTTTTTCAATCAATAGTTTTAACAATACACACATGTTAGATCAACACACTTGGAAGCAAATAATTCATTTGTTAAGTGAAAGCAACAACAATCTTTATCTATTTTTTAAAATTCAATAACTATAATAAATATTCTCATAGTTGAGAAATTGAAATTTAAGATTTGAAAGTTGACTAAAATAAACTTTCTTAAAGTTTACCGTAATTAAAATAAAACCATCTTAAAAATTTAGGTCCCGTTTGATAATTATTTGATTTTTTGTTTATGATTTTTGAAAATTATGATTGTGTTTTCACAATTTCTTTTCATCTTCTTTACCATAATTTTTATTTTTCTTAAGCAATCATTTGAGTTTCTAGCTAAATTTCAAAAACAAAAACAAGTTTTTGAAAACTATTTTTTCTAGTTTTCAAAACTTAGCTTGGTTTTTGAAAATGTAGGTAAGAAATAGATAAGAAAACATATAAATTTATATGTGGAAGTAGTATTTTTAGACTTAATTTTCAAAAACCAAATGGTTATCAAACGGGACTTTATGAATTAAAACAAGTTTTTCTTTAAAAAAATAATTAAAAAAAAACTAGCACCCAATCTAGAGAAATAAATTTATTTTAAAAGAGAAAACTACATCCTTTCAAATAAAATTTTGAATCTTTGAACTTGATACGACATTAATTCGAAAAACAAGTTTATTTAGAAAAAGAAAAAGAAAACTACATGTTATCAAATGTTTTTTTTAGATAGATTTATCAAATGAATTTTAAAATCGTTGAATTTGGTATGACATTTTAAGGTATTATGTATAAAATTTATGTTAAAAAAAGTGAGACAAATACCATATCGTATCTGGTATTTCCTTGCTATTTCCCTAATATTCCTAAGATTTTTTATTTCAAATTAGAAACAATTAAAATTGACTAAAAGTACCCTCTTTTTTAGAAAAAATGTTTTAATACTCCGTTTGGTAGAAAGATTTGACTAGAAATGATTTTAAATTCCATGAAAATGAATTTAAATTCTCATTTGTGTTTGGAACCAAATTGATTTGAATCATTAAAATTAAACCTTATTGTTTGGATGCTAACGAGAAATGAAAAGAAAGTATAGTATTTTACTTTTATGCCCTTATGTTTTTGCATTAGATTATTTTAATTATAACATATTTTTTAATATCAATTAATATCAAATAGCAATGTTGTACTAAAAAAAGACAATAATGTCAAATATATATAACCATGAAAACATATCATTAATCAAAATGAATAGATTTATTGAATTGAAATTTGCTAATGTGATCATTATTGTAAAAAATAAAATAAAAAAATGTAAATGTAGAAAAAAATTGAACTCAATCGAATCTAAACAAAGTTCATAAGTTATTATCCTTCATTCTCCAACAAATAAATAAAAAATATTTAATTAGACTAACAAAGCCATAAAAAAAACTCACGATCTAGTTTGCTTAGCTATAAAAAAATTATTAGAATCAAGGTTGTGTTGAAAAAAAATAAAATTACTATTTAATTACGTAGGGAGGTGTATGAAAGAAAAATATTATGAAAGGTTAATTTAAAAAAATAATTAAAAAAAGACTCTAAGGGTAAAGTTAGAAACAAATTTTATAATGTTTAAATTCCTGTAAAATCCGACCATTTTGAGATGAATTTTTTTTTTAAGAAAACATGATTTGAAGTCAACTCTGATCTCAAATCCTTTATTTTTTTAGTACATCCAAACACGTAAAAAGATTTTAAATCTGTTATGATTTGAAATCTTCTCAAATTCATGGGTTCCAAACAAGGGATAAGTGATGTACATAACTAACTTTATAGCTACTCGATTTGCTTCCACCATATAATCACCATATCCACACTTTTTTTTTTACACAATGTATAGACATTTTTCTCCCTCCTTTGCAAACAAAAATTCAACTTTTATCAATAATTAAAAATAGTATTATAAAATTTTATTGATTTTGTTTGATAGATATTTGTATATTACAAAATCTCATTTCGTTGTCAAAGTGGATATAACCCATTGTTTTACCTATAACCTCAACAAGAAGCCATACATTTAATTTTTTTCACCCTCAAATGTTATCAAACTAAAAAATTTCATTTCATTTTATTAACAAACACCTTTTACTATTAATATATATATATATCGGCGGATTTAAGAAGGGCCCAGAGTGGGCTCGAGCCTCACTCAACTTTTGAACAGCTTAGTTTGTATATATAAAATATTATATTAATTTGTATATTTTTTCTTGGCCTAGTGGCAAGCCCTTCTTAGTTTTTTACTCCTTTTTCATGCACCCCCAGGTTCAATTCCTAGCTTGTAAACTTTTTTAATATATGTGTAATTTTACATTTTATTATATATATTTCACTCAATAAAAATAAAATAATGTATCATACTTTTTATTTTTTTTAAGTACAATAGGGATTGAGAAGATTCGATATGTCAGTTGAGTTATGCTCTCTTTCCCTCATAGCTTTTGTTGTAATCTATTCTTAAAAATATTTATTGTTAAAGATTTTTCTTCTCGGTATCAAATATAAATAAAACTGAATGCAAATATTTTTTAATTTTTATAAAATTATTTTTAAAAGTTAATTGCATAAAAGAAAATATGATTTTATGAATTCTTAATAAACAAAAAAAATCTTATTATTTGTAATTTTTTCTCATATACAGTATACTTACGTAAACAAATTTAATCATTTTTCTTATTTCAAAATATATAAACTATTATATTAATAAGATTTCATTTTCATCCATGTACTTTGTGGTTTGTTTTATTTTAATCTCTATACTTTCAAAGTTCAATTTCTTAATTAAACCATAAAAATAGAATGAGACTAAATACAACTAATATTAATGCGTTCAAAATAATTTTGATATGAATTCAAGCCTCCCTAACTTGAAGTTCTGGATCTGCCACTATATATATATATATATATATATATATATAAATAAATAAATAAAGACTATTGTCATTTGTCAATAATATAATTGATGCAACTCATCAATATGATCCAAACATTAACGAGCCTATCTACATGCCTAAGCTTAGGATTGTGAAACATACATTTATATATAAAAGAAAATTATAGAAACATGGATGTACATTATCAATTGTGTTTGTTTGATATATTTATGAGTAATAAAAATGTATGCCTTAGACATAAAATTTAAATTCTCTGCGGTTGCCAGGTATCTTTTAATTTCTAGAAGCATTTTCTCCCTTCTGGTTTGTTTTACATGCATAGGAAAAATTGGTCGGTCATGGACTACTTTGAGTGGATAAGTCATCAGGGGAATGGGAGCTTAATGGGCATGGTGATTTTTCTTGTTTAGAAAATTTGGTCATACCGGAACGAGGTGGTGCATGGTGCCTAGGTCGTGAGCAATATGTCGTGGGAAAAGATTAGGCTTTCTTCTGAAATATACTTGACAAAGTTAGATCAACCTCGGTGCTACGATAGACATGACCCTTTGAGGTGCCAGCAAGAGGTTGAGTGTATGTGGTAGCGCCAACAACAAGGTTGGTGGAAGCTGAACACTGACGCTACATGGAGGGACAGAGAGGCTAAAGGGGGTGTGGGGTGGATTTTTAGGGACGACGTTGGATGCATAATATGTGTGGGCTATAAATTCTATGAGGTAGCCTGACCAATGCTCAATTATGAGATAGAGGCGATCTATAAGGGCTTATCTTCAATTACGGATTTCACTGTCTCGCTGGTGGTAGAATCAAACGCTCTTAATGCAATTGCTTTGTTGACAAACGAACGTCAAGATCTCACAGAAGCAATAGATCGTGTTAATGATGTACGCGCTCTAGTCTGGAATTGGAACCTCATTCGTTTTGAGTACAGTAATCGGAGTACGAATAAGTCGGCACATAATTTGGCAAATATGGTGATTAACTCAATGTCTTTACATTCGTGGATAGGTTTGAACTGTCTGAATTCTGTAATTTTGCAACTATAATTGAATTTTATTTGTTTTGTTTCTCTAAAAAAAAAAAGACATAAAATTTAAATGCTTTAGACGTTTACGTAACTTATACAATTAACAAGTTATTTCTTTTTTTTTTTTTGAGAAATATAATTAACAAGTTCATAACATGAGATAATCAAACTCATGTTGAATATAAATTCATTATTTTTTTTTGCTTATATGGTCACGTAGTAGAATCATTAAATTAGGAAAATAAATTATTGTTTAATAATAGATATATGTAACACTATGTTAGACAAATTAGTTAAAACACATTTTAGTCAATGAAAAAGCAAAGTAATATTGAAAAAATAGATTCAAAACTTTTGGTAGGCACTTATCAAGGATATCAAAATCTCTAAAATTTTGAGACAATCAAACTTTATAAAAAGTAGAAAAAATTAACTTACAAACACCTTAATCAAAAGTACTTATTCTTAGCCTTCAACACACCATCACCACTAAGGCTTGAGCTTAAGGAGTCGCGAGATTTGAGAAAAAACCTCTCACCACTAGGAATAAACAGAAATAACTGAGAAATTAAAAGAAAACAACAAAATAAGAGACACAAGAATTTACGTGGAAAAAACTCCAAACTCGGAGAAAAAAATCACGAACAGAAAGAAATTTTCACTATGTGAAAATTTGTTACAATCACATAGAATTCTCTCCCCGACCCCAATTACAAAAATACTTTCCCAAAGCTTATACACTCACACCCTTCTTTCCACTCTCAGACCAGAGAATATAAAAAGGGAATTTAACCAGAGCTAGTACACCAAGCTTAAAGTATTTCTAATTGGGATGCTTTGAAACCAAAGCCATAGACTCCTTTTATAGTGTCAGGGGCCCATCACTTCCCTGCATCTTTCAAATGTGGGACAATTTCACTTCTAATATATTGCCAAAAACCCAACAATTTCCACCTTGGCAAGATATTTGAAGAATCCACATCTCTTTGCTGCATCATTGTCTTTACGACAATCATAATCCTCAACACAGAGAATTATAACCTACTCCACCATAAAAGTAGACCACTTGGAATGTCACCTTTCAAGACTTTTCTTTTTCTTCACATGCCGATATACCCAACTGAAATTTATGGTGCAACTTCCACCTACTGGGCTCACCAGGAAGTTCTTCAGCCATCAACATAACTTCCACCACACATCTTGCATAACCGCCAAGTCAATGCCCATGTGCAAACTTGTGGAACCGCTAACATCACATCCTCTATCATGGCAAAACGGACATACCATAAGGATAAATTCTGTCTTTCTTCAGAATATGTCACCATCTCCCCTGACGAAAGAGACCATGTTAGCATCCGACCTAGAGCCTTTTGACGAACTTGCTCTGTTAGAACAATTTTTTTTCATGTGTCCAGACCGCCTACCTTCCCAGCAACCTTTCTTTTGCACGAAGTCTTTCTTCTTCTTCTTACAATTTCAGATTGTCATGTTAGACTTCTTAGAACCTTTGTTGGAACCACCACTGGACTCCGTTGGATCACCATCACCGCTTAACTTTTCAGGAACACCACAACTTGGTCTTCCCTTCAAAGCCTTGTGTAACCCAGATTGTATCAGCACATCTTTGACTTGCACTTGCCACAAACCAAAGTTCATCTTTCCATCAAATTTCTCCACATCAATCTTTACTGGACTCATAAAGCTTGCGTATCTCGCGCCCTCTGGTGAATCTGCAAATAGTGAACAACTATAACTCGTTTCAAGAAATCTTTTCTGATGTGGAAGCTCAGACAATGCTGCAACCACAGAGCATACTCAGAAACTCAAGAAACTACAAACCTAAATCTCTGATACCACTTGTTGGGAAAAAACCTCCCACCACTAGGAATAAACAGAAATAACTGAGAAATTAAAAGAAAACAACAAAATAAGAGACACAAGAATTTACGTGGAAAAAACTCCAAACCCGGAGAAAAAAACCACGAACAGAAAGAAATTTCCACTATGTGAAAAATTGTTACAATCACATAGAATTCTCTCCCCGACCCCAATTACAAAAACACTCTTCCAAAGTTTATACCACTCACACCCTTCTTCCCACTCTCAAACCAGAGAATATAAAGAGGGAATTTAACCAGAGTTAGTATACCAAGTTTAAAGTATTTCTAATTGGGATGCTTTGAAACCAAAACCATAGACTCCTTTTATAGTGTCAGGGGCCCATCACTTCTTTGCATCTTTAAGATGTGGGACAATTTCACTTATAATATATTGCCAAAAACCCAACAAGATTCACATCAGAAATCTCGCCCTAGTAAACTTAGCACCTAATGAAGCCCATTTTTTGCTCGAGTTAAAATATTATTGGTTCATATACTTTTAAGTTTCATTTTATTTTAGTCTATATACCTTTAAATGTTTAATTTCAGTCATTGTACTTTCAATAAAATTTAAAGTTAGTCCCTACTACTATTTTGAAGTTTTTTTAAAAAACAAAATTAGTTAAATAATAATAATAATTTCATGCGAACTTATTCCTAAAAATTTATAAAATGAAAGTCAATAGAGACTAAGGACGTATTTGAGGTGCATGATACATGATATAATAACTTATGTTATAATAGTCCGCGAAAAACTATCGAAAAACTCTACCCCAAACAATTCCTAAATGTTTTTTTTATGAAAGCTAAACAGTAGAGGCCAATCTAGAAAAGTACAAGGACTAAAACTTGATATTTGGAAGTATAAGGTTTAAAATGGAGTGAAATCCAAATTATTAGGACCAAAATGATGTTCTAACCAATTTTATAAATACACACACTCAAAATATCCTTCATTTAAGTGTATGCAAAAGGAGAAAAAAATTTGTAAGCACCAACAACATTTCAAATCGATAGTAATTTAGGTCTCGCTTGATAAACATTTAGTTTTTGAAAATTAAACTCATAGATACCACACTTTTACCTCTGATTTTACATGTGTTTTTTTTTTATCTACTTTTTAGTTGTCTTTTAAAAAACCAAACTAAGTTTTGAAAATTAAAAAATAGTTTTTAAAATTTTGTTTTTGTATTTTAGAATTTGATTAAGATTTCAAGTCTTTCCTTAAGATAAATAGAAATTCTTACCGAGAAAATGAAAATTGTTTGAGAGAAATAGTAAGAAAACAAATACAATTTTCAAAAATCAAAATTAAAAAATTAAAGATGAAATAGTTATTAAATAGAACTTTAATAATTTTGATACAGCACCGCACTAACACGAGTCTCTTTCGTGCCCGCGTCACTTGTAATTTAGATCGCCAACCAATTCTAACTGCTATCACACACTTAAATTCAGATTTACGCAACATTCCTATTATCAATTCAAATACCTCTACTTCAAATTAAAAAAAAAAACACTCAAAATTTAATGCTTTAATATAATATATTATTGACTATATTTCATAGCAATAGCATCATAGGCCGGTCTTGCAATTATTATTCAAAAAATATTTTAAAAAATATTTAGGGAAAGCCACGATTTCTATCCGTGTAAATTTTGACACGTTTGCGAACTAAAAAAAAAAAATTAGATTTTTGATAAATCAATAATTAAAATTGATGATCTTCATAAAAATAAAATAATTATTATATTATATATAATATTATCATCCAGCTTTTGCTCATCAATGATCATTCACCGTACTTTCTCATCTATATTTTTCTTCCTTTTTCTCTGCTCCTCTTTCCCTCCTTTTCCCCCTTCAATCACATCTCTGAAAATACCTTTCCTTTCTTCGCAGCTTTCAATCTTCTTCAATCGCCATAAATTTCTTCTGAATTTTTTTGACCTCTCTTTTTACAACTATTTTTACTTCATTTGTTTTTTGATTCCTTGCTCTGAACACCGCAAGGATTAGATTCTTTTTCAGCTTCAAGTTCCATCGTCTCCTCCATATTTTTTCCCCCCTTACTGATCTTTGCACTCTGATAATTTCGATTTAAAGATCCTTTTCTTTCTCCTTTTGTGTTTTTGTTGGGAAATACATTATCCCACTCTCCCCCAAAAGACAGAAGAGCCTTTTTGTTCGTTTTGGGGCTTGGGGTTTTGCTCACTCACTAATTTATGTTTCTTAGATTCTTCATTCTGTACCATATTTTGGGTTTTTTAAGTGTGATTTGAAGTATTTTCGGCGGTCTGGAGTTGGGTTTTTGAGCTTTAATTCTTTTTTTCCCGAAGCTTGAAGGTTTTTCTTCATCGCCGTGTTTAATTCGAAGTTGGTGGATCTGAGATGGTGCTTGGAGATTGAAATTGTTATAAGGATTTAGGAATTGCGGATTGGTTGTTGAACTATTACTCTAGGGTTAGTATTTTGGGTTGCTGATTCTACTGGATTGGGTTTTGAACTGAGGTGACAAAAGGGTTAACTGCGAGTGCTTTAATTCGATTCGAGAGAGATCATGGAGCATGTAATTGGTGGGAAGTTTAAGCTGGGCCGGAAGATTGGAAGCGGATCCTTCGGTGAACTGTATTTGGGTATGCAATTTAGTTATACTTATACTTGTCTAGTGATTCTGGTCAATTGTTTATTTTATAGTTTTTGAGAAGCAGATTACTCTGAAGTTAATATTGGTATTGATCTGGATTGTCGTAGGTACTAATGTGCAAACTGAGGAGGAAGTGGCTGTTAAGCTGGTATGTAAAGGATCTTCCACTTCCTTCCTATATTTAGTACATAACTTAAGTATGTTCATGAGCTATTCTAGTATGTAATTGAAATTGGGAAATACATGTGACTTAGGTTGCTCACTGGCTCCAAAGTGGTTATTTTAACTTTATCTAATAATCTTACGTTGACGTTTATGGCTGCAAGGATAATGGGAAATGCATGTTGTATCTCTATATTATTTATTAGCATCTCTAGTCTATTGACTCCAGTGGCAAAGTCTAAGTTTTCAATAATCAAATAGTGATATCATTTTCTTGCAGGAATCTGTGAAAACCAAGCATCCTCAGCTTCATTATGAGTCAAAACTGTATATGCTTCTTCAAGGAGGAAGTGTGTTTATCTCTCACTACTTCTAACTTCCCTATTGAGTTTGTTTTTTATTGTATTATTTTAGTTTTCAATCCTTGTGTGTAGCTTATATGTGATTCATTTTGTGAAGCTGGTATTCCTCATCTCAAATGGTTTGGAGTTGAGGGTGAGTATAATGTTATGGTTATTGACCTCCTTGGGCCAAGCCTTGAAGATCTGTTCAACTACTGTAATCGGAAACTATCCTTGAAAACAGTATTAATGCTTGCTGATCAGTTAGTAAGTATGCATTTCTTGAAAGAAGGTTCAGTTTAATATGGTTATTAGGCTTATTCTATTTTTTTGCTTCCTTAGATAAACAGAGTTGAGTACATGCACTCGCGGGGGTTCCTTCACCGTGACATAAAGCCTGACAACTTTCTAATGGGGTTGGGGCGGAAGGCTAACCAGGTATTTAATATTATGTTGTATCCCATCTGTGTGTGCCTATTTTACTCTCATTTTCTTTACATCAATCAGCTGCATTTGGACCTTTTCTTGAAGAGTGAAGACCATATGGTAAAATTTATTTAACATGTGCATGTCATGTGTTTTTGCGTGTAATATTATAATGTCGATATTTTTCAAAATCTAAGCAACAATATATTACAACTAAAAATCAGAGCTGGGAGGATGCCTTATTTCAGTTGGTAATTTAATTGGCACGACTCCCTAGTCTCATTTGGTTGTTAAAGTGAAGTTTCCTGTCTACCAACTTCCCCACCTGCCAACAATGAGAGGAGTGTAAAGGGGTTTATTGTTATCAGGGTTCTAATTTTTCTTTGATTAATAAAGCCAGATAGACCACTTAACATGAGTTCTTGCAATTTGGGATGCAAGAATGGAATATTCTTCATTAGACTTTAAACAGTGTAAAGAATATCTCACATTAATTTTTCCCGTTGTCTTTTGGCTGTGTGAATGCTGGTGTATGTGGACAATGAAAATTCGTTATGTAGAGCTCACGCATGATGACGTTTTCCTAAGCAGCCTATTGGCTCATTATTGAACAGGTATATATTATCGATTATGGTCTTGCAAAAAAGTATCGGGATCTTCAAACACACAAGCATATACCATACAGGTATTTGAAAACAAGCATCTAATAGCAGCTGTTAGCTTCTTGCTTATCTGATAATTCAAGTGAAAGGTAAAAGTTAGGATTACAGTACTATGTGAGAGTACTAGTATGATATTCTATGGAGTATATGTGGTAGATATTAGTATATCAGTGAGGGGTATTTTGGTAATTAGATTAAGATATCTTGATTATAAATAGTAGAGTTAGGTCCTCTTTTTGGGGTGGATCATTTTGGTAGAGAGTTCATTGTGGGACTTAGGAGAGAGATAGCCCTCTCGAAAGGCTATTGGATCAGTTCATTTTCACTTTAATTAGTTTCCATTTGATTGGGTGAAAGTGCAGTTGTCCTAGTGTGTTTTTGATCTGAGCATTGTAGCATTATTGGTCAGTATAACTTATCTTTTGCCAAGAAAAATAAATTAGTCATGTAAAAACTCCCTTGAATGAATCTACCATTTTCTTGGCAGAGAAAATAAGAATCTCACTGGAACAGCTCGCTATGCGAGTATTAATACTCACCTTGGAGTTGGTAATTGAACTATTGACTCTTGGATTCATCCATTTTGAAATTCAATTCTTTGAAACCGTTCCAATATGTATTTAATATATGTTTTGTTTGATTGCAGAGCAAAGCAGAAGGGATGATCTTGAATCTCTTGGCTATGTGCTTATGTATTTTCTCAGGGGAAGGTTTGATGCTTGTCGTGTGTACTCTCTATTCTTGTTTCCTTTTTAACCCAGTCCAAAATTTAATTTGGTTTTCTAAATATGTTATTTCAGCCTTCCCTGGCAGGGTTTGAGAGCAGGGACCAAAAAGCAGAAATATGATAAGATTAGTGAGAAGAAAATGCTCACTCCAATTGAGGTATTCCTACATCTCATACTTAACTGTTGGAGAGAAATAGAATAAAGGGCAAAAATCCATATATACCCCTAAACTTGGGGGGTGTTTCAATAAAAATCCTAAACTAATAATTGTATCAAATTTAAACCATGAACTTTTATAAGTGTATCAATTTACACCATCTGCCAGATTTCGTTGGAAAAACGTCAGTTTACACGTGTGCAAACTTATAATTATATCAAATTAAACTTTTGAACTTTCATAAGTGAATCCATTTAGACCATTCGTTTTAAATAATTGACGGTTTTGAAATGGAGGGTCTAAATTTTTTAAGAAGTCTACAATTGTGTGAGAATTGAGGTGGGAACGATTTTTAAATTAAGAGTCTAAATTGATTCACTTATAATAGTGTAGGAGTTTAAATGATAGAATTATAAGCTTACACACGTGTGAACTAACGATTTCGAACAAAATCTGACAGAGGGTGCAAATTGATGTACTTATGAAGGTTCATGATTTAAATTGATACAATTATTAGTTCAAAGTTTTTATTGATACAACCCTCAAAATATAGGGATATAAATTGATTTTTGCCCTAGAATAAACGACTATCATTGACCGGAAATGGAAAATTATTGGCTATATCTGGTCCTGTTAGCTATATGTTCAAGCTATGGTGGCCACCTAGTTTGGGTTAACTACCCCTATAAGCTTTTTAAGTCGAATTTTGTATCAAGCAATTGTCATAGTGTACATATGATAGCTTGAACACCCATGGTTATGAAAGAAATAGATTTTAATTCATAATAGGAAACAATGATCAATTTTGCATGGATACTCGATTCCTCATCTATGTTAAATATCTATGTAGAGATGCCTTAAATCTGTTATCTGGCGGTTCGAATGACCAAGTACGGGGGGTCTCGCAAAAATCAGTTTATATTATCGTATATTGGCCCAATTGGGCCGACTCTGTATTAGGGTTTAGGAGGGGTGCCATATATAAACCCCCTAAATTCTTATCTGAAATTAATTTGTTTTCTGTGTAATTTTATTCTCTCGTTTCTTCCCCATACACAACGTTAGTGAACCACGTAAATTCTGTGTTGATTTTTCTGTGACTCTTTGTTATCTACTGCTTTCATTTTTAACAATCTATTTATAAAAAAAAAATTTAAAAAAACTGTAAATATTCAAACTTGACACACGGGGATGGCTACCGTGTTTTCTTAGGTCCTCTGCAAATCTTATCCAACGGAATTCACATCATACTTTCACTATTGCCGAGCCCTAAGATTTGAAGACAAACCAGATTATTCATATCTGAAGAGGCTTTTCCGCGATCTTTTCATTAGAGAAGGTTAGTCCTGTCCTAATACCTGCTCGCACTATTTGCAGTCACAGTCGAAGATCTTACATTGCAGCATTCTTCTCCATTTGCAACTAAAGTTTCCTTGAACTTATCAGAAGTCACGATACTGGGCATGACACTTGTAATTGTTACAGGTTATCAATTTGACTACGTATTTGACTGGACTATATTGAAATATCCACAGATTGGCTCCAGTTCAAGGACACGAGTATGTATCTGAATACTTTCCATGTTGTCAAGGGAAAGTAGATATAAAGAAAGAACTATATTTATTTACCGTGATAGTCTTTTTTCTCTTGATGTTCTTATTCCTGTTTCTTTTCATGATTTTGTCATCAACAGCCAACTGGGAAAGCAGCTGTAAACCCTGGACCATCTGCAGAAAGAGTGGAGAGGCCTTTAGGTATGTCCCTTATCCCTGCTAGGTATGAAGTTTGTTTTAAAGCTTGCTAATGCTGATAGTTCAATTACATTATATTGGCCATCAATGTAAAATTCTAAAATGGCAGGAGTTATATTTAAGTTCAACTGCTAGAAACGTCTGTCATGTTGTAGTTATTTTTGTTTAACTTCGATGGTCTTGTAGCATTTGGGTCTTTAATGCCTATAACTTGATTATCCTTGTGTTCCTATAATTTGTTTATTTTCTAAATTTCAACTGACTTGAAATGAAAAGGGGTTCTTAATTAGTTGAACATACTCTGTTTCGATATGTGATTAGTGGGACAAGATCTCCGAGATAAATTTTCTGGTGCGGTGGAGGCTTTTGCTAGAAGGAATGGGACTGGGCATGGTCTACACAGTGATCACTCCAGAAACAGATCCTCTGATGATGTGCCTTCTTCCAAGGATGTGGTGAGTTATCTGGTAATCGTTTCTACTGACTAGAGCTCGAATATCTCCATTTATAGTTATTTCTCTTCCTCCTCCAATGTTGCAGCAACTGGATTCGGAAAGAGCACGTAGTTCTTCTCGACAAGGGAGTGCTTCTAAGAGGCCTGTCTTATCAAGTAGCCGGCCTAGCTCCTCTGGGGAGCCAAGTGAATTCCGGTCAAGTCGACTTTTGTCAAGCAGCAGCCGTCTGTCTGCTTCTGCTCAAAGGATTCAACCTGGGGTTGAGTCAAAATCATCCTTTCTCCGTTCTTCGGCTACAAAAGGCAGCCGTGATGATGCACTTCGAAGCTTTGAACTATTATCAATTGGCACTGGCAAGAAGAAATAAGAATCGATCATCTGGTGAGGAAGTGCATGCTTTCTCTATAGTTCCTGTTGGATTTCATCAATATGATGATAATTTTTAACATCTTTATGGTGTCTTCATGTTCATCGTCGGATTCCATTCCCAGGTACGGAAATTTAAACTCTCCTGCACCCCACCCCGCCCCGGTATGTATATGTGCCTCTTCAGGGGTTCATATGATTAATTATAAAGCTTTTTTAGACTCATGAGACAGAGAGAAATTAACAAAGCTCTCGGGAAATTGTTAATACATTTGAGGCGGCTGTAACTGTAATAAGTACCTCTCTCATATTCATTCTTTCATGGTAAAGAGTTTCGACACGAACCCAAAAGACTAAATTGCTTCTGTGGCCATAACTCTGCTAGATGATGCAAGGGATGGAGACGACTCCAGCAGAGGCTTTTTTTTTGGATGAATAGAAAGTAAAGTTAGCTTTAACTTTCACTCTTGATTATATCTCTGCTGTTACTGTTTTCTCATAAAGATCTGATTTTACAATGATTGTTACTTTCCCTTTCAATTTCGAATAATGCTTCTTATGGAAGAGAGAATATTTGCCTCCATAGATGATAGCTATAAGAAATTGAACATGAAAAAATGGGCGCTTTTATAGTGGGTTTGAGGTGGGTTTATTCTATAAAAGAACATAAATTATGTCATCGATATAATCCTATAATTCAAATAAGTTGATCCAAACTGACATTCTAATATGTTTGTTTTAGTCAACTTGTATGAGCGGAGATTTGAACTTTTGATTTTTAATCAAGGATATATCATATATGCTTTAATTAGTTGAATTATGTTTAGGCTGATGATATGTTGTCAAATCGAGCATAGCTTTATAGATAAAGACACTAATTATCATGTCAAATGTTGAAAGTTCAATCATTTTTTAACTAAAGAAAAAATTTGGTAAAATATTGATTTTTATAATTAAAAAATAGTTCATACAATTTGCTAAAAGAAAATTGAACAAGAGTTTTATATATATGTATGTGTGTATATATGGAATTGAAGTGTCGTCGTTTTTTTATGTCAAGTTGAAGAGAAAGACCAATGAACTTGATTTGAATATAGTAGTGACAAATTATTCTAGTTCATTAGATAAACGTAAATCATATATATCTATGTATTATAGGACTGTAAATGAATACACTATCAATGCATGTAATTAACTGCAGGTCACGACGAAAAATTATGAGGCAATCACAATGAGATGGGACAAAAACAATCACAATGAGATGGGACAAAAACGGTTTTGATTAGACAAAGTAGAGAATCTATAAAATTATTGTTGTTTAGATGAAAGTCTCAAGCCTTTTTTTCGTGCAAACAACGAAAGTAGGTTTAATGTGAGACTTTGGTGATTTATAATAATAGTAGTTGTGGATTATCATACAAAGTCGATCAATGTCACAATTACATTGTTGATTTGATGTAGGTTAAAAATCACTTTGTAGATTACTAATATGAACAAGTGAGTTGATATAAGTAGTGTTTAAATATTATATATGAATATCACCTATTTTTGGGATATGAGTTATATGTATTATATTATAAATTTCAAGCATAAGTTGTCTGCAAAATTAATGAAAATACCTCGTACTTGCTATCTGGACAGATAATCATTGATAACTGATGTGAACAATATTAAAATTATAAATGTGAATACTAGGTATTTGACGAATATTGTTTATATTAAAAAGAAAAGGAAAAATGGAAGTTAAATTACAAATTTAGTTCAAGAACTTTTAAGTTTGTGCCTATTTGGTTACTAAATTTAAAACGTATCGTTGATCTTTGAATTTTCAAATTTGTGTCTATTTGATAGGTATACTTTAAAAATTAGTTAAACTTTCTATTTTGTGTCTAATAGGTCCACCTATTCAATGTCTTTTAAAATTTACGGGGCTTACTAGACACAAAATTAAAAGTTTAGTTAATTAATTTTTTTAAAATAATATGTCAAACATCTATTACACACAAAATTGAAAGTTCAAGCATCTATTAAGCAATTTTAGAGAAAAAAAGACACAAAATAAAAGTTGTAATTGAAGGGAAAAAACATAGATTATAAACGAATCATGAAGGGTGGATTTGTATTGTATCCCAAGAAACTGAGAAATCATTCGGTGAAGTTGTCACCACCATTGGATGAAGAGAGAGAAGTACATCGAATAAAACAGTCACATTGAATATTTGGATCCAATTAGGGGGCATGAAAATAATTGGATCCACATTGAACAATTTTTATAAACCAGTCACATTGTGGCGACTTTATTGAATAATTTGTCTAACCAACTACTATATGCCGACTAGAGAAGCTCTCGTCATTGACCCACGTGAAAATTCAAATTCCTTGAAAAAATACATAATATATTGTCTCAGACAGACCTCCATAAACTTTAGGTATAGTTAAATATAATTTATTTTATTACGTAAGAATAAGCTTGGAAGTATTTTTATGCAACTTAAAAGAAAGCAAATAGCTGGGAAACAGTAAAATATATTTTAAGAATATTCTGATTTTTTAAAATTTAAATTTTTAACCAATAAATATTAAAATCTAAAGAAATTGTTGTGTATATATATACTCTTTAGAAGATTCATTTCCCTCAAAAAAAAAAAAAAAAAAAAAAAAAAACACTTCCAATTCCATCATTTATAGCCAAAAATAAAATTTTCCTTCATCGGGTTTAATAAAACTCCATTAGAAAACTAGATAAGTGAGAAGATGAAACTTTTGTATGTCAATTATCTAGAAAAAGAAAACTTAAATTATATATTTGTTTTTAATACTTTCGTGTTTATTTCAATTTTATCCATATTTAGACTGACTTGAGTATCGATCAACTAGTTTAAATATACACATTCGATTAAGAGATTGGAGGTTCGATCTCACACTCCCATATATTGTTGAATTAAAAATATCAGTGACTCGTGTCTTCAATAAATAATGTTAAATATAGTAGAACATTGATGGACGCTAATATAGGACTGATTTGATTCTAATGTAATCAATAATCTTTTAACATCTAGAAGATTAATAAATTTAAGTGTAAAGTTTAAAATGACACTATAAAAATAAAAACGGTGATTTATCAAATAAGAAGATTATTTTAAATTGTTCTTTTAAATGATCACTTTAGACATTAAAAATAAATTCAAAGAGCCAATGACACTCAAAGACACTTCATTTGTTCCTTAAATGTTCTCATAAATGAAAAATCAATACTTTGTTTTTAATTTTGGAATGTAATCTTGTGGCCTATCAACAACAAGAAAACTATAGGATTAATTACCATTCATGTTTCATCCATAATATACTAAATATAATACTTCTAGAAAGAAAATTAATTCAAACACCCAGCATTACATGAGGTTGTATAAATGCAATTATAGAATTTAATGAAATTTAGAAAGCACATTTATGGAATTTTATTAATGACTTTAATTAATTAGTTTCTCAATTTTTGTATTTTTATCAATTTTAGGAAGAAATTAAATAGATTACCAAAAGAACAAAATGAAAATGGGGAGAAAAATCTATGAAAAATTGTTAAAATTTATAACCCCTTTGTTGTAATGATTTTCTTTTTAAGAAGACAGGTCTCCTTCCAATTTTGGACACAACACTAAGGGAAATTACAACTCCACCATCATGAGTGTCAAAATTATTAAATAGCTTTTGGTTGTGGCTATCTGCCTTTAGCAATTTATGTTCTTTCCTAAATAAATTTACTCATTTAATTCTTCAAATCAAGATATTACCATCTTAATTTCAAATAAAGAAAGTCCAAATTAAAGTTGTTAACAAAAAAAAGTCCAAGCATAAAACAAAAATTATGGAAATAAATGCTATAAAATGAGTCGCGGTTTATCAATTTTATGTCTTCTGAAAAAAAAAAAAAATTAATTTATTATTTTTTATTAAGTTTCAATTTGTGTAATATTTGTTTGAATTGTCCAATGGAATGAGTTTTAAAACTTTGAATTTGTAAATATGTCAATGTTAGTCATTTGGTATAAAATGTGACGTTTATAAGTTTTAATGGAGTAACTATTAAATTAACGAAAGTAAAATAAACATATCTCTTAGATTATGCAAATTGTTTTAAACATTATCTAAATATTTTTATTACTTTTAATAAAATTTTGATATGAATAGATGGATAAGGATATTTAATTTCTTTTTTCAGTTCAACAAATATGGATTTAACATTTAATTTTAAGTAATAGATGTCTTATCCATTGAATTATTTTTAGACACATATTAAAGTTATGTCAATCTAATTAAAATTTAAATGAGTAGGTGTATACTATAACTAATAATTATATTTATGGAAAAATAAATGCATGTGTTGAGATATTTGGCTCTTTTTCATTAGTTAGCATATAAAATCTTTTATTGATTGCTACAATAATATTAAATATTTAATATATAGAAACTTTTCTTATATCCATCTCTTACTTTCCAAATATATGTTGTGTTTTTCAACAAACCCTCTTCACATTCAAATGTAAAATCAAAGTGAAATCTAGAAATATTAAATAAAAATACAAAGGGTTAAGTCATATATTTTTTGCTTTTAGAAGTCTAAATTTACACTTTTCACATGTAGTAATTTTTTTTTTTTTTAAAAAAAAGAAATCGAAATCGAAGTAGAGAAACAAATCTTAAATTAATGGGTTGATTGTTATAATAACAAATATAATCTAAATGATAACAAATTTCTCGCATGATAAAATATGTTATAAAAATGACAAAAATGTAAGACATAGATGTTGGTGATATATGTATATTTTATATTAAGTATAACGGTCATATGTTTTGGAGATAATAATTTCTAATTCGATAGTAATTTTGAGTAAGAGATCATTTTTTTTTAAATTTTTAGAAGTGGTCGATCAACCAGAAAGGTTAGGACTTAAGAGAGAAGTATCATTCTTTTATCAATTATCAAAATGGTATATTAGTGTTTATGATACATTAGTGATATGTTTTATATTGGTATACTTATCAATAATAAAATTAAATTAGGAATATTAGTAATATACTCTATCAATGACACATACGTGATATGCATTATAAATTTTATATGAGATATATTAGTGATAAACTTCATAAATTAATTAGTTAAAATATTATATTATGAACTAAAAAGTTAGAGGTATGAATTCTTATTATCACACCTGGTTGAATAAAAAAAATAGATATAATTACTTTTTCATATAACAGATGTATAAAAAAAATAGATATAATTACTTTTTCATATAACAGATTTACATCTGTGCAAATATTATAATTTTCCTAACTAGTAAACTTTAGATCTCTTTGTATCACTACGATTAATGGTTCCAAATAATTTAAAATTAAAATAAAAAAAGTAAGTCTAGTAAAAAAATCAAGTAATATAATTTGTGACAAATTTGATGAACAAACAAGTTGTTTTGCCACATTTTCTTCGTGCGTTTAGAATAGCTTTCTAAAAAAAATGTTTTTTTAAAAAAATACTAAATCAATTTTTCTATGGACACTCCAAAAAATTAATAATTTAAAGTGTATTTAGTATGGTTACTGAAATGATTTTAGACAATAACAATTATTTTTTTAAAAAAAGTTAGTTAATAAAAAGTACATTAGAAAAATTAGATTAATTTATAAAATATTTTTTAAAAAATACTTTACTGATAGATTATCCAAAATTAACTTTAAAATATGCTAAAAATCTTTAAAATATATAGTAAAAAAAATTAATAGAATCACCCAGTGCACTAAAAAAATTAATGGGGTTACAAAATCATTTTTATTAAAATTATTTTTATAAAAAAATGTTTAAACAAGAATTAATTTGAAATGATGTCCAATTCTAACTAATTTGGACAAGAACTTAACTTGGCTTAATTGGTCAAAATAATTGACACTTCAAATAATTAATTTCAAACAATAAAATAAGTTCCTTCTTTCATGCAATCCTTTAAAAACCCACAAATGGGAAGAGATTTTTCTTTACCTATAAATTGCTCTCAATTCCTCAAAGCCTTCAATGCAAAATTCAATCATCCTCTGTTTCTTCAGGTTCTCAATCTCCGCCAATTTCTCCGGCCAAACCTCTCTCCGCCACCCTTATGGCCGAATTCTGCCGCAGCACCGTCCAAGGAACCGCCGCCGATCTCCATCATCTACGGCCGCTTCCGATTCCCGGCGGCAGCGGTCCGCTCGTCGCTTGCCGAATCTGCGACGCCGTGTTCTCCAGTAGCCAAGCCCTAATTAACCACATCGGAGCTCACGTCGCCGACGATGGCGGCGCAGCAGCAGCTTCCAGAAGACAGAATCAACAACGAAACCAAATGCATCGGTTCCCGCCTGGTCCGCCGTTCTCGACGCCGCCGCGAGGGACGGCGCTGTTTTTGCCGAGCAGATTTTCGGCGCCTAATTCGCTAGGTTTTGACGCGGCCGAATCGCTTTGGCCAAATCAACTCTCTCCATTTGCTAGAAGCCTGTTCAGAGAGGCGCCGCCGCCCGTCGGCCAGTACTTTGCGAATTGGAATGCGGCGACGGCGGAGGAGGCGGCCGGCGACTGTACGAAGCCTTATATAAATCAATTGGAGAAATGTATACCGAAAGTGGCCAATGGAGCTGAAGAAGACGACGGTCGTCATCTGTATTTCTGCAAACTGGATTTGACTCTGAAGCTGTGAAAATCAGAAATGGAATCAAAATGTAGGCAGTAAAAAGAATAATAACCTTTTTCCTTTTTTTATTATTATTACTATAATATTATATATTATTTTACTTTTATTTTAGTTATTTTAGTATTTTAATTGATTATTTGACTTCATTTAACTGTTTGGGTCATTTTTTCTACTACAATATTGATGTGTATAATTTCACATTATGTTAAAAAGGGTGATGTAATTTGGTTGTTGCCCATCTTAATATTCGTACCTTAAGTTAAATGTTTGAATTTTTACCACATTATTGAGCTTGAAGGAAAAAAAAAACTGTCATGGAGTTGTTTTTCTTGAGTTTTTTTTTTTTTTTTTAATTATTAGAAATATATTTAAAGTATTTGATTAGTGTGATAATTTGCCAGAAAAATGGTTTAAGCAGTTATCTTAAGAAAAAAATAATCGTAAAATTGAAAATTTGAAAACATCATCAAGAATCATTTTCTTCCCAATTAAAATATTAAGATTTAATGATTGTTTTATTTCAAAAGTCTTAATGAATTTGAGCATTAATAATTATCGTAAATTTGAATATCTTTTCCTATCTTTATAGTGGCATGTCGTCCAAAAATGATTATTTCAATGATTAGTCAAAGTGTGGACAAGTTAATTTTGATCCCCAATATTAATAAGATTAGTCAAAGGGTGAAATTTTAACTATGATCCCAACATAAATTTCATAATGACAGCATTCATATAACCAATCAGGCTTAAGATCGCTAACAAGAGCATAACTCAACTGATATTAAGTATATGAAAAAAGTTATGGGTTCGAATCCCCTACCCCTAATTGTTGAGATGTAATAAAAAAATTCAGGCTTAAGATATTATAGGTTCAAATCTTTCGCTATAATAATAATAATGAAATCGTTAATATTTTTTTTTCTAATGTCAAATATATTTGAGAAAATTGCACGAAATACTACTTTTCACGCGCATTGATGTGATTTGTTCTGAAATTAATGACATATGACACTTTTTGTCTTCGTCCCATTCCGGCCCAAATTACCAGTAAGAGCATCATACTACTCGACTTCAGCTTCTCTGCTTAAGCTCAGTCTCTCGTTCTCGCTCTCGCTCGTGATAGTAATGAAGTTGTCAAAATTCTGGAGAAAAGAAAAAAAAAACAACAAAAATCACAATATAGTTGACTCGCTCTCGCTCTACCTCTGCTACTCCAGCTATTCTCTGACTTTTTTCCTTGTCTTTTTTTTTTTTTATATTTTCGGTCACTCATTTGAGCGAGAGCGAGACAACAAGAGCGAGAGTGTTTCCGTGTACGAGAGCGTGAACAAGAAATACTGGTTCATATTACCCTTATGAGTACTTTTGTATACATTGTCACGTCAGAATGAATCATATTTCATTATTTTAAAATGTCAAGTCCAATGTCGTACAAAAACTCCCAATATATTTTCACATTCAATTCTCATAATTATCCAATATAAGAATTAGTTTATTATTATTTTCAAATAAAGCTGCAGTGTTTATGTAACAGCCCCACCAAACCAACCACCACCCTCTGATTCTCTGGGCCCTGGCGGCTGTCAGCAGCAGAAGCCTGAGCCACTCAGCGTCAAAAACCCATCGCCTTTCACGAAAAGCTCTTCCTCTTTTGATCTTCGATTCCCAAAATTGTAAGAATCAAAGAAGATTAAACGATTTCTCCGTAGCGACAACGACTTTGAAGGAACTGCCATTAAAAAATCTCATTTATTGTAAGTGGGTCTCTCTTTTTCTATCTTGTTTCACTCATTTGAATGTGCTAATTTTCACTTCCGCAACCTGTTCGACGTAATGCCTCTGAGAGATACTTCCATTTTTGTTCGTAAAACCAGTGGGGCTTGTTAACATCCGTGATTCCATAACCTGTTTGATAAAATGCCTCAGAAAAACATTTCCCATTTCTTTAAAAATCTAGTGGGTCTGAGCATGTCTATAACCTGTTTGACATAATGCCTCCATGAAAAAATTTTCCATTTCTGTAAAAAACTAGTGGGGGCTACGATTGCTCGTAACCTGTTTGATATAATGCCTCTGAGAAACAGTTCCATTTTTTTGGTACTTGGGTAGGTGTTGATGACATTCGAAACCTGTTTGATGTAATGCTGAGAGAGACATTGCCATTTTGTTTATATAAAACCAGTGGGGCTGTTGTTGTTGTTGACGGCCATAACCTGTTTTTCAACTTCCCCTTTTGGCTTTCTAACTTTAAACCTGTGGGGTAATTGGTTGGGTTACTTAAAAGAATCAATCTGGGAAAAAAGTGGTGTTCAATTCAAACATCATGAGAAGTTATTTATATTAACTCCTTGTTCCTTTCTCTCTCATTAATTGCATCAAAAGTTGGTGAGAATTGGATGTTGTTAGTTATAAGGGGACAAAGGGAGGGGATGGACCAATGCCACTGCATGCACTATAAACTGGTCAGTGAATTGTCCTTCTGCTCAATAATTTTTTTACATTATTGTTTTATTCAAGTTATATAATAATTTCCTTTGATTATTTGATGTTGTATCATAGCTATTGAATGATTTTTCTAGATTAGTTAATTTCTACCATTTTACTAGAGGCTAAAAAAAGTGTATAGTTTGATGGAATTGATTTTAATTGATGGGTAGTTAAAGACATGGTGTTTTCGGAAAGCTATGTTTCAACTTTCAATTTAGATTCTTGTTTTTAAAAGTTAAAATAGTTTTTTGATGCAGAAAACACATGATAAAACAAGAATTTTTGGGAAGAAAAACTAAAATAATAATAATAATTGCTACCAATTTTTAAGGATAGTATTATTTTGCTATTTTTATGTTTTTTTAAAAATGGTTAATTCTTAAGTTGTGGATGAGAATTCAAACATTTGACTCTTTGATCAATAATATATGTTTTAATTAGTTGAACTACACTCATGTTATCGTTTATTAATTAGTATAAATAGCCAACAAGAGCATATCTCAATCTTGACTCATGACCAAGAGGTCATTGGATTTGAATCTCCTACTCCCAATTGTTGATGTACTTAAAAAAATTGGTATAAAATAGATTTAAACATATTCAAATAAGTAGGTTGATGTAATAAACGAGAACATAAAAATGGAACATGTTTTTTTAGATAGTTTTGAAATTAAAAGTAATGAAAGGCAATTAGAGAGATAGAAGAAGAAGAAGAAAGAAAAAGAAAAAAAAAAAAAAAACCTCATGGGCACAATAGAAATTTCAAAGTGGTCATTAGAAAATAATGGGAATCACTCTGTATGGTTTGGGAGCTATAAATTTTTTTTGGATGATAAAAATTTATATTTTAACTTTTTATATATAATTTTTCAATTATGAAAATTATAGAAGGAGAATTAAAGGAATAATTTTTTTAAAAAAAATTAACTCTTATATAATTTTGTTAATATAAGCCAAACTAAGAAGAGGATAATCTTCACTCTAATGTTTTTTTCCTTGGGAAACATTCACTCTACCGTATCATATGAATTAGGGTTAGTTCATGATTTAACTATACCATAGAATTTGACGAATTCGTAACTCGAATAATTAAATTGGTTTGTAGATAATCCATAAATCTTAATGTAAATAAAAAGGTTAAAATACTATTTTAGTCCCTGAATTTTTTGTTTCATTCTATTTTAGTCATTATACTTTTAAATGTCCAAATTTAATCTATGTACTTTAAATAAACCTTAATTTGATCTCTATTGTTAATTTATCGTTAACTTTTAAATTAATCTCTATTAAACTTTATTTTATAAATTTTGTGTTTTTTATGACATGAAAACTATTATTATTATTTAATTATATTCGATCAACTTCAAAAGGGGTCAATTTTAAGTTTTATTGTAAGTCCCATTATTAAAATTGGACATTCAAAAGTATAAATACTAAAATGGAATAAAACTCAAAGTATAGGGATTAAAATGGTATTTTAACCCAAAATTATTTATAAGTGTGCAAGTAGCTAAAAGCCTAAAATAAAATGACCCTTTTTTATTTGTCAGTTTTATATATTAGAAATACCAATTGGAAATCCCATTCATGCCTTGAAGGTTCAAGGTTCCACGTGTTATCACCATTAGTAATTCCCCAAAAAATTATTAAGGGATATCTGAATCCTAATTCTTAATGATTTGAACTAATATGTTCCAAATGCAGCTGATAAGAAAACCCTAGCGAATTAGAATTAGGAACCCTTTAGTTATGTGAACCCCCAATTCTCAAATACTAAAACCCCCAAATCGATTCGATTAAATCCCAAGGAAAAAGACTAGATGTGAATTACCTTATGATCGAAGACCAAGAGGTAAGGAAACTAGTTCCTCACTCAAGGATGTAACACTCCACAAGCAAGTTGATGAAACCTACCTGAATGTTCCTAGCTTGCAATCCTATACTCAAGAATTGCAAAGGTGATGATGTGACTCTGCAACAAATCACACGAAATTTGTATTCATCCAAAAACTGTCTTGTACAACCTAATGGTCAAGCTTTAAATAGCTTCCCAAAACCCTAAATGTCATATCATGACAAATGACAAAAATGCTCCTACTTAAAAAGTCATAAAATGGATAAAATTGGAAGAATGATAGAATTATATAAAAACTAGAAACAAAGCTCTATTTGTTATTGTAATATCATCTGACAACACATATAAAATTGTTGTTCCTTTTCCCTGCCTTGACCTTCATTAATTGAATTCTCCATTGCTTGTATGTGAGAGTTGAAAACAAATTATAGTTGTTTGGCCCTTGCACGTGTGATTGGCCCTGGAGGTAAAACAAGTGCATCTTGGTTCATATCAACCTCTCCCCCTTTTGAAGGATTCGTCCTCGAATCAAAGTCGTCACCTACATCAAAAGGAGTTAAGTCATAAACATTAAAAGTATCACTCACACCATACTTACCTTTTAGATCTATTTGGTAGGCATTGTCATTGATTTTCTTCAAGACTTGGAAAGGTCCATCTCCCCTTGGGTTCAATTTTGAATCTCGTTGGTGTGGAAATCTTTCATTTCGCAGGTGGACCCAAACCCAATCTCTCTCTTTAAAAATCATAGGCTTTCGATGTTGGTTGATTTTTGCAGCTACCTTAGTATTTTGCTTCTCAATTCTCTCTTTAACCTCGAGGACCCAAACTCAATCTCCCTCCTTATGTAACTCTCGAATGGCAACCACCTTGTTGTCAGCTTGAAGATTCACAACCTCGTTAGAAGGCAAAGGTAATAAATCAATGGGTGATAAAGGGTTAAACCCATAAACAATCTCAAATGGAGTACATTTAGTGACACTATGGGCAACCCTATTATATGCAAATTCTATAAATGGTAGACATTCCTCCCACGTTTTGGTATTCTTCTCTATTATAGCCCTAAGCATAGTCACCATTGTTTTATTGACTACTTCGGTTTGCCCATCAGTTTGGGGATGACAAGTAGTAGAGTAAAGTAACTTAGTACCAAGCTTTCCCCAAAGTACTCTCCAAAAATGACTTAGGAATTTCACATCTCTATCACTAACAATACTCCTAGGAATTCCATGCAATTTAACCACACTCTTGAAGAACAAGTCAGCCACATGTTTAACATCATTAGTTTTATTACATGCAATAAAATGAGCCATTTTGCTAAACCTGTCAACTACCACAAAAATGTTATCCCTCCTTGTTTTTCTTCGAGTCAAACCAAGCACAAAATCCATTGAAATATCTAGCCACGGACCGTTAGGAGTAGGCAAAGGCAAATAAAGTCCATGTGGTTTTGTCCTAGATTTAGCCTCCTTACATGCAATGCATCTCTCACACTCCTTACGTACATCATATCTCATTTTAGGCCAATAGAAGTGTTCGTCTAACATGTCATATGTCTTAGCTATCCCAAAATGTCTCAATTAGACCTCCACCATGTGCTTCCTTAACTAATAACTCACGAATAGAACAAATGGGAATGCAAAGCTTATTCTTTCTGTTGGGAGTGCGACCAAAGTTCTGTTAGGGACAACGACCCTCCACATATCTCCACATTGGTATGATATTGTCCACTTTGGGCATAAACCCTCATGGCTTTACTTTTGGTTTCACCCAAAAGGCCTCATACCAATGGAGATACTATCCCTCACTTATATACCCATGATCTTTCCCTTCTCTAGCCGATGTGGGACTTTGGTCGCACTCCCAACACTTTCTATACAAGAACTCATCAAACAACATATAATCAGGAACCACACGTTTTTGTATAAAAGATTCAATAATAGATGCAAAAAAAGTGTCTTGTGAATATAACGTTTTAATGTGTTCAAAGCCAAGTAATTTAGTGTGAAGAGAGTTTAGCAAAACATACCTCCTAAATAGTGCATCAACCACCACATTTTCTTTACCTTTCTTGTACCTTATCACATAAGGAAAAGTTTCAATGAATTCCAACCATTTAGCATGTCTCCTATTCAGCTTGTTTTGGCCTATCAAATGTTGTAAGTTTTGATGATCTGTGTGAATAACAAATTTCTTTGGCCACAAATAGTGTTGTCATACCTGTAGCGTCCTGACCAAGGCATAAAACTCCTTGTCATATGTAGGATACCTCAAGGTTGCACCATTCAGCTTCTCACTAAAGTACATTAATGGCTTTCGATCCTGCATTAAAACAGTTCCAATCTCTATTCCACTGGCATCACACTCAATTTCAAATGTTAGCTCAAAATTAGGCAAAGCAAGCAAGGTGCATTACATAACTTATCTTTCAAATTGCTGAAGGCACGTTCTTGAGCTTTACCCCACTTAAATTTCACATTGTTTTTTATGAGTTCATTAAGTGGCGCAACAATAGAACTAAAGTCTCTAATGAACCTTCTATAGAAACCAACTAGTCCATGAAAACTCCTAATCTCACTAGCATTTTTAGGTGTTGGCCACTCCCTAATAACTCTAACCTTTTCAATATCGACTTCCACTCCTTGTTTAGACACTACAAATCCTAGGAAGTTTATCATTTCCATGCAAAAACTACATTTTTTAAGATTGGCATAAAACTTTTCTTTTCTAAGTGCAACCAAAACACACCTAACATGCATAACATGATCCTTCAATGTCCTAGAATATATTAGGATGTCATCAAAATAAACCACTACAAACTTTCCTAAAAAGTCACGCAACACATGGTTCATGAGTCTCATAAAAGTACTAGGGGCATTAGTCAAGCCAAATGGCATAACTAGCCATTCATATAAACCATGTTTAGTTTTGAAAGCGGTCTTCCATTCATCCCCAACATTCATCCTAATTTGATGGTACCCAGATTTTAAATCTATTTTTGTAAACAGACTACATCCATATAATTCATCAAGCATGTCATCCAACCTAGGTATAAGATGTCTATACTTAATTGTAATTTTATTTATAACCCTACAATCTACACACATTCTCCAAGACCCATCTTTCTTAGGGACAAGTAATACAGGAACACTACAAGGACTTAAACTCTCACGTACATACCCTTAGGCAAGCAACTCATCGACCTGTCTTTGAATCTTTTTGGCCTCTTGTGGATTGGTCCTATAGGCTAGTCGATTTGGAATTTGTGCGCCGGGATGAAGTCAATCTTGTGTTCTATGCCTCTCAAAGGTGGTAATTCCTTAGGCAATTCCTTAGGAAAGACTTCTTGAAATTCCTGCAAAAGAGACACAAAAACACTAGGCAAAGAGGATTCAAGTTCCTCAGTTAGTAGATAAGCTTCTTTAAATTTAACCATGAGTATGGTTCTTTTTGAAAACATAGCTTTCCTAACCTCACAAGATCTAGCACTCCAGCTTGCTAATTTTCTCTCTCTTTTCTCTCTAGATTGCGAGCTACTCTCTTGCTTTTCTCTTACACCCTCATTTTCTCCCAAACTCTCTTTTTCCTTTCCTTTTGCTTTTGTTGCAAACTCTTTTTTTCTTTTTTCTAACTTTTCTTGATCAATAAGTACTTTTTTAGGTGAAAGGGGTATAAGTATAGTTTTCTTACCATTATATGTGAAGGTGTAACGGTTAAGAAAACCATAAAAAAGAACCTTTCTATCAAACTGCCAAGGCCTCCCAAGAAGTACATCATCCGCATGCATTGGTACTACATCACATAACACTCCATCCCTGTACCTCATAATTGTAAAAGGAACCTTCACATGCTTAGTCACCTTGAGCTCCCCACAATCATTAAGTCACTGTAGTTTGTAGGGTCGTGGATGAGGCATAGTCTCTAAACTCAATCGTGAGACCAAATTAGAGCTCACAACATTTGTACAACTGTCACTATCAATCACTACGCTACAAGGTAAGGTTTGCACAAGGCAACGAGTATGAAAAAAATTCTTTCTTTGATTCTCCAAGTCATCCTCCTTCATGTATGTACTCAATGCCCTCCTAGTTATTAAGGATAAGTAGGCAGTATCCTCCACTTCTTCATCTCCCCATGGTCACTAGTCACTTCTTCTCCTTTACTCACATTTGTGATTATTTCTCCTTCCCGAATGATCATTATTCTTCTATTAGGGCACTCTCTACTTATATGCCCCACCCCTTAACATTTCCACCACTTAAGATCTATATTTCTTACTGTGTGTGCATCAGTTCTTGGTTTTGTGTTTGATGAGGACACTCCCTTCTCTTTAGTTTTATCACTGACGACCTTGGCCTTAAGCTTAAGGTCTGTGGCTTTGTCATCCTATTTCAACGTAGAAGATGAGTAGGAAAAAGTGTTATTAGAAGTGTACCTCGATTTGCGTCTTTGGATTTGTTTTTCAATTTTTACTGCAATGTACACTAACTCCTCCATATCCTCATAAGTTTGCAATTCAACACGTTCAGCCACGTCAATGTTTACTCCATGGAGAAACCTTGCCATAGTGTTCTCCTCATCCTCATCAATCTCTAACCTCTCCATCAACATTTACATCTCTTTGTAGTAATCATTGACATTTTTGTTCTCTTGTCGAAGAGCTTGAAGCTTCTGTGCACAATCTCGAAGGTAATGCTTTGGTATGAATCGCTTCCTCATGAGTTCTTTAAATTCTACCCATGTTTCCACTAACCCTTCTTAGTGTCTCCTTCGCTTAGAACACAACTTATCCCACCAAGTTTGTGTATAACCTTTAAAATGTGTCATAGAGATGGTTACCTTTTTCTCTTCAGTGAGATTATTGGTATGAAAGATATGCCCAGTTTCATGTTCCCATTGGAAATAGTCTTCAGGGTCAGATGTACCATGAAACTTTGGAAATTTAACTTTAATGTTACCAAACCCCCGATCTCCATGGTAATTTTCTCTCCCACCAGGTTGTCTCCTATTATGAAATCCTCATCTACCTCGCATACCTTGGCGCCCACCTCTTCGAGCCTCGTTTACAACAAGATCAATTTCATAGTCATCCTGCTCCGGACCATCTTCCTCCTCTGCAAACTCCTCAACTTGCCTCCTTGGTTGAGGTCTATCCCTGGCTTGGAGCCTTTGCTCCAACCTATCTAACCTCTCAGTGAGCATAGTTTCTATACTTCACATGACCTGCTCAAGGAGTTGTTCTTGTTGTTGATCGTCTTGATTTGACATTGTTGCAAAAGAGAAAACAAGTAAAAAATGGGCCTCACAATTCACTCCCTCACATGTTTCACTCTATAGATGAAAATCACTCGTGTTTACTCTCTTTAATATAAGCTCTCTCACACAAAAATATGGACTCTCTCTTAAAGATAGGGTGATGAGCCAAAACTTTGCAACCAAGATCAGAGAAGAAAGTTAGAAACAAACCAAGCAAGAATGATTGTAAAGTGTCAAACTCAAGCAAAGAAGAGTAGAAAAACAAAATGAAAACTAGAAATCAAGAACGTAATGTTCAAGATCCAACCAACTAAGAAAGGAAAAAAAAGTATCTAGAATTAAGAATCTAATATTCAAAATTCACGGAATTATGTAAGATAAACAAAGAAAAGCAAACGAGTAAACAATTTTTTTTTAAGTACTGAACTACTTGCAAGTAGGGGTGAGCATCGGTCGGTCGGGGTCGATTTTCGACCCCAACTTCGAACCGACCAAGGGCGGTCGGTTCGGTCGGTTTTTTAAAAAAATCCTTTCAAACTCCGACCGACCGACCTAGTCGATTGATTCGATCGATCGGTTTGGTCGGTTTATACATATATATATATATATATAAATATTTATTTAATTAAATATTAAATATTTATAATTATTATTATTATATTTTTTTTTTAAGGATTCGGTCGGTTCGGTCGGGTTTGTGAAGGCCAAACCGACCCCGACCGAATCCTTCACAAAATCGACCGACCGCCCCTGCCTCGGCCTGGCCGTGTCTCGGTTTCGGTCTTTTTGCTCACCCCTACTTGCAAGTGTTTGGAATTAAGATAAGCGCTGCAAACAAGCAAGAGTTTATGCACAAATTCACAAAATAACCCTAATTAACAAAAATACCTTCTTTGATCACAATGTCAAAAACTATAGGGACTACGGTTTATGACAGGGATAGATTGGTAAATTTGGTAAAAATAGTTAGAGCTCTTAAAATTAAGTGAAATTTAATACACTCAAAGATAAATGTATCAAAATCACGTGAACAAAAATTTGGCTTAAAAGAAAGAATTTTAGATAACAAAAAGCTAAGAAAGAAAAGTTGTTGCAAAAAAGAAATTGGGCTTCTGTAGAATCGAATCGCTGAATTGGCTTGACCAATTCGGTATCTTCGATGCAGTTCTTTGAGCGAAAATTTTTTAGATTTTTTTTATCCGCAAAAGAACGAGTATATAAAATTTGGGATTAAAATATGATCGTTTGGTCTCAGTAAAAATTATTCAAATCAGACAGATACGATTTTCCCGATTTTCCAGATTTGAACAGTATGAACACAAACGAATTTTTCTTCTATTTTACTTCGACCTTTTCCAAAATCAGTATTTTTTCTTCAAACTTAAGTCGATTTGATTCACTTTAGGCACTAGAATCAATCGATTTGGAGTCCTGAACATTAAACTAAAGATAGGTCAATCAGAACAATTCTGTAGATGTGCAGCAGAAGAATTTTGAAAGAACAAATTTCTAAGAAAACATATATGCTTTTGGAATCTACTCTCTGAATTTTGAATAAAAAATGCTTATGGTTAAAATTTTCTCCAAATATGATCAAATAAAATATAATTGCTTCAAAAGATTATGCATGAATAGATTATAAACAATTATTTGTTAAGAAAGATGGAGCGCATGAATCAAATTGCAAGTAATTTTTTTTAAAAAATAAACGAGACAAGAATTTTGGAAACAAAAAATTCAGAATATAGATGAGAAAAAAAAACAGAAGGATAGATCCGATCTAGAGGCAAAGCTCTGATACCAAATGATAAGAAAACCCTAGCGAATTAGAATTAGGAACCCTTTGTTTATATGAACCCCTAATTCTCAAACACTAAAACCTCCAAATCGATTCGATTCAATCCCAAGGAAAAGGACTAGATGTGGATTACCTTATGATCGAAGACCAAGAGGTAAGAAAACTAGTTTCTCACTCAAGGATGAAACACTCTACAAGCAAGTTGATCAAACCTACGTGAATGTTCCTGGCTTGCAACCATATACTTAAGAATTGCAAAGGTGATGATGTGACTATGCAACAAATCACACGAAATTTGTATTCATCCAAAAACTGTCTTGTACAATCTAATGGTCAAGGTTTAAGTAGCTTCCCAAAACCCTAAGTGGCATATCATGACAAATGACAAAAATGCCCCTACTTAAAAAGTCATAAAATGGATAAAATTGGAAGAATGATAGAATTATATAAAAACTAGAAACAAAGCTCTATTTGTTATTGTAACATCATCTGACAACACATATAAAGTTGTTGTTCCTTTTCCCTGCCTTGACCTTCATTAATTGAATTCCCCATTGCTTGTATGTGAGAGTTGAAAACAAATTGTAGTTGCTTGGCCCTTGCACGTGTGATTGACCCTAGAGGTAAAACAAGTGCATTTTGGTTCATATCAGCTGCTTTATGTCAACTTTAATTTATTCTCTTAAGAAAATAGTTAATTGAGTAACTCTTATCTTTTCATAGATAACTTAATTTTCTTTAAACATACCGTCAAAGATTAACTCATTAAAAGTTTATCTATCCTTATAAGTTTCATAACTCATTGTAGATTGGTGATACAGTGTTTTTAAAAAACGCATCAAATGTACAAGCCAATCTTAGATTAGTACAAATTTAGTGCATTTGATCCTTTAGGTGTACCCCTATGTTCCTTTGTTCTTATTACAGATACCAACCAAAAGTTTATGTGTCTGTTCCTTTATGTTCTTTTAGAACAATCCTTATCTTTTAAAGGAAATTCCTAATTATTTCCTTATTACACATAAGTCTCTTGAATATTGCACCTCATCATCATAAAACTTATGCAATTAAGATAATTCTATTTTTCAAAGTCCCATGTAAATTTAAAGGGATGTTGCTAAGTGAAAAATAGAAATGTCTCTATCTTTATCACAAGTTTAAAAGATGGAATTTAAACAAAAATATTCTTGAATCCAATAATAAGGCAATAATTTAATATTAACAATAACTCAATCAATAACAAAACATGCTCATAAATAATATCAGTATTTTTTTATACAATGCCTTTAAACTTTATGAGGACAACAAGATACCAAACACAACATTGACAACCTTCCTTTGGGTCGACTATCAACTTGTAAACGATACTCTCAACATGATGATAAAAATATTGATAACCAAACCTGTCAAGCGAAAGCCTTCCTTTGGGTCGACAATCACTCACATGACATAACTTTATATTATCCATGTTTATCACCAATTAACCACAAATGTACCTGTTATTTGGCCAGACTAACGCCTTCCTTTGAGCCGACAGTCAGAACGCATAAACGACAGATCCACAAACATCTAATTAATTTTGAAGATGTCAATATCATAAATCAGAGGCTACTTTGGCAACATGATCCATCAAATTAACACCCCAAAAACATTATGCAAAATATTTATCTTTAATTATTCTTAATTTTATCTTCATGAAAATGAAATTATCAAAATCATTTTCATAATTAAGAATAATACCTTTACTTGCATAGTTTAATAATGGGAAAAAGTCCTCAAAAATAAAAACTGAATCAATAATTAAATATTAATAACTTATCCCTTTTAGGTGAAAGTCTTCCTTTGGGTCGACTTAACAACCTCAAGGGCGTATTTATTATTGTATGTGTTTTTGTTGTTTGGCCAAATTGCAACCTTTCTTTGGGAAGATCACAATCGGCATAAACAAAAAATACACTACATCTTTAAATGGTTCAATTTAGAAATATTCAAAAGAAATTATACAAATTGTGCTAAATTCTTGATACCTTAATAAGCACCATGAAGGGTTTTTTTTTTGTTTTTTTTGAAAATAATTTGCCCAATGAAAGTGAAAAAATAAATTGTTCTCTAATTTTATTAGGCTCAAAACATGAAATCGAGAGTCATCACATATATATAATATTAATACTTTTACTCATCTATTATTTATCCAATTTGATTTATGGTCTTCCTCAACTATGTAAGTTGATTCTACAGGACAGACCCAAGTTTATTTTGTTAATTATTATTATTTTAATATTTCTAAACATTGATTAATGGGTCTTCTTTTTTTCTTTTTTGAGTACATCAACAATTGGAGTGGGAGAATTCGAACCCATGACCTTTTAGTCATGAGTCATACTTGATGCCAGTTGAGTTATGTTCTTGTTGGCGATTAATGAGTCTCTTTTCCTCTCCCATAAATCAAACTATATTGATAAAATCACTCCTATTTTCTCTCACTTTTTATATTTTTCTTTTCAATAGCAAAATCATATCCTCACTGTCTATAAAAAAAATCCTCATTTGTATATATGACAAAAGAAAATGAAAAAAAAAAGTATCGAATATATAACTTAAATCTGGATATTAAAAAAATAAAACAAACCAAACAAACTCATACAAAATAGAGAATTCGTACAAATAGATTTTTCATATCTTGTTTCATTTCTTTTTATAATTTTTTTTTTAAATTAACAATAATAAAATACAAAAATAAATAAATAAATAAACTTATCCAATAAAAAGACTAATTTGTTACTCAATAATAAAGCATGGTTGTTTGGTTTAAGGTTTTATTGGACCTCATGGGCAATAGATGTCTAGGAATAAGATGTCTGGAAATAATAAATGTCTAGGAATAAGATGATTGTGTTTGGCTATACATGCGAATGTTATCAGATTTTTATCTAAACAAGTGATATTTATATTTGTTTGATGAAATTAATATTTATTTTATGAGATTGATCTTATAAATCTTATATAATTATTATCTATTATTAATAAAATAATAAAATTAAATTTTAAAAAATTAATTAATTCATATTTTTAAATGAAAAAATTAATTGTTAATTGATCACAAATAATTCAGGAATAATTAATTATAATGATTATCCTTACCATAAATTAATAATATTTATAATTATTTGATTAGATATAATATTAGTTAGTGATTTAATATTTTCCTAATGAATTTTATAATAAATGTTTATGCTTGTTTTATGAAAATTAATTGTTAATTGATCACAAATAACTCGTGAATAATTAATTATAATGATTATCTTTATCATAAATTAATAATATTTATAATTAATTGATTAAATATAATATTAATTAGTGATTTAATATATTCTTAATGAATTTTTTAATGAAAGTTTATGCTTGTCTTATGAAAACTAATTGTTAATTGATGACAAATAACTCATGATTAATTAATTATAATGATTATATTTACCATAAATTAATCATATTTGTAATTAATTGATAAAATATAATATTAATTAGTGATTTAATATATTCCTAATGAATTTTATAAGGAAGGTTTATGCTTGTTTTATGAAATTAATTCTAAAAACATTATTTTATTAACTAATTAAAATTAATGTCAACTAATAAAAATAAATAAATAAATTATAAATATTTTTAATTAAATAATTAATTATGGTTATTGAATATATATATATATATATATATATATATATATATATATATATATATACTAAATATTAATAAAGAAGAGAGAGAGAAAGAAAGATGGTTGGTATAAAAAAAAACCATCATTCTTGAACGGTATAGAAAACCTACCCATCATGAGAAAAAGTGTTGCATGGGAATAAGTGGCGCTCATGTCCATGCTCACAAACTTTGTTCCAAACAAGAAGATTTAAAACTTTTACTCATTCTCATCCTCAAAACCTTAAACCAAACGGTCCCTCGATGAGAAAACCCCAACCAGAGTGACAGAATAAGGGCATTTTAGTCATTTCAATAGCAGTTTTTTTTAAAGTTCGACTAAAAATATTTGAGAGGGGAAGATTTTAACTTATTAATCCTAAACTCATGCTTTATGCTAGTTGAGTTTTGTTGTTGGTGGTTTAATAATAATTCTTCTGAAATTTTGGTGAAATGGAAGTTGAATTTAAAAAAATGGAAGAGAATAATCTTCAAAATTCCTCTATTAATAAGTCTTTAACTTTCAATTTTGTTTATAATACATTTCTCAATTTTGAGAATATTAAATAGGTTTCTAGAGTTTTAATTTTGTGTCTAATATGTCACTAACAGATTCAAAATTTTCTAAAATTAAGGAATTTATTAGACAAAATTAAATATTTGTGTCTAACAAATTATTGAGGGCACATTTGATAATTATTTAGTTTTTGAAAATTAAGCCTATAAATACTTCTACCTATAGCTTTCCATGTAGTTTTCTTATCTACTTTTTAGATGCGTTTTCAAAAATCAAACCAAGTTTTGAAAATTAAAAGAAATAGTTTTCAAAAATTTGTTTTTGTTTTTGGAATTTAAGAGAGATGAAAATCATTTTAGAGAAGATGAAAACCATTGTAGATAAAATAGTGAGAAAACAAGTACAACTTTAAAAAACTAAATAGTTATTAAACGAGACCATAACTTTCAATTTTGTATCTAATAAAGTCGCAAATTTTAAAAAATGTTGAATAGGTCGAAGATCGATTAAACACAAAATTGAATAATTGAAAGTTTGAGGACTTATTAGACACAAAATCAAAAGTTTAGAAACTTATTAGGTATTTTTTAACTTCAATAACTTATTATATCCAAATTTGAAAGCTCGTGAACATATTATAAACTTTTTAAATGAAATATAGGGATTTATTTGATATAAACTTGAAATTTCATGAACTAAATTCTAAACTTGTAATTTAACTTATATATATATATATTCTTTATTTTTAATTACAACGTGTGGAGCCAAGATTCAAACATTAAATTTTTTGTTTGAAAATATAAGGCGTAAACCAATTAAACTATGCTTTTGTTTATACATATATTCTTACTCATTGTAAATATAATTATAAGATTAATTTTAGAAAAAAGATAGGTATCAATGAGAATCTTGTAAAGGGTCCAAACTCGTTAATATTGTAATTAGTGGGGGCATTAATTTATGAAACAAATTGAAATTAAAATAGGGGTTGTTTGGTACTATTGACAAATAGTCAAACCCAAAATCAAAATGTCCCATTTGAATTAGAAAAAGACAACCACTCAACCGAAACATAAGGGAAGTGCCAGCCTATCACACACCATTGTAATATTTCTGAAATTTAAGTATACACAGCCAACAAATTAATAATAAAAATAAAATCAAATAATTCATGCATTTTTTTCCATTTTTTTAATAAATAATTTATTATTTACCAGTGATGGTTGACAAATTCGACTAATTCAATATTTCCATTCAATATTAAATTCTCTCACTCGCACTGATAACTAAAGAAAAGCAAGTCATATTTAATTTTTCATTTGATAATACTCCATACTTTTTATCTTTTTGCTCAAATTGCATTGTTATATTAATATTGTTTTTTCTTCTAATTGACATAGAGTTTGGTTACATAATGATGTTTGTTGATTGATGATGATATTGACTTTTTTTTTTCTTTGTGTATTTTATCAAGATGTTTAAAAGCTATGTTTGATAAAGTCAAAAGACATTGAATCTTAGATGAAACCTTAAATTAATTTAATTGCATTAGTCGAATTAGTATTAATAGTCATGCATGATATATTTATTAGGGAAGTTCATGACCATATACATTATCGATGTATATGTTTTAAAATAAATTATTTTATTTGAATGTCACTTGTATATGTATGAGATACATATTGAGAGAGATTGAAGAATGTTCTTATTTAAGTATCTAGTGGACATGAAAGTAAATTCTCATGTGTTTAGATGGAGAAAGTTAAGAATGTTGTGAGAGTAAATTAATACAAAATTTGAAGTAATTCTTTTAACTAATATTTTCATAAATTGAAGAGTCCGATTAATATAAGGTATGAGTTATAACTTTTTTAAGGCTTGGGTTTGGATTTAATGGCCTATAATACCAATTAGATTATATGAGATTTAATCTCAAACCAATTGACAATGAGAAAAGTAACTCATATATCTTATATATTGTAAGGTTTATCCCAACTTTTTCAATGTGGGATCCTCAACATGTATGTATGTGTGTATATATATTAATTTAACGTGTGGATATGGACATGCAAACCTCTGAATTTTTTGGATCGTGATATATGTCTTAACATAGTTGAGTTATGTTCAGATTGATAATTAATTAAAACATATACCTTCTTATCATAAGGATTGAATCATCGACTTTAATTCATGATGTAATATTGTAATCGGTAGAAATTTGAGTTTAAAATCTGATGCTTGTTAGGTTTTGTTTTTTTATTAATTAATTTTTTTCTGTTGAACAATATATGGATAGAGATTTGAATATTGAGTTTTAGGTCAATAGAGATTTGAACATTTAGGTCAATCACATCATATCTTAATCGATTGTTTCTTTTAAATACAAATTGAGAAGGTGCCTGCCCAGTTCCAACCTTAAATTAAATTATTATTAAGTAAAATTTTTAAACGCATAAATAATTATGATAAATTTGAAATTTTTAATATATAATTAATTTTTTATGTTTTTTTTTCTATAAATACTAAACTTAACATAACTCTACATAATAAGTGAATGCATCCATGATCGATCAAAGATTGAGAGGTTCGATTCTTACCGTTTACCCATCTTATTGAACCTAAAGAAGCTATTTGCCGTTAATTTTATTTTATAGAAAAACTGCCAACAAGAGAAAAAAGGGTAAATGAACTTGAGAAAAGAAAAAAAAAAAAAAACAACTAAGAAAACTCATTGTCATACACTTTGATGTCATTTGACCCGTGACGTGAAATTAATGACTATTGACCATTTCTGTATTTTGCATCTCGTTCAAATTACCGTGAGGGCATCCTAGTTTTTGCTTTCGCTCTGCTATTCTAACTCTTATCTAACTTACATTTTCCTGGTTTCTTTACTCTCGATATCTCACTCTCACTCCCTCGCTTTTTCTCTCGTTCTCCTACTTTACCTCTTCTATGACTTATGTTTTCCTTGTCTCTTTACTCTCGACCTTGCTCTTCACGCTCTCACTTTATCTCTGCTACTCTAGCTCTTCTCTAACTTATTTATTTATTTATTTTCTCAAGATCTTTTATCACTCATTTGAGCGAGAGCGAGAGCGTTTTAGTGTACAAGAGCGTAAACAAGCAATACCCCTCATACTACCCTCATAGTTAATTATACACATATTACTACGTCAGAATGAGTTATATTTGAATATTTTTAATATATAGGTCATCAGTCATTGAAACACGTAAAAAATGGATCATCCATAAAAAAAAAAGTATTTACCGTTTTTGTTTTGCCCATGGTATTAAATTTTCGTCGATATATAGATATTTTCATCGATATTTTCACATGTCCATGAGTTCGACATCGACGTCAGGGATAAATCAACATTTTCATTATATCGTACAAAATTGATGAAATATTAAAGAAAATAGTAATAAAATGTAACATAATGTGAATATAATATTATAACAAGTATTTAACTCATTTAAAAAATGTAGGAAGTTTTTATTTTTTTATTAATTTTTTCCAAAAATATTCATCTGACATTGACTTTTTATAGATATTTCTATCAACATTTTTATGAAATAGAGACTTCGAGATCCACAAAGACATTTTAAACCGAAAACCCGCCAAAAAAGAGAAAAAAGTGAAAAGGAACTCGAGAAAAAGAAAAAACAAGAATAGAAAAAAAAATGTGGGTGTGGAAAGAAATATGAGAGGTGTGCAAAGAGAAACTCACCATAATTTTTCCGGCTCCGTGTGTGGCGCTTTCTGGCAGCGTTTCGTCCATGCCGTTGTTTTTCAACTTTATTCTTTTTTCCAAATATACCCCTCCTCTTCACTCCATTTTCCCATTCAGCCCAACCAAAAAGTTTCACTCTCTTTCCTCTCTTTGTCTTGGATTCTATCGCTGCTGCAGCTCTCTCTCTCTCTCTCTCTCTCTCTCTCTCTCTCTCATTGCAGCTGCCATTAAAGCTCATCTTTAGAGCTAAATGACCTTTCTCCCTTAGGTTTCTTCTTCAACCTTTAACTCAGAGTCCCGAGCTCATCTTTTGCTGGCACAAACCTGCTTATCAGTCTTTCGGTATGTTCTGTTTTCTCGCAGAAGCGGTTTCTTTCTCCTTTCCTTCTATTTGTTGTTCTGATCTCACTTTTAAGGTTAATTCGTTGGTTTCTGTGTTGTACTTGTTGAGTTCTGTTCTTCTGATTGTTTTCTGTCTCAGCAATGAAGTCCTCGACTAGGCTTGATTCGGCTACTTTTCAGCTCACACCTACTCGAACAAGGTTTATGTTCTTGGCTTCCTGTATGAGTTACTTTACAATTGTTAGCCAATGTTTGAAGAATTTGATTAGATGACTTGCTTTTGATATCTTGCCAATAGCTCTGATGAACTTCTTTGTTTCATGTGATCTGCTATGCCGCGTTTAGTTTTAGAAGCCAATTCATGGTTTTAACTTTTAGTGTATTAGTTTTTTTTTTTTTTTTTTTAACTTTCACTTTGATTAGTTGTTGGTGCATAATATCCTTTTCGTTTTATTCTGTCGGTTTTTGTTTGCATGCTTACCTGCTATCACCATTTTCTTCTAGTTTTTGATTTCATAGCATTTCTTTTCAAACTTAAGTATTTATTTAAGGTTGTAGCATTTTTTCTCATGTCTTCTTTCTGCAGAAAGTTAAAATTGAGTCATTGAACTTTCTTATATTTTGAAAATTTTTATATAACTTTTTATTTTCCTGATAGTAGTTGATAGTTGACCATCTCTCTTTCTCTCACTCACATATCAGGTGTGATTTGATTATATCTGCAAATGGAAAGTCTGAGAAGATAGCTTCAGGTTTATTGAATCCTTTTCTTGCCCATTTGAAGATTGCACAAGAACAGATGGCCAAAGGTGGTTATTCCATTATTCTCGAGCCAGACCCTCGCAGTGATAGAACATGGTTCACAAAGGGTACCATGGAGAGGTTGTATTGATATTATGAACCTACATCTCTCCCATTCATAAATATGCATCAATATTACTCTCAATAAGAATGTCTTTCTATTCATGGTATTTATCTCTGCCTCTAAAATCAATATAAATGTGGCCATATTAAGTGCCGAACAAGTAACAACCATTGAAAATTTAACATGTCTTCTTACTGAATTCCTCCTAGCTTGTTATTGCAATGCTGGCATAGACAAATGAAGTGATCGCCTTAAGCCTCGTAGTTCTAGAGGCCAGAGGGTTCCATTTTCTACCTAGTCCCCAGATTTTGCCTAGCACATGATCAACGCAAGTTTCATAAGGAAATCCAAAATACATATAAGTGAATGTGAAATGATAGGACTAAAAAAATGTATAAATAAAGTAATTAATATAAATTTTGTCTAAAAAATTAAAGCAAAATTTAAAATTTTGCCTAAGTTGCCTTAGGATGACCATGTGTTACTTTGCTAGTATTGAGTATTTTTGGCCATTCATGTTAGTAGATACTCATATACTGATAAATTTCCACCTTTAGGTTTGTTCGATTTGTAAGCACCCCTGAAATCTTGGAAAGGGTGTACACTATTGAATCAGAGATCCTACAGATTGAGGAGGCAATTGTGATTCAGGGCAACAATGACATGGGGCCAAATGTTGTAAGTATATTCCAGCGTACTAGTAACACACGTCATTTTGACACACAAAAGGGCCATCTTTGAATCCAGTTTCATCTAACAGGTAGATGACAAGCAAGGAAAGCCTACAAAACCTACAGAAAGCACTACCGAAGGTACTAAAATCAGTGGAGGCCTGTTCAGTGGAATATTCTCTTTCATTTTCTTAACATAAATGATTTTCCATTTGAGTTGATATCTGTAACATTAGAAATGTTATTGGGGTATTAAGGGTACGTTTGGAATTAGCCAAGGAGCTTGTTAGAAGAGTTTTGTTATAGGGTGGGTTAGAAAGGATGAAGCTAGAAATTGATTAAGTTGGTCTAGGCTTGAGTGTTCTCAAGAGAGGGTGGATCCAAGTTCTTCAAATTACTTGGTTTATCTTGTAGCTCTTTTATCTTTTATATTGCAATATATTTCGGGTTCTATCAGCATCCTACTCTTGTATAATTAAAATATAGTCATTTCTCCTTTTTTTTTGTGTGTGGTGCTTTTCCGTTTCACTCTCTTTTCTTTTTCAGAATACATTTGAATATGAAGCGAAATGTCTGTTAACTAAGCCAATATTTATGTGCCTTAGATATATGCAATTTTTTAAAAATAAATTGATTCATGAATGAAAACACTGGTTTTTAACAGCAAGCAAGTCTCTTCGGGATGGTAATGAGGAGAAAGCAATTGTTTTGTACAAGGTACGTGGTACTCAAATTTGCTCTTGAATAAACAATTTTCAATTCTTTATTTAATTTGCTTTGTTAAAAATCTGACAGCCAGATGCAAACTCACTGGAGAACAATGGACATACAGCGTCAGAGGAGAACTCAAAGTACATACCATCTCTAGTGATTGTCAAATGTGTCCTCTAACTACTAGACTCAAATAGATTTGCTATAAGATCTACTCTAGTGAACAATGACAAAGACTCATTTAGAATCTTGAATATTATTACATACACGTACTTTATAAGCCTATTGCAAGTCATGCCTAGATGTAATGACTATAAATAACAGCACATAATCTTAAGTGGCAACCTTAAAATTCTAATATGTAATCTGATTTCATTTTTTAACTATCTTTTAATTTTTTTACCTTATATTATTGCAAAAGAATTATACCTTATCTTCCAAAGTTGTTTTTTTTCCACTAATCCCTTACACAGAAAGGACTGATCACAATTGGAAAATTTCTTCTCAATCTTGCATTTCTTCATTTCCATATCACAGATGGCAAAGGTGCTCCCACAATTTCATTTTATCAAATTATTGTGCAGAGTTGAATCCCCTCTTTCATTCTTCTTTCCCTTTCTAGAACACGTACAAATAATACATTTGCAAATGAATAACAAAATTAAAGTATGCCTGGTGTTGGTCTGGGGTTCTTAGAATCTTAGCCATCTCGTTCAGTTAACGGCAATTATCTAGTGTGAAGTTTCATGACTTTTTCTGCGAGTACGTTTAATTTCATTTAATCCCTTTTAGAGCTCAGCTTCTGAAAGTCCTGGAGACACGCAAAACTATGCTGCAAAAGGAGCAAGGGATGGCTTTTGCTCGTGCTGTCGCTGCTGGTTTTGACACTGATCAGATGTCACCATTGATATCATTTGCCAACAGCTTTGGAGCCTCTCGATTGATGTATGCAGAGATTCATATTTCTAGCTATATAAAAAAGCATTATGTTAATGTTTACATCATTTTTCTTGCAGTTGATGACTCATAATGTGAATTATTTGCTGCAAAAAAACAGGGATGCATGTGTAAAATTCAGAGAACTATGGAAAAGAAAGCATGAAAGTGGCCAATGGCTCGAAATTGAAGCAGCAGAAGCACTATCCAGCCGGCCAGACTTCTCCCCTTCCACGAGTACATCAGGCATTATACTTACAAGTATGACTGACAAACAGACAGAATCTAGAGAAGCATGGTCTGAATCTCAAAACGAACCATCTTCAACAAATAAGGGGAATGCAAGTGCAGGTGGGATATGGTAACATTAAAATCTGACGGATTTTGGTTGAAAAATGTGTCTTAAACTGAATCTTCCAGGTTATTGTCGTAGACTTAGAATGTTCATGCTACATCACTATATTTTTATGTAGAGTAACAACCATGGGGCTAATTTTAACTGATAGTCTAATCAAATAACAATTGAAGTTGGTCTAACAGTCTCTTGGTTTTTTTGTCAAATCCATGCACTAAGAAACACTTCATTTACTACGTGTGCCTTATGGAATGCTGCTCTTACACTTTTCAAGTTTGGGTTAAAGGATTTTTTGTCCTCTCATTTTCCCAGATGGAAATCCACCTATGATATACCAGTCACCACCAGGCCACCAAGAGTATCGTCAAGGGCAATATCCTCCTCATATGTACCCTCCCTGGCCCATCAATTCTCCTCCAGGTGCATTACCTGTCTTTCAAGGATATCCCATGCAAGGAATGCCTTACTATCAGAACTATGCAGGAAGTAGCCCTTTCTTTCATCCACATTATCCAGTAACAGAGGATTCTAGACATGGTGATGGTAAAAAAATGGGAAGCAAAAGGCATTCCATGGAAAGTGGAGATAACTCCATTGAGCCGGAAACATGTGAGACGAATGCTTCAAAAACAAGAGTATCTGATGATGCGGAATCAGAGAAAGAAGATTCAGAAGATCTGAGAAAAGCTGGTCGATTAGGTAAAAAGAAATCGGGTGTGGTCGTCATCCGCAACATCAACTATATTGCATCAAAGAGGCATAACTCATCTGGCAGTGAAACGGATTCACCATCTGAAAGTGAAAGTGAAGATGGAGATTCACAGGTCATTAGTCCAGAAATTAAAAACAAAAAATCTAATAGATCCTCAAGGAGCAAAGGAAAGCATCTAAATTTTGTGGATCAATCAAACACTCCTGCAAAAACTGTTTCGCCAGACGCAGAAGGGCATTGGCAGGCATTCCAAAACCTTTTACTTCGAGATGCCAATGAAGACAAACATCATGCTGATCAAAGCCTGTTCACCATGGAAAGGGAAACCAAACAGAAAAGGCGACAAAATAATGTTGGTGATGACCCATTAATTGCTCAAGGATGGAGCAGAGATGAAATCCAAGAAAATGGTGCTACAGGCATTGATAGAGTTGGTGGAAGAATCAACCGTGTGTCAAGGGCGTCAAATGATGAATTATTAACTTCCAGAAGAGATTGTCTATCTAGGGATGGTCATTTGAATGTGCAGGCTACAGAACTAGATGGAGGAAGAAATGGCTACCGGAGGCCTGGTAGTGATGATTTTATGGTTTATGGACAAAAAGGTCAAACTCACTCTAACGGCCACTTGGATCCATTAGCTATAAATGCCTTTGATAATACAAAAAAGAGCTATGATAAAAGTTCTTCAAAGGATTTGGATGGTGATTCTTACATAGTTCCATTGAGATCGATATCAATAGATGCAGTTGGAAAGGGAAGTAGAAGCGCTGTTGACATGGATTCTGAGTTTCCACCTTCAAATCATAAGGCGGAAAACTTGTCCAATAGAGTTGCTACCTATGAGCCAGATGTACTGAATCTGATGCCAAAGCGTGAAACAGAAAATGGACCTGCTGGTTATGATCCTGCGTTAGAATATGAAATGCAGGTCCATACTGGACGTATACCAGCTTTGGATAAAAAGAAGGAAGTGGTAACTGATGTTAAACAAGGGACTAAAAGGTTGGACAAGGATCGAAAGCCAAAAACTACTCCAGATAGAAAAACTGGGGGCCCAATAAGGAAGGGAAAGCCTTCTAAGTTGAGTCCTTTGGATGAAGCACGAGCACGTGCTGAAAAGCTAAGAACTTATAAAGCTGATCTCCAGAAATTGAAGAAGGAGAAGGTATCATGTTAGAAATGTTTTTCTTCACAATCACATTTAAATGGAACCCGAAATCTTGAGTAGTTAAGCAATATGGCAACTATTTATCATGTATATTGTTTTTCTTGCTAGTCATGTCTCTAGTTGCAGAATCCTTTTTTTTTTCTGGCTAGTTTGTTCAGGATATGTAACTTATTCAAAAATCTTTCTGGTTTTTTCTATCCAGGAAGAGGAAGCAATAAAAAGAATAGAAACTTTGAAGCTTGAGAGGCAGAAGAGAATTGCAGCAAGGGGTAATAGCAACACTGCTCAGTCATCATTGCCCTCTCAGCAAACTAGAAAGCTAATGCCAACAAAAATGTCACCCAACTCTCAGAAAGGATCAAAATTTAGTGATTCAGATCCAGGACCATCATCTCCTTTGCAAAGGTCTATCAGAGCGGCTTCAATTGGTTCCAATGATTCCAACAAAGCCGCAAAACCCAGCAGATTGAATGGTGGAAATCACTCAGCTGGAAACCGGTTAAGTCAATCTGTACCTTCATTAGCTAAGCTAAAGAAAGAGAACAGTGATGCTTCAAATGACAAAAAAGTTTCCATGGCTCGTATTAGAAGATTATCAGAGCCAAAAATGACTGCTTCTTCTGTCAAGACACGGACCACCGAGCCAGTTTTGAAGGCAAAAGTAACTAATGAAACTCAGAGCAAAAAAAAGATATCTAATGAGACTGAAAGCAAGAAGAAGATATCTGCTATAATGAATTTGGATAAGAGCAAGGCTGCAACTCTTCCGGAACTTAAAATTAGAACGCCCAAGGGACCTGGTGCTACAATTGGCAACTCAATAGCAAAGGAAACAGCACAGAATGTGAATTGTTCTTCAGTTTCTGAAGGTGCTTGTGCTTCCATGGAAAGAAACACGGCCAAAGTCCTGCATCATAATGAACTGGATGACAACCCTGTTGTTGAGAAGACTGTTGTAATGCTAGAATGTGAGAAGCCCTCCATCCGTACAGGTCCTGCTTCTGAAGACAGACTTTGCGATCGTAGGACATATGGAAAGCATAACATGGAGGGAAAAGCTAATGTCCCATCAGAATTTTCTGCGACCCAGGCTCTTAATTCCCGAATTAAAGTGTCCGGTGTCAATAGAGAACCCATCAAGCACCAATCACAGGGTCAGTTGAGTTCTCATGAGGTATGATTGACTGCTACCTCAGATGTGGAAAGTTTATCAGAGAATTCTTTGAACAGTGTGATGCTTACAGAACAAGTTGAACCCTGATAATATAATATTCATTAGCATTGATTGTAGGTGAAATGCAGCAGATTGCAACTGCACTTCTCTCTCTTTTCATACAGTAGTTCAAAGCAAAAGTATAGTAATTGGAATTGGAGAAAATTTACTATTATTATTTTTTCCATGATTATTCTTAATATCGCATGACAGTGCCCCAAAATGAAGGTACAAGAAGAAGAATAAGAACAGTTTCTTGTAAGACCATGCCTACTGCCGATGCATTGGGTAATATTAATGCAGTAACACTATTGGTATATTCAACAAGCCAAACTGTGCTTCAAAAAGTTTTCATTTGATTATTTTTTGTGTACATATCTCACAATAGCGCTATCCCCGAGTGCTTTAATTGGTGTATTTAATGTCTCCGTTTCTCACTCCTTAATCTTTCGACCTAATGTCTACACCTTTTATTGACTTAAAAAGCATCGTTAATTTCTTTTCTCTGCCTCAACAGATTTCATTATCCTGCCATCCCGAAAGGTTTAGTGTCTTTGTTTGTTTGTGTTTGTTTTTTATTTGGGACAATGATGCTAAGTTTTCTAGATAGCCTTATATACAAACCTCCTATGTTCAGGTGACAGCGGGTGGTGCAGATCAGGAAGTACAAAAGTTTTCATCTCCTAGTACGACTGAAAAATTATATAAAGCTCCACACGCTCGTGTTTCTTCTTTTGAAGATCCATGCACACGAGTTTCTGAGTATGGAAAAGCAACCCCATCGGATATGGAGAGTGCAGCATCAGGCACTGAAACTGCTAAAGCTTATGTTCCTGATTATGGAAATCCACAATTGGAAAAGATTCCTGAAGCATCGGAGAAGCCTGAGGTAAAAAAATCATCAAAAGGGCTCAAACTATTATTGAAGTTTGGGAGAAAGAATCAAAACTCAGGTACAGATGAGCATAATGATGAATCAGATATCAGCGCAAATGATTCTGAAGCCAATGATGTTGGGACCAATACCACTTCTCACAATGAAGGTAACATGTAGATAACATTTTAGTTGCTTGATCCATGTTGAGCAGCTGACTGAAATGCCTATACTTCTAGGAAACAATCACATACAATATCTTTTACAAAAAAAACATGAATCTGAGAGTCTAAAGATGATGCCACCGAAGTGATTCTATTATCACAATTAGCACTAAAGATATATGATGAAAGCATTGTTTTATCTACATTCTACATTATGATTGAAACTCATTAAGCGGAGTCATATGTAAATCTTTTCATATCAGACAGAAATACGGGGGAACTGAACCCTCATCCGAAGTCAAATATCACTCTAACTAACTAGTATGGCGGGTTTCTGTTCTTTGAGACTTTTTAACTATGACGTTGGATGATGTTCATGTTTGACAAAAATATGACTAGAAATGTTTCCATGTGTATTTTTTGTTGACCTTGCTTTGTGAGCTTACTATCTTCGGTTCCCCCTTTGTTTGCTGCCATCAGTTCCTACACTGAAAAATCTGATTTCTCAAGATGAAACCCCGACTGCTAGCAAAACTCAGAAGTGTAAGCATTTCCAAACATTTGGCATGTTTCTATTTTCCCCTATTGTCTTCGTCTTGTAAGATCATTACAATCTCAATATCAAACGTATTTTCTGCTCTTGCTGCAGCTTCTCGGGCATTTTCCCTGCTATCACCTTTCCGAAGCAAGAATAGTGAAAAGAGAAGCGCATAACACGACACAATTTTGTGGTGTTGTTAAATATGTAAAATTGAGGAACCATCAAGTTCAAACTTGTCTTTTGCTTGGCGCAAGCCTAATTGGGTTATGAAGAATACAACGGTTTGTTTTTTATTCTTTTACTACTGTGGCTATATAAAAAAATTTCAGTAACGTTATCATAAACGTGGGCATTTGTATATTTTACATATTTGTTCCAGTGATGAATTTCCCTGTAGTATCCATTATGGCTTATTAAATGAAAACCATTTTCAAATTATGCAAAATTTGATCTACTGTTTAGCTGATTGCAGCCATGACCACAGAGAAAAAAAAGCTGCATCTCATACTACTCGTGGAATGGAGGAACATCTCTTGGGAAAAGTCGAATACCTTTCCATTGTTTCCTTTTTTTGTCTAAATGGTTGTTAGAGAAGAGAGACTTCAAGGCAATGTCATTCTTGAACGTGCTCATTCGATCACCGAGCCGAGGGACGAGCAATGGCATCAAGTCTGAATAGGTACTTCTGTTGTTATGAATTTGATAATCAATCATCAATTCATCATCATTGAATTTGCTGCCTTATTAGTAGTTACTAGCTGTTACTAACCCTCCATGGAGGATTTGAGGGGATCTGTTCCACCGATTATCCTCACTCCCGTCCTCAAAATATTTGAGAATATCAATTTTGAATTAGCAGCCTCATTTTATAGAATAGTTCTATTTTAGCTATCATATCCACCTGTTCATGCATATCATTTTAGAAAGGGGGTGATTATTTACGCCCATGTGAATCCTTTCATTTCATTCCACAACACAAGAAAATAATAGCATTTCCCTCTTATTAGGATAAAAAAAAGATCATGCAACGAAAACTTGACCCCTCATCCTAGGCTACCAGCATACCGTTTATAGTTTTGCACTATTAGATGTATGAAAAATTACAAAAGTATCTCGAATTTGTTTTCTATGATTGAGGGGCATGCAGATTTTGATAATCCACATTCAATGATTTTTTTCTTTTTAGAGAACAATAATATAATACATGCCTATACTTTTCCGATTTCAAAATCACATAAAATGATACATGCATATGTCATTGCCCATTGTAAATGATGACTAATCTAGGGGTAGCCCCCATTGTAATTGTAATTTCCTCCATTCTAGGGGTAGCTTATAGGGGTAGCCCCCATTGTAAATGTAATTTCCTCCATTCTAGGGGTAGCTCTATTTTCACTTGCCTCTATAATTGTCCTTTTATGTTATGCACATATATATCATTTATTAAATTATAAATTTGGTCCTATAGAAAGTTAGAATTTAGTTTGGATTGATAAAACCTCATAAATAGTCCTTGTCGTTTGTATTCGCTAGAGAATTAAGTATGTAGCAGTTAACTATCCATGTGTCAATGAGGAATTAAGTACGTAGCAGTTAACTATCCATATGTCAATGAGATGGTATTTTATATTTGGTTGGGATAAAAAAATGGGTTAGAAATTAGCAACTTAATGCACTGTTCTTTAGAAATTGGCAGCTCAATTTTTATCCCATCAACTATTAAACCCACATGGTCACCAAAATACAAAAGATCATTTACACCTGAATAGCTAATTGTCACATACTTAATTAAGTCGTTAGTGATTACTAACAACAAAGACTATTTATTAGGTTTTATCTAGTCATAGGGACTAAATTTTAACTTTTAAAACCAAAAGGATCAAATTCTAATTTTCTCCCCATCATAGGGACCAAATTTGTAATTTAACCTATATCATTTGACATTGATGGTGATTATTTTACTCCCATGCAAGGATTAAAAAATTGTTTTCACTATCATTATCGAGATTTCATATATGCAGTATTGATATTTTAGAGGTCTTTTACATATTTATTTATTTTTTTGATTTCAACAACACTTGAGTTAGAAAGATTCAAATCTCTGATCTCATGGTCGATCAGCTCACTTTGGCTTAAACATTTATATTTATATTAGTGATTAATTGATAATATATCTGATGTCTTATGTGCATTTACACGAGATATCAACCTTTCTTAATGCCAATTTGTCGATGGATATTTTAATTCTCGCTTCCATGTTAGATGTTTTTGTTTATAGTGACTAACTTCATTCACATCTGATCTCTTCCATTTTGTGGATGAGATTATGTTAGAAGCTACTAACTTTATCGTGCCCTTTTCTAAGGAGAGGACTGTCCAATCCAAACTGCTGAGATCTCCTTTTCTCAATTAAAGTTGCCCTCAGTTAAAAACTGACTTTCAAGTAGAGGAAAAGAGGAGAAAGGTAGAGATTTTTTTTAAAAAAAAAAAATTATTATTATTATTATCATCATCATCTAATAATAGTCTTCTTTTTTTTTTTGGCTTGTTTAAGAAGCCTAACTTTTAACAAGTAAATTGAAAACACTGAAGAAAATTTAAGCAATAACCTCCAAAATTTTAAAGTTTTTGGATGAGAATTTATAAAAGATGTCAAGTCTTTAATTACAGCAAAAACTATATGGCTCAATATTTACACCATAGCCTTTATAACCCAAACTGTAAAACAAATTAGTAAGAAAATAGATGAGAAGAAAAGGATTGGGAATTATTATTATTAAAATTAGTCAAAACGAATGACCAAACAAGAAATGCTACTTTTGCTCATTCTGGTGAAGGCCTCCTTCGCCAAACACTCTGCTGCCGCTTGTGGGTCTTCCATGTGTCTTATCAGATTCACAGCCTCTTGATTCTTCATCACCTGATTTTTTTTTTTTTCAAAAAAATTATAAGAGAGGCCATTTTTAAAATTCCATTAAAAAAAACTAAATTATATATAAAAAAATACTCTGGAATTTTGAATTTTGCCTCTTGTTTAAAAAAGATTAAGTAAATCTAATAAAAGAATGCATAGGACCTATACATTGAAAATATTGCAAAATCATGCGTATTTGATTTGAAATGTCTACAATTAACATTGGAAAAAAAAATCTAACAAAATCTTATTAAAGCCAAAAAAAGGGGGGGGGGGAAACATTCATGCTTTCCACTTATGATGGAGGTGAAATCTTATCATTAAAAAAGAAGAAAAGTTTAAGAGAGTTGAAAAATATAGTGCTCGTTCCATTACAAAAGTTGATGAAAACAATTATAATTACAATAAACTCTCAAACAACATAGAAATTGTCGAAGTTCAATAACAATTGTATTTGGAATTTTAAATTTTTTAAAAAATCATAGTTGAAGCAAACTCTTTAAAAATGAACATGCATTGCAGTAAATTTGAAGATACTATATATATATATATATAATTTTTAATATATGATGTTGCTTTCAAAACTAGCTTTTCATACATTTATTAGCAACCAAGATCTGTTAAAGCGGAAGATATAAATGTTCTTGGTGTTTAAATTTTACCTCCCATATGCCATTGCTTCCCAATACAACAAATTCAGTTTCGGAGTTGATTCTTTTAGTTGCGACCACAACTTCCGAGCTTGTCCGGGGCTTCAATCCTAAGAAGAAGCTTGCTATTCAATAAATATACTTATTTACATTGATATGATATTATTCACTTTATAATGTAAATGTACTTTTAGACCTGGAGCTAAAAAGTTTCATGCTAAACAAAACATCGTATTTATTTAGGTGATTTTCGTAAATCGATTGTTAAACAAAACATCGTATTTATTTAGGTGATTTTCGTAAATCGATTGTTTCTTAATCTATGTCATTGACGTGTAACTTTATTAAAGAAGATACTATCTTTACTTAAGAACTACAAATCTTTATGATTTGCGATTTTTTGGGTTTGGAATTGGAGTTTGAATCAATTCTTTTTTAAGCGAGTTTCGAAAGAGAGATTACCGAATATTAATCTACGATGCCAACGTTGCTTAGTAGGGTGTTGATCATCACAGCTAATTTGATGAGCCAAACCATCTTCACAAACAATGGCTCTATAGTCCCCCATGGTAGTAATCACCAATTTATCTCCATCCATTACCAATGCTGAAGCTGATCCCATTTTCCAAAGCCCTTTCCCTTCATTTTCTTCTCTTACCTTTGTTCTTGCACTCAGATGTGCTTTCTTCATTGCCTCTGTTCCCTTCCCTTTCACCTGAGACTGCAAATCAAGAAGCACGGATACTTTAGTTTGGCTAGTGTGTCTGTCTCTGATACTGATTGGACACGTATCGGACACTAGTTGTACAAAGTCAATATAGGTCCAACATTTGTTAGACACGTATCGAACACTTGTTCAGTCTATTTATATTGAGAGCAAAATACATCAAACTCGTATTTTTAAGCATATAAATGCATAGACCTATGGACTTTGAATTTCCCTCTTGTATAATAATGATATATATTTAGAAACATGTATATTTTAATAAGCGATGTTTGTGTCGTGTCGTATATGTGTCTCGCGTCCGTATCCGTCTTTTAAAATGTATATTTTAATAACTCATGTCGTATATGTTTGTGTCTTGCGTCCGTATCCTCTAAAAACAATCAATTTAGATGATAGCTCAAAGAAGAAAATCAAACAATCAATTCCTATTTATGATGTAATAGAAGAAAATAATCCATTCTGAACATAACTCATCTTCTAGGAACGGGTCGATTGGTTTAAAATTCTACCACATTCGTAATGTAATAATGTAGGACACATTTGGGAGTTATCATATTCAAAATGAATTGCGTTTAAGAGTGTAAAATTGAATTATTAAAAGCATGTGTCGGAGTAATTTTACCGATTGGTTAAGATCCAAAATTCAACCTTCTAATATCATCAAACAAGAAAAAAGAATTGAGGGAATCTTGAAATTTACCTCTTTGAAGTTCTTATCAAAGAAATAAGTTTGCATGAACTTGATCACTTTGTCACCAATTTGAGGATCAAAAACCCCAAAAAACCATAACTCGATCCCTTCAATCTGCTCTCTCTGCACCACAACAGAATCGTAATCTGATTCCTCTTCCCAAATACTCGAGTATGACTGATCCGCCACCACATGATACCCATGGTTCACCGGCGTCATCCACGACGACTTACTCACCGTCGCCGACGACGGCCTTCTTTTTTTCCTTGTATTCCTCGTCAGAAGCCTTCCCAATCGAAAGGCCTACAAAAATTTACAACTCCCATTTTACATACAGTCCCTCGAACATCCAACATGGTTTGAAAAGATTAAAAAAAAAGGGGGCAAAAACAGAGGAGAAGGAAGGCGAAAATGCAATGAAACAGTACTTTTAAAAAAAACCCATTAATCAGAAAGGTTCATTTGAAAAGAAAATGAGATGAAAAGAAAAGAAAAATGGGTTTACCTTGAGTTTGAGACGAAGATCTCCAAGACCCATTTTCAGAAATGTGAAGAAATGAAACCCCTCGATGAACACAAGAAAAATCAAATTCTCAAAGGGAAAACGAGACGATTTTCCTGGGATTTATCAGTCAAGGGGTTTGGATTTTCTTGGGGAAAAATTTTGTAATTAGTGGAGAGTGGTGTTTGAAGTCGTTTAGAAGTTTAATTGAAAAAAAGGGGAATTTCTAGAAGAAAGAGAGAGAGAGGGGGAGAAATTTGTATATACTTAATTTTAGACCCAATTTTTGGGTTGAATGAATTGGCAAGATAATTATTAATTAGAATCTTAATGATCAATTAAAATAGAAAAACGAAAAATTTAGTGAGAAGTAACAGTCTGTTTCGGCTTTTTTGTATTTTCAGTTCAGGCAGGTAAAACTCGACGCTTTCCCGTGAAGAAGAAGATGAGAATGAAAAGGAAACAGATCGATTTTTCCCTAAAAATCTTGCTAATTGAAACTGACTGACTTTTTTTTTTTTTTTTGGTTATTGATTTTAGTTTCCAACGTTTGCATTGTTCAATCTTAATGAAATTTGAACGAAAGAGGCTTTGTGTTGTGTGAGATTTAAAATTAGAGGGATAAACAACCCGATTATTGTCGAAATCAATATTGAATAACATGGTAATTTAGAATAAATATTTTTGTTTTTTTTAAGTTCAACAACATTTGCAGTGAGATGATTTAAGCTATAATTGATTTAGTTATATTTAGGTTCACAAATTTAGTTAAATTTTTAACTCATGAAAATTCATTTGTCCAATCACTTTCAACAAAAATTTCCATGAAATAGACTTTGTTTAGAGAGAAAAAAAAAACAATTTCATCATAGGAAGAGAGTGAGAGGAAGCCAAATGGGGGAACTGTCAACTTAATTAAGATTTAAATTGGACTAAGAGCATAGACTTTGGAATCACTCAGTGAGTTTAACGGAGTTACCTCCTAATTTCACCTTAATCATCTTGATTCTGATTTGTCAAAAGTCGAGACATCTTTTTAAGTTGTTTTTTATTTTCAAAAACATAGATTTCTAGTGAGGACTTTCTCTCCTGAGTTGATAAGTGTATTTTGTGTTGTAGTTTATTTGGTGATGTTTTTTGCAGTTTAAAAAATAAATAAATAACAACCCAAGTCCAAGTGGCATAAACGAAGAGAGAGAATACAAAACGCAAACATTTTATGTCAAAAGTGATTTTTTAAATTCTTTTTGCTGTATTTTGTTTTGTTTTTTCACTTGAAACCGGCGATTGGGATTTATTAAGGAAGAAGAGATAAGTGTAAAATGTTGAAACTCTGCCTAGGATTTGTCACCAGCATTTCTATAACCATATTAATCAATTGTGATAAAAAAAAATATGTTGATTATTATCATCAATTACCTCGATCATGATTTATAAAGGTCAACATAGCTTAACTGGTACTAAAAAAATCAAAGGAGGAAAAGAGAGGAACCACCAGTAAATTTATAAAAAAAGGCATATTTGTAATTTTATTTATGAAATTATAATTATCAGCAAATATATTTTAAAAATAGTAGTAAAACGCTCAAATTTTTCAAAAGCTTCATTGACATCGCACTAATATCAAAATTTATGATATTTCATAGTGCCAGTAACAGAGAGTTCAGAGTTACAAATAAATGAATGAAAAAAAGGATTCATCACTGAATAGGAAAATTTAATTGAAGGTATTTCAAACTTTGTTCATTTGATTATTTGACCAATTTTTATTTTAATGAAACCAAATTTTGAGGTAAAAGAGATTGAAATGTAAATCAAATCTCTACTTCTCAATTGACCATTAAGGCTAATTTTTTTAAGAATAGAACATAACGTACACCTGGTTTCTAAATTCTAATTATTAGAATATTTAGAAGCAAATAAATCCTCTGGTGAGTCTGAAGACCTATTTGATACACAAGTTATAATAACTTATGAAATACTCAACACCCTAAACATACACTATTATAATCACAGATTATATTACTCAAAATTTTATTAATATTATATGATTTCACAAATTATTATAACCCATGGACCCCAAACAACCCCTTATAAAACTAAAACTAAGTCTACCAAAGTTCCAAACTCAGAAATATGGTCAACCTATGAACATACACACCCATACCCAAGATAGATGTTTAGAAACATCAAACATTACATATTTACATCACAAAATTTTAGTCCTTGGCCACTTTGAATATTCCAATTCACGACTCTACCACATTTTCAAAGTCAGGAAAATTCCAGGCGAAGTTGGCCGATCCCAATGATGTGAAAATTGGAGAATTGAATGAGAATATCATAGTAAATCATTCCTTCAATGATAACCAATCCCGATTTCTGTCTAGAAACTAAGCCTTATAAAAACTTCCCACATATTTCTCAGAGTCCAAATATAAATCAAACAGGAGCAGGGAGTATTGCCAATAAGCAATCAAACAAAATACGGATTCGCTCCCTCTTAATGAAAAACTAGCATAAGATGAAATACGAAATAATTTCATTTGATTATTTATAGATGAATTAACCACACTACCAACCAAATGCCCATCTCAAAAATTACCCCCAATGAAGAATAGGCAAATCTTATAGGGCATTAAAGCACCCTTTCCAGAGTCACTTTCTCAAACACATGAAAAACCAGTACTCTGCATTCAAGCCAATTAACAAAAGGACCTTTTACATAGAGGATGATAAAGTTGTGACAATGAAATCCAAATAAGAGATTGGCGTAATATGATTAAAACTGGAAGAAGTTGAACACAATGACTTAAGGCAATAATAGTGCTACAAAAGTTTGGTACTATAAATCAACGACCTATAGAAGTTAAAGAAAGTTGACAGCAAAATGGGGAAATCCGTTGAAAAAATGAACCTCTAGGACTCGGCCTTCTTCAGCTTTGCAAGCTCTTGCCTAACCAAACCAGCCCTCTGCATAAATCAAAATACATTCAAATGTGATCAAATGTGTTTTAAAAAAGTAGGGCAGGAAAAGTGAAAAGAAGGTAAATTAGGACAAACCTTAATCTTTGCCAACATAAGCTTGAACCTGTCGAAGTCATTGAGTGAGGCTCTCCTCTTCTTAACAATCAATTTTCTGCCCCAAGAGCTATTCTCCCATTTCTTCTGAACATCTGATTGAATAGAAAAACAATTAAGCACAAGAAAAAGAAAATTCAAGGCAAACACTCAGGAGAAATTGTGATATACCCCAGCTTTCATGGCTTCAATCAGCTCCTTCTTCTTAGGGACCCTCTTGATATCAATTTTGATATCTGTCAGGGAGAGTCTCTTAAAATTCATTTGAGATCGCTCCATATCAGGGGCATCAACTAGAGCCTGCAATAACACAAAAGCTAGATAGTCATGCAAATGATTTAACAAAAGTTTAAATGAAGAAACTAGTCAATGAGAGATTCAAAACCTAAATTCATAGAACTATCATTCCCAAAAAAATCTGGCTGCAAAATTACTAAAGAAGAGAAAAATAGTACTTCTGCATATATGTAGCAAAATATCAAGTTGCATGCATAAAAAGAAAATTGAATCAACTAATGGAGAAGGATCTAAACGACAGGGCAACCAACTTTATTAAGTTCTAAAGAAAAATCAAACCTTTATTATTTCAAATATTCAATCCTAAAAATGATATTAAGAATACTTAAACTAACACAAAATAGTTCAATATTTAGGCGTTCCAGCACATCCTATAATACAGGTATAATGTAGCAATTCCACACAGAATCAACCGCGTATTACTGTTTTTCCATCTAGCAATGAGAAAACAAGAAAACTGAAGCCTTTTCTTCTCCATGACTAACTAAAAACCAGTAGAGTAGCACTTACAAAACTAGAACGAATTAACACTACACTACAAAAAAAAAAAAAAAAAAAAAAAAAAATTGATTATAAGAAACGAATGCCTACCCGATTCTGGTCGATAACATCAACGATGACGACGAGCTTTCCGTAGTCTTCACCGTAGTTGATGAGGGCAATTCTTCCGATCTCGACATACCTCTTGAACGGCTAAACAAAAACACAGAAAGACCAAAATGAACAGATTGAAGCGATGAAAAAGTCAGTAGAGTTAAGTGAGAGAGGAGGAGTTGCAATTTACAGAGAGAATCTCACCATTCTTTGTTTAGGGTTTGCAATGCGGCGATGGAGGGGAGATAGAAGATAAGTGTTCTCAGAATTTGTAGCTAGGGCTCCGAAATTAAATGGGCTTCATAGACCTATTTTGGATGGCAAGAAATTGGGCCTTCGAAGGAAGCTTAAACCCATATCGAAAGCCTTTTTTTGGGCCTTCTCCGGCCCTCGTTTTACCAATATTATAAGAATTTTTACACAAATGTATAAATTTATGACACATATTTACATAAGTGTACATAATATACCATTTATTTCAATCATAGACTTTTATAGTGATTTTCGGTCCAAGATACCCTTTATCTCTCTTCCATAATTAAGTATGAAAATCTATTATTTATTGTCCATTATTTTATTTTTATTAAAATCTATCACGATTTGTCCATTATTTTCGTATATATTTTCCATATGGTGAAAAATTATATTTGGACATATTTTTCATAAACATTTTCTCATCTTTCAATATATTATCCTTAATTTACGTCAATTTATTTTATATTAATGAAAATCGATTTGATTTACATGCTTTTACTATTTTTCATTGTGTTTTACATATCACTCTCTTTTCATTTACTCATTGGACGAGAAGGATCATTACACGCCACTTTCGAGTTTCTTTCATATCATCTACTACAATGAGTATGTTATTTTTCGTGTATTTATTGTTCAAATATTTTTGGTGTTCGGTTGATCTTTTTACCACAATGGTTCCATATGAAACTGTTTATTATGTTTATTCGATATATGTTTTAACAATTTAGTATAACACATAATATATGCTTTGAAATCTATGTAAAATGACATATATTCTATTATATGTTATGTATTAATGTTCGACATATATTCTATTATATGTTATGTATTAATGTTCTTTATGCCTCTCTATATTTTCTACGTGTTTATCAATTATATTATAAGAAATATATTAAGATATCACAGTGTGTTAGTAACATTAGTATTCTATATGTAATCTTATATATTATATATTCTAATTTATATAGTTCGTTCTTATACTTTTCATTGTATTATTCCAGTTCATGATTGTTATATGCACATGTTCATATTATATATATTGCATTATATATGTTCAATATTAACGGTCTAATATATTGTATTTCATAACTTATATACCTTATATAACTTATATACCTCAAAACAATAACCGTAAGGAACTATTTGTGAGCATGTTGTATCTGGGTCTTGTAATTGTGTTGGGTATAACTTGAGTCAGTGGAGTATGTCCACTTATAAAACGTTGAATGCATTAAAACATCACATTTTACTATGTTTAACCAGATTCCTGTTCAAATGTAACATATTACTATGTATAAAGACATTTTACTTATGTATTTCAACATACAATCATCATAAACCAAAGTTTACTTAAAGAATATGACATGCAACAATATTTATCACTATAAATTTACATTTATCAAAACGAGGCTACACATCCTCAAGTGTTCATAAATTTATATTGTTCCTATTTCATAGCTCTTGTAAGATGGCATGCATCAATTTTTTCATTCCCCACATAGTTCATTAAACCCTAAACCTTTAAAAGGAAAAACGAAACAAAGCAAGAAACCCTAGAAAACATATCGATTTGAAAATATGTTTGCGTTGTATAAACCATACGAAATACAATATTTACACCCAAACCCTATAATGTATAAACAATATACAATAATACCACTTACCAGAACGATGCAATAGCAACAATGTAGGTCTTCGTTTTCCGTCGAGTTGTGATTTCCATCGTCTTCAATTTCGTTCAAAAACAAAATGAGAGCGAAAAGATTTCTTCCCCGTTTGTTTTGCGTGAAACTTCCCCCCCTAATTTTTGTATTTTGCCTTTTCTAATAGTTTCCATATATTTAACCGCTTATCGCTTTTTTTTAAAAAAATAACTGCCCAATCACATAAAGGGTATATTCGTAAAAGACCACTAACATTCATGTAAAATATGAGCCAAAATAGACAGTTGTGTAAAAAATGGTGGATTCTATATAAATGTGTAAAATGAGCCTCTATTTTGAAAAGAAAAATGGATCACAAATCAAATCAAATGGGCTTAACATATAATATTGGGTTTTATACATGAATAGTCCAAAATAGAGGCTCATTTTACACATTTATATAGAATCCACCATTTTTTACACAACTGTCTATTTTGGCTCATATTTTACATGAATGTTAGTGGTCTTTTACGAATATACCCTTTATGTGATTGGGCAGTTATTTTTTTTAAAAAAAAAGGCAGTCAAGCGGTTAAATATATGGAAACTATTAGAAAAGGCAAAATACAAAAATTAGGGGGAAGTTTCAGCCAAAACAAACGGGGGAAGAAATCTTTCTCGCTCTCATTGTTTCTTTGAACGAAATTGAAGACGATGGAAATCACAACTCGACGGAAAAACGAAGACCTACATTGTTGCTATTGCATCGTTACGTAAAGTGGTATTATTGTATATTGTTTATACATTATAGGGTTTGGGTGTAAATATTGTATTTCGTATGGTTTATACAACGCAAACATATTTTCAAATCGATATGTTTTCTGTGGTTTCTTGCTTTGTTTCGTTTTTTCCTTTTAAAGGTTTAGGGTTTAATGAACTATGTGGGAATGAAAAAATTGATGCATGCCATCTTACAAGAGCTATGAAATAGGAACAATATAAATTTATGAACACCGAGGATGTGTAGCTCGTTTTGATAAATGTAAATTTATAGTGATAAATATTGTTGCATGTCATATTCTTTAAGTAAACTTTGGTTTATAATGATTGTATGTTGAAATACATAAGTGAAATGTCTTTATACATAGTAATATGTTACATTTGAACAGAATCAAGTTAAACATAGTAAAATGTGATGTTTTAATGCATTCAACGCTTTATAAGTGGACATACTCCATCGACTCAAGTTATACCCAACACAATTACAAGACCCGATACAACATGCTCACAAATAGTTCCTTTACTGTTATTGTTTTGAGGTATATAAGTTATATAAGGTATATAAGTTATGAAATACAATATATTAGACCGTTAATATTGAACATATATAATGCAATATATATAATATGAACATGTGCATATAACAATCATGAACTGGAATAATACAATGAAAAGTATAAGAACGAACTATATAAATTAGAATATATAATATATAAGATTACATATAGAATACTAATGTTACTAACACACTGTGATATCTTAATATATTTCTTATAATATAATTGATAAACACGTAGGAAATACAGAGGCATAAAGAACATTAATACATAACATATAATAGAATATATGTCGAACATTAATACATAACATATAATAGAATATATGTCATTTTACATAGATTTCAAAGCATATATTATGTGTTATACTAAATTGTTAAAACATATATCGAATAAACATAATAAACAGTTTCATATGGAACCATTGTGGTAAAAAGATCAACCGAACACCAAAAATATTTGAACAATAAATACACGAAAAATAACATACTCATTGTAGTAGATGATATGAAAGAAACTCGAAAGTGGCGTGTAATGATCCTTCTCGTCCAATGAGTAAATGAAAAGAGAGTGATATGTAAAACACAATGAAAAATAGTAAAAGCATGTAAATCAAATCGATTTTCATTAATATAAAATAAATTGACGTAAATTAAGGATAATATATTGAAAGATGAGAAAATGTTTATGAAAAATATGTCCAAATATAATTTTTCACCATATGGAAAATATACGAAAATAATGGCACAAATCGTGATAGATTTTAATAAAAATAAAATAATGGACAATAAATAATAGATTTTCATACTTAATTATGGAAGAGAGATAAAGGGTATCTTGGACCGAAAATCACTATAAAAGTCTATGATTGAAATAAATGGTATATTATGTACACTTATGTAAATATGTGTCATAAATTTATACATTTGTGTAAAAATTCTTATAATATTGGTAAAACGAGGGCCGGAGAAGGCCCAAAAAAAGGCTTTCGATATGGGTTTAAGCTTCCTTCGAAGGCCCAATTTCTTGCCATCCAAAATAGGTCTATGAAGCCCATTTAATTTCGGAGCCCTAGCTACAAATTCTGAGAACACTTATCTTCTATCTCCCCTCCATCGCCGCATTGCAAACCCTAAACAAAGAATGGTGAGATTCTCTCTGTAAATTGCAACTCCTCCTCTCTCACTTAACTCTACTGACTTTTTCATCGCTTCAATCTGTTCATTTTGGTCTTTCTGTGTTTTTGTTTAGCCGTTCAAGAGGTATGTCGAGATCGGAAGAATTGCCCTCATCAACTACGGTGAAGACTACGGAAAGCTCGTCGTCATCGTTGATGTTATCGACCAGAATCGGGTAGGCATTCGTTTCTTATAATCAATTGTTTTTTTTTTTTTTTTTTTTTTTTTTGTAGTGTTGTAATTCGTTCTAGTTTTGTAAGTGCTACTCTACTGGTTTTTAGTTAGTCATGGAGAAGAAAAGGCTTCAGTTTTCTTGTTTTCTCATTGCTAGATGGAAAAACAGTAATACGCGGTTGATTCTGTGTGGAATTGCTACATTATACCTGTATTATAGGATGTGCTGGAACGCCTAAATATTGAACTATTTTGTGTTAGTTTAAGTATTCTTAATATCATTTTTAGGATTGAATATTTGAAATAATAAAGGTTTGATTTTTCTTTAGAACTTAATAAAGTTGGTTGCCCTGTCGTTTAGATCCTTCTCCATTAGTTGATTCAATTTTCTTTTTATGCATGCAACTTGATATTTTGCTACATATATGCAGAAGTACTATTTTTCTCTTCTTTAGTAATTTTGCAGCCAGATTTTTTTGGGAATGATAGTTCTATGAATTTAGGTTTTGAATCTCTCATTGACTAGTTTCTTCATTTAAACTTTTGTTAAATCATTTGCATGACTATCTAGCTTTTGTGTTATTGCAGGCTCTAGTTGATGCCCCTGATATGGAGCGATCTCAAATGAATTTTAAGAGACTCTCCCTGACAGATATCAAAATTGATATCAAGAGGGTCCCTAAGAAGAAGGAGCTGATTGAAGCCATGAAAGCTGGGGGTATATCACAATTTCTCCCTGAGTGTTTGCCTTGAATTTTCTTTTTCTTGTGCTTAATTGTTTTTCTATTCAATCAGATGTTCAGAAGAAATGGGAGAATAGCTCTTGGGGCAGAAAATTGATTGTTAAGAAGAGGAGAGCCTCACTCAATGACTTCGACAGGTTCAAGCTTATGTTGGCAAAGATTAAGGTTTGTCCTAATTTACCTTCTTTTTCACTTTTCCTGCCCTACTTTTTTTAAAACACATTTGATCACATTTGAATGTATTTTGATTTATGCAGAGGGCTGGTTTGGTTAGGCAAGAGCTTGCAAAGCTGAAGAAGGCCGAGTCCTAGAGGTTCATTTTTTCAACGGATTTCCCCATTTTGCTGTCAACTTTCTTTAACTTCTATAGGTCGTTGATTTATAGTACCAAACTTTTTGTAGCACTATTATTGCCTTAAGTCATTGTGTTCAACTTCTTCCAGTTTTAATCATATTACGCCAATCTCTTATTTGGATTTCATTGTCACAACTTTATCATCCTCTATGTAAAAGGTCCTTTTGTTAATTGGCTTGAATGCAGAGTACTGGTTTTTCATGTGTTTGAGAAAGTGACTCTGGAAAGGGTGCTTTAATGCCCTATAAGATTTGCCTATTCTTCATTGGGGGTAATTTTTGAGATGGGCATTTGGTTGGTAGTGTGGTTAATTCATCTATAAATAATCAAATGAAATTATTTCGTATTTCATCTTATGCTAGTTTTTCATTAAGAGGGAGCGAATCCGTATTTTGTTTGATTGCTTATTGGCAATACTCCCTGCTCCTGTTTGATTTATATTTGGACTCTGAGAAATATGTGGGAAGTTTTTATAAGGCTTAGTTTCTAGACAGAAATCGGGATTGGTTATCATTGAAGGAATGATTTACTATGATATTCTCATTCAATTCTCCAATTTTCACATCATTGGGATCGGCCAACTTCGCCTGGAATTTTCCTGACTTTGAAAATGTGGTAGAGTCGTGAATTGGAATATTCAAAGTGGCCAAGGACTAAAATTTTGTGATGTAAATATGTAATGTTTGATGTTTCTAAACATCTATCTTGGGTATGGGTGTGTATGTTCATAGGTTGACCATATTTCTGAGTTTGGAACTTTGGTAGACTTAGTTTTAGTTTTATAAGGGGTTGTTTGGGGTCCATGGGTTATAATAATTTGTGAAATCATATAATATTAATAAAATTTTGAGTAATATAATCTGTGATTATAATAGTGTATGTTTAGGGTGTTGAGTATTTCATAAGTTATTATAACTTGTGTATCAAATAGGTCTTCAGACTCACCAGAGGATTTATTTGCTTCTAAATATTCTAATAATTAGAATTTAGAAACCAGGTGTACGTTATGTTCTATTCTTAAAAAAATTAGCCTTAATGGTCAATTGAGAAGTAGAGATTTGATTTACATTTCAATCTCTTTTACCTCAAAATTTGGTTTCATTAAAATAAAAATTGGTCAAATAATCAAATGAACAAAGTTTGAAATACCTTCAATTAAATTTTCCTATTCAGTGATGAATCCTTTTTTTTCATTCATTTATTTGTGACTCTGAACTCTCTGTTACTGGCACTATGAAATATCATAAATTTTGATATTAGTGCGATGCCAATGAAGCTTTTGAAAAATTTGAGCGTTTTACTACTATTTTTAAAATATATTTGTTGATAATTATAATTTCATAAATAAAATTACAAATATGCCTTTTTTTATAAATTTACTGGTGGTTCCTCTCTTTTCCTCCTTTGATTTTTTTAGTACCAGTTAAGCTATGTCGACCTTAATAAATCATGATCGAGGTAATTGATGATAATAATCAACATATTTTTTTATCACAATTGATTAATATGGTTATAGAAATGCTGGTGACAAATCCTAGGCAGAGTTTCAACATTTTACACTTTTCTCTTCTTCCTTAATAAATCCCAATCGCCGGTTTCAAGTGAAAAAACAAAACGAAATACAGCAAAAAGAATTTAAAAAATCACTTTTGACATAAAATGTTTGCGTTTTGTATTCTCTCTCTTCGTTTATGCCACTTGGACTTGGGTTGTTATTTATTTATTTTTTAAACTGCAAAAAACATCACCAAATAAACTACAACACAAAATACACTTATATATTGCATTAGAAGAAATATATTAAGATATCACAGTACCATTAGTATTCTATATGTAATCTTATATATTATATATTCTAATTTATATAGTTCGTTCTTATACTTTTCATTGTATTATTCCAGTTCATGATTGTTATATACACATGTTCATATTATATATATTGCATTATATATGTTCAATATTAACGGTCTAATATATTGTATTTCATAATTATTACCTTATATAACTTATATACCTCAAAACAATAACCGTAAGGAACTATTTGTGAGCATGTTGTATCTGGGTCTTGTAATTGTGTTGGGTATAACTTGAGTCAGTGGAGTATGTCCACTTATAAAACGTTGAATGCATTAAAACATCACATTTTACTATGTTTAACCAGATTCCTGTTCAAATGTAACATATTACTATGTATAAAGACATTTCACTTATGTATTTCAACATACAATCATTATAAACCAAAGTTTACTTAAAGAATATGACATGCAACAATATTTATCACTATAAATTTACATTTATCAAAACGAGCTACACATCCCTCAGTGTTCATAAATTTATATTGTTCCTATTTCATAGTTCTTGTAAGATGGCATGCATCAATTTTTTTTCATTCCCCACATAGTTCATTAAACCCTAAACCTTTAAAAGGAAAAACGAAACAAAGCAAGAAACCCTAGAAAACATATCGATTTGAAAATATGTTTGCGTTGTATAAACCATACGAAATACAATATTTACACCCAAACCCTATAATGTATAAACAATATACAATAATACCACTTACCAGAACGATGCAATAGCAACAATCTAGGTCTTCGTTTTCCGTCGAGTTGTGATTTCCATCGTCTTCAATTTCGTTCAAAGAACAGCGAGAGCAGGAAAGATTTCTTCCCCCGTTTGTTTTGGCAGAAACTTCCCCCTAATTTTTGTATTTTTCCTTTTCTAATAGTTTCCATATATAAAACCGCTTGACTGCCTTTTTTTTAAAAAAAAAATAACTGCCCAATCACATAAAGGGTATATTCGTAAAAGACCACTAACATTCATGTAAAATATGAGCCAAAATAGACAGTTGTGTAAAAATGGTGGATTCTATATAAATGTGTAAAATGAGCCTCTATTTTGGACTATTCATGTATAAAACCCAATATTATATGTTAAGCCCATTTGATTTGATTTGTGATCCATTTTTCTTTTCAAAAACAAAGAATTCACACGATTTTTTTTTCTTATTTTCATTATATTTGAAAATATGCTTGGTTCTAATTTAAAAACTTTAAATTTGAATCCAAATTTTGAAAACTAAGTGTTAGTTAAAATTTGAGAATATAGGAAAATATTAATATGTGTTTCATATAATCAGGACGGTAGATAGTAAAGATAGCATAATGAGATGAGAGATAGTTCGAAAGATTTTTTGTTTATTGAAATACAAGCGGTAAAATTATAAAATGAATAAAACTTTTCCAACCCTAAAAAAAAAATAAATTATTTATTGTAAAAGATAGAAAAAAGAAACAACTTATTAAATATAATTAATGTTTATATAATGTTGTGTTAGTTAAATCAATAGTATAGACCATATTTGGTTCGTGATCAAATGTGTCTGGTATAATTATTTTCAAAACAACTCTGAAAATTAAGTGTTTTTAAAACGACAAATTATTGTTTTATTTGTTTTAAAAAATTATAAAAACAATAGATCTACTACTCAAAAAACACAATTGAACATTACAATTTATCTTCCAAATCTTTCAAACTCATAAACATACCCCTATCTACGAGGTGGATCTATCATTGAATTTTTATTACAAAAACTAAAAAAAAAAAAAAATAGAGATCAACAAATGAAAGTTATTGAAAATATATATTTATAGATGATTAGTAAACTGTCATTTTATATACAAATAGAAGAAATTAGTGAGTAATATAAAAGGGGTAAATAACCAATTATGATAAGGTGTAACTTTAGATGTAGGTTTTGTCCTTAGTGACTTATACAATCTAAAGTTAATAATTTATTTTTATATCTATAATTATTATTATTTTTTAGTTCAATAATATTTGGAGTTTTGCATCTACGACATCTTAGTTATAAGTCATATTTTAGGCAGTTGAACTATGCTTTTGTTGACTTATTATCCCTATAATTATTGAATAAAATTTTTTTAGCCCTAATCATAAATAATTCTCCAATGCTCTTTTTCTTTCTTTTTTTTTTCTGTGAAATACAATATTAGTTCTATGATATTAAATTTGTCGAAATGTTAACATTTCATCGACATTTTCACATCAATATTTCATTGTACAATAAAAATATCAATGAACTATTTTAAAAAATAGTAACAGTATATAATTAATGTGAATATAATATTATTGACAAATATTTTAAATCTTTAAAAAGTGTAAAATGTTTATTTATTAATTTAAATATATTTTTAATTATTTGTTTTTAATATTTTTCTAGAAACATCCCTTGACATCAGTATTTTGTCGATATTTTCATCGACATTTTCATACAATCGAGACCTCGACATTTTAAACCTTTGTTGATCCTTAGGATTGAATTTGAACCATGTTTTCATTTGGTTAGTTTCAAAACTAATATTTTTTTGTTCTTGAGATTTGAATTTAAAATTTTGGTTATCGAGGTTTCAAAATTAGCATGTGTTCTCGATTCGAATTTGATTTCTAATTTGTATCTAAGTACAAAAAACAAGATATATACAAAAATTTCAATTGATTTAAAAATATATATCAACAAAGTATAATCTATGTTATCTACAATGTCACATCAAGTCAACTAACGTCATCTCTACTCAAGAACTATATAAAAATTAATTTCAAACTTCTAGCCCTAATTAAAAACTAAATTTAAACTTCAAGGATCAAATAGGAATTTGATATCTCAATGATCGAAGATGTTAGTTTTGAAAATCAAATGACCTAATAGAAACTAAATTCAAATTCTATTGACCAAAATTGTATTTTATATTTCTTATTTTCGATTTTTGTGATGAATCTTAACATTTAAATTGACACTCATTATGAGTATAGTGTGGATGATATACAAAATCAATTATAATATAACACCTGAACTCAGAAAAAAAAAACTTATAATATAACACATTTTTTTAATTAAAATTCCAAAAGAATTATATAAAATGCAATATTACAAATTACGGAAAACAATTCTACCCCTAAATTTGTTATGTTATATAGATTTTCACCCCAATCTCCTAATTTCATCAAATTAGACCTTAATTGTGGTGCAATATTTACCTTTATTAAATTTTCGTCAATTCACTCCTTTTGTTAGTGTATTTCAACTCACCTTTTTTTTTTTTTTAACAAAAGATAATAAATAAAAATCTCCATAATTTACTATTTTTTATAAAATTAGGCTTTAGATAAAATTAAGTTTCACCCATCCATAAATTAACAATGGAATAACTTTATCAAAATTCATAAATTTCAACAAAAAAAAATTGCAACTTTGTATCATACACATGTAATTCATTAAACACATTTGTGAATATATATATATATATATTTGTCTCAACCATACACGAAAAACTTGTTAGAAGATTGAAATTGCAACATTTTTTATAAGTTTAAGATTAAGATGACAACATTTATCTAAATTTAAGTTTGAGGTGCAATTTGGTGTACTAATAGAAACGTAATTTGATGAAATCGAAAAGCTTAAGAATACAAATAGATACAACTTCACAAGTTTGTGCGTAAAAATTGAATCCCCAAAAAAAATTCAATTTATATTATACAACAATTCATTCTGTCATTCGTGTTGAAAATAAAATGGGCCTAATTCGATCCCATGCAATTTGGCATAGGAATTAAATTAATTTAAGAGCGCCATGGCAATTTGTACATAAATTCGGCAATGGTAAGCTTCTGGTTCTTCCTGGTAGCCAGCCAATATATAACCTAAAGTAGGTGAAACTGCAGTTATGTGCATCTATTAGAAGAACAATAATGAGAAGAAAGAACCCAAAAAGAAATAATAACAATAATGATATAATAAAGGGAAGGAAGAGTTAGCTCTTTCATATTTAACAAAGTATAAGATATGTTTGAATACACCAACAATTTAATGAATCTATTAACAATTTCAGAGTCCAACACAAGAGTATATTCATCTCTATATACTCAAGCACAACAAAATGCAAAAGTCCTAACATAAGTCTCCCCCTTTCCTTCCCCCCTCAGTGTCTTCTTACAGTGATGAACGGCGTGGTGCTGAGCCTCGGCGATAGGCCATCGCTTTGCTGCGATACGACGTTCGGCGTAACGGGTAGCTTGTTCTCCTTTGAGCACAATGGACTTGGACTCAATGGTACAACAATACCTGGGCTGTTTACTCCTCCCTTTACTAGCTTTATAATAGGTTGCATTGCCTCTTCATTCTCTGCTAAAACAGCTCCATTCTGATTCTGAAACATCAACAAAGAATCAGAATTGATTGTTACAAACAAAGAATTCGAAACCGAAAATGTTAGATAAAATTCTGTTCTTACCGTCAGGTCTGATAGAATTTGACTGTAATGATCTGTTGCAGGTTTCTGAACTTCCCCAATTGTTTTCAATGGAGATAGGTGCTGATTTTCAGCATCATCAGGTCTCTTCTTCTCGGGCATTGAGGGAATTTGTTGTGAAAGCTCTCTCTGGTTTCCACAAAGAGTAAATATATTTTGAATTCTCAATTTTCTCGAGAATGCGGTGTCCTTCGAGTATTCGTTGTCGTTTATCAATCCGATGCCGATCTCTGATCTCTCCTTGAGAAAATCATCTTTGTTCTGGCTTCTGTTCATAACATTTGATGTCAGTTCGGTGAGTCCTTCAACTGTACTCACTACTCTCTTTTCTTCTATTACTTCTTTCTCCTCTTCCTCCTCTGCTTCTTCTTCCTCGAACACGGTACTCAGGCATACTCTATCCCCGTCCCCAAATCGCGATGAAAACACGTCATGATCAACTGTTTCGTTCACTTTATCTAGTAGGCTTTGGATACTGTTGTTGGTAGTCGGTTGGTAATCTGCACCGCCGATGAGTTTCACTTCGTGAATCGGTTCTTGGTCGTCCATGTCCAAGTCCATGGATTTCACCATCCCTGCATCTGCACTTGCATAAACTCCTAAAAGCCTTTTAGCAAGCCTGCAGCCATCCATGTCCCTTGATTTGGTTACATCATTGTTTGTTGTTGCATCCTTTGAATTCAATAGCTCGGACTCGATCTCTTCCAAACGTCGTCTCAACATTTCGACTTCTTGTTGCTGCTGGAGTATCCTCTCTTCCATTCTTCTCCTTTCCAGTTCAACAAATTCATTGGCCATTCTCTGGCACTCCTCCAGCTTCCTCTCCAACTCAAGTTTCAAAAGTTGGGTTCTCTCATTCACCTTCGAATTGATCTCTTCCTCACTCACGCCTGATCCTCTCGACCCAGCTAGCTCGAGCTTAGCTCTCAATTGTGCTACCTCTTCTTCTTTCTTCATGAGATCTCTATGTGCCTCATTTCGTTCTTTCTCTCTCAGTTTGTTCTCCTTTTGTAACTTGAAGATGAAGTCGTCCATTGCTGCAATTCTCGATCCCAAAATAACAGCAGAAGCAGAATCATCAGCACCACATTTATCCTTCGTTGGCGTATGAGGACCACGAACGATGCATTTGGCTTTCGCACCATATTCGAGAGTAGAGATTGTCTTGTGTAATTCCTTTGGATCAGGGCTGGCACACAGAATCATCAGAATTTTGGATTTATCATCCTCAAAAGAATCCTGAACAGAAGGATAGGATCAATCAAATCAATCTTATAATCACAATTCTGAGGAAAACTAAAAAGAATTCTAAGCACCAATTTTCACTGAGAGGAAGAAGAAAGCTACCTGCAGAAGCATAGTCAATTTACTGTCTCTGAAAGGCACATGAGAATCACCATTGGCAATTGATTCAACCACTCTTTTCAGTGCAATGTTACCTTGATTAATCTTTGCTGTCTGTGATTTTAGGAAGCAAATATTTAGTGTTGTTAAAAAGCACAAAAAGGGAGGGACTGCAGTTAAAACAATTTTCACCTGCATTTTTGCCTCAAATCCAACTTGCCCAGCTTGCTCTATATTTTCAGAACCAGCCATATCGACGAGCATTAGGCGCCCACCGACAGTTGGCACGTCAAGGATTATCTATGAGAAAAGGCCAAATGATAATGAAAATTATGAAAAATTCTTCATCTAGATAATGAAAACAGTTCAAAACCTTGAGCATACCATGCAATGACTTCTGGAACTTCTCTCATTACATAGTGTACTTTTAACAATCCTTCTTTTCTCCACTTTCTGAATCTCTTTGGATATCTTTCCTGCTTCATTCCCAGATAGATAAGTAGCATTCTTTGCCTTCTTCCCCATCACTTCAAGCTTCACCTGCAACAACAAAATGGTTTCAAACCTTCAATCCCACAAGAACACAGTCCAACAATCAAACAAAAAAGATCCCATTTTTTAGGTCCAATTTGATAACTATTTGGAGGCTTGTCATGGTTTTTATAAACAAACATTTGAATTCTTAGTTAAATTCCAAAAACAAAAACTACTTATTTTTTTTCAGTTTTCAAATCTTGACTTATTATCGAAAACATGGGTAGAAAATAGATAACAAAACAAAGAATCTCCTAGGTAAAAACCAAAAATCAAATGTTTTTCCAAACGGGCTTTAGCTATCAAAACAAACTCTCCATTTCCACATGAAAAGTACTTATATGAAGAACTTAATGGTTCAAACAATTAAAATACAGTCCCTCTACAAGCCTTCCCAATAGAAATTTGAAAAAGTTATACATATTGTCATTTCTTGAATGAAAGTTATAATCATCATTCTTTCAGAAATCAAATGCAAAAACTAACCACAAACTAACAGTAGAGACCATTTTTACTACCAAAAGTAAAGAAAGTACAGGGACCAAAGAGACGAGAAATTTTGGGATTCTGATAATATTACCTTAGAGGCACTGCCCTTAGGCCAGCCAAGCCCTAGCCCTCCACCAGAATTACTCGAAAGAAGATCATATATTTCTTCATTATAAATCTCCAGCACCGTAACTTGTACAAACATCCCAACGCCCAACCGCTCGCCGCTGCCGGCTTCACTTTCGCCGTCGCCCAAAATGTCCTTCAGCGACCGATACACAATCCCCGGCTGCTTCGCACAGCCAAACATGGTGTGGCTCTTGCCGGCGCCGGTGGGTCCGTACATCATAATCGTACATTTCTCCCCCAACTTAACGCCGTGAATCCTCGCTTGGACGAACTTCTTGTAAAACGAGTCGAGATCTTCCTCTTCCGACAGAGAAATTCCATCGAGGCTGAAATCGCGGTACCCGAAATCGGCCCGAACCCGAACGTTCTGCCCGTCGGGATTGATCTGAAGAATCGAAACCGGTTTTTCTTTCCGGTCCGGATAGTCTCGGATCCGGCCGATTACTTCGACTGGATGCTCCGATTGGGAGTTATCTTTAATGGCGGAATTGGGGAAAGGGGATGAATGTGCCCTAGGGGGGTTGAAATTGAGCCGCTTCGCTTGAGGAGTTCTCAATTGACTAGTGTGACCTTGATTTGATTTCGACGACGGAGTTGGAGCCATTACAGTGAAAAAAGAACTGCAGAGGAATTATCTCGATCTGATTTCAAGATTGATTTGCAGATCGCTAGGGTTTGGAATCAAGGGACTTCAAGATTGGATTATGAAGAAGAAAGCTAATTCAGAAAGAATGATGAATTGCGGAGGAAGAAGAAGAAGAAGACCCGTTGAAATGAGAACAAAAAAAGGAGAAATGGAAAGTGCAAAAATTGAAATGATAGTTTTGAAGTTCAAACAAAATATAGCCGTTACGACTTCGTAGTTCCTAACGTCCACTTTTTACATAACCCAACAGCCCATCACACAGGCGCTTTGTGGACTAATTTCATTATTTTTCTTCCAGAGTTTTCCTTTCGCATTTTTCACATCAAAGTTTAAGAAGATAAAATAAAAAAAATAAAAAAAATAAATAAATGTGAATTGGCTCCCGACTCGTAAGAATATACTTTCCATTTAGTTCTTAATTTCAAAAGTTACATTTTTACTCCTCACTTTTGTATTTAGTTTTTAGTTGATTTCTAAATTTTAGAATGCTACATTTTTACTCTTAAATTTTGAGTTTAATTTAATTTAGTCTTCAGATTTAAGATTTTACGTAAATAATTGAATTTTCATTATTAACATTAAATTATGCAATTGAAAATGTTTTTTTTATAGCATTGAAAAAGTGTTATGAAAAGTCAAGGATTCTTAGTAATGTCGGCTACGACGATGTGTGTAAAAATGTTATGATATGCTTTTTATAGCTATAACGTCGACTTATCCAGAGGTCTTGATTTTGAAATTTTGGAGCCAAGTTTGAATTTTTGAGAATTTGTTTTGGTCTTTGGTGAAATTGAGGTTTAATGAGTTTGAAAATATTTTTAAAAGTTGAAAAAGGCGAATTAAAAGAAAAAAAAAAGGAAAAAAACAAAACAAAAAAGCTCTCATTCCTCTCCCAATCACCTCCCCTTCCCCAATCTTCTCCCTCTCCCCGAACCTCCACCCTTATGACATCAATCGTTACGATTATTGATGTGGTACGCCAAAGAAAAGGAGTGGTAATGGTATCAAAGTGGTTGAACAATAGAGAACACGTGCTAATCCAAACGGTAATGTCCCAAAAAAAATCAAACACAAGGTAGCGGTAACACATGTGTCTCTATCCATCGACACCGAACACGGTAAATTATTGTAAAACGATAATGATAACTGTTAGGGACAACTGATTTCGATATATCTCCACAATGGTATGATATTGTCCATTTTGTGCATAAGCTCTCATGGTTTTGTTTTTGGTTCCCACCAAAATGCCTCATACCAATGGAGATAGTGCCCCTCACTAATAAACCCACGTTTTTCCCTTTATCTAACCAATGTGGGAGTTTGGTTGCACTCCAACAATCCCAACAATATTCCCCTAAAACAAAATACCACTTTGAGCCTCCCCTCAAATAGTCATCCCTCCGAATTACACTCGAGTAAATTATTGATGACTTCTCACTGAAGTACACTGACGACTCCTCATTAGAGTCACTGACACTCCTTACTGGAGTAAATTGCGTTGTCAACTCTCTACTGGAGTACACAACATTCGAAAGCTCGATCGCGGATTCACTATGACTATTTCGATGGCTCGTCTTCTTTGTTTGACACCTGGGGATTCTATCGGTATGGCTAAGTCAGGGGCCCAACTCTGATACCACTTGTTAGAGACAACTGATTTTGATAGATCTCTACAATTGTATGATATTGTCCACTTTGGACATAAGTCCTCATGGCTTTGTTTTTAGTTCCCACCCAAAGGCCTCATACTAATGGAGATAGTGTCTCTCACTAATAAACCCATGTGTTTCCCCTTATGTAGCCAATGTGGGACTTTAGTTGCACTCCAACAATCCCAACAATAACGATAATTGCCTTACATCCTAGGATTTTATTGGTGTAATGTGGTTGTTCCGAATTAATCAATCACTCTGATTTAATTTGGAAAGATGATTTCGTCTTTCATCTACATTTACATACTTCCTCCGAACAATTACATGTATTATTCAACTATTTTATTATGATTTGCATCTCGATCTAAACTCTATTTGTATGGTGACGTTGGAGGTTGCATTCGGCGATTGAAGGGTAGGTCGACAAGGGTTGGCCAATGGCTAATAAAAAAAAAAGAAGAAAGAAACGACCAGTTGGGGAGCTATCATGACATGATGAAGAAGAAAGAGTGTTGTTGTAACTATTAAAAGAGAAATGAGAAAATGAGAAGTGTGTTTATTTCATTCCGAAATGCTCCATATAAATACACATCTTAAGTCTAAAAATCGAGTCCACAATGTTAGAAACTAATCTCATTAACTCCACAAGAATAAGAACTTAGACTTGACAACTAAAAATAACCCCTAACTATTTCCTAAAAACTAGGAATTGACTAGACCAACTCAAAACTAATTTGAGTTATTAACATTCTCCTCCTAACTCATATACTGCAAACACCTAATTTGCTCCTAAGAGCTTGAAAACTACCCTAGATATCTGTTATTTGCTCTTCTGAGCTGCAATGCATCGACGACACTTCTCCTTCCTTCTGTATCTCTCTCAGAATATCATACTTGGTCTTAAAATGTTTGGTCCTTCCATGAAAAACTGGATTCAATGAGATGGCTAGAGTGTCATGATTATCCAAACACCTTCACACTCTCTTCCTGCTTCAAATGCAAGTCATGCATCAATTTCTTCAACCAAACAACTTAGTCGAGTTGTTGGCATGAACTCTGCTTCTGCAGTTGACTGAGCCACTATATCTTGCTTTTTTAACACCATGAGAAACACCCTCAGCCAAAAGTAAGACAATAGCCAGAGGTGCTTTTTATATCATCCAATGCCCCAACCCAATCACTATCTAAGTAACCTTACAACTCAAAATTTCCAACTTTACTAAATTTGATCCCAAAAGACAGTGTGTCTTTCAGATATCTCATAACACTTTTTCCAGCAACCATATGATTCTTGTTTAGACAGTAAAGAAATCTAGATAAGACATTTACAATGTACATAATGTCAGACCTAGTGGATGTGAGATACATGAGACATCCAACTATACTTCTATACACATTCTCATCGACAGGTTCCTCTCCATCATCCTTTTGCAACTTCTCCTTCTGAATCATTGGAGTGTTCACACTCTTACACTCCTCCGTATTAAAGTTCTTCAATATCTCTCTTACGTATTTCTTCTGACAGAGGAACACTTCATTCTACCTTTGTTGAATCTCTATACCTAGGAAGTAATGCATTAGACCTAGATCAATCATCTCAAATACCTTCATCATTTATTGCTTGAACATCTCTATCTGAACATCATCATTTCCTGTCACTAGTAGGTCATCTACATAGAGAGATACAATCACAATAGCAGTACTTGATTTCTTCACATAGAGTGTGGATTCACTCAAACTTTTCACAAAATCCAGGTTCAGCAAGTGATCATCCATCTTACTGTACCATATCCTAGGAGCTTGCTTCAACCCATAAAGAGTCTTCTTCAACAAATAAACCTTATGCTCTTACCCTGGTATGATGAATTCGTTTGGTTGCTCCAAATAGATCTCTTCTTCTAACACTCCATTTAGGAATGTTGACTTCACATCTAGCTGATGATACACATTCCATCCATGTTGGACTGACACAACTAGTAGCAACCTGATTGTGTCCATTTTTGCAACTCGTGCAAAAGTCTCAAAAAAATCAATTCCCTAGACTTGTGCATACCCTTTCACCAGTAACCTCACAGAGCCTTCTGAGCTCAATTTGGTTTTGAAAACCCATTTGACTCCAATCACTTTCTTGTCTGCAGGCTTCTTCACCAGCTCCCATGTATTATTCTTCTCTATCATACTCAACTCTTCTTTCATTGCCTCCATCCACTTCGTATCTCTTTTATCTTCTTCATATCATACAGGCTCTACACTACTTCTTTCATACACCTCACTCAATAGTCTAATCCCTGTAACTGGTGCATCATCAACTAATTCGTCATCAGGATCCAGAGAGACTTATTGTTACTTCACTTCTGCTTCTTCTGTCCAGTCTCACCTTGTCCAAGAACTAAACATCTCTGCTAATCACCATCTTCTTTGTGTGAGGTTGATAGATCTTGTAAGCCTTGGACACCATGCTATAGCCTACAAAGATTCCTGGTTCGACATTCTCACTCAACTTATCTATTTTTGCCTGTGAAACATAAAAAAAAAAAAACAACCAAACATTTTCAAATTTGTCCGTTTTGATTTAGTATCAAACCAAACTTCATAAGATGTCTTCTTCTCCAATACCCTCATAGGTAGTATATTCAATAACTATTTGTGTTTGTTATTTTAACCCAAAATTCCTTTCGTAAGTTCTTCTCATGCAATAAGCATATTGTCATATCCATAATACTCCTATTCTTCCTTTCGCTGACTCCATTTTGTTGTGGAGAATATGGAGCAGTGAGTTGATGCTCTATCCCAGCTTCTTCACAAAAGAAATTGAACAATTGCTATGTATATTTAGTCCTATTATCAGTTCTCACCACCTGAATCTTATAGCTATTTTGATTCTCAACCCATCTCTTAAACTTCAGAAACATTTTAGCTACTTCAGAATTATGCTTCATGAAATATATCCAACACATTCTGGTATAATCATCAATAAAGATAATGAAATTTTGTTCAATAAAGATAATGAAATTTTGTTTATTAACACCATAGAAAATATTATCTAAAATTTATTTTTCTATGCAAAATTATGTATTAAAATTTGATAATTTAAGTTCATTAATTTATCTTTTTCAATGGATAATATGATCAATCCATTTAATTTTTCTTGCGACATAGTTGACCTTAAATAAGATTGAATTAATTTTAATTTTGAAAATTCTTTCAACAAAATCAACTGTCACCGATATTGTTAATAATATTCTATAAGTAATATATGTATTTGGAAAAATATTTACCTTTTTTATATAGTTTAATATTTTAATAAGACAATCAATTTCATTTTGCAAGACTTCTCTTAATATTTTTAATTCAAAAAATAAATCTAAATTATTAATGTCAAAAAAATGTATCATGTTTTAATGTATTTTCAAGATTAATACAATATCTTTTCAAATTATCATCATCTAATGCCTTAAAAAATATCATATCAAATAAGAAGTTAAAGATATTTTCGTATAGTTGAAATTGTTCAAATTTATTTTTAAGTGAAGAAATTATTTGATCTATAATATAGTAAAAGTAATCAATTCTAAAAAAATCTTCAGGTGATCACGTTTCTTCAATGTGAAAATTCTCATCAAATTATTATTATTTTTAATCTTTTTTTCATGAAATATTGGTTGTATTTCCATATCATTTGCAATTTCTTGGCTGAAATCATAGCATTTGTGAATCCATTTTCTCTATATTTTTCTAAAAATCAAATTAAACTTTTCAAGTGATCTAAAGCAACACCAATATGCATATCTTTACGTTGTAAGACTTTACTCACAGAATTTACAGCAAATAAGATATCATACCATATAGTCATGCCTAACAAGAACTCAAAAAATTCAAATCCATAAGTAATTAAACAATTAGCTTCACTTTTCACTTTAGAATCTTCACTAGTTTCTCCTAATTTTAATAAAGCGTCCCTTATTTGGCGCGCTCGAAATCTTATTCCTTTAATACTTTCCATTCGACTTTCTCATTGTGTTTATGACAATGGTTTGATAGTCAAGTTGGTTATGTGATCTAGTAAAAGTTTTCATCGTTTTTTAGACGAAGAAAATAAAGAATAAATATGTTGCACAACTCAAAAAAATGTCATAGCTCTATGACATGAGCTAGTCATGTAATGTCAGAAAGTACTAAATCGAGATTATGACAACTACAAGATGTATAAAATGCTCTAAGATTTATTTTCAGTAATCGTTTTTGTACACCTTGTTGTTTTCCTTTCATATTAGATTCATTGTCATATCCTTGTCCTCTTAAATTCGATATATCAAGTTTAAGATGCTTGATTGTGTTTATAAGCACATCAAATAAATCTTTTCTAGTAGGTATCTTCAACTTTTAAGAATTCTAAAAAATATTCTTCTATTTTTATTGGACTTATTGAAATATCAACACACCTCAATATAAGAGACATTTTGTTCTTGATGACTTATATCAGGTGTAGAATCTAATATAGTCGAAAAATAGTTTGCTTCTTTAATTTTTTCAATAATTATATTTTCTATTTCAAGTCCTAATACCTGTATGAGTTCATTTTGTACATTATGTCCAAGATAATGATAATGAATTTCTTTATTTGAATACGACGAACATGTTCTTACATTATTGGATCAAATTCAACAATCATTTTGAATTAAGCTTAAAATTTTTTCATTATTTTCTTTACAATTTTTTTTCATTACTTTCTCAAAATGCTAAATTATTTTTAGCAATATTTTTAACAACAATGATTTGTGTTAGTACTTTATTCCAATGTTCTTTTCCTTTATCAATCAATTCTGGAACATCTTTGTCAATTGTTTTATTTTTTGACAATCTAATTTGTAAATCAACCCAAGCATTCATATTAGATATACATCTTTACATATATGTAAAAGTTCATTACTAATTTCATGACTTTTAAGCCCAGAACTAAAATTTTTCCAATCATTAACTCCTTCATTAGCTAATTAGCCAATTGAACTGTATTAGATTTAGTACCAAATAACTTACAACAAAAATAATAAATTTTTTTCAAAATCATTTGAGTAAACTAGCCAATTTCTATCATGTTTTTCGCCATTCCATAATTTTTTAATATAATGAATATTAGAAAAATGTCTAGAATTTTCATCTTTTGGAAAAATTAAATGACTTTCTCTAATGGGACCTTTTTCTACCAATAAGTCAATCAATTTAGAATCAATACTTTTCCATCTTCCTAGATCATATATATTATATTTAGAATATATGCCATACATGTCTCATTATCATTACTGATATTATCATTGTTTTCTCTTTTTTCACTTTCCTCTTTGCTCTCTATGTATTTTTTTCATTCAAGTTTATTTTATTACATGCTTCATTTTCAACCATATAATTATCTACTCTTTTTTGTTTCATCTTTCGATTTGTCTATACTTATCATTTCTTCTATTATTTCATCAGTTTTATTACTTCCAATAACAAATTTATAGAGAGCACATTTTTGAGACTCAATCAATTTTTCTATTCTTATTTTCTTCCTGATTTTTCCATATCCAGATTCATATTTTCTAGTTGACATATTGATATTCTAAGTATGCAAATATAAACAAATCTTAAATGTTAAAGTATTGAACACTCAATAATATGAAATGATTTTTTTTTCAAAAAAAGGTAAAAGATTTTGAAGGTAAAAAACCTGAAACTTTGAAGTAGCTGGATTGAGTTGAGGATATTATTTTTGAAGCTTGGATTTGTGAGACCAAATAGAGAATATCGATGAAATCTTAGAGTTGAGAGAGATTTAGAGAGAGTGAGAGAATTCAACTTAAAATGAATATAACCTGTCATACGTAATATATTTATGAGGGGGAACTACAAGGGTTTTAGTTTTGAAAAAAATAAATAAAAAAAATTAGAAACATAAACGGTCTTCAACTCTCCCAATGTAAACTTATGAGAGTTTTGTGGGAGTTATATTAATGATTAAATTTGAAAGGAATTATGAATAAAAAGATCAAATGTTAATAAATTTGAAATGTCAGCCAATTAAAATTGAGAGAGTTTATGAGTCCATTCATTATGGATTTTTTTAGTAGTTTGTATTTTCAATATTATAAGAAAATTTTTATGAGAAGTAATAAATATATTATTTTATATTTTAAATTTAATTTTATTAAAAATTAAATTAAATGATACCAATATTATAATACATATATAGGCAAAATATGAGGCTTTTCTAAAATGGGGGCCTTAGACGATCGCCTCAATGCTTAAGTCGAAATTGTCCATTAAAAAACATTTCCATAGAAATCATTTTGTGAATGTCCTCCTTGTACCTTTGTTGGTAAATGTTAGAACTTTTTAAATTTAATATTATCATTAATGGAAACTGTATATTCATTATTTCTATCTTAATGTTTTAGACTCACTACGTTAATGGACCAGTTAATTAAAAGACAAATTCTTAATTTATCACCATATTAAGACGTGTGTATATTAAGACAAAATTCTAGGAATGGATCCTCTCTCTGCTTAATGAACTATAAATTTCTTTCCATAAAGAAACTTAATCAAGTTCTAAAATAAGGCTAAGATAGAGAAACACACGATTCTTCTCTACCAGATCCATATCATGGATCAAGGTATGTTAATCTAATTCATATTATATTGTGAAAATCATCTAGTTCAAGAAGTTTGACTTTTTATTGAAGTATACAATGTTAAGATTTTATTATATAATAATATAATATGAAGTTTACCTGTGGTATCAAAGTTTTGATTTAAAATAAATGATTTTTTATTGATGATTTATTATATGACTTTATATATGTTTATGCTGCAAATAATTGTGTGTTTATTTTTCCATGCAATTCTCCTGCATGCAAACATGCAGACAATTATACGTTGAAGGAAATATTTATAACTTTTTTAAGTTTTTTTTGTCGAGGACACTGACAATATTAAAAGGAAAATAAATTGCAGATTACCGCTCTCATGAGTTATTAGTGCAATTCTCTAGTTGATTGCCATGAATTATATATATATATCACACATTTTAAGGACTTCAAATATTAAAAAAAAAAAACCTATTTTATACAAAATTGAAAGTTCATAGATGTATTAGACATTTTTTAAGTCCAAAGACCAAATAAATATAAATTTAACTAAACTCTAATTTATCTTGGTACAAAACTCTTTCAATTCTACCACAAATAGCTAGTTAGTCTCACTTGTTTTTGGTACTCTAATCTTTGAATAATATCGTTGTTAATAACAATAAAGATATAAAAAAAATTTAAAAAGGTAAAAATTAATTTGAACTAAAAAGGGATAAGAATTAATTTATACCAATAAACTAATAACAGAATCGTCAAGGCTGAAAAAGAAAAAACTAATAACAAATCTTATGCTGTGACACATGGATTTGGTCCAAAATTATTTCAAATGTCTGATTTTTTAGATACATATTTGTATTTAAAACTAAATAGATTTAAAATTCTTGAAACTAGGTTTCGCTACCTAACCATTTGAATTTTGGTTGATTTCTTTGTTTTGAATGGCATTGATCTAGATTTTAAAAAACCTAAGTACAATTTTTAAAAACAAAAAATTAAGGTCCCGTTTGATAATTATTTAGTTTTTTATTTCTGATTTTTCAAAATTAAGTCTATAAATAATAGTTTCACCAATGACTTTTCATGTTTTCTTATCTATTTTTTAGATGTGTTTTAAAAAATCAAGTCAAATTTTGAAAACTAAAAAAATAGTTTCCAAAAACTTGTTTTTTATATTTAACTAAGAATTCAAGTGTTTTCTTACAAATGATGATAACAATGGTAGGGAAGATGAAAATTATTGTGGATAAATGATGAAAAA